>OY728128.1:123855536-125279536 GCA_963277665.1 Viscum album
GCCTTGATATGCTGCTGAATGGTTTTCACCTTCTCCACCATTTCCTCGACCATTTCTGGTCCAAGCAGCTTACGTTCACCGACCTCATCCCAACATGCCGGGGTTCTACATAGTTTCCCATACATGGCTTCATATGGTGCCATTTGGATGCTCGAGTGGAAACTGTTATTATATGAGAACTCAACCTGAGGAAGATGTTGATCTAATCCTATTTTAAAGTCCATTAAGCACGCTATCAACATGTACTCATGTTTTAGGATAGTCATTTCAGATTGGCCATCAGTTTGATGATGACAGGTTGTACTGAAGTTTAGTTCAGTATTCAGAGCATGTTGAAGACTCTTCCAAAACATAGAGAAGATCCTTGGACCGCGGTCAGACACAATAGATAGTTGTACTCCATGCATCCTTACCACACCCCTGATATATATCCGTTCCAGTTGATCCAATGATAAATCCTCCCGAATAGCAATGAAGTGTGAAGTATTTGTAAGACGATCCACAACAACCCAGATTGCCTTGTTGCCTTTGGATGTCCTCGGAAGTCCAGTGACAAATTCCATGGTGATGTTCTCCCATTTCCATTCTATTATAGGAAATGGTTGCATCATCCCCTCAGACTTCTACCTCTCTGCCTTCACATACTGGCACACTAGGAACTTTGATTTTTATTCAGCGATCTCCTTTTCATATTATCCCACCAAAATTTTTCTTGGAGATCTCGATACATCTTTGTGCTCCCTGGGTGAATAGAGAAATTTGAACTATGTACCCCAATGAAAATTTCCTTCTTCAACTCCATACATGATGGACCACATAGTCTTTTCACAAATCGCACAATTCCTTATACATTAACTTTAAACTCTGAGGATTTCCCTTTTACGATAGTGTCCACTTTTTCTTGAATTCCCACATTATCCTTTTGAGTATCCTTTAACATTTCCAAAAGAGACAGTTGAGCAATAATTTGTGAAAGGATTGATGATGTTTCCTTCTTTATGATTCCCATGTCCATATTCATCATGTCTATGAATATTGGATCCTTCTCAATTCTCATCATTGATAGAATCGCTGGGTCCTTTCTACTTAGGTAATCTTCCACCTTTTTCACTTTCCCAGGTTGGTAATGTATTGAACAGTCATAATCCTTGATGAGCTCTATCTGTCTTCTCTGGAACATATTAATCTCTTTATTTGTGAATATATATTTAAGATTTTTGTGCTTAGTATATATCTCACATTTCTCCCCAAAGTGATAATGCCGCGAGATTTTCAAGGCAAAGATCACCGCCGCCTTGTACAGATCATGTGTTGGATAGTTTCTCTCATGGATTTTCAATTTCCTTGAGGCATAGGATATCACTTTATCATTCTTAATCAGCACAAAACCTAATCCAGTCTTTTAAGCATCATTGAATACCACAAAAAGTTCCCAAATTGTGGGTAAAGTGAGCACGGGCGTAGTGATAAGCCTCCTTTTCAACTCTTTGAAGCATTATTCGCATTCATCACACCAAGAAAATTTTACTCCCTTTCAAGTTAGCTTTGTAAGAGGGTTGGACAATCGTGAGAAATTTCTCACAAATCGTCGATAATATCCAGTTAACCCCAAGAAGCTACGGATATCTGTTACTTATGTTGGCCTCGACCATCCCACAATTGCATTTTTTTTGGAGGGATCCACTGATACCCCATTTTCTTGTGATGATATGGCCCACGAATGAGACTTCCTCCAACCAGAACTCACACACGCTGTACTTTTCATAGATCTTATCCTTGCACAATGTCTCTGGTACAGTTCTTAAATGATCCTCATGATCATCCTTGGTTTTGATGTATATTAGAATATCATCAATAAAGACTACCAAAAATTTGCCTAGGTAATCTCTAAAGACTCTATTCATCAAGTCCATGATGATTTATAGAGAATTGGTGAGTCCGAAAGGCATTACTATGAATTCATAGTGCCCGTATCTTGTACGAAAAGCAGTCTTGGGGACATATTCCTTCTTTACCCTTACTTGATAATATCCCGACCACAAATCTACATTGGAGAAGTATTGTGCTCCATGCAGCTGACCGAACAAGTCATCGATATGTGGGAGTGGATACTTGTTCTTTATCGGGATGTTTTTTTATGTTCATGATAATCGATGCAAAGCCGCATTGACCCATCCTTCTTCTTGATGAAGAGGACTAGTGCACCCCATGGTGAAGCACTTTGGCGTATAAACCCTTTATCCAGATTCTCATGTAGCTGTTTTATTCAGCTCTCCAAGCACAATGAAAGCCATTCTAGATGGAGTCTTGGATATTGGTAGTGCCCCAGGTATAATTTCAATTGAGAATTAAAAGTCACTTCTTGGAGGAAGACAAGCCAGTTCCTCGGGAAACACTTCAGCGAATTCCCTCACTATAGAAATTTCTTCAAGGATGGCTTCTTCCTTAGATTCAATCATCTGAGCCAGATACGCATGCTCATAGGGAATAAATATCCATGCTTGAGATGGCATAACTAAAAGAGATTCATCTTCCTCCTTACACTTGTAATGAATCGGGGGTCGATTCTCCATATGGAGTGTGATTTCCCTCTCCCGACAATTTATGTGGGAACTATATAAGGAATGCCAATCCATGCCAAGAATTGAATCAAATTCCACTAGAGGGAGTATGATGTGGTTTTCCGGGAAATTCAATCCACAAATTATGACCGGGGAGGATTTATATTAATGGGATGCAATGATTTCCCCATTTGACGTACTCATCGACATCTTCACTTCCATGATTTGTGGTGGTGCTGGAATTGTTCTACTAAACTTTCGAGATATAAAAGAATGCGTAGAACCTGAATAAAAAAGTATGATCACTATTTTTAAATGAATAACTAGCTTACTTGTCACCACTTTGTTGTCAGGGTTCACTTTGGTAGAAGTGATGGAAAAATCTCTTCCTTTCTGCCTTGTAGGTTGTCGGTTGCCTCCAAAAAACTTTGGATTAGGGAACTGATTTGCATAATGCCCCAGTTCATTGTAGTTATAGCAATGAACAACGTGTTGAGGTTCGAACGGAGTGTTCCTCTCCTCTGTCGCATTCACGAGTCTTTCTTGCTGATAGTTAACAGCTAGGTTCCCTTCTCTTCTACACATAAATCATTTCCTCGTCTCCTTGAGGCAATTTCAAGGGTGCTTCTTTCTGCACTTTTGGCATGTGGGGTACTGGATCTTCTTACAACCATTGGATTTATCCATTGGACCGCCAACACTAAATTCCACCTTACGCTTCTTGTCCCCATGATACCCCTGTGATTCCATGATCTCCATTTCGACCTTGAGGGAACATCAGACAATTTCCTCATAGCTGTCGAATTCATGGATCGTTAATGCTTTCCACAGGCTAGGCTTCTGCCCACAAAAGAAGCAGTCAACCTTGCATTGGGGGGTAACGAAAAATCCAGAAGCTTATCTTGCAAGCCTTGTGAAGTTTTCCTCGTATGCTCTAATAGATTCTTCTTTTTTTTTCTTGAGGGAAAGGAAGTCCCTTTCCATCTTAAGCCGGAGGGTGCGCAAAAAATATTTATCTAAAAACATATTCCGGAAATCCTTCAATTCCAATGCCTCGATATCCTCCTCAGGCGTCATATTTTTTATCAATGTCCACCATAGATCTTCTTCACCATCCATATGATAAGCCGCCAGGAGAACATTCTCTTGTTCAGAACATTGAAGGATAGAGAAGATCTTTTCAATGGATTTGATCCATTGTTCAGCAATCGTGGGATTAGATGATCCACTAAATGAAGGAGTCCATTGTCTCATGAAGCTCTCGATAGCAAATTTTTTCTTCTTAGGGGTGTTTGGACGTTCCACTTGACCTGAGATTCTATTCAATGTGTGAGTTAGCTGAGAGAGTATCATGGAAAAGTTCGCAATTCCGGCTCCCATTGGATTGGGCATCCCATTAGTACAGTCATCACACTAATCTTCATATTGGTTGTTAGCCCATGTCCCCCTATTACCAGCCATTGGCTGAAATAAATGGAAATTTATGGGGTAACACATAAAGGGTAATCCAAAGAAAAAAGTTGATGACTTATAATTAAAATTTTATTTCCTTAACTCGTGAGTTTATAGGCTTCAATCTTGGCTTTTCATGATCTACTTTCTAAAATATATTCTTAGGGGCATTTTTTTATTCCCTTAATAAGGTTTCATACTAAGATTGTGAATTTATCAAAATATATCCCTAGGTAGTATCATAAATAAGAGTGCAGCAAGCCCCGTTTTTGTGCACCAATTCCCGTTTGAGTCTAGCTCAAAGCGGTGTTTTCGGGTTTTACCCCTAGGATACATCTGTGCCAGATCCGCCTCTACCTGCTCATATCCAGATAGGGATGTATTTGTTTGATAAACCACTTACTCAGTACTTACCAAAATTAGGGATTATTTTATTATACTTATTCTTATCTCTAAGAATTTACTAGGGTTTTCTAATCCTAATCCAAAAAATAACTAAACCTATCCTCTGATACCAACAGTGACAACCCTGCTTTTATTACAAACTTAAACATGATTTATTACATAATCTATTCACTTGATACAACTTGGATGTTCGAGAGGTATAGTGTCTTTGGGGCTTAGGATCATTACATAACAACTTAAAACATCAAATACGACATCTTTATAGAAAACGTCTTTTACATGACCACTAAATTCCCACGTGCTTAGCATTGTAGGGGATAACCTGAGGACATTCATAAGAAAAGGGGTGAGCTATAAATCCCAGTAATTGAATAAACATGGAATACCTGAGGAGTAAAATACATGTTAGACAATATGAACATCAATAGAGAACAAGAGAAACATGAACATAAAGGCATGAGAAAGAATAATAATCATAACATGGAAATGTTCCAACAACACTTAACATGGAATTAGCAAGAGCCAATGCTCATTGCACATAGAGCATAAGTAAATCCTCATTGCACATGAAGCACGAGTAAACCCTCGTTGCACTATAATTAGCATGAGTCAAATCTCATTTCACATGACATATCATGATACTATACTTAACCCAATGCATTGGAGCGCTATAAGGGAGAACCCTTCTTAAACATTTCATTTCCTGCATAAGTGTGCCACATGGATCATAAAACATGGATTCATAGAAAATAATAATTTATTCCATGACAAATGAATGTGGAATGAAACTTTATAATAAATAAGTAAATGTTAATGAAGGTTAATACCCTTGATGGAGAAATTGGCATGGTATTCACTACACAATGGCATTGGCTTAGAAAATCGGTGCAATTTCGGCAGCGTAACAGCGTGATATAAGAATTCATTAAAATGGTTGATGAGAGATAAAGGGGTGTCACGTCATATATATATCAAACGGACAGTAAGGGGGGTCATATAAATACATGTCCCATCAATTGAAATTGAATTTATATTCATGATACCAATGTATTGCTTGAATGTAAATTAGGAGAGAGAAGATCGTTTCGGAATTCCGGCATAGTAATGGTTGTCATGGGAGGCATTTAATGAGAGATAAAGGGGTCTCCCATCATTCAAAAAATAAGAGGGTATTATGGAGGATGTGTGAAACCATACCCTATAATTTATAATTTAAATTAAAAGGGTATAACAATATAAAGAAAATTGGACCAAAAAGTGAAAGGGAGAAAAACCCTTACTTAGAAGTGTGCTTCCAAAGGATTTAGAGAGGGTTGAGAGAGGATTCTTGGAAGATTGGGGCACCTTGGTAGGATACTAGAGAGAGTAGGGAAGATGTTGGACGATCTCCAAAGGATTTTAGTGAGGAGGATGTGGGAGCTTTGGTGGGTTTATATAGGAAATGTGGGTGAATTCTTTATTATTTAGGTTTGGGACCCCTTACATTAAACTAATACAAACCACAAATCAGCTCATGGTTCTTTCCCTTGGTTTTTGGATAAGGGGAGAGGAAAAAAATATTTTATAAGGCCAAAGTCCGACCTAATTAAAATAACGGGGTTGCATATGTGGAGGTGAGTCACACTCCCATGGAAAATAAATTAAAAAGACAAGATGTTTAATAAGTCTTGAGGGGTCAATTAATGCTTTGTAAAATAAGTCAAATAAACCCAAAATAAAATTATTTTAATGGAAAAACATATATTGAATTAACATAATGCTTATAGTATTTTATTACATCACTATTGGGTCCTTATTATGTCATAAACCACATTATTTATTTAAACGATATTTAATTTTTACCCAAAAATTTGACTATCTCAGAAAATTATGAAAAATTCACTATTGGCTAATTTCAATGTCCTGATTCTAGAAATAACATTTATTTTATCTAAATAATTTTCTAAATATATTAATTTTCACTTTTAAAATAAAAACCAACATTTATCGAAAATTCATGGGTTTTGGCAACAATGGCTTTCAAACCTTAATAAAAATTACAATTGCATTCATAAAATTATAAGATCAATTATATTTAATAAAAATTAATTTAATAATAATAATAATATTTTATTAAGATATTATTTAATTAAAAAGTACCTTGATTTAATACAATAACATTCTTAATTAAATAATAACTAAAAACAGTATTTGTACTTTAAAAACTATTTACAATGTATCAATAATGAAAAGAAAGTATATTCATTATTATATAAAAAAATAATGTACATGAAAATAGTACTAGAGATTTGTTACATAACTCCTTAAAATATCTGCATAAGGCCTAAGGGTATGGTGTGAGATGGTGACAGACTCTTGGGGTGGCTCAGATAACATCGCCTGAGTGGTAATCTCTATCAACGCCAACTTTTCCCATAGATGGTCCCATTCGAGCTTTATATGATGAAGCTCAGGTTTGGCTTGGTCAAGAACGAAGCCCAAAGACGCCACCTCTTTTCCAAGATCTGACAAGTGGGCTTCATATGGAGCAATTATACTAGATGAGTTCATTGCTTCCTTTTCCAGAGTAAATTTTGTTTGTTAAAGCCTTATATTTATACTAATCATGTGATCACTGTTCAATGAATATAAAAGTAACGGTCACAATTCTTAACATTAAATCAATGAAGATGGCATTTTATATAAAAATTTTTCATAAAGAGACATTTAATTAGATCAAGAGAAATTTCCATTAATGAAACATTGGGTTGTTAATATATCCCCCCCTTAAAAAATTTCACCCTCGAAATTTCCTTTTCCCGCACTAAAACAGATGTCGGTAACTCAGCTTTATTATTTCCTATGATTCCCAAGTCGCTTCTTCAATCTTGTGGTTTCACCAAAACACCTTGACAAGGGGCATTGTCTTATTTCGTAGAACTTTTTCTCTTCGATCTAAGATCTTCACTCTTTGATCCTTATAAGAAAGATCAGCATCCAACTGTACCACCTCAAAAGAGAGTAAATGTGAAGGATCCAGTATGTACTTCCTTAAGAGGGATACATGAGATACACCATGTACTTTGTCCATGGAAGGTGGAAGTGCAAGTCGATAGGCCATATCCCCGATACAATCAACAATCTCGAAGGGGCCGATGTACCTAGGACTTAACTTCCCTTTCTTTCCAAACCTCATGAACTTATTCCACGGAGATATGCATAGAAAAACCATGTCTCCAACTTTAAAATCATGGTCTCGTCGACGATTATCTACATAACTCTTCTGTTGACTCTGGGTTTCCTTGAAATGCTGCTGAATGGTTTTCACCTTTTCCACCATTTCCTCGACCATTTCATGTCCAAGCAACCTACGTTCACCGACCTCATCCCAACATGCCAGTGTTCTGCACCTTTTCCCATACAGGGCTTCATTTGGTTCTATTTGGATACACGAGTGGAAACTGTTATTATAATAGAACCCAAAAAGAGGAAGATGTTGATCTCATCCTTCTTTAAAGTCCATTGAGAATGCTCTCAACATGTCATCAAGTGTTTGGATTGTCCGCTGGGATTGGCCATCAGTTTGAGGATGATAGGCCGCACTAAAGTTTAGTTCAGTATTCAGAGCATGTTGAAGACTCTTCCAAAACATAGAGGTTAATCATGGATCACAGTCACACATAATAGATAGTGGTACTCCATGCAGCCTTACCACTTCCCTGATATATATCTGTGCCAGTTGATCCAATGAGAAATCCTTCCGAATAGCAATGAACTGTGCAGTCTTTGTAAGACGATCCAAAAAACCCAGATTTCATTGTTGCCTTTGGATGTCTTCGGATGTCCGGTGACAAATTCCATGGTGATGTTCTCCCATTTCTATTCTGGTATGGGCAATGGTTGCATCATCCCCTTACACTTCTGCCTCTCTGCCTTCACTTGCTAGCACACTAGGCACTTTGATGTAAATTCAGCGATCTCCTTCTTCATATTATCCCACCAAAAGTTTTCTTGGAGATCTCGATACATATTTGTGCTCCCTGGGTGAATAAAGAAATTTTAACTATGTCCATCCTCAAAAAGTTCCTTCTTCAGCTCCAGACGTGATGAAACACATAGTCTTTTCCCAAATTGCACAATTCTTTATTCATTAACATTAAACTATGAGGATTTCCCTTTTTCAATACCTTCCACTTTTTCTTGAATTACCTCATCATCCTTTTGATAATACTATAACCTTTACAAAATAGACGGTTGAGCAATCATTTGTGAAAGGATTAATGATGCTCCCTTATTTATGATTCCCATTTCCAACTTCATCAATTCTAATAAGATTTTATCCTTCTCAATTCTCATCATTGATAGAATCACTGGGTCCTTTCTACATAGGGAATCTGCCACCTTTTTCTCTTTCATAGGGTGGTAATGTATTGAACAGTCATAATCCTTGATGAGCTATATCCATCTTCTCTAGTGCATATTATGGTCTTTCTATGTGAATATATATTTAAGACTCTTGTGGTCAGTATATATCTCACATTTCTCCAAAAAGAGATAATGACGCCAGATTAACATGGAAAATATCACGACCGCCAACTCCAAATCATGTGTTGGATAGTTTCACTCAAAGATTTTCAAGTGCCTTGAGGAATAGGATATCACTTTAGCACTCTGCATTAGCACATATCTTAATCCCTTCTTCAAAGCATCCCTGAATACAAAAAAAAGTTCCCTACTTGTGGGTAAAGTTATCACGGCTGCAGTGATAAGACTTATTTTAAACTCCTTGAAGCTTTCTTTTCATTCATCACTCCAAGCAAATTTTACTCCCTTTTGAGTTATCTTGGTAAGAGGGTTGGACAATCGTGATAAATTTATCACAAATCATTGATAATATCCAGCTGACCCCAAGAAGCTACAGATATCTGTTACCGATGTTGGCCTTGGCCATCCCTTAGTTGCAACTATTTTGGAGGGATCCACAGATATCCCATTGCTTGTGATGATATGGCCCAAGAATGAGACTTCCTTCAACAAAAAATCACACTTCTTGTACTTTCAATAGAGATTCTCCTTGCATAAAGTCTTCAGTACAGTTCTTAAATGCTCCTCATGATCATCCTTGGTTTTGGAGTATATTAGAATATCATCTATAAAGGCTACCACAAATTTGTATCGGTAATCTCTGAAGACACTATTCATCAATTCCATGAAGATTTCTAGAGAATTGGTGAGTCCTAAAGGAATTACTATTATTTCATAGTGCACGTATCTTGTACGAAAAGCTGTCTTGGGGACATCATCCTTCATCACCCTTACTTGATAATATCCCAAAAACAAATCTACCTTGGAGAAGTATTTTCCTCCATGCAGCTGATGGAACAAGTCATCGATCTTTGGCAGAGGATACTTTTTCTTTATCATGATTTTGTTAAGTTCACGATAATCAATGCAAAGCCGCATTGACCCATCCTTGTTCTTGACGAAGAGGACTGGTGCACCCCATGGGGAAGCACTTGGGCGTATAAACCCTTTATCCAGATTCTCCTGTAGTTGTTTCTTCAACTATTCAATCTCAAAAATACCCATTCTATATGGAGTCTCGGATATTGGTAGTGCCCCAGGTATATGTTCAATAGGGAATTCAACTTCTATTCTAGGTGGATGACCAGGTAGTTCCTCGGGAAACACATCAGCGAATTCCCTCACAATAGGAATTTCTTCGTGGATGGTTTTATTCTTTAAACTCAATCATCTGAGCCAAATACACATGCTCATAGGGAAGTAATATCCATGCTTGAGATGATGGAGCTAAAGGTGATTCATCTTCCTCCTTACACTTTTATTGAATCGGGGGTCGATTCTCCATATGGAGTGTGATTTCCCACTCCCAAAAATTTATGTTCGCTCTATATAAGGAAAGCCAATCCATGCCAAGAATTGCATCAAATTCCACTAGAGGGAGTATGATGAGGTTTTCAAGGAAATTCAATCCACAAATTATGATAGGGGAGGAGTTATATTCATGGGATGCAATGATTGCCCCATTTTCCATACTCACCTACATCTTCACTTCCATGATTTGTGGTGGGGATGATATTGTTCTACTAACCTTTCGAGATATAAAAGAATGCGTAGAAACTGAATCAAAAAGTATGTTTGCTATTCATGAATTCATAACTAGAGTACCTGTCACCACTTCGTTGTCGGGGTTCACTTCGGAAGAAGTGATGGAAAAATATCTTCCTTGCTTCCATGTAGGTTGTTGGTTGCCTCCGAAAAAATTTGGATTAGGGCACTGATTTTCAAGATGCCCCGGTTTTTTTGCAGTTGTAGCAATGAATAGCACGTTGAGGTTATAATGGATCGTTCTTCTCCTTTTTCGCATCTTTGGGTCTTTCTTGCAGACTGTTAACAAATATGCTCCCTTCTGTTCCACACCTAAATCATCTCATCATCCCCATGAGGCAATTTCTAGGGTTCTTCTTTCCACACTTTTGGAAAGTGGAGTGCTGGATCTTCTTAGTACCGTTGGATTTATCCATCAGATTGCCATCATTGAATTCCGCCATATGATTATTGTCCCCATGATACCCCTGTGATTCCCTGATCTCCATTTCGACCTTCAGGGCACATCGGACAATTTCCACATAGCTGTCGAAGTCACGGATCGCTGATGCTTTCCGCAGGCTTGGCTTCATCCCACCAAAGAAGCGATCAACCTTGCATTCGGGGTAACGAAAAATCCGGAAGTGTATCGTGCAAGCCTTGGGAAGTTTTCCTCGTATGATCCAACATATTCTTATTTTTTTTCTTGAGGGAAAGGAATTCCCTTCATATCTTAATCCGGAGGTTGCGCAGAAAATATTTATCGAAAAACATCTTCCAGAAATCCTTCTATTCCAACGCCTCGAACTCCTCCTCAGGCTTAGTATTTTTTATCAAAATCTACCATTGATCAGTTTCACCCTCCATACGATAATCCACCAGGAGAACCGTCTCTTTTTCAGAACATTGAAGGATGGATAAGATCTTTTCAATGGATTTGATCCATTGTTCAGCGATCATTGGATCAGATGATCCACTAAAAGTAGGAGGCCTTTTTCTAATGAAGCTCTCGATAGAGACTTGTTCCTTCTTAGGGGGGTTTGGGAATTCCTATTGACCCGTGTTTCTATTAAAATATTGAGTTAGATGAGAGAGAAGTGTGACAATGTTTTCAATTCCCGCTTCAATTTCATAGGGCATCCCATTAGTACAATCATCACACTGATCTTCATATAGGTTGTTAGCCCGAGTCCTCCTATTACCGGCCATTGGATGGAATAAAATGAAATTTAGGGGGGTAACACATAAAGGGAAATCCAAAGGAAAATGTTGATGAATAATGAATAAACATTTATTTCCTTAACTCCTGAATCAATAGGCTTCAATCTTGGGTTTTCATAATCTACTTTCTAACATATATTCATAGGGTTATTTTTTTATTCCATTAATAAGGTTTTATAATAAGCTTGTGAATTTATCAAAACGTATCCCCTGGGAGTGTCGTAACCAAGAGTGCAGCAAGGCCCATTGTCGTGCACCAGTTCCTTTTCGATTCTATCTCAAATGGTGTTTTCGGGTTTTACCCCTAGGATACATTTGTGCCAGAGCCGCCTCTACCTGCTCGTATCCAGACAAGGATGTATTATTTTGATAAACCACTTACATAGTACTTAAAAAATCTTAGGGATGTATTTATTATACTTAGTCTTATCTGTAAGGCTTTACTAGGGGTTTCTAATACTAATCCCAAAAATAACGAAACCTATCCTCTTATACCAACTATGACAACCCTGCTTTTATTACAAACTTTAACATGAATTATTACATAAACTATTCACTTGATAAAACATGGATGATCGAGATTTATAGTGTCTTTGGGGCTTAGGATCATCACATAACAACTTAAACATGAAATATGACATATTTATTGAAAACTTCCTTTACATGACCACTACATTCCCTCATACTTAGCATTGCATGGGATAACCTGAGGACATGCATAAGAAAAAAGGTGAGCTATAAAGCCCAATAATGGAATAAACATGGAATAAATGAGTAGTACAATACATGTTAGAAATAGGCATATCAATAGAGCACAAGAGAAACATGAACATAAAGTCATGGAAAAGCATTATAATCATAACATGGAAATGTGGCAACAACACTTAACATTGAATTAGCATGACCCAAGGCTCATTGAACATGGAGCATGAGTAAATATTCATTGCACCTGAATAATGAGTAAACCCTGGATGCACTTGAATTATCATCAGTAAACATTCATCGCACATGGAGTATCATGATACTATACTTTACCTAATGCATTGGAGTACTATAAGGGCACACCCTTCTTAAACATTTCATTTCATGCATAAGTGTGCCACATGGATCATAAAACATGGATTCATAAAACCTAATCATTTATTCCACAAAAAAGGAATGTGGAATGAATCTTTATAATCAATAAGTAAATGTTAATGAAGGTGAATACCCTTTATGGAGAAATGATCATGGTATTCACTACACAATGGCATTGGCTTAGAAAATCGGTGCAATTTCGGCAGTGCAACTGCGTGATATAAGAATTCATAAAAATGGTTGATGAGAGATAAATGGTTGTCTCTTCATATATACATAAACTGGACAGTAAGGGGGGTCATATAGATTAATGTCCCAAAAATTGTAATGAAATTTAGATTAATGATACAAAAGTATTTTTTGAATGTAAAAGAATAGAGAGAAGTTCCTTTCGGAATTTTGGTATAGTAATAGTTGTACATGGGAGGCCTTTAATGAGAGAGAATGGGGTCTCTCATATTTCAAACAATAATAGGACGGTATGGGAGAGGTGTGAAACCATACCCCATCATTTATAATTGAAATTAAAAGGGCATAACAATATTAAAAAAATTGGACAAAAAAGTGAAAGGATGAAAAACCCCTTACTTGGAAGTGTGCTTCGAAAGGCTTGAGAGAGGCATGAGAGAGGCTTCTTGGGAGCTAGGGGCACCTTGGGAAGATTCTAGAGAGAGTAGGGCAGAGGTTGGACGAACTCCAAGGGCTTTGAGTGAGGAGGAAGTGGGAGCTTGGGTGGGTTTATATAGGAAGGGTGAGTGAATTCTTTATTATTTAGCTTTGGGACCCCTTATATTAATCTAATCCAAACAACAAATAATATCATGTTTTTTGCCCATGGTTTTTGGAAA
This sequence comes from Viscum album, assembly GCA_963277665.1. Lineage (NCBI taxonomy): Eukaryota > Viridiplantae > Streptophyta > Magnoliopsida > Santalales > Viscaceae > Viscum > Viscum album. The sequence continues at coordinate 123,869,188 of OY728128.1, forward strand.
AGGGGAGAGGAAAAAAATATTTTATATGGTCAAAGTCTGAACTTCTTAAAATATTGGGGTTGCCTATGTGTAGGTGAGTCACACTCCAATGGAAAATAATTTAAAAAGACAAGATGTTTAATAAGTCATGAGGGGTCCATTAATGCATTGAAAAATAATTCAAAAAAACCCAAAATCACATTATTTTAATGGAAAACATATATTGGAAGAACTTAAAGATAATATTATTTTATTAAATCTCTATTGGGTCATTATGATGTCATAAAACACATTATATATTTAAACGGTATTTAATTTTTACCCAAAAATTTGACTGTCTCAGAAAATTATGAAAAATTCAGCATGGATAATTTTGACGTCCTGATTCCAAAAATAGCAATTATTTTATGTAAATAATTTTCTAAATATGTTAATTTTCACTATTAAAATAAAAATCGATATTTATTTAAAATTCACAGGTTTTGACAAAAATGGATTTCAAACCTTAATAAAAATTACAATTACATTCATAAAATTTTAAGATCATTTATATTTAATAAAAATTAATATAATAAAAATAATAATATTTTATTAAAATATTATTTAATTAAAAAATCCCTTAATTTAATAAAATAGAAATCTTAATTAAATAATAACTAAAAAAAATATTTGTACTTTAAAAACTATTTACAATGTATCAATAATGACAAAAAAGTATATTCATTGTTATATACAAAAATAATGTACATGAACATAGTACTAGCGATTTGTTACATAACTCCTTAAAACAGTCACATAAGACCTAAGGGTAAGGTGGGCGATGGTGACAGACTCTGGGGGTGGATCAAATAACATCGTTCGAGTGGTAATCTCTATTAACTTCCACTTTTCCCGTAGACGATCCCATTAGATCTTGACATGATGAAGCTCATCTTGGGATTGGTCAAGAGTGAATCCCAAAGACACCACCTCTTTTCCGAGCTCCAACAATTGGGCTTTGTATGGAGGAATTTTACTAGATGAGTCCATCACATCATTTTTTTGAGTAAATTGGGCTTGTTAAAGCCTTATATTTATATTAATCATGTGATCACTATTCAATGACTATAAAATTAAAGGTCATGATTCTTAACATAAAACCAAAGAAGTTGACATTTTATATAAACAATTTACATAAAGAGACATTTAATTAGATCAGGAGGTATTTCCATTATTAAAACTTTGGGTCGTTACAATATGAATATCATTGGAAAAGAACACCAATGAATCCTGTGAAACTGATCACCATGATAAGAAAAATAATCCCTAAAACCCGTTATTGGGTTCCCATATTTCAATTATAAAAGGGGTGTTTGTATGTGCGTAAACTAGATGAACCCCTCCTCACCACACTATATAATTCACTAGTGGATTTTGTATTGTCACTACTAGAACCAATAAGAAATATCATACCCCTATGGTTGATCATAAAAATCAATGAGTTTCAAAATCATCTCACACATCATCTCTAGTACTAATTCAATAGTTCCTACCACTCCAACCCTAGGAAAATAATACTAAGAGGTATAATCCCATCTCAAGACTAAAGGAATACTCTATCGCCTCTCCAAACAGACAGAAATCCTCTCACCAGGATGAGAAAATATTATGGAGATTATCAATCACTCAATATTAATTGAGATTATCATTTTTGTCCTTGAGGGGATATATTCCACCTTATTGTGATTCAGGATTAAAAACCACAATTTTCATTGAAGTTAAACCCATAATTAATTTTAATCCTCTCTTATTGTATTGATTTTGTGAATTTTTTAGTTTATATTCTTCATTGAAAATTGGGTTTAGTATTAATTTTATGGATTATAAATTCGTGGTTATAATTATTCAATCCATATATTGATTATTTTAGATTATTGAAATTTAATTATCTAAAGGAAACCAATGTTTTTAATAATTAATTTCGATCAATTCTAAATCTACATGGGAAAATGTATTCCATTATTTTTTAAATTTAATAATTTTTTTAAAATTTTAAGGTTAGTTTTGAACTTAATTTGTTTAATGGATCAAATTTGGATCATTCATTATTTTATTCAACTAAGTGAAAAAAAAATCATTTTTTATTTTGATAATTTGGATTTAAATATTTTAAATAACATAATTTTTAATGTGATGTTTATTTTGATGTTTACCTAGAAATGTGAGTTTTAACTCTGGAAAATGAAATGTCAATCCAAAAATTAAATTTTAAATTGAAAATTTTAAATCTAGAAATTAGGTGATAGACTTTATTTTTTTAAATTGATTTAATAACTGCATTAATTAATTAAAAATGAATTTATTTATTTTATTTCCATTTCATTCACTCAATAAGAATATATATATATATATAAATATATATAAAATTTTTAGGTGGATACTATGAATAACCAAATCCTAAATGGATCATGGAAGACCAATCATGTGGATAATTTATGTAACCATGCTATAAATTTTTTATAGGATTGTATCAACTATGGTTGATATTGAATGACAGTATGATTGCACTCTTCCTTGGGTTGATTCAATTGACTTCACCCAATATAGAAATTCCCCAAAAGAAAGAGATCATGAAATTGAAAACACCACTATAAATACTACAAGGGGATTAAGTGATTATTATATACCGCTATATATCATTGATTCAAGTGGATTGATGGTTACCACTGATCAGCTAAAAGAAATTTCTTAGGATCAACTATAATCATCCATCATTATTGTAGTCTATTCATAACAACCATGATCAATTACACATTTTTATAAGACAAACCTGGGAATGGGTAAAGAACTAATGACACCAAACCCAAACTAGTAAACCTAGAGAAAGGTGAACAAAAGAAATTGATTTTGGGTTGAATAAATGGATAAACTAATAAGTAAATGAGTCATCTCTGCCACATGATTGATGTTTTATTTTAATAGTAATGAGAATGATATTTAGGGGAAATGGATTCCACACCACCACAATTGACGTTTGATGCATCCCATGGTAACTGATATACGATGGAAGAAGATATAAAATACCCTTAATGAATTTAAAACAAAAAAAAAATCCAAAATATATAAATTTAATTCATTAGATTTTGACCAGTAAAACAAATCAAATATTGTGTGAATGAAGACTCAATATTGTGACAACCTGTAAGAGGTTATTCTCTTGGTGAGTAATTCTATGAAAGAAAACATAATTTAGGGGAAAATTAATTCAAATTAGTTTATATAAATTGAGAATAATAATGATTGATGAAAATGTAATGATGTGAATTGAATATTAATGATATAAATCGGGGACCTCCCCCTCATCAGATGATGACCAAACTGTGGAAGAACATGAGTTGTTCTTGTGATTTCTGGTTAAGATTCCATTTTAGAGTCAAGGATAATGAAATCAATGATAACATCTATAGCTTGATGGAGATACTGAAAAGTCTGATTTTATATTACATGGACCTGTTGATGATGATGATACCCAATCGAAGTTGATTGGGGAATGATATTGAGATCTACTAAAGCTCACCGAGATCGATTGTGTTTATACAATCTATGTTCAATGAGCCCATTAGTATCATGTTATCCATTGAGGATGAAGAATAAATGATGTCAATAATAGGGATGGGGCTATTTGATCCACAAATTTTTATGTTGAGAGAGTTTTGGGATTCTATAAACAAGTGAAGGTAGAGTGTGTATTTGATAGAAATATATCTACGCTTGATCAATATTATGTAGGCTTTGAAGGTCAAGATTAAAACCACTAATCTTGATCATAGGGGATGGGGGTATAAACTCTAGATATTATTCTTGGTTGATGAGTTATCTGAAAGGGTCCTATATTACTCCAAATGTTGTGGAGGCTAGAATGGGTGTTCCCTCACACAAATTACTTGATGAAATTCAAAACAATATCATGGTATGATTTTATTCAAACAAAGAAGCACCAACCATCCTCATTAACATTAAAATTAGATTAAGACTAATCACTCCTCATATAAAAAAACAACCACATTATAGGCCCACTAATACATCCTTGCACTCACATGCATCCAACCAAGGAATATTGATCCTCAGAAGTTTTTTGTACTCTCATTGATGCCATTCTGACTTTATGTGGGAGAAAATTTACAATAATATTGAACCAAGAAAAGGGAATCTATTTTATCTTTGGATGACCACACATCAAGACCATACCATTGTTTATTAATGACTAGGCCCAACTCCAAGGCATAACTTCATCAGTTCAATCATTCTCACTCTATCCTTTTTCCACTAATCCTGATTCACCAAGAACTATTGTTAGAATAATCTACCACGAATGCCATAATTTTATATTCATCTTTCATCCAATAAAAATATAAAACAATTTAATATTTTGGTGGAAACCTATGATTGGTATATTCTCATAAGACCACTAGAGATGAAAAAAGGTATTTTTGTGGTTCAATAAAAAATGCTTCAAAGTTGAAGTGTCAAAGATAATAAATCCCATTGAATATTTAAACATATATGATCCCTATACATATCACCACATTAAATTAAAATGATATTTTGAAATAATTTCAACTATTTTTTTGTCTAATGGTCCATGATTGATTTCATAAAGACCTTGATTGTTTCCATCCTTGAAAAAATATTCCAGACCCATTTTTTGTGGACCAAATATGATGATGTCCAAGCCTAGAATATTGTTTTGATCCTGCTATAAATGTAATCCCAAGAACTGATTTTTAAAGGCCCAAATCAAGACCCACATGGAATCCTAGTTCATGATTTAGTTCTAGACACTCGCAAATAAAATCCCAACACAGGAATCATCTCTATCCCTCAATAAAATCATTATATTCAACAAGGATACGGAGTAAAAAACTGTTTTTCTTCCATCCTTCATGAAGGATTATAGAAATTGATCATGGGAGTATTCAATTTTAATATAAAATATTCTAGTATACTGATACAAATAAATCTGGACCGTCGACCTAGTAATGTTGTAAAAATATAATGAAGGATAAATTGAGGTCTATATTAAAACCAATTAACATTCTTATATCCACTGGAAGACGTGGAATAATTTTATATTAGTCACAAGGTGAATTTACAATTTCACCAATTAACTCAATGAATTATCCTGTAAATTATGAACTATTCATATTAGGGAGGGGGATTCCACGATAATAATACAAGAGATTCTCTTGAATCTTCATGGATTGATTTCTATTCTTTTATTAGATATAGTGCCAAAGTGATTTAACAGTAATACATATGTGGATGATCTAAGGATATTCTCATTACCAATGTCATTTAATCCCATTAATCGCTGATTTTTATCCTTTTCTTAATCTATATAGTTTTATTAGAACAACAAAAATATTCAGGGATGAATTAAAATTATATACAGACTGAGTTTATATTTTTTCTTTCATTGGATTAAACACCCAGACAACCTGACTCTATCAACCACTTGTGATCATAAATAACTAGTTGATATAAAGAATATTTGAGATCTCAGATCATTTGGATTGGTTATGTTACAAGTTGTAATGATTATTTTATCACTCTAACTATTCCAAAACAAACTAGGTAAGGGGGTTAGTGAGGTTTCATCTAGTCTGAGAGAGAACAAGGGGAATTCAATTATATTAATAATTTTATATGAAATGTAAAAGGTTATACGAGGCTGTACCACATTCATTAAATAGATTATAAAATGAATTTAATTAAAAATACAATCAGTGTGAATGATTATTTTCATAAATCAGAACTATTAAAAAATATTAAATAACACATAACACAATAATATCTGAAAGATATCCTAGGTCCAATAATATTATATTGATATGGGTTCAAAAAAAATTCTATTGAGGTCCCCATGATATTATTTTGATCAAACATGGTGGCATTGTTGGGGAGGTAGTCGTTTTGGTTTTAAAATATTTTAAACTGATTTCAACAAATGAATAGATCTAGTTCATCATATCTCATTGGTTTAGACCATAATATTTAAAATATGGTTTTGGAAGAACTTATAACCTTAAAAATCAATGAACAAGAGCAGATGGAATTTGGGATAGTTCAATTAACAAGTTCTACATCATATCTTTCTTCATTCACTAGAGTGACTTTAGGGAGTGAAATAATGGAAATAAGAATTAAAAAAATATATTGGGCATTGAGAGAACTCTTTGATCCTATTTTAAATATTGGAAAAGGACTTTTATTTCCTACCAAAAAATTATAATTTAAACTGTGAAATGGAATAACCAAATTCCTACCAATGTATCATGGATTGGAATGATATGATCATAACCAGCATCTTTGAAAATTTTCTAATATTATAGTAATTTCCGGCTAAGATTCATATTATAAGATCACGATATGGGAAATTATTCCCCATCTATCTTAAAGTATCATCTATTGAATGGCTCCTCAACTTAAATAGTGGGTAAATCACAAAATAAGAATGGATTTAGAAGGGTTTCCTCCAAATGTAATCCACTAAGTTAAAGAGAATGTAGATATGTAAAGAGATATATAAGACTAAGAAAGAAATTGGGGAAAACATGTATTTTTTGGAAGGATTTAATAATTTTAAAAATTATTTCCCATATTATCCTATCAAAGATAACAATTCTATGGTATTATTTTACCAAGGGTTGATGTCAAATGATCAAAATTTGGAAAATGGTTTATATGGAGGGTTGTTAGTAAAAATATCTCCTACTAATGTCAGAGAGATGACTGAGTGGATCTCTAAAAAACCCTAATAATTGATTTCTCTATCCAAAGAAAGATCATTTCAGAAGGTAAAAGTTTTTAATTCAACTTTACTTGATAATGAAAACAAAGATCATAAATCTCTTGTGAGAATTTTATCTTTTAACTATGTACAATAAACAACAACACACCCCCTAGATTTTGATTGTTATATTACTCTCAAAACCCTTATATTGATAAATTTCCTCAAGTTAATGAAACTAATTTTTTTGATGCATTTTATGATTTACAGATTTAATAACAACTTTCAAACCATCATGGATAGATGGATTATCCCATTTCTAGATTTTTTAATGGGAACAAATAGTAGTAAGGTGAACCATTCCACTATAATTTTACTATCTATAAAACCTCATCCATTCCAATTTTGAGGGACAAAACCCACATTATTCTAATAACTACTGAAAAATGAAGGTCTCACCATGAATAAGTTTCTAAAATAACTTTTGTAATCCCACACCACTCAGTTGAACACCCTTAACACTAACTAATTCGAACTGAAGGAGGTGTGATTATAGTGAAACCATATTATGACCACCATTAATGACTAGTAGAATTCATGCCCATGTAAGCATCCTACATTAATAATTCATATACCTAAGGTAAATTTTATTTATATTATATAATGGGGTTGGAGAGTGTTTGGAAACTCTGAAGAATTTGCATCTTAGGATGGACTTGGAAGTGAATAACTCACTATACATGATGAATGGCCTTGGAAAAAGATGTTGAAGCAACATTAGAAAGTCCCATATGAGGGATAAAATGGAACTCTTGAACCGGGGATTCAAATCAACCCCAACCACCTATACTTATGCGGAATAATATACCCTAGATACAGATTAAATAAACAATATAATAGATAATTATAAAAATAACCAAGATTTTGGAGATTAACATCCCTCTATAGAAGGACAAATTTAAAATTTCAAGGTATGAAAAAATCATTAATGTAAATATAGAAGGAGGAGTATAATATAATTAAATCAAGTAGTAATATTGGGTAAAAATAAGTATATACATGTAAACCCAAAAAATCCCAATAAATGTGAAGATCATAACACTTTCACCATCTTGTGCCCTATTTGTGAGATTAATTTTCATAATTCATTTTTTGATTTTAGTGAATCAATTAATATATTTTTTTATTCCATTTAATCATCTCTATATATTGGATAACTCAAACCCACAATTTTATTTGCACATCTTTGAAACCAAACAATATCATACTAAGTAGTTGTTCTAGATGATATTTCTGTAAGTGTATGAAGATTTTTCCAACTGATTTCAATGTTTTAAACACCTAGTAATGAAAATATTAACATAAATACCTCATCATTGTAGGTTTTACATTTCTAAATACCTATAAAATTATCATAATATATTTTGAGGGAATGTTTTCATGTAATTTTTATATAAATAATGAATTTCAATATCCTTGACTCGATAAAATACAAACATGAATAGAAATATAATTTTAAAATAAAAAATTTAAAATTACCTTATCATTTTAAATAGGGAGTTTAAAAGTTTGATTACATAAAATATTAAAAGTATATTTTGAAACACCCAACCTATTTAATTAATCTATTTTTAAAAATGAGATTATTTTGGAAAATGTTTTGAGTGTTGAAAAATATAAATAAATCTATGATAGTTATTTTGATGAGGTAACAAAATATTCGATTAATTAATATTCCTTTCTTGTGTGTATCACGAACATGGATAAATCTAAACTAAAAAATTACTTTGAAACCCCATGAAAAGGGACATAAACTCATACTATAAATCATGAAATATTCCTATTTGTTGGAAACAGAGAAACTACTTGTAATAATTTAAAATAATTTTATGTCTATATAACTACACTAAATTATGTAAACTCTAAAAACATTCTAAATAAAAATTATTGAAATTAGGGGACATATTAGGGAATATCTCTACCACCTACATGGAAAATATTCTATTGGAATATGGGATGAAACTTGTGAGACATCCCCAAATAAGACCCAACCAGAAACTTCAAGAAGTAGTAAAAAATAATTAGAGAGAATTTTTGGATTTAGAGTAAATTACTCATTTTGGAATCCAAATGACTCAGTCCCATTTAAATTAACCTCAACAAATATGTCTACACAATTATTCATATTGAGAATAATGAGTTAATTCCGAAAATAATTTATAATATCTAGAGTTTCTAATTTAATTATACAAGAATGAACCATGTGACATATAAACACCAATTTATATCCCCCTTTTGTACTAAATATTAGAGAGAGTGGATTATGATTATCACTATTTATTCCTATAATGATTTTTTTTGATATTTTCTAATTCTAATTACTATTGAATACCAAGATAATTCCTCTTTTAAAAGTATCTTCTACATGATTTCTTATAGAAAGGATCCTTTTGATATTTTCTATTCATCACATTACTTTTAGAGTTGAAAGGTCAGTATATTATCATATTTTTATTGAGAGATACATTGAGGTATTCCATAATTACTTCAAACTTAATGATTGTTTTTCAATGTTGTTCAGAGAGTCTAAAACATGTTTAAAACCGATGAACTACGAACTAATTTCATTTAAATTTTTTAAAGGGCCACATAATATTATATTAATGAAATGTTTTAGTGAAATATTTTTCTATATATTGAATTTTATTTGAATAGAAAATTTTAATATAATCTCTACCCTCCCTTACCCAACTATTGTGAGACACAATAGAGAAATTATATGTCATGTAGGTTTTTAACGAATTATTATTAAAAACATTAGAAATACTATTTTACCATCGGCTAAAATAATAAAGAATAAAATAATGTTTTCCTATGTTGTTTTTTGCAGTATAGATTTTGAAAATCTAAAAGTATTGTTGAACAGAACCCCATAATCTACACACCAAATTTGGAACATCCCTTTGAGATACTGTTGGATGCTTCGAATAGTGTTCTAGGATTTTTACTTTCCTATAAGATTGATAAAAACTAAAATGTTATAGCATTTGAGTCACATACCCTGGTCATAAATCTATCAATTATACAAAATAATAATTGGGTTTTTTCTACTGTTGTTTATTTTAGATATAACATAATATGAAATAATGTAAATATCTATTATAATCAAACAACATTCATGTATTTAATCAATATGTTTGATCTATAATCATGGTAAGTGAGATGGATGTTTATACTACATGAATTCAATAGAGAGATTCAATTTAATAATGTTTGTGAGAATCTGTTTATAGACCACAAGTGTTGAATACCCCACACTATCGGGGTAGAACCACTCTATGAAAAAAAAATGGAAGACTCATTCTGTGATTAGAAGTTTTATGAATACACCCAAGTTGCCTACTATTATGATTAAGTGAATTTCCTAGTCAAATAAAATGTACCACCATTCATCTCAAAAAATAATTCACTAAAATTATAATATGAATCAAAATTTTATTTCGGGAAGATATTTATTAATTGTTGATCAATAGTGTTCACGTAAAAAGGTGGTGTATCCATGAAGAAAAGGTTAAATATGTTTTTACACATTTTGAAACATTAATGTTAAAGTAATTTTGGAAATAAAATAATATCCCTGAATATTTTAAATGATGGAGTATTTTACACCTCAATTTCAATCTATTCACATGAAATTAGAAAAATTCCCAAACTAGAGGTTTACTGGTGGGATTTCAAGAACTCATGAAATTTACTAGGAACCATTGATTTTCTAAGTAGTATATGAAATTTTTTGATTCTATTTCATTTTCCATTTCCCTATGTTGTTTAGTTTTCCTATATATTTTTAGTATTGGATTTTGTTTTTACGTGGATTGAAGAAAAATCTACATGATGTGACAATTCCCAAATAATGATCGAGCTTCTCTGATGAAACATTGTCTTTATGTTTGAATATATTGAAGAAACAAAAAGTTCCAAAGGAAATATTTTTTGAAAAAACAACCTGTAGACAAGATAAATAAATATTGGTTACATCACAAAATACTCACTACCAATAACTCAAAAACCAATGCAATTGGAATAGATTTGAATAAAGTTATAAAAAGGATTCTTGAAAAGGTTGTACTGCCCACCTATAACGACTAGAGTAAAAACAATTATAGACATGAGTATTAGGAATATAGAATGTCCGAAAAACCCTATGGATATTTATCTTTATATAATAGTTTATAGAAATCATTTCCACCTACTTGTTGAATTTTAACAAAAAACCCTACTTGTCTATTAATAAATTAAACGTGGAGTTCAGAAAAGATGGAGAAAAGATGAAGCTATAGATTATAAAGATTAATGATATGGGAATATAAGAATATGATAATTACTTATTGTAAAATAATAAATCCAGATATTATCATGAAAAAATCACCATTAAAATAGATTTTAAAATTTAGGATAGGGTATTGTAATTCTCCTTAAGGATGAAACTCATTCTTGGTAAACCTCATTCAAAACAAACCAGACCATACACAGTGACCACTAGTTTTCCATTTTATTTAGCTATGATCAAGGGATATAAATCACATATCCACTTCAATGTATATATTCAATAATTGATTGATTTTAATGAATATTTCGAGACTAATCATGTAGAGGAGTCGGATTCCCTATTACTACCATTGAAAATTTCAACTCAATTTCCTATTCCCTTCACTCTTTTAGGTACTTTTTTTAAATTTTTTTCTGCTAAAAAAATGATGGTTGTTAATGTAATAGATTTTTGTTTGATCTAGGTGTCTGTATAAAAGAAAAAGTATTTTTTCATTAATGTTCAATTTTTCTATTTTATATTTGGACATTAACATTAAATATTAAACTCATATTAAAAAATACAAAAAAATAAAAATAACACAAAATGTATATATATAAATTCTACGGTTTGTACATACTACACATAGCCATATATGTTTTCTTTTTATTTTTTCAGTAAATTCATAGAACCAATTTTCGTCCTGCCTAATTTTAGTTCCATGAATGGGGGAAGAATATTCTATTTTTAAAGATATAAAAGTTAAATTAATGAAGGTGGATTTGTCAATAATTTCATGGATAATTTTTTTCTAATTATGAAATGGATTGTTAGAGAAAAGAATTTTGAGTAACAAAAATTATAAAAAACAGTGACCATATATTTGAACTTAGACAATTGAAAATTATTATATTTTTAAATGAACGCCTTATTTATCAATCTCAAAAGAAATAGATATAAATCATTCTATATTAGATTAATATGAGAAATAGGGATCCCAAGGTGAATATTGAAGATATTAGGCACTATGTGCATGAGTTATCCATTCTCACCTATCCAGTCAATTCCATTACATAATGAATTTCAAATATAATAATGGGAAAAATCCAAAATAAATTAAATTTCCCAATAATCAAAATTGAATTCATTCATGTTGGGGGAATCCTGAAACTAGATAAATAAGGGACGAATAGAAATATAATGACTACATATGAGTTTTATCAATTATGTTTAATTTCAACAATTTTCTTAGGAAATATAGGATCAATGCATTAATGGAAGCACACTTTTTTAAAATCATGATTCCACTGTATTCAAATTTGATCAACTCTTGGACATGGAACTTTTATTGAATTGACGAAAGATATTGAATTGAAATTATAGAATAGGAATGCTAATATAATTAGTGGATTAACATTTGAGTCCCATATACTCTTGGTTTTATTTTTTTTGTCTAGGGAGGACCATCACATTTTATTCATTTTTGAAATTCATAAAATTTCACAAGAGTAAAATAGATCAATTATGGGGGAGTTATTTGATCAATAATGTTAAACAAATTATATTTTTCCATTAAATTTAACCCAATAATTAATTCAAATCCAATGAAATTGATATGATTTTAGGAATTTTTGAGATTATATACATCATTGAGAATTTCCTTGAATATTGATTTATAGTGGATTAATATTTTTTAATTAATCAATCTATAAAATATTTTTTTAGATAAAATATATTTTATTACCTATATGATATTAATTTTTATTAAAAATACTTTTAATAAATTTTAAATAAACATTGAAATCCATTCATTCATTTTTGAAATATATCAGTTTTATTCAATATAAATGTTAATTTGGAAATTTATTTTTAAAAGGGATATAATTTGGAACAATCATTTTTTTATTAATTTGAAATCATTAAATTGATTCATTTTTATTAATATATTTTTATTAAATGTTCAATGGATTTATGTATGAGTTACAATGAATCATTAATTCATGAATTGTATATCCATACTTTAAATTTGAATATTGGAATTAAATTGTGTAATCACATTAAATTTTGAGGTTTATTTCATATTAATTTTAATGTGAACATTTAATTTTTAACTATTAATATAAGAACATTACAGTTAAAATTCAATCGTAAAATGTGTTTTCCAAATCAATAAAATAAGAGGTGGCCTTAATTTTAATATCCTAAGATTTTATGAAATATAATCTTTAATATTAATTTAAATTATTTAATTTATTGAGTTACACTAAATATATTTTATTGATTTTATCACATGGCGAAAATTATATTGTGTTTCACACAACATCGAGTTAATTTGATAACTTATGTCACACACAAGCTATGTCCTTTCGAACAACAATATTCGATTAATATTATTTTAATAGTTATCATGTGGTTATTGAAATGGAGGTAATGGATGAGATTAAATAAATTAGGAAATTATTTTTTCACAGATTTCCATAAAATTAATCCATTAACTACTAAATAATTAGAAGTGGAATTAAAGGCCCTTTAAATATATAGGATGTGTATTGATAGAAAATTTTTTTTTGACGAGAATGAAATTTTATCTTATTAAATCAAATTAATCAGTAATATTGAAATATATAAATGAAATTCAGATATTATATATTCAATAAAATATTTTATAAAGTATTAAGATAATAATTAATCAAATTTATGCCTAAAAAGATGTATATTTTTAATAGATAGTTTTACCACCATTTAATGGAACACTTATTTTAAAAATAAATTTAGAAAATTTTATTTATCATATATTATAAGATAAACTTACTTTATTAATTATTAATCATAGGATGTAGTTTTTTTGAATTGTTATAAATTTTTTGAGAAGTTTTATGCTTTGATAAATAATTAATAATACCTAAATTTACTTGAAAACAAATTTTTTACCTAAAAAATTTTATTGTTAAATTATATTATAAATTGTATTTAATGAATAATTAGATAAATTTTGTATTATTTAGTCCATTTTAGGTAATTGGAATCGTTTTTATATTGAATGTTTATATAAAAAAATTTCATGCTTTTGAACGTCTTACTTTAAAACCATGGTTTCTAATCCGTTCTTTGGAAATGATTTTAAATTAAATTCTACAAAATATACATTTGAAATTTGGAAAACTTTATTCCATGTTTGTAAAAAAATTATATTATAATTTCAATTATGGTCACCATTGTTTTTTACTAATAACATTAGTGAATGAAATTATAATTAATTAATACGATTAAGGTAAAAACATGTTTACTTAGTTGCTCAACATTAATATTAAGGGGCCCATTGATATAAAAACATGTCCTAAAACTAATTTCTAGAAATATTTAGATCTTATTCACACTTTTGTCAATTTTTATTATTATTTTAGGCACATTATTGAAGATATACCTTCTAATAGTGTTTACCTTTTTATATATATAAGAATTCCACTCCTCCTCTGTTATATTAAGACACTCGCCCTCCCCACTTTTTCAAATCAATAAAGAAATTTCGATATTACAATGCATAATATTATAATATCCAAAAATACATACTATCATCCGAGAAACATCACTTTGTATATAAATCCTAACAAGTAAGACCTTTGGGGAAAACAAAAAGGAGTTACCAGAAGAAGGGGTAACATTATTCAATGATCTCTTTTGTTTAATATATTTATCCCACCCATAAATTTTTCATATTAAATTTTTATATAATTAAATAAGTATAATAAATATACTAATATATTTTTATGTTAATGGTTCTACCTACACTGACACACACTTCCATAAAATGGTTAATGAAATCATTGTTCTTATTTACATTGGACAACTGCCTCACAAATCAACATCATTATTTTTCCATTACAACCTCTCATGGATGGGAATTATGATGAAAAAAATATTCTTATATTATATATATTATATTTATGATTTCATACTACTTATTTAATTTTTATACAACACATAACTTCATTCTTTCCATTTTTTGGGAATACTATAACATTTTTTGTGGACGTGTGCGCTATCACCTCCTAAAAGCGATATGATATGTTCAAATATTACAAAGAAAAAAATAATTATGAGTTTAAAAATCATATTCCATATAAATGTATTTATAATATATTATTGACATAATTAAAATTCTGTAAGTATATTATATTATTTTCTTTATTAGCTTTTTACATAATGAAAAGGGATAATGTCTTTTGTGGATGTGTAAACTAACCCCTCCCTAATGCGATGTGATTACATTTACACCATAATAATTCTATATATAAGTATATACGATTAACTAATATTTTATTTGTCATTTTAATATAATTTTGGAATGGTAAATTTTAATTAACAACATTTCCTAATGATCACTGAATATGATAATATTACTCATCTGTACGTATGACCTACCATCTCTATGATTGTATCATCATTTCATTTTTCACAACCCTATTTTATGATAGCTTTTGAAGTTCTAATTTATTTTTACATTTGATAATAATGCAATGATTATTTTTCTGGATCCTTTTTAATAATGACCCCTTTTAACTTAGCCGACCAACCAAATTCTTATTTGACACATAATATGAACATGGTCAAAACACTCGATATAAGCATAAAATTTTAAAAAGTTTTATAAATCATAGTAATTGTAGAAAAAAAGGTAATAATAAATTTCAAAAAAGTTCTTATGAAATTAAATAATTAACATATTTTAATGTTAAGTAAGATAAAGATGCGCAAAAATGATGCACTCTGGGTAATAGAATTCATCTCAATCTCCATTCACTGAGGCATACATTGATGTTTTACATACACATTGTTTTATGTGGTGTATATAAAACCCATTTTGCATATAAATTAAGTGACTTATTTATTCAATTGTAATTTAGTAGGTTTTAAATTTTATTCTATCATGGGGATAATGATTTAAATATTTCAAAGTGTTAGGGGCCACGTTGAATGTTTAATGATTTAATCTTTTCCACGATTTATATTTTCTTGATACTATATTACATATATATTTATAGTAATATAAAAGGATTATGAAAGAAATTTTATATCTATTTTTGTATTTTATTTCATCTACCGACCTTCGTGTTTCAAAAAGTAAAAGAAAACCATTTTTTATGGGAATTTTATTTTTTAAAATGGGTTTTGAAAATGGATTGATTATTTAAATAACCGAAAATATTTTCTTATGAGTGAAAATGAAATTTGATGATTGAAATTTTTAAAATTCAACTCTACTATCTATTATGATTATGTAATGGAATTTGAAAATTTTAAGGGTTGTTACATGATAATCCAATGACATGTGGTTCAGTGAAAAACTAATGACAGGTTAACACATGTTAAAAAATGATGTTTTGGTCCGTGACAACCATCCAATTCATTGGGTATGGAAGTCGACTGTATGTTTAGTCTATTTTTACGAGTGAAATGTAAGGAATTAAAAAATATGGTCATTATATTTATAAGAATGAAAAGAATAATAATGTCCTAATATATGTTTATGTGTTATTTATACTCTCTATAGGTTTTATGATAGTTTATTTATTTTAAATAGGGAAATAAATGATATTATTATCAAAATGTATTAACTATATCTTAAGGGTGAAAATTATTAATTTATGTGAATTTTTTCATGAGTTTTATATTTTAATAATACTAATATTTTTCCTTCTTTATGTGTCCCTTACTAATATTTTTGTGTTCATTGCATGTTTTTAATTGTTTTTCTCACAATTTTTGGTTGTGATAGGGAATGTAAGAAGTAAAGTTAAAATTATAGATTTTTTTAATCATTATTTATGTTAATATTTTTATATTAATGTGAAAAATACATCTAATGGGATGTTTCACCCTTTTTCTTTATGGTATTTTTATATATGAGTTTTGGACTAATTATTTAAATTAATAAACCTGAAAATATCCTCAAAGTGAAATAAATTTAATTCATGACCAAAAATCAATATTATATAATGTTTAAGGTTTGGGAATTATAGTTGGTATCAATAGAAAAGATTAGATAACTTTCAAATTTTGGATAGTGTTAGTATAATGCCCTTATATTATTTTAGATTATAGTTTAATTAAAATGATATATTATTTTAATATTTCCATGTTGATTTATCAAATCTTTGTTTTTTCAGAATGGGTTTTGGTATAAAAAATTATGTATTGGGAAGGCATTGAGGGGGAAATATATTTCCCAATAAACAACATGAGAAGGTTGGAATTGGAACAAAATAGTTTATTTTAGTGATGGATCATTTGAAACAATCTATAAACTGTTGTGGTATCCGTGCTAGAGTCGAACCATATATACGGTGAAGGATGACGTCTATTGTGGAAATTTCATGAGGCTGAATCCCACATCATTAAATGGATCATCCAACCATGTTGTGTTAAATAGATGGATAAATTCCCGGGAGGAGATATTTGAATTCATGGGATGTTTATAATGTAATAATGTAACACTTCCCATGTATTGTTTTGTAGTTAAAGCTGACTGATGGTGGTCTTTAGTAAACAATACAAAGAGAAAAATGTTGTTGATCCCATGAAATAAGAAACATTCATGTATATCTTCCTCATGAAATATTTCCTAAAGGAAGTACAAATTTTTTTGGAGAATCAATTCATCAAATATAGGAAAAAGGATGATGTTTTTATGTCTTCATAAGAAGAAAACATCATAATATTGGACATCCATGTTCTGAATCCCATTCAAGGCATTGATAGTAAAATTAATATATTTTTCATAGGATTAAACCAAATCATAATAAGAAAATTGGCAATATGAGAATTTAAAATTTATGAGAAATTGATTCATTTAGTTAATAAAGTTTAAATATAGTTTGTTGATGCTTAAGTTCCACAAGATGACAAGAGTAAAATACAATTATGTTGGTAGGAAATATAAGAAGCAACCAAATAAAAATTCTGATGTTTGTCCTAAAACATGTTCAAAGTGTGGTAAAATACAATTTGGAGAATGTATGTTAGGATACACAATGTTTTATCAATGTTATAATTTTGGTCAAAAGGTTTATGATGACCAAGAATAGAGTCCTGATCTATTCAAGAAAGAGATAATAGATAAACATTAAATAGTGAAATTATTTTTCAGTCGGGTGGAAGTCCTCATTATTAGATGAAAAAGGGATAGAAAAATCATTTTCAACCTTTAATGTTGATGTTGGGCCATCAAGGGAAGTGTAGTTAACTATAGTGAGATTTTTATTTTTTGAAGGTTTATGATAATCGCAATGTCCTAGGAACCCAAGTTTTAATGCTTTAAATAATACAAATACATTTGGATACATTTATTGAGTCACTATATATTCCTGAGGTAAATTTTTAAAATTTATTTGAGGAAGAGTACCACCAATTTTATATATATATGTTTAATGATGACCATTAGGGTTATATATTTTTAGTATTTTTTAGTTATAAAATTGAATGATTAAATTTTTCATAGAGATTAATTTATTATCTCAACACATGAATGTTTGATAACATTGAGAACTATAATACTATTTTCTCAACATTTTTGATTTTATTAATATTTAAAGATAGGAGGGATATGTTGTTCGACTTTTAAGGATTATGCGACTTGTTGGAAAAAGAATCTAGAGCATGAGGCCTTGAAAATAAATCATAAACAATCATTGTTAGAGAAAATTATTATAATAAGGTTGTAATTGATTAATGTATAAATATATACTTTTCTTGTAATTTTATTTCATTATCCTCTTAGTATATATAGAGAATGAATACTTCAACTCAAGGAAATGGATCTTGAAATTAAAAGTTATAATATTACCAAATTTTTTGATGATATCAATGAAATACTCAAAACATTTTGTCTTTTTTTGCATCAATAACATCCTCTTGACCATGTACTCTGTCAATCTCTATTAGACCATGAGAATTAGTTTTGTCTTGAAAATACATATTTTATTTTCCCACTAATGTTATCCCTATGTGGAATCCAGGTTATGTATAACTTTCATAGACATTTATATTTCCCACTCCCCATTTTTTATAGTTTTTTTATTAACCAAATGTAAATTTTTTATTTCAATAAATAAATTTTATAAATGTTACACATTTGATAAACAAAAAAAAAATTGAGGTAGTAATTGATTTTAATGGGGTAGGATGTAACATCCCTATATATTATGAAATATATTAATTAAAATTAATTAAAGATATTTAATTAATTACATTAAATTAAATAAATAGTTTACCTTTTATCATATGAAACAAATATTTTAAATCAAAATGCACGCAACATCAAATTCCATTGATATCTTATTTTACACACATGCCTGGGTCTTACTAGACTAAAATATAAAAATATTATTATTATGATAGTTATAATGTACCTACTAAAATGATTGGAATGATTTAGATTAACTAAATTTTGAAATTATAGTTTTCACAAGTTTATAAATGTATTTCATTGGTTACTTATTAAATAAAAATGAAAATAATAAGTGATTGAATATAAAGGATGTGAATCTAAAAAAAATTATTTTGTTGACCAGAATGGCGTTTTATCTTAAAGAATAACCTAATCACAATTATTTAAAGATATTAATGATATATATATTTAATATATTTAATAAAATATGTTTTTCACGCTTATTATGTGAATAAATCTAATTTTTATCATACATGATGTATATTTTTAAAATAATTGTTACCACCATTTAGTTGAGAGAATTTTTGAAAAAATATATCATTAAAATCTTATAAATTTTATTTTACAAAAAGCCTATTTTTTAATGAAAAATATCAAAATTCACTATGGGTGATTTTTTTTTGTATTTTTCTGAGATGTTTTATATATTGATGAATTGTGAAAATACTGGATTTTAATTGAAAACATATTTTTTATAAATAATTTATAGCGTGTAATTTTGTTTTTAATTAGTTTTGAAGTATAATTATAAAAAAAATATATTATTTAATCCAATTTTAGTAATTTTAATCAATTTCAATTTGAAATTGGATATAAAAACTTGTCAATCTTTTAAACGTCTTATGTTAAAAAAACTCACTATATTACTTTGTTTGCGAGATGAATTTTAGTTATATTCTAGCACTTATGTTATTGAAATTTTCGACTATGGATTCCATATTTTGAATCACATTAATTTATAATTTCAATTAATGTAAAATTAGTTCTTTTAAAAAAATATTAGTAAAAGAAATTAAAATTAATTATAGAGATTAAGGTGAAAACATGTTTACTTAATGGATAAATGTTATTCTTAGGGGCCCAAATAACCTAGAAACCTATATTAAACCATTTGTATGACCATATTTCGACCATATAAAAACTTTTGTTGAATTTCATTCATTATTGGAGGGACATTATGTAATTTATACCTCCCAATAATTTTTACCTTCTTATATTTACAAGAATGTCACTCTTCCTCATTTATAAAGAGGCATGCACCCTCCCCACTTATTCAAAAAATTAAATACATTTGAATCATACAAAAACTAAAAAAATAATGTCTAAAAATACCTTCTATAATACTATATGACTAAATTTTGGCAGAATTTAAACCCTGGATGTCTATTGGTGCAATCCAAATTGTGTTACCCGATGAAGATGTAATATTATTCAACAGAACATTTTGTTTTATTTCATTCATCATGATTTAAAAAATATTATTATATGATTATATAATAAAATTTATATCAAAAATTCAAATGTATGTTTTTATTTTATGTTTTTTGGCTACACCTACTCACGCTATTATCATATGGGTTATGAAATCACTATTTCTGTGTATGATAGACTACCGCCTCACGAAACGATGTCATTTTTTTCCCATTACCACCTATCATAGTTGGAAATAATTATTTACATATAGTTTTAATTTGATATTTATTATATTTATTATTTCATAAATTTTTTATAATTTTTATATAACTCATACCTTCATTATTTCTATTTTGTGGGAATATGATAAACTTGTTAGTGGTTTTGTGGACAACTATATCCTCAAAGCTATGTGATACATTCACAATTTACATGGAATGTATAATGGAAGGGTGTAATAAAATTATGTGATATAGATGAATATAGATGATATTCATGAAATAACATCATTTCTGTAAGTAAAATATTTCGTTTTCTTTATTACATTTTTACACACAAAAAAATGGATAATGTTGTTCATGGACGTGTGGACTCTCGCCTCCATGAAGTGATGTGATTCGTTTTACATCCCAATAATTATATATGTAAGTATTTATAATTAAATAATATGGTATTTATGACATAATTATAATTATTTAATTATAAATGTAACTAACATTCATTCCATAATGATCACTAAAAAAGAGTAACATTAATTATGCGTCCGTACGACCTACCATCTCCCAAATTGTAATGCTTGTCCATATTTCACAAAAACCTTTTATGATTGGTTTTAATATATAATTGATTTATTAATACGATAATTATTACATTAGTTTTTTTATATAAGCTTTAATAATGCCCCTTTGACCTCAGTCGACCTACAAAATCCATTTTTTCATATAAACTGAATTTTGTCAAAACCCCCGATGTAAAAAACTAATTGTTCATGTAGTTGTAAATAAAATTGTAATAAGTAAATTGAAGGTAATAATAATATCAAAAAAGGAGCTAAATAAAGTTAATTATTAATATAATGTTATTATCTAGTAAGATAATGACTCACATGACAAGTCAGACTCAAGATATGGGTATTCTTCTCAATCTCTATTTATTGAGGCATATTTTTATGTTATAAACCCATCATTATTTATGAGGGGTATATATAATACCATTTACATATAAAATAATTAATTTATTCATTATCATATTATTTAATGTTTTTGTAACTTTATTCTTACACTAGGATTATGATTCAAATGTTTCAAAATAGTATGGGACACATTGAATGTTTGATGATTTATTATTTTCCTCTATGAAAATATTATTTATATTATTCAACATATTTATTTATAAGGATATAAAAGTATTATAATGGTCATTTTATGAAAATTTTAATATTATAATTCCACAAAATGACTTCACCTTTTTAAATATAAAAATTACCCCTCACATCATTTTCATTGTTTTTTATTGAAAATGGGTATTCAAAATTGTTTGATTATTTAAATAACATGAATAGTTTTCATTTGAGATAAAAAAAAAATTTATTGGTGAAATTTTGAAATATCCTAGATTTTATGTGTTATGATTATATAATGGTTTTTGGACATTTCACAAGTTGTTACGTGATAAACCAATAATGGGGTGTTCTGTAAAAAACCAATAAAGGGTGGTTACCTAAAAAACCAATGAAAAGTGGGTCTATGATATTTTTCAAATGAATTGGTTATGGAAGTTGACTGTATTGTTATTCCATTTGTAAGAGTTTCATGTATGTAAATCAATCACATTGTTATTTTATTTGTAATAATGAAAAGTATAATTATATCCCAAGATACCATTATATGTTATTTATGCTTCATAGGGGTTTAATGGTAATATTATGATTAAAAAAAGTGTAATCAAAGAACTTATTTACAAAGTATGGTATTTTAAAATAATTTAGAGAAAAAATAACAACATTAGTAATTTTGTTTCCAGATTATTTAGGTATTCATAAGACGAGTGGATTTACTTATTTATGAATCCCTTATTGAGAATTTTGTGCTCATCCCAATTTTTTTTAATGTTTTTATTATAATTTAAGTATGGGTAAGTAAAATATATAATTCAATATAAATTTCATGAAGAATCTCTATGAAAATAGATTGTGATGTATTTTAAATCTGTTTTATTATGTAAATAATAGATACTAAAGAGAATTTTCCACTATGCACATTATGGTTTTGTTATGTATGTGTTTTTTCCAAATTATCTAAAAATATCAACATGGGAAGATAAATATGGTGAAATAAAGTTATTTATTGAATATAAACTCATATTATGTTATTTTTTTAGTCTAAGTCCTTATATTCATTCTATCTAGATTAATTAAAAATGGTCACAAATTAAGTAAACATGAATTTAATCATTCAATTTTTATTTCATTTTTTGAACTAATTAAATATATATATAAATATATATTGTATATTCTGAGGAAACAATTGAAAAACTCATGATGTGAATCTGGAACACAATTCATTTGGTTAATTTATGTAACCATAGTACAAATTTGGTAAATTATTTTTTTTACCAGGATGATCAAACGACCACCCTATTCTTATGGTTAATTCGATCGACAACACCCTCCTTGGAAATTTTAAAATGGAAAGAAATTTTGTTGTCAACCACACCATTAAAAATTATATAGATTGATAATGTTAATGTTACAAACCCCTACATGCGGTTTATTAAAGAGATATCATGATTACTATTGATCAACATAAAAACAATTCTCTAGATTGGCCACACTCATCAATCAATCCCACTCGTAAAATCACAAAACCATGATCAACCATGAATTATAAGAAGAATACATCAATACTGGGTGAAGAACTGATGTGGATAGATCTAGAATAATAAAACCAACGAAATAACAGTTGAGAAAAATTGATCTGACATG
The DNA here is from genome assembly GCA_963277665.1 of Viscum album. Taxonomy (NCBI): domain Eukaryota; kingdom Viridiplantae; phylum Streptophyta; class Magnoliopsida; order Santalales; family Viscaceae; genus Viscum; species Viscum album. The sequence continues at coordinate 123,892,868 of OY728128.1, forward strand.
GATATTTTGATGAACTAAAAAGGTGATAAATCATCATTTCCACTCGATATAAGTCAGATGTTAACACCAATGAGAATGATATCAGGGGAAAAGGATTCCACACTACCAATATTGAAGATTAATTCCTCCCATTCTCACTAATGATGAATTTATTTTGATATGTAATAAACCAGATGAATATCTGTATGAAATAAAGAGGAGATACTGAAATGGAATTTGGTGGATTGTCACTAGTAAAACCAATCAATGCTTTTAGTAATGAGTTCTCAATGGTAACACTACCTAATCTATTGTCTGATGAAAATGCATTTTAGATATAATGAACCTTGCTTCTATATAATTTTTAATTTTATGATGTATAGATACACAATGATTAATCCATTAGGAATAAATTTTGTTCATACTCAATCGAAGTAAGGGAGGATGCTGAGGAAAAGATGAAAGCCACCAAGCTAGATCATATATATTACTAGATAGTAGATATTATACCTTGATAATGTGTTCCTAGTATAGTATTGAATATGAATTGTACCTAAATTACTCCTAATGTTCCAACATCTTGATTGGGTGTTCCCGCAATCAAATTGCTCATTAAATTCCCCCAATGACCCGAGAAAGATGTTACTCAAACTAGGAAGTACCGATTCTTCCTTCACACCCAAAGTAGCTCATGAATGACAAATACTCTTATAAAAAACCATCCATGTTCCATGATAAATAATATAGTGCTTCATTCTCGAAATCCAATCAAGGAAGATTGATCCCAAAAAGATTAATGATGTCACCTTAATTCCATTCATACATGATGTATGGAAAAATATATGACAATGAAACAATTAGATACTATCCTATATTTTATCTTGATCCCCATAGACCTCAATATAATAAATAATTTAAACAATTATTAGTTCCATCTATAGTTCCAACATCATAGTGTCGATCTTCCATACTATAAACTTTATGAATTGAGCCTCATCCACCCATCACCCCTACATCCACAGTTCATGATTGATCACCCCATTCTATATTCATCTCTAAGAAGAGAAGAATCTAAGAAAATTTTGAATTTTTGTGGAATATGATGATTTGTGTCTTCTCATCAAATCAATAGGTTTTCATAGTATTTTTTACATGGGTTTATTGATAATTATTTGAATCTGAAATGAATAAACATATCCCCACCGATGAATATTACAAATTTCTTGATATATCTTCCCAACACCCCAATAAATTGTATTTATAATTTTAAATAATTTTTATTTTTTGTAGGACCGTGTTTTAATAAATGGGGACCAAGAATATTTCCAACCATTATTGACGATACCAAAACCAATTTTAAGGCCATAATGTGATGATATCTAGTACCCATATTTTTTAAGCCAAATGTCAAATAGTATGAATATACCAATTTCCATTGGACTAATTAAGGCCCCATATATAAGAATCGGTCCCAATTTACATTTATAAGCCCAATACTCCAATTATAATATGAACATTATCTGTTTCCCCTTTGAAAACATTGGGTTTTGGTGAGGCCCTAAAGTTTAAAATAATTTATCTTTGATCCCTCATGGAGTATGGAGATTGAATCAGGCAGATATTTTTTTAATATAAAATTTTTGAGTATGATGACATGGATAAATTTTTTACAACATGTTCGGTACAAGGAAGAAATTTTTTGATGTACAAATTGTTCTTAACACAGCAACCATGGCACATTCCTAGATTAACCCGAATTTGTTGAAGAAACATGTGTATCACAGGTGGTGAGTTTTATAGAACATCGATGAAATCCATGTGTTCCAATATAAATTATTAATTGTTCATTTGAGGGAGATGAGATTCCTGGATCACCAAAAAATAACGGATACTATATATTGTTGGCTTGTTTACTTTCATTTTTTATTAGATTTAATTCTCTAGAGGTGGCACACTAATCCATTAGTGGCTGAGTCAATGAGATTACACTTACATATTTAGTTGAATTACACTCATAAATTACATCGATCTTGTATTAATACGTTTCTATATTTATGTGAACTGTTTAGTTGTTATTGTATTGAATTAATTATATACATTTTGATTTTATATTCCCTCTTTCACTAGAGTTAACTCCAAGGATTATATTCTATCAACTGGTTTTAATCATAATATTTTTTTTATCTATAGATAATTTGAGTTATCTAATAAATGGTCTAGGATAGGTTAGAAGTTATAATTATTGATATTGAAGTACATATATTGAGTTAAAATAGCCAGAAGAGGGAGATAAGTGAGGTTTCATATGATATGGGAGATAAAAGTGAAATTAAACTAGAATTTAGATTATATAGGAAATGTAAAATGATATTTATAGATGAGACACATTCATTAAATATATTAAATAAACTATTTAACTAATAACCAAATCGGTATCATTAAATAATACTTCACTCATAAAATATGTGGTGTCCTAGGTCTAAGAAACAAGGATCTTGATGCCAATAATTTTTTTGTTACTTCTTCAGTACGTGCCTTCATACTAGGTATACAATTTTGGATACATTTTTTAGGTTGATTGGGGTGTTCATGTATGGTTTCACAACTACCCACTCTTGATTCAACATGTTCATTTCATAGATACATCCAATGGATCACACATTAATAAAATAATATAGATCTTCATTCTAAAGGAAATTAGTTATATGGTGTTTTGACCCAATGATGATTAGGAACTCAGATTGGTCGAGGGGAGGGGAGGTCAGACTCATTGAACACTTTTGGAAGAATAAAATTTTATATTTTGAAAGACTCTTATATTGTTAATATTTTTTTGAAACTATATAAAGGGATTTATATTACTGAGACCATCTGTATGTATCCATGTTTCTTCATCTATTTCCCATTATTATTTAAAAGTGGGAAGCCCCTTATATTTTGAATCCATATTAAAAGGAAATTTGGAGTTTATTATCATACAGGGAGATAAATGATGTTACAAGCATCAAAATGAACATTCTGATGAATCTTACGTACCATGTTGGTAATAGTAATAAAAAACAGCATAGTTTTTATGTTAGGTAGTTTCACATCATTTTTAAAGGAAATATATGATGGAACATAAGAACCAGGTATTTATCTTGATCCTTATGATAGAATCCTACATTTCCTTCTTATAACAGAATCTGATTTGTTTTACTTCGGCCTACCCTCAATGTTTTGATGGGTGGTGATAGATAATTAATTATTATGAGGGTTTTTTTCCAAGGGTTTACCAATATGGTAGCACCTTTAGGGCCAACCTCATGTTGAATACTACTGTATAGGGGAAGTTTCATCATTCCATAGAATTGGACATGTAAACTGTAGTTTCCTTAGCATGGGGGATTTATGATGCTAGTGTTAAGATCATTGCAAGTCTTTAAGCCAATGTGAGACATGATAAGTGTGATAATGAAGGTATAGTAATTGATCAATCACACCACCTATGTATATGGGTCTTATAAAGTGGTCAGTCTCTAGAAGAGTGTTTGATATAGAAGTCATGCCTTAGGAAGGCGTCCATCATATCATTTTTATAAAAGTAATCCGAGTCATTGTAGTTTAGTTTATTGTATGTTTGAATTTGTGTAATATACAAGGATTTTATTACATGAGGTATATACCTGACATGTCCTGAGGGCCTTCATAACATGTCATAGTTGTCTATTAGACAAGGCTGGTATCTATCTAGGATCTTATTATGAGGGAAACAGACATGTTAGTGGTCTATCACATGATTTGGATTGCATGTTTTGTGAACTATTTCATTAATCAATTGACATGCCTGAGGGCCATTAAGTGATTAACACAAACACATAAAAGGGTGTTGTGTGATCAAGGATGAGCTGTCATATAGCCATAAAATGTCATAGCTGACTTGTTCTGAGGAAATTACATGACATCGATGATATTTATGGATGACTTCAAAAGAATTTGGATACTTGTATAGAGGACTTAGTAAGACCACGGTAACATGTACAGAGTACTTCATATGACTTGGTTGACATGTCCATAAGAAATTTCTATAAATGGGTGACATGTATTGGTGTTGTTTCCTGACTTTGGAGATATGTACAAAGGACATAAAAAGACCAAGATGACATGTCCAGTAGACTTTAGGGGACCTAGGTGACATTTCTAGTGGTCTTAACAATACTTTGTGGACATGAACTGAAACCACCACATGATCAAGATAGGTCATGTAAAACATGTGATTCATTAACATGAAATCTATCATATTCATATTCATATAACTATTCTATGTTTTTTAGTCATTATTTCATATGTTCCTAAAGGTTCATCAATCGTTTTAATTTTTAGATTTATCATCAACAAGTCAATATTTAGAAACTCATTCACATAACCTGGATGGCACTCTTAAATTTCATCATGTGATTTATAGGGTGGTCACATAAAGCATATATCTATTTCGCATGATCCCTTAGATATTTCTACAAATTTTTATAGGGTTAAAGACCCTTGTGACAATGGGGATTTCCATAGTGATATTTACCCACTTTTGTGCTCATGTTGCTATGCATGTGTTTCATGTGTTTTTGTGTCTGAAGTGTCATGTTTTACCATGATTGAGTAATCTATAAGCATCGCTACCCTACATGAAGCATATATCAATTATTTATTCTAGTGTTAGTGGAGGGAGTATCAAATTACATTCTTCACCTGATATAGTTGCAATACATCCAATACATCACATGATAAAAAGATGATGAAATAACACTCCTTCATAGGCATACTTATTACACGTTATCATGTCAATGTCCTTCCACATAATCACATTGAAATGTCAAAGAACCTTTCCACTCATGATATGAAATGTTTTATAGTATTATATAGATCAATATGGTTATAGATAGGATTTCATGTCATTGAAAAAAACAATTCTGGTGTCCATAGTGTGATTAAGAATGCTTGTCATAGGTCTTTTACAAGATCAAAAAAATAGGTAAGGGGACTCTTTTGAGATCAAGATAGATTGTCAATGGGTCATCACAAGATCAATTATGGTCACATGAAGCACATAACACATTCACAATGAAATAATTGTATCTTACCATCTCTTGAGGATTCCCCCAATTTCAACATTTTATTCCTTATTTTATAAAGATTTCAAATTATTCTCATTGGTTTTACATTGGGTTGTTTCAGGATCAGTATGGGATCTCATGATGACATATGGGTGTTATCACATACAGTCACCATGATTGTATGTGATGGGTTGTGTAATCAATGCTAGATCTCATGATGGTGTGCGTGTCATGTAATGGAGTAACAATCTTCTTACCTATGGAGCTAAAGGGGAATCATATTATGTAATTTGTGTGTCCAGGTTCCATAATATAATGAAGATGATACACCAATATTCTCTCATGTGACTAGAACATCATGCCTCAAACGGTCTCTATGGGGACTTTAGAATCCCATAAACACATCGCATGAAAATCAATTTAACATTCTCTCAAATGAAGCTTCCAATTTTTCATACATTATTTTTACATGGGTATTGGGGGATTTAAAGATATCTATTGATTGAAAAGTCACATTATCAGATAAGACCATTTGGAAGCCTTTGCATAATTTTCAAATCTTGTGTGAATTCCCTCAAAAGAGATAGTGGGCATGCGATAAGAACATTATATGATTTGAGGTACATTCCAATGGGGCTTTGAATGATCAACTATATGTCCTGAAAAGTGCATGATTTCCCCTCATGACCTTCCAAATGCCATCTGACCATGTTTCCTCCTAGAGGCTACATGATCCACATGATTATTCTAATCGAAAATCTTGTAATCAGGTTACTCCTTCATTTTTTTCAGAGATAATAATATCCATACTTCGAGTATTTAAAAAATTCTAGAATTTGGATTCACATTTGGTGGGTGAAAAAAACTCCTCCCTCGCAGGAGTGAGGTTAGTAGGGATATGGACAGGGCTATTAGGAGAGTAAATGCTTTCATTATTCCTTGGGAATTCCACTAATCAGTGTCTCAGAAGATGTCAGGTCTTCCAATTGATGTTTGGTATTCTAAGAAGCATCCTATAAATAGGGGAGTTATGGGGTGGCTCATTTGAATACTGCAATTTAACTATATATTTTTTGATTTTTTTCTATTGTGTGAAACCATCACAAGACCCTGTCACAAGTTCTATTTTGTAATATATCTTAATCAGAATCAATAAAAATACTTATTTGCCTTATTACATGTTAAAACAAACCAATAAATTACTATTGAAAATCTTATTTAATCCCAATCCTTATCCTCAACCACGTGGATGTTTCACATGATCTAATGACTCAGTCACGTGATTCCTAGATCATTAAATGGTCTCTGTGTCAAACAAAAGGGACACCCGGTCATGATTCTTACACTATATCATGTTATTGAGAGATAATATTTGGTTCATGATACTCACATGAAATATATCAAGTCATTAAATAATGAACCCTTTTATGGTTCATGTGATTCACATGATGATGTATAAGTCATGCATTTATTTCGATAAGATTTCTAACTTATCGGAAATTTGATTCAGGTTTTTCATAGATGGATTCCAGTTCTCATACATATTGCAGCACTTCCAGATAGGGAATCATGATTGATGGAAATCAAAACTCTGATCCTTGTTATCATGTATTCTCTGATAATGAGCCTTTTTTGGGGTATCATTCCATCTGAACACTAGAGATATCCCCATTCACACTAACCTCTTATGTATGGATTCAAGTTGTAGAAAATGATATCATTCCTTCACCAGATTAAAAACTTCCATCTAGATTGTTGTTTTCCTCCCTTTAATGTATTCAAATGATGCTATTTTTAGACAATGAATTTTTTTTAAGGCTAATAAATGGTTTTATCTATATTTTGGATAACTCCCCTCAGGGTCTAGATGGTTTTGATCATTCGAAACAACCAATTGATTGATTTTATTAGAGCATTCCTATCTACTCCTTGAACAATAAAATAAAAATCTGGAGCTATATGTACAAATTTTGACATGGTGGTATCTTTTTTTATTAATAGTCATGACTGTTATAGGTTGGGTAGGGATACTTAGAATTCATCAACCAACTATATGTTTGTCATCTTTACAAGGCAGTGTGGATTTCCAATTTCATCATTTGTCCTCAATCAGAATTTCTCAAAGTACTGATTGTCCATTGGTTACATGTCACTAATTTATTTCATATGTACCATGGTGAAGTAGGTATTATCCTTTGCGAAATTTATCATCTAGGAGGGATATCTTCTTTTGGAAAGATGTATGAAATGTTTCTTCCTACCATGGACATTTAGGATGGCCACACACCAACTACAGTCATGGAAATGGATATTCTTACCATTGTAAAGGATAATTTAAGGAAGGACCTTAACCTATGACCACTTTTTTCCATTGAGTACTAGATTGACATCTTCCTCTACCATACGAGGAAAAAACCAGCTACTATACACCCTCATTTGTGCCCTTCCCAACCAGTTTCTGAAATCATGGGATCTTAATGGTAAATCCTTGATGATGGAGAGCATTCCACATAGAGATACTAAATGAGGCTATAGGTATCCCCAAGACATCATCTAACATGGTTTTACCCATGTTTCTTAATGTATGGATTCTCCCGGCTGGGGATGCATGCTTGGGAATTCAAGTAGGATCACTTGTGATGCATTCCGAATTAGTGGGGGGGATTTTTAACGCATTAGTACCAAATATCACTTGACTCTATCAACTCTTTGACCTTATTCGACAAGGTATCATTTCTTACTGTATTGTTTGACCCTTCCAATTATTATTCAGATGGATATGAGGATATTTACACTAATATAAATATCTAAACAATACTAGGATCCCTAATTATATGTTCCATAACTTGATATTGACTGTTTGAGTGGTTGATATGATGTTATAAGGTTCTAAAGAGGCTGTTAATTTGTTGATCTTGTCTAATCATTTCAACTTCGTGCCATTTCCTAAACTGGCTCAGCTAATCCTTTATAACATAATTGGATCTCTAAATGAAAGGACAGATAAAATCTCTCTTTGGGATGGGGTTCTTGTGGCCCATGTATAAGATATGATTATTTTTTATCCATATTACCCATTTCGGTTCACCTTACAATTTGGAAATATTCAATGTCTTCTCCTCTACCATCCTCTAGAATTCATGGAGAAGAACATCCCAAAAATATCTTCAAATTTTGGATTTTGTTTTCATGTGAACCAGAAATATTATGATTATTCATCAACCTATAAGCACCATATCTACCTATCATATGAATATTCCTAATATTGGGTGAATGTTGGCATTGGAGGTTCTCTAAATAGGTATTTTCCAATTTGGAAAACCATGTTCCCAACCAAACCCCTTATCTTTTTTATCAATGGAGTTGAATTAAGACATGGGAAAGACTTCAATGAGGCATTCTCGTCATAATGGAAGAAATACAATTACTGTGAATGAATTTTTTTAAGGAGGCTGGTCCTTCATTATCTATTACATATTACACATCGTTTGAGATAATAGAAATGGAAAATTCTTCTCATTCATACATCTTTATCTCATCCAAACAGTCCTAATTCTGACGCACACACCATAGTGGTAAGAGAGAACCAAGTATCATAATGGAAAATCTAACATAAAATCAATTCCTTGATTACAGAGACTCCCTTGGAGGAGTTTCTCACCAATGAGTAATGTCTTCACCCTATATTCCATGATATGTGGGTAGGTGGCATTGATTTCTAGTAGCTTTATGATATCATGTCAAATACAATCCTGACCCAGAAAAAAATGGACAGTAGTATGTGGGACCTACATTGTTTTTAAGATGGGACTCTCTATTTTTGATTAATATGAGAGTTTTGAGAGGTGATGGAATGGAGAAATCAGATAATCTCCAAACTTCACTCTTATATGGATGACATGATACCATAGATAGTGAAATAGGAGGAGATCATAGCTCACTAAATGTTTGATCTATCTGTGTCATCATCCGTATTGGTGACTAATCAGAATGTTTTTGAGAAGCTTTCCTATTTTATCAAAACTCATCATCCTTAGGAAATAATAAAATAAGTGTGGTTGATTGAATTTTAGTGCTAAATCAACACTTCTTTTCAGACTTTGGCTGATGTGGAAAACTCATATTATAAAATTTTATTATAGTCTGGTCATAACATTATTTCATGGAATAATTAGAGAGGATCCAAAATGTGGATATATTTATTTCTTGTTCACTTTATCAATTTATAAATCCTCTGATATTTACATTTCATTTTCTAGCTTTCATTTATTCATGATGTCAACGTGATTTCTATGATATGATTCCACATAGATTATCATGGATACTTATCCTCTATATAATACCTTGTTAAAAAAACATATTGATTTCTATTGTTAACTCACAAAATATTTAATTTTAGAATTGCCCATGAATTCCCATCAGCATGAGACTACCCTTTGATGTATTTACCCCAATTTTCTTGATATTTCCTAGATTAAAAGGATAAACAAGGTAATATATATTTCTAATAGTTAGAATGCTCTAATATTTTAGATTTCAATGAACTTAGTTTGCATAGAATTATTTTTTCTAGGGAAAAAAATAATCCCTATCGGATTTGTGTCTTTTTTATTACCCAATATTTTCCCTATGCCTCATAAGGGAATAGTTTAGATGTAATTGTCATGACACGACCTCCAGGGCCTAAGCCATGATTACCCCAAGCCAACCTTCCATAGGCCAGGGGATGGAAAATAGTACTAGAAAGGCATATCCCTAAAATAGGGAAGGCTATTCCTATAAACTTGTCAACTCACACAAAGTAAGAACACAACAAGATACAAGAACAATGTAAACTATAACTTAAACATGGTGTGTATAGTAAGTAAAGGGGCCAAATTAAAAACCAACTGGAAAGTACAAGTAAAACAGAAAAAGAACAGTTCCTGTGAACACCTACCAAGGACCCTACCAGAAGGGTAGGTACAGCTCTTGAATAGTAATCCATATGGATTGTCTCATCTAATGCCCACCTCTGCTCTGGCTTTAGTCTAGTACAATTTTCCTTGATCAGCACTGTGTGTTTTCTTCACAAGACACAGAATGGTGCGGGCATAACCCATATAGGGGTGAGTATAATGATACTCAATAGGGATTTCGAGACCCTCGTAGGTCTCCTAGAGTTCCACAATGGAAAAAACACAAAGCACGAATCTATATAAATCATCTCTAATTAGGTATATGCCCCTAAATATAGCTATGTTATCAAGATATACTCATCTCACATAAGTGGGAAGAATACCAAAAAGGTAACACCCTAAATGTAGAAGTACAACACAGGTAACACCATGTTTGTAGAAGCACCACATAGGTAACGCCACGAAGGTAGAAGTACCACACAATTAACACCACGAAAGTAGAATTACCTCACAGGTAACACCATGATGGTAGAAGACTTAGGTCACACTAGGTATAACTTAAGTACCAACGTATATATGATTAGTCATAAGGCTAGATCATCTTATTCTGCTAGGTATCACTTCTTCTGACCCATACTGGATCAATAGGTTACTAACCCCCGTCGACCCAAATAGGATTGATATATAACTAACCCTTACTGACCCACGCAGAATTTAAAGGTTTCAAACCCTCTATAACCCACATGGGATCTGACCCACACAAGATTGGTATTCATTGACCCACATAGGATCATTGAGCGATGAACCACACAGAATATGACCCACGAAGGATCGGTATGCGTTGACCCATAGGAATTCTTATCACTAACCCACACATGATCTGAACCACCTAGGATCAGTATGCACCTACCCACATAGGATCACAGAGCACTGACCCACACATGATCAATGTTATTCCTTCACGTTACATCCATCCCATGGGTTCTCGCACTATGAATACATGATTCTGGGAGGTTCTTCTCCCCAATCCATTATTTGATACTTAAAATACCACGAAGGCCCATGAATAAGTATCCCAATGGTATGTCATGTCATGAGAGACCCAATGCAACATATGGCATGCCAATCAGACGCTCAGTCTGTAAGTTATTATCGTTTCCACTCTGAGGGCTCTATTGGATTCGTGTTCGATCCAACCCGACCATACACCAACATTATTTAAAACTCAAGTGGAGTATACCAAATGGACCATGTCAATTCAAGGATCCCAATGCCACAGACGGTTCATTAAATGGACACTTGGTTCTCAATATATTTCCAAAAAGGAGTATCTTAGTCCGGATGGGCTTGGATCCGGTCCGACCCGGTCTGGGTCTAGTCCGACCCAGTCCGAGTCCGACCCGGTTGGCCTGAGTTGCGTCAGGCCCCACCCACTATGCCATGTTCCCGCCCAGCCCGCTAGGTGCGGACTGAGGTCAGGTGGCCCACTGTGGTGGGGTCCGCCCAAGCTGACACCTTGGGGAAGGATCCCTCGGTATTTCGAATGGCCCCCTAGACCGTTCAACTAGGCCAACCTAGCAGTGCCACTTGGTGTCGCCTACTGGTATGTAGGACCTGCCGAAGCGGTTCTTCCTTAGTGCAGCCCGGCTAGCCGGGGCTCCGGCCGACTCTCCTCCCATTGGCACGACAGCACCGGTGTTCCACCCATGACTGGTCGGGTGCCGACTGACATCTGGTGTCTGTCGTGGCCCTGCAACCACGGTCTCTAGCTCTGGGGGTGAGGACACCTGCCGCCGCCTCGCTATGCAGCATATCGGAAGCTGGCCACTGCCCTGCTTTGTCGCAGCCGACGGGTTGCAGCCTCCTAGTCAACCAGCTGCGCGGATGCGCACCATCCTACCTCCATGCGGATGGATGGGGTACCGGCTACCTCCACCCTCCACCGTGGCCAATGGTTTGTAGCCTCCATCGCTACCGGTGGTGGGGATGCATGCCAGTCCGGTTCTATGCATCCAGCAAGTGTACCAACCGCCATCCTTCCTTCGCCGATGAAGAACAAAACATACCACTAAGAATTTGTGGAGGGATCGATCCACGTTTGTTTGTCCCGCACCCTCTGTGTTAAACCGATAGTAGATGGTTCGTGAGGATGGAAACAACATGAAACCATGAAGAACAAACAAGAACAATCAAATTCAAATCCCGTACATTGATTGTTCATTGGAGACGGCACAAGGAAGGAGATGTAAATAATGATGATGTTAATGTCTGTTGTTCCCGCAACTCACTCCATGGTTGGTTCGACATTCTTTATCCATATAATGTTCTTTTTTGTAGGACATTATTTGTTGCAGGATTCCCCAGCATGGTCCTCCTATCCCTTTCGCCAATGTAAAAACATCCCTCAATTACCTCAAAAGAGTTAATACAATAACTCTTAATTAAAAAGTGGTTTCATTAATTCAGATTTAATGAAACCTATCAATTAAAGTGAGTTTTGGTTACATATTTTGTGTAACTGTTCATTTAATGACCATCATTAAATGCCCGGCCACCATCCTGTGGACCCCACCATTATGATTCAAATGGGAGGTTTAAAAAAATAAATGTTAACTATTTTATTTTATTAGTTTCTTAACCCTCCCAAAACAAATCCTAAAAAACAAACTTCTAACCTCGACATTCTGTGGTCATGGTGAAGGTGTTATTATGCGAATATCTATGCAGCGAGTTCAACGGTTTCCTCGTATTTCATTTTGGAGCAATGGTTCAAATGTTAAAAAATGCCACTTGCACGTTTACTGAACGTACCTGAAAAAAGTTCATAAATTCATTCCAGGCACACTAGGCCTCGAAATCATGCGCTGTTAATTTTCACAGACTTGTAATATTCCCATTTAATTAAAAAAAATTAACATGGAATAATTTGGGACTTTACATTATCCCAACCTCAGGACTTTGCATGCCCGAAAGCCACAACACAAGCGAAGGAAAAAAGTGGGGTATTGTGAATGAATCTGAGACACCCTATTCCATGTGCTCTCCTAGAGGTTCACGTGCTTCCATTATACGTGAAATAGAGGTATCAATCACGCATGTATGAATCTCTCCTGTCGATCCTCAATCTCCACTAGAACCTCCGAAAATGTCACTCCATCATCAAGGTCCTGTGCGCCCCAGTCAATGAGGTCTGAAGGATCATGTACGTATCTCCTCAACTGGGAAACATGGGAAACGTCAAGCACCCTGTGTAGTATAAAACTTCTCCATATCCTATCAGCATAAGACTTATCTCTGCTCTATGCAGTATTCATCTGCTAATGGATGATCGACACCTTCTTCATGGTAGCCCGTACCATCTACGGTCATACGAGTGCTGACTCTCCAAGGTTAGTCCAGCACAGAGGTGATCTGCAAGGTCATCCGTAAAATGGATTGAATGGTCCCATTCTAATAGTGGAGTGATATCTGTTATTGTACGTGAACTTCAACAAAGGCAACTGATCCTCCCATCTATAGCTCAAATATTGGATGCTAGCACGCTGCATGTCCTTAAGGGTTTGAATGGTCCTATCTATCTGACCATCCATCTGAGGATGGAAGGCGGTGCTCAACTAAAGTTGTGCCCCTAATGCCTCATGCAACCCTAATGTAGCCTTGAAGTGAAATGTGCATCATGATCGAAGACAATCATTGATGGCACTCCATGAAGCCTTATAATCTATTGCATGTAGAGGCGTCCCAAACTCTCTACTATTCATTTCTCTCTAATAGGTAATAAGTGGGCCGACATGGTTAGTTGGTTAATGATCTCCCAGATAGAATCATGAACCCTGGTCGTGCGTAGAAGTCTTGTCACAACGTCATGGAAATTCCATCCCACTTCTACTCTGGCACATCTAGTGGCTGAACTACGTCCAATGGAACCTAGTGCTCTTTCTCCACTTACTAACAAGTGAGGCTCCATGAGACAAACCTCACCACTAATTTTTTCATTCCCAGCCACCAGTGTTGACGCCAAAGGTCCTGGTACATTTTCGTCACTCTAGGATGTACCGATAGAGGGGACGTATGGAACTCCCTCAACACATCCTCTCATAGCATCACCGGTACCATAGTACATCCTCTAGAGAGGATGACGTGATCCCCACCTTCAAAAATTCTATCAAGTTCATGTCTTGTGGATATCTGAGCACATCAAGCCTCACAGTTTGTGTCCCCAACATGCACCTCCATGATTCGCTAAAGGAGTGGGGGAGTGACTGTCTGAGACTGAAGATAAGCTTCTCCATCTCAATCCAGGTAGGATATCTGCAAAGTGGATAGTTTCTCTATCGCCTAACTTAGAAACTGTTTACCAGATCTTCTGCTGAATGCATATGTTACTATGTTCCGCCTCCCAAGAGCATAGACTATCTCAAACTCATATTCTATGAAATCTCAAGTCAACACCGAAGTCTCAGGTTTAGGTCCTTCTGATAGCTGATATACCTAAGACTATTTTGATCATATAAGACTATAAAACTTTCACCTATCAAGTAATGTGGCCACAAATTCAAGGCGAAGACCATTGCTGCTAACACCATATCATGTGTAGCGTAGTTCTTCTCATGATTTCCCCACTGTCAAGAACCATATGTGATCACTGCTCACTCCAGCATCATGACACATCTGATTCTTGACCCTAATGTGTCGCAATAGATGACGTACCCTACGCCCTCCTCCAGTAGCCTCATGATTGGGGCACTCGTCAGTCTCTGTCTCAGCTCCTGGAAAGTCCACTGGCATCTCTTTGGCCACACTAAGGGTTTCCCATTCTTCAGCAATGATGATATGGGTGCTACAACTCTGGAAAATTCAGGCACAAACCTCCAGTAGTAACGGGACCAACCCAGGGAACTACACACTTCCATCACACTCTTGGGTGGCTCCCAGGCATGTACAGCCTCAATCGTCACTGGATCCAACACATCTCTAGCCTCTGAGATGACATGTCCCATGAAGTGAACCTCATGGATCCAGAAGTGGCAGTTTGAGAGCTTATCATAAAGATGGTGTTGTCGAACTGTGTCTATAACTATCTTCATTTGATAGGCATGGTCCTCCTATGTCACTGAGTATATCAATTTGTCATAGATGAAGACTACAAAAAATCGATCGAGGTATGGATGGAAGATCATGTTCATGGGTCCCATGAATAGTAATGTGGTGTTGGTCATGATGAATGGAATATACATGTACTCAAAATGGCCATATAATCATCTTATGGTCGTCTCTTATACATCCTCATCTCACACCCTAAGATCATGTTAGCGTGATCTGAGTTCTATTTTTGAATACCACTGTGCTCCCTTCAACATGTCAATGAGATCGTCAATCATCAAGAGTGGTACTTGTTCTTCACGGTCACCATGTTCAGGCAGCGATAGTATACCCAGAGTCTCAAACTCCCATCCTCCTTCTTGGCGAATTAAATCGGGGCTGTCCAAATGGAAACACTAGGAATAATAAACCCCTTGCTCTGCAAGTCCGCCAGCTGTACTCGCAACTCTCATGGCTCTTTGGGAGACATTAGATAGACATGTTTATATATTGGTGAAGTCCCGGGGTTCAAGTCGATGTATAAGTCCACCTCTCTGTGAGGAGGTAGACCCAAAATATCATTAGGGAAAACAATAGCATATTGGTCCACCACTACAAGACAGCCCAGACACTCAACATCAACTATTTTGAGGGTAAGGCTAGATAAATGATGTGTGATCGGTTGCACCCTCATCTGGGTATGACAATACTTTGTTGCAAAGGTTCCCTACTCATCGGTGAAGGAATAAATGGTTCCATCTGTGTGGACACACCGCACTTGGTGCCTAATACAGTTGATCTGAGAATGGACTATGGATAAACAGTCCAACACAAGATGACACCGTAAGGCCTCAACGAAACTACTAGAAGATCATAGAAGAATACCTCACCTACTAGAGTAATATCAAACTACTGGCACTACTGTGTTATTATCAAATCCAATCCCGTAAGAGTCTTTGGCCATAAGGATTGAGGCAACAGCTCCACGGGAATCTCTCACCTTTGAATGAGGGTCGTGGCAATAAATGGGTGAATGGAACCTTTGTCGATAAGTACTACTTAAAGGGTGGAGTAGACAAAGATCCTAACTTGTATCATCTATGGAGCACCGTGGTCATAGGCCACAGCTGCCTAGAACTAAGCTCGTCCCTGTCCACCTACTCCCTATGGTCGGGGTGGACCACCTGGTGGTGGTGGTGGTAGAATCTCGAATCGCCGCCCACTGCCTACTGCACGGCCTACTCCTCTTCCACATTTTCCTCCTACTTGAAGACCTTCCCCGATCAAAGATTTTCCTCTGCCCAGATATTCCTTCAACCATCTACTGGTTGTCCGTACAGCGGGTCGGGTAGTCGTGATCTATGTGACCCTGCCTGCCACACGAGAAACACTACCTAATCCTATCTTTCCCTACTCTGTCTCAATAGAACCGCACAATCGACCCTGTATCATGAAGACGTACACCTATAGTTCTAGTTCTCTTAGACCTCTGAATCATCAGCCTACTTCTAGCTACTGTTTACTCCACTACGTGTTGCTCAGTGGCGGGTCTCGCTACCAGTGACTGCTCAGCCAGGAATCTCTCCCCTAAGAGTGCTCGCTATAACACCCCCGCCAACATCGGGATGTTTAGAGAAATCATCAAATCTCCAACCTCCCATATGATCCCCTACTAGAAGTTCTGGGCCCTAATGAATGTTTCATGCACCATGTTAGTGTAGTGTCACAAGAGTTTAGTGAACCTTGCTATATACTGAGCCACGGTCATGCTACTCTACTACAAGTGGAGAAGATCCTTTATACGCGTTGAGTGTAAGGTCACTTGGACAAAATCATCCCAAAAAATGCTATAGATGTCTTCCCAGATGGTAGTCTCCTCGTCATGAACCTTGAGCAACAAGCTCCACCATCTTCCCGCTGATACCTGAATGAAGACTGGCTGCAAGGATCACCATGAGATCTGTTGGTGTTCCTAACAGTCAAAAATTCTAACCACAGCCTCCATTCAGTCCTCAGCCGTAAGTGGATATATCTCACAGTGGAACCTCGGTGGACTCTGGCACTGAACTCGTGTAACACGGTCATGTGGAATACACCCTCTACTATTGGGGTTGGGGCATTGACTACCCAACCGGTAGTGGTGGTGCTGGTAAACCACCGATGGTACAACTTCCATAAGGGGGCCGTGCACCAAAGCCTTGTCGCTCGATGGGCTATCATCACGTACTCTACCTAGAACCCTAGCTGGCTGTCTGTGTGGAGGCATCCTGAACGAAAAAGATGTTCCACGGTTAATAATTTATACATGGTGAGATGACTCAAAGAGATCACAAAAAAAAACATTTCAAAAACACACTCACAATTAGTGTTCTCAAGCACTTAGTCAGAAATCAGATGTCAGGGTAATGGTGTATGGTTACGTCGGCCGCCGAACTAACACTGGATTCCCGAAACTAAAAACCACACTCATGAAACTTAGCACTATTGCCTCACAGAAAAGATCACAGTCCTAGTTCTTCAGTATAACCGACCTTCTCTGGTACCAATTTTTCATGACCCGACCTCCAGGGCCCATGCCATGACTACCCCATGCCCGCCTTCCGTAGGACAGGGGCTGGCGACTAGCACCAGAAAGGCATATACCTAAAACTAGGAAGTCATTTCCTATACTCTTGTAAACTCACACAAACTAAGCACGCAACCATATACAAGAAGAAAGTAAACTATAATGTAAACAGGGTGTGTATAGTAAGTAAAGGGGCCAGAATACAAGCCCAACTATAAAGTAGATGTAATGCTGAAAAATAACAACTCATGTGAACACCCTCCCAGGACACTACCTGAAGGGTAGGTATAGAACTGAAACGGTCATCCCTACAGATCATCTCCTCTAATGACCACATCCAATTAGCCACCAATTTTGTACCCTCGACCCCGATCAGTGTTGTCTGTCGTCTGCAAAAGACACAGTATGGTGCGAGCGTAGCCCGTGAGGGGGTGAGTATAACGATACTCAGTAGGATTCCTGAGACCCTCATAGGTCTCCTAGAGTTCCAGAGGGGAAAAACCACAAATCCCAAAGAAATATACATGACTCTACTTGGGTATATTCCCATACATATACATAAGTTATCAAGATATACTTATCTCACACAAGAGTGAAGAATACCACCAAGGTAACACCACGAAGGATAAAGTACAACACAGTTAACACCACATATGCAGAAGTGCCACATAGGTAACACCGCAAAGGTATAAGTATTACACAGTTAACACCAAAAAGTTAGAAGTACCTCACAGGTAACACCAAAAATATAGAATACTTAGCTCACACTTGGTATAACTTATGTACATAAGTATAGATGATTAGTCAAAACGCTAGATCATCTTATTCTGTTAGGTAGAACCGCTTCTGACCCACACAAGAGCGATAGATAAATAACCCCCGCTAACCCAAAAAGTATCGATTGGTAACTAACCCCCACTGACTGATACAAGAAAGATAGATATCTAACACCTACTGACCCACACTAGATCGGTATGCACTAACCCACACGGGATCGCTGAGCGCTGACCCTCACAAGATCTAACCCACACAGGATCGGTATGCGCTAACCCCCATATGATTGCTGAGCGCTGACCCACACAGGATCTGACCCACACATGATCAGTATGCACTGACCCACATAGAATCGTTGAGTGCAGACCTACACATGATTTATGTTCTTCCTTCACGTTATAGCCAGCCACTGGGTTCCCACACTAATCATACTTGATTCCAAGAGGTTTCCCTCCCCAAGGCATTAGTCGATACTTAAACTGCCACGAAGTCCTGGGAAGAAGTATCCCAAAGGTCTGTCACGTCATAAGGGACCCAATGCAGTAGATAGTGCGTCAATTAGAGGCCTGGTCTGAAAGTTATTAGCGTTTTTTCTCCGAGGTCCTCATTGGATTTGGGTTTGATCCAACCTATTCATACTCCAACATTACCAAGAACTCAAGTGGAGTATACCAAAGCTACTATCTCGATCCATGGATCACAACATCATAGACATTTCATCCAACTGATGCCTGGTTCACATGATATGGCCAAAACGATGTATCTAGGTTCGGATGGGCCCAGGTCCACTACGATCTGGTCCGGGTCTGACCATGTTGGCCTTGGCCGCAATAAGCCCGACCATTTGGGAAATGTTCCAGCCTGGCCCACAAAGGGGGCGACCCCGCATAGCTCGTTGGGCGCGGCCGGTGGTCGAGTGGCCCACCGTGGTGGGGTCTGCCATTACCAACACCCTGGGAGAGGCGCCCCCTAGTAGTCACAATGGTCCGCTGGACCGTTCGGCTCTGCCAACTCTATGCTGCCATGTGGAACCACCTACAGGTATGCGGGACCCACCGGAGCTGGTCTTGCTCAGTGAGATGCGGTCAGTCGGGGTAAAGGACACCTCCACCCTCTACTGTGGCTGACGGGGAGCGGTCTCCTTTGTTACCTATTGTGTGGACGCGCACCGCCTCGGTTCATTGTGGTCAGCCAGGGTGCTGACCACCATCCTTCCACTGGTGGAAAAGAACACAACATACAAAAAAGAATTTTCCGAGGGATTGGGTTGTGTTTTTCTGGCCATCACCCTCCATGTTAGACCGATAGAACATGGTTAGTGAGGATGGAAACAACGTGAAACCACAATGAACAATCAAATCCAAAACCCCTACCTTGATAGTTCGTTGGAGATGGCATGAGGAAGAAGATGTAAAACATGAAGATTTCAACGTCCGTTGTTCCTGTAACTCGCTCCACGGTCGGTTCAACCTTCTAGATCCAGAGAACGTTCTTTGTTTGAGGATGTTCTCCATTAAAGGATTCTCCAGAAAGGACCTCCTGACCCTTTTTCCGACCGAAAAACAACCCTCAATTCCCACATTAATAATTAATAAAATAATTCTTAATTAACAAGTTATTTCATTAATTTAGATTTAATGAACCCTATTAATTAAAGATAGTTGTTGTTACGTATTTTGTGTAACCGAGCATTTAGTGCCCAACATTAAATTTCTGACCACCCTCATGTTTTCCCCACCATTATGATTCAAATGGTGGGTTTTAAAAAAATAAAAGTTAATTATTTTATTTTATTATTTTTCTAACCCTCCAATGAAAATATGAAAAATTAAATTCTACCCTCGACCTACAGCTGTCGGGGTGAAGGTTTCCTTAAGTGAATATCGGATCTAAGAGTTCAACGGTGTCCTTGGATTTCAATTCCATGCACCTGTTCAAAATTTACAAAATGTTCGCACGTTTACTAAACATACTCGAAAAAAGATCATAAATTCATTCTAGGAAAACTGGGCATCAGAATCACATGTCGTCAATGTTGGCACACTCATAATATTCCCATATAATAAATAAATTAACATGAAAAAATTCAGGTCTTTATAGGAATGGACTTGGATTTTTTTCAGGACATCCTCTTATATATTTTCACATTGAAAGGTTTAATTACATTTACATTTTATGAGTGGTAAATATTTTTTGGATCACAAAAAGTGTTTTCTAGTGAGAAGACACTTTTCTTTTTTTTGACAATTCCAACTTTGGGTTTTCAACCTAAAGAGCATTGTGTCTCTTTCAAATGATGATTTTAATGTATTCCAAACTAGTGAATTTTTGTTCTGTAGTTTTGGGTTTTCTATTTTGGACCATAGACACATATGTATTTAAATATTATTGAATTAATGCACTTTATGATGTTTAATGTCATGTGGTAAGAGTCAATTCTATAAATTTTAACATCATATGGTATGGATTCTATTCATTATATTTAACATCATGGGGTGAGGATGAAATATACTATGCGGATTTAATGTCTTTTATAATGGAATTGAGATAATTATAGGGATATGAATATCACTTGGGAAATTGGAATATAAGAGATGTAAATCAGTTGTCCAGAATTTAGAACTGATGAATATGAAATGGGGAAGACATATTGGAGATGACTCAATTAAACCTAATGTGATTAGATTCTCCATAGTTTTTAAGATGTTCATGATTGGAATGGTGCATGGATACTGGGAATGAAATAAAAATTTAGGGGTTGTTAGATATCATGACACTATTATTGAGGATCATTATGGTTTTAGTTCCTTTCCAACAAAGAGGATATACATCATGTTGGTGGGTTATATGACCTTAGGTATGATAAGATAGGGATTACATGCTTGGTCACATAAAGGGGACCCCCATTCATTTCCAAGGCCCTGAGAAAATTTATGAAGACTCAAACGTCAGAATGATGATGTTTGTGTGTGGAGAAAATGGATATCGAAGAAGGTTTGTGGAAACCATGGTATGTTTAGATTTCAATTGGAAGGATCATGCCCTATGATATATAGTTAGATTCCTGTGATATGGGCCATCAAAAGTTTTGGGAACGCCATGTCACATCACTAATTTGAGAAACTGTACAAAACACAGTGGAATAACATTGAGGATATCAAATCAAGTAACATTATCTAGTTATGGGGATTCTAAATCATGGTCAAGGATTATATTAGTTAACTATAGCTAGGAACTGGTGGGTATAGGTCAACCATTACTAATGGAGGACACCAATAATGGTCCATGTGGCCAGGAAAATAACTTATGGATTTAAGGGGGGTCTTCAGAGGACTAAAGGGTCTGATTTGATGAACCAGTCCCACTTACCAATGGACTATAGAAAATATCAAAGTGTAAGGAAGCCCATGGTCCCTGGTGTTCCAAGATAATAGTATGAAATAGAGGAACAAGTTGTGTCTGCTTAGAATTCAAAGGCACAAAGGTGGTTTTAGGAATGTATAATATTAGATAAGGTTTTGAGCACCCTAAATATTGTGCCACTACCTAGTTAACACGTTAACATGTTGAGGTGGTGTGGAAAATTGTTACTCTATCTTTTTTCTAGATTATGGTGTCCAAATAACATGGATTAGCTTTACTAAGGCCACATTGTGGGCCCTGTGAGCATTATTACATGTTTATTTAAAGTCTAAATTCTACCCAAAATCTAAATTTGAACAGTTTTATAACACCACAAGCTTCCATGTTACACTTTTTTTAAATAATTCAAATAGCTTGCACTATACGCAACACCGAGTTCAAGCGCACCACAACTAGCCCTTTAAATAGTGGTTATGAATAGTAGTAGCCACTTTTTAAATTTTATATATTCAATATAATTTTAATATTCTTATCATGAGTTTCATAGACATGATTTAATAAAAAATTCAATTTTTTCAAATAAAAGAAGTATTTTTTATGAAATGCAGTTTTATCGCCTTTTAATAGAGGGCCCTTTTTAAATAAAATATTTTTCACTTTAATACATTAAATTTTACAAAGTAAAATTGTTCATTATAAGGGGGAAATGAAAATATATTTTGGAAATTTTTTTGGTGTTTTTTAATAACCTTCATATTTTAATGAATAGTAAAAATAATGCATTTTAATTCAAAGCTTATTGTTATTATAATTTATATGTATTGTTTGATTATCCTTTTAATTGTTTTAAAGTAAAATCTGATTATATTTTTATCATTTAATATTCTCACGAACCAGATCTGGTCGCCACCAAAACTGATACCAAACCCGGCCCACGACATGGCCGGATGGGTGTTCCCGATACCCATGGGATGGCAGAAGTTCCTGGGTATCATAAAATGAGAATTGGGAATGATTTACCCGAGTTTATAATTTTAAAACAACAAAAGATTCCAATAAATGAATCTGGATTTTTCAAACCAAACTATCTTTTACAAAAATTAAGTACTAAATTACATATTTTAAAACAACCCAACCAGACTATAACAAAGGCACAAAACCAAAAGGAAACCACTCAGGAACCCTCATGGCAAGGGGCACTGCCCTCAAGCCATCTCAACAAGACTTCACCACCAAGGACCTTCTAGAAACCTGAACCACTGGAACTAAAAACTGTACCCAACCTTTGAAAACAAAAATAACCAAGTCTACTTAGACTCAAGGGTGTAAGTAGGGTGTGATCCAATGCCTAGTAGGATACAACCACTTATAGATTTCATGTGATAAACATTTATTGACAAAATGAATGTAAGTTTTAAAAAACATGTAATTTATAGTTACAGTTTCTAAAATATGCAACTTAAAAAAATCAGTTTTCAAGTGGGCTAATTTAAAGAATCAAAAATTTTTAAATAAATTTCAAAGAAACTGATTTTTCCAGCCAAATATACCGTATGAAGATGGTAAGAATAAAGGATCTAATGATCACAATCAATAATAAATAACCCTTAGGCACTAGCTCATTGTGGGTCCCAAGTACCTCGTATTTCAATGAGAGTAACCATAAAAAATATTTTTTCACTTGCACGTGCCACTAGTTGGGAGCATAACCATAACCTAGTGGTCCCCAATCATTATAATCATAGTTTAGATTGAGTTTTAGGCCTCAATCATTCTAATTTAAACTGAGGCCAAACCCAACGTATTCACTAAGATACTATTATAAGTCCACCCACCATGATACACGAGTTTTCCCCTTGTGCCCAAACAAGTTAAACAAGTTGAGAAATATAATTTTCATATGAAAATATAATTTCCACAACAAAAATTCACCAAAAATACCACATGAATACCACATAATTCACTAAATTCCACTTTTAATTCAAAATGATTTTGAAATCCGACTCACACCAAAATAGCCCACAACACTTTTCACATTTCCTTTACACTTCCAAAAATCCATTAAAAAATTTTATTAAACAAATCCAAGATATTCCAAATCACATAAAAGCACACTCACATGTTACATAATAAACTTTTTCATAACCAAAATCCATTTTGCACATCACACTCCCACGAAACATCCCACATCACTTTCACATCTCTTACACACTTTAGTAAATCATTTAAAAATTTTTATAAATAATTTCCATGAGAGAACACATCACAAACTTGCCCCTTTCACATTAAAAATGTACCATTTCAAAATATACACACTCTAAAAGAGTTTTCCAATATGGTTTCATCTCTTACATATATCATTAAATCATTCAAATATTTCGTAAAAAAATTCTAACGAGTGTACGCAAACTTTTCTCAGAAAAACCATTTCAAAACCATATTTCACGGACCAAAACACACCAAAACACTACCAATGTACAATTTTTAGCCCTATAGACATTTAAAATACCACTTTCGTGTGTTATAAAATTACTATGAATAGTACAACGAATGATACAAATGAAAACACCCATTTTCTTAAAATGCTATCAAGAAGTATAACGATGTTTTACACAGAAAACCAATTCCATAATCCCCATTACAAGTCCCAAATGACCCTAAGTCATTAAAAATACATAATTTTCGTCCCCTTTAAATAACTAATAAATCAATATTATATTTTAATAAACTACCACAAAAAATATCACATGGGTTACATTCGAATAGTTCACAACTTAAACAAAAATGAAATTATTAAATTAAATGCTTAACTAAATCCCTCAAAAATGGTTTCTGCACCAGAAATAGTATATGGGGAACATGAAAAACCAGTAAAAAAAGAAAAATAACTCATAAATGAATTGTTAATCATGGAATCACATACCAAAAGTGTCGAATCCCTCAAAACAAGGTGTGAAAAATCAATTGTGCCATCGTCGCACTACTTGGAAGAAAATTCCATCCCTAGACCACAATATTCGACCGAATGGACACCAAATCAAACCCTAGATTCTAACCCTAACTTCTATACATTTTTGAACATAATGAAATCGGGAGGAAACCCTAAGGGAAAAGGAAGAATCCAGGAAGGAATCACTTACCTTGAAAAATATTGACGAAATCACCCCAAATAAACTAGTATCTGAATTTACAAACAGCCAACCATTCAAGGGAGATTCGAACAATGTTGAAAATATAATTTAGGAACTCGAATGGGGGGGAAATAATGTGAACTAAAATCGTTATGAAATAATCAATTTACCTGTTTAAATCTAGGAGATTTGAGAAACTCAGAGTCGTTTGATCCATATTCTCAAAGAATCTGAGCTCCAAAGAGGGGTATGAGAGTTTGGGGGCGTGCCTTCAGTTTGCGGTCCTGGGGGAGATTTTGAATGACCGATAAAACCTAAATATTGAAGGAGATATTAAATATTTAAAATATATTTTTAAAGCAGGAAATGGGCTTTCAGATAGGACAAATACCTTAAATAAAATCCCATATCCACCATGATTGAGGATTCCAAAATGGTCAAAATTAATATGGAGGTGGTAATAGGTCAGGGGATTACAAGTATGAATTAGGATTGATGAAAAATGTTTTAACATAAAGGAGTTATAAAGGAATAATTTTTTTTTAAATCTGGAATTGGGCTCACGATTTGGCCCAATTCATTAAACTCACCAATTCCTCCATAAAAGTTTGGGAAACCCCCAAAAAAAGAATGAATAGAAAATAAATTAAAAATACCTTTAATATAAGTAATTTATGTGATAATTTCCCCCACCATAAAAAAATTCCACCTCGAAAAGTCACAAAAAAACAAAGAAACAACCAAACCCAACTGAGAAACCAAGAGGGACTCCCTTGCCAAGTTTCACCCCAAAAGGCCAAAACATCTCTAGTGATCAATTAAGGACGGAATACATTCAAAAAATAAAATCTTGCACCACTTTACTAAAACAATCAAGCACATTCAGGATTTATCCCAATGGAAATCTACTCAAACACAATCCGAACAATGCTCAAACAATTAACCCAAACAAACAAAAACATCGAACAAGGTTACACTTACCTTGATATAAGAAAACCGTTGGGCACTATCCAATCCCAAATATTACCCATGGAATATGTAGGTAGTTAGATATCTCCGAACGAGACTACCCACTTCCATAACAAGACCATTTTAAAAAAATGAGTTACTGGTAATAGGAGTGACAAATGGGCTCCCCACCATTAGAGACAACCTATATTATTCAGAGACAGAATCAGAACACTAATAGGGGGCCTGAACAAAATTCTTAGTAAAAAGGGTTGAAATCCATTCAAAATTTACAAAGGAACATACATGAGGATCATAGTGGGTCTCCCCACCATAAGAACCAGACCTCCTAACTGACTATCATGGGCCGACCCCGTAAGACCCAAAAAATTTAAAGATTTCGGAAGGGTGTAGGGTTAGTCCACATGGTTTGGGAAACTATGCCCTAACTATGTAGATCATTTTTTATTCTTGGATTCCTGGAACACAGTCACTAATAATCATGCAAAAACTATGTACTCAGCTCGTCTATCCAAATTTCTAACCATTCTCTAATGAATCAATGGAATCCAAGGGGGGGGGAATGACATTAGGTGATGACATGGGTACAAGGCCCTCCACCTATTTCCACCGAACAGGAAAACCATAAGAAATATGATGACACTAGAGGTTTAAAATCATCCTATCATTCATACTGAGGATAAGACATTGTACCCGTGTTTAAATGGCCCTAGGATTTCCCCTGACTATGAGCGAGCTTCCCTCAGAGACCTATAGCTGGAGCTCAAATGATTGAAGCATCTTCGGCCACACATTTAGGCTTTGGAATCCCTCAGAATGATCATTCTTCTTTTGGTGCCACCAAAAAAAACACAACAATCCCCGATAATATTTCCAAGACATAACACATTCCAAACTCACTTTACCCTAACCCGATATTTCACTGGATCAAGGGCTTAGAAGATTCACACATCACACCTTGATTCTTCGAGTGAGAAACAATTGAAGTAAAGAACACTTATACTCACCTTCCTCTAAAATGCTATATTTTGATGTTTTTTCAAGGGAGACATTCACGAATCATAACAGAGACTCTCAAAGGATTTCTCCACATTCACCTTTATGTTCAATCGAGCACATGACATCACAAGGAATCACCGAACATGACCATTTCGACTGATATAAACAATGCATGTAGAGGGACCTTATACAACATCCCAAAACAAAAAAACATTTCTAGAAAGTGGCCACAATATCCTATCATGACAGATTTCAGACACTGATATTTTAGTATCAACTCCATCTTCTAAGAGACTACAAAGGAGCGAGATTACTTCTTAGATACCATCTAGATACTCATCCACACTAACAACCCTAGACAACTTCCACCATCGAAAAATCAGGAAACATAAGAAGCTATGGTCTATTTCAACCATCCATGATCACTCTACCACTACAAGAGGATAAAAAACCAAGAATAGAAAGGATTTAGACTCAATATAAAAAGCTCAAGAAAAATACCCCTTACATTGTTCAGCCGGAGGATCATCCAATGGCAAAACAACCTGGGTTCCACTTCAGTTGTGCATTAACCCTTAATAGGTGTGTACCTAATCCAATGAGAGAACCCAAGGACCCAACCAACCTGTTCCATTGGTCAATACATACCTCAACCAGATCCAAATAGATGAGGGGAAACACTATAATATCTTCCCAAAATATTCTCATAGGTGACCACTAACTAGCCCTTCAACTGAGCTTACCAACCAAACACAAAACCAAATCACTATTCAAACAAGAGGGGTTTTGGACTCAAAACATTCGACAAAATAAACATTTAAAAAAACACATAATACACTCCATCCCAAACCACTCATAAAGACAACATGTTTTCCTTTTAAAAAAATTTCTTTGAAAACAAATGGTTCAACCGTTAGCGTATCCCCCAATGGTACACAATGGGCCCCACACATGCATGTTTCCATGCCACACCGAGCACCCTCCTCATATCCATCCCGGCACTCATCCAGTCATTCCATTAACCATCCATCATCCTATATAACCCCATGCATGTGGTCACTCAAAAAAATACAAATGTTTAATACAAGAATTCATTCCACTTTTCAAAACCAAAACTATCCACCAATACTTCATTTTTCTAATGACCGCTAACCATGAAATTGAACCCAAATTAATGAATTAAAAAAAATTCAGAAAGGAAAAATCATTCTAATGAAAACCCAATTTCATGTTATTCACATAAATTTGAAAACATCTCATACCATTAAAATACCTTTCAATAGTTTCGAAAACTCTATTGGAAACACTTTTTCAAAAAAAAACCTTGACATAGTTCATGCTTTCAAAAGAGGTGAAAACAAACCATTTTCCATTCCAATAAAATTCTGAAAATTTAGTTCTCCATTTTAAAAAATGTAACCATTCCCTCTTTATTAGATAATAATTTCACAAAAAACTTTACACTTCTTAAAATCATTTCACTTTAAAACCAATGGTCCAAGATTTCCAAACTAAAGAACACAAGATAATGTGAGAGGAAACTAGTTTCAGTGGGTGACTTGGACATATGGTTGGTGACCATATTTCAATCACTTCACCATCACATGGATTATTCTAGTGAAAATCCCCAGCTCCAAATGGCTTGTCAGGACTTGTGAGCTCAATAAGACCATTAACACAACTCTCTTTTCATTTCTCATAATCATCATTAATCCAATAAATCCAAAGGACTCATAAAAATCCCGAATATCCCTGGTGACATGAATCTTGTCATGAGCTGTAGTGATTAGGCTCACTACATATAACCATAATTCAAAGTCCCTACAATACTAAATCTATTCTATCCTGGCTATTTCCCAAATAACATGACCCAAAGAGAGAGAACTTCCTCTGATACCATTTTGTCACGAACCAGAACTGCTCACCACAAAAACCGGCAAAAAACCCGGCCCACGACATGGGTCAAAGGGTGTTCGTGATCCCCATAGGATGGAACATGTGTCCGGGATTCCTAAAATGAGAATTGGGAATGATTAACCTGAGTTTATAATCTTAAAACAATAAAAGATTCCAATAAAACGAATCTGGATATTTCAAACCAAACAATATTTTATAAAAATTTAGAACTGAATTACATATTTTAAAACAACTCAAAAATACTATAAAATGGTACAAAACAAAAAGGAAACATCCCCAGAACCCTCATGGAAAGGGCCACCGCCCTCAATCCATCTGTACAAGACTTATCCACCAAGGACCTGCTAGAAACCCGAACAACTAGAACTAAAAACTATACCCAACCTACGAAAACAAAAATAAACAAGTCTACTTACACCCAAGGGTGTATGTAGGGTGTGATCCAATTCCTAGTAGGATACCACCACTATGATATTCCATGTGATAAACATTCAACGATGAAAATCATGCATGTTATCAAAAACATGTAATTTCTAGCTATAGTTTCTAAATGATGCAACTTAAAAAATTCAGTTTTCAAGTGGGATAATTTAAAGAATCAACAATATTACAATAAATGAAAAATATATTGAGTTTTTCAGGAAAATATATTGTATGTCGATGGTATGTATAAATGATCTAATGAGCACAAGAAATAAGAAATGACCCCTAGGAACTAGATTGTTCTGGGTCCCAGGTACCACGTATCTCACTGAGAGTAACCATAAAAAATATTTGTTCTCATTCATGAGCCACTAGTAGGGAATATACCCATAACCTAGTGGTCCATAATCATCATAATCATAGTTTAGTGAGAGTTTTAAACGTAAATCTTGCTTTGTGAAAATGAGGCCAAACCCCACCGATTTACTAGGATACTAGTACAAGTCAACCTAACTGGATAACTGGGCTTTCCCCTTGTCCACAAACAAGTTCAACAAGTCAAGAAATATACTTTTCATGTGAAAGTATCATTTACACATAAAAAATTCACCAAACAGCCCACATGTATACCCAAAAATTCACAAAAGTCCACTTTTCATTGAAAATTATTTTGAAATCCGACTCAAACCAAAATAGCCCACAACAGATTTCACATTTCTTTTATACTTCAACAAATACATTAATCTATTTTATAAAACCAATACATGATATTACAACTCAAATAACGGTATACTCACATGTTACATAATACCTTTTTTCATAACCAAAATCCATTTTCCATATCAAACTCACACAAAACATCCCACATTACTTTCACATCTCTTACACACTATAGTAAATACTTCAAATAGTTTTATAAAAAATTTCCAAGATAGAACACATCAAAAAACAGCCCCTTTCAAATTTAAAATTCTCTATTTCAAAATATACACACTCGAAAATAGTTTTCCAATATGGTTTCACCTCTTACATAAATCCTTAAATCATTCAAATCTTTCGTAAAATAATTCTAAAGAGTATACCCAAACATTTCTCATAAAACCCATTTCAAAACAATATTTTAAGGTTCAAACCACACTAAGACACAACCAATGTATAATTGTAAGCCCTATAGACATTTATAAAACCACTATAAAGTGTTATAAAATCACCTTGAATAATACCACGAATGATACAAATGAAAACGCCCATTTTCATAAAATGCTCTCAAGAAGTATAACAATGTTTTACACACCAAACCTATTCCAAAAAACACATTACAAGTCTCACATGACACTAAGTCACTAAAAAACATAATTTTCCACCCCTTTAAACATCTAATAAATCAATTTCATATTTTAATAAACTACCATAAAAGATACCACATGTGTTACATTTGAAAAGTTAACAACTTCAACAAAAAATGAAATTATAAAATTAAATTCTTAACTAAATCCCTCAAAAAGGGTTTTCACACAACACACAGTATATGGGGAACATGAAAAACCAGTCAAACAAGCAAACTAACTCATCATGGATTGGTCAACCATGGAATCACCTAAAGAATATGTCGAATCCCTCAAAACATGGTGTGAAACATCAACTGGGCCACCGCTGCACCACAAGGAAGAGAAATCCAAACATAGACCGAAATATTTAACCTAAAAGACACCAAATAAAACCCTAGGATTGAACCCTATCTTCTGGAAATTTTAGAACATAATGAATGAGGGATGAAACCCGAATGGAAAAGGGAGAAACCAAGAAATAATCACTTACCTTGAAAAATATTAAATAAATAACCCCAAATACACTAGTATTTGAATTTTAAAATAGCCAACCATTCAAGGGATATTCTAACAAGGTTGAATAGATCATTTAGTAACTAGAATTAGGGGAAAATAGTGATAAATGAAAGAGTTACGAAATAATAAATCTACCTCTTCAAATATTTAAGATTTGAGAAATTGAGAGAAGTCCCAACCATATTCGCAATGCAACTGATCTCGAAATAGGGGGAGGAGACCATGGGGGCTCGCCTTGGTTATTTGGTCTTGGGGGAGAGTTGGAAGAACCGAAAAAAGTAAATATTGAAGGGGATATTAAGGATTTCAAAAATATTTTTAATGTAGAAAATGGGCTTTTAGGCAGGTCCAATCCCTTAAATAAAAACCCTTGTCCACAATGATTTTGGATTCATAAATGGACCAAATTAATATAGTGGTGTTAATATGTCAAGTAATAAAAAGTAGGAATTGTAATGGATGAAAAATTTTGTAAAATGAAAGAGTTATAAAGGAATCAAAATTTATTTTTAAATTTGGATTGGGCTCACGGTTTAGCCCAATTCATGAAAACTAACCCATTCCTCCATAAAAGCGTGGGAGACCCCCAAAAAAGAATGAATGGAAAATAAATTAAAAATACCTTTAATATTTTTTATTTATGTGACAAATATAATGCTATTCATCAGAAATATTTTCAAATTAAAACAAGATATAAACAATGTCAATATTTTGATGATTTTTACTTTTAAAACCCATTTTATTGTTTTTCCAATAGGAATTATTTTTAAGATAAATTCTAGATCTTATTTCTTTTAAATAATGAATTTTATTTCATATATGGAATTATTGTTTTTAAATTATTTTAATAGGCTACTTTTATTTTTTGTCATTTAGAATAGTAACATTAATAATTATTTTTATTACCATGGTTAAAGGTAAAACGGGTAAATATAGGTATTAATATTATAAAATTACCTTAACACCTGTAAAAATCCTATTTAATGCCTAAATTATACAATTATAATCTATGGTTCGAAATTAAATCACAATATGGCCGGTTTCCCATAAATATGACATGAATATAATAAAAACTAATGAAGTGACAAAATGTCACAATCTCATTTTATATATGTATATTAATTTTGATATATGGATAACCCGGAGATAACATCAAATTTAAGTAGTCTCTAAAGGGTAAACTAATTACCAAAATCATAGAAATTTTTTTATAATTTTTAGTGATTAAATAATCACCATTAGTGATGACACAATTGTGAAGCAGAAATTATTTTATTAATAGTAATTCGAAACAAATTATTTTAAAAATATTAAAAATAAAATTAATTTTAATAAATTAAGATTATCCACGAATTTTATAGGTTACTATGAAATTTTATTAGCATTTTAATTTTTTTGAAGTAATCTTCTGTGTCGGTTTTATTTAATGTCAAATAAATTAATAGTGTCAAAATTGATACTATTGATATTTTATAAAAATAAAATATTATTAAATAATTTAAAATTCATAAAAATATTTAAAAAATAAAAAGTGAAAATTATAAGGTCTAAAATAAAAAAAAGTTTCCAATTATGGAAAATTGACACCACATAAGTTAATATTTATTTACATTTAATATTTATAATTTTACTAGAAAATATTAAATAAAATAGATTAAATAAGGATAAATCCAAATGATAAGGTATAAAATAAAATAAAAAAACTACTAGATTTTACTATTAGAGAGTATTTCCACCAATCTTCATCCTATATTTTAAGTAATCCACTTTCTATCCATTTTTATTTTTAAATTAATTTAAATTAATATTATAGTTTTAGTGTTTCCAATGGTGCCCATCCCCTCTCATATAAATGGGGACTTCACCGTTTTCATTAATTCACTCCTCTAAATCCTTTTTGTTTTTCCAAACCAGGATAATTTTCTCTCCAAAAATCACTCACATCATCTTAGAGGGAACACATTGATTATAAATCCATCCTATAAAGTCCTTTTGTGCAAACCAAAAGGCGATAACCAAAAAAGAGGTAATTGTTTTATCACATCTTTTAATATTATCTTCTTCTTATACATCATATTTATATGTTCTTTCTATTTAAATGTAGTAAATGAAGTATCATAAATATAATGAGATGTTATTATAATCACGAGACTGCCATATTCTACATTTTATACATCATAAGGATAATAATATAACCATGCATGCGTACGTACGGCTTACCATCTCCACGCTGTGGTGTAATTTGTCATTCAACACTACATTAGTTGGATGGATATGATTATCAGTACAATGGATATAAATAATGAATATAACATTTTAATTATTCTATATAATTAATATATTATCCAATTCCATAGAATTTAACCATAAAGGTAATGATAATGTCACTCATGCGTAAGTACGACTTACCGTCTTCGTGACACGGTGAGATTCATTTTCCATGTTAACAATTAAAGAATGATTATAAAATTTATATGATGAGTAAAAAATAAAAAATTTTAAACATAATTTCATTATTTAGATGAATAAAATAAAAATTATTCCTAACAAACAAGAATTACACAGCAAAACATGAATGGGAAAATCAAGCATTTAACACCCGAAATAATGGTAATATTGAAAAACAATTAATAAAATGCTATAATAGGATCATATATGATATCATAAATGTGTATATGTCCCTAGTATAATTTAATTACATACATTAACCATTATATAAGAATTTAACACAATCTTGACTAACAGAAAGTACAAGGTAAGGGTTAATTCCACAATCTCTCATTTTTCTAAGATTGTTTATGTGTAAGTATCTATTGGGGTATATGTAAAATCCCCATCCATGTTTCTTAAAATAATACAATATAAAATGTTTTAATATTTCTCTAAAATTGTTTAATTTCATTTATAATAATGTTTTACTCTTTATAAAACTTTTTGAATGTAATCTTTTAGTCGTTTTCCAAATCAGGTACAATATAATATTTTTAACAAATGAAGGAATGATTTGTTAATGATATACAGCGTTAGTGGATATTTTCCACCATTGTATTACTTTTCCATTTTTAATATTCTGTTACAATATTTAAAGGTTATTTTCCAATTAAATTTTTTATTTTATAATTTCACAATTTTACAATGATTTAATGTAAAAACTGGATATTTCTCTCAATGGGTTTTATTGAATTTATTAGATTATCATCATCTATGTCAAAATCACTTGTTGTAATTTGTACTTAATTTAGGTTGATATATTATGATACAGTCTTCTATATTGTATTGAATGTTTTTACGATGTGTTTGACTATGGATGTGTTATTTTATACCATTCATTGTATATGGTATAATTGTTAACATTTCATATGCTAGTTTTCATACGAATGATTATGTTATGCTTTAACCTTTAGTAAGAGTAATGAATTGGATTGAGTAAGTGATGGGAGGGCCCCACTATAGCCCCTCAATGCATCGGTAGGTCTCATGAGACAAAATAGTGTCTTGGACACGACCTTGATGATATGGTAAGGTTATTGAAATTAGCCCTTGGCGGTATGGTAATAAGGTCTGGCATTATGAATTTCCTCATTATTAGATTAGTTATTGATATTACATGTGATTATTCTTCTAGTAGAATATCCATGTCAATGTTTAAATGAAATTATTTGATTTAATCATTCTATATTATGCTGAAGAAAATGTTGTAAAAAGATTATGTTTTATTTTTTCTCCTTTCTTTAAGAGGTTATTCTTATTTATGATAGCTTCCTCTATTTTATTTATCCTTACTGAAAATATGAGCTCACCCATTCCTTATGTTTCAGTTTTCCCCAGGATGCAAAGAAGTATATTATGATTGACATACATGGGTTGTCAAAGTTATATGAGAGTTTTCAAACTGGATAAGAGAGTGTTTTTCCTTTCATGATGTAATTTGAAACTTATGTTGTTATTTAGTATTTCCAAGGATACTAACCTGATCATCATTTCAAGATTTGATTTTATTATGATCATTCCTTTTTAATTTAATAAAGAACTAACACTAGGAAACTAGGTTCAGTAAATTACAGTTGGTATCAAAGGAATTATAGTAAAAACCATAGAAACTAGATTTTGAAAACCATTGATTAGGAAATATTATCCTAATATAGACATTGTGGATATGTATAGAAAATTATCCTAGAATTTTTGTAATTTAGATATTATATGGGTATTACCAGAAATACATCCTTGTTGGGATATTATAAGTGTACATGGTTCAGGAATAGATGTACTTAGGTGTAATAACTAAGAAAAAGTGTTCCGAGCTTGACTCGGGGTAACCTGGCACACAAAAAAGGTCCATACCATACACTAGTTTTCCACTCCAAGGGGATATGCCTCGGATAATTCATATTTTCATTAAAAACATTATGAAGGATTTCTGATTAACTATTTACTCAATGAAACCATGTTTGTGTTTGTGGATTAGATATGCATAAATTCCTTAAATTATGTTATTTATTTTACAAGTTTCTATATTCATTATGATTCATAACCTAATATAGTGTATGTAATTGTTTAGAAATGGTGCCTAGAAGAAGGAATGGAAACCATATCAACACACGTAATCCATGTAGGGATTTTCCTCCTACGCAAGATAATGATTGTATAGTAGGTGATACAATTGGTGCTGAACAGCTTATAACCATACTGGGATGACAAACTCATGTTATGAAAAATAACCTTTCTAGTATGAAGCATCATGGTCCACAACACAGTGGATCTATTATAGAACACTTCATGAGGAAACATCCCCCAAAATTCAATGGGACTAAAAATTATTTTTGAAGCTGAATAGTGGATATGTTCTTTAAAGAAAATATTTCATTCATTTGGGTGTAACAAAATGGAAAAGTTTGTTATAGAAATATATTGCCTATCAGGAGATGTAGATCAAAGGTGGTCATTAATTCAAAACATGAAAGATGATGAAGAGGTAGAAAATATGAAATGGAGGGAATTTACAGAAATCTTCATAGAAAAATACATTCATCGTGATCTATGAGCAGATATGGAGATCCAATTTTTGAGTATGAGGTACAAGGTGGAAGAGAATATTGTAAATTATGACGATAACTTCACATGGATAGTGAGGCATATTATAGACTGCATACGTAACCAGAAATTTAATATTGATAAATTATTTAATGGGTTAAAACCATTCTTCTTATGGGAACTAGTCTCATAATCTTTGTCATCATACAAAGATATAGTCTCATGTGTTATCAAGACCGAAAGGTGTTGATTCAATAAGGTTTCCTTATGACTTTTCCATTCCTTCTAATTTTGAAAAGAACAAAAACTCTATCATAAGGTAAATTTCCTTTTCCCTATGTTTTATCTTGATAAGGAAAAATTTCCTTTATTAAGTAAAATTTCATTCCTCAATAAAGTTTTATCCTCACCCTGTTTTTCATATAAAAGTGAAATTTTTCTTCCTTAAGGGAATTTATCCTTACCTTATTTTCATTATTCACGATGTAATTTCTCTAAACCAAGATCATTTTATTTCTAATTATAAAATTATGTTTCGTATCTAAAACCTTATAATCTTATAAATAATTTGACATAGAGAATTCTGTTTTCAAGATTCGAATTGAAGTTATGAAATGTCCAAATTCAGACTCCGAACATTTTAATTTAGACTCCAAATTCACTAAATTCAGACTCTGAATTCTCTGAATTCAGACACTAAACATTCTGAGTTCAGACTCCGAATTCTTATGAATTCAATCTCCGAATTTCATTGAAATTCAGTCTCCAGAAATATATAGAATTGAGGTTCCAAATTATTTTGATGAAAGAATTTGAATATTCATGTATTATATACACCTAAGGGTTTTTGGTTAGACTCTGAACTTTTATTTTTCCTTACAGTTCGAAAAATGGATTTAGTTAAGAAACCATATTTTTGCATAATCTTGTCTGAATTATAAAATGATGTCTTGATTTCTGTTTATAACCAACCTTTGTTCAAGTGATAGATGTATAGGTCTCTCCGAAATTCAAGGAATAATGTGATCGTTAGAGGAGGGAGCTGACCATTGAAGATGTTCCTATAAATATGATCTCAATTGAAAGAGCTCACAACATTTACGTTGATGAACTATTCTATGACTCTAGAGATTACAGGCTACTGAATTGATTACTAGAGAGAGACTTTCATGCTTTGTGTGTACTGAACATCTTGTTCCTAATTGCTTCGTGTGAATCTGAATGTTGCTGAGTACATTCAAGGTCTTCCAAGGGTAGAAAGAAAGAGGTGATGACTACCTTGATGTTTGAGGGCTTGTGGGGATAACAACACAAACTCTGATATTCATATCAAGGACTTCCCCTGGTGTGGGTAAGACAGAATTTCCTGAAAGTATAAATAAAGGGGCCTTAATCCAAGGTTGTTGGATACCCTTCTCTTTTGGTTAAAATATTTACTACTTGTTACATGTATTGTTTCAAGTTTTATAATTCATTTCAGTTGTTGAGGAAAGTATAATTATCTTATACTTTCTAATACTTGTACTCTGATTAAAAATATTCTATACGCTTTAAGGTAGAATCATTATCTTTTTTAACTTTTCTTACGTTTCATTTCCTGAACAACATTTCCAGAATCAATAATGTTTTTAGAACTAAGAGGTCTTGTGAATTTACCTTGTTTAACTTAGTTAAACATTACCATATTTAAAAGTTCCAAAGGCATTTTTTAAAGTATACAATTAACCCCCTCTTGTATATTGGGCATTTACATAATTATTTCGATACTACAATCAGCATATTTTCGATCCTACAATTGATATCAAAGGAGGTCTCTCAGATACTTATATTCACATATAAGTGTTCTTCCTCATGGTTTTCATTGTTCAACATTTTCATTTCTTAGGATATTTTTGTCCTTGTTTACAAACTATTATTACTGACAAGTTTGTGTGGAAATATTTTTTTTAAGATGGCAGGAATGAATGTTGGCTTGATGGACAATCATAATCCTACTAGACCACATATTTTGGAGGGGTATGATTATGGATATTTGAGAGATCGTATAAAGATGTTTGTCATCAATACTGTAGCGGACTACTTTTTTATTCTTATTTGATATTACAAGATTCATGATAAGTAAGTCAAAAAATTTACTAATCAAGAGAAGTAATAATGTCAACTTAACTATAAGGTATGCAATACATTGTTGTGTTCCATGACTAGGAATATATATAGACAGATTTCTTATTGTGAATAAGAAAATTGTATTTGGAAGAAGCTTGAAGTTACAAATTTTGTTACTTCCAAATTTATTGAATCTAGAAGAGCTATGCTTAGAGCCGAGTACCGTGGTTTTTTCTTTCCTTATGGAGTACCTATATTTAATGTACAACAGATATTTCTGACTATTTTCAACAGCTTACAATCCATGGGTGAAAAAAGATTGGATGATAAGGAACATGTAGACAAGATTATAGACATCATGCTTAATGAGTGAAAATTCAAGAGAACAACTATTGATGAGAATAGGAATGTCTCATAGATCACCCTTGATGAGATTTTAGGAACTCTTCTTAAACATGAGACTAGAATGAAGAGAGATGCTGACAATGTTAAGAATAATGGAAATGGAAGTGTTTCTTTTACAACCACTTCTAATCATATGAAAGCCAAGACTCTTGAGAGAGTTATAGGATCTATGTCTAAGAAGGTCACTGTTTTATCTGAATCAAGTGAAAGTGAACATTCTGATAATGAAATATCTAATCTTTCTCTAAGTATGAAAATGATAGTTGGGAAGAAAGGCTTTTAGTATAGATACATGAAGAAAGAAATAAAGTATTATAAGGACTCCGAAGTCACTTGTTATGAATGAAAAATAGGTGGACATATATGGCTAGATTGACCTATGCTTAAGAGAGAAGATAGAAAGGAAAAACATTCTGAGAGGAATAAAAAGAAGTACTAAAAAGATAAAGCTAAGAATGTTTTGAAATATAATGAAACCTGGAGTGCCAGTGGTGGAGACTCTTCTGATGAATCGTCAGATTACGAATCATCTGGATAGAAGAATCTTGGATCAATAGCCCTAATACCTATTGAAAATCATTATTTAATTGAAAAGGTACACAATATTGAATCCATCACCAATTTATCCTTTAATGCTAATATAGTGATGTAAATACTATGATTCCTCATATGAATCTTCTTCTAATGAAGATAATACTTTACCTACATATGAAGAAGTTTTTTGGTTTGCTATGCTTCCTGAGAATAAAAATTCTAAATTCAAGAAAAATCTTGATAAGTAAAATTCTAGAATTTCTATTCTGAATAAGAAAATATAAGATCATTCTAAATATATTTTGAATAAAACCTTTGATTTTGAATGTTTTTAAAAAACATAGAGGAAGTTAATTATGATATGGAAAAACATTATAAGGATCTAGAAAAATTTATTTCTAATAGATATGTTTTCAAGCATAACTATAATCCTAAAACTGATGTTTTTTAGGATAAGAACATAGTTATTAGACTAAATACAGAAATAATTTCCTTGAGTAAGTTTTTGAAAAACAATACCTTAGGGATGGAAAACTTTGATAAGATGTATTCTCAAATTCTACCTCTAAGGAATAATTCTGGTTTTGGTTATACTATTTCAAATCCGATTTTTATAAACAATTATTGTGTTCCACAAAGTGCTCCATTGTGCACTATGTATTATTGTAGTGGGAATTGGAAAAAAAATTCTTCCTTAAAAAAAACCCAATCTTGATGTTTCCATAAAGCTTATTTTTCAATGAAAATGTGGATTCCTAAAATTTTTCTTTCTGATGTTTCCGGATCCAAGATAGTTTGGGTTCTGAAAGTCTAACACTCTTATTTTCAAGAAAATAAAGAATGTACCAACAACAATACATGGTACATGTATAGTGGAGGTTCCCAACATATGACTGGTAACAAAAACATCTTTGAAAATATTATCAAGAGAAAAAGAGGAAAAGTAACTTTTGGGGATAATACTATAAGAGTAATTATTCCTATAGGTTACATAGTTCATCTTGGAAAAAAATTGATTTCAAATGTTTTATTTGTTAAGGGTCTTAAGCACAACCTCATTAGCATTAGTCAATTATGTGATGAAGGTTACCTTGAGAATTTTAGGAATGACAAGTTTTTAGTACAAAATTCTAAGGAAAAGTTTATTCTTTCTGCCAATAGGCAAGAGAATTATACAAATTAAACATAGAAGGCCTTAGAAGCCAATATCTACCTTGCCTTAGTGTAATGGAATATCATTCATGGTTATGGAATATATGGTTTGGACACTATAGCCATACGAACCTACGAAAACTCTCTAGTATAAGACTAGTTAAGGTTTTACCAGAGCTTAGATTTGATTCTTCAAAAGTTTGGGATCCTTTTCAACATGGAAAGCCACATAAATCAAATTTTAAATCAGTTGGTGAAGTCTCAACCACTGATGCATTATAGTTAGTGCATATGTATCTTTTTGGCCCAACACAAACTAGATGCATTGGATGCAAATATTATGTATTTTTCTTAGTTGATGATTACACTAGATTTATGTGGGTCAATTTTATAGCAAAGAAATATGAAGCTTTTTCTTATTTAAATAGTTTTTGAGCCCATGTTAAAAATAAGAAAAACAATCCTTTGATAACTATTCATAGTGATCATGGAGGAGAATTTCAAAATTCAGATTTTGAAACTTTTTGTAGTAGAAACGGAATTACTCATAACTTCTCAGCACCTAGAACACCTCAAAAAAATGGAGTTGATGAATGAAGAAATAGAATTCTTCAGGTGATAACAAGAACCATGGTGAGTGAATATTCGGTAGCCGAACATTTTTGGGCTAAAGTTATAAGTACTGCTTGTTATACTAAAAATCTTGTATTAATTAGACCTTTTCATAATAAATTCTTTATGAGTTATGGAATAGTAGAAAACCTAGACTTTCCATCTTCAAGGTTTTTGGTATCCAGGTATTCATTCTGAATACTAAATATAATATACACAAATTCACACCAAAACCTAATGAAGGAATTTTCATAGGATACTCCACAACTTCTAAGGCTTATAGAGTTTTCAATAAAAATACTTATACGGTTGAAGAAACAGTACATGTAAAATTTGATGAAAATGATCCTTTTGTATTTAAACAACCTCTACCTACATCTTCTGATGTGTTTTAAAAAACATATTATCAACCTTTGTTAGAATATCCTTCTGATAAGGAAAATGTTCATGAAATTATTTCTGAAGCATTTACCTGAGAAGACTTCCTACCCTATGTTGGTGAATAGGTTTTTCAAAACCCAAATCAGTTGTTTCTAAAAAATAATCCTAATGATAGTATCTATGGTGATGTAAATCAACTTGTAAGGACTAGAAGTTCCTTAAGAAATGAAGTAGAACATCTATCATTCCTTTCCCAATTAGAGCCAAAAAGAACTGATGAAACTTTAGGTGACGATGATTGGATAAAAGCTATGCAAGATGAGCTAAATGAATTCGAAAGGAATAAAGTCTGGACCTTGGTTGAAAGACCTAAGGAATCTTCTGTTATTGTAGTAAAATCGATCTATAGAAATAAATGTGATAAAAACGGAATCATAGTAAGAAATAAAGCTAGATTTATTTCTAAAGGCTATAATCAATAAGATGGAATAGACTATGAAGAAATCTAGGCTCCAGTAGCTAGACATGAAACTATTCATATTCTACTTGCCTTTGCAGCATTCGTCAATTTAAAACTTCTTCAAATGGATGTAAAATGTGATTTCCTTAATGTTTTTGTTCAATAGGAAGTTTTAGTTGAACAACCTCCTAGTTTTTAAGATACAAAACATCCTGAACATGTTTACAAACTTACCAAATATTTCTTTGGACTTAAGAAAGCCCCCGAGCTTGGTATGATAGACATACAATACTTTTTATTCAAAATAATTACGTTAAGGGAAATGAAAATCCAACCCTTTTTATAAATAAAGGCAAGAAAAATGTTTTGATAGTTCAAATTTATGTTGATGACATTATATTTGGTTCAACTCAGGAATCATATACTGATTCATTTGTGGATCTAACAACATATGAGTTTGAAAAGAGTATGATGGGTGAGTAATCATTTTTCCTTGGTTTTCAAATTTCTCAAAAACCAGAAGGAATATATATATCCCAACATAATAATATTAAATATGTTATTAAAAATAATTGAAATGACAACACTAAGAGAATAATTACTCCCATTCAAACCTCAAATTCACTTGATCTCGATGAAGTTGGGAAACCAGTAGATCAAACATCTTTTAGAGGTATGATAAGAAGTCTACTTTATATGATATCTAGTCCTCCAGACTTAATGTTTTTAGTATGCTTATATGATAGATATCAATCCAATCCTAAGGAATCTCATTAAAAGGCATTGAAAAGGATTTTTCACTACTTAAAGGGAACCATGGATCTAGGACACTTTTACACTTCTAGAAATGATTTTTTTTTAAAAAGTTTTTCAGATTCTGAATTTGGTGGGTATATAATGGATAGGAAAAGTACATCCATAGCATGTCATTTATTAATAGATTCATTAGTTTCTTGGTCATTCAGAAAGAAAAACTCAGTAGCACTTCCCACTACTGAAGTTAAATCTGTAGTAGGTTGATGTTGTTGTTCTCAAATGTTGTCGATGCAACACACACTCATAGAATTTGCAATGAGTTTTACCAAAAGACAAATTTTTTGTGATAATACTAGTGCCATTGACTTAAGTAAAAACCCTACATATCACTACCATGCAAAACTCATAAATATTAGGCATCACTTTCTTAGAGATCACACTCAAAAACGAAATTCCATTCTTCAATTTATCGGAACGCAAGATCAACTAGCTGATATTTTCACTAGATATTTTCCATACAATAGATTTGAATACATTAAATAGAAGTTAGGAATGAAAAAAATATTATAATCTTCAATGTTAACATCTTGTTGAAACCAATCTCCTTACAGTAAGGAACTCCTTTTTTATAGTGGGATTACATTTGTTTGTAAAATTTCTAATTTTTTTTATAATCTACAAATTTCTCATAGTCCAAATTTATTTCGTATATTAATTTTTTCATTCCATAGTAAAAATAATTTCATAGCCAAATGTTTTTCATAGTCTAAAATTATTTGAAGTCTTAAAATTTTTGTAATGAAGATTTTCGTACGTAGAATTTTCATAATGAATATTTTTGAACATAAAATTTTCATAATGAATATTTTGGAACATAAAATTTTCATAATAAAGATTTTCGTAAATAAAATTTTCGTAATGAAGATTTTCATACTTAAAATTTTTGTAATGAAGATTTTTTTACATAAAATTCTTATAATGGAGATTTTTGTATTGAAAATTTTCGTAATCAGAATATTCGGATTGTAATGTTCTTCAAGAAGAATTTTCCTTAATATGAGTAATCTTCCCAGAAATCCGAAAGGTAAGTTTCCTTTTTAAAATTTTTGTAATCATCTTTTACATGTTGGTATTTTCATCTATTTTAAAATCTTCGTATTCTCATTTTCTTAAATCTAAATTTTTTTCTTAAAAAAACCTCGAATGATCAGATTCTATCAAAATTTCCTTTCGGCTATCAACTCAACCTTCAAATTTGATCAGAAGGATTTCAACTATTGGATTGAGTATGGAAGCTGAACTGTCACCTCAATCGCCTATATAAAGGACCCCTAATGGTTGTTTAACATCGAAACCCATGATTGTGCATGCTGAAATTG
Organism: Viscum album; assembly: GCA_963277665.1. Classification (NCBI taxonomy): domain Eukaryota; kingdom Viridiplantae; phylum Streptophyta; class Magnoliopsida; order Santalales; family Viscaceae; genus Viscum; species Viscum album. The sequence continues at coordinate 123,936,716 of OY728128.1, forward strand.
TTTTCCTTTCCAAACCAAAATCTCAGTATTTGGTATATCTGGATTTGTTAAGGGAATTCTATGAGTCAGTAATTTTATTCACGGAAGAAGGGAGGAGTAATTTTTCATTCATGTGTTATGGAAAGATATATTCACTTTCTTACACCAAGTCTACAAGCATGGATGGTATTCCTTATGAAGGAGGAGCAGAGTTCTGCTCACATAAGCTACCTGATGTTCAAGTAAATTTTAATAAAGAAAAAACATGGCTTGCCTTGGTATCTCAGAAGTAATGACTCTGACGATTCTTCACCTTACTAAAAATTATCAGATTCTTGAATTGAGGGTTCAAGGATTCATCATACCAAGAAAAGAAGACAAGGATATTTTGAATCAAAGTGATATGTATATTTTGGATATCTTGGTAAACCTAAGGAAGATAAACTTGGTTAAGCATATTTAGGTTATGACTGAGAACAAAAAAATGGAAATCTGAATGCTCAGGTTATTTTGTATCCATCCATTGTTTCAAATATTATTTTTCGGTGTTTAGAATCATTCATAATTCCTTGAAAATCTATGTCATGAAATCGCAAAGTCATGTTGATGAGTGATGAAACCTTGAGATGGATAAAAGTGGGTTTTTGTAAACAACCTGAATAATTCTAGGACTTTCCTGAAAAGGATGTTGAAGCTATTTCAATGAAACAGGAGGTTGCTAAGACCTCTAAAAAGGGTGGATGGAAGAGTAAGGTGAAGGATGTAGAATATAAAGAAAAAAATACAATGGATAAGGAAACCCAATACGCACCACTGAAGCCGAAATATCAAAAATCATGTCCTGATGAGGTTGTGGATAAATAGAGAGAAGACAAGAGAAATCAGAAAGAAGGAAAGACTAAATTTGTCTTGGACCCTGCTGATGCAAAATATTTGAATGAAAAGGCACTTGAAGATCTTGAGAAGCAAGAGAATAAAATAAAGCAGAAGAAAAAAGTTGACTGAGGAAGAGATAGTCCAATCACTTCTGAAGGCTGCTGAGAAACCATACGAGAATATTCTAGGACCAGAATCCTTCTTGATATAATCTTTACTAGAGACTTTGGGAAAGATGTTTGTATATACATATAAAGACAAAGAAAAAGTATTAGAAGAAAAAGAAGTTGAAGAAGAAGAAGAAGGCAGCGGGGATACTGATGTTTTGAAAAAGAAAGTTGAGGATTTTCATGACAATGAAATCCCTTCTAAAAATTTATCATTTCTATCCTCTGAAGACGATTCTTAAAAAATTGATACACCAGGGAAAGATGATATTAGTAGAGAATAAGTGAACCATGTGTCTGATGAAGAAATCTTCAAGAATGATTTTATTTAGCCAGAGGATGCTGAGGAAGGAGCTCATAAGGAACAGGTAGATGATGATAAAATTGTGCAACTATCTGATAGGGAACACAAATCACCCAATCAAAAAGAAGCAATCAAGAAAGATGATAAGGGTTAATAGGTGGTTGATGATACACCTAGTAAATCTATGGTAAAAAAGAAATATTTTTTGGTGATTCTTCAAAGAGGAAAGCTTCTAAGTTAGAAAATGAAACCTCACCCAGAAAAATCTCCGATTCAGAATCTTCCTCTCTGGGACATGATTTTGTAGTCCAGTCTTCAAAAATGATTGTAGGAACTACACCAATATTTCCCAAAATAGACTCAAGATGCTAGATGATTATAAATTCCTTAAATTAGAAATAAGATTTAGTTTCCATGGTAATGGGTAAGGGCATTAAACTTGAGGGTGATTTCAAAACCTTTTTCATAAACTATGAATCCCACAAATGATCTTTCAAGAAAATAACCAACTGGTAAAAGAAAACTATAGATGACATGAGAACTCATGTTGAGTTCTAAGAATGTTTCAAGGATGTATTAGAAACCGTTGATGTGAAGATAAAGGATCTCACAAGTAGCTTTCAAGAAAAAGCTAACTCTGGAACAAAATTCTCAGATACAAGAAGTGAAAGATCTGAATGGGAAGTTGTATTCAGTTTCTCAGAGTTGGAAGAGGGAATGATATCTTAAAATCAAACATGAGGAAAAATTTCCTAAGAAATAAGAATTTATAAAGGGGCAGGCATAATCTCTTAAGGCCCAGGAAGAAAAAATCAAAACCTCATAAAAAAAGACAGAAGATCAGGATCAGCTTCTCAATCATGCAGAGGAAGATCAAAAGGAACTCAAGATGCTAAAAATCATAGTAAAGAAGTTGATTCCAAGGGATAAAGAAGGATAATCTTGTTCAAATCCAATATTTTGTTGTATTCCTTACTTGTTTAAATTTTACCAATCCTAATGAAATTTTGGGTTTCTATTTGTATTTTTTGTTGTCAAGTAATAATATTTTAGGTACCATAATTCCTTTTCCAATCCCTTTAATCTTTTTTGAAAATCTCAATGGTAGAGAAAAAAATGTTAAGAAAGAATAAAATGTAAAAGAAGAAATTTCCCTATGTAAGGGGGAGTTCATCTAAGGGGGATTTCTTATCCAAGAAGATTTTTGTATGCAATAAAATGCTAAGTATCATTCCGAAAATCAAGAATATGATCTTTAGTGTTTCCAAATCTTAAGTTGGTGTTAGTCATACTCATCTATGCCCAAGTGTTAAGGGAGATATGATTTATTTTTATAGTCTAGAAAAATATTTTCTAAGTCCTTATATTCTTTCTCATAAGAATGTTTGTTCCTTCCAAAAATGGGGAGATTGTGTAGTCAATAAGGTTTGCTTATGACTTTTCCATTCATTCTTGTTTTGAAAATCACAAACACTCTATCTTAAGGAAAATTTCATTTCCTCGATGTTTTATCTTGATAAGGAAAATTTTAGTTCCTTAAGGAAATTTTCCATCCTCAAGAAATTTTTTATTCTTACCCAGTTTCTCTTACATAAGAGAAATTTTCCTTCCCCAAGGAAATTTACCCTTACCTTATTTTCATTGTTCATGGAATAATTTCTCTAAACCTACCTCATTTTAATTCTATGTATAAAATCTGGTTTCGTATATAAAACCATAGAATCTTATAAGTAATTATACATAGAGAATTATATTTTAAGGATCTAAATTCAAGTTCTGAATTCCCTGAATGCAGACTCTGAACATTCTAGTTCAGACTCTGAATTCTCTGAATTCTGACTCTTAACTTTCTGAATTCACACTCCGAATTCTCTAAATTCGGACTCCAAATTCTCTAAATTCAGACTCCAAACATTCTGTGTTCAGAATTCGAATTCTTATGAATTCAAACTCCGAATTTCCTTGAAATCCAGACTCCATAATTCTATTGAATTCAGGTTCCAATTTCATTTGAAGACAGAATTCAAATATTCATGTTTTATAGACACCGAATGGTGTTTTGTTTAGACTCCATTTTTTTTCGATACACTCTGAAAATTTTATTTGGTTATGCAGCCATATTTTTTCACACTCTTGTTAGATTAATAAAATTATTTCGTGATTTCTATTTCTCACCAACTATTTTTTGAGTGACACCTGTACAGGTCCTTCCAAAATACAATGAAAAATATGGATGTTAGAGGAGGGAGCAGACCGTTGAAGATGTGCCAATAAATAAGAGCTCATTTAAAAGATCTCACAATGTTAACTTTGATGAGCTGTTCTACGAGTCTAGATATTACATGCTGCTGATGTGATTTCTAGTGAGAGACATTCATGCTTTTATTCTACTGAACAACTTGTTCAGAATTTCTTTGTGCGACTCCGAATGTTGTTGAGTACATTCGAGGGCTTCTGGGGATTAAAAGATAGAGGTGCCGACTACCTTCAAGTTCGAGGGATTGCGGGGATTGAAAGACTGAATCTGATATTCATATCAAGGGATTACCCTATTGTGGGAAAGACAGACTTTTTGAGAGGATAAATCTAGGGACCTTTATCTAAGGTTGTTGGATACCCTTCTCTTTACGTTAAAAGATATAACACATATTACTTGTATTCTTTCGAGTTTTCTGCTGCATTTTGGTTATTGAGGAAAGTATAACTATCTTATACATTCTTATACTTATACTCTTATTAATAAGATTCAAATATTTTTATGGTAGAATCTTTATCTTTGTAAACTTTTTAAAAGTTTCATTTCTCGAACCACATTTCTATAATCAAGCATGTTTGAAGAAATAATAGGTCTTGTGAATTTAACTTGTTTACCTTTGTTAAACATTACAATATTTAAAAGTGCCAATGGTGTTTTTTAATGTATACAATTCACCCCCCCTCTTGTATATTGAGCATCTATAACATTATTTCTATACTAAAATCAATATCATTTCAATCCTACAAAAAGTAATTCTCAAAGGCTATTGACATTAATGAAATGTAATAAAATAAGAAAACGGTGGAGTAAGAGAAGTATAATGGTAAAAAGTGAAAAAATAATTTTTCTATTATGTTATAATTCAGGGAAGAAACACCCAGGTAATTTCCTAAATGGAATGGGGGTTTGTTACAATTGTGGAGAAATTAGTAACCTGGCTAATGATTTTAAGAGAATGAATGAAGCTATAAATGTTCCATGCTATAATTGTAAAGAGATGAGACATTATGAAAATTATTTTCCAAATCATCAAGGAAATATGGCTCAAGATGAGAAAATGGATCATGTTCAGGATTATGTTGTTACTACAGTCGAAGTGGAATAATTAATGTATTTATGTTTTTGAATTCCAAAATTTTATTACTATATTTTGGATTGTACTGGAGTGCTTATTATTTAATGATTTGGAAGTATGAATTATTTAATTAGGGATTTTGAGGTCATAATGGTATTTTCCAACAATAGATTCATTATGTTGGTTTGGGAATCTGATGTTATGATTGATTTTGGAAATTTAGATAACTTTTTAGAAAATTAATTTGGGCGTATGTATTTTGGAAAATTGTTAAGGTTGGAATGGATTTGGTTGTATATTGGATTGTGTTTTTTGAGGTTAAAACCATTCATAAAGAAAATTTATTAAATGTTATAATAATAGAGTTTGAGAAAAAGGAAAACCCACTAGTCAGGCGACAACACATCACATCAAATAAGGCCGTGGGAATAGAACCCACACCCAAAGTGAGATAAGGAATTTTCGCCTACCATTGGCATACAGGAAGTCCTTGGTAATTATAACATACTTTTTTATTTAAATGGTATAAATTTATATTTTGAACCATTTATGATTAAGATAAATATAATATTTTTTAGTTTTATTACCTTTTAAAGAGAAAGATGAGTTTGTGATAGGAATTATTTAAAGGATAAAACTCTAAATTTCAATTAAGTATTTTTCCTTGTGTTCTTAGTCTATGAAGTAAATTAATTATAGAAACACTTGGGGAAGGTTCACAAAACAAAAAATTTCTTCCTAGTAATTTATTTTGTGATGAATAAAATGATCCATTGATTCATCATAGATTAATACATTTCTTATTGTTAAATCTCTTCAAATAATTATCCCTATCACAATCCATTAGAAAATTATGGTTATATTTTCATTCAAGTCCATTTTTTCTTATATGTAACCCTATTATGTGTTATTTCTCTTAACCATCATACTTACCTTTCATTAGTTTCAAATAAAGGTCTCATTAATCCATTTTACAATGTGATATTTTAACAAAGATATTTTGAAATGTAAAACCCCTAATTTTGATTAATGAGTTTAAATTATAAGGATGAAATTTATTAGAGAAGAGAATATAACACCCCAAGCTTCCATGGTATGCTTTTTTTAAATATTTCAAATAACTTTCACTACATGCAACACTATGATCAGGCACACCACGAATATCCATTTAAAGAATAGTTATGGATAGTATTAAATAGATTTTTAATTTTATATATTCCATATAATTTTAATATTCATATCATATGTTTCATATACATGATATAATAACAAAATCTTTTTTTTGAATAAAAGAAGTATTTTTTAAAAAAAATATAGTTTTAATACCTTTTAATGAAGAATCCTTTTTAAATACAACATTTGACAGTTTTATATATTCAATTTTTTGAAATAAATTATTCTTTAGAATCATGATAACAAAATTTAGTATGGAAATATTTTTCATGTTTGTCTGATAACATTCACATTTTAATGAATTGTGAAAAATAATTTATTTTAATCCTAAAAAACTTATTCATATAATTTATTTATATTGTTTGATTTAACTTTTAATTGATTTTGAAGTATATTTATATTATGTATTTAACAATTAATATAATTCAGGTAATTTAAATTATTTTCACATTAAAATTAGATATGAACACATGTAAATTTAATGATGATTATTACTTTTAAAAACTTGTTTTCTCATTTTGTCAACGAGAATTATTTTTAGATTAAATTATGAAACGTACATGGTTTCAATACTGAAAAATTGATTCCATATTTGAAATAAAAATTATGATAATTGGATAAATTTATATTTAGGTTGTTTTAATAAAATATGTAATAATTATTTTTATTACAATGGTTAAAGGTAACTCACGTAATTAGAGGTAAAATAAATATTATAAAAATAACGTAACACCTGTGAAAATCCTACTAAATGACTAAATTTGACCCTCATTATATGGGGCTCTAAATGAAATCAATTAATAGCCACTTTACAATGAATATTACCAGAATATAACAAAAATTAAAGAATGTGACAAAATTTCACAATCACATTTTATCTAAGTATATTATTATTGATATATGGATAACCAAGAGATAACATCGACTATATAAAGTATCATGAAAAAAATAACCCCGTCAAAAAAATTTTATTATAATTTTATACATTAAATAATTACCATTAATGATAACACAATAGTGATATAGAAATGATTTTATTAATAGAAATATAAAAAATATGGTTATAAAAATAATAAATGAATTATAATTTGAATTAATTAATGTGATCCATGAATTTTATATGTTAATATGACATTTTAATATTATATTAATGTTTTTGTTTAAATTTATCTTTTGTGTGGTTTTTATTTAAAGTCAAATAAATAAATTGTGTCAAAATTGACACTATTGAATCTTTATAAAAATAACATTTTATTAAATTATTTAAAAATCATAATAATATTTAAATATTAAAAAGTGAAATTTTTGAGGTCTAATATTTCATAAGGATTAAAATTATGGTAAATTAACACCATATAAGTAAATATTTAAAACCGTTTAATATATATAATATTATTACCAAAATTAAAATTAAATAGATTAAATAGGTATAAATCCGAATAATGAGGTTTAAAATAAACAAAACCATGTATTAATTTTATTGGGGAGAGGATTTAGACCCATCCTATTAATATCTTCAAAATAATTCACTTTTGAGCCATTTATATTTAGAAATTAATTTATATTAATTTAATTATTTTTGTGTTTCCGATGGTTCCCATCCCCTATCTTATAAAAGGAAACTTATCCTTCTCATTAATACACTACTGTAAAGACTTATGGTTTGACCAAAACCTACAAATTTACTCTCCCAATATCCCATAATTAATCCTAGATTCCAGACAATGGGAATAAAGCCATCCTATTGAGTCATTTTGTGAAAATTAAAAAGATATACCTAAAAAATAGGTAATTATTTTACCACCACTTTCAAAGTTCATTTATTCTTATACTTCATATTACTATGTTGCTTCCATATAAATGTAATAAATAAAGTATAAGCCATATACTTATATGTAATTATAACCATGGTACAACCATATTCTATATTTTATCCATCATATGAATAAGAATATCACCATTCATGCATACGTACGACATACCGTCTCCCCGCCATGGTGTAATTTGTAATTCAACACTAATTTAATTTGATAGATATAATGATGATTATAGTGGATATAAATAATATATATATAACATGATAATTATTCTGTATAATGAATATACCATCCTATTTTTTATCATACAACCATCAATGGAATGATATCGTCGCTCGTGGGTACGAAAAACTTACCATCTCCACGTCGCGGGGATATTCATTTTCCACGTTAACAATTCATGAATGATTATACAATTTATATGATGAGTGAAAATAATAATTATGAACTAAAGTTAATTATATAATTTAATAAAATACACTCTATGTGTAACAAACATTACTTACATGAAAAAATATGAATTGGAAAATGAGGCATTTAACACGCAAGATAATGTTAAAATTGAAAAAATATTATAAAATGATAAAATAACATCATATATGATATCATAAATATACATATGGTTCTGGAATAATTTAATAACCTAAATTAAACATTATAGATTATTTTAACACACCCTCAAATAATATAACGTATTAGGTAAGTGTTAATTCCATAATCAAATTTTTATCAGAGATTGTATGTACGTAAGTATCAACGAGGAATATTTATCATCCACATCCATTTTTTGTAAAAATATACATTTGAAAATATTTTTCCTATTTATGTAAAATTATTTATAGTCATTTATACAAATTTTTTACTTTTTTTAAATATTTTTGAAAGGAATCTTTTAGTCAATTTCTAAATGGGGTACTTTATGACCTTTTCGAAAAAATAATAAAATAATGATTTTTAACTTATACGGCGTGCATGTCTATTTTCCACCATTATGTCGCATTACATTTTTGAATCTTACCTTACAATATTACAAGGATATTCTAAAAAAAATTATATATAATTGTACAATGTTCAAATTATTTAATTTCAAAATGAAGATTTCTCTCAAAGATTTTTAATGAATTTATTAGATTATTTTCAACTATGTCAACATCCTTTGTTAGAATTTATGATTAGTTGATGTTGATTTATTATAATATAATATTCCATAATGTATTGATGTTTTTATAATTTTTTTGACTATGGGTGTGCTATTTTATACCATACATGGTTTATGGTTAAAGTATTAACATTTTGTATGCTAGTTTTAATAGAAATTTGTATGTTATGTTTCACCATTTTCATAAGAGGAATGTATTTGACTTAGTAAGTGATAGGAGAGGACCTCTATAGCCCTTTAATGTATCATTAGGTATCATGAGATAAAATATGGTCTTCATACATGGCGTTGATGATATGGTAATGGTCAGGGCATGAGGCCGTGACGGTATCTACGAAAAACATTTCTAGAGAAAACTCGCATTCGAGGGTGGTGGGGGAAACATGATGCATTCCCCATCCTTTATTTCCAATGAGTAAGCTCCATTAGAATGGTCCTTATGTATGATTTAAGACCATGCCATTTTTGTTCTAGATTTAGGGGTTTATTTCCTAGAATAATTTGGGTTATGTTAACCATTAATAGTTCTCCATGAAGGAATATACAAAGGGAAAACGTTTTATTAATGTCTTATGTGATCTAATTCTGATGGATGTCAAGGTTGTGCAGTGTGTGCATCCTTTTCATATCAAGATGTTGCATCTCATCTAGAAACTTTTTTGGCTGCTAATCATTTGAGATTTGTCCTATGATTTTTTTTCAAGGTGTGCAAAACTGAACATCTATTGGAAATAATTCATCAGTTCCATCGACCAATGAATATAGAGTTTCTTATGTATCAGTGTGAATGATAGTTCTATTGGCTCATAATGCATGAAGGATAATTTCTGACCAAGACTTGTTATATTTATTCCCCATCTATTATAGTATATTTGAAAGTGTCTTATTGATGGAATATATTTTTCTATTTTCCCGTTATGATATTAGTGTGGATGGTTAGACTCAATGTTATACATCAGTAAAATTTCATCAATTCATTATAATAGTATTTTTGTATATTTTACTATTAGTATCGTGGGAGGGATTCCAAATCTAGTGATGATATTTCAATTTGAAATGATAATTATATTATACATCCTTGATTTCATGAGGGGTATTTCTATAGACTATATGGAAAATAACTTCTTATTAGTAAGGATGTACACAAACTACTTAGCTGTGGATGGGGGATATGGCCTCACGACATCTATTTTCCAAATGGTGAATGTCCTTGAATACTTATCACTTTTCACTAATTATCGGGCCTAAGGAATGATGTTTTCATGAAATTTTCTTCTATGAAATTTCCTATTGAATTCTACATTGTCTTGTTTCATGGTTTCTAATAGTAACCAAGCCTCTAAAAGTTAGGGGGAGAGTCTATCCCCAGATTGATGAGTGCCACAAGATCCTGTAGGGACTTCTTTTATTACAATTTGATTCCATCATTCTACTTTTAATCTAATGACAATTCCATTAAAGCATCATTTATAGATTTATTTTTAATAGTTTTTCCATCCCAAAGGGTAATGTTTATTTTACAATGTCGAGACTTCCCCATTTCGGCTTGTCCTAAAGGAAGGTACCAATTTTGAAGATAATAAATTATGTGATCCATCTATCCAGGGGTCCATATCAGTTCATCATGTTCATGGTTAGTGTTAATTTTTTTGATTTCAAACATGTCACTAATGCTGAATTATGAAACCATCCTTTAGTGTGTGATGCATAAGACCACATAATAACAATCAAGATCATCCTGGATAGTGGAAAATTTAGTTAGTTCATCGATATGAGAATTTTTTGATTGAAGGACATAATGTAATGGTTGTTCAAAAGAGAAAACATCCCATCAATCCCATGAAATTGCTGATGGGAGGGGACAGTTCTCCCTTGTTGGTGGGATATTATATATTCATATTATTTATTACTATCTTTGAATCCCCATTAATGTTCAGGTATGATGTCTATAGTTGTAGTGAAAGTTTCAATATACTGTGATGGCCTTATATTGACCCTCATTTTTAGTGAAGCCATTAGAAAATGAATTAGTGTAAGGAAATGTTTTTTTTCTTGAGGGGAAGATATAATCCCTAGAAGAACCAGGTTTTTTGCGTTTTCTATCCTCCTGAAAATGTGACATTGGTATTGAACATCAAAATACATCTCCCATATTTAGGGAGTTCCACAAGCATCGAAAACCTCTTCTTCTATATTTATAGTGTTCATTGGTGTGATTTACGGGTTTGGATGTGCCACAAAGAAATTATCCAGGGCCTACACATTAAGTGAAATATTTGACATTAACTGGATGTTTTATTGTTTCATAATAACTTTCCATAATCCAAACACCTAGTAAACATATGAATAGGAAGGATGTACTTGATCATGTCAATATGAGAGGCCAAGTGTTCTTTTTTGTGCTTCAAGTAATGCCTCATGTTTTTCATTGCAAAGATGAGCATAAGGAAGTTCCTCTCAAGATTAAAAAACCATGTCTCAATACCACGCATTGATAAAAAAGGAATTGGAGACTATTCTCATTCCCCATTTCATTTTTCTATGTGATGATAGAACCAATCAATCATTACATGGTGGAAAAATATAAAATGAGTGACTTTTCTTCGTCTAACAACATTATGATCATCATGTGAAACTAGTACAACAACAGACTCTCAATGGCTTCTTTTCGATCCCTATACCATTAATTTGTGAATCCCTTATTCATTAACTTGTTCAATGGTGGATATTTTCTAGCCATGATAGCTATGAAATTTTCAATGTAAGTGAGCTTCCTTCGGACCCCCCTTAGTTCTTTGAGATTCCAAAGGGTGACATGCATAGTGTTTAAATTATTTTTCTATTTCGAGCACAATTCCATTGTGGTGTACAAAAAAACTATTTTCAAAAATGTTACCCCAAAATAAAATTTTACAGGTTCATATTTAAACTACAATGTTGGAACATGTGGGTGATTGTTTAATCATCAATAATGATATCACATTTCTACAAATATTTTAAAACATGGTCATTGAAAAAGAATTATAACATTATTCATAATAATGTATTAAAGATATAATGCAGGACATGCTTGTAGGTTTAACAAGAATTCTTTAATCGAAAGGGAATGAGATGTAAAAAAATACCCCCTAAAGTTATCTAAAGGCCATGTTTTCCTCATATTCAGTGGACAACATTATTTTATAGTACACTGAATACCAATCCATGAAGGAAAGGGCCTAGAAGCCATTATTTGTGTCTATCAAGAGTTCTATGATTGAGAATGGTAAATCATCAATCCGTCGTTGTCGATTATGTTTTCTGATATCGATGAATATCTTAATCTACTCATTATTTTTCATTATAGAGATGATGTTGGAGAGCTTTCAAAGGTAATACACATCATAAAGAATGTAGTCTTTGATCACTTTGTCAACCTATAATTCAAAATAAGTATTATGAGAGTGGTATATCTTCATGGACGTCGTCTTAAAACCATCATTGTCAACAGGTATGCCGAGATGGTTTATATCCACATCCATGATCATCCCTAGAATTTATATATAATTCCAAGAGAACACATATTAATGATTCTTTAGATATAAAATATATATCTACTACTTATCACGAGGCATGGATGCACTAATGATTATAGTCCATAGGTCTTATTCAAATCCCATATTCATCTATATGATCTCGTTGAGCTGGTCGAGACACTATCCACAAGTATAGGATGGGTGTTCTAGAGGTAATATTCCTCTAACTTGACCTCTGAGTCTGTGGAGGAATTTTAGACATATTGGGTAATTTGGGGTAAATTTTTCACTATCATAGTGAGAGATGCCATGGAAAGTTAAATTTTCATCCAAAGAAATCATATTTACTGTATATTGATTATAGAGCTGATTGCCTTTTATTATGTTGTCGTCCGAGATAGGAGGAATCCTAATATCTGAAACAAAGTCTACTACCTCAATTAGGTTTACATGTAGTAAAAAATATCTAATGATCATACTCCATGGATATACATGGTTGTCCCCAATCCATTAGGGGATGCAACCCTCATATAAAATATCTACCATTGATTGTTTACCCTGACTTTTGTGGAAACGTGCCTTAGTATACATGGATTTTCAAGGCTTGAAGGGGAATTTATCACTGTTTAGCATGTTGACGTTTCCACTATTTCGATATTTCAAACCTTGATGAATCATGAATGTACTGCCACATTGATGTGAAGGAGATTATTTCTAGTGGGAAATTATATAACACCTATTTCCAGAGAACCAAGAAATCAGTGCTAGATGTGTGGTCCTAAAATAGAAAATTAATCTTAATATTCTTGAGAGGTCTTTTATCCCTCTTATCACACCCTTGAAATGTTAACTTTTAATGATATAAATACCCATCACTAACCAATAAAATACAGCATCTTAATTGGGATGATGATGATCCCAAAACCATTTTCAATCAGATCCCTTCATATATCGACACTATTTGGTTTACCTGATCCACATAGGGGTATTATATGTCCCTAGATAACTTTTCATTGACCATATGAGGTGAATTAGATGGATTCGTGGAAATTTTATGTAATGGTCTCCACTTGATAAACATTAGTTCTAAAAGATTCAGTCTCAAACTCCCGTGGTTTCTACAAGGCCTCAACAAGTACCTCAATGAGTTCTTTTGAATGGTGGAGAGTATCTAGGATTAATTTTTTATGGAACAACTTCTTTTTATTTTATAATTTTTTACTTTTATTACAATGGTCTATTCTTTTAAAGTTAGGTTTTCTTATTATTATGTTGTACAAGAGATTAGTTATTTGAAGTTGAAGGGCATTGTTATTGTGTATAAGTCCAGGGATCATCTACTGCCAGTGGTGTTGGTCATTCTAGTCATCCCCATATTTTGGGATGATCAAATATTAGAACTCCATCTAGGTGGTAATGTATGATGAATTGTCTTGGGAGACAATTAGGGGGATCTAGTACACCTCTATTTTTCTATTGGTCATCCTAAAGTTCTCTCCAATGGGTCTTAGCTTCATATATGTCCTCTGTTGGGATTTGATCGGCATATTGGGTTAGAACATTCCCTCACTATCCTCTATATACTCAGATAAAATTAATTTAGCCTCTAACTCGCTGGTAATGTACAAGGAACTCACACTTGGATGTGTATTAACTAAAGGATAAGTGGTTTTCATGTGTAATATTCTAATAGAACACTATATTATCTCTTTATACAATGAGGGTTCTATTTGATAGTCTTGTGCACATTTTTTAGTTGTTTATTAAAGGAAATTGATTAGATCTAGATCCTGTTTGGGAGATAATATGTCTCTTTATCTTCTTCATTTTCCGATGTCTGGCGATTATGTATAACTTTGATAGGTGTGTCTGATGTCACATTCTTGGTGATGGGATGATTGTGGTTTCAGGATGTTTTTCCCTTAGGGTGTCATGAGACTAATCAAGATTTATTTCAGTCTTCTAGTTATTGATCTTTTACCCATTCCTTTCAAAAAATGCGTACAAATCACTCTCTTCTTATATATAAACAATGACTACCCATGTAACCAGTGTTGTGGAATTTTCTAGCATCACCGATCTAGAATTTTTTATGTACACTAGGTTAGATACCTTCAGGGGCGGTGAATCAGGGTATGAAATATTAAAACAACTACACCTATTGATCTTGTTTTTCTGTTAAGAAAAACTTTATTCTCTCTCTTTGCTTTTGAAAAGAATAAACAGAAATTAAGACATGAACATGACAAAAAAAATTTTACTTGGTTAAAACTCCCTGGGATACATCCAACGGGCATACAAAGCTGATGTTCCGATGTGCCAAATCCTTTAAAAGTGCACTACTTTTTAAAATCATCGGAGCAAACTCAATGTCCCTCATAGTATACAACCACTCAAAATATGAAATCTCACTGATCTCTCAAAAGAAGTGTGCTCAATTCTTATTCAAAAGATCCAATCAGAGTTTAAAGACCTATAGGTCCCTTCATTATCATAAATGAATGTATCCTATTTTGTATTTAGATACTCTATTAACATCCAACTTGCACCCTCATATGAATATCCCATTACACAAGAGGTACCAAGAAATATTCCAACTTTTGCGCAACCCTAGAATGACTATCATGCTTCTCTAAGCCTGACATGCTATTCTGATCTTTGTGCACTTAACTATGCCTAGAACGCATGTTTCACATGACTACTTGCATGACACTCCCTTCACTGACTCATAACTTGGGATACTCATACCATTTTATTCCCAAACCAATGTTAGAACACAACTATCAACTAGCACACAACTTCTAAATAAATTTATACTTGTGTTCCCAAACCACTACTAGCATGCCTAAACCTACTTTCATGACTGGAGATCGAATTATATCTATGTGTTGTGATTTATTCTTAATGAGGAGGTTTGGCCCTCAATTTATAGGCATTTTGGGCACCCGAAGCTCCGCGAGCAAGTCTCCTCCCGACACGCAAGTCCAGTCGCTTGAGCCTCTGTTGCCCTAGTCACCTTGTGCGCCTAAACCAAAATATGGGTGCCTCTCTCTCTTTTGAAATATTTTGATGCTCATCTCCTCCATTCCTTTGTTGAGGTTCTTCTTTCAATCCTGAATTTTCAATAATGTATCCTGAACTCAACAACACACCAAGTATACCCCCTTTGTCAAAAAATTGAACATCATGGTTTTCTTTGTCAACAATCACAACATGGATTCCGAATTTTTCAACAAACACACTCACTGTAAAAATGATTCAATGATACCTTGAGGGATTTTCCCAACAAAATCAAACATTATTTGGAGAACATATTTGATTGAGAAGTAATCATTGATGGTGTGACCAAACCCCCTGTAGAAAGGGAAGTAGTTTGAAAAATTAGCGATTTTTAAGTCATTTGGTTTCTTGGCCTAAGATAGTTTCAGTAAGATATTTTCCATGGATTCAAGGAAATATCCTAGTGCCTTATCATTTTTGAAAGAGTACACTTTATTCATCTGTTCCAATAATCAATGGAGACCTTGGTTTCCTTTTTCTTTTAGTTGACTATGATTTTATTTTTGTTGTTATAGTGACCCAGGCTTGTCATAAATGGATATTACATCATTTTAGATGAATATTCAGTACATTAAAAAAAATATGATTGAGGACCATAACAATTTAGTGTCTTTGGAAACATGGAATCAAAATATTCTATCATAATGAATGATCTTCAACATCTTCCATAAAAATCTCCACATTTATTACCTCTGCCTAAACCATTTATTCATAACCTATAGAAATGAAACATAAGAAAATGGTGAGATAAAATTATCAATAATAGTGATTGAGGGATAAATGTACGTATAATTATGAGCATACAGGTATGAGAACAAGACCCTAAAAATAGAATATCATAAACTACATATCAAAGAACTTATATATGAATCATGGAATAAAGCATGCAAGTTCATAAGGTATAAATCATAAATAAATAAAGAACATAATCCATGAATGAATAACATATGAATAAAATATTCAATTGTGGAAGATACATATGTATATAATACTATTTCTATAGTATCCAAGGAATCTCTGCCAAGACCATCTTGGATGTATGGGTTCACTCCCCTTACAATCTTGGTAGTCATGGTTCACTCCCAAGGACATATTAGTAGCCTATGTTCTCTCCTTATACCATGTTTCTAGTCATGGATAAATCCCATGTCCTTCTAAGTAGTCAAGGATAATCCCCAAGACCATCTTAGTCTATATCAAGAGATATAATTATTTTCCTAATGCATTGGATAATGATATTGACCCCAACCATCTAATAATGAAATCAAATAGACATGTTCCATAAAATCATAAGAAATCATATCATAACAGATTTAATGAAATGGGTATGATAAATATTTAATCATATCACTACTCATGGAAAAATATATAGGTTTAATAATCATTTCATCAAAAGAATAACCCATGAAAAGAAGTAGTTTTCAAAAGAAAATAAAACATGAAAGAGAAGAATGTTTCATCAACATATAATCCATGAAATATTAAAAAAAAGTTTCATGTAGACCTTAACATTAATCATAACCCATTAAAGGAAAGGATATGAATGGAACCTTTAGATCATTTCCTAGAAACGGATGGGTAACATCAATTGATTCCATCTTACATAGAAAATAATTTTTAAATATCTACCTAAATTTTTTCTTGATTAAAATATCAATTCTTATTTGATAAATGATATTTAATACATAAAACCATTTTAAAATATTTTTCATATAAAATACCATGAAAAATTATAAAGTAATCATGATAAGATTAGGATAACCATTTTCCTTCAATCCATAAAATAGGATCGTGATATTTTTTTGAAACCCATTTCATTTAATATACATTGAAATCTTATAAATGAGTTTTGAAATCATTTTTGGAACCGTTTTCCTTTAAATCATATAAAACAATCTTGAAAATATATTGAAAACAAATTTCCATGAAAACATATTAAATATGTTTGAAATTATTTTGAAACAAATTTCATTGAAAATATATTTTAAATACATTTTCATTTAAAAAATTAAGCATTGAACATGAAAATAAATCTACAGTGGATTCATGGTGGATAAATCCTTACATGTCATATGTGATAAAATGAACATTCCTTTCGCATGGTAAAAAGGATAATAAAATGCATCAATGATAAATAGATAAGAAAATTACACTGAAAAAATAGAAAAATAAAAAAAGGCTACAAATGAATTTTTATGATCACAGGAGATTAGTTAAATTTTATCGTAAACACTTTTTAAAAAAATGGATTTAGAGGAACACCAATTTGCGACCAAAGAAAGGGTAATGTCAGGATTTCTTAAAAAAAATTCATAACTATATTATATACCAAAGAGTAAAAAAAGGATACCAATAAATGAATATATATTCAATAAATAGATGATAAGAAAATAAATGAATTTTATTGACATATGGATCATAAAAGTTTATCAATGAAGAATAATCATTAACAATCTCCAAAAATGATGTGATTGTTTTAATAAACTCTTACCACATAGTTAAGAGGGATCATACTCTCCATGTAAGAAAATTAAATTTCATGATTCATAAAATATCATTGAAATATTTGAATTCTTGATAAAACATGTAAAATATATGTATATACACCTCAATAAATAATTTAGGTGCATTACAAAACATGACTCTCAAAGAAGGAAAATCAAGACAAAACTATTTCAATGATTTGGTAACTTTTGAAACTTAATAACCATAAAATAAATATTTTAAAATGGAAATTTTGATACCCATAAATTTATTTATAAGATATAAATAATATATTCATGGTCTGTACATACACCATAAAAAATAATGGGTGGTGAATAAATCATGCTTCCCATGGAAATAAAATGTGTAATGAAATCTGTTTACCTTGTGTCTTAACTCTCACCGCACTCAATTCATACCAACTTTTTAATAAATATTATTTTATTATAAAACAGTTAAAAACCATATTATTAGATATAATACCATATACTGTTTTATTACGTCCTTATATTTCCCTCTTTTCATCCATCCTATGGTTAGGTTTTCACTTTGGATAATATTCGATTTGTTCTTCACATGTGTCTTAATTTTCTATATCATTGTTCCCTATACTTATATAATGATTCTAAAATTTAATCCATTATATAAATATCATTTATATACTATATATTTATATTATAATAATATATATAATATAAACGTATGAAATGAAATACACTGTTCTGGGAGATGGTATGTCGTACGTACGCATGAACATTGATTCCGTTTTTATTACCATATTTAAAGAATGAAAAAGAATGAAATATATGTATATAAGTATATAATATCATTAAGGAACCATTATGATGTTATATATAACATATAAGTTTACTAAAATCATTCTTAATACATTTCATGTAGTGTGTGAACGAATAACATTGTTTTGAGGGGCAGTAGTCCACCGTTCCTCAACTGAAATTATCGTATTTGCATCAAATGGAAATAAAATTATATGTGATGTAAAATTAATAAATAAGCTTATATAAATTAAAATATAATATATAATATATTTAAACATATTTTCTATCATAATATCCACCATGAGAGGCTATAGGGAAAATTAAACAATCATCATTTTGTGAAGAGGATGTTCAGCGTACACTTAAACAGTATGTTAGTTACCCATTGGATGGAGGTGTGTGTAATTGTAGGTAGAAAAATAGAATAAAAAATCCTATTATATTTATAATACTAGTTTTCTTATACAATAATGGAATAAAAATAGTGGAGAGGGATGATAAGGAAAATAAAATAATGGAGCTTGAGATAAGGTGTTACCTCTTAATAGAGTAATTCATTTTTGTTAATGACATATGGCCTATTATAAAGACATATATCTATAATATAAAATTAAATTATTAGGGGAGGGATATTTGGAAGTTTATTGGGATTTTCTTGGTCAAATATAATTTGTTTTAGAGGTGTGAAGAAGAGGTAGAGTGCATGTATTTTTTTAGTGGAGGTGGAGTGGCACTCTTCTAAATACCAAAAGGTATTCAACAATGGGAGGTCTCATTTCACTAATGTCCCTAAAAAATAGAAAAATAATGTATTAATGTTAATTTATGGTCTAAAAAAATATAAACCACAGAAAAATATTTTCATTTTATTAATTTTTTTCCTTAACTTCTAAGATTCTTTTATTTTATTATTTTGGTTTTTATTAAAGCATCTTGTTTTCCAACCTATGTAATTTATCCATTAAGACAAAACTAAATTGAGATTTATTCTATAATATATATCCAATTAATTTTAAATATTTTACCTAAATTATAATTTTTTTTTTGATAATTTAGTTTTAAAACATGTGCATGTGATGCACATAATACACCTTAAACCTGGACATTGCTAACAATGTTTTTACAATCTATTAGTCAATATGTTAATAATAATTGTTAATTTATTACATCAATATACCATATTTAATATATTTTAACAGATAAAAATCACTTGTAATAACATATTATTTTTATTAATTTTAAATCATTTTATAAAATTCCATTTCTTATAAAATAACAAAAATGTCCATTTTGACATTATTTATTTAATTTTAATTTTAAACTAGAAAATTAATATTGTAATTAAAATAAATTAATTTTAATGTTCTTTGAAATGATATATTAATCTTAAAAAATTATTAAATACAAAAATTCAATAAATTCAGTTCACTTTTAACATTTATAATATCATTTATTTTTGTTAATTATTAACTAAATAATCACTATGTTGGCGTTTCCTAAGAATTTTAAGGAAAAAAATCGTCTATAAAAATTTGTTGATAAATTATCATATTAATAACATACCATTTATATTTCAAAATGATATATAGAATTTTAATAATTATGTTTTTTATATATCTTAATGTTGTAAAAATTTTGATTCTATGGAAAGTTACATTTTTACATTTTCCTTAATTATTCTTTTATATATGGATCTTCCATTTCATAACGTCACTATAACTAATAAATATATAAATGAGAGATGATTTGGTTGAATTATTTGCATCCGAATGAGTTTTTATTTGTTCGCATGTCATTTTGGTCCTTAAGATTAAGGTTCAATCATTAATTAAGATTTATATTAACTTATCCACTATGATTATTTTTAGTCAGTTTTATTAATCATTTTTGTAAAAATTTATGTTGATATTATTAGAAAATTGTACTGATTATAACTTTTTTTTATGTTTTCATAATTCCAATCGCATAACAGGGAGAATTATGATTGAAGCTAATCCTACAAGTGCGGAAAGAAACAAGGGGTTTAAGAAAAATGATCAAAAACTTAATTAGTGTTTATATCTAATTTCAATATGAAAATTATTTCAATTACCCACACTAGATTAATATATATATAATTGATCAAATTTTACTTTAGAAGCCAATTTATAACATAATTTATCATTAATAAATATTTAAATGAAAAGGATTTTTTAAACATAATTGTAGTAATTTTTACTATTCACCGATAAATTGTGTTTCTCATAAAATTCCAAAAAAAGTCACCCGAAGCTAATTTTAACATTAGTAATTTAGATATAAATTTTATTTTGTCAAATTAAATTTCTATTATTTCTTAAAATTAAATTTATTAATGTAATGGAAAGCTCGGTATTGTGTGTTGTGCAAGCCATCAAGGAAAGTCAGTCTTCTGTGTAATGTACACTAACCTCAATGTTCTGAGTTAAGAATATTAAACATCATTTTTCACGTAGTTCATGAAAATATTATGTTTCATATAAAATTATAAAACAGTTATTAATTAATATAAAACAAACTATTTTCAATGTTGTGTGAATGGAAAAATAACAAAAAGATTAAAGTTATTGAAAAATAATAATTCACAAAATATAGGGGTGTTACATTGCACGCCCCATAAAATGAATTTCCCCCTAAATTTTTTGTGTGTTATCAAATGATTAAAAATTTAATTTTTCATTCATAAAAACACACATTGCAAAAATTTATACTAATACTTCCCTTAAAAAAGGAAAGTTTGAAGTATAACAGTTACCTAAAGTAACATATAGCTGATTTTCCACATATTAAAACATAGATTGGGAGTGGTCATTGGACATGGAAGAAAAGAATAAATATTTATAGGGATTTATTTTGGTAATAAAAAAAAGTGGATCTACAATGAAAATATGAGGGCCTCAAAGTGTTAAATTTGCGATGATTTATAAGGCAATCAGTTAAAAAAATTAAGGAATCAGGACAACACATTTTCTTTTGATAATTATCTTAACATCTTGTAATTCTATTATTACCCCTGAATATAAAGAAATATAATTACATGATATATTTATATATTAAAATTCATTATTTATTTGTGACTTTAGAAATTTTTAATTCATCCATTACTTTATTTAATAGAGACAGATAAATTATCATTGATGCCTGGAGTGATAAAATAGACTTATAGAAAATCATAAGGCTGATAAAATAATGAAAACTATAACTATTTATCTATAAACATTCATGAAAAATATATATGGTTAATACATTAATCTCTAACTCTAAAATTATAATATTTTTTCATCATAAATAGTAATCATAAAAAATAATTATATATTAACTCAGACATTGCATTTGCTAGTGGTAAGAGAGAAACCCTAATCATCCATCCGTCATGGGTTCAAGACTCGCTGCCTTACAAAAGTTGATTGGTTTTCACCCAAAATACAAGATATAATTTTCTAAAACCATACAAATATTATTTCTATAAAAAAATAAGATGGAAATCCTTGAAATATGGTTAATCACTGTGTTTCCATTTATCCAAGGTTTTCAAAACAAACTCAATACATTAATAATTCCTCTGATGATTAACATAATATTTTCATTAATTTTTACCCTTATTACACTTCCCAAATTTGAAAATAAAAAATAATAATAATTAGTGTCATGAAATAATATTAACATTGATCCCCCATATATCACAAAGTAGTTCTTTGTTGTCACATTATAAATAGGTTAATACCCTCATTGTAAATTCAATTGGAAAATGTTAACAATGATAATTACAATAAATACATATGGAAAACATAAAGTCTTCCTTATTCAAGATATTAATGTATATATTACATAGATCCAAGAAGTCTTAATCTCCAACCATGGAAGAATAAACTACTAGTCAACAAGTCCATAATTAGTTCCAGGGTAATAAGTGCCATCTAATTTACTTATTCATATCCCATGTATCATTATCCAAAAGACATTATCATAACATTATGAAAATATTAAGGAATATATTTCCCTAAATCATGTTTTTCCATGGACATCACCATTCCAAAATATAACTTTTCTACTCAATTTGAACCATTCAATGTGTTCCTACAAATCCGTAGGGAAAAAGAAACATTGAAAACCCGTTATATATTTCACATTTCATAAAATATACTTCTAGAATTAAAATACCTAAAATATGTTATTATTACAATTTATCCTTATTATATTATCAAGGTTACCTCATCTAATTACCCAATAACTATTTCCATTCACATTTCATCTATGGTCTCTTCATCATCAGTATTATAACTATTACTCATACCACCTTCCCAGTCCACTTCAGGATATTTCTTATTGGGAGATTGAGTTTCATAATGACCATTTATTCCAAACTTAAAACACATATCCTTTTATTATTCCAAGTTAGGCCAATATTTTCATCCATTTTATTAACTGAACTTTTCTTTGTTCTATTATAGTCTCTCGTTTGTGTCATTGTTTTCCAAATTCCAAAAATTTTCTTATTCCCATAATACATTCACATATAAAATTATTTCCACATTATTTAATCATAATAAACCAAATATTCTTTCTTTTGTGGTCTCTATTACCCCAAATCTCAGTGAACTCCTTCTTTATCTTCCTTAGTGAGTCTGAGAGTTGGTTAAGGTACATGTTGTTAATCCCGTTCTGTAAAAACACCTTAGGAAAGATCACAAAATCTCTCACTCCAGTGATCATCCCACATGATTTATCATTAGAAAATCATACATCACATTCAGCATTAATCCAATTCCTTTTAGTTCCTCTTGTTTTCTAAAACATGAAGCATAGTTTGAGCATTACATATCATAGCTGGAAAACACATAGTCATGAAAATAATTACATATCAGAAGTATAACTCATGACACCATCCTTAGTCTATGACCCCCTATATTTATACTAGGATATTAATATCCAACATAGATTTAAATCCTTAATTATGGTTTGTGAATAGTTTTTGAATTTCCAAAGCATATCCCCTAGGAGTGTCAAACTAGCTGTGCAGCAAAACACATTTTCATGCACCATTTTACCCTGAGATAGACCTGGAACATCTTATCGGTGTTGTTATCCCTTGGTAATTCTGTTGTAGAGAAAAATCCACTTGTAGTATCTAGACAGGGATGCATTTATAGAAAACCAAACAATCTATCCTTAACAAAAATTCTGGGACATTTTCCTAAATAGTAACTCATCCTTATAAATATCTTTTGAGACATCCCTAGACATATCCTAATAAATATACATAGGAATATCACTAATGTTTTATCATACTATTTTACAAAGTCCAACTAAACCTTTCCATTGATACCATCAATAGTGACCTTGGCCTAGAATACATGGATATTGCATCATTTTAGATGAATATTTCTTATATAACAACAATAAGGCCTGAGGACCATAATAGTTTAGTGTCTTTGGAAACATGCTAACAAAATATTCTATCATAAATTTCCCATAAATATCTCCACCCTTAGTACCTCTACCTAAAACCTTTCTTCATAACCTGGGGAAAAGGAAACATAAGAATTAGGTGAGCAGAAATTCTGTGAATGGGTAAACAAGGGAGATATATGAGTACAATTATGAGCATAAGGTTATGAAAACTTGATCATGAAAATAGAATATCATACCTTGAATAACAGAGATCATATACATGAATCATGGAATAAATAATGAATGGTCATAAGACATAAATAATATGGTCATAGAGAACATAATCCATGAAAACATAAAATAGAAATAAAACATTGAATTTTTGAAAACACCTAATAATATGATATGAATTCCATATTAGACATGGAATCACTTCTAATACATTATTGGTAGTTGGGGTTCACTCTTGTGGCCATCATAGTAGCACGAGTTCACTCCTCATACTATCTTGGTAGTCATGGTTCACTCCCATAACCATTTTAATAGGATTGTTAATTCCAAAGACCATCATAGTCTATCTCATTAGATATAAATCTTTACCCACTGCATAAGAGGGATATATAGGTCTCACTAATCTCATATTCAAATACTATATACATGTGCCACAAAATAATAATCAATCATATCATAACCTATGATATGAAATGGGTATCATAAATGTGTAATCATATCATAACCTATGGAAACTGATATATGATTCATAATCATTTCATCCAAAGCATAAACCATGAAAAGAATAAGGTTTAAAAAAAATATAACATTTGATAGAGAAACATATATTATCAATATATAACTTAAGAAAGGGAGACTAGTATCATAAAGGCCATAACATTAATCATAATCCATTTATGGAATGGATATGATATAAATCTTTAGATCACTTCCTAGGCATGCATGAGTAACATCAATAGATTTCATCACACAAGGAAAATAATTTTGAAATATATATGAAAAATATTTCCTTAGAAAAATATTATATATTCATTAAAAGAGGCTTTTGAATATATAAAACCATTTGAAAATCATTTTCATATAAAATATGTAGAAAAAAATCTAAAATAACATTGAAAACCTTTGGAATACCATATAAAATTTCTTATAATAAAAGGATCTTGAAAAAAATTTGAAAACCATTTCGTTGAAACATCTACGAAAACATAAAAATGTGGCTTCAAGTAATTTGGAATTGTTTTCCATTAAAACCAATAAAATAATCTAGAAAATATTTTCAAAATTGTTTTCGTTGAAAACATATAATAGAGGATTAAAAATAATTATAAAACCATTTCATTTAAAATATATTTTGATTTTTTTATTGAAAACATAACCTTTTGAAATGAAAATAAGGCTTCAAAGTATTAATGGTTGATAAACATGTACATGTCATACGAGGTAAGAAGAACACTCATTTTTCACAGAAAAAAGGATAGGAAAATGAATCATTTAGAAAGGGATTGAAGATTTCTCTGAAACAAATTCCAAGATAAAAATGGTAAAAACTCCTTTTAATGGTAAGAAGATATTAATAGATTATTCTTGTAAATACTTTTAGAAATCTTGGTATTAAATGAACAATAATTTATGGGCAAAAATAGGTTAAAGTTGGGCTTTCTTAAAAAAATATTATTAACTATATTATGTAACAATGAGTATATAAATGGTGTATATACAAGAATATATCTTCAATAACTAGATTATAATAATATTGATTAATTTTCTTGAGATGTGGATCATAATATTTCATCAAATAGGCATAATCACAGGCAATCTCGAAAAAAAGGAGATGGTTTCAAAATAATCATAGCACCGGGTTACTTCAGATCATGTTCTCCATTTAAGAAAAGGCAATTAATTGAAGATTAAAATTTCAGAAAAAAATTTAAATTCATGATAAATCATGTAAAATGGATGTATATATTCCTCCAAATAGAATGTAGATTAAAAACAAATCCAGACTCTCAAAAAAAAAATTGAGGAAAAACTATTTCAGCATTTTGGTAAATTTTGAAACTTGATACCCATGAAAGAAAAATCATAAAATAGATAATTTCATACCCATAAATTTAATTATAATATACATATAATATATTCATGAGAATTACATACACCATACACCAGGAATGGGTGGTGAATAAAACATGCATCTCAGAGAAATAAAAAGTGTGGTGAAATCCCCTTACATTCTGTCCTGAATCTCGTAATAATAATTAAAACCACCTATATAATAAAAATAAGATTATTAAATATTTTTTAAAACAATTTCTCATATATAATACCATATATGGTTTTATTATGACATTATATTACCCACTTGTTGACCATGCTATGTTAAGGTTTTAACTTCAGATAATTTTCACATTGTTCTTCATATTTGTCTTAATTTGTTATATAATTGGTCCTTATACATATATCTTGATTCCAGATACTATATCACAATAGGAATATCCTGAATATATATTATATTATTATTATAGTTATCCATAAAATACCAATGTATGAAATGGAATACAACGTCCATGGAGACGATAAGCAATACGTACACATGATAATTGTTTCAATATTTTGGTCATATTGGATAAAAGAAAAAAATGACATATATGTATATATGTATATAATATCATAAAAGTATAATTATAATTATATATATACAATATATTTTTATTAAACCCATCCTTGATAATTTCCATGTTGTGTGTGTATAATTTACATTACTTTGATGGGGCGTTAGTCCCCACATCCTGAATGAAATTGTCATATTTAAATAAAATTGTAAGTAACGATATATGTGTTGTAAAAGAAATATATAATACTACATACATAATAAAAATAATATAATATATAATGAAATAGTGTGTCCATAATCATTTCCACCATGATAGGTGGTAATGAAAAATTGAACAATCCTCATTTTGTGAGACATAAGTTCACTGCACACACAAACAATATATATGTTACCCATTAGTTGGAGGTGTGTGTATGTGTATATATAACAATAGGAATAAAAAATTATATTATATTGATGATACTGTGTTTTTTATAAAATAATTTAAAAAATATAGTGGAGAGGTGTAGAAAGAAAATAAAAAATAAAGGATTTTGAGAGAAAGCATTACCTCTTATTCAGGTAACACTTTTTGGTTTGTGCCAAAAGGATTTCATGGAAGAATTTCTTCCCAAAGGGAGGATTTATATAAGAATATAGGTATTTTTTGGAGTGTATTGGGTATATATTTTCTAATCCTATGTTTTTTTAGTGTTTTGAAGATGAGGTAGAGTGCATTTCTTCTTATAGTGGAGGGGTGGACCCTTCAAAATTACAAAAGGTATTCAATAATTGGAGGTCTTCATTACCTAATGTGACTAAAAATGAAACAATAATGAGTTATTTTGAATTAATTATCTAACACAATATTCACTAGATAGAAATAAATTCATTTTAATAATTTGGTTCCTCAACATCAATGATTCCTCGATTTTATTATTTTGTTTTTTATTAAATCATCTCGTTTTCATACCTAAGTAGTTTAACCATTAGAAATAAAAAAATTGTGATTGAAAATTTAATATTTATCAACATAATTGTAAATATTATACCTATTTATATAATAAATATATCATATGTTTTGGAAATTATTTTTTAAAACAAGTGCATATGATGCATAAAACACTACTTAAACTCAGACCTTGATAACATAGCTTTTACAATTTAGGGGAAAATATGTGAATTATATAAGATAAATTGAACCATTAATATACCATATTTAATAATTTGTAAAAATTTAGGATAAATTTTCCAGACATAGTATTTTTAATAATATCTAATAATTTAATAAATATCATTTATTGTAAAATAACAATAATGTCAATTTTGACATTATTTATTTAATTTTAATTACAAAAGATAAAACTATTA
Source organism: Viscum album (assembly GCA_963277665.1). Taxonomy (NCBI): domain Eukaryota; kingdom Viridiplantae; phylum Streptophyta; class Magnoliopsida; order Santalales; family Viscaceae; genus Viscum; species Viscum album. The sequence goes on from OY728128.1 coordinate 123,964,743, forward strand.
CTATAATTCAAATAAATTTTATTTAAAGATGACGTAAATGATATATTATTCTTCTTCAATAATTAAATACTATAATCAAATCAATTCACTACATTTTTAACTTTTATAGCATCATTTATTTTAGTTAATTAATCAATAAATAATCACTACATTTGGCATTTCGTAAGAATTTTATGTAACTAAATCATCTCTAAAAATTAAAGATAAATTATTATGATACTAATAACCAATTCTCCTGTAAAATTATATTTATAAAATAAAATAAGGGTTTTTATATATCTAAATGTTTTATTAATGTTAAAAGTAAGGAAACTATTCTTTTTTCCATTTCCCTTACATAAACATTTATATTGAGAAATTCAATTTAAAATTTTCACAATAACACATATAATTAAAACCAAGAGATTACCGGTTTCTATGTCATTTTGTTTATTAAGATTGTGTTTTAGTCCTTAATTAATTTTAATCTTAGCTTAATTACTCTGATTAATTGTAATCACATTAATTAATATTCTTTCTAAAAAATTAATTTCATCTTGTTAGAACACAAATATTATATTAATTAAAAACATTTATATTTGATTCATAATAATAAAATCATAGAAGTGGGAAAATTAACATATCCTTAGTCCCAAAATGTGGCGAGAAGGCAGGGGTTTACAGTAAAAAATTAAAAAGTTCAATAAGTGTCTATATTTAATATAAATATAAAAATGAATCCCATGATAGAAATTGGATTAATATATTTATAAATTATCTAATAATACTTTATAATCACATTTAAAAAACAATTTAACATTAATAATTATTTAAATGAAAAGGGTGTTTTTTATAAATTGTATTAATTTTTCCTACTCACCCAAAAATGATGTTTCTCAGAAAAATCCCATAAATTCACCCTAAGATAATTTCAACATCATGAATTGAAAATTGGAATTTATTTTATAAAAAAAATTCAATTATTATATAAAATTAATTGTATTATTTATCTGTAAACATTTTATTGCGTATGGCGCAATCCATCGAGGAAAGTCAATCTTGCATGTAATGTACGCTAACCTCAATGTTTTGAGTTTAGAATATTAAATGTTTTGTTTAATGTAGTGCAAGATAACTTTGTGTTTCCTATAACTTAAGCAAGACAACTTTCATTAATATAATATAAACATTTTTTTAGTATTTTGTGAAATAGAAAATATCAAAAAGATTAAATTATTTTGAAAAAGACAATTGAACAAAAACTCAAGGTGTTATATTGACCACTTGGTGGGAGGGGTCGGGATATTCCACAATTGAGTAAGGGATTTATTTGTAAATTCTATTGGCTTGAGGATGACACCATAAGTCACTTCATTACCATTATATATCCCCTATGTCGAGGTCACTATTAGAGACATTGATCTGGTGCAATGAATAGAATATTCCAAGTCAATCGCCATTTATGAAAACTCATATGATTAGGGTTGATAATTTATTGAGATTTGTAGGTCATGTCAAATATTTTTAAAGTAAAGTTCCAATAGTTCCATTTTCAAGATAGGGATGTTGTGTGAATATTTTAAACCCTACCACCTAGTAGTAAATTTTTAAACCCTATCATTTTCTCATTTTTATAGTTTTTGAGATCGATATGTTTCATTTTCATTAGTGTAGAACAAAACTATTAAATTAATTAATAAATATGGTATTTTCATTCCACATCTAATCTTGATGGAATTCCAATGTACCAAATGATGGAGGGTCCCACAAGAAACAATTCAAGACATCTTAGCTTAGTTTCCTCCCACTACTATTGAGGGCCCATTATTGGGCCGCATCAGAACAGGAAGTGCATGAGATGAATTTCTGGATCTCATTCACCCTAAATTGTTGATAAGAAAGGATTGATACAATTAGGTTGAGGAAATGTTTCTTCCACCCATTTGGGATATATAATCTCCTCTAGATTCAAGTGTGTATGCCCCCAATCCATGCCCTCTATTCGATCTAGCATGGATTCAATGGAATTGAGATGTTCTGATGGTCCCACTACCTAGGACACCTCCCCTATATAAGGAGTATGACCGGATTGATGAGTTTTCTCATTTTCATCTCCCATTGAATCCTGATCCAAAACGGAGGGGGGAGGTTATTGCTATAATAGTGTAAAGTCACTATCATCTTCAACATCCTCATTTATATAGAATTAATGCTTGGATATGGCTCCCACTTTTCACCCAGATGCTATACTTTTAGGAATATCTTATCATTCATGATGAGTGGGTGGAGGGGTATTCATCTATATCTAGAGATAAAACCCATTTAGATTGTTTCCTCTGAGTATATCTACAATGACTTGTTCGATATTTTGTATATCATTCTCATTATATTAAAATTATTCCTCTATCAGAGAGAATTCTAGTGGTTATGGGTGTTTACTGTGATGTAGGCACACCATTCCAATTATCCTTGGTTGTGTCTGTAACACCCCGACCCTAGATTCCCAGAGTCGGTGAATTATTTTAATACATTGGCCTGACTACAAGAAATCAAGTCTTGAAAGACTGATCAGTTTAGCAGTCTTGGAAAATAGGTTACATACATGAACATTAAATTACACTTTCTAACATACAACACAAAAAAATCCTTTGAGAATTCCATTGTTACCTTATCTTACCCCTCCATCTCAAAAATAAAATAATTCTTGGGATCCTGGGAAAATAAATGATAAGAAAGGGGTGAGCTTAGATGCTCATGAAGGGTAAATAATTTTGAGGAAGCTATAAACTTTTAAGGAAAGATGTGTTATAAAAAACAATAGCACTTTAAACATAAACATTATCATAATATGGACAAAATAAATCAAACATTACCAAATAAAAATGCATATGGATATTCTACTAATCAAATAATCACATGTAATAACTAATTTCTTAATGGGGGAATGTATAGTACATGAATTTGATTTCTGTGTCAAGGCCTCGTGCCAAGACATATGGGCTAACTATAACCAGACCTAAACCCCGAGAGCCTCTGTAACTAGACTCCATCTTGGAGAGACTCTATAACCAGACTCCAACTCGGAGGGACTACTGTAACTAGACCCCTACACAATGGGCTTAATTTTTCTGGTCCCCAACCCGGAACATACTAGTCCAATACATTCATCAAAATAAAAGGTTGAAATATAACGTAAACATTCTTATTAGAACTAGCATACAAAATGTCAATACTTTATCCATAAACCAATAATGGTATAAAAATAACCCATACATAGTCAAACATATCAAAAAACATTAAATACAATATGGATGATTTGTATAATAATAAATCAACTTCAAACAAGTTTAAAATCCATTAAATGATGTTGACATAGATGAAAATGATCAGTAAAATGCTTTGAGGGAAATACCAATTTTTCATGAAATCATTCAAAATTCTAAACATTTATAAAGGTAGTCATTTAAAAGGGATTTTTGAATCAAATTATCACATACCCCTTGGAATATTTTTAAAATAATTATCATTTGGAAAAAAATCATCTCCATGTACATAAATCCTTAAAACCATATTAAAAACATATACATTAATGAGAAAGGATTAGAAGAATAAATATTTTAAAACATTTAAAATTATGTTTTAGTAAAAGAGTCACATAAAAATAAACCCTTTGAAAATTATTTTATGAAACATGGACATGTATAACAAATATGTACCAATAAAAACATACACATAAACAATCTCTAATAATAATGAGATTGAGTAATTATCCCTTACAAATTTGGTAACATATGAAACATACACCCCATGAAAGAAGAACCATACAATGAAGATGTAAATATGCATAAGTTAAATTTTATTACATAAATAATACAATTATGGGTAGTATATACACCACACAAAAGGAAATAGTGGCAATCTCACATGAGTCTCATGGGAATAAGTAGTGAGATGAAAACCCCTTACCTAGCACTTTCCTTTGGTCGAGGGTACGTCTAACCTCATGTATAATGACCATTATATGTTATAATATTACACCAGAACCATATTAATATTTATTATATCATACATGATTCATTTATGACTTTATACTACCCATTTAATAACTATTTTAAAGTTAAGTTAACATTCTGGGTAATGATCGTTTTTTATCGTACGTATTTTAACTATTATTCTTGACTGTATCATTTAGATCATGATTTAAATACATCCAAAATAACAACCTTGATTCATATATCATATATATTTAGAATATAAATATTTATAATAGATAGATATATAAAATGTGAAACACCGTTTATGGAGATGGTAGGCCGCATGTATGCATAAACACTGGTTTTGTTTTCATATCGTATGGAATAGAAGTAAGTGAATAAGATATATGAAATTACATAAATATTTAAATATATATATCCATAATAATTATTATGTAATATATTACATACTTATTTTTAAAATATATTTTTATAATCGTCGATGAATGGTGAACGTGGAAATGAATCTCATCGCGTCGTGGAGACGGTAATCCGTACGTACGCACGAGCGACAATATCATTTCCTTAAAGAAGTGGAATTGGATGGTATAATAATTATACAGAGATATTATCATATTTTTTCATTATTTATATACATATTACTCATCATTATATATATCCAAATAACATAGTGTGGAATAACAAATTACACCACGATGTGGAGACGGTAAGTCGTACAAACGCACGCTTTGTGACATTATCATTCATCAGTTGAATAGAATAATGAATATGGATATTCTATATTTATAATAACATCACAGTATATATAAGTCAATTGTGTTATTTTTTTGGGAATAAAAAATAAAGAGTAAGTGGAAGAATAAAAGAACATGAAAGAGGGTGGTGAAATCATTACCTCTTCTTCGTGTTCTTCTTTTTGATTTGATCAAAAGTGATCTTTAGGATAGATTTATGACCAATGTAAGGTCTCTAGGATGAATTTAGGATAGTTTGGATGATATTTGGGTAGAGTTTGGCCGATCCAAATTGCATTGGAAGTGTGAATTTGAAAGAGGGGGAATTTCCCTTTTATAAGAGGGGTGAGGGGCACCTTATGAAGAACTTAAAATATTATTTTATAATAAATTCATTTTAGGTTCTCGATTGATCCAAAATAAATTATATAAAGGATAAGGTGGGTATTGGTCGAATAAAACTCAACCAATAGTGTTTATATAAGTTTGGTTCACTATAGTAACCTTATCTTTAAGATTTAACTCTTAGTTAAATAGTTTGACATTTACCATGTCTCTTTCTATTTTAATATTATATGGTTAATTAACTTACTATGAAATTCAAAGAGAACACAAGGTGGTTCATTAATAAAATATATAATAGTATTTAATCCCTTTGGTAGAAGATTATATATTTTGGAATAGAATACCAATTAATAATATTTTATTTTATTTTAAAACTATTTTAAGTCAATTTTTACACAATTTGGTATTTTGTTTTTTATAAATTCATAATAGAATTATTAATTCAAAAAAAATTAATTTAATCAACCCTAATATGTCACATTAACCTATAAAATTAGTTTAATTCATAAAAATCTCAAATTACATTTATTTGGTATTTATAATATCAATTATTTTAATATTTCATTAATAAGGAACATACTGCCTCATCATTTTGTCATAAATAAATTAAATTATTTAATATATAAAATAATAAATAAAATACCATTATGTAGGAAATATTTTTATATTTCTAATTAATATTTATATTCGATTTTATCCTATGTGTAAAGCCATATTAAAAATACTTTAGTCATTAAACTTTGAAATTGACCCTTTTAACTCTTCTTTGAATTAAATAAAAATAAATGTCCTAATCTAATACAAGTAAACATAAAAGATCATATTGTATTCCTAAGGTTTTTTTTGTCGAATTACACTTATCCAATAGAATTAGTACTTGTGTTTGGGTAATAATAATATCATTTTACCATTAATTACCCTATTTAAATAAAAGTCAAATGTTACTATTTACCAGAAATTATTTTTATCTCATTGAACCACATTTTACTTACTAATATCAACTGTTTATCTCATATTTTTGAAATTCAATTCATAGAAGTGGTAAAATTATGTTTTATTCAAATTTACAAATGCTCCTAAGAGATGGGTAAAATACCGTAAAATTTCAATAAAATTTATATATATATAAACTTATTATAAAATGACTGCAATGAATTAAATTGAAATCATATAGATATTATGTTTATATTTTGACCTAAAATAAATTTAAATAAAATAAATAATTATTTAAATGAAAATTCTGGTTTAACCAATAACAGATTGTTTTTAACTATTCATCAAAAATTGAAATTTTTCAGAAACATACCAAAAATTCACCCAAAGCTAATTCTGATATTCAGAATTCAAAAATGATGTCTATTTAACCAAATTAAAAACATATAAATTTCATTTATTAGTTTAAAATTAATTCCCATTGTCAAAACCAAAAAACATATTTTTAAGAAATAATAACTATCAAAAGATTGACACTTTTTTATGTCCAATTTCAAAGTGAAATTACATAAAATTAATAGCATGTGATTAAATTGTAAAAATATTTTCTATGTATATTTCCAAACCATTAAAATTTATAATTTAACACTATAAATTATTTTTATTAAAAAAAAATTTCAGTTAAAATATAGTATTTTTCACTGTTCACCAAAATATTAATGTTATCAGAAAAACACAAAAAATATATTGAAAATAAACTATTATGTCTCAATTATAAAGAAGAATTTTATTTTTTTCAAATTTAATATATAAATGTTTCAAATATTGGATTTTAAAAAGGTTCCCCATTAAAATGCGGGGAAATTTCATTTTTTGAAAAATACTTCTTTTATCTTAAAAAACCCGAATTTGTTCTTACATTATGTCTTTAAAACTCATCATATGGATTCTAAAATTATAAGGATTATATAATTTTCAAAATTCAGCTAATACTATTGATAACCTCTTTTGAACGGCTAGTTTGGTATGTCGTGGTGCGCTAGAACTCAGTGTTTCGTGTAGTGACATTCATTAGATTACATTGAGTAAATAACATACTATGAAATCTTGGGGTGTTACATTCTTCTCTCCTTCAATAAATTGTGTCCTCACAATTTGAAATTGTTTTTCGAAAACAAAATGTTGAAAATAGAAAATACCTTTGTGGGAAAACACACATCGAAAATTGGGTTAATAAAATTTAGTTTTAATAAGAGGAAAAGGGAAATGAAAGGGTCACCACAAAATTATGATCTCGATTAGGAGAACATTGGTGGATATTAGAGGAAAATAATTGGAATAAATATGTATATATTTAGAGGGAGTGATAGAGGTCATCAATCACAAACAAGTGTAAAATTGAGGGCCTCAAATCTATCAATCTATGATGATTTGAAATACCATCGGTTCAGCAAAACATAAGGTATTAGGTTAACCCATTTTTGGATTTATGATCCCTTCCCTAATGATTAAGAATTAATTTAACCATATAATAAGATTAGAAAAATTATATATATATATATATACATGACAAGTAGAGCTTCTTCTTTCAACTAATTCCTACCACATACTCATCTTTCACTCCAAAATATTTCAAAAACATATTCTATTTATCCTAATCGTATATGGTTCTAAAAAAAGAATTTATAATTCACCTATAAGACCCTTTAAAAAACTATATTATACAATCCAAGGACATCATTTAGTCTAGTGGTAGGCGATAAATCCCAATCGCACTATGGTTGTGGGTTTGATTCCTACCGCATTGTCTGATGCAACAGATTGTCACACAGTTTTCTTGTTGTCCATTTTATAACAATCCAAAAATAACCTTAACAATAATATCCAATTTCAAACTTAATCCATTCCAACATTTAGACTTATCCAAAATACTTCTATCCAAACTCATAGTCCAAAATTTACAAGGAAGTTAACCATATTGATGTTTTTTTCCATGTAATAACTTGTGAAAACCTTCACCATGTATTATTTTAAAACATGGTAACACTTTGAATTACCATAAAATCTTATTGATTACATTCATGCTCTCTTATCATTTATATAATACTGGATATATTCCTTATATCCAAAATTTTTGAATATACCAACAATGATGAAATAAAAAACCATTAATCGGTTCCAAGATAGTCACGAATATCCAATATTATTTATCCAAATAAACTATCTATTATTCCAAAATTACTACCTCAGTATTAGGACCATATTAAGGATTATCTCTCCTCCAACCATGTATTTTCCGAAAATTTTAAATTTTTGTTGATTCACTCTTCATAAAAACAGATAATCTCAAATCCTCAATGAAATAGTACTTTAGTACAATCCTTATTTATTTCCATAATTCATATAATCGGTATATCATCGATACAACATTGAAATTACATAATCTTATAACAACAACAAAAGAACACTAGTCTATCCTCTTCATCTGTGGTAGAATCATAACTTGATTATTATCCAATAGAATCATTTAGGGTATACACGGGTGACTTGGACCTTGATTCGCATAGTGACCAAAATCATTGCTGATAAAGCATTGTACACATGGATTCTTTGTCTTACCCTTGAAATCACGTACATGGTGTCATTTTTCACCACATTCATAACAAACTCTCATTCTATTCAAGAATTTACTACGGTGATTCATTCCACAATTATCACATATAGGAAAATCCTTCTATCCCATCTTACCTTTATCCATCTTTCTCTCTACCATAATTTTCTTCTCTAGCTTCCCTTAAAATCCATAGGACTCAGAGAATTATTCACTTATTTTATTAACACATGATACTATTTCATCATATGTTGAGAATAGGTGGGATACTATTTCCCTTCTAAATTTTTTATTAATATAATGAATGATATGATCCTTCTTACTCTTTGGATCATAACTATTTTTAGAGTTCTCATTCCTTCTACCGGACACCATTTCTAAACATTGTCAAAAACTAGGTCATTTTATGAATCAGAATTCATAATTCCAAACTTGTAAAATAGTTAACATAAATTGAACAGTTTATGGATATAATCCATAATCATAAAAATGCTTTCTTTGAGAAGTTTATACTCATAAACCCTTCAAATTGTTTGAATAGAAAATTAAAATTTCCCTAATAATATCCCCCGGGAGTGTCATAACCAAGAGCACAGCAAGGCCCATTGTGGTTCACCAGTTCCCATTCGAGAATAGCTCAAAGTGGTGTTTTCCGGTTTTACCCCAAGGTACATATGTGCCATAGCTGCCTCTACCTGGTTATATAAAGACAGGGATTTATTTCTTTTAAAATACAGAAAGTATCTAAATTACCAAAATTCTAGGATGTTCTTCTATACTAATCCTCAAAGTCTATCATAGGGTAATGTGCCCTAATCCGAGCTTATCTAAATCTAGATTCCAAGGTTTTCACTAAACTTCCTCTAATACAAAGTGTAACACCCCGACCCTAGATTCCCAGAGTCGGTGCATTATTTTAATACATTGGAATGATTATAAGGAATCATGTCCTGAATGACCGATCGATTTAGCATTCTTGGAAAATAGATTACACACATAAACATTACATTACCCTTTCAAACATACAAAAAAAAACCATTGAGAATTCCGTTGTTCCCTTAGCTTAACCCTGCATCTCAAACAAAAAACTCTTCTTGGGATCTTGGGAAAATAAAATATAAGAAAGGGGTGATCTCAGATGCTCAGTAAGGGTAAATAATTTAGTGGAAGCTACAAAATTTTAAGGTATGATGTGTAATAAAATATAAATGGCCTTTTAAACATAATCCAGAACATAATATGGAAAAAATAAATAAAAAATTACCATATAAACAAGAACATAGATATTCTACTAGTTGAATAATCACATGAAATAAATAATTTCAAAATGAGGGAATGTATATTACCAGACTTTAATTTCTATGTCAAGGCCTCTTGCCGGGACATATGGGGTAACTGTAACTGGACCCAAACCCGTAGGGCCTCTGTAACTAGACTCCATCCCGGAGAGCCTCTATAACTGGACTCCAACTCGGAGGGTCTGCTGTAACCGGAACCCAACCCGGAGGTCTTACTATTACCAGTCCCTAACCCGGAACATACTTGTGCAATACATACATCATAAGAAAATGTCAAAATATAACATAAACATTCGTATTAAAACTAGCATACAAAATGTCAATACATTATCCATAAACTGTGAATGGTATAAAAATAACACATACATACTCAAACTTATCACAAAACATTCAATACAATATGGAATATTTTTATAATAAAAGATCAACTTCAAACAAGTTTAAAATCCTTTAACGGATGTTGACATTGATGGAAATGATCAGTAAAATGCTTTGAGAGAAATACCCATTTTCATGAAATCATTTAAAACTCACACAATTTAAAAAGGATGTAATTTAAAGGGATTTTTGAATCAAAGTGTCTCATACCACATCGAAACTTTTTAAAAGAATTATCATTTCAAAACATTCATGTCCATATAAATAAATCCTTAAAGACATTTTAAAAACTTGGACATCAATGAGAATGGATTGGAATTTAAAATAATTAAAATTATATTTTAGTAAAATAGTACCTTAAAAATATTCCCTTTGAAAATTATTTTATGAAACCTGGACATGTTTAATAAATATGTCCTAGTAAAAACATACCCATAAACAATCTCGAATAATAATGAGATTGAGGAATTAACCCTTACCAATCTGGTAACTTATGAAACATACACCCCATGAAAGAATTTCCATACAATGAAGATGTAAATACACATAAGCTAAAGTATATTACATAAATAACACAGTTATATTATGTATATACACCACACAAAAAGAAGCAGTGGCAATATATCATGAATCTCACGGGAATAAGAAGTGAGATGAAAACCCCTTACCTTGCACTTTGCATTGGTCGAGGGTATGTTTACCCTCCTATATAATGACCATTTTATGTTATTAGATTATAAAAGAAATAAATTCATATTTATTATATCATACATGATTCATTTATTATATTATACTACCCATTTAATAACAATTTTCATGTTAATCTAACATTTTGGGTAAAAATCACTTTCTTTATCGTACTTATTTCAACTTGTTATTCTTGACCATATCATTTAGATCACGATTTAAATAATTACAGAATACAAACCTTGATTCATATATCATATATATTTAGAATATAAATATATATAATAGATAGATATATGAAATTGAAAACACCGTTTACGGAGACCATAGGCCGTATGTACGCAAAAACGCTAATTCTATTTTCATATTGTGTTGAACGGATGTAAGTGAATAAGATATATGTAAGTAATTAAATACAGATATATATATATATATATATATCTCCAATATCATTATTATGTCATATGTTAAATACTTATTTGTAATATATATTTTTTTAATCGTCGATGAATGGTGAACATGGAAATGCATATCATCACGTCGTGGAGATGGTAATCCGTATGTACGCACGGGCGACAATATAATTTCCGTAAAGGTGTGGAATTGGATTGTATATTAATTTTACATAGACATTAGCATGTTATTTTCATTAGTTATATACATATTACTCATTATATCCGTCCAAATAACATAGTGTTGAATAAAAAAATTACACCACGGTGTGGAGACGATAAGTCGTATGTACGCACGCATGGTGAAATTATCATTCATAGGATGTATAGAATAATTAATATGGGTATGTCATATTTATAATAACATCACATTATATATAAGGTACTGGAGTTATTATTTTGGTATGTTAATAACAAAGAAAGAGTAAGTGGAAGAAAAAAAGAACTTGAATGATGGTGGTGGAATCATTACCTCTTCTTTGGGTTTTCCGTTTGATTTGATAAAAAGGTCTACTAATGTTGGATTTATGATGAAAGGAAGGCCTCAAGGATGAATTAAGGATAGTTGGGAGGATATTTAGTCACGGTTTGACCAAGACAAATGGATTCGGAGGTTTAAATTTGAGAGAAGGTGAAGTGCTCTTTAATAAGAGGGGTGAGGGGCACCATAGAAAAAACATCAAATATTATTTTATAATAAATTCATTTTCGGTTTCTAATGGTTCAGAAATGAATTATTTAAAGGTTAAGGTGGGTATGGTTGGATAACCACTCAACCAATAGGTTTCAAATGGTTTGAATCACTATATTAACCTTACCTTTTAGATTTAAATATTAGTTAAATAGTTTGGCATTTACCATGTCTATTTGTATTTTTATATTATATGGTTAATAAACATACAATAAACTGTTAAGAGAACCCAAAGTGGTTCACTAATGATAGATATAATATTATTTAATCCCTTTTACTTATCCTTATATGTTTAGTAATAGAATACCATTTAATAATATAATATTTGTTTTAAAAACACTTTTATGTCAATTTTGACACTATTTGGTATTTTGTTATTGATAAATTTATAACAGAATTATTACTACGAAAAAAATTCATTTAATAAACACTAATATTTCATCGTAACCTAGAAAATTACTGGAATTCATAAAAAGTCTCATATTACATTTATTTTGATATTTATAATATCAATTATTTTAATATTTCACTAATAATGTAATTACTGCATCATTAGTGTGTCAAAAATAAATTAAATTATTTAATGTCTAAAAATTATAAATAAATTACCATTATGTAGGAAATATTTTTATCTTTCTAATTAATATTTATAGTATAATTTATCCCATGTGTAACCCTATATTAAAAATGGTTTAGTTATTAAACTTCAAATTTAACACTTTTAACTCTTCTTTGAATTAAATAATAATAAATTTCCTAATCTAATCCATGTGAACCTAAAGGATAATATTTTATTCATAAGGTTGATTTTGGTCGAACTAAACTTATCCAATAGAATTAAGATATGTTTTAATGGAATAATAATATCATTTTTACCTTTAATTAACCTGTTTACTTTTAACCGTGGTAAATCAAAGTCAAAAGTTACTATTCACCAAAAATTATTTTTATATTATTGAACCACATTTCACTTAATTATATCAACCATTTATCTTGTATTTTTGAAATTAAATTAATATAAATGTTAAAAATATGATTTACACAAATTTGCAAATGCTCCAAGGAGGTGGGTAAAAGGCGGTAAAATTTCAACAAACTTTTATAAATATAAACTTATTATTAAATGACTCCAATTAATTATATTGAAAAAATATATGTATTATGTATCTATTTTGACATAAAATAAATTTGAATGAATTAAATATTTATTTAATTGAATAGTTGGTTTTAACCAATGACGCATTGTTTTCACTATTCTTCAAAAATTTAATGATTTCAGAAAGATACCAAAAATTCACCCAAAGCTAATTCTAATATTCTAAAATCAAAAATGAAGTCTATTTTACCATATTAAAAACATATAAATTTCATTTATTAATTTAAAATTAATTCTCATTTTCAAAACCAAAAAACACATTTTTAAGAAATAATAACTATCAAAAGATTGACACTTTTTTATGTCCAATTTTAAAGTTAAATTACATACAATGACCATAATTGCATCAAATGGTAAAAATATAATCTATTTATACTTACAAACTATTAAAATGTATAATTTAAAACTATAAATTATTTTTATTAAAAAAGTTTTTTCAGTTAAAATATAGTATTTTTTACTGCTCACCCAAATATAAAAGTTATCAGAAAAACACCAAATATTTAATGGAACAAAACTCTTATGTCCCGATTCTAAATAAGATGTTTATTTTTTCAAATTTAATATATAAAAGTTCCAAATATTACATTTAAAAAAGTATCTATTTTAAAAATATGTAAAATTTCAATTTTTAAAAAATATTTCATTTCTTTGAAAAAATGAATTTGTTCTTACATTATGTCTAAGAAACTCATAATATGGATTCTAAAATTATAATGATTATAAAAAGTTCAATTTTTTTTAATACTATTGATAATCACTTTTGAACTGCTAGTTTTGTAAGTCGTGGTGTGCTAAAACTCAGTGTTGCATGTAGTGAAAGTTATTAGATTACATTGAAGATATAACGTACTATGAAATCATGGGGTGTTATAGTGTTCCATAGTATAAGTGGAAATTAATTATTCCAAGGATCTGTGTTTTGGATCCTCCTCCAATTCCTAATATGTGTGGCCTCAGTTGGTGCATCCTGATTGCCCACCTATGGAGGTATGTTTTATATACTATTCCCTTATATTTTGTGACTTGATACAAATAATATATTATTTGATTGAGAATAAATTCATTTTAGTGTATCATCCAATTATATTTAACCAATTACTCTCAATGAAACATGGTTTTTCTTTATCAAATGAATTAGGGTCATTTCCCTCTCCTATGTCCATATTTGACAGTTTTTTCTTATAAACATTATAATGTTTGATTTACTTCACCATTCATTACTCCCATCTCAGACATTGAATTATGATCTTGATGGAGTTTTCGATCATATATTATGAAAGGGTTCTAAATAAAAAAGAATTTCCATGTAATGAGAGGAATGGATGGGACATTGACATTTTATATTTACCTCCCCACCCAGAGAAGAATATTTTCTTTTGGGTTTTGACAATGACCAAAATAAAACTATCCCGATGAAATGGGTATTATTCAAGGTGAAAAATGGATCTTATAATTTTTTTTGAGAATTTTAAGATTGTAGTTTTGGATTTGATGAATATTGAGAAATAAATTGATATATAAATATCCCCATCCCTATAGGTTATGGTGGACCTAGAAGAATCACTAATTTTTCTAAGACCCTCAAGGGTGTGATGAACCTAGTGATATTGATTTAGATAAAAAAAATCCCCCAACCCTATGGAATGGGGTTGGTTTTTAGCTCCCACCGACCAATCATAAGTAATATCAAGGATTGATGACATGACGGATAGAGGCGGTGAAAAATATTCTCCACCCCAATGGGTTAGGTATGCCCCTTGATGGATGAAATGGAAACTACTATTGTGTCCCATTTTATTTGGTGTAATTTTGCTCATGTACGAGTTTGATACTATTGATGCCCATGATGGGAGTCATTTTTATCTGATGTTTTTGGGTTGGACACAACTTCAACCTTCATTTTTTGAATGCATTCCCATTATTTCAAGGGACTATCTTAAAGGTATGTCGGTACTCCTCTCCCTTTGTTTGTGACATCTTAAAGTACTTAAAGTGGGGATATTTTGTTTTAATGACCCACTAGAAAATTCATTACATTGCCCCAAAATTTTACTCAATTTAGTGACATTATAGGACACCGTATTTTTAGGAATTTTTCCCTTATAGGGATGAGATGATGTTTAACGATCCATACCATCCCCATCCTTAGATAAGAATACCTGATGAGGCTTCTGGGATTAGTTTCCAAAGAGTTTTAGTTCAATGTAGGAAAAAATGTTGTGATTTATGATATGCATTTTCAATTTAATGTCACGAGGAATGGATACAAAGGCAATGACTATTCAAAAAATGTGTATGTTTATGGTCTGAAGGTGACCCTTATATCATAGATAGGGGAGGTGTCTTGACATTAATTGTTGACGAGTTTCCCAAAGATCATGGAATAGGTTAGCAATTCCGTCCTTCTATATAACATTTCGGATCTCATAGTTATATGTTTCGATGGGGAAAAACATGGTTGGGAGGTTTTTCCTGCTATCACTCTCCATATATCCATGTTGTCCTCTTCTTCATCATATTTATGTGTCTCCACCTAGTCATACCAAAAGAGTTTCTTCTCTAGATCACTAATTGGATGTGATGTGGTGATATTGAAAATTTAGGGATAAATATATATATTTTAACCCAGTATTTAAAGAACCTCTATAAATTATATTTTTTGAGATTTGATCACCTCTTTATATAAAGGAGTCTATGAAAAGGGTGAATTTACTTATTTGAAGGAGATATCACCATTGGGAGGTTGTCCATGATAGATGTTTGGAGTAGAGACACTATGATCCATCTCCACAATTCCATTATGTGGAAAATTGAGGTAATGATCACCTTCATCTATGTTTGAAGAGTAAAGGTACCCATTATGTATTTTTAGATATGAATTGAATATCCTCATGGAAACTATCCCTGAGAAGGGAAGGGATATGAACCTCATTCAGTGTCATAGCCGGAATATGCCTCCTTTACTTTTGGTGTTGAGTAGGGATTTGATGCTAATATATGGTGGATGATGAAATAGGTGGATAACAGTATGATACTATGGCAATATGAGCCTTCTTCTAAGAATGTGATTGAGTAATCTAGTGAAAATCTATATAACCAACATTAACGGTAGCCTTCCTGTTGGTGGTTATTTGAATATGATAGAAAACATATGCTCATGTGGGGATATTATCATGATTCACATATTCATTAATTATCAAAATATGCCAATGTTCCATCTAAAATGGAAGAAGGGATATCAATGTCTTCTTGTATATCCTCTTAAGACATTGGTACAATCGTTCATTAGATTAAGTGTGGATATAATCTTGGATTCAATGAGTTGCTGGGGAATGCCATGTAACATCACAGATAGAAATATGATCATGTATAGAAAAATTTGACACTCTAACTTAGTGATCCCTAGTTTAATTAGAGATATGATCCCAGTCATACGCCTTTGAATTATGCACCTTTTGTTTTTTGATAGGAATATGTGAATATCTCGAGGCATGTACCACACTCACTTGGGGATCCCTCATCATAATTGGGATATTAGTTCGTCCCTATACTTTTGGAGTATTTCATTGGTCATTTTTAATATGAATATTCCCCTATATCATTTAATGTTCCTCTCGTACTTGGTGAGACCTAGTCGGAATGGGAATTTGTACCTGATTCTATGCGTTTCCCTTCACTAAAATATACGGATAATCGTCATGAGTTGGAAAAAGAATTTTCACTTACTCCAGAGTAGAAAATTGTTCATACTAATCCTGATGATGTCCATATAAGGATAATAGGATAGAAATATGTCACTTTCCAATATATGTAACAATGATAGAATATGTTGGTGGAGTTCCTCAATTGTTTCTAGAATGTAATGACACTATAGAAAAGTCTATGCTGGAATATATGAATCCAAAATTTTTGTCTTCCAAATACATAAGCAGATATCTTAGATTTAAGAGGGGGATATAGTCCCCCTAGTATTCTCCTTGTACCATTAGAATATATTGTTTGGATTCATGCATTGGGGTCTAAGATATTTTCCTACCCCATGCTTGATGTAGTAATATGCACGCAGAATTGATCTGAGGAGGCAAAGATTTGAGCCTGGCCACTGTCTACCACCATAATATGTGGGTATTCTTCATTTGAGGGAGTCGTGATATGATCCCTCTTCATTTTATCACAAAACTGTTCATGATCGATGATATAATCTTTGGTACACATTAAGGAGTTACTGAATGAAAATGTGTTAGGTAGAACCCTCAATAGGTGACAAAGGGGAACTTGTGAGACAAAATAGGTGATAGTGGTTGACATGAGTCCTCCACGATGACTCGAGAGACTCTAATGTATACCCTTGTGGGTTTCGATCATAGCATGGAAGTGTTAATCCTGAACCATTAACTTTGGCACCAGAAGAAAAATTTGTTGTGTGAGTGTTGTAGTTCAAGGAATTGCAGGGGTAGCAACCGTAGATAATGTTTTAGAATAACATATTGATGATGACATGATCTTGGGATGTGGTGTTTCTTATGAGATGAGTATCTGGACACAAAAATAATAAGTAATAAGGTCACAAGCCATGATCACCTCATATTTCTTATATGTTGTGTTTATAATACCGATATATTTATTCTTGTACCATTATACTTAAATTTATAGGTATTTAAATATGAATTTAATGGTATTTCTTTCACGGGCTTTGGTTTCCAAAGTAGAAAATGTGTAATGTAACTTTTCCTCAATTTTCCTACTTTGAGACACATGCCATGTTATGAACCTATATTTTTCTATACGGTTTATATAAAACTTTGGACATGTTAAAAAATGAATATAATTATTTTCATGATAATTTTACTTTCATGTAAATTCATTTTCTTACTTGGTGATTATAGTTCAAAGTTACAATGGGGTAACAATTTATAGAAACTAGCTCAATACTTCACAAGATTGTTTATGATTGTGATTCCATTGATGAAATATTGTGATCCATATATCAAGAATTATAGTAAATTTTATTCTAATATGTATATTCATGATATATTCATCCATTGGTATCATTTTATACTCTTGGATACATAAGATGATAAAGTAAGTGTTTTTATGAAACTGTGAACTTACCTCTCTCTTTGGTCAGAAATATGTGTTATTTCAAAACCATGAGTTCTAAAATGTTTTTTGAAATTTTTTGAAGAAATGTTTTTATGTTTTCAGATTATTTTCAACGAAATGAGTTTTAGAATGTTTTAAATCTATCTTCATATTTTTTTAAAGAACAATATTTTCTAAAGGTCCTCAAAGCTTCCTTTAAAGGATTTCAAAGTATTAATAAGGAAAATGGTTTTCAAAAATGTTTTAAGGATTCATTGTTAAAGATTCATTTATTTTTTTTTTCAAAATTAGTTTATATTTTTTCTTTTATAATGGGTTTCAATGGGTTTTAAATAATTAATTTTATGTTTTTAAATAAGAAGGCATTCAAATGTTTTATGGTAAAAAACATTTCTTAGAAGCAATTATATTTTCCTCAGGAAATGTTTTTAAAAGGATATTTCCAAATTATCTTAAATTGAAGATGAAATAAATTGGTGTTACTCATGAATTTTTGGGAAATTATCCAAATGGTCTATTCATATTATTTCTTTACATGATAGAAGTTCAAATGGAATGATGTTTATGAAATACTTTTTTTCAATGGTTATATGTTTATGAAACCCAATCTTATTCCACAGGTATTATGCTTATGAAACAGGCTTATTTTAATGGGTTATGATTAGATGAAATTTTCATGATACCAATATATTTTCCATAGGAAATGATAATATGACATGTATGTGATACCCAATTCATTTCATGGGTTATTTTATGATTAATGTTTTGTGTCTCATGAAACACGTTTGTATGATTACATTATTAGATGGGTGGGACCTATATCTCCCTCTAATGCATTGGGTAACGATTTATATCTCATGAGATTGACTAAGATGGTATTATCAATGAACCTTGACTAATAACGTAGAAATGGGAGTGGAACATGACTACCAAGATGTTATGGGGTGTAACACCCCAAGATTATATAGTACGTTATTTTTTCAAAGCAATTCAATAAATTCCACTACACGAAACACTGAATTCAAGCGCACCACGACATACTAAACTAGCTATTCAAAAGCGGTTATGAATAGTATTAACTGATTTTTGAACATTATATAATCGTTATAATTTTAGAATCCATATTATGAGTTTCTTAGACATAATGTAAGAACAAATACATTTTTTTCAAATAAAAGAATAATTTTTCAAAAAATGCAATTTTACCGCCTTTTATTGGAGAACGCTTTTTAAATCAAATATTTGAAACTTTTATATATAAAATTTGACAAATTAAACTTCTTATTTAGAATCGGGACATAATAATTTAGTTTCAATAAATTTTGGTGTTTTTATGATAACTTTCATATTTGGGTGAATAGTGAAAATTACTATATTTTAACTGAAAACAACTTTTTTAATAAAAATAATTTATAGTGTTAAATTATAAATTTTAATTTTTTGGAAGAAAAAATAGATTATATTTTTACCTTTTAATCAAATTCTGGTCATTGTAAAAAAATTTACATTGAAATTGGACATAAAAAAGTGTCAATCTTTTGATAGTTATTATTTCTTAAAAATACGCCTTTTTGTTTTGGCAACTAGAATTAATTTTAAATTAATAAATTCAACTTATATGTTTTGACTATGGTAAAATAGAAATCATTTTTGGATTCAGAATATTGAAATTATCCTAGGGGGAATTTTTGGTATTTTTTTGAAAAAATTCAATTTTTGATGAATAGTGAAAAACACTGAGTTATTGATTAAAACCGAATTTTTATTTAAATAATTATTTATTTTATTTAAATTTATTTTAGGTCAGAATAGAAAAATAATACCTATATACGCTCAATGCAATTCATTGCAGTCATTTTTTAAAAATATTAGATATATAAAATTTTATTGAACTAATTACCGTCTTTTACCCACCTCCTATGAGAATTCGAAAATTCACATAAAACATAATTTTACCGATTATTTGAGTTGAATTTAGAAAATCCGATAGACACGGTTAATATCAAAGTGTAATGTGTGGTTCAATAAGATAAAAATAATTTTTGGTGAATAGTATCTTTTTACTTTTATTTACCGCTGTAAAAGGTTAATAGTGTAATTCAAGGTAAAAAGAATATTGTAATAATTCAAAATTACCTTAACACTTGTCCTAACCTTATTGGATAAGTAATGGCCGACCATGGTAATCTTTGGGTCGGTTTTGGGACCCCATGAAGCCACTTATGAATGATAATGACACTTTAGATTAATTAAATTAATGTAAAGGAAAAATTGACATAAACAAAAAAACCTTTTAGTAATTAATTTTTATATGGTGTTATATAAGTAATCATTTTGACTATAAATATTCATTGTAAATATAAAAATATTTCCTACATAATGGTATTTTATTTATAATTTTTAGAGATTAAAGTAGTAAATTTATTAATGACACAGTGATGATGGAGTAATTACTTTATTAATGAAAGAATCAAATAAATGGTATTATAAATATTAAAACAAATATAATTTCAATGTTTTTAGGACATACACGAATTTTTTAAGTGAATAGGACATGTTATTATTGATAAAATGAATGTTTTTTTTGATGTATTAATGCTGTTATTATTTAACAAAAAACAAACACCAAATAGTGTCAAAATTGACATAAAGTAGTTTTTAAAACAAATATTATATTATTAATTGATATAATGGTTCTAAAAGTCCAAAGTTCTTCTAGAAGACTTATATAATAATATATATGTCATTAATTAACCAATTGGGGTTAGATTGGATGTATATAGTACGTTTATTAACCATATAGTGTATGAATACAAGAAGACATGGTAAAAGTTAAATTATTTATCTAAGAGTTAAATCTAAATGATAAGGTTTAAATGGTAACTTAAACTTATCTAAAACCTATTGGATGAGATTATTTACACTCATACCATCCCTATCCTAGAAATAAGTCACTTTGGAGCCATTATAAACCGAATATGGATTTATTATAAAATAATATTTTATGTTTTTCCAAAGGTGCCCCTCACCCCTCTTATAAAAGGAAACTCACCCTTCACTCAAATTCACACCTTCTAAGCCATTTGGCTCGACCAAACCCTGCCCAAATACCCTTCCAACTATCCTAATTTCCTACTAGAGGCCTTAATTTGGTCATAAAGCCAACCTAAAGAGCCCTTTTGATCAAATCAAAAGGAAAAACCCGAAGAAGAGGTAATGATTTCACCACCCTCTTTCAAGTTCTCTTATTCTTCCAATTACTCTTTCATTGATGTTTCAATTATAAAATAATAACTCCATTATATAATATATACTTTGATGTTATTAAAAATATTTCACAACTATATTCATTATCCTATCCATATTATGAATGATAACGTCACTATGCGTGCGTACGTACGGCTTACCGTCTCCCCACTGTGATGTAATTTGTAATTCAAGACTATGTTAATTGGATGGATATACTGATGATTAATATGTATATAAATGATGAAAATAACATTCTAATGTCTCTATAAAATTAATATACCATGTAAATGATATTGTAGCTCATGCGTACGTACGGATTACCGTCTCCACGATGAGAAGAGATTCATTTCCAAGCTCATCATTCATCGACGATTATAAAAATATATATTACTAATAAGTAAGTAATATATGAAATAATAATTCTACTAGAGATATATATATATATATATATATTTACTTACATATATCTTATTCACTTAGTTCTGTTCAATACGATATGAAAACAGAAACATCGTTTATGAGTACGTATGGACTACCGTCTCCATAAACGGTGTTTCTCATTTCATATACATGTCTATTTTCAATATTTATATTCTAAATATATATGATATATAAATAATTTTTTGTATTCTGGATGTATTTAAATATTGATCTATGTGATACAATCAGGAGAAACAAGTTAAAACACGCACGATAAAGAAAGCGATTATTACTCGAAATGTTAATTTAACATGGAAATTATTATTAAATGGTTAGTATAAAGTAATAAATTAATCATAATTGATATCCTAAATATTAGTATAGTTATGTAATAATTTCATAACATACTATGATCTTCATACATGAGGTTAAACGTACCCTCGACTAAAGGAATGTGCAAGGTAGAGGTTAATTTCACAATCTCTTTATTATCCGAGGTTGTTTTCACGTAAGTATATACTGGGACATATGTATTATCTGTGTCCATGTTTCATGAAAGTGTTTTAAAAGGTATTCTTTTAAGGGACTTTTTTACTAAAACATCATTTTAAATGTTTTAAATAATTATTTTTCCAGAATCTATCTCATTAATTTCCATGTCTTCAAAATGTTTTTAAGGATTTATTTTTATGGACATGAATGTTTTTAAAATGTTAATTCCTTTAAAAAGGTTCAAAGTGGTATGAGACACATTGATTTAAAAATTTCTTTAAATGTCTTCCTTTCTAAATTGTGTCACTTCTAAATGTTTTCATGAAAAAGGGATATTTCTCTCAATGATTTTTACAAAACATTTTTATCTACGTTAACATCCTTTGATGGATTTTAAACTTGTTTGAAGATGATTTATTATGATACAAATCTTCCATATAGTATTGAATGTTTTGTGATATGTTTGACTATGGATGTGTTATTTTTATACCATTCATGGTTTTGGGATAATGTATTGACATTTCATATTTTAGTTTTAATAAGAATGTTTTTGTTATGTTTAAAAATTTTCATATGAGGAATGCATTGGACTTAGTAACTGACAGGTAGATCCCGCTATAGCTCCTCGATGAATCAGTAGGTATCATGAGACAAAATAGTGTCTTGGTACAAGGCCTTGACAAAATCTTATTTGTAGTCTTGTAACAAGGTCTTGATTATGTGGTTATGATAGTCTGGCATTATGCATTACATCATTATGAAAGTGGCTATTGATATTACATGTGATTATTCGACTAGTAGTGTATCCTTGTGAGTATGTAAATGCAATTATTTAATTTTTCCATATTATGATTAATATTATGTTGAAAAGAATTTTGTTTTTGATTTAAACATTTTTTAAATGTTTATTCTTATTTATGAAAGTTCCGGCTGTATCGCTTACCCTTACTGAGCACTTGAGCTCACCCCTTTCTATGTTTTATTTTTCCCAGGATTCCAAGAAGTGTATTGTGATTGATATGCAGGGCTAAGCTAAAGGAATAATGGCGTTCATAAAGGATTATTTATGTTATTTTGTATTTTATAAAGTGTAATGCAAAATTAATGTATGTAATCTATTTTCCAGGACAGCTAAACTGATCGGTCCTTCGGGGCATGATTCCTTATAGTCACGAAAATGTAATAAAATAATGCACCGACTCTGGGTAACTGGAGTCGGGTCGTTACATGGTAAGTAAACTCGGACTACTTAGATGGCCATGAGAGTGAGCCATGACTACCAAGATGGTATGGGGGAGTGTACTCAATCTACTAAGATGACCATGGGGGTGAAAATTTACTACAAATATAGCATAGGGAGTGAACCTAAACTACTAATATGTCATTTTTATTGATTCAATAATTACTATGAATATCATTTTATAATCTTATGTGTATGCCCCAATTCCATTTATTTTTCCTATATGATTATTTCATGGATTAAGCTCTTATATACATTATTATGCATGTGTTATGAACTTTTAATTAGTATTAAATTATTCATTTTTATGGTCTTTAATATGCGTGGTATGATCATCAGATGATTTTTTTAATGTTATCATGTCCTTATATTCATGTTATGCATAAGTATTTCCTTTTTTACCCTTATGGAGCATTCGAGATCACACATTTCTTATTTTCTACTTACAAATGTTATTAATAATGTTTTTTAGGTATAGTTTCCAAGGGAGAAGATATACGAGGGAAACATTTATTACATTTTACTGAGTTGGAATATTTTTATTCCATGTATCCAAAGGAACAAAACTAATATGATATTATGGAATTTGTTTGTGTAATGTATTATGTATTCCTCAAAAAATTATTTCATATATATGTACATTAAGACTGGGTCACTATAGTTGGTATCAGAGAAATTTTTTAGTCAACCATTGGAAATTAGGATGCGACAACATGACCAATATTGATAAGTATATTTATAACGAAATGTCTATGGATGTCACTAAGGTTAAGTACAAGGATGAGTTAATGTTTAGTAAAATGTACTATAATTTTGTAAAGGATAGAGTGAGTGGTTTCCTAGAATTACAAACTACACTAGATAATACAAGTATATGTGGGTCTAGACTGTATGTAAATGAGGATAAAAACTCTAACAAGTTGTGTTGGGACCAACTCGAGCGTATCCTAGTACACATAAACATGCCTTCTTGAAAACTAGATTGACACTTCCAGGGGATATGATTCAAGAATTGGAAAACTCATCATGAACCATCATGAAGGATTTAGAAACATGTTGGATAATAATAACCTAATAAAAACCTAAGGTGTCATCGATTAAATAAAAATGTGTCATTATATAAACAACATATTAGTAAACCTTCTTTCTTATGTAGTTTTATTATATGTTAAGTATTTCTCACCCTATTCTTTCTATTTTTGGTCAATGGTTGGAATGAGAGGGAACTAGGTTAACATTGAATTCCTAAAATTTAGACAATATGAAAATTATAAATTTATATGTCTTAAGATCACATAATGAGAATCAGGGAAGTGGTATGAGTATTAGTTATTCTTCTGAAGATAATGAGACCGAAAATGACATGTGAAAGGTATGAGATGTTCTAAAATTATTGTTTACATTAAAATTAAGAGAAATGATTTGATTTAGGCTGAGGAACCATAATAAATGTCTCATATTTCATATTCTTGGAAATATGTATTATGGAATATATTGATGAAGCTTGGGTAATGGTTTTAGAATAAGGTTGGATGATGGAAGTAATTATGCTTTTTCATTCATAGATTATGTTATTTGAATCAAGAAATATATAAGTATTTTTAGTATATCTTTTTCATCAAGGATTGATAATGACATGATTAATGTTGAAAAAGACTTAAAAAGGTGATATTTTGATTAAGGGAAGGTAACCCTCAACGTGATTAATATGTTAAGAATTTTTTTATCTAGGATTAAGAGACAATTGATTATGATAACGTAAATTGGATAGTATCTATGACCTTAGAACCAATTAAGGATTTTTTGATAGTGTATTCTATGTCATCATGTATTAAGTTTAAAAAATTTTGGTTTTAATTAATATAACTATAAATCTTTGGAATAATGAAGTGTGATATTTTCAAATAGGATTTATTGTAATTTTGGTTGTTACGAAGTTTTAAGAGAATATATGTTGAGGGTATTAAAAATTTTGGAATATCCCAACAAGGAGAAACATTATGATATATGAGGGATCAATGTTAAGTAGATTTTGTGACTTTATTTGTAATATTTTGGATTTTATCTACTGGAAGAGTGAGTAGCTTAACCATTTATGGGAAGGTTTAATATAAACTTTAGATGAGGATTATGAAATTAATGTGATATCTCACCATATGAGGATTGGTGCATGTGGGATAACATGTGTAAACCATTTTTATGTGATGTTATGTAATGGAATATAGAATGAACTATCATTTGATTTATGGATCTCATGATCTAAAAGTTATTCTCAAATGAAAAATTCACCATCCTTCTCAAGAGTATGAGATTAAGTTGTAATTAATCATCAGATAAAACTGAGAGATTGTGTATAAACAAATGAATGAAATCAAGTAAGTATATTTCCTTTTGTTCCTACAAGTTAAAATAAATCCTCAAATCTTGGAAAAGGATATAGAAAAAGATTTATCTTAGCACCTCAATTTCTGATGAATCAACTGGTCTCTTATATCATAATATATTTATGGTTTTTGTGGTCACCCACATCTACTGATTAGAGTTCTTTATAAATATCCATCAGAACATAATTTTTAGTTCTCTGTTACATGTTCATATTTTCACCTTCCACCTTTGTTCTCCCATGAAGAAACCTAGTTATGAGTTACTTTCGATAACCATTATGTTTCTAACCTTCCTTTATTAATGGAAGTGATAGTATTTTTTTATGATGTTGGTTTCTAGGAAATATTCATTCATGTATTCATGCTTTATTTACCATTTGAATATCGAGGGTGAAATTCATTTAAACGTGGTGTAATTTAAAACCCCTAGATTTTGTGAATTTTTTTCAGATTAATTTAATATTATTATTTTTAATTTCACATAAGACTGATTATATTTTTTTATATTAAAGAATAATTTCTATATTTCATACCCT
Source organism: Viscum album (assembly GCA_963277665.1). Taxonomy (NCBI): domain Eukaryota; kingdom Viridiplantae; phylum Streptophyta; class Magnoliopsida; order Santalales; family Viscaceae; genus Viscum; species Viscum album. The sequence goes on from OY728128.1 coordinate 123,991,429, forward strand.
ACACCCAAGGAATATATTATCTTTCGATACATGCATCACTGACAAGGCTTGCATTACACGCAACACAGAGTTTCTACGAAACATCATTTCGTTGTTAGAATTATTTAAACATGGATAGTTATAAAATAGTAATTTAAAATTATAATATGAATAGTAATTACTAATTTTAATATTTTATAGATAATAAATCATATTCATAATAATAAACACATTGGTTTTAGTAATGTGTTTATATATTTGAAAATATAATTTTACTAAAAGAACTCCATTTTCTATACCCTTATATGATCATTAATAAAATTCATTTTTGACACTAATAGAAATTTAATTTTATAAATTTATCATAATTTTTGAATTCATAATTTCATAGTTATAATAGTGTTATTTATTTATATTTTACTGAAATTCTTTAGTTTTCGATGAATAGTGTTAAATACAGAATTTTAATTCAAAACCACTTTTCATATAAATGATTTATATTGATAAATTATATATTAAGATTACTTTTAAGTAAAAATAGTTAAATTATAAATCTATTAATCAAATTTAAGTCATTGGAATCATTTTTTTTTGAATTTTTATATATAAAATCTTAATGAATTTTTAAACATTCTCATTTTAAAACCCCCCTATATCGCCACGTTTATGAGATTTTCATTAAAAATAATTTATCAGATTATTTGAATAGAATTTATAAAAATGTAAATATGGTTATATTCAGTATATTAATTATATTATAATAATATAAAAATAATATGTGACATAAATGATTTGTTAATGTTATTAATATTATTTAAAAAAATTAAGGTGAAATTACAGTTTATAAGGAAATTAACCATAAATTCAAGGATAGAAAAAGACATATCCACTTGTCTAAAACCAATTATCTAGACATATTTATATCATAATCCATCAATAATTAATATTTGTTGGTTTCTGATGACTTCTTTTGGGTAAAAACATGCGCACACCTAACTGGTTTAAAAAATCCCATGTGTATCCCCTCCAATCCCTATATAAGTCGACGACCTATATCCATTATTCACACCTATTAAACCTCTTATTATAATCCATTATCTAAAAAATTAAAATAAAAACATACCTCCCTTACTCGTTGAATTCCCCCTTTCAGCAGAAAGCAATACATAGAAGCCCTTTGGCACAAATTAAAAGAGTTACCAGATGAAGAGGTAACATCCTTCTTCAAGATCCATTCATTTATTTTCTTTCTTCACCACCTCTATTCATTTTAAACATTACCACATAATAGAATAAATATCCTAAATATAATAATATGTTTTTATGTATTGGGATTACATTCACTTATAGAAACATCCATCTAATCGGTAATAAAGTTACAATTCTTGTGGATGAAGAACTATTGCCTTGTGAAATGATGCTTTCTGTTTTTTGTTTACCACCTTTTATGGAATGGAATTATAATGGGAAACCTATTTTTATATGATATATATTATATATAATATTAATTATTTATTTATACTTATTTATTTAATATATAATTCCTACCTTCATGTAATCCATTTTGTGTAAATACAATAACATCTTTTTTGGAAGTGTGGACTACGCCACTTCAAAGCTATTTGATTCATTCATACATTACATGGAATGAATTAAGGATGGTTTTAGTGAATTTAATGATATATATGAAATAATAAATATTGTTTAATTATATTTTATAAATATTTACATATATTTCAGATAAATTCTTAATTTCCATACTCCTTCAGAATGTAAAAATCATTTATGCATACGTACAACCTACCGTCTCCGTGAATGGTATATTCCATTTCATTTTTATATCATTTGTATATTATTATAATATATTATATTATGAATATATATGTGATATATATTTCATGTTTTAATTTATTTAAATTATTAACTCATGATATAATTAATCTGATCAAGAATAAATAGTTAAAACATCTACAAAAAATAACGTGGTTATTACTCAAAACGTAACATTTACATGGATTTGTTAAAAATGATTAATATAAATTAATATATATATATATATATGGTACAATATATATTATTTCAGTTCCTTTATATATTTATAATAAACTAATACTTATTGTAAAATAGTATTGATTGAGAATGATGAATGTCAAAAAACAAGGTAAGGTGATTTCATCTCACTTTTTATTTTTGTGAGATACATGCCATATTCACCACTTTATTCTCTTTTTTGATGTATATACTACAATATGACATGTGATATCATTAATATAATTTATTTAGTGAAATTAAAATCTTTAAATGATGTTATTATCTCATTGGGATCATGATTCTAATGTTACTCGAGTAGTTAGGGTTTTGTCATTTCACATTTATTTTCTGACAGACACAAGCTAAGTGCACCTCGTATTTCTTATATGTGGTGTGTATAATTACTTTATACCTATTCCGTGATTCTTATACATAAATTTATTTTTATTTACATATAATTCATAATATATTTCATTCATGGGGTTTATGATTCAAAATTTACCAAATTGGTGAGTTAACTTTGAAACAATTTTCATTCTTTGAGACGCACACCATGTTATGAACAAATACTTTAATTTTGAGCATTATATAATACCCTTGAAAAGTTAATTAATAAATATCCTTATTTTAATTAAATATTATGCTTCATGTAATTTCACTCTCTTACATGGGGATTACAGTTCAAAGTTACCAAGTTGTGAGAGTTTATTGAATCTCTATCATCGTTTATCGAGATTAATTTTGATCATTCATCCATTGAGGAAATATTATGATCCATATAATAATATTTTAAATTATTTTTCCTACACTTTATATATTCATAACATTATCATTTATTGGTACCATTTTACACTCTTTGTTACCTAAGATGATTAATAAAGTATTTTTATGAAAGTCCTAATTTACCACTATCTTCAGTTGAAAATCTGAGTTCTTTAAAAAGTATGTATCCTAAAAATGTATTCAATTATTTTCAATATTTATTTATAATTTTACAATGAAAATGGTTCTAATTTTTTTTTCAATGATTCTTTTATATTATTATGATTTATTTTCCAAGAAAATGGTTTTAAATGTTTTTTTCATTCTATCTTTAAAAATAATTTTTTTTCAAAATGTTTTAATTATTATTGTATAGGTTTTCAAGGAAAATGGGTATTAAAGTATTTTAGAGATTCAATTTCATGTTATCAATGAATATTTTTAAGAGGATTTATGTTTTTAAATTATTTTTTAGAATAAATGATATTTTTCTTATGGAATGTTTATAACAGGATCATTCAAAATTATTTTAAATATAATATTACATCCATTAGTGTTACACATGACTTTATAAGGAATAATAAAAAGGAACCATTCATATTATATATTGGAATGATTTATGTCTTTATGGAATTATGTTTGTGAAACCTGTTTCTATTTCATGGGTACTAGGTTTATGGAACCCATTCCTATTCCATGTGTTTTATTATTATGAAACCCACTTCTTTTCATGGGATATTATTTTATGAAATTATTAGGAAACCAATCTCTTTTCCATAGGATAGGATAATATTAGATGTAGTACCCCAAGTTTCTAGTACATAAACCTTTATTTTTATTTTTATGGATCTAAAGTTTATGGAGGGGATGTTGGGGGAGTTTGGTGAACATTAAGTGTGTTTTGGGGGCTAAAGGAGATGTGCCCAACCTGTGCATGTTTTATCCAAACAGTGCAGACATCCTAGCAGAATCTGAGTGAAATGACTGGTTTGAGGTAGATATATTCAACACGGTGTGCATATGGTTAGGGATACCATGTGAGTAGGTTTTTCAGGGGTCCCTCTAGGTAGTATATAATTCATGGTTAGTACATAGTTTTTCTAACCATGTGAACTAACTATGCGGATGGTTTAAGTGATATCCTAAAAATTTGGATATCACACGCCTTTGCCTATAAGTGACTCGTTTTTTCTCCAAAGTGGCCACAACTCGGGGTTTACCTTCCTTGAAGGTATACTCACCTCTCCCAAGTGATTTGGATTCAATATGATGGTTTACTAGGGCATTTCAAAACTGTAATTTTGAGGGCTTTGATTGTTCTTCAATGTTCTTGGTTGGTTTCTTATATCTACATAGATCTAGTTATCCTCTATTCGTGTTTTCTCATATTTACACCTGTTATGTGTAGATATATGAGTTCGGATTCCAAATAATCTGAAATATGGTCTTGATATTTCTATAAGAAGAGATCTATGGAGGATCCATCAAGAACATACCTAGTTTTCTTTATCTATCTTCATCCACTATCATGTTTCATCAAAAACTTCAATGTAGGCGGCTTCACTATCGAATACTCTTAATATAATTTATTTTAATGAATTCAAACTATTTTTATGTTGTGTAAATTTTTATGACATGGTTGATTCAACAATTATTTGAAACCTTCTGGAGTAACGGTTTTTGCAATCTGGAAAACTGGGTGTTTTGAGTAATGTTCTTTTGATCTTTGTTTAAAAAGATCGATTTTAAAATGGGGATTTTCTGGAATGGTTGAACATGGATTTTATTAGATGTTTTCAATAAAAGGGTATGTTTTATGGAAATGAAATTGTTGTTTGAAATTGGTTTTTTCTTTGGTTTTTAATAAATGTATAGTTTTACTGTAATGGTTTGATGTGGTTTATTTGAATGGTTTTGGAATATATGGGTGGTTTACGTTCATGTTTGATGTGCCCCAGAATAAGGGATGTGTACCATTGGGTTACAAGGAGCGTGACCCAGGATTGGGGGAATGTTTCATTAGTACACAAGGTAATTGGACGATAAACTACTAATGAGTATGTGACTGTCAAAGGAAGCATGAATGTGTGGGTGTGTTGTGGACTATGGAGTGGGTAAGCCAAAATAATAATAAATTTTTTTTTCATGCCTTGATTATTTATTTCCTGGAAAATAAATTACTGAAAATTAGTGTCATTTAATAGTGTTTCACATGGTTATAATTGTTGTTTGAACTTGTCTATATTTAGTTATAAACTGTTTTGTTAACTTGTATTGTATATACTATTTAATATAATGTGATAAGCATTCAATCATAGTGGTGTGAGTAGGGAAGTAAATGGGAAAACCTTTTGAGTTTTATACTCACCCAATCTTTGGTGACTGTTTCTTTTTCAGATGCGGCCTTTGAGGACATGGGAAAAGGAAAAGTATCACACTTCTTCAGCACCATGTCATGATACTTTGGACTACATGGTCATGTTGAAGCATTGATCTTTTTAATAATGGATTATTGTTGTTATCATGGATTTTAGTTTTTGTCTTTCCTCTATTTTATTTTATATTTGTTTGTCATCTATTGTAGAATACCTTGGTTTGTTGTTTTAAAGAGAATGATTTGAAAAGTCTTATTTTATTTCATGCATCATATAACGAGCTTGTTGTAGATTGTTTGTTGGGTTGTTTTTTAGACATTAAAGGTTCAATCATCCCCCAACATCTTTGAAACCCTTCAGAATTTATTTCCACCCTTTGGCATCTTGTGGAAGTCACATGGGGCCTAGAAAGGAATCATTTTACTCTCAAGTCAGTCAGAATTTGCAAGTGATTACAAGTGGTTTCATCCTCTTCAGTCCTTGCCTTACAAGAAGTCATCGGTTTTCTTGGCCTTAGAGTTGGAATTCAGTATTGTCTATTCCTTGTGTTGGAGTCTTAGAAAGAAGAATAATTTTTAAAACATGAAATTTATACATTAAAAGGACGCAGCTAACCCGTTTATGCTGAAATTCAAGTTTCAAGGGAGTTGGGAAAATAAGTTTTTTGGAGACACTTCTAGAATGTTCGAAATACCAATTTCATGGGTTTAGCCAGAGACTAGCATGGAATACATTGTAGAGGAATGAATTATCACTAGGAGTGCATACACCATATTGAGAAATGATTCATGTAGTGAAAAAAGTGTTCATTTTTTAAAATTATGAAATTGTTTTTCAAATGAATGCTTTTGAAAAAGAAATTCTTAAGGTATTTTGAAAATGGGTAAATTTTCAAAAATCAATTTGAATGTTTTAAAAAAATGGTGAACATGGGATAACTTTTTTTTGGAAAATAATATTGTCATATTTTATGTGATAGAATTTGAAATTCTAAGCCATCAGGTTCTTGAGAGTGAGATTGACAGATTTTGTTGTTGGTTTAGAAAATGGAACCTGTTAGGCTTCATCAAAACCAACCCGAAGAAGCTACAGAGAACGTGGTTACACCTGAACTGCGAGTGAAACAATAGCTAGTTCATAGAATTTTAAAAGATTTTGAAGATGTGGATATGAAGAATCATAGGAATGATCCATGGCATGTGGATCATACCATCCAGTTCCAGAAGAATAATCCTCCTAACTTCTAGGGTGATGCTGAACCGGAAAAATAAAAGGTGTGGATATGTTGGATGAATCATATATTCAATTTCATCAGCACACCATTATATCTCAACGTCATGATATCCACGTATATGATTGAGGATATTTCACGCCAGTGGTGGGATTTAGTGGTGCATGCTAAATTAGAAGAATTCCCTATATGGGAGGATTCTGAGGAATTGTTCAACAAGCAATTCTATCCTCATTGTTCAAAATACACAAAACTACAGACTTATTTATCCTAAAGCAATATAATATTTCTCTCATGAAATATGTGGCTAAATTGATGAATTTTTTATGCTTTTCACCAGATGTTGCAACAAGTGAATCCTTAAAGGCATGCATTTTCAAATCGGGGCTGAGGCAAGTGATTCGATCAATGATTGTGGTGCTCTATATTATAGAATATACAGATATTGTGAACAGTGTGACTGTGGTTGACCACAATATCTCATGATCTATGGGAGGTTGTATGAAGATAGCTATAGGAAATGGTGGGTAATCAACTTTTGGGAGCTAGTAGAAAGGGACACATTTTTCAGTGGTTGGAGTGGAAATCAGAATTAGACTTCTAGATTAGTGAACCTTCCACCATGACCAATGAGAAATATAGGTTGTTTTCAGTGTAGTTTGTTTTACCACATAAAGAGAGATTTTACAAAACAACATAGAGCATTCCATAACTTCAAGAATACGGGAAATCTTCAGTGCTATTTTCACAGTAATCTAAGGACAGGTGCTTGAGACAATTCTAAGGCAACGTATGAATTATATTCTTCAACAGGTAAAGAAAGGCATAATTGGTCATGTCAGTATTGAAGATCTGGCCATGGGGATTTTAGAAATTACATGACCCCAACCCGGAAAATCATAGCATGGCGACAGGGAGAACAATGCCACAATAAAGAAATTTTATGGAGATGATAAAATGATTTTTGATGATTAGGTTGTAACATCAATAATGAGAGGTTCAATTTGTGTGAAATCTAACCTTGGGAAAGTGATCTTCGATACAAGTGAATCACATTCTTTAATTTATTCTATTTGATGTTGATTTTCTATGTTTAAAGTTGGAAATTATTCCTTCTATTTTAAAACTACAAACTCCTCTTGGTGAAAGAAAATGTCAAGACTTTATGTGTAGGTTGTTTGGAATAAATTTTAATGGAGTAGATATGAAATGGTACTTCATAGTCTTAGACATTGATGTATATGACTTAATCTTGGGTATGGATTGGTTGACAATGTTTAAGGAACACATCGACTGTTATAGGAGAACAATTAGTTTCATGACTAGAGACGTTATTGAGTATCTCTTTAGAGGAGAGATTATTGTAAAAAAATGTGAATAATGATTTTTGGCACTGACGGTGGGAATGATATCTTATCAATTTGAAGCATTGACTTTTGCAAAAATAGAAGAGATTGAGGAAAATATTTTTCCTATAGTTTTGTATCAATGTATAGATGACTTTCCCAAGAAATTTTATGTGTTACCACCTATATGGGATGTGGATTTTATGATAGATATCATACGAGGGACAATTACTATCTACCTTCAATCCTATAGGATAGTAGCAAAAGAGTTACAATAATTGAAAGTGAATTTGGTGGGGCAGGAAAGAAAGGGTTTTATTCAGCCTTGTATGTCTTTGTGGGCAGTACCAGTCATTTTTGCGAAGAAGGCGGATGAAAATGTTCAGCGGCCTATTGATTATTGCATACATAAACAAGTTATAATAAATAACATGTACCCACTTCCATGAATTGTTGATCTATTCGACCATCAGAGGGGGGCACAGTGGTTCTCTATGATTCACATGTGATTAGAAGATCACCAATTTCATGTTTAAAAGGAAAATATTCCAACGACAGCTTTCAGAAGCCTGTATGCCCACTATGAATATGTATTCATACCTTCTGGTATAAAAAATGCCACAGTTGTCTACATGGATTTGATGAAATAGATATTTCAATGGTATTTGGGCTCTTTTGTTGTGGTGTTTGTGGAATACATCATGGTGTATTCACAGTCAAGGGCCGATTATGAGGAACACCAGGAAGCAGTGTTTCAAATATTGAGAGATTGTGTTTTGTATTCCAAATTACCATAGTATGTTTTTTGGATACAAGATGTCTGATTTCTTTCCCATGTCATTTATGATAATGGAATTTATGTTTGTCCTGAAAAGATAGAAGTTGTTACTTCTTAGTAACCGCTAAATAATGTTTTTGAAATACAATGTTTTCTTCATCTGGATGGCTAATACCAATTCATTGTGCATGATTTATCATGACTATATTAACCAAATAAAGATATTAAAAAGAATAATGTTCCATTCTAATGGGGAGAAGAATTCCAGAAGTCATTCAAGGAACTCAAAGTTCGTCTTACATTGGCACCTATCATGATTTTTCCAGAATCAGGATAGGGGTTTGTGGTGTACTATGATGCTTCAGTATTAGGGTTTGGTCATGTTATCATTCATGTAGGCCATGTGATTTCTTATGGTTCATGGTGGTATAGGGTGCATGATAAGAATTATCCAACAAACTATTTGGAGTAAGCTGTAGTCATCCATGATTTGAAAATAAGGAGACACTATCTTTTTGATGAGAAATTCACTATGTTTACAGATCCTAAAATATTGATACATATTTTTTCATAGTGATATTTGAATCGTAGACAATTTATATGGATGTATTATCAATATATTTTTAACGTTGACATGATTTATGAACCATGAAAAGAGAATTCAGTGGTAGGTGCATTGAGTAGAATGTCAGATGCACAATTGTAAAAACAATCATCATACGGGTGGCAGTTGATGTCAGTCATAGCTGACATGCATGTGGAATGTAAAGAGTGACGTGATGTTGGGGTTTTAATTTTAGGTATTCTTGTCCCTGATTCAGTAAATATGGTCAAATAGGAAAAAACTTCTGATGCAGAATATCTGGTTATGAGTTCAAAACTCAATGGTGGGGAGACCATTGATGCCTCGACAGTTAAAGAAAATTCAATTTTTTTTAGAGATCAGATGGTTGTACCTATGGATTGTAAGGAACAACTCCTTCATTATTATGACCATTATATATGGGTTGTACATCCAATCAGACAAAATATTTATAAGGCATTGAAGGCACACTTTTGGGGGAGCGACATGATAAAGAAGGTGGTCGAGTTCTCCTTACGATACATAACTTTTTAGTAGGTTAATGCCGACCATCAGAGACCTGCAGGTATGTTGTAGTCTTTACCTATTCTAGAGTGTAAATGGAATGATATAAGAATGGATTTTATTATTGGTCTTCTGTGAATAGTTCACAAACATGAGGCCATTTGGGTGATATTGGATCAACATACCAAGTCATCCCATTTCATCATTATTCATGAAACTCAAATGGTGGAGGATTTTTCCAAAATATATATCTATGAAGTGGTAAATAGACATGGTGAATCGGTTTCCATCATATCAGACAGAGATCTGAGTTTCATATATCATTTTTTGAAATCCTTAAAAAATCCATTTGGACTCAGTTGACTATGAGAATGGTGTATCATCCAAAAACAGATGGCCAGTATGAGAGGATGATATAGATTTTGGAAGACACGTTGGGGGATTCTGTAATGTATTTTGGTGTATTTTGGGAAGATCATATACCCTTGGAGGAGTTCACATAAAATAATAGCTATCAGGCCTTGATACATATATAACATTTTGAAGCATTTTATTGGTGGCCTTGTCATTCTCCAATGTGTTGGGTGGAAACTGGTGAAACGTCACTAGTTGTGTCGAGCTTTCTCCAAGAAACAATGGGGAATATTAGGTTACTCTTAAAGAGGATGGAGATGATATAGAGTCTTCAGAAATCTTATGTGGATCATCTCAGAAGGACATTTTCTTTTTCTGTGAGTGATCACGTGTTTTTGATGAACTCTCCAAGACATGGACATCGTTGTTTTGGAATTTAGGGAAATTTTTCTCCTAGATACATTATCCCTTTTGAGATATTGGAAAATATCATAGAGGTGGAATATTGGTTGAAATTACCACCATGGTTCAGTTCAGTGCATATTTTGTTCCATGTATCTCAGTTAAAAAATAATCAGCCTGATCATGACCATGTAATCAGGTGGGATCACATTGACCTAGATCTAGATTCATCATTGATACATATCCCGATACAGATTTTGGATTGGAAATTGATAGTATATTGTGGAAAAATCATCAGTCTAGTGTGTTTTTTATTGGTGCACAATCATATTTAGGAAGAGACTTGGGAACTTGAGAAGGAAATTAAATAGCAACGGCCAAAAATCTTCTAGAGAAGCAATAGTTTTGTACATTCTATGGATGGAAATAAAACTTTTTGGGGGGAATATAGTATCCAAGATTTCAGGTACATAACACATTCCTTGTTTTTTTATGGATATAATGTTTATTGTGCGAATGTTGGGAGATTTTGGTGACTTTTTAGTAAGTTTTGGGGGCTGAAGGATAGGCGAACGGGGTGTGTATGGTTTATCCAAACCATACGGACATCTTAGTAGAAAAATTTTGAAATGGAAGGTTTGAGGCCAAGAGATTCGGTATGGTTTGTGCACAGTTTTGGATTCTATGTGAGGAGGTCATTCAAGGGTCCTCATGGTAGTAGCTTATGCCTGGTTAGTACACATTTTGTTTAACTTTGAAAACTAACTGTGCAGATTGTTTATATAAGATCCTAAAAATGGGTATCTCAAAAAAAATTCCTCTATGTGGAGATTTTTTCTCATAAGTTAACTTAGTATTTACCTTCCTTGGAGATATAATAACCTCTCCCAGGTGATTTAGAGTCAATATGAAGGCCTCCCATGGCATTTCGAACCAAGATTTTTGAGGTGTGTGATTGTTCTTCATAATTCTTGATCGTTTTCTTAGATCTACTTAGTTTTACATCTCTTATATTATTGTTTTCTTATATTTAAACTTGTTATGGGTATATATATTAGTTCTTACTCCAAATATGTTGAACTTAGGTCCTGATATTGCTAGGAGAAGATATATACAATGGTTTCGTGAAGAATCATCCCTTTTTCTTAAGCATTCTGCAAATGTTGTCAAGTTTTGTCAAAACGTTTTAGGAAGGTGCATTCACTCTCAAATCTTCTTAATAGATTTTATTGGAATGAATTAAAATTTAATTAATTGTGGTCAAGGTATTGTTACATTTTTTATTTAACACTTTTTGGAAGCCTTCTTGAGTGACAGTTTGTGAAATCTGGAAAATTCGGTGTTTTGAGTAATGTGCTTTTGTTCATGGTTTTAAAAGATTGATTTTAAAATGGTAATATTTTTTAATGGTATAACATGTATTTTATTTGATGTTTTCAATAAAATTGGATGTTTTATTGAAATGAAATATTTTTTGGAAATTTGTTTTCTCATTGGTTTACAATAAAAGTACAATTTTATTAAAATGGTTTGAAGTTGTTTATCGGAATGGTAATATCATATATCAATGGAGTGAATTCATGTTTGAAGTTAACCTAAATAAGGGATTTGTACCATTATTTTATAAGGTGTGTGACCCTAGATTAGGGGTGTGTGTCATTGGAACACAAGGTAATTGGACGAGAGACTACTCATGAGCATGATATTGTTAAACAAAACATGAATCTGTGGGTGTGTTTTAAATTATGGAATGGGTGTACCAAAATAAAATTCCAAATTTGATTGTGAGATTTGATTATTTATATTCTAGAAAATTAATTGATGAAAATAAGAATCATTTACTAGTGTTTCACATGGTTATAATTGGTTTAAGAAATTTTTTATATTTGGTTATAAATTATTTTGGTAAATTGTTTTATATTGAAAATTTTATATAACGTGCTAACTATTATATCATAGTGTTGTGAGTAGGGAAGTCATCAGGGAAACCTATTGAGCTTTATACTCAGCATTGCTGTAACATCCCAGGTAAATAAAGAATAAAATATTTTCGTATTTATTAATATTTTTGAATTAAATTTTAATTTTACTTTAAATGGGTTGCTATGTTCGATAGCATACCAAATACGCAACAACAGGTTTCTTTGAAATCTTACATTGCACACTAATAATATAATATTATTATTTTAAACTGTAGTTAACTCTTAGTCATTGTATTGGCAGGAATGATCCAAAATAACTACAATATGATTATATATGATTCTTAAATGTATTTACATTTATCCAATTAAAGTTAGAGGCTTAAAATGTGAATCAATCTAATTTTAAGCATAATATACATTAAAAGATCGATTTACCGCCTTTTAATGGAGAACCCTCGTTAAATATAGTTTTGGTCACTTTAATACATTCTATATGACTAAATAAAATCCTTCTTTAGAATGGGGATATCAAAATTTACTTTGGATATTTTTTGGGTATTTTTCTGATAAAGTTCATTTTTAATGAATAGTGAAAAATATTCTATTTTAATTCAAAAGATCCTTTTAATATAATTTATTTATATGGTTAGATTATCTTTTTTGTTTGTTTTAAAGTGAAATTAGAATATATTTTTACCATTTAATCTAATTTTTGTCATTGGAATTAATTTGACTTTGAAATTAGACACAAACAAGTATCAATCTTTTGATAGTTATTGTTTCTTAAAAACATGCTATTTGTTTTGATAAAGGAAATTAATTTTAAAATTAATTAATTCTACTAATATGGTTTTAATTTTTCAAAATATTAATCAATTTTGAATTCGGAATATCAAATATAGCATAGGATGAAATTTTGGTAATTTTCTGAAAAACATCAATTTTTGATTAATAGTGAAACCACTTAGTGGTAGTTAAAAAACTGACTTTTTCATTTAAATGAAATTTTACAACTTCTGTGAATTGAATTTCGAAAATCCAACATACATGGTTGTTATCAAGAAGTAAAATTTGGTTTATTATGATGAAAATAATTTTGGGTGAATAGTAACTTTTGACTTTTATTTACCATAGTTAAAGGTAAATAGGGTAATTCAATGTATAATGAATATTATAATAATTAAAAATTACATTAAAACTTGTCCTAAACTTATTGGGTGAGTCATGGCCGACTCATGGAATCTTTGGGTTGATTTTGGGACCCCTTTGTGCCACTTGGGAGTGATAATGACAATTTAGATTAATTAACTTAAAGTAAAGGCAAAAATGACAAAAGCAAATATCTTTTAGTAAGTTAATTTTTAGAATGGGTTATATAAATTATATTTTTGATTATAAGTATTCATTGGAAAGATAAAAAAATTTCCTAAATCATGGTATTTTGTTTATAAATTTTAGACATCAAAAACATTAAATTATTTTTGACACAATAATGATGCAGTATTTACCTCATTAATAAATGATTTAAACAAATAATATTATAATGATTAAACTATTACCCAAAAACTTTCCAATTCTTATTGGACGATTTTATTTTGAATATTAGTCATCTTATATTCTAAATTAATGTGTTTTGAACCTCTTGAAACCGAATTTTTGTTTATAATAAAATAATATTTTCACACTTTCCTAAAGAGCCCCTCCTCTCCCTTATAAAAAGAGACCACTTATATGCAATTCATCACACCACTCAAGCCATTTGGATCGTCCAAACTACACCAAATTAGGCTACCTGCATCCCTATCCTCCTCCTAAAAGCCTTACCTTAGGCAGAATTCACTTCAAGAAGTCCTTTAGTTCAAACCAAAGGGAGCTACCCAAATTAAAGGTAATGTTTTCTCTGAAATTGTTTTCTTTTATTTTACTTCTCCAACCCCTAAACTCTTTTTATTTCTATTATTTTGTAACAATACCAGTATCCTAAATATACTAGGAAGTTTTTATAATAATTATTCGAACAACACTTACACACACCTCCATCTAATGGATAATGAACATAATGTTTCCGTGGATGTAAAACTAACGCCTCACGAAACGATGATTATTTAATTTCATCTTACCGCCTCTCATGGTGGCCATTATGATGGAACTATATTTATATATGATATATATTATGTTTATGATTTTCTTATGCTTCTGTACTACCCAATTATATCATGCCTTTATGGTTTTCATAGTGGGTAAAATACGATAATCTCATTTGAGGAAGTGCGGATTACCTCCCCCTTAAAGTGATGTGACTCGTCAATGCATTATGTGGGATGTATTAAGGATATATTTAATGATAATATATATGATATTATACTGGAATTATAATATAACTATGTATCATTATATTTTATTTCCATTAAAATAAGAAATATAAATGAAAGTTGTGTTCATGCGTACGTACGACTTACGTCTCCATGAACGGTGCATTTCATTTCATACCTCCAAATGTTGTAATATTATAAATACATGTATATACTGAATATATATGATATATATGATATATATGATATATAAATCTTGGATATCATTCTGGATATAATGGACTATTGACCACATGGACATCTTCTAAATATAAGGTGTTCATTTTTGACTCAAGTACCAAATATAGACAAAAAAGAACTTTATTAACTTAAATGATTACATAATGTTTATAACTTGATAATAAGTTATATAAAAGGAATAATAAAATTGAAAAAGGTTCTTATGAAAATATAAATTAACTTTAATTTGTTATTCAGGAGATTAAAGAACGATCGAGTCAAGTCGGACGCAAGGTAAGGGATCCTACCTCTCTCTTTCTTTTAAGTAATCTCTTTTATGTCACATCTTTTAAGCACCTATTTCTTATATTGGCAGATGTTATTTAATATTCCTATTAGTATAATTTTTATTTTCATATGATGAGAGACCCTATTTGATCTCATCAATCCATTTAGGATGTTTTAAGTGGCGTTGTTAGGCTGCCGAATTTTCGTAAGGGATTTTTTTATCTCACTTTTAATTCCGTGAGATTTCCATTGCTCGCCACTCTTTCATTGAATGTGGTGTATTTTGTATTCCCATTTGATATATATTATCTATATTCTCATTATATTCATGATATTCTATGATTCATTTGCTGGTTATTAACTTTTTGTCATACAACTCAGTTGATTACAACGTGGTAAAGGGTTTCATCTCACTTTTAATTCCCGTGAGATTCATTCTATATTTGCCCATTTTTTATTTTGTGTGGTGTATGTAATGCTCATGATTGTAGTCTTTATGAAATATAATTTCATTTATGAGTATTTATATATTCATTGTATGATCCTTCTTTCATGTGGCATATGTTTTCTTCGTTACCAAATCGGTAAGGGAACCTTTCACCCTCCTCTATTTAAAAGACTTTTTTTATTATATCTTTTAACTTACATCTTATGATGTTGGGATATGTTATTTTATATCACCATTGATGTAAAATTTATTTCCACGTGATGAGATACCCTTTTTATCTTATCAACTCATTTTCTGAATTTTAAAGTGACGCCGTTAGGCTATCAATTTTTTACAAGGGAACTTCTTAATCCAATTTCAATTCTTTGGGTTCAACTTGTACTTATTGAATATGTCATCCAATGAATATGTGTGGATGACCTCTAATTATTTTACAATTAATATCCACTTTTATTGGGTGTATTTATATTTGGCACACATAATTATGTAATTGATTTATCCTTAATTTAAAGATACTATCTTTATAAGGGATTTCATCTCAATTTACATTTCCATTGAGACTTCATTATTGTTATGGACCAATTCACTCTTACATGGTGTATATACTATGCATTGACATTTTATATCATGAATCCCTTTATTCTCACGATATTATGAATTTCTGATTAAATGTTATTCCCCAATTATTTATATTTAAGTGTCTCTCTTTTTGTTAAAAAACTCTTTAACTAAAATATCGTTATAAATGTTTTAAAGATTTATTCTTCTAAATATATCTCATTAATGACCATGTTTTCAAAATGGGTTTTAAGAATTATTTATATAGACATTAATGTTTTCAAATTATAATTCATTTAAAAGCATCAAAGTGGTATGGGACCCTTTGATTCAAAATTCTCGTTTTAAATGGTTTGGAAAATGATTTGATAAAGCATTGTTTATTTCAATATCTTGATTTGATATAGTCGAATGTGGAAATGTTATCTTTCTTTTATACATGTGTTATATGTGATGATTATGTTATCGTTATTGGGAATTGTTTATTTATATGGGTGGTTCTGTGATGAACCTAGGGTGGGTGAGCCCGAGTTAGCTCTCCAATGCATTGGGTAACGTGACAGAGGTAAACGTTATGTTTCTCCGAAGATATTTAGGGAATATACTGTGATGACTATTCCAAGTGTAACTCTCTACATAGTTGTGATAAATACAATTTAAGTTTGATATAGATTCCATAAGTAACCTTTATGATTTATGATTTGTACGTGTTATTCATAAATATTATGATTTCATAAGGTATGTTATGATTTGAAAAGTATGGTTTCATGGATTGTATTCATTGTTGGGATAATGTTTTCCTTCCTTATTTTATAACCCTTACTGAGCTTTTTATGCTCATCCCAAGTTTTTGAAAATTTTTCCACAGGACTTAAAGATGAATAGGTTCAAGGATAGGATCAACGAAAAGTCATGATTCCTAAAACATGGAACTAGACATGTTTCTTTTTAAGAGTTTTTTTTATGAAAAAATGATACTGAGTAGTAGTGTCTGCTTGTAATATTTATGTTGTTATGTAATAGTTATGGCCTAATTCTCTTAAACTCTAAACCTGAAAATATCCTCAATGTGAATTATTAATTTAATTCAAGATTATGTAATGTTTAATGTTAGGTCCTTATAGTTGGTATCATAGGTCGGTTTAGATAACATTAGAGGTTAAGAAATTGTTTAAGCATAAGTTACATTACCATAAGGATTAGGATTTCAGAAAGAGTCACAGTTTATTTAGATAAAGTGAATGATTTTAAGATAACATGAACATGTATATCTTAGTTTTTACCGTCCTCATAAGATATTATATGATGGTTTTTCTGATATACTCATACTGACCATTTTGGTTTTAGAAAATGGCTGGATCTAGCAGGCACCAAAGTAATTGTGGATGTGAATAAAACGGTGATGGTTTTCTAAACGAGAAACTGGATGATATGGGAGATGCAATGAGAACACTTATGGTTATTCTCAACCAACTATCCAGAGTCATGATTGACCACCTGAACCTTAGTGCTCTTTATAAGGCATCATATATGCGAGAAACAAATCCCTATGGATGTTCAGGTAATAATAGTAAAGGTAAGTATATTCAAAAATGTATGTGTCAAAGATGTGGAATGAAACACCTAGGAAAATGTTTCCAAGGGACAGAAAGATTCTATAGATGTGGAAATGAAGGTCGTAAAGCAAGAACCTTCCATGGAAAAGGAAGCATCTAGTTGACTCTAGGAAAGGGAAAGAAGTCTTTTCTGAGGGATCAATTGAATGTTTTAAATGTGGTATTTATGGTCATTATTGAAACACATGTCCTACGAAGAATTTTTGGGAATGGGATCACCAGGATCATACAAATATTCGTTTACCAATACCTAATTCCATTCTGATGGAGAATGAAGAAACTGACAATGACCAATGAATGGTATGGATTATTTCTTAACATATGTTTTCATATAATTGAAATATTAGGATATGATTCAGGATTTTGTTTGTAGGAAAGATGTATTTGAGAATAAGATGGAAAGTAATGGTTAATGGATCATGAATAATGTTGAATGAGTAAGAAGTCAACATATAATGGATTCAAGAGTTATGGTAGAATTTAGGATGGTGAAATGCTTAAAAGTATTAAGGCTCTTCTGATGATGGGATTACATTAGAATATTTTTTATTGTATGTGTAACCCTGATGTTTGATATATGAAAATTTTATTCATGGAATAATTATGTTCTCTTTTGTGGATACAGTTATAAAGAACCATTTGGGTTTATATGATCCTTGAATTTTAGGCAATTACTGGTTAATACATTTTGGGATAAAAAAAACAAAAGTAATTAGATAACCTTTGTGGTTAAAACATGTTATAGTCATTTTTGATGAATTTATCTCTTTTTGGGAATGTTATAAAATTATATAGTTTTTGAAAAGGGACAACACGAAAACCGTGTGACAACCCGTCGCTTCGGATGAAGGTGTGGGAATCGAACCCACAACCAAAGTGCGATTGGTATTTGTCACCTACAACTGGACTACGTGAAGTCCCAGGTTAGTATGACTAATTCTTTTTAGTTAGATGATCTTATGAATCAGGAATAAGTTGATTTTGGGTTTTCTATGGAAATAATTAACCTATAATAGAGGATATGTGATTAGGTTAATTACTTTTCAGTATGATCCTTTAAGAGTAACTGATGTTATTAGGAGATAAATGTTATGATTTGCCTTGGAAGACTATGTGATTAAATCCTTCATATATTTGGGTTTCAATTGTAGTTTGGATTACTTTGATGAATTTTAAGGATAAATATTTATTTAATGGTCTTTCTTGATCCTTGGGTTCTTTATGTGGAATTTTGGATATTAAGAGTAGTATTTCTTTTTATAAAGGATTATCCTTTTGGTTATTATCTGATATTGTACTAATAATTTCGGTTAATGTATAAATACATGGGAAATATATAGTTCTCCTTTTGTGGATTATGTGATTCTCTAGAAGATGATTCTTGATCTTTTGATGTGACCAAGTCTTTTTGAATGCTCATAGTTTAGAGAAATGATTAGTTATGGTAGAATCTTATTAAAAGATGAAACTCTACTTGAAGGTAAGTATATTTCCTTATGTTTTTATTCTATGTAGAAGATTAATTCCTCAAAATTATGAAAAGTAATGTAAAACAAAAACGTTGTTGGTTTACGTTTCCTTTTGGGAAATCAAAGACCATTTACACACATCATAAGTTTGTGATTTTATTATTGTTAACTTTATACTAATCATGTTTCTTATCACTCTACATTAGAACTTGACACTTTGTTTTCTCCTCCATGACCATTTTTTTCATGGAATCTTAGTATCCGTTTTCTCATGTGACCTTTTTACTTCTATTTCTTTATTTTTAAGTGATAGTTTTGTTGAATCTTCTCCGATGAGGTACTTTTAATGAATCTTCCAAGCCCAGTTTTAAAATTGCGAGGATGAAATTCCCAAAAAGGGGGAAGGATGTAACATACCATGTAAATAAAGAATAAAATATTTTCATATTTATTAATATTTGTGAATTAAATTTTAATTTTACTTTAAAGGGGATTCTATGTTCGATAGTGTACCCAATACGCAATAACCGATTTCCTTGAAATCTTATGTTACACACTAATAATATTATATTATTATTTTAATTGGTAGTTAACTCCTAGACATTGTATTGGAAGGAATGAACAAAAATAACTACAATATGATTATAAATGTTTGGTAAGTGTATTTACATTAATCTAATAAAAGTTAGAGGCTTAAAATGTGAATGAATCTAATTTTAAGCATAATTTATATTAAAAGGTAAAATTACCACATTTTAATAGAGAACCCTATCTAAATATAGTTTTTTGTAACTTTAATAAATTATATATGACTAAATAAAATCCTTATTTGGAATTGGGATATCAAAATTTACTTTGGGTAATTTTTTGGTATTTTTCTGATAATGTTTGTTTTTTACTAAATAGTGAAAAATATTGTATTTTAATTCAAAAGTGGATTTTGATGTAATTTATTTATATGGTTAGATTATCTTTTTAGTTGTGTTTAAAGTGAAATTAAAAAATATATTTACCATTTAATCCAATTTTGATCATTGGAATTAATTTCACTTTGAAATTGGACATAAACAAGTATTAATCTTTTGATAGTTATTATTTCTTAAAAAGACGATATTTGTTTTGATAAAGGGAATTAATTTTAAAATTAATTAATGCAACTTATATGTTTTGAATTTTTCAAAATAGAAATCATTTTTTAATCCGGAATATCAAATATAGATTAGGCTGAAATTTTGGTTTTTTTCTGAAAAACTTCAATTTTTGATGAATAGTGAAACCACTTAGTGGTAGTTAAAAAAACTGACTTTTTTCATTTAAATGAAATTTTACCACTTCTGTAAATTAAATTTCTGAAATACGACATACATGGTTGTTATCAAGAAGTAAAATGTGGATCATTAAGATGAACATAATTTTTGGTGAATAGTAACTTTTGACTTTTATTTACCACGGTTAATGGTAAATAGGGAAATTCCAGGTAAACAGAATATTATAATAATTCCAAATTACCTTAAAACTTTTCTTAACCTTATAGTATGAGTCATGGACGACCATTGGCATCATTGGGTCGATTTTGGGACCCATTGGAGCCACTTGGGAGTGACAATGACAATTTCGACTAATTAACTTAAAGTAAAGGAAAAAATGACAAAAGCAAATATGTTTTAGCAAAATAATTTTTAGAATGGGTTATATAAATTATATTTTCGACTCTAAATATTAATTGAAAATATAAAAATATTTCCTACATCATGGTATTTTTTTATAATTTTTAGACATCAACTAAATTAAATTATTCATGACACAATAATGATGCAGTATTTACCTCATTAATAAATGATTTAAAGAAATAAGATTATAATGATTAATATATCATCCAAAACCTGTCAAATTACTATTGGATGATTTTATTTTGAATATGAGTCATCGTATCTTCGAAATTAATGTTTTTTGGACCTCTTTAAACCGAAGATAAGTTTATAATAAAATAATATTTTCACACATTTCTAAAGAGCCCCACCTCTCCATTATAAAAGGAGATCACTTCTATGCAATTCCACACACCTATAAAGCCATTTGTCTCGTCCAAACTCCACCCAATTAGGCTCCCAACATACCTATCCTCATCCTAAAAGCCTTACCTTAGGCATAAGGCACTTCAATAAGTCATTTGGTTCAAACCAAAGGGAGTTACCCAAATTAAAGGTAATGGTTTTTCTTAAATTATTTTCTTTTATTTTACTTCTCCAACCCCTAAAATCTTTTTATTTACTATATTTTGTAAAAAAACAGTGTCCTAAATATACTAGGATGTTTTTATAGGAATTAATATTACAAAACATACACACACCTTCATCTAATGGATAAATAACATAATGTTTCCGTGTATGGAAAACTAACACCTCACGAAACGATGATTGTTCAATTTCATATTACCGACTCTCATGGTGGCCATTATAATGGAAATATATTTATATATGATATATATTATTTTTATTATTTCCTTATTCTTCTGTACTACCCAATTATATCAAGCCATTATGGTTTCCATAGTGGGTAAATACGATAATCTCATTTGAGAAAGTGCGGACTACCAACCCCTTAAAGTGATGTGACACGTTAATGCCTTATTTGTGATGAATAAATTATAGATTTAATGATATTATATATGATATTACATTGTAATTATAATATACCTATGTACAATTATGTTTTATTTCCATTAAAATAAGAAATAGAAATGAATGTAGCATTCATGCGTACATACGACTTACCGTCTCCATGAACGGTGCATTTCATTTCTTACATCTAAATGGTGTAATATTATAAATACATGTATATAATGAATATATATGATATATATGATATTTAAATCATCAATATCATTCTGTATATAATAGAATATTGACCACATGGACAACTTCTAAATATAAGGTGTTCATTTTTTACTCAAGTTCCAAATATTGACAAAATGAACGTTATTAACTTAAATGATTACATAATGTTTATAACATGGTAAAAAGTTATATAAAAGAAATAATAAACTTCAAAAAGGTTCTTAAGAATGTATAAATTAACATTATTTTATTATTCTGGAGATTAAAGAATGATGGAGGCATGTCGGACGCGAGGTAAGGGATCCTACCTCTCTCTTTCTTTTAAGTAATCTCTTTTATGTCACTTCTTTTAAGCACCTCTTTATTATGTTGGAAGATGTTATTTTATATTCCTATTAATTTAATTTTTATGTTCATATGATTAGAGACCCTATTTGATCTCATCAATCCATTTTTGGATGTTTTAAGTGGCGCTGTTAGGCTACCGAATTTTCGTAAGGGATTTTCTTATCTCACTTTTAATTCTGTGAGATTTCCATTGTTCGCAACTTATTAATTGCATGTGGTGTACTGTGTACTGCCATTTTATATATATTATCATTATTACAATTATATTCATGGTATTATATGATTCATTTTCTGGTTATTAGCTTTTGGTCATACGACTCAATTGATTACAACGTTGTAAAGGGTTTCGTCTCACTTTTTATTCTCGTGAGATTCATGCTATATATGCCAATATTTCCTTTGGTGTTATGTATGTAATTAACAGGATTGTAGTCTTTAAGTAATATAATTTCATTTATGAGTATTTACATATTCATTTTATGATCCTTCTTTCATGTGGCGTATGTTTTATACGTTACCAAATCGGTAAGGGAACCTTTCACCCTCTATTTAAAAGACATCTTTTTATAATGTCTTTTAACTTACATATTATTATGTTGGGATATATTCTTTTATATCCCCATTGATGTAAACATTATTTCCAAGTGATTATATACCCTTTTTATCTTATCAACTCATTTTATGAATTTTAAAGTGACGCCGTTAGGCTATCAAATTTTTTCAAGGGAACTTCTTAACCCAATTTCAATTCATTGGGTTCAACTTGTACTTATTGAATATGTCATCCAATGAATATGTGTGAATTACCTCTAATTTGTTTACACTTAATATCCAATTATATTGGGTGTATTTATATTTGTCACACATAATTATGTGATTGATTTATCCTTAGTTTAAGGATACCATCTTTATAAGAGATTTCATCTCAATTTACATTTCCATTGAGACTTCATTGTTGTTATGAACCAACTCACTCTTATATGGTGTATATATTGTACGTTGACAAATTATATCATGAATACCTTTATTTTCATGATATTATAATGTTCTGATTAAATGGTATTCCTCAATTATTTCTATTCAAGTGTCTCTCTTTTTGTTAAAATACTCCTTAACAAAAATATCGTTTTAAATGTTTTAAGGATTTATTATACTAAATATTTATCATTAATGTATATGTTTTCAAAATGCGTTTTAGGATATATTTATATGGACATTAATGTTTTCAAATGATAATTCATTTAAAATCTTCAAAGTGGTATGGGACACTTTGATTCAAAAATATATTTTTAAATGGTTTTGAAAATGATTTGATAAAGCCTTGTTTATTTCAATATCTTGATTTGATATAGTGGAATGTGGAAATGTTATATTTCCTTTATACATGTGTTATATGTTATGATTATGTTATGGTTATTGGGTATTGATTATGTATACGGGTGGTTACGTGATAAACCTAGGGCGGTTGAGCCCGAGATAGCTCTCCAACGCATTGGGTAACGTGACGGAGGTAAACGTGATGTTTCTCCTAAGAGATTTAGGGAATATATTGTGATGGGTATTCCTAGTTTAAATCCCTACATAGCTGTGATATCTACAATTTACGTTTGATATAGATTCCATAAGTAACCTTTATGATTTATGATTTGTGTGTGTTATTCATAAATCTTATGATTTCATAAGGTATGTTATGATTTGAAATGTATGGTTTCATGGATTGTATTCATTGTTGGGATAAAGGTTTCCTTCCTTATTTTATAACCCTTACTGAGCTTTTTATGATCATACCATGTTTTTGAAATATTTTCCACAGGACTTAAAGATGAATAGGTTCAAGGATGGGATCATTGAAAAGTCACACTGTCTAACACATGGAACTAGACACGTTTCTTTTTAAGAGTTTTAATTTTATGAAAAAATGGATACTGATTAGTAGTGTCTACATGTAATATTCAAGTTCTTATGTAATAGTTATGGCCTAATTCTCTAAAACTCTAAAACTGAAAAGATCCTCAATGTGAATTATTAATTTAATTCAAGATTATGTAATGTTTATGGTCGAGTCCTTATATTTTCTATGGAACTTTGGTGATTTGGTAGATGCTCCTTTCTGGGACTTGGCCAAATGTAATGTATCACACTTCTTCAGAACCATGTCTAATAATTTGTACTACATGGTGATGCTGGAGCATAGAGCTTGTGGATCATTGAGCCTTGTTTTTGTCTTGGAGTTTATTTATTGTGTTTCAACTGTTTAATTTGATTTTGGTTTGTCTTCTGCTATATCATACCTTTGTTAGTTTTTTTTAATGTGAATGATTTGAAATATCTTATTTTATTTCATGCATTATTTAGTCAGAATGTTGAGGATAGTTTTTTGGGTTGTAGTTTTTAGAAATTAAAGGTTAAAGCGTACCCCATATACATTGAAACCATTTGGAATTTATTTCTAGCCATTATAATCATGGGGATGTCATATAAGGCCCAGTAATGACTCGTTTTACCCTCATTCCAATGGTAAATAAAAGGTAATTACATTACACATTTAAGATAGAAATTTAATTTCATGTGTTATGTTATGATTAATGTTATTGATTTCATGGAACACGCATATTGGATTTCATTATGATATGGGTGGGACCTATATCTCCTTCCAATGGATTGGGTAAATATTTATATATCATGAGATAGACTAAGATGGTATTTGGAGTGAACTATAACTACTAAGAAGACCATGAGAAATAACTGTGACTACCAAGATGGTATAGGGAGGGCACTTGTACTACTAAGATTCCCATGAGAGGGAACTATGAGTAACATGATAGTATGGGATGTGAATTCAAAATATTATCATGTATATGGTAGTAAACCATGACTACCAAGATGGAATGGGGATTTCACCCATACCCTAATATGGACATGGAAGCGATTCCTTTTTTACTATTAAAATCATTTTATACTAATATGTGTATGAAACAATTCAATTTATTATTCGTATGTTATTTTTTAATAGCTTAAACTCTTATTTACCTTATGATTAATGTCTTATGAACTAATAATATTCATTCAATTATAAATGTTTATGATATTTGATATGTTTGGTATGATATATAAATGTTTTTCCCATGTTCTCATTCCAATATGTTCATGTTATTCATAAAAAGTTCCTTTATTTTCACTTATTAATCAATTGAGCTTACCCCTATCTTATGTTCCTTCCACCAAGTTTTGAAAAAAGGGTTTTATGAATATTTTCCAAGGGGGAAGATATTTATGGGGAACAATAATGATATTTCACTGAGTTATAAAATTTTTTATCCATATTTTAAAAGGCTCTAAACTAATACGATATTTGGGAATCTGTTTGTTTAATATATTTTTTATTCGAAAAAAGGATATAATGTATATGCGTGTTAATAATACATCACTATATTACTTCTCACCTGGTCTAAATTTGATAGGGGATATTCCTAAGATAATTCACATTTTATTTACATATCATTATGTTCAGTTTTAAAATATTTTTATTATTTAATGATATTCCCGAACAGATGATGGTCATGATTCCAAGATTAATAGTTAATATATTTGTTATTTTTGTTATGTGATACACCAGATTTATAATTACATGTTATGATTTAAAATTATTAATATAATGTTCTAATACAACATTTTTAAATTTTTCAAAATGATTCATAGAAGAATGAATGGGTTTTAGACTCAAGGTCAATATAGAAAGTTCCCTACCGAGCAAGCTAATATAGATGGAATTGGAACAGAGAAGATCATGGATATATTTGGGTATCCTTATCAGGTTATGATGAATAAAATTTATAAAATGGAGAATCCTATCATTCTATAGTTTTATTATCCAATTTTTGATATCTTCATGTGATATAATCCCACATCATTTAGAGGGAATACAAATCATATGGTAGGTGAGCTATGGATTATATCATGTGAGAAGATATTTCTAGCCTTAGGATTGGATGAAGTGGAAAAGGTTATTAAAAAAATATACTCTCTTAAGGGAAATTCTGATAATTAGTGGGTGGTAATCCAAAATACTTTGGAGGATGTTAAAATAAACATATTTACTTCAGATATTCCATAGAAACATTCATTGAACAATATTTTCCTTATGAGAAATGGAATGAAATGAAGTGAACAGTCCCCATTTTAAATAAAATGGTGGAAGAAATTATTGTGCCAACTAAAAAAACTCTACAAGACTATCCATGTATTCTATGGATTACATACACAATACAGAATGCAACACAGACTTTTTCTTTCAGGGGATTAAGACATGCAAACAAAGGGAGACGATTTCTCAGTAAAAACCATCATATGAAAAAATTGTTTTCAATTCCATAAAAACAAATAATTAATTATATAAATCTTATATATTTAAGGTTAATAAAGAGGATAAATGTTTATCTAAACCCCACAAATAATAGAACATATCAAAAAGAATAACAAAATTAATCAATTTTTATCATATGATTTTTTTTGAAGAAATATCTTTGAAAATGTTTGAAGGGCATGGGAGTTTGATACAGGTGTATGGATAAGGGTCCTGTAGTAAATGAATAAAAGCGTAAGAAAAATAAATGATGTTCATTTATTTAAGTGTAGATCAATTGAGAATTATTCACCCCAATTCCCCAAGTGTTAAGGAAACCTACCATTGAAGAGGCTGAGTGGATAAGGCCAAGCTAATGTGGTCACTACAGATGTGGTATAAGTTACCAAGGATGTGGTGGAGGGTACTCTAATCATAGCCTCACATTTTTAGATTTAATTACATGATTTTTTATCTTCAATCTCTAATATATCATCATGTTTTACAATAAAATTGCATATTTACCTTGAACTATAAGAAGGTAGTTGTCATTAAAAACTCATTTGGGAAATATCACTATAAAAAAGTTCTACCAGGAAGTACCCATTACGAAACATAATCATGTTCTATATGATTTAATTATTATAATAACTATGTATGAATGTGACATAATCCTTGGTAATGAATGTATTTCAAAACTGTTTGCCTGTATTTATTTGTAAGAGAAGGGAATTGTTATTTGTGATGAAGATATGGAAGTCTTTATCTTTAGATAAGTGACCTCATCATTTGATTCATTTATAGATCCACACATAATATCTATTTCAAATTACATTCATGGTGATGAAATAAAAACACAGAAAATGGATAAAAATGTGATCATTAAATTGATGATGTACCAATTTTATTTGAATATACTAATGTATTCTCTGAGGAATTACATTTCCATCATCTAGAGCATGATAATGAGTTATCTATTGATTTAATATGTAATTAAAGACATATATAATAGACTATCTATTGAATGGTCATTGTAGAGTTAATGTAGATGAAAAAACAACTAGAGGAGTTGGGTGAAAGGGATTTATATTCCCTAGAATTTCACCTCATGGATCCCCTATTAATTTATTTAATAATAAATATAGATCCATGATTCTATTCATTGATAATTGGAAAATCAATTACATTATGATAAATAACATGTATAATATTTTTTTAATTGAGGAATTATTTGGTCAACAACACATAGCTAATTGTTTTCAAATATTGAACTTTGTTATGGGTATCATCAATTATGAGTAAATATGTAAAATATTCAGATGAAAAAATTCTATAGAAGTTATGAACATTATGATTTTACATTAATTACATTTTTATTGATCAATTCACCTTTAGTTTTTATGGATATAATGAACAAAGTATTTCTGGAGTATCTTGATATTTTTTTTTGTAATCATTAGTGATATCATAATTAATTATAAGAAACATGGGGAAAATGAGATTCATTTATAGACTATTCATGGTTATATTAAAAGAAATGTGTTAAAATGGAAATTCATATTGTGTGTATTCCAGTTTTATGAAATTTTTTCTTGCTTTTATTGTCTCT
Organism: Viscum album; assembly: GCA_963277665.1. NCBI lineage: Eukaryota > Viridiplantae > Streptophyta > Magnoliopsida > Santalales > Viscaceae > Viscum > Viscum album. Next base: position 124,019,742 of record OY728128.1, read on the forward strand.
AAGGATGGAATTCCAGTTTAACATTTGATGAAAAATGTTTTCAACGAATTTCTTACACTAATGAAAATATCCATTGTATATAGTTTCATTATTTTGGTAGGTCATTATTAAAAATTAATTCATTATTTTACCTTATTGGATACCCATTAACCAATATTAGACATAAATATGTAAATTGTACTTGGAAAATGGAATGTGAAGTATGATTTCAATAATTGAAGGTGATATTTTTCAGTTCTCTAGTTCTGACTCTACCATCACGAAGTAATGGGTTTGTGATATATAGTCTATCATTAAAAAATGGACTTGGATGTGTATTTATGAAAATGATAATTATATTAAAATTAATTAAGGGATTTTATGAATAATGATAAAAACTATACAATTCATGATCTTGAGTTGGAACCTTTATGATTTTCATTAATGATATAGATTTATTTTATCTATGGTGAAATATTTGAGATATAAATTGCCTATAAGATCATAAAATAAATATTTTCATAGAAATATGACATTGTGAGGAAAACAAGATCGCATGAGATACATTAGGATTGTGAATTATAAATACACTACCACACATGGATGGAAAATAAGGCAGAAAATACCTTATTCAAGAATGATCATTGAGTTCTAACCCAAATAAGGATTAATAGGGATCCAATGTTCATGGATCTAGTAAATATAAGAATGATAATTAATAAATAATGGGGTAAACCACCCCATTTTCAAATTATTGCATAACCATATTTATTAAAAAACATAAATGGTTTTAAATATAATGATGATAATTTGCATAAGAAAATTTAAACCATGAATGATGGAAAACTAGAAGACAACATTTGTAATGTTAGTGTTCAAAAATTTGGAAAGAATCTTTGTGTTCCATTTATAAATGAGATAGAAAAATATTTTTTGTATGATTTTAATAGATCAAATTTATTAATAAAACATGGTAGCACAATGATTTATAAGTATTTGAGGGAATATATTTGGGGGTATAATTTGATGTTGAAAATTATGGGGTATGTATAAATATTCTGGGTTTGTAAAAAGGTGATTCCTGATAGATATTATCCTATAGGTGTCATGAAACCTCTTCTTATTCATATGTGTAATTGTGATTTCATTACACGGGACATTGTCATTAGAATACCAAGTACTCAAATAGAGAATGGTGTAATATGGGAAATTGTTGATCACCTTACGAATTTTGAACATTAGCTCAGTATAAGAGAATATTTCTCTAATAATGTTGTAAACCATCATGAAAAACCCATTTAAATTGTGTTTTACTATGATCCATGACTAAAATCAAATTTTTTAAAGATTATTCAGAAGGATATTGATACTAATCTTTATTTGACAACTGTCTACCATCCTAAAACAGATAGACATCATAAACGAACTATTAAACCATTGTAATATATGTTATTTTCAGGATAACATGACATTAAAGGTATGTGGGATCACCATTAACCTTTATAATAGTTTTTTGATAATAACAGTATCCATTAATTTATTAAAATGTCACTATATGAAGCATTATATGGAAAGATATATTGTACTCCAACAAGTAAGGTTGAGGATGGGGAAAATAAATTTATAGGCATAGAAATATTTATAAGAGAATAATTTTTTTAATACAATTTTTTCTTATATTAAATATTACCAAAGTATAAAAAATTTTATGTTGATAATTAGAGGAAATTTTAAAATGTTCAAGTGGGATATCATGATTTCATTAATGTTTCTCTATAGAAGAGTTTCATATGGTTTAGTAAGGAGGTAAAACTATGCCCCATGCCCAAAAAACCATTTTATATCTTGGAAATAATTATTTATATGGATTTTTGAATGAGAAATTAACAATACACACTATAATACATTAACTGTTCCACATATTATTGTTAAAAACATGCATGCTAGAGCCTACGCATGTTCTCACCTCTGAAGAAATATAATTAAACATGATCTATCATACTGTAATGGGAACTAAAAGAATTTTGATATTATAGGGAATGTATTGAGGAATCACAAGACTATACAGTTAATGGTTCTTTGTATAAATAATAAAATGGTTATGTGAAATAAACACCCTCATTTTTATATTTGGTGATATCCATGAAAACTTTGAGGAATAATTTATTGTAGGAGGGATTAATGTAACACTCGGGAATCGATTACAGTATGTGAACATTAAATTTTAGTTACAGTATAACAACATTATTATTTTATGATTATATGGTGGAAAATTTTATAATTTTATAGGATAAATCTCGATTTGGAATATTCATGTTCCAAAGAATCCGAAAATGAATTTTTGAAAATGTCCCTTACAAATAAGATTTTATGAATAAAAAAAATTTAATACGTAAGTGTTAATAATTTTATATAAATTATAATTTTTTATTATATTATTTATTAATATTTTATTGAATATAAATGTTATAGAAATAATGATAAGGTCATTTGGAGGTAAAAAAGTGGTATTTTCAGAAAACAATTTTTTTCATTAGAAAACCGTTTTAAAAGGAATAATATTCATCCATTTAAATTAATGAAAATAATATTTTATGAATAATTATTTAAATTAAATGTATATATTATTTATCAAAAAATAACTATTTAAATAGTTATAATATTTTTTACTTGTTATATAATTAATTTATTTTCTTCTTATGCTTTAAAAATGAATCTGTTGAAAAATGGTGTTCCAACATGAATTTTGTATTTAATTAAAAATTAATTTATACCAATTATATAAATTTAATATGATAAAATGGATATAATATATTTATTGAGAATATGAAATATTAGGTATTTAGGTCAACTGAATTTACGGGCACAATGAATAATAAAAATAGTAAAACATAATTACCCTGGTTAAGGTCAAAATGAGTGTATTGGGGTGTTAAAAAAATTAAAGGGTTTGATTTCCAATTAAAGATGTAAAATTCCTATATAACAGCCATATTTAGACGTTATCAAATCTCAGAATTTAATATAATGTAACATAGATTCATATTTCTTAAGAATTAATTTATCAGTTTGTATTCCTTTGGGAAATTTCATATTTGTTTCCAATAGGTCCCCTCCCCCACTTATAAAAGGGTTCCGCATCCCTAACTTCTTTAAACTTTTTAAATTTTTATCCTGAAGATTCAATAAAAAAAGATCTATGAGATATTAATATAAAAATTTTATTGTTTTTTGTCTCCCCAAAATACCATCCACAATGTCCTTAGTAAGATATCCAATGTATGTTCTTTTAAGAGAAGGTAAGTATCCTAACCAAGCTCTTTTATTTTTAAATGATATTTTACCTCCTTAAATTTTGTATTAACACATAAAATATAATATCAAAATTTTAACCCATATACTAAGATGTTCTTATATTTATTTAAAAATAGTTAACAAGCTCCATCTCCATCAAATGGAAAACAAATTGATCACTCGTGTGTTCAATAGACTACCGGGTCATAATCTCTTGTAATCTATTTTCCATCACTGAATCACATTGATAGTCAAAATAATATATATAATTAATAAATATGGTACATATTATAATATATTAATTATTTAAAATTAATATATCATCTACACATTTACCCATTCACTCATCGAAGGAATGATAATGTCACTTGTGCATTCTTACGATCTTCCATACCCATGAAGCGATGAGATTATTTTACCATGTCCAACTATCAATAATTTTTCTAAAAATGTATATAATTAATAAATGAGATATTTATAACATTAATATTATTCTAGAGATTATTTTTCTGAAATCTTTGTACAATAATAAGAACTTCCATGAGATAACTTAAATGGAAAGAAAAAGGAAATTAACACCCAATATAATAGTTACAATAAAAAATTAATAATGAACATGTGATATGTTATTATAAAATTTAACGCCCCTACCCCTATAGACATGAGCCGATAAATTAATTGTTATTTTGGCATGGTTATAAGGAATGAAAATCTTGAAGTAAAGATCAGTTTTTCAGCCTTTATGAACTAGATGCATAAATATAAATCAAATTACATTGGAAAAGGTTACAAAATACAATACATAACAAAAACTAAAAAATTGCATCGAGAGGAACTCAATGAATGATCTCCTCTTAATCACCTGTTGAAGGTAAACAACGAAAGGGGTGATCTAAAATGCTCATTATGGGTTACATTTGGTAGAATAATGAATCAATAATAACTGAATTGTAAACAATTTGACATAATTAACATGGCATTGTGAAAAAATGAAAAAAACACACCATTAATAAATTGAGAATGAAACCACATTCATAGATTTTGTTATACTGAAAACCACATGGATAGTAATAACTAATAATGAATAAAGAGAATGATTATTAATTGGAGGTCATGTATTTGGAACATAATACCATAATACCGTAAAACAGTTTAGTTCTATGGGTAGAAACCCATTTGATTTTTTGGATACAACCTCGAAGGGTTTGTCCCATACTGATTTGTATCATTAGACCTACCGATGCATAGAAGGGATGTATCAGGACCAACCCACCTCTAAATCCAAATCATTATTTACAAATAGATTAAACACAAGAGCATCATGTCTTTATTATATCCTTATAGAACAAAGGATATTGATTCATCTGTATTTCCACATTCAAAACAACATTCCAAATAAATACTGTAAGTAAAATGGTGTACGGCTTAGACAATAATCATATCCAGGAAATAAGAATATTTATATTTAAATGGAATATACATTATGTTGATATGTGATCTAAAATGGGAATTAGGTACACCACATAAGAAAGAGTAGGTTCACAATACTACGAAAGTCACAATGAAGTGAAAATTGAGGCAAAGCTCATTACCATGTTGTAATCAATTGATTCATATGGAAAAAAGTTTATAACCACCAAATAGAAGCACAAGATACCATGAATATAAAGAGAATAATTATAATATATATCAAATTTAAGTACAACTATAACACATATAAGAAATAAGATGAAAATAATGGAAATACCACCGAATTGAAAGTGATAAGAGAAAACCCCTTACAAACATTTTGGCATGGTAACGAGCGTTCTTGTGGGGGATTATGCTTAATGAGAGGTAAAGTGGTATCCCATTATTTATATGTCATATGGGAAGTATCGGGGAGGTGTGAATATATACCCCATCATTAGGAATTAAAAATAAAAGAGCACAACATAGGCGAAATTCTTGAACAAAAGTGAGAGAGAGGATCTCTTACCTTATGTTTGACGGTGTTCTCAATTGTTATTAACAACTTGAAAAATCAAATTTATCTTCATAAATTAATAAGTACAGAACCTTATAAACATGTAATGAATATTTTGTGACATTATTAGGTTCATTAATGGAATTTTTGATGGTTTAAGAGATTCAATTTTATTGTTTTGGAATCATTTTTTTCTTTCGTTTTTATGATCTGTTTACTAGTATTCCTGAATGGATGTTTGTTTGAAAGATGGCTAAACATCCAGAATTGATATAATAAATTAATAGTGAAATTAAAATGATATAAATTATCTTATAATGATTCTATTTATATACCATGAGGATGACGCATTCGATGAGTTAAAAATAAATGATTGGATTTGGTTTGGCGGTTTTGTGCACATTAAACTTGTTTTATATTGTTATTGCATATATTGAATGTGTAAGGATTACAGAACATTATTCAAGAAAAAAATACATATATTATGACCTGGTTCAATAATTTAAAATGTATCATGACCATTATTGAAGATATTAATGAAAATTGAAAACCCATCTTCCTTGACTGTGATAAATTAACACATCTCGGACGGTGGTTGCATTTATTGTATAAAAGGAGTGGAAAAGAGATATTATGATAAAATATTCCATTACCAAAATGAAAATATAGTACATGTAAGGTACTGGAATTATCATGGAATTTGGATGATGGGAGGTGAGAAGGGAGAACAAAAGAATGGAACATTGTAAAAGAAATTGAAAGAAAATAGAAGAAATGTTCACCACTTGAGTACTACTCCTTGAGAATCTAACTAAGGCCTTTTTTTGGACTTTTGGTGTGACCAAAAGGTCTTGTACGTAGGGAGAGAGCTTTTAAGAGTATTTGGAATAATTTACTCATGGATTGATGTTTTTTTGGTGTGGGAGGAAGAGTGGGTGAGGGGTGGTTTATATAGTGGAGCGGAGGAGAGTTTTCTTAATATTATAATCAATAATTTATTATTTCCTCTCAAGACAAAAAATAGTGAGTATTACATGACCAAGAATAGTAATATATTCGTGTGAGTTATATATTTGGGTTCTTACATTACTCATGATTCTAGGAATAATTTATTTAATTTATAATGTATTTATATAGTAAATTAATGTATTTTACTATTCACCAAATATTCAAGTATTTCAGAAAAATACCAAAAATTCACCCTAACCATTTTTCAACGTTTAGAATCCAATGATGAAGTCCATTTTTTCAAAAATAATTTTCTAAATATGATTAATAAAATATTTTATTAGAAGCATTATTTTATTGAAAAATATAAACACTTAAAATATTCATCTTTATTTCAATGTGCCTGAATTTATTTATACATTCATGGGTATGGATAACATTAAAAAGGGTCAAATTTCTATTCATAAGGGTATGTTACTATTCATAAGGGAATGTTAATATTCCAAAGGGTAGGTTACTATTCACCAAAGATTTTGTTTATTCTATCAGACTATAAATATCATCTTGAACACAACTGCGTAAATTAGATTTTTAAAATTCTAATAACACAGCTGACAAATTTATGTTTAATGGAAAGTTTATGGCTATCTCCTATAAGTAACCATGTTTTGTTCCACAAAGGCTCAGTGATTCATCAAATATAGGCTATCTAATGAATACAGTGTTTTTAAGAGAAACATACCATAAAATTATTGGGGTGTTACTTAAATTTTCATATATAATATTGTAAAAATTAAAATATTACTTTTATGAAATAAAAACATGTTTTAAATCATTATACATCAGGTTAAATCATTTTCAACTTAATTGGATCATGGACTAATATATATCATCTCAATTTATACTCCATTGAGACTTATTTGTTATTATACACTTATTCAATTTTCTTTGTGTGTATATACAACCAATGTGAAAGATTCCGCCTAAATAAATATTTATCCATGATTATTAATGTCCCAATTAATGTATACTCATTTTAGGTGTTATAATTTAATCATTTCTTAAGAGGTAAGTATATATTTTACAATATCACTTTTATTAGGGATTTTTATAATTATTCTAATGGAATTTTATCATTTATTTTTAAAAAGTCACAATAATTTTCATACCAACTAGGTATTTAATGAGTTTTCAAATTTTCTTTCAAAATTTGATATCTTTTTCTCTAGATTCAACAAAGTAAATGTTTAAAATGAATATATATTTGATATCTCTTTTAGTAAAATATATTTTCCTTTCATGTAAATGTTTTTCCAAATTATAACATTAAATCAATTTTATTTAATCAACTCACCAATAATGAAAAATATGAGATATCCTTGAATTTGAAGAATGTTTTGGAAGTAATATTTCAAATTTTTTATAAAAGGTATTTTTTAAAATTTCATTACAATAGTCAAAAGGGAATTTTTTTAAAAATATATTATGAAAACATACTTCCCCACCATATGAAACATTTTAAAAAATTTAGATTCACATACATATATTTAATGGTTTTAAAATGAAAATCCTTTTATGAATGTATATTTTCATATTTCCATTCCATTCCCTATATTATTCCAAATGAAATTATTTTATTACATAATTTATATTCATTGTGAACTGATGGACATCTCGTAATTTTAATTATTTTATGGTTGTTTTCTTCTCTTAAAAAATTCAATTTCTTATGAAAATTAGATATTATGTTTTCTCTAAATATCCTTATTCTTTAACATAGGTATGATTATTTCTTAATATTTATTTTATTTCTATATGTGGTTTTTTTCTATGAAGGTTATTTTATTGACCAGGGAAAATATTGATATTTTATATTATTTATTCAATACCTATATTTATAGATATGGAATATTTTTCTTTAATTTAATCAATAATTCAACATGAAGAATTACTTAAACATGTAGTGATAGGTGGGACCCAAAATTATATAGCCCAAAATTCATTGAATTCTCTCAAGAGACAAATCATTTAGTCAAATTAAATGGGTTTTTACCCACAATTTTTTAACTGTCTTGGTGCACAGACTTAATGTTATAAATATTGTGGTTTCTAATATTTTTATGTTAAACATTCATAATTTAATCCATTTTTAATTTATTAACTATTATCCATGATATAATTGACTTGATATTATATGTGGATTCATTTATTTCTCAAGTTTTTGATTAAAATGAATTTGTTGTCAATTGTTTACCTTACCATCTTAGTGATTCATTTTTTACTCATGAATGTTTTTTTCAATACTACCCTTAGTGGGAAATTTTGCACATCATTATTTTTTTTCATTTCCCACGCTATAAAGATGAATTAATTAAATCATTTTTAAAGAAGTTGATAACTTTCTTTTTTTAAAAATAACATTGTTTTCCCAATGTAATATGGGTATCATGTACATATCTTATTTTATTGAGATTACTAAAATTGCCTATCCTTTAGTGTTCGAAGCCTTGTATATATGCTAATCTGAAAAATAAGTTGCCAACCCTATGTTACATGAGCCGAGGATTATTGAAATGAGTATCTACCATTGGTTATATATAATACAAAATGAATTGTTCATTAGTGAATATATTTTTCATAAAATTTTAGTCGATAAACTCTTATTTGTTTGGATTGATGATAAGTTAATAATGAAAATCAAAAAATGGTTGGTGGATTCGAGAACATTGGGAAAACAATTTTATGACTATTTTCAATATTTTTTGGATGCTTCAAATATTTAATGAAACTGAAAATTAAATTTAGTAACATAGGGAATTTTTTTGTGAAAGTAGGAATTTCACAAAGGCATAATCTTATGTATTCTCTAAAATAATCCATTGTATGTCATTGATATATAATTTAATAATTATGCATCAAAATTTACTGGATGATAATTCTTCAACACATGAATTTCATAATAATCTTTTGAATATATTGTTTTATAAAATGTGTAGTGTAAATCGTTGAGATATCTTTAATTATATGAATTTAGATCATATTAGTTTTTCATAAGGAATAGCTTAAGGAAGAGATTATTTTTCAAAATGTAGGGAAATAACTTTATACTTATTGGGAAGATCATATTACTGAGCATGTCATATAAAATCAGGCTCTCATGAATTTGATGGGAAATATAACATTATACAAATATGAAACTATATGATTATCTATAATCCTAATTCAGAAAAGGAATTAATTTAGATGATTCATCCAATGAAATCATTATTGATAAAAAATAATTATCAAATATAGATCATGATTCAATAAGAGATGGTGGAAGGATCATTCAAAGAAGATTATACATATTGTGATAAGAGTTCCACACGCAAAATTGATGTTCCCAACCATAATGATTCTCAATGAGAACATACATGATGGTGTGGATGGATATTTTGATGTAAAATAATATTACTATTTTTATAGGGAACATGATGTAGTATATCAAATTCAATAAATATATAAACAATACCACAAATTTAGAGATTCAAAATAATGGCATGAATGATGGAATGAGAGTCAGATACAAAAATATGTCAAGAAAAGGTGAAAAAATGGTGGAAATGGTATATTTTTTACTTAGAATACCAAATATCTTTGAATTCATAAGTATGAGAAGGACCCAAATCAATCAAGATATAGTGTTAGTTTTTTGAAAAGCAATGATAATCACTAATTCCACTTGTTTATTTTAATAAAGGTATTGTAAAAAAAAAGATAGATCCTCCACACACATAGTGGATAATCATTATCAATATGTATTAATTAATGTTGTATTATAATCCTATATTTCGAAATTTTGGTTTTTTTAAATTAAATGTTATGGAAGAGGTGAATAAATAATCCTGTTAAGGGGAAGCTGTGACTATGGTATAAAACTAGCTACCTGAAGAATAAATATAAAATGAAAACTTATTGATTTTACTATAGTTATATATGGTGTGATAAATAATTTACATAGTGGTTAATTCATGATAGGTGTGTATAAAAAATCATAATAAGGAGTCGTTCTTTAAGGATAAACCATTTAAATCATTTGTGATGGTCCTATTTTTCTTAATACATCACATGAGATATTAATCTGAGAAAAAAAGGAGTATATCATGAAATTTAATATCTTAAGGATAATGAATTTAAAATATATCCAATAGGATCATTGATTAAACCCACTCTAAAGGGTTAATCACCCTTTGGGAATCATATTTCAAACTCCCAAATATCAAATGAAGAACCTCATTCTCAAAAAATCTCTTCTTTAAGACTCTAAATTAAAATTTCCCTATAATTTAAAACATTATAATAAAGTGATTCATTTTAAAATCAATAGAATATATAATATCAATCCCAAGAAGCGATGAAAAATAAAATTCATCTTATAATTCATCTTGTATAATATAAGACCACTCTATATTACAAGTACCAAACTGTATTGGTTTAAATCTAAATAGATCGACACATGCTCCTCACAATGGGGATACTCTTCAAAACATCCAACTCTATACTCAAAATGCAACATATAAATTCCAATATACACATCCAAAAAGATTCCCTCTTTACCAATTTCTTTCAAACCTGAAAAAAGTAGTCAGTCCCACACTAAAGTACTTTTTCAAAAATCACATAGCCCCACAAACCAACACAGCATTGCAAAAAATAGATCAATGTTCCTTATTAATCATGGGAGTCATGAAAAAAGTGGTTGAATACATTAAATTTTAAACCAAATGATTCTTGTAATTAAAAGGTTGAATCAATAATCCCAAATATCCACCAATGTACTCTAAACGAGATCACTTCCATTCTCCAAGTACAATTCTCTGTCTAAACGGTCATTTAAATTTATCCATATTTAGTTACATATTCTATTACCCCAATCTAACATTTATCAAAATATAAAAATAATGTAATTAATGATGAACCAAATGGATTTAGACTTTATGTATTCCAATATTCAAGTGGTATGTTAACCACTCACCCACCATTTTTATTGCACCCTTCACCATTTCGACATGAGACTCATACTGAAATGATTAGTATGATGATATACACTATTGTTATTTCCTTATCATGATCTGAATAAACCAATACAAAATATCTCTAGAACCCATGTCCTTAAAATAAATAATTTTATGATTGGACATGTCCAATGCTTCCATACATTAATGATTACAAGGGTCACATGCAGTAAAAGTCATTGGTTTTATCCCCACTTTTTTGTTTGATTTAGATCCCTATAACAAACTTCTTGTGTAATTTATGATAAACTGTATTCATGGTTTTTAATATTAATTTAATCATTATCCAATCATGATTTTTCTTATATGTGACATAACATGTGATAATGTCTTAATAATAGACGTCACTCTGAATGTTTGTAGCAGGTCCACACTATAATGAGAACATAGAAGTGTCATGAAAATATGCTTAAATGTATTTTCTCTATCAATATGAATTTTTTTAGTGAAATAAATGATATAGGATTTTATAGGTTGATCCTCATAATAAATTTTGGCACCTTCTCATGGTATACGCCCGTGGTAATTTATAGTGTAAGAATTTAAGTGAAAAGACCTACCAATAATAAATCCACATTTATATATTTCATTGGAAGTTCATAATAGAGAGTATGTGAATTTTTCCTTATACAATAATATTCTTATTAATGTATGTTATGAGTCATGTACATTGTGGTATTGAGGAAAACCATAATAACAAATGTTCATGGTGAAGTATGATATATTTGGTGTATAATGAGTAATATTTAATTAATGAAAATGCATGAAAGTAATTTTCCCTTCTATACTTTAACGAACGGTGATATATTAGGCTCGTTGATGGATTCAACATATCCTATATAAATAAATGGATTTGGTGTTCTATACGAATGTCCAATATTTGAAAAGTCAATTAAAGTGATATTGAGAACATTTGCTGATAGAACCAACATACAACCTTCTTAATTAGACAAATCTAGATAAATTGATTATATTACATAATAATAATACGTATTTGGTTTTATTTAATTGTAACATTAAATATGTTCTCTACGGGGGTATTGACCTATCAGTAGATCCTATCCATGGACTTTGAGCTACTTCACTTAATTCCATTGAGAAAGAGGCCAATATGTGGACACACTATGGGTATCCATAAGCTTAGAAAAATTATATTATTATTTATTATTTAACTTGCTGAATAAATATTATTCCCATAATTGGATTAATAATTATTCATGCTTTATTTATACAATATACTCCATCACCAGTTATTTGAGAGAAAATTTTGTTAGAAGAATACTTAATAAATATTTAGTTTATATTTACTGAATATAATAATTTTTCATTCATTGTAATATACTGAAGGGATATTAATTTATTATATAGATAGTCATTATTCAAGGTTTGATAAATATAATGAAGTAAAATTGTACCGAGTTTAATGGTCTAGGGAGAAATAATATAAGTCGAACATTATTTGTATAAATCATATTAAATTTAATATTTTTTCTTTGTGAAAGTCATGAAATAATAATATAATTTATAATTTTATAATATACATGTGGTTCTATAGGAATTTTGAAAAATAATATGGTCACATTATAATAATTATTTTATAACTCTAGTGGTATATAAACCCAATTATATTCTTCTTCTATGTGTTTCCAATTTCATTGGGTCTTGCAAAAAGATATCGAGAGAGAATACTCTCAAATCCCAAGAGAGATCTCTATCGATGAATGCTCTCAAAAAAAAACTGAACCTCCTCCACCAACAGTATAGAGTCAGCAGAAAGTAATGAGGATATTTTCCCATGAAATTATTATGAAAAAAGGTCAATGATTCAAGCATTTGGACCTATCGTTCTAGAACCCCGATATTTTTATGACGATGTTTATAGGTGTGTTAATTATGTTTGGAAAACTGATAGTGGGAATTAAAGCATCATTCCTACAATGAAACACAACATGACAACAAAGAAATTTCTAAATTCATCAAAGAAGATAGGATTATTCACAATGTAATTCATTAATTTTCTAAATAAAAATAAAAATAATATCTGATGATCATCCATCTCAGTTATAGAGTTCAATCATTAACAATTCCATAATTCATTTCCATTGTTCTTGATTTATATCATCATGTAAATATCATATTAATCATAAATTATGAAAAAAAAGATTTAGGCTTTCCCCATTCCTCACATCCACTCTTCCTGGAACAATAAAGTGTTATCAGAGCGGCACATAATTATTTAAATTTCATTGATTGATTTACACATTTATCATTATTTTTCAATTTGGATTTAATCATTCATTTTTTTGAATCATGAGATCAAATCTTCTTCATATTCATTATCATTGATATAATCAAATAAACTAATTTAATGAATCAAATACTTTATAATAACTCTTATTGAGTAGGTGATGATTCTAGTTATATTGAAAGAAAGTATATATTGTTTTTCCCATTGGTACATATCCTGTACCCATGTTCAATTCACAAAGAATTAATTTTGAATTAATTTGATCTATGTGTACAAATTGAACATATATTGTATTTAAATACATCATGTGCTAATCGGGACATCATAGAACATGGTCTGGCACACTCTACATTCGGTCACATCCGTACATAGTGTGTTGTTTGTTAGTCAATGATGGACCATGATTTTCCATATAGATCCTATATGACAAGTGACTATTTAACTCTTATACCACACTCCAAGTATCCTATGTTATCACCACTTACTCTATTATTTTCAATAGAATGATTTCACTCCATGTACTTACACTTGTTTTATGGATAAATGGAGAGAAAAATACACACCATGAAGCTGGATTTTATATATAGTATATATTACCAAATTAAAAAAAACTAACATTTATTTATTATAATATATAAAGCATATAAACATGTGTTCCATGTGGTAATTATGTTGGTAGTATATACCATTTAATAGGTTATATATATATATACTAAATGTATAATTATTTTTTGGGTAATTTTTTAAATTGAATATCATGAATAAGTCGTGATATGGTCAATACACTTCTTGCATTGAAACATTTTAGGCTTAAAAAACCATGTGTTTCATGAGGACATTAAGTCGATAGTATATACCAGGAAATTACATGTTATGATGTGTATTTCACAAGTTAGATAATTAAAAAAATATATTAATATAATACATATTGGGTATTTCATATGGGTAGACACCTTTTTACCTCAAAAGTAATTTCTTATAAACAATTATTTTTCTATAATTATATTTATTTATTTTAAATTATGATGGATCTGTATCTCAAGAAAATTTCATAAGAAAATTTAGTTAAAATAATTTATTATTTTAATAAGGTAACAAAATTCATTGGGGAATGATTTATCTTAAATAATAACAATTATAATTAAATTCTATTTTCATAAAATGCATGATTATTTGAAATTATGTTGTTGATCATGAGCATAAAAAACTTTTTTATGGATTGGTTTATGGTTACTATATATTAAATTATGATTATGTCTTTTGTGTCATCCCTACTCTCATAACATAAGTTCCATCAAGCCCATGTTTTCTTTTATTAAAAGATATAAAGACCCTTATGTTCCCCTAACCTTATTAGTAGTAAAAGATTATATAATAAATGGGGATCCCAGGCCTATGGAGGTTGTTCATGTATGGAGATGAGGAAAAAATAATCCATGAGGTAGAAGGGTGGACTGGTGTAAAGCTACAACACAAGATATAAATTGTTTCAAGGTGTTTTTGTCCTTAGATGGGGGGTTAGTTTATAAATCCCTAGATAAAATAACCATTTATAATGACTTAATGATCATACCACTTTAATATTTCATTTCTATCAATTATCATTATCATTTCAATATCAATGTATATTCAATATCACAATAATTAAATAATTAATAACATGTCAGATATAACTATAATAATTTTTATTATGAATAAAATGAATATAATATATGTTTCATCACTTAATTAAAGTCCCTTAATATTAACAATTATTTAATTAAGTTAAAATTATTAACAAACATATAATGATAAAATCCCATATATATATATATATATTATGTCGGTATAGCCTTCAACTCTAAATATAAAATTCAAACATAGATTAAAGTGCATGACTGTAAGAAGTTGGCGTGATTTCAATTATCAAAGAATTTTAACGTGAAATTTTTGTTTGAAAAAAAAATTAACATTATGGGTTGACTGCCAAAGAATTAGTAGGTGTAATTGAGAGGAAAAATTTAAGTAAATAAATTTATATATTTAATAATTAATGATTCCAATAAACATATTAGATAACTATGAGTTAATATAGTTGGAATTTGGAATTCCTACCTAAAACCATTAATGTTTATTGATCATCCAATTTATGCATGTTGAAAAGTGGAATATAGATCCTTGCCACTAAGAATATCTAAATAATAGGATATTATGATGAAATTGTTGAGGGTAATTGTGTTTAAAAAAATAGTGAGATATTAATAAATATAATATAATAATTATTTATCTACACTTATTGGATAAAGAAAAAAAATTATGTTTATCTTATTTATAGAAATCAAAATGAATATGACTTGAAAGATATAATTTTGATTCACTATTGAGAAGGATAACATTATCATAATAAAAAACGTTCAAAGAATAGAAAATGAATTTATGAATTATCCAACACCATGAAGGGAAATTGTATCTGCTCGATAGACATATTCCAAAACAACCTATAAAAGAGTCAGAAAAGGAAGAGTTATGTCTATATAAGATACTTTTGAATGATGAAATAGATGTTCATAATTTAATGATATCATCCATGGACAATGAGCTTCTTAAGCACCATGATGACATGGATTCATATAACATGATTTATCACCTATGGGATCTAGATCAATATAAATCATGGAAATAGTGATATTTGATCTAAAATTCATTTTTCTTACAACCAATATTGGTGTGTCAATGTTATAAAAGCCTCATGTACTCAAGACTATTACCAACATTGAATTCATAGACTTATTAGAGATTAAATTCGTAGATGATTTGCATGTAGATCACATACATTCCTCACTTCCCAAGTCCTTATGTTGTATTATGTGTGATTAGATCCAAATAGATAAATAGAAGCGTATTTCAGAACTTTTTACATTGATTCTCCATGTTTATAAGAACATTGGGCACACAAAACCCATGGTCCTTTTAGTGAATAATAATACAGATGAAACAGAATTTAGGGACGAAGACTCATAATAAATATTAAGATTTAAAGAACCATCCTTCCAATAAAATTAAAATACAACTATATGAAAAAAGAAAAGGAAATCTTGTGTTTTTTATATTGAATTCAAGACCATTAGTAGAGGAAATGAACCCAGTGGTAGGGGGAATCTAACTATGAATTTTTTATAAAGTTAAATCTTTCAATGTCTATATATTGGGTATTAAATACAACTTGTGGTGTTATCACCTATACCCCAATATAGGAAAGATGAAGATTAAAAAATTTTGACATAGGGTATCATGATTTGTAAGCTACCAATGATGCGAGGATGTCTAATGTATCCATTGGAGACTACGAACACTTTTTTACTAAAGTAATGATGTTCATTTTAAGCTACTTTTATTATGTATCAACTATCATCGAGAATATAATTTATTTATCCTACCCAAATATAGATGATTCATTATTTTAATAATTAAAAAAATGTTTTCGTTTATAAAAACAATATATGTTATGATATGGAACATTTAAATAATTGAATTTATCCATTAAATTATGAAAACAATGTATTGGAAACTGATAACAATTCATGTCATGATTACTCATTTAACACCCAGATGTGGCATCTTCTCATTAATAATGTATATCAGAAGTATTTTATAAAAAACTATCAAGATGGGTTTTTATAACATTTAAATATAAATCCACATGATATATTGAATCATTTTTTATAGGAAAAAATGACCACACTGCCATTTGAGGGATGGGGTGAAAGGGACACAATGATTCTATGACTGTTACACAATGATATGTGTGGACCATTTCTAGTAGAAGCTATGTGTGTTTATCCATAAATCATAATTTTTTCTGATTACATGAGTATATATGGATATGTATAATTTAGTATGTAAAAGTCCTAGTACGTTGAGAAATTATAATATCTTAAGAATGATTTAGATTATCAATGTGGAAAGAAGATAATGAATCTTTTATTAGATCAAGGGGTGAATTTCATAACAATGAGTTTATTAAATTTCCACATGAGTTTTTGATTCTATCTCAACTCACACCAAATTGCAAACCATAGTAGAATGATATCAGTTAAAGTAGGATCTATACCATACTAGGCATGGTATGTTGATGACGAGTCAAATAGATCTTCCATTTTTTTGGGAATATTAATCACAAAATTTGTCATACACACTAAATTGAGTATCCACATAAAGTCGAAAATTGAATTTCCATTAAGTTATAGAGTGAAAATAAACTTGTTCTGTAACATACCCATGTATGGGGTTACAAGGAAGTTTTTGATGCATTCTTAGGAAGCAACCTAGAACCCCAGGGAAAATTTTTATCTTTATTGGGTATCATAATGAAATAAACAGATCATACAAGAATTATATTATATGCTAGAAAAGTTGTTTTTATTGAGAGTAAGAGCATCCTCAAGAATGATATTGGGAAAATTATTGAGTTCGGTGAAGTTGAAGCTCATGATACACAAGATATTTTTACAAGAACACATTCTATAGTTCATTGTGGATGAAGTTGTTTCTAAAAAATAAATAATGTGTTAGAGAACCACAAAGTTAAGGGAATAAAGAGATATAGATTTCAATTCATTGAAGATTATGACTTTTTATGTGTTGAAAATAATGAACTTATCTCCTATAAAGTTGTTTTAGAGTGCTCAGAATCAATTATATGGAATGCTTCCATAAATTTTGAAATGGTTTCCATGTATCAAAACCATGTTTTGGTTCTGGCCACTCAATCATTTAATGAAAATACTATTGCGTGAAAATGGGTATTCAAGTTAAAAAGAGACATGTAAGGAAGAGTAAGTTACTATAAATAAAGGTTAGTGGATAATGAGTTTAAACATAATTAATGCATTGAATATAAAAAAATTTCAACAGTTTCCATATTTAAATTCATCGTAATTATACTTTCTATAGAAGAATACCATGGTTATGAAATTTTTAAGATGGATGTAAAAATATATTTTCATTATGGGATCCTTTAGGAATATTTTTTACAAGACATATTCATATGGTTTTGTGACCAGAGGTGAATATAAAAAGACATGAATGTCATATAGAACCATTTATAGATTGAAAAATAATCTAGGACATGGAATATAATATTCAATGAACTGATAAATTATTTTGGTTTTATAATGAATGATTGTGATCCATGTATTTATTAGTGTTTTAATGGGAACGTGGTTGTTATCCTAGTAGTATATTTTGATGACATATTACATACTATAAATCAAATAACAGTATTAGAGTGTATTAATGATTTGATAACAAAGAGTTTCTCGATGAAGTAATTAGACTAAAGAGAATAAATTCTAGTTATCAATATCATTAATGATAGATCCAAGAGGTTTCTAGGACTATGTTTAGGTGTGTTAATTGAAAAGATACTAATGATTTTTTATATGATCATTCCGAAAAAGAATCAGTTCTGGTGTCATATAGACTGTATCTATCTTTGAAAATGTGTCCTCAAATGCAGCATGAGAAAGTGATAATGTGTAATATCCCATACACTTTAGTGATATGATCAATATTTCATGGAAAGATATATAATAGACTTGATTTTTCCTATGAATTGAGTAAGGTATGAAAATATATTATTGATATAGGAGAGAATCACTTGAATGTTGTTAAGTATATCATTACGTGTATAAAAAAACTAAATATATGTTCCTCGTGTATGAAGTAGGTGAGGTGATAGTGATCAAGGTTTATAATAATTATAATTTTCAAAAATATATGAATGTTATGAAGTCTATTTTAAAAAAATTTTCTTTATAAATGAATAAATTGTTGGGAAAAAACATGAAATAATAATGTTTTCCTAGATTCTATAGTAGATTATAAATATATATAAGATTCTAATGAAACCAAAGAAGGAATTTTTATGTGAATCTTTTAATATGATCTTGAATATTTAATTAGTAGTAGATATTATATTATAATATATTTTCATAAGACAACATCTATGTCTCTTTCAAAAGAGACAAGGACACACCAACAAACAGAGAATATAATTTAGATATATCACCTCTTGAGGGATTTTTATAAGAGGGGTGAAGTTTCAAAAATTATAGATTACAATAAATAAAATGTGGTGGACCCCATGACTAAAGTCATATCTCATTAGAATCATGAGTATATTATGAGAGCTCACAGACGGAATGTTGTTACTAGTTAGCACTAGTGAAATTCAATTCCTATTAGAGTTGGTGTCCTAGAACCAAATTCTATTTAATTTATGGTAAAATTTATTCATTATTTTTATTATTAATAAAATAATTATCACATTATTATTTTTATTCAGCATGACACAATATGTGATAATATCTCAAGAGTAGTTTTAACAATTATAGCTATTTCCAGCTATGATGAGATCCAAAAAGTTCCACAAAAATATTCTTAAATATATATTCTATATCTTGATTAAATCATGTGAAGGTAAAAATGATATAGAATATCATGGATTGATATTGATAATACATTGCTTCACGTTCTCACTATGTACACCCTGAGTAATTTCCTATGACTGAAATTATAAGAATTGGAACTGTCAGTAAGAAATCAACATTTGTAAGAGTTATTGGATGTTACTATCGATGGGCAGGTGTATGGGTCCCTAGACATTATAGTTATTATTAATGGATGTTTTGAGTCATGTACTTTGATGAATTTCAAAAAGATAATATTACATATGCTCGCGGAAAAGTAGGATACATTGGGACCATCATGAGTAATATTTCCTTAATGAATAATTCAACAATGGAGTTATTTCATATTTTATTTATTGAAATTTTATATATGAGGACCATTATTGGAAATGATATAGCATAAATAAATCAATGTCCATGGTGATCAATAGGAAAGGTCATTTTCAAAAAAAAATCATGGAAATAGACATCGAGCACATAGGATTATGGAACCAGCATACCAATTTCATGATTAGAGATATTGAGATAACTAGATTATACTAAACTGTAAGTGTTTGTAAATGAATTTATTTCATTATGAAATAATATTATTTCTCTATGAGTTCCTTCACATGTTTCTAGATAAAAACCATGGACTTTTGGATGCTTCACATAGTACCATTGTGAGATATTCCTAGAGAGTCACAGAATAAGCGTATCAAGAACCTCAATTAAATAATAATATTATTTATTATTTGAAAAGTTGGATAAATATTATTACTTCACTCGGATTAATAAGTATTTGTGTTTTCATGTTCTCATATAGTTCTTCACTATTTATTCAAGAGAATATTTTTTATCATAATTTTTAAAAAATTGTTATTTGGTATTTACTGACTAAAATATTTGTTTTATTTATTGGAAAATAATGTAGTGATACTTTTATTAAATATATAGTCATTATTTAGGCTCCAAAAAATATTATGGAGTAATAATGATCACAGTTTAACGTTCAAATTTGAAATAATATATATTGAATATTATTTGAATAAATAACAATAATTTTAATTCAATGGAATTTTACAAGTTAATAAATAATAATAACAATTATAATATTATAACATAAATAGAGTTTCTTATGAATTAATAAAAATAATAAGAGTTCATGTGAAATTATTATTTTCAAACCCTAATAATATATAAATGGAGTTATATTATTTATCTATATGTGGTTATTTTCATTTAGTTGTGAATAATTAATTCAAATGATAATTCTCTTGAATCCCTAGAGAGATCCCTCGTCATGAATGAGCTCAATAATGGAGCGCAATACTCCCCCACAACCACCCGAGTGTATAGAATTATAACATCCTAGCTCTGGGTGCCACCAAACTGTTCCCCAAACCCAGTTGGTCACATGTCCTCAATCACATTTCTCCAAAGGATAGAGGCTACCGACATACAGGGGGGGAAGTTGAAAAAAATGGGAAACAATTCCCTCATTGACAGATTATGGAAAACATAAAGAAAATAGTAAACAATAATGGAAGTAGTAATACTGTACAAAAAAAGTAAATAGGGAAAGACTGATAATAATATAAAAACTGGAGAATAAAAAAATGATTCATGTCACATGTGGTTAGGAAGAAGAAAAACATTTCACAATGCTTTAAATACAATACCAAAAGAAATTTACTGAAAAATAGTAAACTCCAATAGCATCGCAAGCCTCACCTTGGTCCCATGTTCTCCAGCTCCAACAAAATTCAACTAGTTGATGAAGAAGGGTGCTTTCCATAATCTATACCTGTAAACATATAGTATATTTGGGTCGAAAAGAATAACCCTAATATGGTGTGGGAAAATTCATGGAAGGTAACCACCATAAGGTTTTTTCCTAACTATCAGTGAATATATATAACATTTTACATACATAAATGAAGAAATAAAATTGGATGTAATCAAAAAGTAAAAAATACTATAGTTTTCAATTATATTCATTTCTTTTATCATTCAATCCGTTGAATCATGTAATCCTTGGGATCTATCCTAATCTCTATATCCCATAGGTAATAGTAACAACAGACATCTCATAAGACCATCTAAATAGACAAATATGACCATGTCCTAGCTTGTGCATCATCTTGGTAGACTCACCCCAATTATTCTATCCTTCATTAATGACCCTATGGAAAAGTTCTCATAGTCTAATCCCCCTAGTCCAACATAAAAAAACATTACTTAAATAATGACCCTCTTGGTTGCTCTCACAGTCCAACCCCTTTGGTGATCATTAGCCCAAAACATTTACGAATGAACACATGGGTAGCTCACATAGTCAATACCCCCTTGGTCAACATAGCATCAATTAATTTAATAACGACCCTCTAGGTAGCTCTCATGGTCTAGAATTTATGGTTTCCTTGATCGGAAAGTAATATGCAACCTTTGTGAGTCTGACATCAACGAACCAAACTGCATCATTCCCTTGAGTTGACCTCTGTAAACCAATCACATATTTCATCTTTAAATAATTCCACTTACACTTGAGAATGGGTAATTGTTGTAAAAGCCATTCCAGTCCCTGTTACTCCGCATTCACCTGTTGACAGGTGGAACATCTCCTCAAAAAACTAGCTACATACCTCTTCATACCAGGCCACCAACAATAATGGTGTAGATCACAACACATCTTGGTGACTCAATGATGAACATCCCAAACAGAGGAATGAAAATCTTGCATCCACTCCTCAAGTATGTTTGTTGACACCCATACATATCCATGTAAGCATATGACCTCATCATCACCTACAGTCCACTCTGGAGTAGGGTCCTTATCTGACATACTCTCTTGTAGGGATAGACCTTTAGAAACTAATAGCATCCCCATTCACACGTTATCTTGAATAGTAGACGAAACTACTATAGATGAAAGAAACATATTTTTCTATCTATTGTGCAGCTCCAAATGTATCTCATCGAACATATCCATAAGCTGCCACTCACTGCTGGCCTCTTGAACTACCTGTATCTGATTCAGCCTTCTCAATGCATCAGGCACTGCATTACCTTTCCTAGGTATATAAGCAAGCTAAAATTAAAAAGACTGAAGGTACTCAACCCACATCTTCTGTCTCAAATTCAGGTCACAGTAAGTAAAGATATATTTGAGGGTTTTATGGATAGTGTACAAAAAAAATCCCCCAAACGATAATGTCTCCAGTAGTGAAAAGCATGAACAACTGTTGGTAGCTCATGATCACGTGTTAGATGATTCCTATCATGTGGCCTCAACTACTAAGACTCATACGCAACGAATCCTCCCACCTATATAATCTCCACTACCATCCCATTATCTGATGCATCCCATAAAATGGGGTAACTCTTGGAGGAATATAGAAAAATCAGTATCGATGCAGACATCAATATCTCAATTAGATCCTAAAAGGCCAAATCATAGGAATCTATCTACTAGAACTTTTCCCTCACCTTTGTTTGGCCCATCAGGGGTACTGCAAAGCATGAAAATTCTTGTATAAAGCGATTTTTGTGACCAGGAATCCCCAGAATACTCTGTACCATAAATACATTCTTTGGTTTCTCCCATGAAACTACTTCTCTCACATTATCTAGGTATACTAATACTCTTATCTAAAATATAACATTACCCAATAAGTGAAATTGGTGTATCCAAAAGTGAAATTTTGAAAGCATTTCATATAACTTATTCTCTCTCAGTGTACTCCTTACGATCTGACGATGGATTTCATGGTCATGTCGAGTGTGAGAGTACACCAAGATATCGTCCTTGAAAACTACCAAAAAATAATCCAACTAAGGATGGAACACTCGATTCATCATTTCCATGAAAACTTCCGGCGCATTTGTGATACCGAATAGAAAAAATAAATATAGGTATAGACTATACCTACTCTGAAAGGTTTTAAGAGGAATATTTGATGGTCTAATGTGCAAATGATGATAACCATATCTCAGGTCAATCTTAAAAAACATTCATGATCAAAGCAGATCAAATAGATCATCAATACTTGTCAAGGGATATCAGTTTTTGACCGTCATCTTGTTCAATATCTGATAATCCACACAATGTCTCTAGGTACCATTTGCCTTCTTTGCAAAAAAGACAGGCAAACCCCAAGGATAAGTACTCGGTCAGATGAAACCCTATGCCTACAACTCCTCTAACTACTTCTTGGGCTCATGTAACACCGGTGTAGCCATCCTATAAGGATGAATAGACACTAGTTCCACTCCTAGAACAAGCTCAATAGGGAAATATACCACTCTTATCATAGGTAAACCTTAAAAGATATCTAAAAACACATATCTAAAGTGATCCACCACTAGAGGCAAGTTATTCTGTGACGTCTCGTGGTCATCCAAATATAGAATAGAAATTTGGGCTATAATTCCTCCTATCACATGATGCTCTGGTCCAAATATGCTTTCCTGTACATCCCATTTTCCCTTATATATAAAAGATTGACCCTCTATGGATGTGATACTCACATTGCGGCGATAGCAGTCAACAAATTCCTGAAAGTAGACCAACAGGTCCATTATAAGGATGTCATCGATGCCTATCATCTCTAATAAATAGACACCCCATAAGAAGAGACACCCACCATCCTTAAGAGGGAACTCCTAGAACTGACACAAACTAGCCTTCCTAATCCCAAAATGAGTTTCTAGTGTCATAACATCATCAGAAGTAATGATGAAGAGCCCAAGGATATCCATAAAGGAAATAGATATTAATCAATGGGAATACTGGTATCAAAAAGTTCATAAGCTAAAACTGAGGAAAGTAGAAACATACCTCTAACTTTAGAGGGTCTGGGATCCTACTCCTACTGGGTCTACTCCACTACAATATTCTGACTAGTACCACTACCCTACGACCCTACCTAACTACCCTTAGTAGATCAACACTGCTATCAAAGAAAACCATCCATATTTCTATAATGAACATGACCTCCTCCTTGTCCTGAATGGCCTGACAAACACTAGTTCCCTAACTAATGAGAAATTGGTGGTCCTTCTCCTAAATGTGTAGTCATAACAGAATCCCTATCACTCTCAGCTAGTGAGACCATCCCAAAAAAATGTTGAATATGGCCCATCTTTCCACAAGATCAGCACTCTACTAGGTCTTTAAAGAAATGTGGTCTAATATGGCCACTCATCCACAATTGTAGAGTACCACCTTTCTACTTTAAGAAATATTGAGTGAAATATCCATATAGTGCTTCCAAATATCTATCAAATGAATACCAACCCTAGATGCTGAACTGACCAAAATCATAGCTCCCAACATTCTCAAATTGTGCTTGGTAATCAGTTCCCAATTCATAATAGCAATCACTAAAGTCATCTAGAAAAAATTCACCTACGATTAGTTGTATTACCTAAGACCATCCTCAAATATTCTAGCCAGTGATAACTTTCACCTCCAAAAACAAGTGTAAAGCGCTGAAGCTCTATTAAATGAGAAGAGTAATATATTACAGAATGAGATCCCTGCTCCAAGAGTATGAACACTATGGAATTGTCATCCTTTATCATCTTGGGGTAGAAGTAATCATAGAAGGTCCTATGAAATAGCTCCAAATCCATATCTAAATGATGTCCCTCCTTTGACACAACATCCCACCATCTCTTGGTAGAATCACATAGCATGTACGTCACAAGCTTCACCTTCCTCTCTGGATGCATATCAAGATGCTATAAGATAGAAAGAATGGCATCCAACTCCGACTCTGCAACTTGTGGTCCTACATCCCAAGGAAAAGTTGGAGGATGTTGCTGCTAGAACACCCTCATCGACTCCACCATAGTTGGTGAATGATGTGATGCTCCCTGAAATGTCTGTAACATCCTGAATAATCCTTCACAAAACAGCACATCATCTCCTACATCCGGTATAACAAAGAGTGCTAATATGAGCATGATGGGAGGATTTGGTGATAATCTCTGATCTACCATTTTCGGGGCCTGATCATTGACATGTACCTAGCGCACAACCACTGGATGTCTTGGTGGAATGACTCTACAATGTCAAGAGCACACCTCTATTCCTGATTATCTAGGACAGTAACATAAATGTGAAAGAAAGGATCATGAGAAGAAAGAATTAATGTTTTACCAAAGAGTCTTACATGGCATGTATAACCACTACAAGACGTGTTCCATTAAGCGGTAATATGGTCATGTACCTTTTCCAACAATTTCATGTACACACCTTACACATTGAATGTTCATCCTAAGACACGTAGTGTACTTGAATTTTCCCTCCTTCCCTAGTTCTTCAACATGTCTTAGACTACATGGTTCAATCCAAGGTAAAACTATAATTTGTGTTCACCTGAGACACAACATACACTACTTAAGTTCCATCCACCCATGTCGTTAGTCACATGGCTGAATACAAAATCGTTTACCACATGATATGTACAAGCTAGACATGATGTGTACCATCCAAATTTCATCCACCTGTGTCATTAGTCGCATGGCTAGATACTTGGTCTCTCATGTATGGTGTCTAATTATATTACATGGTGTGTTATACCCAATATTTATCTACCCCATGTCTCTTCTCACATAGTCAGCCACACGGTCAATGACCACACGATGTGTACATACGGAACATTGTGCGTACTTAAGAAAAGTTGATTCCTCTTGAATAGAAGAACACATGGTGTGTCTTTATAACAACAGTTGTTGTGTTGTTTGGGACTCCAGATAGTAGGCCTCTAAAAAATCTCCATAACCCTTAAAAATGCAAACTGTTGTCCTAGGAATTAATGATTTTGACAGCATGAGCCCAGAATCCCCGTCAATCAATGTTTGGCATCTTTTTTCACATCATAACTTGAAAAAATTCAAATTATGTTCAAACATGATAAAATAAATTCTAATAAAAGAAGGTCCATAACACCTTAGGGACCAAAGTATGTCATCCATCAAAAGGAAACTTTACATATTCCAATACCCTATCAAAATAGTAGGTATTCTATCACGAGATCTATCACACCAACATAAATATCTAACACAATATCTATCACAAAAAAAAGTGATCTGTAATGCATGCTAAATTGTATTAAAAGAATGAATGACATGTGATATCTTGAATGTTTATATATAATGCATGAGAAGAAATACCCTCATCTCAGTAGGATACAATAGAAATATAACCATAATGATATAAATCATAAAAACTCAAAAACAGTTTTTCACAAAACAGTGAAATCAAATCAACTGTAACAACTGAAAAACAAGAAAAATTGAAATATTCAAGGTACATTGGGCTTTTCCCCGTACATGGGTTAGTTACTCCCAAGAAAATCTTATTACCACGTATCAATTCCTTACTATCCTAGTCTATTAGCTCCAAATAGTAATGCTATGTAGAAAAGAACCTTCCTTTGATACCACTCTGTATGGTCCTAGATCTAGGTGTCACCCAATGGTTCCCCAAATCCAGTTGGTAACATGACCTCAAGAAAATTTTCCCAAATTCCAAAGGTTACCTATTAGTAGTGAGGGCCATGGTATAAAAATGGGGAAACTATGCACTGAGTGAAAAAGTATGAACAACCAAATGAAAATAGTAAATAATAGGAGATGTAGTAATACCATACAAGAAAACTAAACTGTGAAATACAAATAACAATTAAACAACTAGATCATATAATAAGGATTTTTTTCATAAGTGATTAAGAAGCATCCAGACAAGTCAGAATTCTAGATAGACAATAATAAAAACAGAAGAACAGTAAACTCCAACAGCATCACAAGCCTTAGCTTTGTCTGATGTTCTCTAGCCAATAGAAATCAAGTACCTAATGAATAAGGGTCCATTCCCTTATCAATAGATGTAACCATATAATCTATTTAGGTCTAAAATAAATAGTCATACAGGGTGTGAGATGAATCCTGGTAGGAAACCACGAAAATATATGTTCCTAACTATCTGGGAATATATATATGGTAATATACAGAACTAAACCAATAAACTAGGAAGTAATCAAAAATAAAACAATCCTAATGGTTTAAATTACATTAATTTATGTTCATTAGTCAATGATTTGAATCATGTAAACCTTGTTATCTAGCCTAATCTCTGTATACCATGTGTAATTGTAACAATTGACATCTTAGAAGACCATCAAAACAAACAAGTATAACGGAGTCCCACCTTAGGCTTTGGCTTGGTAGACTCACCCCAATCATTAAATCATTCATTACAGAATATATTTTAATGTTATCACTGTTTAATCCCACTTGGTCCAACATAACAAAACACTTTTTAAATAACAACCCTCTGGGTTGCTCCCATGTTCGAACCCGTTTGGTTTACATCAGCACTAACAATTTACAAAATACCACCTGGGCAGCTCACACGGTTAGTACCCCCTTGGTTAACAGAGCATCAATTCGTTTAGTCATGACCCTCTAGGTAGATCTCATGGTCTAGCCACTCTGGTCTATGACCACCTGGAAGCTCTCTCAGTCCATACCTCTCGGTAAATATAACAACTATACACAAAAATTGACAATTCCTCAGGAATCGCTAACTATCAAATTACTTATTATCAAACATCACTAAATAATATCACATGAATATCATATAATCAGTAACACCATCCTAAAAACAGGAGGAATGGATGAAAAATCAGGTATAATAGGAATTATAGATAAAACATCCATAACCAATCAAACAATGGAAATTCACCCATAATCAATGTATAAATCCGTATGTGTAAGTTGTTACCCTTTTATTAATCTACCAAACCATAATACATAATAAACAGGGTCTATCTCCAAACACGCAAAACCCTATACACGGGTATACAAAACATTTAGCATATATATTCCAAAGACAATCAAATAATGGTACAAACCAATTACCTCGATATTGTACAATTGAAATAATTGAATGTAGGCCCTAGAATAATCCTAGAACTAAATAGATGTAGAAAAAGGTAAATAAAAATTAACCTTGAATAACCCATCAAAGAGGAGAATTTAGGACTCAAGACTCTAGGAGAATTGAGAACTCACCGGTGGGATCCCTACACACCTAACTGAATCTTAATCGAAGCTCGGTCAGAGAATATGGAGGAGCTCAAAGATTTCATCCATTCTATCACTCTCATGTGTTATCTGTGGAGAGAAAAAATATGTTCTAGACATTATACTAGAACCCTCTTTGATTCATCAAATAAAAATAATATTACACAATGTGTTCATTAAATGTACAATCCATGTATTAGCCTCAGACGATCCCTGCTTTTGGCGGTCTTCAAATTCACCACATGACCATGTACTTGGTGGTTACACAGCCAGTACGCCATTGTACGCAATAACCAGGTACATGGAATGTACTCATAAGTCCAAAACGTGTACTTAAAAACATTACAAACACATCCTTTTTCCTCAAAAAACCCGAAATCAAGATCCATACATGAAATGAAGGTCTTGGGTTCTTACAAGAATGATAAAAAATATTAATTCTTCATGTGATCCATGATATGATCAATGGAAAACAATGAATGTTTTAGGATATACCATCCTAGTAGCCATAGATTCAGATGATGGATTTTGGAGGTTTTTGGATATTTTTTGGATCACTACTGTGGGTAAAATAATATTTATTACAATAAAAAAATGATGGTCATATGTAGAGACATTTTTAGATCAATAAATGACAAAAGAATTAATTTCATGCAAATTTATTCAAATATAAAATTAATTATAAAAAATATGTTATAACCCTACAACATAGTGGTAGTGTTATTATTTAATTATTATATGATTCAATTTACAATAATCACCAATTTTTTCATTACCTAAATTTTGAATTAGTATTCATTTATGAAAATTAGCCATATTGGGCATGCCTTATCTGGTTCTTCCACTACACTCGTAACCTTAACCATTTCCATTATTTATATCTTTTCTAGAAATAGACAACATCAGAAGATCACCATGTTAGAATAATTACATAATCACAATGAATTAATGAACACATTATCAACTTGAAACTACTATCCACTCAAAACCATAACCTATGAGATGTTTTTCTCATTAATACCTTACTGAAATCACTAATTCATCTTCCATACCCAAAATATACTAGGTAAATTCTCCTTCCTAATCACTCCCTAATAGTGATATATATAAAAAATACCGGATTCCCATGGCCTCGTTATAAGAATAAATAGTGTAACGAGATTAAAATATTATTCTAACATCGTGGAATCCACGATGTTCTTCCAAAGACCAGGCTATTCCTAAATGAAGTAATGTATATGCTCTTATTATATTATCCCATATGTGGAAGAGGCATTGCATGAAATTAAATACATTGTTCCTACTAGAAAAATGGACATTTCCAAAGAGTTCATGAAATCTCACACTGTCTTTTTCTATTGATATCGTGAATCTATATGGACCCTCTCATTTTTCCCTTCCCCTTTCCCAATTATGTATAATTATAACTGAAATGGGTGAAAAATTTCATATAACCTAATTTTACAATACAGACCATACATTGATGAGTCACATCCCACCAATCCATGGATTACATTCCAAATAAGCAATATATAAATCCCATTAAAATCAATCAAATCTAAAAAAAACATTCTCAATGATTTCATCTAATGAAACAAAAGAATATCACCAATTATTAATCATATGATAAATTAAATTTCCCTTGAACATAATTTTGAAACCAAAAAGGAAAACACTAATGCTATACATCTATGACCAGAACATCTTGAACCACTTACATTCATCAAATCGAAATGTATAACTAAAAACAGGAAGAATAGTCTATTTGATACCACCATAAAAGCATAACCAAACTAACGAAAGAAACATACATCCATCAAATACCAATATCCAATGTGATATGAACCAACCATCACATATATACATATAACTAATTTTTGATGAATATTCATTACATATCACTATAGATCACACCGTAGAACCTAGTGGTAAAGAAGGTTAGATATATCAAAAACATATTTTACAAAAATTATTCAGAAAGCCTCATGAATTATCTTCATACATGGGTCATTATATATGGTTTGATACATAACATGTGAATAGAGTTATAGGAGTGTGTAATCATGAGCCAATAATCACAGACATGATAATATAACACAAGACTATATCATAATATAGAAATATTATATAAGAATATGGAATATCAAAAATCATAGAAAATAATTTATTAAAATAACATTCTCTACATGGACAATTATCACATAGTTTGAATATTCCCATAGTGTATATATTCATTCCCTACTACTTTAAACAAAGTAGAATAATTCCCATAGTGAATTGGGTTCACTCCTCATTCTCCTATATGTTATATCTCGAGATATAAATATTTTATCATTGAATTATATGGATATATAATTTTAGATACCATGATAATATAATGAAAAACCAGGCATATGTGTTCCACATGAACACATAAACAATCATAATTCTATAATATATTAAATATCTTAAGAGGTATTAATGTGTTTTATATAAAATTAAATATAAAAAGATCATAATCAATCCAAATGAAGGAGGTGTATGGATAATTATATTCTTTTTACAGTGATGTATTTGATGAATTAAATGATATTAAGAATGATAAAAAAATAGTTTATAAGTTAATTAGAAATTAAAACTAAAAAACAAATCTAAATATCCTTCACTTTTTGGTAAATATTATTTTAGAAAATAAATAAATTAAAAAAAAGTTTTTAAAAATGAATGAGAAATTAAATAAGTATTATTTTTAATAATTTTTGAAATATGTAAAGGAATATTCCCCATGAAAACCAAAAAAATGTGTGAAGAAATAGACAGTTGAGAAAATGTTAAAAAATATTCCTTTAGGATTTTTTAAGAACATGAATTTCAATAGTAAATAAACCCAGAAAATCCTAGTTTTTGGTATATTTACATACATAAATGAATTTGAAAAACATGAAAATGGTAGTGAATAAATCCTAGAAGAAAATATTAGATATGGTTCTCTCTAGTTACTAGAATACTTTTAGTTTAATATTGATTCCATGTTAATTGAAATGGTAAAGAGATATCTAAACCCCAAAATTAATCATAGGATAATAAAATTTATTGGTCATTATAATAAAGGAACATAGAAATCCCAAATAGAAATTTAATTTTTTTCTAGAAGGAATGATTTTGGATAGGTCAAGATGTGGAGGGGTGAATTTGCCTATTTGAAAATGTTATTAACATAAAGTATATAAGATATCTCAAAATAAAAATAAAAATGTTAACAAAAAAGAAATCCTTATAGTATTTTTGATCAATTTAATTTTACATATACTCTTGAAAATCACTATGTGATAGTATGAAACCACCTAAAATAGTGACACAACTTATGAAAGGAGTTAAAATCATTTATGAGTACCTTATTAAACCATTTAGAAATAACCCCAATTATTAATTTTTCAGACATTGATGTAGAACTAAGTTCCTCTTTTCTTCTCAAATAGAGGAAGAACCTAGTAATTTCCTTTTTATGTGGAGAAATAACCAAACGTTCCATTATTTGGACTAAGGTACAAATGAATCCCATGACTTTTATATGACTTGGAACAACCTGGGAACATGCTTTTTAAAAAAATATTCAAAAAAAACATACCTGTTTTAAGATAGTATTAACCCAACACTATTGTCCTAAATTTGAATGAAAATGTATAAGACACAATTATTATACAAAAAATATATTTAAATGAGTAATAACCATATGAAATTGTTGACAAATGAAAATACGAGTGTTGAGGTTTCACATGGATCTTTTGGTAGAAATGATTAAATGGATGTAGTTATCCATTTAAAATCCAAATATTATGTGTTTTAAAAATAAAGTCACACAGTATAGTTTAATTATTTTCCACCTATACAACATCGAAATCATTATATCAAACTTAGTGTAGAGTCTTCCATTAGAGAAGAAATCTCTAAAAATATTTAACATTTATACATAACCACTTGAATATTATAATTTTTTTATTTCAGATTTTCCAAAAGATAAATCCACACATGTGAATCTTAATATCTACATCAATATTTGTAGTTCCTGAGTGATGTGAAGTACTTTAAAAAATATGAATAGAATAATATTTATCATAATAAATGGTACTTTTTTAAAATAAATAGCCAAATAAGATAAAATTTCTTTAACCCTTAATAATTGAAAAAATTACATACGATAATTATATATTCTTCTTCAGTTGTATAAAAATTGACAATATTGTGTTTCTAGGACTCCAAGATAAAACAATTTTTACTAGAAAATAAAACATTCCACTTTTATGTTTTTTTATATTTGTTTTGTAAAAAAATGTTACATGTGGATATTTTGAATAGAAATTGTGTAACATAGATATAATAACCCATGATTAAGGAAATCATTCACATATAATATGATTATTTATATGGATTTTCAATTACATTCCATAAGATTACTTTAAAACAAAGAACAAATGAAAAATAAGAAACATTAAATTATTTTGTGATTTAATAGAATATAATAAAGTATTAATCATTCCTCTACAAATTTATTTATTAACTAGTTTTTTATATTAATAAATATTTAGATTTCATAATATATTCATAGAACATTCAATACTTTAAAAACTATAAAGATCATATATAAAGGAACATTTAACTTCCATTTTATTCTATTTGAATTTATTTAAAGTAGAATAATATAATAATATACTGATATCATATAATCTTATAATCTTATAATTAGGGAAAATGTTTATTCAAACCATATTTCTAATTCATGGAAACAACAATATCAGTCTAATATATCCACATTTCTAGAATTATTTCAATATCTGTCATGTGAATTTTTGTTTGTCCATTTTTTTAACATTTACATTTGAATCTTTAGTTTATTATACTAAAAACATTATTTCTGGAAAAATCATTTAAATTTTATTTCCTATATAAAAGAATGTGTTAATCATTTAATGTTACATGGATATTATTTATAGAATATTTAAAAATATATTCATGATAGGAATTAGAATTTCTTAAACAGATTATAGTTTTATTTTTTCAATCAAAACATATAATTAGTTTATCTAAAGTATTATCTTTAAGATTTTTATAAATAATTATATGAATCTCCCCTCAACATGTGAGTATAAATTTTGAGAATTATTATATCTAAAATTGAAATTACCATATTCCCATTGAGTATGGTTTAATTAAATATTCATTTCTATTAATAAATTTACACCTAATTTAACATGTATTGTTTCTAATACTACCTTGGGGTTTTTATTATAAATTCCACTAGTTTTAAAATCGTTTGAATAACCTAAATAATAACATCACTAGATTTGAAATCAAATTTATCCAATGAATATTTAGTGTTATGAATATGAAATACATAACCATCCCCCTTAAATAATATTTTTTTTCATCCCCTCAAAAGATCAGAAAATGTATTCATCAAAATAGTTCATAAGATAAATCTATTTGACTAATAGAAATTAGTATGTTGTGATTATATTAAAATGTATTTAGTTTTTTTAAATTTTTTTAATGATGATTCCAATAATATCATGAAGTATTTTATCATTTTACTTTGAACTAGTCCTTTTTTGTTGTGTCCTAGGGGATGAAAAATAACAAAAAAAATCATTATCATTAAATATGTTTTAAAATTAAATATTCCAAATATCACCACCACATTCACCTCAAAATTATAATTTTATGTATCTCTTTTCATTCGAATAGTTAAAAAAAGAAATAAATTTACATAATTTCTTAATCATGTGAGTTAGAAAGTAATCCAAATTGTACCAACTATATTAAATAACAATTAAGATGAAATACCTATTTCCTCCAAGATTAGAAGTAGGTAGATTTATCAATAAATCAAGGTTAATAATTTAAGGAGGCCTAAAATTATTCATTTCCCAAATATGTTGGAATGATTCCATATAGATTTTACCATTCATATAAGAGTCATATTGTTTGGTATCGTAGTGTTTTAGATTTTTCCACCTCTAACTATTATAGTTTTTGAACAATCTATACAATTGAGTGAAATGGACATGGACATGCCATATATTTCATAAAAGAGTCAAATTATATTTTACTTAATAACATAATAGTTTCATTGATAATTAAATGAAATTAATAAAATATATATTATTCTTTTCGAATATCATAGAACTATAAATATTCAACATTTAATACTATATAATTATCGTTTTCAATATTTAATCTCTCAAATTTGAGATACTAACTAAAATATTTTTTTCCTAAAACATCATAATCTTTTAAATGTTAAGAGATTAAGAAATTTCAAAATCACTAAATCCTAATACATTATCATTGGAATTATTGTAAAATGAATCATTACCTCCTTGATAGTTTTTGAATGATAAAATATTTTTTTCCTCACCAATAAAATGTTTGGGACATCCAATTTCCATGTATCATTTCTCCATTTTCAAAATTCTATGGAACAGATCATAAAATAATATATTAATGAAAATTGTATGGTCTTTGTGAAACTCTGGTTCAATTTGTATACAGAAACTATTATTATGAGAAAAAAATAATTTCAAAAATTTATTAATATTTAATTTAAACGATAAGGATTTAGAAATAAATATTTTATATTTCTAAAATATTTCTTAAATAATAATTTAAATTTACATATATAGTGAAATTTCATTCAACATTAAAAAAACAAAATATTGAGTTGTTTCCCATGTAACATTTAAATAAAAGACCTCACACACATTTATTAATTTATTATCATAACCATGAATAGTCTTAGATTTATTTATTTTTCAATGTTACCATGTTATCATACAAATTTCTTTCCTTGATCAAATGTGGATAGAATATATTTTAATCATTTAAATTCCTTTATCTGTTTATTATTTTCTTCTAGAGTATAGTTGAACAAAATTTTGTTAAAGTCATTATTTTTATAAATATAATCCTTTAGTTTGTGGTACATCCTTTGAACAGATTCTAACATGTCACCTAGTTTATCTTTAGAAATTGATGTAGTATTTCAAAAAAATCCATTTACTGTAATGGGAACCTTCTTTTTTACTATGTTTTTAATACCTAATTTTATATTCCTTGTGTATATTTCAAATTTTAGAAATATCATTATCTGATCCTTGAAATATAATAATATAATTCCCAAATTAAATTTATTTTAGATTTAGATTGTGTGGATTTAGAATAAGATTCACATAAATTATTTGATGAAGTCATCAAGAAGAGATTTAACATTTCTTTTTGAAATCCATATTCTTACACATAGTCTAATTATTTCATAGGGTTGCATATAGTTATATGATAAATCATTTATTTATTATTCATCTTATTTATACATTCCTTATTCAAAAGTGGGAAATCAATTTTAAAGTTCCCTTTTCAACCTGTATTCAAAATATTTTAGATCTAGAACATAATTAGAGATCATATTACTTTTTTACAACTATTTTTATAATCATTGGATAATCCCTGTTATTTCCCCAAGAGAATCCATTAAATATTTTAAAAAATACCTTAGAAACTTGAGAAAACTCATCAATATCATTTTCATATAAATAAAAATATATTAAGTGACCTATAATATTTATTTGTTATTATAAAATGACTCCTTTTATTTTTATTGTTTCCTCTTAATAAATAGTTTTAAATTCTATCTCATACTGCAATAAAGTCAATATAATCACGGCACGTGTATATTCATTAAAATTATTAATACAATAAATTATAATATTATTAGCCTGAAATATTTTATGATGAACTATTAAAACTCTTTCAACTAAAATAAGATTATGTAAATATTATATTTATTCATTTATACCATTCACATAGGTAGTAAAATAGTGACACATTTGATTCATTCATTCAATTTTTTTCCATTTTAATATCTTGGTATTCTTATGAAAATATAAAATATTAATTTGTAATTAGTTTATAATAACCATAATGAATTTAGTGTATTAATATCCCGATGTAATATGTGGTTTTACATCATGAAATGTGACTGAATAAATTTTTTTTAATACCATAATAATTTATTTTCAATATCGTAGAAATGAGAATACATTTCAACGATTAATTACCTGAGAGAGGATGAGGATCAACCTAAAATATTTTATAATGTTTTACCATGCATTTATTGTGGTAAATATGCAGTTATTTTAAATTTTATTCCATTTAAACATGATAATAGATATAATCATTACAAGAAAAATGGGGTACATTAGGGTACCAATCCTTCATTAGAACCAGTTTGTTACATCA
Organism: Viscum album; assembly: GCA_963277665.1. NCBI lineage: Eukaryota > Viridiplantae > Streptophyta > Magnoliopsida > Santalales > Viscaceae > Viscum > Viscum album. Next base: position 124,057,026 of record OY728128.1, read on the forward strand.
TAAACAATTTTTTTCCGTAGATAAAAATTTCTAGGATAAAGTTAAAAATAATGAATTAAAATTTAAAAAAAATAAATATCCTTTTAAGGTCTAAGATCTGATACATCTATTTAGCTCTAAAGGATGCATGAATGGTCATGTATGGGGTGAATTAGCCACTTAAAAATTATTAATTATTCTTCATAGTTAAGTTAACTATGAATTTAAAAAATAATATTAAAATAATAATTTTTATATATGTCATGTGATCCAAAATGTACTATTCAAGATCTACCTGTGATAGTATAACAACCACTAAAATAGTGACCAATCATTTGAAAGGATTCATAACCTTTTTCAAATTCCTTTTTAACGCATGGAGTCACAACACAAATCCTAGCATTTTCTTATATGGAGAAAAACTGTGATCAAAACGTTTTGTCACATAGTGGATCATCTGATGAATTTCCTTTCTCACTAAAAGGTACAAAAAACATATACTTTTTTGTGGTTGTATAAGTCGGACACAAAGGTCATGCAATTGAATGAAAAATAAAAAATAAAAAATAAAAAATATAGAAAATATAGAAATAATTATGAATCATAGAAACTAGTTGAACTAGTATAGAAAAAAATTCCATCAACAATATTCTATTTTTCCAACAAGGATCAGAATAATGAATTTCAATAACCCAACTCCCAACATTTTCTTTTTAAAAAATAATATTTCACTAAAAAATTAAAATATATTCCACATACCACACAATAAAATTGATATATAAAACTACATATATATATATATATATTACCTTTATACACATCCACATGAAAATGATCCTTCATGAATAATAACATGAATATTATAGCTCATGTATTTTTTAATTTATCGACATAACCAAAGAACATGTGAATCTAAAAAATGAATTCAGAGTTTTTTGTATATATTTTCCATGACATTGTTCACATGTATCCTCCATTTAGTGTTCCTTAAATCATCAATTAAATTTTCTCAAGAATTGATTATGTATTGTTGTTAGAATGAAATTTTTTTAAACAAATAAGAAAATATAGATGCCTTGTATGTACACATCTGATGTTTTTTTAATCTTGTATAAAATATTTATAAAATAGTTTATATTAGATAAAAATATTTAATTAATAATTATAAAACAAATAAATAACGGAATCATATATTCACTATGTATTAAATTGATATATAAAAATATTTGGAAAATGGGATTTCTTTAACTTTATAAAAAACTATTTATTTATGAGAAAATATCACTTTATCCTTCTTCATAAATATGAATTTTACATAGAAAATAATAGGGATTTGTAAATATTATTTTAACAATATGTATGATCTGTTTAAGTATCATATAATATTTTTTGACCATATTATAGATTTCTATAAGAATCAATTTATCTTGTGTAAGAGTTATCTTGGTTTTGAAAAGTATTTATCAGAATTTCACATATGAGTCATCTTTGTTTTCATTTAAGTAATCTCTATTTACATACGTGTTCATCTAGATTTCAGTATGGGTCATATCAATTACAATATGTACAATCTGCTCTAATATTGTTTTCATGTAGTTCATTGTGTCATCATCATGGCCAAATTATGATTCATTTAATCCTGATTTAGAGAATAATTACATTTTTAAAAATTTCGTAGATTATGCTATGCCCTATATTATAAAATGAGGTGTTTTTATACAAACTTATATCAATATACATATAAAAACGTGGTGATCAATTGAATAAAAAATTTAAACAAATTAATTGATAATACAATTTTCTTCTGGAATCATTGCAATATTCAACTATTTATTTAATAATGATTTATGGAATAAAATAAAAATTTCATTGTATATAATAAAATTAATAAATTAGATTATATTTATAATTATAAAATAAATATTTGAGTGAATTTTTAAGAATTTATTGAATAGTTTTGTTATAAACAATCCAAATTTTAAATTGATATTAGAAAAGAAACCATAACCTTTCCTCCTTACTCGCATGGAGGAAATTTAAACAAATTTTTTATAAATATAACCATATTTACCAATTAAATGATAATTTTATTCAGATATATAAAATGTTGTAATCTTCTATTATAATCATTTTTTCTCATGTGTAGGCATTTATTTTTTTATTTTTTTAATTACATGTTTTTAATTTTGATTGGTTCTTATAAGTTTACTAATGGGGTCATAGATCATCATTCATTAAAAAAAATTAATAATTCCTATATTAGTCATGTTAGTGGAATCATTGTGTTCAACTTTTTTTTATTAAAATCCAATGTCATTTGATGGAAGGTATGGGTATGTTTCAAAATAATTGAATCAATGATGAGTAGTTTTAGATAATTTATTGTCAAAAATAAGTTACAATATAATGATCATTCATTTTTGTTTTCCTATTTCGGAATAACATTCATAACATATATTATTATTTTATATTATATATTACCATTTATAATTTATTGATAACTATTCACGATGAAAATGATGAGGTTGGCATAACATTATTCTTGTTTGTCGTTTAATTGACCAACACAAGTCCACACCAAACTAATGAGTGAGTTAGAGTTTATAGTTAAATAATTTTATTATCATTACCAATAAGTCTAATGATATTAATATAATACTAATGGAGATTATAAATTTATTTATATAGAGTATAGATGAGAATATAATTGAGAAAAGTGAGAGAATATCCAAGATATGTACTTTTATGGAATCAATCCTACTCAAAATAAGTTCCATATGAATAAAGGATTTAGTTTAATTTCATGTGGGGGGTGGGGGGAATATGAAAACAATTAGGGGAAATGGGTAGTAATTTAATAGAGAGACAAAAAATTTGAGTGGTTTATAAGGGATGGTAAAGGGGATAAAAAATATAGGGGGTTGGCTATAATTTTTGTAACTTCACTTTATATAAATGTAAATGAAGCTTATATGTCATTGATAAGTGACCTAAAAGATAAAAAACACAATGAATAATCTGTATTACCCCATTAATAAAATTTTGATATATTTTATATACTATTTATACATTATTTTAAATATATATTGTATTTTATAATTTTTTACAATTTTAATGCCAAACAGTAATCACCTAGGTAACTTATTTTTATTATTAATAATTAAATTGACCATCCTACCTAGTTTGGTAAAGATTATAATTTTTTTACTCCATTTAATAGAAATAATTTAATAAATATGTCGCATTTATACTTTAAATGAAATAAAATATTATATAAAAAATATTTTCTATAGATTAATGACTTTTTAAAACATTAATTGTTTAAATTATTATTTAAGATTAAATACTAAATATGTTAGGGTTAACCAATTAGTTTATAAATAACATTGTTAAATTTTTAATTAAAATAATTAATTAAAAGTTATAAATTTAATTTTTGTTTATTATAAAAATATACAACAATTATAAAAAATATATCATTGAAAAAAAAACCTAAATTTAAGTGATTTTAATTAAATAAATTTAAAATTTATTATTCATATATTACCATTAAATTTAATCAATCCATTGGTATTAGAATATATCTTTGGCTTTTATAAAAATTTTAAAGAAATTTTCTTAAAAATAGTTATAAAAATAAGTAATAAAAATTATATATTTTCATAATAAACTATATTTTATTTTCTTGTTTATTTAATTATATAATTATATATTGGTTTTATATTATGTTACTAGAATTTTCTTCAAATACTTTATCAACTTAAATGTTCTTATTGGTTATTAAAATATCCAGTGAAAATATTTATAATTACTATATCTCAAAAAGTCATATTTACAACCACTATATATATTCTTAACATATTAAATTCATGTATATAGACTTACATACATTTCCAAAATCATTCTTTATTTTTCATATTTCTTATCAATATGTTTGTCATATTACAAACATGTTGTTTTTCATTTATAGTTACTGTCACGAATATAGTCTTATTGGATGATCTATATGATGAAAATTTTAACCAGATATTAGTTTTATTTAATTCAGGTTTTATTACATTTTTAATTCTAATAATTATGTTTCATCTATTTATCTCATATTGTGTTGTATTTTTATCATAATATTATACCATAATGACATAAATCATGGTTATTTTTAGTTCATTGTTTCATGTATCGCAAGATATTCAATATAATATTTATTGAAAATAAAATACATATTAATATCATTGAGTGTTATATTTTACACCCAAAAAAATAATTTTTCCGTAAAAACTTTCCTCACTCGAATTAAAAAATTAGGTTTCTTATACAACATTACATATTTTTTACCCCATGTTATATAATCAAACTTATGATTCCACTATTGAAATTTAACCTAGTGAGGGATCCAATTTCACTTTACATTATCTCTCTAATATTTCTACTAGTTATTCCTCATATGAGATATCATTTTGAATTTTTACTACTTATAGTTTGGTACATGTGAATGTTCATTTATTTACACCCTCAAAAAGTGATCCATGTGATACATGATACACCTAGGAGAGGAAAAATAGATGTGAATGATGATAAGATAACCTCCCCACATAAGTGAGGATTTCAAAGTTGACAACAAATATTTGGCACAACTTTCCGATCATCCAAATCTCATAAACCACATATGTAGTTATATTTTAAATAATAAGTTATCTATAAATTCAACCGAAAAATATCGATGACAATTATTATCGTAGATCATCTTCATAATTGTTGCAATAATTAATATGTCACTATATGTATTAAATCTTCTCCAACATTTCAAGAGAATGATATATTTATAGAATCTAAAATTCTATAAATTCTTCAAAATATGTTGAGGTACTACACCCATTCCAATATAGAGTGGTATATAGATCCATTTAATATTTACAATACAAACGATTATTATATAGGAAATCTAACTAGGGAATTTTTTGATACCAACATCATTTTAATTCCATCAAGTATAATATTATTATATCTTATATGATTTGAAAGATATTTTTAAATTGACCACCATTTTGAATATGAAATATTTTGATAAATCTTTTATATTTATTCAATGTTTGTATGATAATTATATAAACCATAGAGGTAACCCTTATATCTTGATCGTAATCAATTGATAGTTGTACTCTATATAGTGTCCACATATAATTTACGTGTTTCCTTAAATGTTGTTAAAGTATAAAATATACATAACTAGTAATGAAATATGTTCATATCTTAAATATATAAAAAAAAATCCAATATGTAATTTCTAGGTCTTAAGACTAGTAAGGAAATAAATAGTGAAGTTATCGCATTTACATACCTATATATAGAATGTGTAAATTTTTTATATATACAATTTCTGTTCTTCTTGAATAGATTCGTATACCTATAATCCAAATATGTACACTATAATGAAATTAATAATGTTTTCCACTATAAATTATTTTTAACGTCTTTTTATATCATTGTACTTAAATGAGGGATAAATAATGAAGCTCTACGTGCATCATTTAAAATCCCCTTATTTAGTTTTTTAGTGAAGAAAAAACATATTCATTTATGAAATATTATATCTCCTTAATTGAAACTTTTATGATCTATAATATTCTTTATATTCATATATAAATGTATACCCTCCTTCTGTTCCCCTTTGGTTACCACATGGATGGATCGTTGAGTAGCTACATGAGAAAGTTGATATTTCCCCCCATACCATTTGATTCCAATTTTTATCATTTTTAAACTAATAAGTATTGATTCTATTTTAGTCCTCATCATTGAAAATATAGCATGATCCTTCCGACTTAGATCAACATCCTCCTTGTTTTTCTTCCCATGGTAGTATTTCCATTGTGCAGTAACAGACTTTAATCAACTCTGATCACCTCATTTTATTTTTTTTAAACATATTGTGTGTGAATATATATTTTAAACTCATTAAATTTGTATATATATCATATTTTTCTCCTAATATATAATTACTCTACATAATTTATGAAAATACTACTCCTTCAGTCATCAATATTTTTATAGGTTAATTTATCCTATAAACCATTAGTAGGTAATAGGTACATGATACCCCATTTTAATTTTTCGGCTAGGCACATCACAAACCATTTTTTGATGCATCATTGTATATCAAAAAACCTTATAAACTACAAGAAAGTGGGATTATATGTGTAGTGAAAAAAAATCTGTTAAGCTTCAGGAAACTGTCCCCACAATCATCTCTCTAGATGAAATTGAATCCCATCCAAGCTAACATGGTTATAAGATTTGAAAATCATGATAAATTTATCATGAGTAATTGATATTATCCCACCAAAAAATGAAAAAAATTTAATCCGTATTATATTTTTGGTCCAAGGAAAATCGTTAATAACTTATATGATTTAATGATTCACATATGTACCCTCACTTATAATTATATAACCAAATTAACAATTAATATATTTGAAATATTTGTTATTCCTTTTTGAGGACATTATCATAACCCTTAAAGGATATTCATTCCCTTCATGTTTGTTGAAATATATTTGAATATCATCTATAATGGCTCCTAAAAATTGATCGACATGATTAATAGAGACTCTATTAGTTAATCACATGCAGGTAAAAACAAAATGATTTATATAATATATGATCGGTTGGAATTCATAGTGATTATATCTTAAATTGAATTCTATATTGGTTATATACTGTATATTCATTTTATTTAATGATGTCATTATCATAGGTAAATCATTGAGAATTATTAATCCCCTCATAGTTAACAAAACAAGTCAATAATATAGTATAGAAGATACCGGTTATTGATATTTATAATTTCATGTTCATGATAGTCCAAGCATAGTAATATTAATCCATCATTATTAATAGTAAAAAGGACTAGTTCACCCCCTGATGAATCACTTAGGCATTTAAAACCAATATTAATTTTATTTATGTATTTATCTTTTTATAAATCCGGTTATATCGGTTCTATTGTAAAATGATTCTTTGATATATGTATATCACTTTGTTTGGGTCCAATACAAACGAGAGCTTCATGATTTCGAGGAAGATCATATGACACTAATTTAAAAATGTTAACATATTCCAAAACCATATTAATAACATTAATATTTTTTTCACCAAACATTTTATCTAAATTTCACACATTATTTAGAAAAATAATATATGAAAGTGAATTAACTTCCATTGGGGGTTCATAGCCAACCATGGAATAATAGAGGATTATGGGTTAATTTGGGATATGAAATGTAAATTCCCAATCAAAAAAATAATATGGCATCTATTTAGGGTGAACCAATCCATATCTAAAATCACACCATATTTAAATAAGGGAATAATAATAATATTTAGAGGAAGAACATTCCCATAGACTGTTGTGGAAGAGTAGTTATAGGATTGTGATGAAAAAACCACACAACTAAAATTTTTCAAAGATAATTATTTATCTAATCATGGGAGAAACAAATTAATAATCTTATTGAAATTTCCAGATCTAACAGATTCCATATAATTTATCATAAATAATATGTTTTCAATATTTAGTGTACCTATCACAATAAAAATTTCATGATTACACCATCAGTGACTAACTATTACCCAAATGTTTTGAATTGGAATTAAATAACGATACCCAGAGTAAAAAATAATACTACAATGAATATAAATCCTAATATATCGTTCATTAGGACACATTCACTTCATCCGATGTCATTTTAGGATCATTGTATTTTAAATCTGTACAACATATAATTTATTAATTTCTATCCTCTTATTATTCATAGAACATCCCCAAAATTAACGAAACCCAGATATCATACCAACTAAAAATAGAACCATCACACACATATATATATAATATCATTATATATAAATATCAAAATGTATCACACAACTAAGAACCTATAATTTTCATGTATTTTGAGATTTTTTAGGAAACCAAATTATTTTACAAAAGATTTCAACATATCCAAAAAATTAATTTTACGCATGATACATTTCATGATATATTACACATAATACTCCCCATTATTTTATAGTTAATGAAATTCTTTGAAGAGGCTAATCTTAGATGACTAGTAAGTTTATACAAAAGAGATAAAAATAAAAAATGATATGTGTGCATATAGAGAACATATTTGTATGAAAACAAAACAAATTGGTATGCACATAACCTAAAAATTTATACCTAGGAACACATATATAATAAATCACGAGAGATAATATTATAATTTTTCAATAATACAAGACATGAGTCATAGGACTATGGAAACATGTGTAAACAATAACAAGAAATGAAAAGAAAACATTTGAATGTTTAATAAAAAAGAATTGATGAATAAGGATATAGAATATAAATAATCATATAAGATAATTTATAATATAAAGTATAAGTTCCAAGACCATAATCAAATAATGGATAAGGTCCCACAATTGACTAGGTTCACTCTCATATCCCATACACATAGTGGAAAGAGTCTCATAGGGGATGGAGTTTACTTACTATTAACTCACAAGTCATCTAATGATATATAAAACATGAACTAATTTATTATTGGTTTAAATTGTCAAAGTTACACTTATTACACAATGAAAAACAATATATATGACTGATTCATGAACAAGAAAATATTTATAATTACATTATTGAGTAATCAAACAAAGGGAACAAAACTATTTTCATAAAAAAATTCACAAGACATGATCATAAGAAATAAAAATAAATAAGGTATATGGTATCATTAGATTATACACTTTTTTAATCATAATCCTCATTGAAGTTCATTGACAATTAAGGAAAATATTTTTTTATGATCATTGCAAAAATGATCTTTGAATATAAGATGAAATATCCTTGAAAATTTAGATAAATATTATTTTTGAAATTATGTTGCACATAAAATAGTAGTTTGATGAAAAAATGATAATTTAAATACAAAATACTTTTAATAATTAAGATAACATGAAAATTATTGTTCATATAGTAAAATAAATAAAATAGTAGAAGAAAGGGTTAATGGGATATTTTAAAAAAATATTCATTTCATAAATTTGTAATGAAAGTAAACCTAAATACAAAAAAACTATAAGGAAATCCTAGAAATATTAGTTATGAAATATTTAAACTAATATAGGGAATACATATATGGATTAGAACAATTTGAAAATAAAAAATAGATATTCTTTTCTCCACTTATTAGAATTCAATCAGTTGATTGTAGATTCGAATGGATGATTAATTGTTCTGAGATATGTAAACTACAAAAAATAACCATATGAGAAGAAAATATATGGTTATTAGTGGAAAATAAAATAATATTTAACTTAATGGAAATTTATTTATAAACAATATCTATTTCAAAGAGATAATAGATAAGAATACTTACTTTTATTCCCAAATTCTACTAAGGTGATATGACCTCTTGTATTAAAAAGTTTCCATTCTAATAATTTATTTGAAATTCTCAATCAAATATAAAAAATGTTATACTCTTCATATATAATTATTAATTATACAAAATTATCTACTTATTGTTTTTTCATCTTCAAATTTTAGTAATTTTTAATGTTTTGTAAAAGATTAGTAATGGATATGTCGATCACGGTTTAATAATAAAAAATTAATCATTAATAAATTATTCATGATAGGGAAATTGGTTTTCTCAAATATATTATTCAATCCCATGTTTATTTAATAGATTTTATGGGTATGATTCATGGGAATGAATTCCACGATGAGCGTGATTTGGCTACTTTAATGATAATAACAAGTTACTTTTTAATTATAATTATATTTTTTTCACCATTACTAAACCGTATTAATTATATAAATATATCCTCAATATAAAATATTATCGATAATAATCTCTTGAAACATATTCCGCATGAAAATGATGACTTTAGCATAACATTGTTTCTCTATATGGTCCAACCGACTCAAAAACAAGAACATGTTATACTAATGTATGAGTGAGATATAAGAGTTATATAAGATTAATATAATTTGAATATAAATATAATGGTTTTAATATATAATAATTATAGATGATAATGATATTTATAAATAGTTGAGATTATATGGCAATCAAAAAAATAGATAATTTGGATGCTCACATTATGTAATCTATTCTTCTTGAAAGAGGCTCATCCAGAATGAGGTATCTTGGCCACTATAAAGGGATTTTTATTAAACAATCATAAAATAATACATTATGGGGGAAATAATTATGGATTAAAAAGATACATGAAGGATATGCGTTATTTTGAGGGGATGCTGGAGGGGGCCTTATGAAGATGTGTTTCAATGGAAATTTTGATATGTCCCATAAGTTAGTGGTTAAGGATGGTTATTTTAAAATGGAAAATGTCATATAAGTATAAAAAAAGATGGTCATCCACATTTACACTAATTTTTTAGATGTTTTATAATTAATTTTGTAAATATTATTTATGTTATAGTATTTACAGTATACCGATGTATTTCATTATTCACCTTTTTATCATATTTTTGTACCTAAAAAATGAGATTGACCCTCTCAGCTAATTTAGTTGTACGATTCAAAAACATAGATTCTGGTTAATTTAATACTACAATATAAAAAATATAAATTATCCTTTAAACGAATACATGAAATATATTTAGAATTTCTTTTTTATACAAACTTTTATAACATTAAATGTTTTTAGTATTATTGATATAAATTAATATCTAAATTAGAGTGAATATATTATTTTAAATATATAAAAATTTCATTTAATACGAATAATCATTTAAAAGTGATCAATTTAACAATAAAAATTAAACTACACTGCACATAGAAGACAACAAATCTTTTTAAAATAACCCAAACATAAAATGAATTTAATCCCATCCCATTAAGGACAATTTTTTATTTCTAAATATTACATTTTATCAAAATATTGGGTTTTTAGTTTTTTTTATTTTAATAATATATAAAATCATAAAATCATAATAATAATATTAAAATTAATATTAATAGGTAACAAAAAATTAACATTTCTATAATAAAATTTTATAATTACATATTTCAATTTCATTTAATAATTATTTTGTTAATTATGAATTATAATAAGTGAAATTCTTTACCGATGATTAGAAAACAAGAAATCAATTTTTGGATTAGTGTAATTAAAATAAACATATATATAATGGTTTAATTTCAACTAACCATATTCCTAAACACCATAAGTCGAATGACACATTATATCATGGTCATATTACATTCATATATATATATATATCCAATCATAAATCTCAAAAATAATTTTGTATGTACTATAATTTATTCTCAAGAGGTATATAATATTTTTAACATGATGTATTGTTTCTAAAATTTTCATCAAAGGTATGACATTTATGGATGATTGTGATGGTGATAATTCCAACCTTATGGTGGATTCATTTACTTTGGGGGACAATTTTTTTGTAATATTACAAATTATATGTCATTTATCTATCTCTTAATTTTTTTAGTATTTATATTATTATTCTACCATTATTAAATAAATACTTATTAATTTTTGTTTACTAGGCCATGTATAATAAGAAATAAAACAAAATATTTAATTGAAGTAAAAAACATACTAAAATCAGAATGTGATTCACTAAGGCATTCCATATTCATTTCTCCATGCCATCAGGTGTATCTATATCATCATGGAAAACCATTAACATTTCTTATAATAACCTAGTCACATCATGCATGTACTTATCCCTCCCTTGGGAATACAGTCCCATGCCAACTTACCATAGGTTCACTTTTATCACCAACAGGTTAAAACTTCATCATCAAATGTAAAATGTGAAAATTTGTCAGAGTTGTAACATCATCCCCCAATCCATTGTCATTAAGCTTTTTCAATATTAGATAAGTATCTTTTGGGACCTTAGGTGTATCTCCTCATACACCAGAAGCTGTCGACTGGCATTGTGGGTCAACTTTGTGACCATGGGATGATTATACCCCCTAATCAGAGTGTGCAATGATGTAAAATAAATAAAAATCATCCATAAATAAAAAAATCCAATAATTATTTTATAAAAATTACAAATAGATATCATAAATAATGTATAATTAATTCTATATCAAATTAACATGTATAATCATACAATCATATAGACTCATAGTAATGCTATCATTGATGACCAATAACCCATCTGACCGATCACATATACAATAAATAAAAAAATAAATAGACATTAAGAATATACTTCCCACCCAAATCCTCACAATAACAAAATTTACAAACTCATAATAGTTTTTCTTATTGATCAGGAATCTTATGGCCTCTTACAAACTGTATCCTACTATTAGTGGGCTCTTTTCAGGTACCCAAGTTCCATGGTTTTCTGATCAGAGTGTGAATTCAACTCTATAGGGAACTAGTAATTTTTCCATTATCTAATTGGTAAAATAAGTGCATATGAATCTGAAATTTTCATCTAAATAAATAAACATTTTTCATAATCATATTTAACTAAATAACATTTTATCTCATCTTCTATCACGACACCCGAGATCGACTGAAACCTTATTTTTCTAGTTTTGGGTTTTTTCTAAGAACATTAAAAAACATGAAATGCCATATCAGTCAAATGAACAATTAATATTTTTACATCCAAAGAAAACCAAATCCCCATTGATTTTAATCAATAGAAAATGTTTAATGATTTACAACACTAACACCCTAGAAATGAATCCATGGGGAATGTTAGAGGCATTCAAACTCTAATATTGATGAATCGAATCCAAGGAGGATTTATAGGAAATTCAAAACCAATGACCATATGAATCCATGGAGCATGACCAAGTCATTCCATTCCAATCCCATAGGCCACATGGGAGTTTTAAATCCCCTTTACCTAATTTAAAGGACCATGTTTGGGGAAATCCAAACCAGTAGAATAATAAAATATAAGGATCACATATAATGAATTCCAAAAATTTATGGGGAATTGAGGATAAATCCCTAGAGTTTGTCCTTGTAATCCTAGGTATCTCATTACATCCTCGTTATAAATTTATTCCACTGATAAAATTTCATGTCATAAAATCCGAGGACTTCTTAGGCTCACATTATCAATCTAGGTTCTAATGTGACACTCAGGTTCATGACTACCCATTTCCCATATTCCCCTTGTCATGAGTAAACATCTCATTGGGAACTAGCTAGGGTCCCCCTAGGATATACAAATACTAGTAAACCCACTTGGTCTCATCTATGAAATTATCATCTCTAGGGAAAATTAAAGGACATTGTCGCACACGCTCTCAAAAATATTTATTTGTTATTTTACAATGTGTCGCACATTGGCTGGCCTAGGTCGTTCTATCTTGGAATAAGTGTATAAAACAACTATTAATGGGATTTAAGTAAGAATTCAAATAGTTCAAAACAAATGAAAATAAATATGGGGGTTTGTTTTTTGACTTTTCTAACAGTGAATTAAATAATAAAATGAGAAGCAACAATCCAGAGAAAATTTATTTAGAAACACTTATATGACAAGACGTTGTTGATCTAATCAACCCCCTTAACAATTAATTTTTCCATATCTCAGATAACTATAATTAATTCAATTATAATCGTCTAACCATGTTAACTTCCTTACCCTAATGAAATTAACACAAAAAAAATATATATGTGAAAATGAGCCCTAGATTAACTTCGGGACCTTCAATCACAACACCCTGCTTTGATTGTGATCCAAAAGCCAACTTGTGGTCAGGGGTCAATTAGTGCAGAATATCCTTCCAGGATTTGAGAATTAATTCTGTTTAGAGATGAGACTTGAACCCTACAATTCTATCCCAATGTGATTAGAATTTGTGATTAAGGTTTCACTCAAATGGTTTACACAAGCCCGACCATGCAGTCATATGCGGGTCGATTGAGTAACAAAGAAATAAAACTCAATTAATTGATCAAAATTTATTGATTACATTATGTTTATGGATTCAATATAAATTAATGAAGGGGTAGGGATTAGATCAACTACCAAAGAAATCACTCTTCCCTTGGTGGATATGTCATCATGGAGATGATTTTCATAAGAAATGGATTGAAAGGGGAACAACCAATCTCATCTCTAAACATATATTAAAGCATATGAAAAAAATAAGAAGATTAAAAGAGAAAAAAACAGAATATAAATTGAATAATATTCATGTTACAAGCATAAGTACCAAGAAAAACAAAGTGGTGGTGGGAGAGGAGAGCCTTTTATGGAAGAGATGTTTCCAAAAGGAATTACATCATACAAGAGTTGTGAGCGGTTCCCAAGAGTCACCCTTTCGGAACCACCTTTCCAAAGCCTCTACCAACCATCCAAAATAGTTAAAAATCCTTTAAATAGGGTTGGGGAGGGCTAGGGTTACAAAATATTTTTAATTGTTAATGGGAAATTCAGAAAAATTGTTTAATCCCACTTTCACCGTATAGTTTTCTTCACAAAAAAGTGAATTAGCTGGCCTTCTAGGAGGATTATTTGTTCCTAATCATGACCCAGAGCTTCACACAAAATTTGGAATCAATCAAAGTGTGGATAAAGAAGACATGAACCAAATGGTAGAGTGATGTCCAATCTGGATGGTTCAGTCCATCATTGTCTTCATGGCCCATTTACTCCACTAAAATTCATGATCCACCTCCCATGTCCAAAAAGAATTTTTATCCTATTAAGTCAGAAACACAATTAAAAAATCATATGTGAAAATATTTTACAGAACAATATTTATGCCTGAAATAAAACAGTGAATTTTAAAAGTGTAAAACTAGACTTTCAGTCAAATTTTCAAATGAATGATCAAATCCCAAATATTCTATAAATTTACATATTTAGCACAATGTGATGAAATTATTTCATTTATTATCAATAAAATTTTCAACAAAATTTTGTTTTATGAATTCCTCTCCACTTACCCTTTTTCACTCCTGGGAAAACCCCCATATCAAGTAAACATCATTATCAAATAAAAAGAAATTTTGAAACATATATCCTTGAGATCCAACAATTCCACACCAAGAAACAAAAGATTTCATTCCTGAAAAAAAACATTATTGCATGTCCTCCATTTATATCATTAAATATATTTCCACTTCATTTATCCTCCCATGACCAAAACACTTACCTCACTTGAATTTTCTCTTATCACACAGATGTCAATTTTTCATCAATGTCGTTACCATCCAAACTCGTACAAGGGTCACCATAGGATTGATAAGTTCTGAAATCACCACTAGATGTGATTCAATGAAATATGTTTATCATGATTACTTTTTTGGGTTGTTCTGTGGCTTTTAGTTGGAAGGATTTAGATGTGAAAAAATTCTGAGGCTGAATGAGGAGGGCTTGACTCTTTTTGAAGAAAAATTTCATTATTCTAATTGGCACTCTATTATGATCTCTCCCCACTCCTCTTAGTATCAATTCAGCTGAATCGTCGTAAAAACTCATGGAATTATTACACCATTCATCATTTCTGCAAAAAAATGTTGATCCTCTCAAACAATGTTTTTCATGAAATATCTAGAGAGGCACAACTTCATTTATCATGAAAGCTCCAGAAGGTAAAAAATTACAACAAAATGATTTTTTTAGAAGAAAAAACATCTCTTAAAAATATAAGTTTCCCCCTAAATTATTACATAATGAGGTAGCACAACACAAGATATCTCCCCCTACACTTATGATCAACTAGATTAGGAAATTTCACTTCAAGAGTTGGATGGATAGGGAAAATTGGCATGTAATGTTGCTAATGTAACAGGATTTTTGTAACCTCTAAATGAAACAAGGATTAATTGTTCATGATATGCCATTATAAAAATGATTCTTTGAAATATGGGCTTTAATACCAAACAACTGCCTCAATCATTTAAAACAGGGTGCCTTAAGCCCTCACGTTTTGATAAGAATAAATCAAATTCACGTTAAATCAAACATGGTTTGGTTCTCTCAAGAAGTGAGGTGAATGTAAATTATAAGATAATAATGGTTCAGAAGCCTCACAAGAATGTGATTTCAAATATAATGATAGTGACATGTGGTATGGGATTCAAAATTCGTAGTAATTTTCATGAAATTAATAAAGTTTGTAACTTGAAACAAAGTCATTTTCAACATGCATTTAATCTTAGTTTCAGGGGATAATTTTTTTCACTTATTGATATGGATTCCAAAATCATGACTAGAATCATTTCCATTCAAAAGATTCAAAAACTCCAAAAAAATTTAAAAAATAAACACACAATTTTTTTATTTTCCAAAAATGAAGTGAAAAATAGGAAAACAATTGAAATTAATAATCTAAATGGTTCCCTCCACCACACATAAAATATTTCATTGTCCTCACTGTGAACCCATGAGATGATATGTTCACTTGAAATTCCTTATTTTAAATAGGAAAAATAATATAAAATGAAAGGGTTAGTAATAGCCTGATATGCTAAAGTGATGATGGGGTCATGTAGTGTGATGAAATCTACTACATCTGTAAGAAGTCCCACAATGTATTTCTTAAAACATTTCTCATTGACTGTAAAGGTCCTTCACATTTCCTCTTGTGTGATATCCACTAAACCATAAGGAAAAACATTAGATACAATATAAGGACCAAACCATCTAGAATGCAACTTACCAGGAATCATCTTCCATCGTGTACTATATAGAAGGACCTTCTCTCCAACATGTTACTCCCTTTTTATGATCATTATGTCATGAAATGCCTTTGATCATTCCTTGTAGAGCATTGATTTCTCATATGAGGACAATAGAATCCCCTCAAGCTCTTGAATTTGCTGCTTCCTTTGAATTCCAACTTGGGCCAAATCCATGTTTCATTTCTTTATATCCCAATAATCTCGATGCTCGACTTCCCCAGGGAGATGACAGTCCTTCCCAAAAAAAAGTACTAAATGGTGACATTCCAATGGGAGTCTTTTACTGTATCCTATGAGCCAAAAATTCTTCATCCAAGCGCATCCTCCAATCCTTCCTTTCTGGTTTCACGATTTTCTCCAAAATATGTTTCAATTCATGATTTGAAACCTTATCCTAGACATTTATTTAGTGGTGGTGTGGTTTTGATGTTTTGTGTCTCACCCCATACTTTCGAATGAGGGAAGTGAAATTCCAATGGTAGAAATGTGTCCCCTGGTCTCTAATGATTTCCTTTGGAACTCCAAACCTGCAAAAAAATTCTGTCTTGACAATGTCCACTACAACATGAGAATCATCAGTCCCGGTGGCCTTATCCTCCATCCATTTTCACAGATAATCAAAAGAAACCAAAATGTACAAGAAACAAAAAGAACATGGAAAAGGACCCTTAAATTCAATGACCCATGCATGAAATATCTCCCAGAATAGTATGGGTAGTTGGGGCATCACATGTCT
Organism: Viscum album; assembly: GCA_963277665.1. NCBI lineage: Eukaryota > Viridiplantae > Streptophyta > Magnoliopsida > Santalales > Viscaceae > Viscum > Viscum album. The sequence goes on from OY728128.1 coordinate 124,074,451, forward strand.
CCTAGAAATATTACCAATGTGTTGGAAACGTGACTACGAGATACAAAACACATTAGCATCATTGAATAAACGAAGACAATAAAATCCAGAGTCTAAGACATTCCTAGAAATTCGATGGGGTCTAAATATTCCACCAAAATCATGTGTATTAAATAATTGAAAAATAGACTCAAACCCATGATCAAGAACACACCTCCTAATAACTTGATCACTACACATTCTCCAAAGGTATGGATCATCCCAGGCATAATGAAGAGACTCACTTTTTAATTTTTGGACTTGATGTCTCTTTTAAATTTTAGGGATTTTAGGGGAAACAATGTAGTTAATATAATCATCATACCAAGGATGCGTATCTGAGATAGAATGAATATGTACATCAGGGAAAGTTTCCTGAAGTGGTACCTATTCCAAGGTGTCATTATCAAGTTTGTAAGTAAGCCTACTCATGTAGTCTGCCACTATGTTCTCTGACCCCTTCTATTCCATTATCTCAATATCAAATTCATGAAGACGGAGCATCCATCAGATTAGTCTAGGCTTTGTGTCTAGCTTCTTTAGAAGGTAACTTAGAGATGCATGGTCAGAAAAAAACTACTTTAGATCCCAATAAATATGAATAAAATTTATCTAAAGAGAATATGACAGCAAGAAAATCCTATTTCGTGGTTGTTTAGTTTGATTGGGCCGAATCCAGTGTCCTTGATGCATAAGTAATCACATGTGAATGTCCATCCAACCTCTGATATAAGACACCTCCAACTACGAAGTTGGAGGTGGCACACATAAGCTCAACATGAATCTCCAAATTTGGTTGCTATTGGAATGGTGGAGGGGTAAGACACTTATTTAGATCATCAAAGATGTCCTAAAAGAATCATCAAACCCAAAACCTGAATCCATTGGTTGTAATCATGACATAGGAAGAGCAATATCACTAATATCATTGATGAAGCGCCGATAAAATCCTGCATGCCCCTAGAATGATCTAACATCACATGCAAATGAAGGATCGAGTAAGGATGAAATTATATCTACCTTATATCTATCAAAATCTATCTCATGCTTTGACACTACATTCACTTAGAAAATTCCATGCACTACCATGTAATGAAACTTTTCAATGTTCAAGACCGGAATCATCTCAACACAATGATTCAACACCTTTCCCAAACTACTTATACATTCATCAAATGAGGATGCATAAACTATAATGTAATCCATAAATACCTCAATGCATGTCTTAAGTAAATCAGTAAAAATACTCACCATGCATCTCTGGAAGGTACTTGGGGTGTTAAAAAGTCCAAATGGAATCCTCTGCTAGGCAAATGTGCCGAAGGGATAGGTTAATGTAGTCTTCTACTGATCGTATGAAGCTATAGGAACATAAAATTATCCATAAAATACATCCATGAAACAATAATGCGTCATCACAGGTTGTCTCTCGAGAATATGATAAATAAATGGGAGGGGTAAATGGTACTTGCGATTGGATTGATTTAGTTTCCTATAATCAATACACACATGCCAACTTTTGTGCACCCTCATTGGAACTAACTCCTTTTTATAATTTTTAACAAAAGTAACACCACTTTTCTACGATACAACCTGAATAGGACTCACCCACTGAGAATATGAAATGGGGTAGATTATACCTGCCTTGAGAAAATTTTCAACTCCTTTTTTACGACTTCGAGAAGAGTTGGATTCAGTCTTCTTTATGGATGACTCACTACTTTATCCCTATCCTCCCAAAGAATCATATTCTTGCTAATATAGGGTCTAATACCAATGATTACAGGTAATTTTTCACCACTCAACACGTTTGAGTATTTGAGATTTGGGGTAAATGGCTTCAGTTCCAATGTAGGGGTGTGAAGTATGGATGATGAAATTAAAAGAACAAAAATATGTGCACAAAGAACATTAGTATCAGAATATACATCACCAAAATCAGAGAATAAAGCCTCAAATCCATCAGCATACTCAACATCTATTTCATAATCAGAGTACACATGATCAAAATCAGAATTATATTCCATTTCAAAATCAAATCTATGAGAGTCTTGTGCAATATAAATAGGTGTGGAAGTACTCTTAGACATCAAACTAGAACCAGTTCTCATAATCTCCCTAAGAATAGGACAATCAAAATCCATGGGTGTTTTATTTGGTGGATCAAAATGGGAGATAAAAAAAAGCAAAATTATCCTCTGAGGGGTACTTCATGAAATTCATTATATTAAACAACACAACTTCATATCCAAACACCATGGAAAGTGTACCCTCATTGAAATTTATGATAGTTTTTCCATTTTTGAGGAAGGGCCTACCAATGATAATGGGATCACATGAACTTACTCAATCATCCTCCATTTTAAGAACATAGAAGTCTACTGAAATAATAATTTCTCTTACTCAAACAAGAAAATCCTCAAGGATTCCTGCTGGATATGCCGTAGCTAAATTCGTCAACTACACCACTACTCTTGTCAGTTTCCACCCACTAACCTAGAAATAAGAGAATGTAGAGTGAGGAATTACATTTATGGAAGCTACTAAATCTCATAAAGCATCATAAAAGTGTAACTCCCCTATGGTTCATGGGAGGGTGAATATTTCATGGATCCTTGAACATCGTTGGTATTACGTGTGTTGGGGTAATGAGTGCTGACACATTCCTTCCAAAGTTGATCCTCTCAAAGGCTTGAATGTGCCCAAAACCTCTTTTGCATTGCATATTTAGCCATATTCTTGGTTTCAACAACTCTATTTAGAAAAGGAAGGGGTTTAGGAGGAACATCATTAATCTTTTTCTTACCTTTATCTTTCTCCTTGACTTTCTCATCAGTCAGTTTTGAATGGGGCTTTTCCAGAGATGAGGTGAATCCCAGTGGAATGGTTAGTGGAGAAGCATCAGTTGCTTGATTCCCAATTCTCAATGTGATGGAACTAACATTCCCATTTAGATTTGATGTTGGTTGGGATTGTAGATTTCCCAAATTCTTACTTAACAGTTCATGGAGGGTGGTGGAAATCTCGATCATTGGAGTTATCAACACCTTTAGCTTTGAACCATGACTATAAACTCATTCTGTTGATCAAGAACAATTTTTTTCAAAAGATTATTGGTATTAGAATCTAAATTGGGTAGGGTATTCCCATGTTCTTGGCTTGTTGATGTAAGGGATTCAATTCTTCATTGGTGTTGTTGAAAACCCTGTGGGTAAGGTGGAGGCTGATGTAAGTTTTCTTGAATGGGGGCCTTTGTTGTTGTCCATATGCATACCTCATTTTCTATTGATCCTTCCACCCTTGGTGGTATGTTGTTGAAAAGGAATATATTTTTCATAGGATATGGTTGTTGTTGCTATTGATATGGTCTCCCAGTAAAAACTACTGCAACAATATTCTATTTCTTTTAGTTGGGGGAAATTGTTTGTTGGGTGTCTTGTCTTAGTGAAAATACCACAAGGTCTCACAGAAGTGGGTTGGGAGTTCATTTGATCCAAATAGATCTTCCCCACCATAGTCGTCAATTCTTCCATATTAGTTTCAATTAAATGACTCTCAAGAGGACACAGAATTACCTGATGTACTCCCCTAACATGCGGCGTACCTTTATCGCCAAATAGATGGGTGTTTTAGGCCATCTTGTCGAGCAATGAACGTACAACTGTTGGTGTCTTTTCGAACAATGATCCTCCAGTTGCAGCATCCACCATGCTTCTCTCAATAGGTGTGAGTCCTTCATAGAAGTATTGTATGATGAGTGGCTCACTGATTTGGTGATACATGCAGCGTGAACATAACTTATTTAATCACTCTCAGTACTCATACATTGAATCCCCTTATGCTTTCTTGATCCCTGAGATCTCCTTTCGGATGGATGTGGTCCTTGATGCTCGAAAAAATTTATATAATAATAGACATATCAAATATTTCCCACATGTTACATATTCATGTTTTGAATAATATATCCAATTCTTAGTAGTCATATAAAGTGAGAATGGGAATTCTCTATGTTTTATATGATCTTCAGAGACATTTCATGGTTTCATTATTGAGCATACTATATTTAATTATTTTAAATGTTGGTTTGGATCCACACTAAAAAATCCATGAAAATTTGGAAGAAGGTTAATTATCCCAGATTTTAGTTCAATGTATGATTAGAGAGTTGGATTTGTAATGCATGTAGGTTGACAAATAATATCAGGTGCGGAAAACTCTTGAATAGTCCTATTGAGTTCATTTTTGTCATTTTCAGCCATTTTATGTTTTTTTATATTTTTTTTAGAAGAGTTCCCAATTTCAAAATTATTAGAGTAGAGGAATTCCCCATTTAGGTAAATGTCGACACTTCCCATACACCGAGTTTATTTGATTCGACCCCTTAGGCTACGCTCAATCACGAGGTCTTGATCAAGTAGATCCTCAAGATGGGATCAAGTCATATATCCTAGAAAATAGTGAAATTAAAAAAAGTGTACACACATATCATTAAATGAGGATTCAATTGGTTGTCTGAATGATAAGAAAAGATATAGGAATGAAAGAAATATAAAAATGAAAAAAATGAGAGAACAGGGAAATGAGAAATAAAAAGAGAAAAAAAGGATAAAATGAAAGAAAAAAGTACCTCGTATTAGTTGAATAAAACACTATCCTCCCCACCAACGATGCCAATTTTAAAGGATGTTGTCACACACATTCTCAAAAATATTTATTGGTGATTTTACTAAGTGCAGCATAGTGGACGACCTATGTCATTCTCTCTAGGAGGAAGTGAAATAAACAACTATTAAGGGGATTTTATTATGTATTTAAATATTTCAAAACAAATGAATAGAAATATGGGTGGGTTTTTTTTGTGACTTTTCAAACATTATTTTAAACAATAAAATGGGAAGAAACAATGAAGAAAAAATTTCTTTAGAAACACTTATATGAGAAGACATAATTGATCTAATAAAACCCCTTCTCCATTAATTTATCATTATCCCATATAATTATAATTAATTCAATTATGATCCACTATCCTTGTTAACCTTATAACTCTACGGAAATTAACACAACCACAAATATTTCCGAAAATGAGCCCTAGGTTAACTTCGGGACCTTCAATCGCAGGATCCTGCTTTGATTGTGATCCAAAAGCCAACTTGTGGTCAGTGGTTAATTTGGGAAGAATATCCTACCTGGATTTGATATTTAATTTTTTGTATGGACGATACATAAACCCAACAATTCTATCCCAAAGTGATTCAATTTTGAGGTTGAGGTTCCACACACAGGGTTTACACATGCCAGACCATGCGGTCTGGTGCTAGTCAATTGAGTAACATTGAATTTAAAAATCAATTAATTTATCACAATTAATGAATTAATGTATTTTTATGGATTCAATATAAATTAATGAATGGAGTAGGTATTAGATAAACTACTTAAGAAATCACTCTTCCATGCGTGGAGTTGTCATCATGGAGACGTTTTGCATAAGCAATGGATAGAAAGGGGAACACAAAATCTCATCTCCACTCTTATATTACAGCCCAAGAAGAAAAATAAGAAAATTAAAATAGAAAAACAAAGAATATTTATTGGAAAAATTGATTTTACATGAATAATAACAATGAGAAAAAAGTAAAGGTGGGAGAGGAGAGCCTTTTCTGGGAATATGTTTGCACAAGGCCTTACAACTTCCAAGAATTATGCGGGGTCACCAGAAGCCACCCTTTTGGCCACACCTTCCCAATGCCGCGAACATCCCTCTCATAGAGTAAAAATATCCTTTAAACAAATTTTAGGAGGGATAGGGTTACAAAAAATTTAAATTGTTAAAGAGAAATCTGGAAAAAAATTTAAACACATTTTTACCACATGGTTGACATCCAAAACGCAAGACATAGCTATCCATATGGAAGGATTATTTGTTTCTAATCATTTCCCTGAGATTCCCTCAAAATTGGGGCTCGATAAAAGTCCGTATAAAGAATATACAACCCAAATGGGGAAGTGATATCCATTCTAGATGGTTCAGTTCATCTTTGTCTTCATGGCCCATTTACTCCACTAAAATGCATGATCCAAATTTGATTTCCAAAATAGAATTTGGAGCCCATTATTTCATGAATATAGTTACAAATTTTATGTAACAATATTTTACAGAACAATAATTATGCCCAAAATACTATAGTTAATTTTAAAAGGGTAAAACTTGAATTTCAATCGAATTTCCAAATGAATGATCTAATCACAAATAATATATAAATTAACATATTTCGCCCAATGATAGGAAATTATTTCATTTATAATAAATAAAATATTAATCAAAACAATGTTTTATTAGACAACACCAATCACTTAGAGGTAATAACCTCACTTGGTATCATTATAGGCATAATGAGGCCTCATTTTGATCCAATAATGGATTCAAATTAATCAATGTTTCGAGACAGAAGAAGATCTATCTCCATTCTAAAGTCATCCCTATATTGGTGTACTCATCAAACATATCTGTAAAAATATATATAAGAACACAGAACTAAGGTAATCTCAAACTTAGTTGAGGGGGAATAATCTCCCAAGATTAATCTTAAAATCATAGTGGGTTTATTGTATCACATGGGTCTAAGTTAAAAAATCCCTATGCCAACCACTTAAATTCATCACTCAATACTACCTAGTGGTTACTAAGTGAACCTAAAACTAGGTAAACTATATCTCCTCCACTTAATATCACTTAATTTTCAACCCTCAGGGTTTATGTTTCATAGGATACGTCATCATAATCAACTATTTAGCCATTAGCGATCAAAGGATACAAATATGTGGAAAATGGTCTATCATAGACCCTAAATTTTTGTTTAGTAAAACATTTCATTTCAATTTAAATAATTATTTTAATTAAATTTTTATTTACCATATTTACAAGATCACATATCACATTAATTCATCATCAAAATTCATAATACTAAGGGGTGTTTATGAGGGAAAACCTACCTCAAACATGATTTATTCGTATTTAATCAATGTTCACTTGACTGAAGCCTTCCACATCCAATTGAACACTTCCCATCATTGTGATTACCTAAATCAAATCCTATGATCCATATTAATTAATTAAAATAAAATTAAAATTAATCAATGAAAATTAATTTACAAGTTCAAATCATATTAATCGTAAATAAGCATGAATGCCTAAATTCTCTCTAGACTCCATCACTTCAATCAAATCACCACCAATCGTGCATGATAGAACCATGATGTAAATGTTATACTATATGGAGAAAAATACCTATCATATGACATCATATCCATGGTTAATTAAATAATATTCAAACAATAAACATCCAAAAATCCATAAGTCAATGAAACTAAATGCGAAAACATGATATCAACATCTGGGGTTATCCCCAAAGAAAGACCCATGGAATCCAAATCATTATAATACAATTTTAACTCTAACTAGTGAAATAATTATTAAATACCATAGTTAAAAAATATCTAAATAAAAACGAATTAGAGATGAGAAGGAATATTGGAAGAAGAAGATGATCACAATTCAAACTACACCCAAAAAACATCCAATATCACCCCAAATCGATGGGGATTGAGAAAAAGAATAGAGGAGGAGGGTATTATGGACCCTAAATGTGCGGGATAGGAAGGTTTGGTTGAGATTTAAAATACCATAGGGAAAATTTTAAATATTCCATAATTAAAAAAAACTAAAAATCCATATAGTTGTTTCACATGGTTGGATAGACTATGGACCGACCATCCTTTGGGAACTTCCTATCCAAATAAACATCATAAGGTTATACCAATTTTCTATCCAAACCATGAATCGACTTCTCTAAACACATATATAACATCCCACAAAATTTTTCTACAACTATAGTCCATTAGCATTGTGGTTGGGAAATGATTTTGAAAACACCGTAATATCAAGCCAAAACCTCCCAAAACTCATACAAGAACTAGAGGAACCTCTTAGGACCTAACATGTAACAAAAAAAATCAAATTTAAATAATGAAACACTTATATTCCTGATGAGAATAATAATTCAAATAAAAAACCCTATATTTCCAAAAAAACATATTTCCTCATGAATTCATTAATCACAATGGAGAATATTCTTAAAATCAACCCACACTAGAACATCACATCCCAAAGAAGTATTGGTGGTATTAAACCATTAATCACAATCTATCTTGGTCAAAAATACATCAATAACAAAACGTGTTCCATATTAAAATGAAAAACAATCTTCCACTTTGAATATCCAAACATAATGCACTTAATTTACTAAAACATGACTCACCACTCATAACCATCAAAAAAAATTTTAGTTGATGCATACCCATGATCATTTATCCAAATAAAAAAATTAACAAATAATTCATTAATGATTTTATGGTTCTCCCTACCACATGATTTATTTCAAAAGGGTTGATCCTAAGCCCCATTTCCTCTCATGATCAGAATTACCCATTCAAGAATCTTTCTAGTGATATAATTTCACACTCTATGTGGATTCCCTCTCACCACACCCAGTCATATGACAAAACATTATCCTCAATTGGTTGATTTCCATCAAACAATTCCCTCCCACACCCATTGACACATTGCCACAACCTTCTGATCATGATGCCTGAATCCCCTTGGGAATCATTAGATCATTTGAACACCCACACTAAATTACACATATGAATCTCTGTATCATTTATTAGTTAATGAACCCCAAAAATCAACCATTTTCCAAGCATTCATTTGAGAACCAAAAAACCTTTGATTTATATCATGCTCGGATAATATCAATGTATCTCCGGACCTAAAGAAAATACTAAAAATTCATCCAACCCACCATATAAATATTAAGTTCAATATAATATATGGAACTAGATATATTCTAATTTATAATCTTATTGGAATACATTCACCTCAACCATTCAATTACTAGTATCATGATTTGACGACCCAACCTATAGGTGGTCATTATTATTGGTACAATCCTCCACCCATTACCATATATAATAATGAATTTGGAATTCCATAACATAACCAAATTCTAATGAAAATAAGAATAATCATTCAAAACCAAAAATACAAATTCATCATTGATATCAATTTAAATCATGATTATAATGAGGTTCACACTCCGATTTAAAATGGTAGTCACTCCACCAAATGTATATCTATATAAAAATCCCTTACCACAACCATTATAAAATCCATAATTGTATATAGGATTCTCCATCAACCAATTGACACCCATCCTCTCATTACAAAAATGAAATTAACTAAAATTGACAATTCCATTAAAATATATCCATTTTTTATCCTCTTCCAAAAGGGGACATTTTCCATTTAAATAACAACCAAAGGAATCTATGACCAAAATCATTCCAATAATTCCAACATTCCAATTCCCACACACAAATGATCACCTATCTATCTCAATTCACCCTAATCAAATGAATCTACTCTCTAGTAAAACAAAATTGCATGCATAGACTCACTATACCATGAGGAACACATTTAACCAAAATTAGGATCAAATTTCAAACCCACTAATGATTCTTATACCCAAGTTAGTAACATTTATCCCAAAGAACTTTTTTCACTCCTCTTAAAAATTTATTAACATAACTATGTGATTGTATAACATATGAACTTCCACTAATTGTTATAAATTGGATCTAGAAGTACCACCACATGCTTTATCATTTAAACATTTAACCTTCTATGGTTAAAACCCACTATCTCATCAAAATACAAAACCAAATTCAACAAAGATATGGAACATATCAATCCTACCCTATAAACCCATTCCTAAAACAAATAGAACCCCATGAATGTCAATGGAATCAAGCATGACCATACCACATAGGACATAGAAACTTCATTTCACCACTCTCACAACTCAATGAAGCCTTATATACTTCTATTTTCAAATTCACTCAAGACCCAACATAACACATCACTTAGGTTACCCTCATATATCTAATCTCATATAATCCATAACAATTGGCATAATTATATCCTATACTACATCTCATAACACTACCATCTTCCACATAACTAATAGGATATATCACATATAGGTTATATATCACATTCTGAATCCCTACATCCATCTGATATACAACCTTAAAAGTCATGTGCCAACAAAACTACTCTAGGGTGAATTTTATACATATTGGAAATATCCTTCCAATAAACCTCTCATTATGGTACCGATCCTCAACAAGTATCTATATATGGGAATACCTTTAGATATACTGTAATATCATATTGATACTCACCGGGCCATCATATACGTGATCTACCTCCTCATGTGTAAAATTACCATTTGCTAACATTTATCTACCTATATCAGTATCATCCAGGATGATCTCTATGAAATATCCACAATCATACATTTCAGTTTTGTATAATTACACTGAGTAACTCTATTGGAAACACTATATATGATGTTATAGACATATTATATAACCAGGTGGATTTTTTTCAATTCCCCTAAGGGTTCATCATGAGGAATCTAAAGTTTATACAGACCAACTACGGTGACTATATATCCATTACAAGAGGGATAGAAAAACCATAATCAGATACAATCTAATAATAGAACCTCAAAACCTATCATTAGATGGAAATAAACTATAACTCAACATAAAAAAGGATACCCTAACAAAATATGATAAACCAATGGATAATTTATTACGAAAAATATTTAAAAAACCCTAATAATTAGTGATATTGACCACACATAGGAACATATAATTCATGTGAATATTATATGCTAAATATTATTCATGAACCCCAATATATTACCGATGAGAAAAATCAATAACCATAATAAACCATAAATCATAATATCCAAATCCCTTGTGAGTCACTCTAGGTGTAATCATACAATCATAAAAGAAAAAACTTAGAATAGTTTTCATATATCACTAGTAAGCTATAATTCCTAGCTAAAAATGTGTTTTTGTTGAACCAGTTTGATATACATCATAATCTCTAACACATCCTTAATCCATTTCAAATAATCTCATAAAATAGTAATAAAAAATAAAACTCCAATACTCAATGTGGTTTCAGTCACATAAAATCATCTATAACACTTTGTAACATTCTACACCAATATATATCCACTGAGATGTTCCCATCAAAGAAAAGCCACTACCGGGACCTCAGTCACACCTCTACAGATTCCAGAGGCTACAGAGTAGCACTTTGTTTCTAGTGTGTAATCATGGGGAGACCATTCATCCTCCTCAGAGTGAGAAATGGAGAAAAATACCTAACCAAAAAAAATAATAAACATCCATTAGTGTAGAAAAAATAAATTGAAAAATCATCACAGATAAATAATTGTCTATATAAAATGAACATGTTTAAGAATACAATGATACATAGTCATGATCATTCCAGAATACAAGACTTCTCACCCACTGGGAGAATCTAATATAAAATATATAATGAAATAAAAATACACTAAGCCTCTACCAGTTTCCCTCAGCCACACCCCATCAAAATTTCCAATCCATCTAAATAGTCCCTCATTGCCAAGCTACTCTGGCCATTTTCGAACCTAAACCTATGATTAGGGTAATCTAATTTGGCACACAAGTTATATGGTGATTGAGTAGGGTGTGAGTAAATCATAAAATGGAACCACCAAAACTATATATACAGAACCCTAAAAAGTGTTTGATGATCATATGAGATGATCATATGAATAAATAATATAGTGTAAGTGTTAGTAATAAATAGCTAATTTTGATCCTTTTCTTCTAACATGACACTCATGAGCCAGACAAATTGTCTCTATTTAGTTTCAGAGTGTCTCTAAGAACATCTCACAACTGTTCAAAACCATATCAGGCCTATGGATGATTTATAGGTGAATGTACATAGAAATATAGATTAATTATTCCATAAATCAAAGAATCATTTCCAAGAAATTCCAACTCAAATTACAAATATTTTAATCAAAAATCCCTATAAAAGGCATTCCTACTTCAATACCCATGATCCAAATCCAAGGCAGGTTTCCACGGAATTCTAAAACATAGCACAACGAAATCTACGGATTATGACCATTTTAGTCTGAACTAAGCTCATATCCCACATGGGAGGCCTATATAGCCTTTCCTCGAATCAAAGTAACATGTCCCAGAGAATCTAGAAAATTAGAATGAATGAATATGAAGATCATATACAATGTATCCCCAAAAAATATAATCAATAATGTATAGATCATGTTAGAATGTCCTAGGAATCAAATGTACCTTAGTAAATCTTGGTGGGATGTTCATCCCATCATGGAAATCTCATTTTTTCATCTTGGTTTTTTCCTAAATCTATCTTCATTAACCAAAGTTCTAGGGTGAGATCCATGATCATTATAACAGTATCCCATGCACAACCTCTATGGGGTTAACATCTTACCATGAATGCATCATGGTCCCCTAGGTCACATATCTACTAGGAAACCCCACCTAAGATCCTCTACCATGTTATCATATCATTGTACTACTATCATCGGTTAGATGGAATGACATCCACTGATATCATCATAACCATATTATGGACCCATTAGCCTCTAATGAAATCCTCAGAGGCATCACTAACAATATATTAAAATTTTCCCATATGAATTCCCAATTCATTCCTTGGTCGGTCCACTCACCCAACATATCCATCATTCTCCATCAGTTCTACCCACACAATTAGTAAAAATCTTCATGGGAGAGGAAAACTCACCCCACTATCATGTCATTAAATTTAAAGCTTTAACAAATCTCATTGTTGTGACAATTATATTCCCTAGGCTAACCACATCAATTAATCATTAACCACTATCTATATGTTACTATGATATCCTAAAATATTGGATGATACATCTCACTTATATCAATTAACCTAATTTATAATGCTTATGATCCAATTTTAATAGGGTAAAACATAATAATTAAGGTCTCATGCTTTGGAAGAAGATGTAAACGAGTATGTGAATAGGGGACTAGTATTCCCCTTGATATATTATTTTATTCAATGAATTTATTTTAATCAAACTAATTCATTTTATTAAATGTCAGTTTCCCTTGTTGGAGAGACCCCACATCATAGAAATGCGTAGAAATGAAAAATATCAAGGGGTGTGTTTGAGGGACTAGTTACTTCAAACTAGAGTTATTCCTTACGAATCATCTCCAATAAGATGTTTCAAATAATAATCTCATTCTAATTGTACACCAATAAAGAGATCCTCACTTCTAATTAATAGATATTACATACTATTACATTAATATTCATTTTATAACATCATGGTCCACTCCAGAATTTTATAGGTAATGTTCCTTTGTAAACATTAATACATTAAAAACAAGTTCACAAGTGAACTGCATAGAATCCCACAACATTCTGTATAACTAAAACCTTCCAACATAATATCATACATAATATTTCTATTCATATCCCATGGAATGGAAATATAAGAATGGGTGAGATCAAATGATTAGTAAGGACACAAATGGGAGATAAAAATGATCTCATAAGAATAACATGATCAAATCTGTATGAGAAAGAGATCATAACATTTGAAAAGATTATCATTCATGCCAACTATCTTAATATGGATAAATGAAATAAATTGTGGAAATTCATATGAAATTAATCAAAAATCAATAAATGAAAATGTACAATGAGAATAGAACATTATAATAAGATCTATATTTTCAAAACACCCAAATATAATAAAAAAATTTCTTAGTTGTTAAGTCTCATTTCCAAGGATATCAATGTGGAATGGATTCTATCCCTAATCCATTACATTAGTCACAGTTCACTCGAAAGACTATCATTGTGGAAAATATACCATACTAAAATTTATTTACTCCCCATTCAAATCATGTTTATCCCATGAGAAATTAATCTTTACCCAATGCAATAAAGGGAGATACTGGTCTCCCACGTCATAAAATGAAAACCATACATATGTGTTTGCAAGATCATAAAACATCCCAAATATTTGAAGCAGTGACAGGAAATGGATTTCATAAAAATTTAATCATTTCATAATGCATGGAAATGAAATATGTTTCATAACAAAATTCATTACATCAGAGAGTATCTGGTTGTAATGAAATAGTTTTCATAAATATTTCATTATTTCATAATATCTTAACCTATATAAAATGTTAGGATTTCATAAAAATATTTTTAACAAAAAATTTAAAATTACATAGAATTAATAAGGATGGTATCATTGTAATATATACCAATTAATGCTTATGTAACCTTAAAGTATGTCATATGCGATGCAAAATTATTTTCAAAGACCAATTGCAACATTTATTGAAGAAAGTATATATTCAACTTTGAAATATATTATTTAAAATCATAATATTTTCTAACATACTAAGGAAAAAAATTCTATCTCTAAATAATCATTCCAATTCTCAATGGAATCTCTAAACCATTGGGTTTTCATGACATTTGGAAATACCTTGCATGTCGTACATGTTAAAATGAAGATTACATTCAAATTTCCAATAAAAATATAACAGTTCCTTGTACAAAAAAATTTCAAGAATATTCATTTTAAACCATTTAGAAAAAATTAAAAAAATTTAATAATTTATTTAATAAATAAGTATAAATTAGTAAAAATATTCTTTCAATAATTTTTAGAAGACATGGACATGGAAGACAAAGGATTCTCGATCCAAGTGATAAATAAATCTAGTTTTCATTTAAAAATTAACTATTGATTACATAAGTTGGAGAATACCGATGGAACAAATATATTTTCATGACATAAATGGATGAGAATAAAATTCATGTGTTTTTTGAGGTATATATAATTTTATTTTAACATTATAAACATAGTCATAGTCCATCTGGATAAACATTGGTATTCTAAAATAAAACATTTACAAAACTGGTTTTTTTGATTCGTAGACCAAATTAAATATAGAGTATTACATGTATATTTTTATTGAATAATTTATTTATAATAATCACCTAGTTAATTCATGGTATGTATATTCCCCACAGAAAAGAAATGGGGGGGGTGAATGTGTCTTGTGTCCTACATAAATAAAAGTTGGATGGAATCTATTACATACTCTGGTAACAATGGAATTGTAGTCCCCATGAAAGATTATAATTAATTTATAATTTGAATATAAATAAAATAAATAAATTAAATACATATCATTTCAATGAATTTTTATATTCACATCATAAAATATGATTTTTGTATATCATCAAATATGCCCAAAAGAAGACAATTTGAGAAACAATACCTTATCTGAAGTCTCCATTAACTTAGTACTCATTAAAAACTAGGGTATAATAATTATAGTTTTATTATACATTATCACAGAAAATTACCATATATATCATACCTTATATGATTTAATTATGTCCCTTTATTACCCATTTATTAATAATTCCTTATTAATGTCACATTTCAGGTAATAACTTCTTCGTTTTTTGTAGATGTTTTGATTTCGAAGTTTTGTTCATTGTATATTGATTATAGTTATATCATCTCCATAATTTTAGTAATGATATTAATATATTATATTTACAATTTATATAATTATCTTCATCAATAAATGTAATATATTGAAAACAGATTACAACGTTCATGGAGACGGCAGGTTGTACGTACACATGAAAGTTGTTTCCATTTCTTATATGGATTGAATGAAAAGAAAAATTTTACATAACCTTTATAGAATACTTTTTATAACATATATATAACATATATTCATTTAATCTATCGATATCACCATTAATATCATAATAAAATGTAAAACATATCACATTTATTTTTGGAGGTTGTAGTTTACATGTTCGCACGAGTGATGTCATTATTTTCAAATGGATTGGAATGTCAGAAGTTTTATGAGTTATTAAAAAAGAAGAACTATAATAATTTAATATATATATTTTATTATTTTATAAAACAAATTATATCATTTCGTGAGATATGCATATGGGAAACATACAACATCGGTTTGCGAGGTGGAAATTTGTGGTAGACATGAATGACATGTTAGTTTCATATGTGATGAAGATGGGATTGATTTAGATTATTACACTAACATAATTAAATCTAAGAATATGGTAGATAATAATTTTATTAAATAAATATAGTTTAAGAAGTTTTTATAGAGAAAAAAGAATAAATAAAATGATAACACATTGTTAAGAGCTATACCTATTCTTCGGAGAGCACATTTAAATTAATTCCTAGAGATTTCATAGAGAGGTTTCCAAATAAAAATAAGTTATATTGTCTATGAAAATGGAATTAAGGAATTTTTTGGGATAATTTGGCCAAAACAAAATGATTTTGGAGCATGTTGAGAAAGGATAGGTGATGACTTTTCATGTGTGGGGATTATAACCCACGTGGAAACTAAATTGAGATTTCCCAAAAGATCAATAATGATAGTCATTCCCAGTAAAAATGAATCCAAAAGCCCATATATTCTAATTTTGAACATTTTATGGTCAAAATATGGATAAAAAATGTATTTACAGATGTTTTATGAGAAAATGTTCTCTTATCTTTTGGTTTAACACTATGTAAACATATTTTAATGTCAACGATGATAATTAATTTTTTACCATTTTAAAAAACAATTGTGAAGAAAAATTACATTGAACTTATTATATAATATTAATTATGATGATTATGAATATGGGAAAAAATTTTATAAGTTCAACAAATTTATGTGGCATAATTTAATTTATAATTAATCCCCTGTACATATTAAAAACAGTTCTCTAAATAATTTTTTTACGTGTAAAAAGTGTATATAAAAAATAAAGAAAATTTTTAGTCTAATGATAGAAAATTGTATTAATAAGAATATAATTGGCCTAATTTTAATTTTAAAACATTATTTAAACAAAATGGGACTTTATATTTTTTTTATGAAAATAATTTTTTAATAAAAATATTTTTTCCACTATTCATTAAAAAATAAAAAACTTCTGAAAAAATCATAGTAAAAACCCTAATATAATTTTGAAAATTTATCCAATAAATGAAAATATTTTTTCTAAATATATTCCATAAAATTTTTAAATAAATCTATTATATTATTTCATTTAAAAAAAGAAATGAAAATTATTTTTTGAAAAAAAGTCTTTTCAACGTATATAAAGACCTTAATAAAAATAATGAATTTTTTCTTCAAGTAATTTTTTTTATTTAAAACCATTATAAATATTTTTAAAAATTTATTTATTATATTTCATACTAAAAAAATTTATGAATTGGTTATAATTGGCACATTTGAATAATATATTAATTAAATCACACGGTTTGTTAACACGTGGTGTTGCGTGTTGTGTAGGATATTGAAAAATTAAATTAATTGGAAAAAAATATTTTAGAAAATATTAGGGTGTTACAAACACTAATTATAATGAGATCTTAACATGAATCATAACATAAAAATAATTAATTATAATCTAAATTTTATTAACTAACAAATTACAACTAAGATCTAAAATCAATTTTTAATGTCTTTCGATCTAGTACTCTCTCACATGGACATATCATGTCATTTACTAGACCTCAAGAGGACCACCTCATACACCAAAGAGTGCATCCTAGTGGAATAGGGGAAAATAATATATTGGGGAGACTATACCCCATTGTATAAAGTGGTATTATAAATATAAATGAATATCATAGTATTGGATAAGAGCATAGACAATATAACATACCAATGGCTAATAAAATGAGAACCAATAAGAAAAATTATAATTAAGCATGTAATTATAGGATGAAATGTATTTAAATGTATAAATGAATGTATACAGTGAAAAGACTTTGTTGAAATAATTAAACACATAAGACACTAATTCCAAACCCCATGCCAGTCTTGTCTCCAAACTCCAACACATCTAACAAGTAAGAATCCACAATATGGTCCCTTACCCATGTCTAAACCTAAATCCATGTAATAATATAGGGTATTAAAAAACATCCCAAATAGAGTGTGAGTAAAAAATAACAGTTCTACCCCTTTATGTCTAAAAGAATCTAGTCTGAAAATACTTGAATTTCATAAAGTGATAAGTTGGAGAATTAATTAATAAATTAATATAATGGAATAATCATTCTTCTTCATCACCATGCCATAATATCACTGAGCATGTAGAAAAACAATTCCAACCATAACCACAAACCCGAGGAATAATCATACAATCAGGTTAAGAACATTAATCATTATTGTATAATTGTGCCAATCCATTTATATAAAAATTACTACACAATAGGATAAATTTCATTATTTAAGAATTTTAGTATTACCAGGAAAATACCATTATGTAATTATTCTACCATCACTAGGAATTCCCATTTATGTATACATTTTAGCATCATTTATCAAATACCTTTACATAATCATTACCAAATCACCAGGAAAATCACCTTACAAAATAATTTTATCATCACTAGGAAAAACTCATTATAAATGTATTTCAGAATAATCTATAAAATCCATTTATAAAATAATTTAGGTATAATTCAAAAAAAAGTCACAATTTCCATAATAACACAATATAATATCATAATCCACAATGGTAAATTCAAAAAATTCGCATTTTTAGTTTAATTACCTATCCATTCAATAAAGTATATGTTATATTCTTTATATGATATTTTTCACACCCATTTCACAAAAAAAATTATCACTAGTTATTCAACAATCAATGATGAAAATTAACAAGTTGAATCTATCATATTCAATCAATAGAGGTCTCATTTCAAAATAAATCAAATTTTATTATTTTACCCAAATAATTATTATTCAAGGGTAAGCTCACACTATGGGTAGCCACAAGCTAGGTCCCAAAACTATTGAAGAAAATGGGATGCAATGATTAATTAAAACCATGATTTATAACCACCCATAATTAAGTTAATTAACTCACCAGTTATGTTAGTGGAATTTCACCATATTGTATATACATAAACTATTAGATATAGACAATATTTTTGTTGTTCTAGGCCACCCCCATCATTTAGATATCAATGGAATGTGATCAATGGGTAATTCCAATAAGAATTAAGATGAATAATATTTACAATAAGAATATAGATCATGCACCATCAAGATAGAAATATGATTCTATAATATTTAAAATATTACACTATGATAATGATGAAAAAATGAAAGACATGGGAAAACCAATGTAAAGAAAATCACTAGACACTTAAAGATGGATCGAGAAATCTCGGATGGAAAATCATTCCAAAATAAATTTATGTTTCCATAGGTTATGAGTGAGAGAGTTTCACAGCATATCAAGAATAAATATTACACACAATATGGATTTAAAACCACTGACCCCATGAAATTCATCGCATGAAACCCTTCACAACATGAAATTCACTATTAATGAGGTATGAAAAGGAGAATCCCCATGGTTAATAAAAACTCTAATAAAACATTATAAGATGCGAACTAGTTTAATGTCTTCTCTTAATTTCACACCCTAAACTAGTTCATTCCATCTTGTTGGCTATAGTTACACATTGTGTAACATGTTTATGACATGTAAATTTCTTAAAGACATCTCTCATCCATGTTTCTATATGAAAAGACTAAAACACATCCATAAACTTCAAAACCCATGGAAAATCTCATCATCCAGATAAAAATATCTACTTAGACTCCATTAATTCAAAAAAAACATACATCTCTGAGATTTATTTAATTTTCCCAAGTTACATCTATCCATACTCAAAAGGAACTAGATCACTATGGCTTAAGGAAGAAGGGAACTCAAAAAAAGAGTTTTAATATATAACAGAAATATAGATGTACCTAGAAAAATAAAGGATCATATAACACCCACAATATACCTGCTTATCCCTAAGATACACCCTAAAATCACTATTGGGTCTTAGTGGTCATTTCTAGCTACTATGATCATATATCATATTCCCCCTCCCAAGTCTCCTCTTGAGCACTCCAATTATCCAACTGTATTTGAATTATAAGAATGGTCTATCATCAGAGATACATCTCACAATGGTACAAAAATCATATCAGATGCTCCACAAAGGATGCATCTACACCACAATAAATGTAATTAACTTAAATCACTTGTGGGGTTTTTTATGATATCTTTGAATCTATGTCAAGTGAAAAAAATTGTGCATGTCATCGCAGTAATGTGGATGGTCCAAACTGTATGCCACTAGACTGACCCTTTCCACTATCTCAAACATCCTAAAAAATTGGTGCACTAACATTCCCTTTGTTTAGATACATAATTTCCTCAACCTAGGCAAAACCTAAAGCAAAACCAGATGACTAAATATATACTCTAAATTTCATCCCTACCTATTTTCATAATATTTCTTCTTGGAACACATATTCACAAACCACCTCCTAATCAACTTAACCTGATCATAAATCTCCAACACCAAACTATCTCCAATGAGCACTGACTCACCTACCTGAATCCATCAAAGAGAAGAATGGAATGGGCTATCATAAATGGACTCTAATGGTTCTATTTGGACATATTCCTAAAATTTATAGATATATGGGAATTAGTTGAGAGCAAAATTCTTCCCCCATAAACCAAATTAATCCAAAACACAAGATCATATCATATTCTAATGAATCTAAATTATCTACTCAGATTTAATATTATTTTTTGGATTATAGGTCACACTCAATTTAAAATATGGTCCCATAGCCTTCTTAATTACATTTCAAAAACGATATTTGAAATGATGACATTTATCAGAAATAATACTCCTCAGAACACCAATCAACAGAACTATCACCCACACATAGAGAATACCCAGACCATCAACATTAAATATATCCCAATTAGGAAATAAGTGGACCGCCTTCTTCATCTGATCTATGATCATCCATGATTCACCATTATTATAAGAGGTCCTATGTAATCCTATCAAAAAAATTAGCTATTCCATTACATTTCAATTCAGGAATAGGAAGATGATACAATAGCCAAGGATTCCTATGATAATTTCCCTTTACCTACTGAAAAGTGAATCATCTCACTAAAATACTAATATATCCTTTTTAAATCATGGTCACCTATACTTCAATTGGAGGTCATGATACATATTGGTCAAACATGGGTGTACCAACCACCTATTAGAATGAAACTGTATTACTAAAACCCCTCATAATCCCATAGTAACTCATACTCATCCATGAATAGGTATAATATTTTCACAACCAAGAGACCATCCCTAGAGAGACACCCTAGAAAAAAATCTATCACACATAGTTATGTCCTCTAGATCAAGTAATTTAATGTTCATGATTTTTTCTAAAATCATGGGTATAAAAAATGTCGAAGTTAGAGATAATAATCCCAGGGACTCCTGAACATCAAGATTCATGTCTGCAAAATTTCCATCATCCACCACCCATTTTAATACTATCACACTACATCTATCAACATATCGTAGACTGAGGAATAAAAAATGGAATTTCTCTCTCTTAGTGCGTAAGATATATCATTGATAAAATGATATATATTCTCTACACAAATTAGTTGTCGAAGGTTCAGGTATGGCTAGAAAACATGTACACAAGTCTCTTGTGGTCTATGTACACTATAAAAATATCTACCAAAATATAGTGTATTTAGGAAATGTACCACCACTTCTAAATCTATACCATGAGTAGGGAAATTCGACTCACACGATATCAGCTATCTGTAGCTATTACGAACCACATAGTCCTTCTAAATCTTAATATCTATAAGTCAAAATATGGATGTGTCACAAAACAAGGTATATGCCTTACTCGAAAATGGAAAGGTGAAGATCAGTGATGAGGTCATCCTACTATTTATCTCCTAAAAATATCTCTCACAATCGTATGAACAAGAGAACATTAATACTTTCTTGGTCATCCTAGCCATTGGTGCTTCCAAATGGTTTAAGTCTGGGATAAAACATTGGTAATAATATTAAAATCCCTGAATTCTCTAAATATAAATGAAATTAATGGGATTCCCCCATGATACCATGAAATCAAACTTTCTCATCTCTACTGACATTCCAGCCTCTAAGATTAAATGTATGAAGACATGAACTTTATCATTCTTTAAACTACATTTGGTTTGCTTGATTTAATGTTGATGGTCTCTCAATATACTCAAAACCGTGTCATGATGTTGGGTATGATAATCTACTAGCTGGTATTAAACTAAGATGTCATTGAATAAAAAACCATAATTTGATCATTAAAAGGTTGAAAGATCTATTTCTTCATGACCATGAAAACTTTCAGGGCATTCTTTAGGCCACATGACATCTCCATGAACGCATACTATCCATACCTTTTCATAAAATAAGTATAAGGTATATCGGATGGTATCACCCTCATATGGTGGTATCCAAATATCATATCAATTTTGGATAAAAACTTCACTCCTCCCAGCTGGTTAAAGTATAGAAGGGTATATCGATTCCTGACCATCACATAGTCTAAACTCACACAGTACACACATAAGCGCAAAGTCCCAACAAAATTCTTTTTGAAAATAATGAGATTACCCCATGGTTAAATTTTTTGAAATATGGGACCCTTACCTTTTAAATCTTCCAACAAAACATTGAAATTATGAAGCTTAGCAAGTTCCACAATGTAAGGAGGGATATTAAATTGGTCTTCTCCTAGGACCAACTCAATCTTGAACATGATATCACTCTTGGGTGGTAATCCAAATTACTCATCTATAATGTCTTCATGAAAATGTTCTTCTATAAGAGTAAATGTATCTATGAGAATTCTTATATCTTATAGATTAAAACCTACTATCTCAGCCATGATAAAATTTCATCTGCACTAAATTGGTCATGAATGGCCATTCAGAAGGCCCCACATGTCCTGGTGAAAATAGCTTCATCCTTATGGAGATTGAAAGGTAAGACTCATCCTATAATAGTCGATATGTTCATGGTATATAAATATACATTCCAATCAAATAATCAAGATGAAGCCTATCATTTCTAATAAATATGATTCTCAAGATAATCATTGAACACAAATTTCTATAGAAAAATCCTTTAAACATTTGATATTATTTGAAAACACTCCCATCATTGTATCAATGGTCATGAAAAAATCCATGATTTCCACAACCAAGCCCAAACAATTTTTAAAATTATAATATATAATGGTATGTGATGCCCCTATATAAAATAAAACCTCTGAAATGTAATAATATAAAAAAATCATACCTCTAATGGTAGAAGTACCTGAATCAAAACTATCCAGAGTAGACTACATAGAGATCATATGACTTGAATCTTTTCCCTAGTCTCGAATATGACTCCCTTGGTTTGTTCCATACTACTATTACTACTGGTCCTACACTGGGTTACTAGATCACCTACCATGGCCTAAAATTCTATTGGAACTATAGTTTCCATTATGTTGAGAGGTAGCTCGGTCCTTCCCAAATAATATTACCTCTCCTAATCTACATAGAATTGTATTCTATTGTTTCCCCTACAAATCCTCTATAGGTGATCAAGACTACCACAAGAATTATTTTGAAATGAATGGTTAAAACAATAGGGCTTCTTGTGGCCAAACATTCCACCCTGACAACACTAAAATGGAAAACAATCCAAAGATGAATGAACACTACCTTGTATACACTTATCATTGTTTCTTTATAGATAAATTTCATAGATTCAGTTCCTTCCACTAGTCAAATATCTCTTAGTTCACATTCTTGAAAAATCCTTGCCGATGATTTGCGCCTCTCCCAAATTCTTTTTCATGATGAGAGCATGATTCATCTAGTTTGAAAGCTATCCTGGTGATAAAATTTAACCAACAACCTAATATTATATAGAATTCCATCTTGAAAACATCCCACCATATGGATCTCATCCGCAGCTAAAGATGGAGAAAATAACTACAAGTTATTAATACATCCAACATAATCCATTACATACATGCTATACTTTGTCAGGTTCATTAAATCATGAGGCTTCTCATCCCTTATCATATCTAGATATATTTGGATCAAAACCATGTATCAATATCATTCTATAAATACTCCTCTTGCCACCCAGGTTTCTATAATGTGTCCCACAAATTCATATTTGGTTAATGAATCATGTATACAATAAGATTCACCCTCAAATATGTAGGATTCATGAGGATCATGATGATAATTTAATATAACATGATTGAGAACATGGTTTCCTAGCTGCACTCGACCTAGTGGACATATGTGTATATTATAGTTGAAACACTCTCTTCATCTTAGAAATCAATGATACGATGTGAATATTATCCCTTTCCATGGATTACATGACCCTTAGGAACCTGTTGTGAAGTTAAACATCCTTCTCATCATCAAAATATATAGGAATATATAGTTCTATTAAACGTGGATCTTGTTGATTTCCACTATCTTGGAACTTAATTTAATGATAAAGAGGAATCATATTCTCTACAAGAAAAACACACTACTTAGAACACTATTTAAATATAGGGTAATCCTAAAAAGTGATCACAATAGAGACCCACTAGATCATGGTGTCTTTAAACATTTTATAACAAGTGATTAAGCATGAAATTATAGATCCCTTATTTTATTAATCAGATATAACTTGTATCACAATTTATAGATCATACAGTTAAATATATCACAAGAAATAAATTTGTCTTTATCATGAACATTGCATGTTATGATAGATCTCAATGCTCCTATCATGATGCATGCATGATCATCCCCTCCCAATCCATTCCATGAGTATAAATATCAAGACACCATTATATCACACATAATGTGAATCACTATAGTGATATAATATCAACCATAAAAAGAAAACATCATGAAAAATATTCTAATCATAGTGTACTTTTAACTCCCCCAACTACATGAGTTATATACTCCCATGAGAAATCTCATTAATATGTACATACACAACCTAGTATCCTTTCAACCGTAACAACAATGTATAGAAATTGGAAAGACAAGCATGAACCTCTGATACAACTTTGTAATATCCCATGATCTGGTAGTCTCTTGCATGGCCAAATCATGTTGGTTACTAATCCTAATGAAATCCTCTATATATGCCTAAGGCTGCTAGCAAGAAGTGGGGGTGTAATGAATATAGGGGGAAGACTATACCAACTTGTATAGAGTCAAAGAATAGTATAAATAAAAAATATAAATAAATATTAGTGTAAGAGAGAATTGTGGAAACAATACAGTATATCACTAGAAGATAGAGGGAGAACAAATAAACAAAATAATAGTGAACTATGTAATAATATGATAAAATGTATCATTATTTCAATCCAAACATACATAGAGAATTGACTGTGATAACATAAATAAAATAAAATGATCGTATCCCCGAACTTCACTTCGTTCCCATACCAATGTTCCAACCCATGCAACCAGAAAAAAATTAAATATAATGTCCATTGATCTGGACCAAAACTGCAACCACATAACCTACTCAGGAACCAAATGGTGGCCCAAATATGGTGTGATTAAAACTCAGTAGGTCGAAACTGAAGTGACTAAATAAAATCACATTAATAATAAGTTCATTCACTAAAGGGATAAATATATTTATTAATTATCCAATTAATATAATACAATAATCAACATACTTGAAACCTTGACCGAAAATTTATGGCCATGTAGAAAAACCATGCCACTAGTAACCATAAGTCAATGGGATAATCACATTGTAAGATGGATCTATATAATCTTTACAACATAATCAAGTCGATTCGTTTATATACTCATTTCAGCACAATAGTAAAAATCCCATCACATATGCAATTCAACATATTCGGACAAAGCCCTTTATACAAGAATTTAAGAATCATTGTTAAAATACCTCTATAAAATCATTTTATAATCACTGTGAATGTCTTGTTATATAAGAATTTCAACAACATCTAGAAAATTATTTTTTATATGAATTTTGGAATCACTAGGAAAATCCTTTTATATAATCATTTGTTCATAATTAACAACATAAGTAATAAGTTATAGATCAAAAAAACATATTATCATATTCCATAATGGCCAATTCATCTAATTACAATTTCTCTTTCAATAACCCATTAATTCATTGTATTATATCAAAAGTCATTTCCATGATAGTTTACACATGCATTTTACTTCGAATTATCCCTAATCATTCAATAATAAAGGATTCAGATTTTAAAGGTGTTTATATCTTAAGAAATAACCTATGATCTCATGTTATTGTGAATCATATTTTAGGCCATTAGAGAATTCAATATTATTCAATGGTAGGCTCAGCCTACTGGTATCAAAAACCCTTATCTCAACACCATTAGACCTAAAGGGATCCATGGAGTAACGCAACAGATGATTTTTTAGCACCCATTATTCAGATAATTAAGACTAATGTTTTATTCATGAAATCACACTATATTGACAATAATTATACAATTATAAATAGACCATATGGTATTGTTATTGACCACACACCTTTATTTAGAATTCAATGAGACATTTTAAATAGGGAATACCAACATGAATGATTGTAGGGAAGATTCAAAAGAAGAACATAGATAACAAAAGATGAAGATCAACACATGATTCCACAGTAGTTAAAATATTACACTACAAGAACAAATAAAAACTGAAATTGAGGGGAAAACCAATGTGGAGGAAGTCACTAGAGATTTAATACTTGAAAGATATTCATAGGAAAATGAAATAACACAATAAGAACCTAGATTTCACTAATATTATTGAGTGAGAGAGATACATGGAGGATCAATAATAAATCTTATAAACCACATTGTATTAAAATTTCTAATACATAGAATCTCATGTTGTGAAACCCTTTCACATCATGAAATTATCTATTTATGTGATATGGTTAAAAATGTGTCACCTTTTATTACAATAACCTCGATCAAACATTACTCAATATGAACGATTTTCAATAAAGGTATTTATTTAAATCTATAAACTATTAGATGACATCTTCTTTGGGACAGTTACATGTTTTGTAACATGTTTACATCATTTAAATATTCAAAATCCAACTCTCATCCAAGTTTCTATAGGAAAATTCTAAACCACCTTTGATGTCCTCCAAACCCATGGATAACTCTCACAAGCCCTTGACACATTTCTACCTTGAATCCATTATAAAAAAAACAAAATACATGAACATTATGATATTTTCCCAAGAAAAACATCTATATCCTAAAACAAAACTCAACCACCATGTTTTAATTAAGAATGAATATCCAAAAAAGTGGTTCAACACAAAACTCAATTACGGAAGGATAATAAAAAAGATAGTTTCTTATATAATTAAATTTAATTTAAAAGAGGAATAAATGCCTAATGTTTTAAAAATGATCAAAATTACCACTAAAATTATACAAGAGACCCATTTTTCTCTCCTAACACTATTCCTAGAAAAAACACTATTAATCAACATCAATTCCTGGCTCAATTTAATTTAACTTAGTTTGAAACCATTGATAAATCCATGTGGTGAAGTAGCTTCACCAAAAATATTTGTGATAAAATAAATCAAACCTCAAGGGATATACCTAAGGGAAACCATATGATAGAAAAATAATTCTTTGAAACATTACCCATTATTTGGTGAAATTTAAAATAAAACTGTATGCCTAAACATCCAAAAAATTAATGATAACAATTGAGGATATGGAATGATGGATAGGATAATTTTACCTCAAATTATAGTAAAAACACATCCAAAATCACTAAACATCAGTGAGGTTTGAGAGAAATAATGAAGGAGAAAGAGGGTGGATCAACCCATACTTGTGAGGTAGAGGAAGTTGATTCTACGAGTCGAAATATAAGTATGAAAAATGTGTATCTATTTTTTAATCCTAAATACTAGATGGTTTGGATGAATGGTTGTATAAAATATGGACCAAACATGTGGTTATCCTTCTATACCAAATTCACTTATAATCAATTCAGCCACAATGTTTTCCAAACCGTGCACCCAATATTATAACTCAGTTCGAAACATCTAACATGGTTTTTTAAAAATCAAGATGTGGCGGTTCACCTATCCAAAGAAAAAACTGACCCTGATGGTTCACACACAATTTTAATATTAACTATGTGATAGGTATTTTTTTAAAAACATCTGAATCCTGTTACAAAATCTTATGAAACATATTTAATCACCCAAGGGAGCTCTTGGGCCTCAAACCATATAAAAAACATCAACATGTTATATTTCATATCTTTTATTCGTAATCTAAATATAAATTCTAAAAATGAACCATATAATAAAATTATAAAAATTTAAAATACCTAATGAATTCATAACTCCCAAGGGATTGAGGATTTATAAAATATTTGATGGAGATTATAGAGCCCTTGATGGATGCAGTGTGTTTATGTGTATTGGATATTTTATAATCCCATATTGAATTTAATTTAGAAAGGGGGATTATGAGTTGATTTTAATTAAGACATAAAAAATAATGTAATATTTTTTTTATAATAATGATTGGAGTATCCTAACAGACATTATTTTATCATTTGGTGTAGTGAATGATAACCATCAATTTGTTTTGTATGATTTCAGTAGTTTATTCATGTAATTCATTCATGAACGATGAATGAGTTTCCCATATTTTATTATCAATAAAATTATCATCGTTTAATTAGAGGCTCATGTGAGTTGAATGAATATATGTACTGAACATTTAATTCATATATATAATTAGAGTTTTCTTCCCTACATCAATGAAACAAGGTGTTTTTTAGTGTCCAAAATTGATTTCAGGGAGTTTATTCTAAATAGAATATTATGTGTTTTTTTTTGAGATTTGTGGATCCCTGACAGGATCAATACCGAAGAACCCATTATGGATGGTGTTTTCATAAAGATATTTGGTGGTTGGAAATGAGGTGCCAAAAATGAGAATTGTAGGATAGATCCTGTGTTGTTGAAAGATGATATATGGAATAGGGTGATCAAGTAATGTTTTCTGGGGTTTCACCTTAGAGGATCGATGACAGAGCCATGTCCTACCATGAAGTGTATACATTAATAGGAACGTGAACTTGGAAACGAACCAGAACATTTATGAATACATTTTAGATGAAATAATTTCATTCAAAATGGATTGGAGACACATATTGGTAATATTGAGACATTTTAGTTATAGATGAAGATAAAAACACTGTAGTTTATATATAAAACATCTAATTATAAGACCATGTGGGGAAAACATGAATTTCAGAAGTGATTGTGAGTGGTAGTAATATTTAGTTATATAAATCATTGTTAGTAGAAGACGATAAGTGATATAACTATAGAGATAAGACATTTCCTGTGACCAAAATGGGAATTTTTTTAGGGAGACATGAATTACTAAAGATCCATCTGTAAATAAATAATTATTTGTAATTTTTGATAGGTTTTAATGAAAATTAGTTTAATATCATAGTTAACCATCCATCCATTTCAAATTACTTTTGATTGGGATTAATGTTAGGAAAATGGGTGAAAACATCATCCAAATTCCATATGAATTTGTGGGGTGGGAATTAAATATTACCCAACCTGTTAATACCATTTATTATTTATTTTAATTAGTGTTCATATACAAATATCTACTTATTAATTAGTTATTATTGGATATAAAATATGAATTAATGGTTAAGGATCACAATAATAGTTCATTGAGGATAAAAAACCTGTTAAGAAGTGTTTTTGAACCATGTATTTTCTAATGTTGCATATGTTTTCATTCTTTCTCATCCAATCGACATCATATTTTTATAGTTAATATCAATACACACTAATTTTTGATGATAATAGCTTATGTTTGAGATTTGTTATTTTGGGTCAATACATGACTCACCCCACTAATTGGTGATGTTCTCCTTCATATGACTATGTGTTGATATCAAAACATTATTATCATTGTTCTATTTGGATGTTCACAAATATATTAGTTTAATGTTATTGATAACAAATTTAATTGATGGTTTATCTAAAATCTAATGAAAAATCATAAATAAAACAATTTATATTTCTTAAAATAAAGGATTTCATCCAGGGAGGGTGAGGGTGGTTCCATATATTCTATTTCTTAACATAAAAATTAATGAAATCATCATGAATTCTGTAAATCCTCCAACAATTGTTCTAGAATATAAGTTACATGAAAACAATAACATTAATGACTATAGTAGAGTTTAAAATATGTTACTTTATTTCATCTCATAAATAGTGTTGATATAACTAATGAGGTTTAAATAGTGAATTGATTTAGGTAGAAACCACAAGATATCTAGGATCAAGATAATATAGTGAGAGATTCATGGTTATAAAAATGCTACATAAATTTTGGGACATTTGTAAGGGAGTAGAAAATGTGAATGAGTTCTTCATTAGAGTGATCAAAATTATGCCAACGATTCAAAGTCATTGAGAAAATATTTAAATATTTAATATTGTGAAATGATAGTTGATAATTCTCCCCAATAAATTTGATGAAAAAATTTGTACACATGAGGATATATTTAGGATGATTGGATCATCAATAAACTTAACAAAAATTTGATTAATTATGAGATTAGTAGAGTTGAATGGTTTAATAGAAAATACAAATTTAAGAAGGATTACATTATAATCCCAAAACATTACAACACATTTTGGGCCTAATAAGTATCATGTTGAATAAAATAATACTATATATGACTTCAAAAATTTCGTTGACAATGTATTTTGCCTATGTAAATGCAATAGGGGAAATATAAATACTAAAGTAAGATTCAATATATGTGTTTCAACTGTTGAATGATTGAAAACATTTTATCTATTTTCCCTTTGATAAAAAATAATTTATGCCTGAATATAACTGTAAATGATCAATAAGAATGAGAAATAAGGTAACAATTGGTCTAAATATAATAATATACTTTAAATTCAAGGTAAATTCCAACAAAAAAGGGAGCCTAGATTTTTCTAAAATCATGATTTCATATATTATCATGAGGAAAGAGAAAGATTGATACATGGATTGAAGGATAATGGGATATAAAAATTTAGGGATAAAATAAATAATCCCAAAGATCCATTGAGTGTAAGAGAATAATGGATTAGTATGTAGAAAAATTTAGTGATTTGGAAAGTCTCAAGGAGTTATATTTTAGAATGAATGTTTTGGTATGTTCATTTAGAGTGAAAATAGATCATTGAAATCTATGAAATATTCATTGAAAATAATCCATATTAATAAAAATATAATGTCTTTGTGGAGATTTAAGTGGTGTTTACATGAGAGTTGGTATATCTCAATATTATCCCTGAAGAGTGTGATAATTTAATTTCACTGACTGAAATACACAAACTTCACTAGATTCATGTTTTCACTGCACTGAAAATACATCACACTATCTCAATTTTTTGGAATAAATACAAGGGGTCTATATAATACATATAGGTGGCTGTTTCGTCACATCATTATAAAATTGAAATAAACAATCTTCCCACCTAATGTAAGAAAGTCTAACTATGATCTATATATAAATGCAATATAACCCATTAACAATTGAAGTAGTTAAAATATAGATAAAATACTATGAGTCCTAGAAATACCTGAATATGAAACTACACTTATAATATGTCTAATATGTATAAATTTATATAAGGAAAATTAGAAATTCCCCAAAAACATATTAATATATAAGTGATACATATATAAATTATGAAAGGAACATATTTGTTAACCCAATATGTGCATCATCTCAAAATAAAACTATCAACAAAAATTCGCATGTATATAACTAAACTCTATGAAAAAATTCCCAATGATGAATATTAAGGCCCTATTCTCCATGTGTGAAATGTAATCCTATAATCAAAATAAGTTCCCTTACAAGGATTACACATAATTTTCCTACACATATCCCAATAGGGGTCTGAATTGTCTGCGAGTATAAAAATTTAATAGGTGGTAAAAAAATATATCCCTAACAACCTTTTATTAAAAAGATATTATTCCAAAAATAGCACATGGATATAAGAATAATGAAATGAAAATAACATGCCATAACTATGAATCCATGAATACTATTTCATATTTGAATGTAACTCCCTCTAAAAGAAGGATACAAACATGGTTTTTTTCTTTGAGCCACATGAAAAATCTAGTTATGCTTCTTAAGAAGTACTAAACACCTATTTTAATCATGCATTGGTTGGGATTCATTGGGGTTGTTTCGAGTGGAAACATTGAAAATTTTGAATGTTTAGGGGTTGTAAATAGTTGCCTTATAGTGTTCCCAAACTGCATGCCCAACTAGAGAAAACAGTGTAAACAAAGGTAGTGAGATTTTTCACTGTTGGTAGATAGTTTGAAAAATCGTGCAACAAAAATGGAGAAACAATGCATCCCATTAAAAGGGGTGCACAAACGGGGCTCACGATTTGGTCTAACCATGAAATGCTATCCAAAAAACCATGTGTATTGTTTTTTAATCCAAATTTAATTTTAAAAATCCTAAAACTCATCTTTTAGGACTCTTATGGACCAGTATGAACACAAACTGATTTCTGCTTCCAATAGAGCTCCCAAGAGAAGATTTTGGGCCCTCGATACCTCTCTAAAAGAGAATATAATCTAGTCAAACAACATTTGATATTCTCTTAGTGGATTCATCTTTATGTTCTTTTTTTGCTGCACCTTCTATATTCCTCTATAGGGATTCTTGGATCCTTGTTTTATTGGAAGGTTTTATAACCATTATTTGTGATCATAAACATATGTTTATTTCTTAGATCCTTGTAGTTTTCATTCTTCATTGGAAATTACCAGTTGGGACATTTTCATTTGAGATGTAGAAAAATATGAGGTAGGTGGTTCTCATTGTGATGCCCAATTTTTATTAATCCAAAATTTCTTGATTTAAATTCAATTGGTGATTTGAATACAATTATTATTATAAATGAAATCACTTTGAATTTCTGATTAAAACCCCAATTTTTTTCAATTGGGGTTTTAAAAATTGAAAATTGGAAATAAATTTCGAAAACATAAAATTCCTTCAAATTGGGCTGTGATAGTGAAAATGATAGAAAATTGCAGAAATTAAAATTGTGAAATTGATAGAAAATGTTTCAATTAAATGGTTGAATTTAATTGTGGAAATTGAATTGTGAAATTGGAATGTGTATTGTTTTAAATTATTATTTTGGGAAATGGATTAAAAATGATTGATAGAAAAATTTAGGTTTTATCTTGGAAAAAGTAATATTTGTATTAAAAAAAATTTGTTTTTAAACAGAAAATTGGAATTTTTGAAATGGGAGAATTGGATTTAATTTTCTTTTATGTTTTCTTAAAATAGATTTCCAATCACTGATTAGTACTATAGAACATTCAATCGTAGATAGTTGGTGAGTTATCTGGGATCAAGAAACTAAGACGGGAATTCCTTAGCACCAAATTAACTCTTTATAATACTAAAATGAACATTATATAGCACATTCTATTCCTCAATAGGATGATGATGACTCCTCTATTTCTAGTTTCAAGGGATGTGTGTAAACATTTTGGTTATTATCACATGAGTGTGGGAGGATCCCATAACCTATAAATATTGTATATTTTAGAAGATGTACAGGTTTCAATCTTGTTTATATTTTATATATAAATGTATGAAAGTGTTTTTGAATTGTTTTACATGCCTTCTGAATTTATATAAACTGTATTAGTTGAAATTTATAATTTTCCATTTGTTTAAAATATTTCATTATTTTAAATTGTGAAGCATGATTTGTTTAAATATTATTTTGAAATGTGAAACCTTTTTATATATAATTTAATGATATTTATTTAGATAATTAAATGTTATCCTATTATTATAAAATCCTTGGTGAGAACCTTCTATAATTTTTATCTCACACCATACCTGTGCCATTGAGTGTTTTTATATTTTCTCTATACATTTTCGATCAGGTGTAAAGAAACAACTGGTGGTTTTTCATTCTATTGATACATGGAAATTGAGAGTTTCATAACTTGTTAAATGGGTTATATATCATATTAACAATACTTATCTATAATAATTTGGATTTAAATACTTGTTTGACTTATGGTACACTTCTCCTGGGGGATTTGTTCATGATTCCATGCTAACTTTTCTGTCTTTACATTAGATTTTTTTTGGAAAAATAGTTCCCACATACATTTTGTATGATGTTTGGTACTACTTGCCAACATTTGAGGATCATGAATTCCATTGAGGCTATGTCAGTTTTCAATTAGTTATCAGCTTACTAGGGTACCTTTAAAATCCTATGACATTATGGTATTATAGGATAGTTTATATTCTTTTCTAGAAGTCAATACTTATTTGAGTAATCTTATCTAGAAATATACGGATGTTGTGATTGAGTTCTTATCGAGATCTCACCATAATGAACCTTAAGTAACTATATGTTGTTTTTGAATGATGTATTGAGGAATATATGTAGTGTTTTCTCTTATTTTGATTTAGATATATTGAAATACACATTTTGTTGTGACTTTGTTAGTATTAAACTACTCTTGTTTCTCCATTGGTGTTTTAATCTGACGTAGTCTTTGTTGTTTACTTTTTTATTGTATCATCACTCCTCAAAGAACATGTGATCATTGGATCCAATATGATGATTCTATTGAAATTGAATGACAAAATCCTCTTCTAAAACTGAATCTGGTTGATTTGACTATGCACAATATCCAAGCTCTTGGACAAGCACCTCAACCTACTCTTGTTTGGGCTCATGCTGTGAAACCTCAAAGGGATGTTATCGAGAATCATTATCATGAAATCATTCAAAAAAATCTGGAAGAGTTCAATCACTAAAATGAACCTCATAATATTGGGGAATGGTTGAGATAGTTGTAATGTTGGGTTGGGTTCTTAGAGACACTTGATAAAATCAAGGTGAATTTCTTGACCATTTTTCTTGATGGACCGAGAAGGAGATGGTGGGACATGATGGTGATGATGAAGAATAATGAGGTATTAGATTGTTATAAATTAGAATATCATTTCACCAACTAGTTCTATGTAGAGTCGATGTAGTTGTCCAAGTCTATGGACTTTTCCAAACTCAGGTAGGCAATGTAGGTCGTGATAATGTATTCAAACCGATTTTCTGATCTTGTATAGTTTGAACCTGTGATAGTATCAAATGAGAATATGAAGTCTTGGCGATTCGAGTTGGAACAGAAACTATATATTTGATCTCATGTTTTCTTACTGAAGCTGTAATCTTATGCGGATGTGTTGGATAGAGAATTGACGGTCGAAATGGACAAGATGGGCATGGTGGGGTTTATCAGTGTTTCTTCTTTCCTTGATGGTTATGTGTTTCACTCTAAGGGAAAGAGGAAGTGTAATGATTCTTGTGGTGGTTGTCTAATATAGGGTTTATATAAAATTCTTGCAGTTCATGGAAGAGGCCTTTTGATTTTATAACAATGATGAAGCTGGGATATTCTAAGAGGGTTTTAATGAGGCACCCAATATACGTGGCTCCAATAAATTCTTGGGTCACCTATATATGTTATTACATTTTTATTCCACTCTACGTAGTGGCATTGGATAATCAACACCTTCTAAAACATCAAAAAAATTTGATGATTGACATATAAAATGGTTCTGTCAACATGCATCTAGAATAAAGCTCCAATACTTAGTGGAAGAGCCTCCAGAGGAATCAAATGTGGGTCCAATAACCCTGATAGTTACAATAACTATATCATCATCATTATTCACTGATCTATTTGATTTTGGTTCTTCTCATTTGTTTATTTCAACTCATATTTTAATTTGATTAATCTTTCTATGAATATTTTATCATATCTGATTGACATTATTACACCTCTTGGTATAAAGAGATGCCTAGGTCTCTATAGTCCCACTTGTGTTTTCTCGCTATGAGATGTCATTGTTTCTTAGAGTTTTTTTAATCTCAACTTGAAATCTATCAATTTTATTTTTAGGATAGATTGTTTAATTTCCAATAAATCCTAAATTTACTATTTTCTTTGATGGGTCTCCTCCACTACACCTGATGGTTAATGTATTTCCTTTTGTAGAGAATGAGACCCATGGATGATCAGTGTTAGACCTTCTTATCTAATTTTTGGGAATGTTATATCAATGTTCTATTTTGTTTTCTGGAGATAATCATTGAGTTTAGATATCCCTTTAGTTTTCATTTTGCTTCCTTCTAATTTCTATGGTTATCAACCAGTAAGGTAGGCAGATATTTCTATTGGTTTAGTCCATGGTACTCAACCAATTTCTATTTCTTCTTACTGCATGGATGTATTTGAAATTAAGTAGCTAATTACCATTTTGGATGATATTCTAGGGAATGGATTTGTATGTTAAAGTGTGTCACCTTGGGTAGTACAAGTTCTATTTTCTATGAAAGATAATGGTCCCCTCCACCGATATGTTGATAACTGGAAACTCAATCTAGTTATAGTAAAGAAAAAATATCTATTTCCACTTGTAAAGACCCGTAAAATTAAATTAAATTTTTTTCTTAATTTTCTTTGGAATTTTACAAGAACGCAGTTTCCGACGGCACCTGATTCCGAGGCCCGGTTTGCCCAGAATCATTTTCGGAAGTTTGGTTCGGGTACATTCAGTGAACGAACGAGCGTGTTTTTATAACTTTTGAACCGGTGTTCGGAATTGAATTCTGAGGGCACCGATGGAATCGCAACGCCGGTATTTTCTTAGAAACACCTTTTCCGGAGTTGTGTTTCCTCAGGTGTGGTTTTTAATTTTTGGGGTTAAGTTAAGGAATAAAAATAAAAGTGGTGCGACTTTTATTTTTATTTTACCTAAGTGGCTTAACCTAGGTTAAGCGGATAAGATGGGACCCATAATATCCTACCCACTAGGTAGGATATTTGTGAGGTGGGGGCCGCACGAGCCCCACTGCTTCTTTCCCTCTATGTAATGCACCTGCGAAAACCTCTTTTAAAATAAAGTCAACTCGTGCGTTTAATTAAATATTAAATGCCCCTATTAATTGAACGGTTTAAGCATTGAAATTAATTCAATTAATTGTTGGATTTTTTTAGAATTAAAAAATGTTGGAATGGGAAATAAAATAAGTCCACCACTTATTTTATTGAAGGGTTGCTTGTTGAGAGGATTGGGAGAAAGCTCTAAGGCCTGAAAATCTTCATCCTCCTTCATTGAAGAACGCGAAGAACGCGAAGAACGCGAAAAATGTATTGTCGCCGACAAAGAATGCCGGCCTCTGACGAAGGGAGAAGAAGAACGCTGAACCCTCAGAGATCGACGACGCGAAGCCGTGTACCGCGACGCCGGCGATTCTCCTTCTGTGGAGCTTCTTCCGCGACGTTCCTTCCCCGCGACAATCTTCGATCAATAAACGATCGAGGTAGGGGATTTCGGTTCTATTAATTCTTTGTGAATTATATCCTCGCAATGAATTCAAATGGTGCATTTAAATCTTTGTGATTTTATACCCATGTCGTATGTCTAAAATATTTGTCGGAATACTTTTTAAAACCACTAATACGGTGGGTGCGGACCAACGAACAAGTCCGAACCCACCGCCTCTTCCTTCTTGGTGAGCGGATTGGCGAGCGACGACATAAAAGGTCGGATGGGAGATGTGAGGTACTCGCAGTGAAGGACAGGCCCCAGGAGGGCCATTGGCGAAGACGACACACAATTCCGACTATCGGAACTCGTCCGGGGGTCCGCGGAGCGGCCCGCCGACGCGCCTCGCTGGCGGCAGGCCGTGGTCCCACGACCGCGCGGGATAAGAGGGAGCGGGATGCGAAAACCGGCCACGTCCGACGGCAAGGGAGGCCCCACATGGGGTCGCGGTCTCTCCATGCGGGGGCAGCGTGCCCCCCGCTTCGCTCGGCCGTAACGGCCGAGCCGACCCACTGGCCACCAGGCCATCGCCATTCGGGTCGCGCCCAGGCCGGGCCGGGCCGCGCCGGCCGGGCCGCATCACGCCATCCGGGTCGGACCCGGACACGGGCCGGTTCGACCCAGTTCGGGCCGACCCTGAGGGGGGGGGGGGGGGTTGGGCCGGGTCGGTTCGGGCCCAGACCCCCTGTTTTCAGACCTCTTTCGATATCTTTCCCATATCATAGGCTACGGACCTCAGATCGACACACCATCAGCGGCGATGTGATCCTTGGATTGAGACGGTCATTTTGAAATATTACACTCATGGTTTCTGAGTACTTTGGGTTCGGTCGGGATGGTTCATACACGAAACCAACCGGGCCCTCGGAGCGGAAACACTCATAACATAATCACCGGACGTCCGATTGTCGTGTCGTCGACTTTGGTGGAGTCCTCTAAGTGAGACAGATCTTTTGGCTTACTCCACTCGAGTTTTGGATGTAGTTGAGTACGGTCGGGTTGGTTTTGACTTAATAACTAACTGGGCCCCTGGGACGAAAAAGCCAATAACTCTCACACCGAGCGTCTAATTGACGCACCGTCTGCGACATTGAGTTCATGTTGACGATACAGAACTTTTGGATACATCAGCTCTGGACTATGTGTTAGTTGATGTATCAGCCTCTCGGCTCATGGAGCGGACCCTCTCGAACGAGCTTGCTGTGTGCGGGAACCCTAAAGCTGCTTGCGACTACGACGACGATTGTACAGAGATCCTCAGTGGATTTGACGGCGACGACTACAACACTCAGAGATCCTACGTGGATCAGTGCTCCCGATCCTGTGTGGGTCAGCGCTCAGCGGTCCTGGGTGGGCCAGCGCCTAGAGATCCTGTGTGGGTTCGATCCTATGTGGGTCTTTATGGGGGTTAGTTACCTATCGATCTTTTGTGGGTCAGATTCTTTGTGGGTCATTGCGGGGGTTAGTTACCTATCGATCCTTTGTGGGTCAGATCTTTTGTGGGTCATTGCGGGGGTTAGTTACCTATCGATCTTTTGTGGGTCAGATCCATTGTGGGTCATTGTTGGGGTTTTTTGCCTATCGATCCTTTGTGAGTCAGATCCTTTGTGGGTCATTGTGGGGGTTAGTTACCTATCGATCCTTTGTGGGTCAGATCCTTTCTGGGTCATTGCGGGGGTTAGTACCTATCGATCCATTCTGGGTCTGATGGATTAGATGAATCAGGGGCAATATCTGATCATCTCTATCTTCTTACGAGGAAGTATACCTGTGTGAGCTGAATCCGGTTTTGCATTCCTATGTGGATTGTGTTGTGATTTCCTATGTGGATTTACGTTTTTCTTTCCTGTGTTGACTGGTTTGTACTTGGGCTCGGATGTTGGAGCCGAATGAGAATTGATGACTTAGGTATATGTATGGGCATATACCTAAGTAGTGTCGTATGTTACTTCGTGATTGTATCTTTCCTTGTGGATTATCATTTGTGGATTCGGGGAGACCTTTGGGGGGTCTCGGGGTCCCTACTGAGTAGCTTATACTCACCCCTGCACTGGTTATGCCCGCACTACATTGTGTTGGTTGCAGACGACGGACAATGCTGATCGTGGTTGAGGCTTGCGGAGTAGGACATTACCGGGAGGTGGACCACTGGGCGGGATGTACTCTGAGCGGACGGCTAGACCCTAGGATCTGTGGAGGCCATCTATACTCACCCTTCGGGTGGGACTTCCAGTGGACGGCTTGACGTTGCATCTTTACTTTCAGTTGTTGTTTTTCCTTTCCAATTGTACATTAATTTCAGTTTGGGTTTGTATCCTGGCCCACTTACTATTTTTGCACTTACTGTTGTACCCAGTTTTTACTTTGTATTTATTTCTACTTCTTTCTTTCTATGTGGTGTTCTTTTACTTTACAAAGGCAATGTATTCCCTTTTTACAGGGATTTACGCCTTGGTGCTAGTCACCATCCCCTGGCCTATGGAAGGCGGGCTTGGGGTAGTCACGGCACGAGCCCCGAGGACAGGTCGTGACAAATTGGTATCAGAGGAGATCGGTTCTACCATAGAACTTTGGACTCTGATATTTTTCTATGTGAAGAAATAGTGTTAAGTGTATTGGGTGTGGTTATCATTCTAGGGAGTCCAGTGTTGGTGCGGCGGCCGATATATCCGTACATCAGGACCCTGACTTATGGTTTCCGACTTAATGCATTAAAACAATGATTGCATGTGTGTTTCAAGTTTTCTTTGTGATTACTTTGTGTTAGCTCACCAGGTATACTATTTTGACCGTGGTGTACCTGTTTCTTTTCAGGATGGACCCACTACGGTAGCCATATAGGGTTCTGAGAGTTGTGTGTGACGACATCCCACCGAGCGACGAGGCCTCGGTACAGGGCCCTTTGACAGCTGAGGCACCGACGGTACCTTTACCCGCCGAGCCACAGATGCTTCCAGCCCCAGCCGCTGACGATGCACGTCACCTTAGTGCACTGCACGAGTTCCTATGCTAGCGACCGCCCAGGTTCCATGGGGATATGGACCCCCAGGTAGCCGAGGATTGGCTAGAGGCAGTGGTACGAGTTTTCAGGTTAGTGAGGACACCAGCAGACCTCATGGTGATCGTCGCTGCGAGCCTACTGCACGCGGCAGCGGGCCGATGGTGGAGTTTGATGATCCAGGTGCATGATGATGCATCTCTCCTCTGGACGGACTTTGAGATCCTCTTTTGCTCAGATTTCGTCCCAGCCACCATCCGTGTGGTGCATATCCAGGAGCTTCTACAGCTGCGGCAGGGAAGCTTGACGGTCGCCCAGTACTCGGTGAGATTTACCGATCTCTCGTGCTACACGACAGACATGGTAGGGCACCCATTATTCCGGTCCTGGACCTTTGAGCAGGGATTGAGACATGAGATCAGGGCATCGCTGATCTCTCTCAGCATTCCGACTTAGGCAGGAGTACTGGAGTGATCCCTTTTGATCGAGAGCTTCCTTGCTGATCCTTCTTCATCAGCGAGACCTACCGTGGGGCGGCACGTAGTAGAGTCTTCTGCAGCAGGTAGTCGACGGATGACTCATGGGTCCAGGAAAACCAAACCCTCGGGAAGACGACCTCAGGACACTGGCTCAGCAGTGCGGGGCACATAGCGCGGAGCCAGTCTTTTGAGAGGCAGTCAGTGCTACACATGCGGTGGGAAGGGCCACATGGCTCGTGACTACCTGACCCGCCGTGTTGAGGAGCAGCAGACGGTTGAGGGGCCACCCATGAAGAGGAAAAGGGTCGACTGTGGTGGTTCGCAGGGAGAAGGAAGACGAGGAAGAGGAGCTGGTTGAGTAGCAGGTGGTGGGAGACGCTTTGAGGATCTACCACCACCACCACCAGGAGGTCCACCCCGACCAGAGGGAGCTGGCGGGCAGAGATAGGAAAAACTCCAGGCACCGGAGGCCTACGACCACGGCGCACACGAGATGATTCGAGGTACTATCTGTGTCTATTCAACCCTTTCTACATTTCTTATAGACACAGGAGCGAGTCACTCTTTCAAATCTGCTGCCCTTGTTCGGAGCTCGGAGAGTCCGACAGAGCCGTTAGCTCGATCCTTATGGCTAGAGTCTCTTATGGGAGCAGACTCGACGATTACGCACTGGTGCTGGAAATGTGAGCTTACTCTAGGAGGCGAGAGCTTCAGCTGGGATCTTCTTGTAGCAGCGTCGAGGCCTTACGACGTCATCTTGGGCATGGATTGGTTATCTACAGTCCAAGCTCAGATTGACTATATTAGGCGCAAGGTGAAATGTGTACGCACCGATGGGAGAAGGTTCACCTTCACCAGCGAGAAGGGTGCCATCGCAGCATAGGATGGACTTCCGCAGAGTAGAGGAAAACCCATCACTCATTAGTTGGCTATCCTCATCCTAGGAGCAGTTGACGTGCGGAGCCCTAGTATTCCTGTAGTGGTGGATCAGTATGCGGAAGTTTTTCCCAACGACGTTCCAGGACTACCTCCTCGTAGAGAGGTAGACTTTTATATTGATCTGTACCCCGGAACAGCCCCGATATCCACTCCATCATATTGTATGGCCCCCACTGAGCTTCGAGAGCTACGAGTATAGTTGGAGGACTTGCAGGGCAAGGGATTCATCTGACCCAGTGTTTCACCCTAGGCTTCCCCGATATTGTTCGGCATGAAGGCGGACGGGAGCATGTGACATTGTGCCGACTATCGTCGCCTGAACCAGGTGACAGTGAGGAACAAGTATCTGTTACTGAGGATTGATGACCTCTTCGATCAGCTCAAGGGAGCACGGTGGTTCTCAAAGATAGACCTCAGGTCAGGCTATCATCAACTCAGAGTTCGGGACAAGGACGTGAAGAAGACGGCCTTCAGATGTCGGTATGGCCACTATGATTTCTTGGGTATGCCATTCGGCATAACCAATGCTCCATCAGTGTTCATGGGCCTCATGAACAAGATAATTCAGCCATACCACGATCGATTTTTCATGGTCTTCATCGACGAAATTTTGATAAACTCGACGACTGAGGAGGAGCACGCCTACCACTTGCGGGATGTACTGGACACACTCTGAGAGAACCAGCTTTATGGTAAGCTCTCGAAGTGTCAGTTCAGATACGCGAGGTCCACTTCTTGGGGCACGTTATCTATGAGGCGGGAGTTGCGGTGGATCCTGCGAAGATCGAGGTAGTGCTAGCTTGGGAGCCACCCAGGAGCGTGACGGAGGTGCGGAGTTTTTTGGGACTAGCTGGATACTACCGGTGATTTTTTCCAGACATCTCCAGAGTTTTGGCACCACTCTCAGCTTTGACGAAGAAGGGGAAACCTTTTTTGTGGTAAGACAGATGTCAGCAGAGCTTCCAGGAGCTGAGACAGATATTGACCAGCGCCCCTATCTTGAGGCTTCCGGAGGAGGAAGTAGGGTACGTAGTCTACTACAATGCATCAGGGACTGGGCTCGGATGTGTCCTGATGATGGATCGGGTAGTGAACGCATATGGATCACGTCATTTGAGGACGAATGAGCAGAACTATGTTACCCATGACCCGGAGTTAGCAGTAGTGGTATTTACTTTGAAGGCATGGAGGCACTACCTGATGGGCGAGCGCTTTACAGTATTTTCTGACCATCAGAGTCTCAGGTACAACTTCTCTCAGAAGGACCTGAACCCGAGACAATGGCGATGGCTCGAGTTCGTCCAGGACTATGACTTTGAGATAGTCTATACTCCTAGGAATGGGAATGTAGTAGCCGATGCTCTCAGCAGGAGTACGGGCATTCAGCTACTTGAGGAGGCGACAGAGTAGCTAGCTGCTTTGCAGATATCCTTCGTGGATAGAGATGGAGCAGCCTTACTTCAGTCTCTCATAGTCACCGCTCAACTACTGCAGCGGGTCAGAGAAGCACAGCGTGGGGACACCGACTGTGAGACCCTGCGTGCGCAGATATCCTCAGGACATGATCCTGATGGTTTCTCCTTTGGAGTAGAGCACGAAATCCTTTTCAGAGGACGTACCTTGGTACCGGTTGCTTTACAGAAGGAGGTGCTAAGAGAGTTTCACACTTCTCCTTTGGCGGTACATCCTGGAGTGGTGATGATGTATCAGGATCTCAGATGACAACACTGGTGGCCGGGCATGAAGAAGGTTGTGGCAGTGTTCGTTTCTCGATGCCTCACCTGCCAGCAGGTGAAGGCAGAGCATCATGTACCAGCAGGCTTGGTACAGCCCTTGGAGGTCCTGGAGTGGAAGTGGGACAGAATATCTATGGACTTCATGATTGGACTTCCACGCACTTCCAGAGGTCATGACTCCATTTGGGTGATTGTCGACCGACTCACCAAGTCAGCTCACTTCTTACCCATCAGGGAGCAGGGCTCAGTGGAGAGCTTGGGACGTCTCTATGTTCAGGAAATTTTATGGCTTCATAGTGTGCCATCATCTATCATATCCGATCTAGATGCTCGCTTTACTTCCCGGCTTTGGAAGGGGTTGTAGGAGGCATTCGGGATGCAGCTACGTCTGAGCACCGCCTTACACCATCAGACAGATGGTCAGACAGAGGGGACCATTCCGACTCTCGAGGACATGCTCTGTGCATGTGTCCTCGACTTTTTTCGTAGTTGGGAGGACCACCTACCCTTGGTGGAGTTCGCGTACAACAACAGTTACCACTCCAC
Source organism: Viscum album (assembly GCA_963277665.1). NCBI lineage: Eukaryota > Viridiplantae > Streptophyta > Magnoliopsida > Santalales > Viscaceae > Viscum > Viscum album. Next base: position 124,118,674 of record OY728128.1, read on the forward strand.
CATCGGGATGGCACCATACGAGGCGTTGTACGGCCGACCTTGCAGATCTCCATTGAGCTGGACAGACCCTGGGGAGTCAACACTTGTGGGACCGGAGGTGGTCCAGGCCATGACAGAGAAGGTCCAGTTCATCCAAGAGCGGATGAGGACAGCTCAAAGCCGGCAGAAGTCTTATGCTGACAGGATGCAGAGGCCACTAGAGTTCGAGGATGGCGACCACGTCTTCTTGCGTGTCTCACCTCGATGTGGATTATAGAGACTTGGCCGAGGCGGAAAGTTGTCTCCATGCTTCATCGGACCATTACAGGTCCTCAGTAGGATTGGAGAGGTGGCTTATCACCTGGCTCTACCACCTCAGTTGCACCGGGTGCATGACGTCTTCAACGTATCCCAGCTGAGGAAATACGTGCACGACCCGACACATATCATTGACCATGGGGAGATGGACGTTGATGATGGGGCGACTTTTGTGGAGGTCCCGGTGCAGATTGAGGATCGACAGGAGCGAGTCCTATGTGGATGGTCGATTCCTCTAGTGCGCATCAGATGGAAGCACGTGAACCTCTAAAAGGGCACTTGGGAGAGGGAGGCTCAGATGCATGCTCAGTAACCACATTTGTTTCCCTAGTTTATGATGTATCTTTACGGGGACGTAATGCCCTTAGATGGGAGTGATGTAAAGACCCATAAAATTCAAGGATGTTTTTTTATTAATTTTCTTTGTAATTTTACAAGAATACAGTTTTTGACGACACCTGATTCCAAGGCATGGCGTGCCCATAATCATTTTCCGAAGTTTGGCTCGGGTACGTTCAGTGAACGAATGAGCGGGTTTTTTCTAACTTTTGAACCGGTGCTCGGAATCGAATTCTGAGGGCACCGATGGAATCGTAGCGCCCGAATTTGCTTAAAAACACCTTTTTCGGAGTTTCTTTTGCTCGGGTGTGGTTTTTAATTTTTGGGGTTAAGTTAAGGAATAAAAATAAAAGTGGTGAGACTTTTTATTTTTATTTTACCTAAGTGGCTTAACCTAGGTTAAGCGGATAAGATGGGACCCATAATATCCTACCCACTTGGTAGGATATTTGTGAGGTGGGGCCCGCACAATCCCTACCGTTTCTTTCCCTCTAAGTAACGCACCCGCGAAAACCTCTTTTTAAATAAAGTCAACCCGTGCGTTTAATTAAATATTAAACACCCCTATTAATTGAACGGTTTAAGCATTGCAATTAATTCAATTAATTGTTGGATTCTTTTTATGAATTACAAAATCTTGGAATGGGAAATAAAATAAGACCAATACTTATTTTATTGAAGGGTTTCTTGTTGAGAGGATTGGGAGAATGCTCTAAGGCTTGAAAATCTTCATCCTCCTTCGTTGAAGAACGCGAAGAACTTGAAGAACGCGAAGAAAGCATCGTCACCGAAGAAGAACGCCGACCTCCGACGAAGGGCGACGAAGAATGCCGAACCCTTGTAGATCGACGACGCGACGCCGTGTACCGCGACGCCGATGATTCTCCTTCCGCGACGCTTTTTCCGCGATGTTCCTTCCCCACGACAATCTTCGATCAACAACCGATTGATGTAGGGGATTGCGGTTCTTTTAATTCATTGTTAATTATATCCTCGGCATGAATTCAAATGCTGCATTTAAATCATTGTGATTTTATACCCATGTTGTATGTCTAAAAGTTTTGTCGGAAGACATTTTAAAACCGCTAACATGGTGGGTGCGGACCAACGAACAAGTCCGAACCCACCGCCTCTTCGTTCTTGGAGAGCGGATTGGAGGGAGACGACAAAGCAGGCCACACGGGCGATGTGAGGTCCTTGTAGTGAAGGATAGGCCCCTGAAGGGCCATTGGCGTAGATGGTACGCAATTCTGACCACCGGAACTCGTCCGGTGGTCCGCGGAGCGGCCTGCCGGCGCGCCTCGCCGGCACGGCAGCGCCGGCGGCAAGCGGCGACGGCGCCTGGCGCACCGCCGGGAGGACCCGCCGCGGCGGCAGGCAGTGGTCCTGCGACCACGCGGGACCGAAGGGAGCGGGACGCGGCAACCGGCCACGTCCGACGGCAAAGGCGGCCCCACGCGGGGCCGCGGCCTCTCCACGCTGGGGCAGCACTCCCCCCGCTTCGCTCGGCCGTAACAGCCGAGCCGACCCGCTGGCCACCCGGACAGCGCCATCCGGGATGCGCCCAGGCCAGGCCGGGTCACGCTATCCGGGTCGGAGCTGGGTCGGGTTGACCCAATTCGGGTCGACCTATGGGGGGTTGGGCCGGGTCGGTCCAGGCCCAGACCCACCATTTTCGGACCTCTTTTGTTCTTTTGACCATATCATGGGCTACGGACCTCCGATCGGTACACCGTTAGCGGCGATGTGATCCTTGGATCGAGATGGTCGTTTTGAAATATTACACTCAAGGTTTCGGAATACTTTGGATTCGTCCGGGATGGTTCGTACACGAAACTAACCGGGCCCTCAGAGCGGAAACGCTCATAACTTAAGCTCCGGACGTCTGATTGACGTGCCGTTGACTTTGATGGATTCCTCTAAGTGAGACAGATATTTTTTCTTACTCCACTCGAGGTTTGGACATAGTTGGAGTAGATTCCGGTTGGTTTTGACTTAAAAACCAACCGGGCCCCTAGGACAAAAAAGCCAATAACTCTCAGATCGAACGTCCGATTGACGCGCCGTCTGCGATGTTGAGTTCCTGTTGACAATATGGAACTTTTGGATACATCAACTCCGGAAAATGTGTCAGTTGATGTATCAGCCGGTCGGCTCATTGAGCAGACCCTCCCTAACGAGCTTGTTGTGTTTGGGAATCCAAGAGCTGGCTGTGACTACGACGACGACTGTACAGAGATCCTCAGTGGATTCGACGGCGATGACTACAACACTCAGCGATCCTACGTGGATAAGTTCTCCCGATCTTGTGTGGGTCCAATCCTATGTGGGTCAGTGCTTAGGGGTCCTATGTGGGCCATCGCCTACAGATCCTGTGTGGGTCCGATCATATGTGGGTCTTTGCAGGGGTTAGTTACCTATCGATTTTTTTGGGTCAGATCCTTTTTGGGTCATTGCAGGTGTTAGTTACCTATCGATCGTTTGTGGGTCAGATCCTCTGTGGGTCATTGCGGGAGTCAGTTTCCAATCGATCCTTTGTGGTTCAGATCCTCTGTGGGTCATTGCGGGGGTTAGTTACCTATCGATCCTTTGTGGGTGAGATCCTTTGTGGGTCATTGCGTGGGTTAGTTATATATCGATCCTTTGTGGGTCAGATCCTTTTTGGGTCATTGCGGGGGTTAGTACCTATCGATCCTTTGTGGGTCCGATGGCTTAGATGAATCAGTGGAAATATCTGATCATCTCTATCGTCTTACGAAGAAGTATACCTATGTGAGCTGAATCATGTTTTTCTTTCCTATGTGGATTGTGTTGTGCTTTCCTGTGTGGATTTACGTTTTCCTTTCCTGTGTGGTCTGGATTGTACATGGGATCAGATGTTAGAGCCGAATGAGAATTGATGACTTAGGTATATGTATGGCCATATACCTAAGTAGTGTCGGATGTTACTTCGTGATTGAATCTTTCCTTGTGGGTTATCCTTTGTGGATTTTGGGAGACCTTCGGGGGGTCTCGGGGTCACTACTAAGTAGCGTATACTCACCCCTGCACGGGTTATTCCCACACTACGTTGTGTTGGATGCAGACGACGGACATCGCTGATCGTGGTTGAGGCTTGCGGAGCAGGACGGTACCTATAGGTGGACCACTGGGCTGGACGTACTTGGAGCGGACGGCTGGACCCTAGGAGTTGTGGAGGCCATATGTACTCACCCTTCAGGTGGGACTACCATTGGATGGCTCGACGTTACAACATTACTTTCAGTTGCTATTTTTCCTTTCCAGTTGTACATTACTTTAAGATTGGGTTTGTATTCTATCCCACTTACTATTTCCGCACTTACTGTTGTACCCAGTTTTTACTTAGTATTTACTTCTACTGCTTTCTTGATCTATGGTGTTCGTTTACTTTACAAAGGCAATGACTTCCCTTTTTACCAGGATTTATGCCTTGGTGCTAGTCGCCAGCCCCTGGCCTATGGAAGGCGGGCTTGGGGTAGTCACGGCACGAGCCCCGAGGATGGGTCGTGACACCACTGATTTCTGATTTGTTTTATCAGTTGAATGGGGTGATGTGGTTATTGAAGATCTTCCTTTAATATAGATACCATCAGTTGAGGATAAAATAATCTATGATCCAAAAATCACTTTTTAGAGAAGGTGTGGACATTATGAGAACCTTTTAATACCTGTTGGTCTATCCAATGATCATTTAGTTTTCTTATTTTTAATGAGCACTATATTCCATGCATATTGTGATACTTTTAGGTATTTTTTTTTGATGATTTTCTATTTTACACTATGTTTGGTTAAGATCATGTTCATCATCTAGGAGTAGTTTTCAAATTTATGAGAAACCACTGAATTTATACCATGACATAGAAATGTGATTTTATGATTGGAAATTTGTAGTTCTTGGGACATGTGGGGTTGGATCATGGTATTAAATTTGGTCAGGACAAGGTAAAATATATTATCGGGGATTTATATAAATCCTAGTGGAAAGGGCACCTTGGAACTATGAAGATCATTGATGATATGTGGAATTTAGTAGGGGGGTAAAGTTTGAGATGTGACCTTTCTGAATTTGTATCTCGTTGTTATACAAACCAACATGTCATGGATGTCAACCAAAAACCTAAGAGTTTGATTCAGACACTTCCAGTGTGTAAATTTTAGTGGGATTAAATATGTCTTAACTATTTTGTAGGGTTTTCATGTACCAAAGGAAATAATAATGTGAGATGGGTGTTCATTAATTGGCTGACAAAATCTCCTCAATTTATACCCATATATGTGACAAACAATTTTGAGAAGTTCATAAATATCTATGTGAAATAGATTTGTGGTTTTCACGAATTCCCATATGTTATAGTTTATGATAGGGAGCCTTGGTTCACTTCATGTTTATAGAGAGTACTTAAAGAGGCACTAGTATTTCATATTTGTTGGAGAATGGCATACCATCCTTAGTTGGATGACAAAATATAATGATAAGTACAAATTTCTGAGAATATTCTCTGTAATGATGTCCTCAACTTTATTGGGGCTTGGGATTATCACACTACTAGAATTCACAGATATACTAGCACATTGATGCCAAATAGTTTGAACTAACTGTGGGAATTGGTGGACTACCCCAACGTTTTGAACAATCTGTTAGTAAACTCCCATTATTACCAGCCTTTCCCAACAGTTTTCCCAAAATATTGGGAAATGCATCATTTTCCCAATGGTTTCAATGAAACCTTTGGTTAAATTATGATTATAACAACATATAACATTAGTTTTTAAATCCCATTGGTATAGAATACATTTCCCAATGGTTTTTAAAAATTTTTGGGAATGGTTTACCCATAAATACAGTAGCCCCAATTCTCCTCTGTTCGCACGACTGAAGCCATAAAAATGAGATCTACGGAAGCTCTCTAGTTACCCAGGGAGGGAAAATCATTCCATCCTCTTCAATTGACATCAAATCAATAATTTTTAAATTACTTTTAATGTTCTTAATCAGTTATTTTTCTTCTCTGTTTTGATTTGGCCTAAACTAGAGGGCTTTCTCTTTACCCAAGTTAGGAAACTTCTTCCACCCGATAGATCCATTATAAATCAAAAAAAAATATTATACACTCCAAATCTGTAAGTACTAACTTAGTGTTAATGTTCTAAATCTATTTTGTTTATTTTTTATTTTGATTTTTTCTAAACCAAGTTGTGATTTCTCTTTCATGGCATAACCAATAAGTGAACTTTGATTTGTTTTCTATTTTTTTCAACACTTAAGTGTCATTATTGTATGGATATGCTTTATTTAGAGTCTTCATAGCCCCTCCTTCTGCGTTGTTAGTGAACCATATGAACTAATTGGAGGTTAGGGATGCTATATGAGATTTTACGGGTTATTGTGAGGAGTTTCTTTCCCTATAATGGATTGTTTCATAAAACATAAGTTGGTGCTCTATATATTATGTAATTGGAATTGCTAAAGTAAAATGTTGGTCTTAGATTTCCAAGTTAGTAATTTGGATGGTATTATCTATCAAAAGTGGGTATATCTCTATTGACTATGGTTGTATTTTCCAATTTACTAATGTATTTATTAAACTGACCATGCAATACATGTTTCTCGCAATACGGAAGCACCACAGAAATAATAGATAGACACTACACACCACAAGACAACCATGGGAGACACCCCATTGACATCTACAGATAGTTAAGGGGACATTAACATAGGAACGAATGTCGATTGGAACTTAAGCCTTGATAAATTCCCCTTGCTAGTAGAAAATATACCAACACCTTTATTCTTATTATAGTATAATGAAATGTTTTACACCCTCCTGACCAAGTAGACCATCTGGTTCATGGACTAGTTCCCAACAAGGTTCAAGAGTAGGATCAATTACTAAACATTTATTGTGGTCCATATGAGGTTATTTCCATAGTGAAGAGGGTTATGTGCACAATATTCCACTCAAATAATGTAGCATAGGTGCATTTTCATTGGGTAAGTGTACTAGTATTGTGTTTCCAACAATGATCTATATAAAGAACAAAATGAAAAATGAAGAGATTATTAAATGGAACTATTACCCCCTTACTTGCAGGAACATGATTTGACCCGTGGGGCAGTGTGGTTCTTATATATTGTGGGATGAAATGTATAGTCACAGGATACGGGTATGTTTTTGTTCAGTTTTAATTTTATTTTCTTTATCGCATTGGCCACTTAGGTATTTTACTTCTTTCTACAGATGGAGGGTAGTGATGTTATCATGACTAGTTGACGTAGATGACTTTTATACTGTAATAGCAAGAGGTGTGAGTGTGAGGAAACATTGGAAGATAGAGGAGCCTTGGGGTATTCCATGAGATGGAATTGTTTTTCTAAAACATTATGTGGGAAAATTTATAGAGTATGTTAGAGTCATGAAATATCCCCAGGTGTCTCTATGAGATAGCATAAATAACCCCAAGTGTCTCCAAGTGTCTCCATACATCGTATCATCCTCGCATGGGTTGGACACACACCCAATCCTATCAAACCTGTCCTAGTCTGTCATCTTAGTAACATAGCCTAGACTCATCTCTTGTGGATTATCCCATGCCTTGATGCACATCTCATTATCCAACTAGAAAAAGAGGATTATTCATCTTATGATTGTCCTAGTCATAAAAGCACACTATGTTGAAACCATCTACATTATATTCTCAATAATCCGGTCAAGAACCTCATAAAAATCATGTATTACAACCCAGCCCCACTAACCAGGTTCCATCTTAAGATAAATCACACCAAGCCTCTTGGAATTGTAATGCCTATCTGTCCGACTATACCCAATACCCACACTAGAATCTCATCCTTCATCTCTTTAGTTGAACTCTTGAATAATTAAATGGAGTAAAACCTTTCATAATACATTTTATATACTCAAACGGACCATCCCACTCTAAGAACCTACCAAGATTCCAATCCATCATCCTAAGTATTTCCTCATAAATTCTAGATATACAATTGCCTCACCTATCAATGTAAGGCCCAATCCTCTTAGGAATATTTTACTTGATCTAAATCCTCTTCATTAGCGTCATCAATCAAATTAAAGCTCATAAATGTCAAATGAACCCTAGATTCGATGAATTATTCATGTGGACAGGCCCCATGGAAACATGATAAGAACTAAAACCATAAATAATAATGCCCAATTCATGCATCATTTTTAAATAAATATCTCAAGTGTAAACATAAAAACCATGAATAATAAGACCTCTTCCCTTGTATCAAACAAAACCAAAATAAGTTGAAACTTGAGCCAAATTGATTGTATACCATTAATAGGAAGAGTAGTTGTTAATTAATTGGAATGTACGATTTTATAGTATCATTTTGAAACATTGATATGATTCCCCTTTGCTTGCAGGAACTTGATTTGACCCATGGGGCACTATGGTACTTATATGTTGGGAAGTGACAGGTATAGTCACAGAAGATAGATATGTTTTAGTTTAGTTTTTATTTTATTTTCTTTATTGCATTGGTCTCATAGATCTTTGACTGCTTTCTATGGACAGAGTGTAGTTATATTCTGTGAAGGGTTCCAGAAGGTGTTCAGATTGATTCAGTCCACCAGATTTGATCTGAGGTGAGATTATTTGGTTAATACTTTCCTCACTCCTCATGTATTTGGGGATTTAGTATTTTTTACTCCATATTATGTTTTCAATAGGGTTTTGGATCATTTCGTATTGGTTAAGGTGGATTTGTTTCTCCGTTTCCAATCTAGGTAAGGCTTTTATTCCATTGGTTGGTTTCTCACTATTTATGTTGCATCCGTCATGTGTTTTAAGGTTCTTAATATCCTTTGTGTTGTGCATTGATCCATGATCGTTGGTTTCGAGTTGCCATGTCAAGGGAGACTCGCCTATGTGTGCATAGGAATGTAAGTATATGTATGTGGTTTCTCCCGTTACATGTACAGTCAACCATGGCAGTGATTATGCACATATGGGGCTAGGTGTGCCCATGTATATATATATATATATATATAAATGCATACATAGGTTAGTGGAGACTGGTATATGCATATAAGAATATGTGCAATGATCCCCTTACACATGCTCATAGCCACAAAGGTGTGTGATTTGGGACTAGGTGTCCTTGCATGTGTGTGAAGGTGCGTATACCCAGTGGAGGAGATGTAGCTTTTACTTAAAATACTCCAAGAGCCGAAGTGGGTGTCTTGGTTCCACCTTGAGGTAGAGTCCCTATCGTAGCCTCTTTAATTTAAGAATGATTTAAATTGAATTTAGCTTCTTTCTTAATAATTCTTAATTATATTGAATTGCATATCTTGAATAAGTGTTATTTAATATAATTGTTTCATTTGATAAATAAATTCATGTTTTTAAAACAATACCCCTCCAACGGAGGTGTGCTGTCTGTGAAAACTCACAGCGATAGTTTAGGGTGTATGATTATTTTATGTCGTTTCGTTTCCCTTTAGATATTGCATCATTGTTCCACTCACTACAACCTTCTGACGATCCCTTGTTATAACAAATAAAATAGTTGTTTTGTTCTATCATGTCTGTTGCGACCTTATCTTATGGAGAAACCTATTTTGGGTGTTTTCCTGGCCTCTTGGCCACCCCTTATGGTGTTTACCCGAGCCTATATATCGAAAAACACTGATGGTGTCATTGTTTAACACCTGTGAGGATTATGGTGTACCCCACCATAAGCTTCATCTTAACACTGTTTGGGGTGTTTTCCTGTCCTCGATGCACATCTAATTTTATATATATATGAATTCTCCTATAAGATTAGGGTTGCATCTTGAGATTTTAGAACACACTCAAATTCTATTGTTCTAAAGGTGGCTGAAGTTTTATTATTAGAGTTCCAATAAATGAAAATACTATTGATAATTAATACAACTACATAATTTGACACTCAATTAGTAGTTTCAAATAACTAGTACAACTTTTAAAAAAACTAATATAAAATATATATCTTTATCATACCACAATCCCGTATCAAGAGTCTGTTTTTATAACATATGATTAGTTTCTATAATGTTAAGGACAACTACATAGGATTTATTTGCAATAATGGCTAGAAGATGTTGCCTCGCGGATGTCGCTGGACCGGGCCAACACGTCGCGGTCACGCCGTAGTCACGTCGCGGTCACGTCGCGATCGCTCTGTGGTCATGACACAGAAATGTCATGATTTTGCCCTGCTCTAGGATGACACCCCGTAGTGGTTAGTAGTCATGTCATAATTAGATTTATGATACCTATTAGAGTTTTAGATACATTACCCATCCATAGTTAATGGGGAGGGAGGCGACGACTGGAATTTTTCCCCGCTTCCTCCCACTCCCTTCGCTTTTGGTTGGATGATGTTGCCCGACGGATGTCGCTGGACTGGGCCAACACACTGCGGTCATGCTGCGGTCACACCATGGTTACTCCACAGTCACACTGCTGTCACACCGCGGTAATTCCGTGATTTGGCCCCACTCCAAGACGACACCCCGCGGCGGTTCACAGTCTTGTCGCAATTCGATGTATGTTACCTAGATAGATTTTTAGATACATTACCCACACATAGTTAAGGGGGTGGGGGACATGAAGACGCTAAAAACTCACAAGTGATGTGTACAAGTCAACCCCGCCTCAAACCGAGGCATGGTGTGGCCGGTACCACTAAAAGTGTCTCACTTTTATTTGAAATGGGAAACATTTTAAATGAAAACAACAATTGACATACAAAAAACTAACCTAAAAGATTAAGAATGTATTGATACTTTAGCACAATGATCCATGAGTCATTTGTGATGTGTAAGAATCAACCCCGCCTCAATCCGATGAACGGTGTGGCCAATACAACTCAAAGTGTTTCACCATTAATTGAAATGGAAAACATTTTAAATGAAAAAAACAACTGGCATACGGAAAACTGACCAAATGCAATAAGATGTTATTTATAAATTAGAACAATTATCAATGGGTCATTTGTGATGGGTATGAGTTAACCCCACCTCAATCTGAGGCATGGTGTGCCCGATATCACCCGAAGTCTCTAAATTTTATTTTAAATCGACAACATTTTATGTGAAAACAACAACGAGCATACGGAAAACTGACCAAACACATTCAGATTGTGTTGATACTTTATCAAAACAATCCATGGGAAATTTTTGACATGCACGAGTCAACCACTCCTCAATATGAGGCACGGTGTGGCCGGTACCACTCAGAGCGTCAAACTTTTATTTCAAATGGACAACATTATAAGTGAAAACAACAACTGGCATACGGAAAACCAACTAAACACATTAGGATTGTGTTGATACTTCAACACAACGATCTAGGGGTCATTTTTGATGTGTATGAGTCAACATAGACTTAATCTGAGGCACAGTGTGGCCGAAACCACCCAAAGTGTCTCACTTTTCTTTGCAATGTACACCATTTTAAGTGAAAACAACAACTGGAATATGGCAGACCGACCAAACGCATTCGGATACTATTAATACATTAGAAAAAGGACTCATGGGTCATTTTTGATATGTAAGAGTCAACCCCGTCTCAATCTAAGGCACGGTGTGGCCGATACCACTCAAAGTGTCTTCCTTTTGTACAAAGGTGATACACTTTTATGTAAAAACAACTAGCATATGGAAGACCACCAAATGAATTCAGATTGTGTTTATATTTTAGGAAAAAGATCCATGGGTTATTTGTGACATTTACGATTCAACCCCGCCCCAATCCGAGGCGCAGTGGGGCTGACACCACTCAATGTTTCACTCTTTTGTTTCAAAAGGACATCATTTTAAGTGAATACATCAACTGACATACAGAAAACTGACCAATGGAATTCGGATTCTGTTGAAACATTTGAAAAACGATCCATGGGTCATATGTGACGTGTATGAGACAACCCCGACTCAATCCAATGGCCGGTGTGGCTGACACCACTCAAACTATCACACATTTATTTGAAATAGATAGGATTTTAATTGAAAACAACTAGCATATGGAAAACCAACCAAACACATTCGTATTGTGCTGATACATTATGAAAATGATCCAGGGGACATTTTTGATGTGTACAAGTCAACATTTCCCCAATCCGAGGAACAGTGTGACCGACACCACTCAAAATGTCTCTCTTTTGTTTAAAATGGACATCATTTTATGTGAAAAGAAAAACTGACATATGGAAAACCATCCAAACACATTCAGATTCTGTTGAAACAATAGGAAAATGATCCATGGGTCATATGTGACGTTTACGAGTCAAACCCCACCTCAATCCAAAGCACGACGTTGCCGGAACTGCTCAAAGTGTCTCTCTTTTGTTTAAAATGAACATCATTTTATGTGAAAACAATAATTGATATACGGAAAACTGAACCAATGAATTCAGATTCTATTAAAAATTTAGGAAATCGATACATCCTTCATATGTGATGTCTACGAGTAATCCACACCTCAATATGAGGCACATTGTGGCTGAAACCACTCAAAGTGCCCCTATTTTTTTTAAAATGGACATCATTTTAACTGAAAACAACAACTGACATACAGAAAACTGACCAAACACATTTTTATTTTGTTGAAACTTTTGGACAACGATCCATGGGTCACATGGGATGTGTAAGAGTCAACCTTGCCTCAATATGAGGCGCGGTGTGGACTGTATCACTCTAAATATCTCTCTTTGGTTTAAAATGGACATCATTTTAAGTAAAAACAACTAGCATACAGAAGACCAACCAAGCGTATTCAGGCTATCTTGATACATTAGAACAATGATCCATTGGTCGTATGTGACGTGTATGAGTCAACCCCACCTCAATCTGAGGCGCGGTGTGGCCGAAACCACTCAAAGTGCCTCACCATTATTTGAAATGGAAAATATTTTAAGTGAAAACAACAACTAGTATACGGAAAACTGAACAAACACATTCAAATTTTGTTTATAATTTATGAAAATGATTCATGAGTTATCTATGATGTGTACGAGTCAACCCTGCCTCAATATGGGGCATGTTGTGGCCATTATCACTCAAAGTATCTCTCTTTTATTTGAAATTTATTGGATTTTAAGTGAAAACAACAACTTTCATACAGAAAAATGACCAAACTCTTTCATATTGTTTTAATACTTCGGGACAACGATACATGTGTCATTTGTGACGTGTATGAGTCAACCCCGCCTCCATCCGAGGCACGGTGTGGCTAGTATCACTCTAAGTGTCTCACTTTTTTAAAATGAATAACATTTTAAGTGAAAACAACAACTGACATATAGAAAACTGACCAAATGTATTCGGTTTTTGTTGATACATTTGGAAAATGATACATTGGTCATTTTTTACGTGTATGAGCAACCCCGCCTCAATCTGAGGAACTGTGTGGTGGAATCCTACTCTAATCAATATATCGCACCATACTTGTACCATTTAGAGTTAATATCCTTAAGAACAATAATATTTTTCTCACTAAGGTCAATAAACTTACAGTTCCATTCTTCTAGACCATCACTAGTTGAACTTCTGATCTTTTTAGTTTTGCTTGAATTTTATATCAATTAAAGAGTTCCATACTTTACTCCTTTTGTAACGAACATGGAACCATGGGTCAGTACCTATACCCCATTTTCAAATTTAGTTTCAAAGCATGCATCATCAAACATTCTCTTTATATTTAGGAAGAAGAAACCACTCCTGGGTAAAATTTCTTTTCATACATTTTTCATTTTCTGTAAATGATGCTTTTGTTTGAGGACAGATCATATTTGGGTGTTCTTTCATTGTCAAAAGAACTTATTATGATCCTAAAAAACCTGAAAATTTCAAAAAATGAGGGGTTTTATTTCACAACATCATGAAAGTGTACCGAGGGAATATGCTGCCACTTGTCAAAGTACAATGGTTGGACGGTTGGGTTAAAGAGGGTATTTGTGGCATGATTCAGTTGGATCCAATTTTTTTGACGATATCATGTTTTGTCACTTTTATTCTCACTATTAAGCATGATAGGGTCTCATCAATTATTTTTATCATGGAATAAAGAAGTGTATCCCTTACATTAACCAGTAGTACACCATGTTTGACTATAACTCATCCAAGAAGGGGACTATTTTTTGTCCACCTCATATGCATCACGACACACTCTAGATCCGACACATGTTCAAAATCCACTTATTCAACCAATTAGGACATGATCACTATGCGTATAAAAACCAATGCCCATGTATATTATGTTATTACCACTATAAAGTCTACCAACAAAGCCATTACCATTAACCCAATATCTGATATTAGCACCCCTACCTCCTTCATCTTCCTTCTTAGTGCATCAAAACTGAAATTTACGTTAAAAAGAACATATTCCATTTCTAATTTTAACACCTACATGAATTTTATCCAACACATATTAAAACGATTTGGTTCACATTAGAATAAAATATATTACTATGACATTCAGGTTGTATATATAACATGTCTCTAATCAAAGAGGTGGTGTCTCTGAAATTTATACTCATCAACAATAGTCGCAAACTCTTTTTCATGAGTTGGGTAGTTTCTCTCATGGGGTCATAAGTGATGAGACTCCTATGAAAATACATTTTCAGCATATATTATAAAAAATACAAGTTCAATGAAAAATGCATCACAAATCATTACATACCCAAATCTATGATCTGAAAAAATAGGATTTGAGCCAATTTCAAACTCTTATTCAACTCTAATAAGTATTTCTCATACTATTCTGTCGATTAGAATTTGATGGGGGGTGGGGGGGTTTTGCTAGTTGAGGGGGTTGTGCAAGGGTGAGGTGAATTACTACTGGAAGAGTGGTTTTCATTTGAAGATTGAAATGGGTGTAAATAATTTTTAAGTTATTGAAACTTTTATTCAACTCTATTGGAAGATTGATTTCATATGAAGAATAAAATAGGGTATTGTATCACATGACATGGTTGGAAAAGTTTGATGGTTTTTTGTGTTTTCTTTAATCTATTGCAGGTGTTTTTATACTGTTTTATGTTTGTTTGTATGTGTTTTTTGTGCTATTTTTTATGCATGTGTATACTGGGGGCTACTGGAGGGGATGTTGTGAAATAGTTCTGAAAATACACAATACCAATGGTTTTAAACCATTGGTATACTTTAAGAAAAATTTAAAAATTATCCCTATGGTTTTAAAACCGTTGGTATAGTGTTTAGTCTTCAATATATACCAATGGTTTCATTAAAACCATTGGTAAAAATTCTATACAAACATATACCAACAATTAGCCTACAACCATTGGTAAATTAATACATACAGTGTCCTATACCAATGGTTTAGATCAAATTGTTGGTATAAGGATTTCCTCACATCTTACTGCCCTACAGTTTGGAAAACCACTGGTATAGGCTATACCAATGGTTTTCCAGCCTATACCAATGGTTTAGAACCGTTGGTATAACCTTCTTTTCCAGTAGTGTCATTTGAGGATGGATGAGTTTTCTTGTAACAATAATTACCTGTACGCAAACTGAATGGTTCCTTTTGAGGCCATGTATATCCACAAATGCATATCCCAGTTATGTTGGTCAATGACATGTTAAAGTTCCATGGTTGGACTAAGCTTGGCCCAATAGACGATGCAATGATACAATTGATTAATCACAGAGTGTTAATGGTACATCGCTGGTATAAATATTATGCTGATAATTATCAAATATTGTTGCAATCTATAGTTGGTGACTAGGTGTTCTTGAAAGTTTCACCCCATTTAGGAAACCAATGGATTGTGAAGAATGGAAAGCCATCCCTTTGTTTTTTGGGAACATTTGAGTATGTTGGTTAGTTTGGGGATGTTTGGTTTCCATTTAACACTTCCACCACATTTAATGTTGAGACATAAAATTGTCCATGTATCTCAACTACAAAAGTGTCTATCTAATTGATCACATGTTTTGAGTGAGATTGATCTCTATATCGTGGTTTATTTATCCAAGAATGATCATCTAGATAGGATATCTAATTCTAAAACAATGTTTCTTTATGGGAGGATGATTCCATTGGTTTTTATGCTATGGAAGCATGGTTATGATTCTAATGAGATGTGGAAGAGGGATGTACTAATGAGAGATCATTGGCCTTCTCTTTTTAGTATGTAAGTTTCTTCTAATGTTTTATGGGAAAATAATGTTTCTATGGTGGGGAGGTTCTAACATCCTATTACAATTTTATGTTTTCCCTAAACATATATTTTAATCATGATTTTAAATGGATCTATTTTGGGTAGTACTAGGTGAAAAGATTGGTTGTTTAGAATTTCTTGGGGCTATGCACAATTCACGCATGATTTTCCCAAACTGTGTTCCCTATTAGAGGAAACCATGAAAACCAAGGATATAAGAAATTATAGATGTGGTGGAAATATTGGAAAACTATGCAACCAAGTATGTGAAACCATAAATTCCATTAATGGGGTTAATGGCTAAGCTCATGGTTTTCTCAAACCATGAGGCCCTACCCATGAAACGGTGTGTATGGTTTTGTATAATATGAACATAAATTTAAAAATCCCAAAAACCCATCTTTTCCAACTCCCATATACATGTTAAAAAGACAAAATATATATACTTCCATGAAGGATTACAAGATTGGTTTTGGGCCCTCGGCTAGTAGAATGATGTTCAATCATCTCCCAGTTAGTTCCCCTTTGTATTACTCTTTCTCAAACACTCTATTTTCCTCCCTACTATTTTTTGAATGATTGAGTTTTTGGAATATCTAATAAAACATGTATTGGATCTAAAACATATAATTAATTCATGGATCCTTGTTTCTATCTTTCATTTTTGGTGAATATCAGGTTGGGATATCTAATTTTAGATCTGGTGATTCTGATGTAGGTGGTTTTGTTGTGAGGACCAATATTTATTTTCCCTATATTTCATGGTATAAATTAAATATTTGATTTAAAATAAATTTCAATTATAAAGAAAAAAACTTTCAAATACTTGATTAGAAACAAAATTCCGCTGTATTGGTATTTGTGGAAATTGAATGTTGGCATTAAATTTGGAAACCTATAATTCCATTGATTTGGTGTGGGATTGTGATGTTTATGAAAAATTGCGGAAATTTAAATTGATGAATTTAAATTAAAAAATTGATGGATATTGATTCATTTAAATTATTGAATATTATTATTGAAATTTAATTGTAAAACTGAATTGTGAATTTATTTCAGATTTTTATTTAGGAAAAATGGCTTCAAATGGTTGATATAATCCTTTGTATATTATCATTGAAAAATGAATGTTTTGATTAAAACCCATTTTGGTTTTAAAATGAAAATTGGAATTTTTGAAATGGGATAATGGTATTTAATAGTGTTTTAAGGTTTCTTAAAATAAATTTCCCATCATAAATTTGTACTAGATCATATTAAAGCCTTTCTAGTTTGTGAGTTATTTAGGACAAACATACTAGGATGGGAAGGCTGAAGCCCCAGATTATCACTTTACAACTTTAACATGAACATTATTTTGCAAATTATATTCCATAATATGATGTTTATTAGTCCTCTACTTCCATTGTTGACAGACAAGTGTTCACATTACACTTATTATAACTTGGGTGTGTGAGGATCCCATAACCTGGAACAATAATAACTTTTTTCATATGACCATGTCGCTCGCTTGTATATATTTGAGATATAAATGTATTACAATGTTTATAACTATTTTACATCCCTTTTCAATGCATATAAACTGTTTAACATGAAATTTTTATTAATCAATATTTTAATGTATTTCTATAATTTTAAATGTAAATCATGATTTGTTTAAATAAGATTTTGATATTACAAAACAGTTTATTTAAAATTTAAATATTTTTATTTGGATAATTAAATTATGGAATCATGTTATGGTACCCTTGGAGAGACCCTTCTCAAATTTTATCTCTCACCATACCCATGGCATAAGGTGTCTATATACATTTTCCCTCATCATTTCAATAGGGGTAAATCACCACTTGGAGGGGGTTCTAGCTATTGATACATGGACTTGGAGAGTTTCTTAAATTGGGAATTGACTTCTCCATACCAATTTATGGTACTTTTTACAATACTTTTGGGGGTTTTATACCTAATTTCTTATGGTAAAGGTATTAATATGGAGTTTTTCATGTATTCATGATGACTTGTTTTTATTTACATCATCATTGTTTGTGAAAAAAGCATTCCCACCATCATTTTCTAGGATGATGGATTCCATTCACCACCCCTTGGGGATTGTGAATGGTCTTCGGAATATGTCAGTGTTGGATCAGTTATCGGCTTAACAGGGAACCTAGGCTTGTTTGTGACACCATAGATTTAGATCTGAGATGGAAATATAAATTTATCCCCTATGAAAGGTAATTCAAATACATATATATATCACACATGTACACATATTAACTCACACATATGAGTATATATGTGGGAGAAATGTTTTGGTTTGAGTGAACCATCCCCAAGAGAATGTAGATTAGTTTTATCAAGTAAGGGAAATGTTGTAGCCCATCCCAGGGAATAGTGCAATGTGTATAATAAATTAGGCTGTCTTAATTCCATCCCAATCCATCCACCAATATAACCACATTATGATTAGTTCCAATATGAAGTAGTCAACATATAAATCATCAATTTTATACATAATCATTTAAGTATACGATAATATATACACACAATCTACCAAATCAAGAGGATTAAAATATTAAAATTAAATTATCCATTATAAACTCAATATGTATGGAAAGTACATCATGATAAAGGCAGTTTTATCAATAATTTATTTTACCTAAAGATTCAAATTCACCAATATTAATTTTAAAATGTTATTTATTTGTGAAAATAATGATAAAAAATAAGATAAAACATAATAAAATTTTAAATTATTTCCTATCATTATATCAAATCAAAATATACCTTGGGTTAAAAAACAAAACTCTTAATTATGTTTACAATATAGGGAAAATTTAATTTTAATGTGAACTGTAGGGATTTTTGTATTTACCTAGTCCTACCATTTTAAAGGAAATATCATTAAAATTACGAATATAATAAGCGTTACCCCTACAAGTTTATTAATTTATAATTCTTATAATATACTATAATGATTAGGGATACTTCCAAAAACATATTCCAAATACCTAGAAAAGGATGGTAGCTTATTAAATTACACTATGAAATGAAGTAAACGAATCCTGGAAGAATATATCTATGATTACCTTGAATTAATATTTAAAAATCCTATATAGCTACTAGCCTATAATGAAACGAAAGGATATAGAATATCTGATGTACCTTGGGTAGTGATGGAATATATTTACACATGATACACTAAATCTGTTATTGAATATAGAAGATTAAGGGATCATATTACCTTACCATATTGAGAAGATCAAGTATGGATAATCAAGACCATACCAATTGATAATATAAGGGATATCTAATTGGAATGGGAGGGGTTTTGTTGTTAGTTTCAATGATCCAAATGCATTTTACTTTTGATAACTAGTGTATTCAGGATTCTTAACATTAATATAGTTCTTATCAAATATAGATTTCTTCTATTCACAAAATTGAATATGATAATGACTTAATGGAAAATTTCACACCAAAAGATAGTAATTTTTTCCTACTATGATGAGACACATGATTTGATATGATATAATTCTTAAATATATGTTCTGTGGATAGATGACATCATATAACGAGACATAGATGATACATGCTATCAAGGGTAGGGTGTTATTATACATTGATACTTCATATTATGAATTTAATTATTTGTAATATACAAGATAAGTGGTTGTGAGAATAGAAACTCCATTATGGAATCCATAAGTTCTATATTTAATTATAATTTTCTATTTGAGGACATTTCTAGTGGACCCTATACATGATATTATTATTAATGTAAATCATCTGCCATATAATTTTATGTAGAAGTGAAAATTGATATAATTTTATTTGTGGTGAAGTATAATATGTTGGGTGCATGAACAATGATATTAAATCAATGAATTATTCAATAAACAATTTATCCATTTTAAATTAAAGGAAGTTGATATCTTAATTCCTTTGATTAGAATGGAACATCTTGATAAAGTTCATGGTCATGTTTTTTTTCATCGATTTCATTTTAGGAAAATAACATGTAATATATCAATAAAACAAGTAGATCACACATGTGATGAATTTTTCTAATTGAGATATCGATATAATGGGATAAAATTACACAATGTCACACCTTGATTTTTTATTTTCATCCTTAGTTCTGGTTTATAATTGGATCTTTGTTTTTCTCTCGAGAATCAGGTGTTAAGGGTTTTAATTTATAAGAGATATTTTTTTATCATTGTTCAAGTGTTTATTTCATAGTTTCCTCTGGGATTATTTGTATAAAAGATTAGTTTTTAGTCTTGATATCAACTAAATCATAGTTTTCACATGGTTTGAGGGAACCATGCTCCCTGTTCTAGGAAACTGTGAGGGACATGGGATGTACTTAGAGGAGGGAACATGGCCACTCAAGGATAAAAAAACTATGTGGTAAGCATGAAGGTAAGTAATATCTCAATCCACAACCATCTTTCATGGTTGTTGCATGATTTACCAAACAATGTGGCTAAAATTTTGTGAGCTTCCAAGATCATATAAATTTTCAAATTCCTATTCTACCCTCTCATGTTTTTTGACCCAAAATCTCCCCATTATTTCCCTAGTTTGTGTGTCCCTAAGGGGCCTTCTCCAGGATTCTCAAAGGTTGTCCTCATATCCCATAGAGTGGATATAGGGTTTCATCATTGTTTTCTGCAAGATTTATTAGGGTATTATCCTATTATCGTCTCCCTCTTTATTCTCTTTCCAATTTCTTTTGGTTTACTCTTCTCTTAAGATCCCATGGACCTTGGGTTCATGGTTACACGTTGTTTTAATTTGGGTGGTTTTTTAGGGTTTTCATGGTTCAATTGACTTTTTAAAAATTTAAGAGTTTTTTTTGGGTATGTTTTTTTAAAGAGCTATGATATTCATGTATGTTCCTAGTTACACTTACCATTAAATTTAATAATCATTGGATTCCGAATTTTCACCCCAACCTTATAAGTTAATTTTTTGATCCATGGAATATATTTTAGGTGTGAAATGTGGTGTTTTATTCCTTTTTTGGAAAAATGAGATTATATTTCTAAATATTACCCACTAGGTGTTTGATGAAACATATGGTTGGATTTATATGTATTTTCTGATTTTTAAAGCTGGAATTGGATGTAAAAATTTATTTATGATATATAAATGGTGGTTTTGGTATTATTAAGTGAATGTAGAATTTGTATTGGATCCTGAAAATGGAATGACATGTGAAAATGATGTGTGAACCGATTGGCACTTTCATGATAATGGTTCTGGATTGAATATGTGGTTTGAGAAATTGAATGATATTTGTGAAATTGTTTTGAAAAATAAAATGGTGTGCTTTCACACAATGGGGAAGGATGGATTTGATTCATTGAGAACGATCTCTTTAAGGCCAATTTGGAACTTTTTTGAAATGTTTTAAAATGGTTATTATTAAAAAAATCCTTGGAGAATCATCATTCTTTATTTATATTTAAGGGATGGTGTTTCATCATTATGGAATCCTTGTGATCCATTTATGTCAATGGGTAGGAATTCCTCTCCAATTTACCTTGGGCCAAATGAGATATCCTCAGTGTGTACTCAATTGAGATTTATTTATTTATGGTATGTTATTAATCCTTGGAGTGACTCGGGGTGATGCATGCTGTGTGAATTAATTAGATATGATATATGTGTTCTTTTTATTGTATGATCAGTTGGCACTAATTGGATCACCAATTTTACATCATGACATGAGAACATGGCATAGAGAATGATTTGTTAAGAATTATTACTAAAACATTTAGGTTATGGACTTGCTAGTGGCCCATAGCAGGGAGACATATTGAGTTTCATTATTATGGGATACCTCTCCTCATTCTGTAACATCTATGGTGTGGCCTATCATCTGTGAATTATTGATTTCATCAAGTGAGGCAAGCTTTTTGGGATAATGGAATATGTATTCATGTATTTTAGACTATTCATGAGTTCATAGGCACTAACATGTCTTTTGGAACATAAATTCCTACAATGATGATTGATATCATATATTGATTTGATAAAATGGTGTACTTATTTCAATAAAACTTGTGACATGATCATTTTTATGGATTACTTGTACGGTGTTATTCTTAGATAAAAAAGGTGTTTTTTCTTTCAATGGTTTATAGAGAAATGATATAATGTGGACATGATTCATGTACTCTTTTTTCTATATGGAATGAGAGAATCACTTTCCCATTGAAAATGTAAATATTCCTCTATTGGAAAAAGGAATGAGGATTAAAATGTAAAAAAGGAAATGGGTTTTTTTTGTTTTAATGTTATGTTTGTGGAAAATCAAAGCCTTATATATTGTATTTCAAAACAGAAGTTGATGTTTCTTATATTTTAAAGGAATTGAATTGGTAATAAATTTGATAAAGCATGCCTATTGAGTTATAATACTCATGACAATTGTTTGTTTTTGGAATTTGGTGAAGGTTCTAGATAGAGTTCTATCTCCTTGGATGATGGATGGTTTTGGTATTGGAGTTTAACCCATGGAGTCACATTATGAAGTTGTACTCATCAGGTTTAGTTGGTATTTAATTTTCAGTTTGTTGTATATTCATTTACTCATATAAAATGATGTTTAGTTTGGATTATTTATATATTCGAGCTACTCTATTGGTCCATACACTACTTGTTTTATTTATTTATTTTTTTAAAATAATTCCATTGGTAACTATGATGACGCTTGTCAGAAGATTCAATCCCATGGGGATCAGGAAAGCCTTTTGGCCCTTGTCTTCAATCATCTCAGGTGATCGATTATAGGTTGACCAAGGTTAGTTTGTGAAAAATGGTTTAAAATTGTGATTAATTCTCTAATGAACATGATTTTTGAGCACCCTTTGATACATGGGGATTCCTTGTTTGATGGATTATGACCATCAGAGCTTAGTTTCCATGTCTAAGGGATTGTCTGGCCAACACTCTTTCAATAGAACAACGTGTTTCTATTGAAATTCTAGTTTTTCTTGGTTTCCTTAGTTCATGTGATCTATTTTTTTAATGGGATTTTAATTGGGAATTAGGATAAAGGTCCCATTGTGCTCGCATGGCCCGTAAAGACATGTGGAGTCAGGAAAATGGTCCAAGAAGACACTATCTGGTATTGTTTTGTTTGGAATATGGGAAAACCAGATGTCCATGTCATAAATTGAACTTAATTTCCCTCTTATGAGTTTACTGGGTCTCTCATAATGCTGAAAATTATTTTTAGAATCCATTTTTCAGATGGTGAAATTTGAATTTTGTTGTAATAGTCAGATTTTTTTAAAGTATAAAATGGATTATAAGAATTTACTTTAAGGAAGGATTTAAAACGATGATTTTTTTTACAAAATAACCCTTCGGGGTGAAACAAATAATATTTAATGATATTGGATTTCTATAATCATATAAGGGGGTTTATTGGGTTTTGAAAATTGAAAATAGATGCTTGAAATTATATTTTTAAATGTAATATAATGAGATTTTAATCATACAATTTCGATGAAATGAGAATTTTTTAGCATCGGAAAATGTTTTGAATGGGATGGATTGAGTTTTGAATAAAATTAAATTGATTTATGTGGGGATTTTGAAGATGGATGTTTGATTTGTGGCTAATCATAAATTTAAAAGATTTGTGAATTTTGAATTGGAATGTTGAATGAAATTGAAAACATGGGTGTGATATTTTATTAATAAATGGGAATGTTTTGTTTTGACCTTTGTTATTCCCATAGGTCTTCACATGCACATAAATGTGTCAGAAAGTGGATGTATGATGATGTGGGGGGATGATTTCTTGGATTTTCATGAGTTTATGGGTGCATGGGTGGTATAGGAGTGGGTATGTGTGAAGATCCATGGAATACAATTGGAGGGTGTTCTAATCCACCAATTTTTTAATTAAAAAGTACTTTCAAAAAGGGAAACTCATTGTTTTTATAACCATAAATTGTGTGGTATATTTTCCCATGTTTTGGGAGTATTGGTAATGTGGTGTTTTGAGTTTAAAAACTCTCATAAATGAGGAATTTTTGATTGATATCTCGGTTTTCTTTTCATTTCATGTACTACCACATAAATATTTTATGGATATTCATGGTGCTGGTTTTGGTGGTTCTATGATAGAAAAAATCCTTACTTATCCACGTAATTATTTCATTCAAGAGATTCGAATGTTGAATCCACCTCTCTTTTATAGTCAATTAGATCATCTCAAAGACGAAGGGTGGATGTTGACAATCAAAAGTTACTTCAGCCTAATTGAGTTTCCTAAGTCGTTAAATTTTCTGTTCACTACCATTATGCCTAATAGATTACCCTTGATGTGATGGAATTCAGTCTTCTGAAAGAATCCTCAGGGAGATCATACATGGTTGTTTTTCATGAATTGATTCAGTCGTCAGTATTTCAATAAGAAAATAAAGGTGAGGAAGTTAATGATGATTTTTTCAGGGATGTGAAAGAATTTTTATAGAATTTTTTAATAATTTTTTGGACCTAGTTCCTTAAATTCTAGAGTATGTTGTAGATGATTCCATGAAGGCTCAAAATTTTGATTTTGGGCTTCATCTTGATATATAATCGAAGGTGTTAGAGTTTAGTTTAACATATTTTATCAATGTAGTAACAAAATCTATTCAAGTTTAAGCTATGATAGATGGGGTGATTGAGGTATTAATCCCTCCATTATTCCCTAGAAACAGTGAGGGGAATTCCAGTAAATAAGTTGAGAAGAGGCCTAAGGTAGTTAGTGATATTCAAAAGATTAGAAGAACTATTGATATTTCTTCTTCTTGTTCTACGAGTTGGATTATGTTGTTCCATTAATGTGGAAGGAAAAATAAAAATATTACGTCATGTATGAGTTCTGCATTTACCTATCATACTTCTAGAATCTAAGGGAACCTAGAATTGATATATTAGGGTGTTTCCAGGAAGGTACACAAAGCCAATTTTCAATAGTAGTGTATTGTTCTTGGTTCAGATTAAATTCCCTTTTTAAGTGTGGTTCTATTTTTGTAATATTCATTTCTAGTGGTGTGTTGTAGTGTTGGATTCACATAATGATTAAACACGGATTTTTTGGATTTCTTGTGAAACTCTATGGTAATGAGATTATATTTGTCTTTAAGAAGTTCTAAATTCATTCCCTCATGAGTTGAGGTGAATTCGATTATGTGTCTTGTTTCATATTTGTTTCTTTAAAATTGAAAGTGGATGTTGAGAGTGCATCTCATAATTTCCTATTTAGGTGGAAATATGGATACCAAATTAGAGGTTTTTAACTACTAACTATAAGGTAATAGATTATTCAGAAATCAGGGATCCATGAATAGGCCCTGTAGTTAATCTAGTGCATAGTCAATAACCAGGGGTGTGAGAAATTGTATTCTATATTATTGTATTTATTTTGGTAATTGAGATAGTTTTCTCTTCCTTTTGTAGATTCTATTTCATAAAATTTCATATCTTTTGGTGAAAAGTGTAGAGAACGATTTTTCTCTTTGAAACCCAAGTTGGGTTTTCTATGTTGGTCTGAGCCGGTGAGTTCCAAAAGGGTGGGGAGAACCACTATGGGCATAATTGTGATTTATTTTAGTTCTAATTGAACATTCATGGGTTCTAATGGTGGGGAGTCCATTTAGGATTCTTGTATAGGTAATCTAGTTTAGTTTCAGATGTTATCATGGTAATGGGAAATTTCATTTGAAGTTATTTAATTTTAAGTACCTCTTTTTTGGAGAAAATATGCACTTTGGATCACACGGAGTAGTTTTACCTTTTGATGGGTTATGAAGGTTGTAGATTGAGTTTCATATTGCTTTATGAAGAGAAGTTGTTTTTTTAGGAATGAGGTTTGTTCTTCATAGGTGTTGGTTGTTATGTTATTGGTTTGAGAGGTTGGATCATGTGGTTATGGGAATCCATTATATTTGATTAATCAAATGGAGAATTTTGAGGATTTCATGGGGTATATTGTGTTATGGTGGGGAGAATTATCACACCAGGTTTTTTCTTCCTTGGTTATAGTTCATGTTGGGATCTCGGTTTTTCTCTTAGGAATCGGGGGTGACCAGTTTAAATTATAGGTTTCATTTTGATAATATTTGGTCTTGAGTTTATTTCATAGTTTCCTTCGAGAGTTTCTATTCCATATTTGTGGTTTTGGCATTTACAAAAACTTGGACAAGGTTTTCGCACGGTTTTAGGGAACCATGTGGCATGTTCTATGAAACTATACATGCCTTTTGATGCTTCTAGTGGAGGAAACACAACTTATTCATGGTTATAAAAACATTACGGTAAGTATGAGGGGTGGTTATATCTCAAGGAATAACCATCTCACATGGTAATTACGTGATTTACCAAATTGTGTGGCCAAACCATGCGAGCTTCCCAAATCATAAAAATTATGAAATATTTATTCCACTATATTGGTATTTTAACCCAAAAGCTACCAATGCCTCCTCCCCATTGTATATGCGACCTTAAGATGCCTCCTCCCTTATTATTTGTGACTCTCTTCCACTCCCATGTTGTGGATATAGGGCTTCATCATTGTTTTGGGAAATCTTTCACATGGTATTATCCTCTTCTCTTATCCCACATCATTATCCATCCATAGTTTATTTGGATTATTCTTCTCATATGGTATATTGGACATAGGTTTCATGTTTTCCATTATTTTATGTTTGTGTTTTATTTTTTTAAGGGTTTTCTTGGTTTATATTTCATTCATGGAATGTTGGAAGTTAGTTTCATGTTTTCATTTTTGAAGCACCACGAGTTTGAGGTATGCCTCCTTTTGTACTTACCATTAAATTTATGAATAATTGGAATCATTATTTTGTCACCTCAATTATATGTCAAATATTTATTTTTGATCCCTGGAATATTTTTTTGGTGCGCAATGTGGTGATTTTATCCTTTTTATTTTAAATGATATTGTTTTGATAAAAATTTCACACAAGTGTTTGATGAAATCCCCTGTTGGATTTTGGGGGTATTGTTTTGTTTAATGCAATAATTCTATTTGAAAATATATATTTTTTACATTTTAATGTTTTTTTTGGGATTCCTGAATGAATTCATGAATGGTTTTGTCTCTTGATACTAGAATGGAATGTGATAAAGATGCCTGGACAGATGGGCACTTTGATGAAAAATTTTTTGTTTGTAAATTTAGTGTGAGAACATGATTGATATTTAAAAATGATTTTGAAGTAGGTAGTTTTCTGTTTCCAACTGTTTTGAATGATATATTTTATTCTTTGGGAAATATATTCCAGAGGCCCATTGGGATCTTTTGTTAAATTTGGGGAAATTATTATTATGAAAAACCTCCTTGGATAATCTTATTTACTTTTTTATATTTAATGGATGGAATTTACTCACTATTGAATCATTTTCATCCATTTATGTGAATGGCAGGGACATCCTCATTGTGGACTCCTCCTCACCCATTTACCTTGAGCATAATCAAAGATCCTTAGTGTGGAATCCTTTGAGATATTTTTATTTTTAGGGGGAGATTTTTATTTAGAGTGACTCGAGATTATTCCTCTTGTGTTAATTAATGCTAAATGATATATGTGTTATTATTTGGTGGATGCTCAATTATAATCCATTGGAATACACCAAATTAAATGATGTCATGGGAACCTGGAATTGTGAGAAATTTTTTTAAGAAAGAATGTTTCACAAGTTTGGTTACATACTTGTTAGTGTACCATAAGAGAGGGATATATTGTGTTTTATTAGTTCGGGATAGTTCCCCTTAGTCATTACCATGAAGAGTGTGGTTTAGTGTGTAGGAGTTATTGATTTAATTGAGTGATGAATTTTTTCTAGGACAGGTCAACATGTATTAGTATGATCTGGATTATTCAAGAGTTCCTAGGTTCACCCATTACTATTAGAACATAGTTTCTTGTTGTTATGATTGAGATTTGTTATTTATTAGTTATCATCTATGATTATTTATATTAAGCATGTTATATTATATTTTTTTTGCATATACAGTGATCTAGTTTTATAAAAATTGTGTGTTTCCTTTCAAAGTATTGTTGATAAATGTTCTAATGTTGAAATGTTTTTTATATTATTGTGCCTGATTAAAATGAAAGCATCATTTCTCATTTGAAAATGTAAATTTATCTTTCCTAGAAAAAGAAATATTGATTTCAATGGAAAAAAAGGAAGTGGTACATGCCGGTTTTAATATTAAATGAGAGGAGAATATTAACATTATATCTATTATTTAAAACATGTAGTTAATATTTCAATAATCTTAAATGAAGTGCATTGGGAATATATTTTTTGGGTCATGCCAACATAGTTTTAATACTTATGCCTATATTTATTTCATATATTTCTTCCTTTGGTGTAGGTTTCATTTTATGTTCTATATCCTTGGGAGATTTTTGGTTTTAGTATCTAAGAGTGATCCCTAGGGTCACATGGAGATGTTGTGGACATCAGTTTCTGTTGGTCTTTGTTGTTTAGATTCTAGTATTTTCAGTTTTGATTGTAAAGTGTTCTTCAGTTTAGATTATTTATATATTTGAGATACCGTATTTTTTATTTTTAGGCTTACTTTATTTAATTGTTTTTTGTAGAAATCATCCACTAGGTTATTATGATGATGCCTGACACTAGTTGTTAGCTCATGGGCATCAGTAACCCCTTTGGGCATTATCTTGGATCGGTTTAGGTGACTGGTTCAGAGTCAACCTATGTTGGTTTGTGGCATATTGTGTGTTTGTATATAAGGCTATTGTAAGTTAATAATTTAACCCCTTTCTCTATTTGTTCCATGACTCATTGTGGGAACAAATTGTTTGAATTTTTGAATGTTCACAATAATGCTAAAGAGAAAGGGTACTATGGTGTCATAGTATAAGTGTATTTTGAAACTCATCTAAATTATTTAGTTATTTAACATTAGAATAAGATATTACTCAACTATCCAAATAACTAATATTTATTATAGTTATATTGATAAAATATATCCATTGACCATTTATTCAATAGAAAAAATATGTGAGTTGAATATTTAATTAAAATTTATTATCCTATAAGTGAATATTAAATTTAATTATTCCTTAAGATAATAATGCATTAATATTTATTAATTTATGAAAATTATTATTTTTTCATTTTTGATAAATACTAAGAATGAATGATCAAATTATTTATTGGCATATTATAATTTATATAATAAATAAAATTTAAATAAATTTTGGATAATTTAGTTATGAAATGATATATATATTATATATGGGTATTGAAAATTTCAAGGAAATTATAATAAAACAAATATTATTACTAGGAATGGGTTATTATATGGATTAATTAATTTTATAAGGGCCTATATATATTTATTTGTTCATAACATAAATCCATTTATAGTTAGTAATATCAATTTTTGGTGTTAGTTTAAATAGTCATCATTACGCACAATGAGTCCTCTCTAGTTAATTATCACATCCCTAGAGATAATTTACTGATGAAATATCATAGGAATAGAAATATATATATATACTCCTCGCCTTATAAAAATCAAGAGAACTAGATGAAACCCTTCTATTATCAAATGAATTATTATTGAAATCAGCATCCAATAAAACAAGAAATAGCAATATCTATGCTAGAACCCTGATATTACTAGGATGATGTTGTATGGTTCCTAGAACAAGAGTAGATTAGTTCTAGACAAAAAATATACATAGCTCACTTATCTCAATGATGGTATGAGATGAAAAATTCTACCAAATGATTAACAAGGAAAAAAATCTATGTAGGAATGATATTTGTCTATATAAATTAATTATTAAAAATATGTGAATGATCTTATATTATATTCTTATGGGGAATGTTTTTTTGTTACGAAGATTAGTTGCATGATGTGAAACTAATACGTTCACATCGTGTTGTCAGTCAACCAGACTAGGATGATCCTTTATAAATTTGCTTTTATTTGGATTCAATTACAAGGAATGTATCAATTATATGCCTCATGATGTATTCCATAGACACATAGTGTGATGTGGTGTAATAATATAGTGGATGTGAACACCTTGTAACAATACATAGATTTCTAGTGAAATTTATGAAAATAACATGGTGGAATAAATGTTATATATTTAAAACATGAAGTGTGTGGGATATCTAACCACACAATATAAGCTATATTCTCTTAAACAGTGTTTATGTAGAATAAAAAATTGTGTGAAATGTTTTTTCAATTATAGAATACAGATCGATTCCATAGGCTTGTAGTGCAGGATAGGATTTAGTGGATTACATGTCACATAACAGTTATGCACATTGTGTAATTTGTTCTAGCTCTCTCTAGGTAAAAACATTTCTGCTGAGTAATTAGGTAAAAATAAATGAAAAAAAAATTTATATTATCATCATTCCACTGTACCCAACATGTTTTTTGTGTGCACGTTGTGTAACCATTATGAGATATCAATGTTATTTTCCTATTCTTTTATGTTGTATAAAAATAAATGTTGTGTAAGCCTTTTAAATGCTATTTTTTATGAAGTATTGTATAAATGTCCATGTTTTCTTTGTTTTATTATTTTTAATTGGTTTGAAGGGTACACACTGTGTCTAATGTCAGTGCAGACTATTAATATATTTAACTTTCAATATTTTTTTTACAATTTTGATTAACATTATAGAGAGCTACTTTCAGCATAGTTCATATGAAAATTTTGGATAAATGAATTTAGCGATTATATAATTAAATAATTTTTTATTTCTGGTGAATTATCATAAGAGATAATGAATATAAATTAATTCCATCTAGTTTTATTAAATCTATAGTCATTTCTGGCATGGATTATCATGAGATAGATAGAACTATCTCTATAGTGGAGTCTTCTAATTGTTTTTTTATTACATGTATTTTGTAATAATTATTATTATATTAAAATAATGACCTCTATCTCATCCCCTACCTATATTTTGTAAGGATATATAATTCCAAGGTTTCATTTGTGGGACCCATGACTCTGGTTACCCTCTTCTATGTGTGTGTAAATCACTTGTAAAAGATTTCATTCCTAGGAGAGTGATGTGGTTTAATTTAAGATCTTAAGTGAGACTATAATAGGATATATATATTGGATAAAAAAGGTAATGATACAAAATGGAAAAATATTAGGTTTCCAAAGCTTCCATCTAAGAGTCAAGGGCCTTTTAATCATCTGATTGATAAAATGACTATGAGAAAGCTCATGACCATGCTATATTAATTTATTCATGTTTTTCTGTTTATTGTTAATTTCATGGATCGTTTATAATAATCCCATAAAATAAATGAAATAATTATCATGAAATATATTATTACAATAGATTATATTTTTCATAAATAATCTTATTTATACATTTTTAATTACTTATTTAATATCCACATAATATTAAACTGCTTGAAAAAGGATAAAATTGAAAATATTTACATATACAAGGGAAATAATTTGATAAATAAAATTTAGTCAGTATAGTCATCCATTACAAGGGTCAAAATGAAACCATAGTTTAAAATTCATTTATAGACCAAGTCTGGGTGATTTCAATTATCAGGCAGTTTTGACTTCGTGTTTTGGGTTGAATTAAAAATGTTTTCCTAAAGGATTTGTTACACCAATAGAACATGTTTTATCATGGTGGAAATTATTGAATAAATTATATATTAATATTTTAGTATTGGGGAGTCCACTAAACCGATCAAGGAGTTGTGAATTAATGAAGCTGAAAAGATATGACTACCTAAATACCTTTGAATTTCATTTTAGGCCAAACCCAGGGTTATTTGTATGAAAATATGGATCATTTCCCATAGAATATTCACATGAAAATAAATTATAATTTCAATAGATGGGGATAAAATTATTAGAATATATTGTGGGAGACTAATAAAAAAATATTACGCCACAAATTTTAGTACTAAAAAAATACTAATAATATTCAAATTTATATTATAACAAATGAAAAAAATTTGACATTGGAAATATTACTGTGATCCATATTGGATAATGATTATTTCTTAACAAGAATGAATTACCCATAATGGTTTAGGTGCTTACACATAGTACTATCTAGGAAAATAAATTATACATACATGAGTCCCCTATCACTTAGGAGACTTCTAATGATGCTATTGAGGAAAAATACCTCTTTACCTAAAACACATGATTGATGCACTAGAAAGAATATGCATCATGTTATAATATTTGTTTACTTAGATACATCAGCAACATATGTATATAGATGTGATTAATATTTTTACCCCGGCCTTATACACATATTATTACACGATTTTAAGCATAAGTAACTATCAAATAAAAACCATGGATCTTAAATTCTAGGGTATTTGGAAGAATAGGTACAAAAAAATGAAAACATAAAAATAGAATAAAACATAATTTTATTAATATTTGATAATGTGATCCTAATTTCAATTGAGACCATTAGTATTCATAGGATAATTTGGGGAGTTTATAGAAAAAAGGGATGAGTTAAAAACACTATAAGGGATTAGACATCGGAATAAAGCATAGAACATATGCTAGAAGGCATAAAAAGGTATAACATATAGAAAATGGCATCATGCGATCATAGTAATGTGGCCACATCGTATTAAATTACATATATACTTTTTGAGGATATCTGCCATGACTATATCACATGGTGGAAAAAGTCCCATAATGGATTAAGATTACTCAAACATCCCATACGTTACTTATCATGATACTAATCATTACTCAATGCATTGGAGATCTATACAGGAGAACCCATCACAACATGATCATGAATATGCATGCCATATGAAAACTACAACATAAGGGTTACCCATGGAAATATATTGGTACCTTAATCATATCACATGGAAAAACCAAAGGGTGTATAATAATGGAATCCAAGAAATAAGGGATTAAATAATTTATGGAAACTAATGAATTAAAAATAAAAAATTGACCG
Source organism: Viscum album (assembly GCA_963277665.1). Taxonomy (NCBI): domain Eukaryota; kingdom Viridiplantae; phylum Streptophyta; class Magnoliopsida; order Santalales; family Viscaceae; genus Viscum; species Viscum album. Next base: position 124,151,552 of record OY728128.1, read on the forward strand.
GAATTATGAAGTAAATATGAAGTTAATACAAGAAATTGAGTGCTAGGGAACTTGATAATTGATCCACTTTAGTCGTTTTAAGGTAAAAAATTTATGTTCCATTAATGAGAAAAAATGAATAATTTTTTTGTATAAAATAAAGAATTAAATAATATTCATTTTCATGATTAGAAGTGTTAACTGAGAAAAATATTTTTTGAGTGTACATGAATATTGGTAGTAAATCAATAAGTTCCCATTAATCAGACATTCTTAACGAGAGAAATTAAAAAAGGAAACCTTATAAAATATTCATTTCCCCATAAAATATGGATGAATTAATCTGGATACATAGTTATAGAACATATAAAAATAATTTAGAACAATCATATATGAATAATTCAGAAATAAATTGGTCTAAATGGATAGAAATCAGAAACCAAAGGTAATTTGTAGGTTTAGAGATATCCCTAACCTTATATCTGAATGTTTTTTTCACTGGCACAGAATTTCTTAGATAGAGAAATTGGATTCATTAATAATTTAATTAATAACATCCTAAAAATATATTTTACTTATTATTATTTTATTAAGATAATTTATGGCCATTTCAATGAGTGATATTTTTTAAATTTTTTGTTTTGGTAGCATTATTTTCCTAGTTTCCTAGTCAGTTAGCTTGAGTATTATTATGGGAGTTCTTGTAAAATTTAAAAGACTCTATAAGTTGAATGGAATTGTTTTAATATACGTCCACAATTTAAATTTGTCTCATATTTTATTTTTATTATTATTTGAGGTTGAATTACTTTAAAAAATGTAAATGATAAACATTTTTCCTATTTTGGCAGTTTTTCAATCATTAAGAACTAATTTTTTATTTAATATTATATATCTAAATTCATTCCAGAAATAGGATAAATTATAATCTTAATATATATATATATATATTTACCATTATAATGGTTTTATTAATATCCTTTAATTGGGTAATGAAAAATAAAAAAAATTCATCCTTGAAGGCGGTGAATCATCATACCACAAACAATTATTTTGATTTTAAGAAAAAAATATAAGAGGAGTGATTTAATGATGTATATTCCATTAACACAGTATAATTCTTGAATATTTTTTATACATGTGTCATCATATCACTTCTTATTGGAGAGGTAAGGGGATGATAGTAAAATTAATTAAAATTAATGAAAAAGAAGGAATGTTTTACCTCTTGAATATCATCTCCATGAGAACATCCTTATGAAAATTGGAATTGGACTATTGGAAATACTAAAACCTCTTGAACATGGGGAAGTGGAATTGGAAGGTAAATGGGTAGAATTTTTATGAGCTATAAAGCTTAAAATGAGTGGGAATAAGGGGTGGGGAGGGGCTGAATTTATAGAGTTTGGAGAGGGGTGTTTTGAATATTTTATTCATTTACTTATTATTTTGGCTCAATAATTTCAATACTATTTATTCCAAATTCTTAATAAATAGTGCATGTGAGTTTTATATAATGGGGACTAACATCATATATGACTCATCCATGACTCCAAATGTCATTTATTTACTTATAATGCTCAATAAATTATATTAATGTATTTCACTATTCACAAAATATTGCACTATTTTAAAAAAATCCAAAAAATACCCCCTAAACCATTTTATCATGTAGACTTATAAAATGGAATCCATTTTATGAAAAAAAAATTTATAAATATGAAAAATAATTTTTTAATTAAAATTATCATTTATTTGAAAAATTCCAATTTTAATATTTTATTTGATTTTATTAACCATTTAATAATTAAGGTCTCATAAAATTATATTATAATTAAAATAAAACCTAATATTTATTTATTAATATAATTATTAATAATAAAATTTATTTTGAATCATTATATAAATGAAAAATATGGGAAAAATATTTCATTTTTCAAAAATACTAATACGTAATCTATCATTTAAAAAAAATATATTCTTACAGTATTCTATAATTATACATTATACTAATTTATGAGAAATATAAATTTTATTTTTACGTTCATAGGTTATATTACTATTCCAAAATCAAGAAAAATATTCTTAATATTTAGATTGCTATTCCAACATATATATATGTTACTCTAATGGTTTGGTTACTATTTTATCAGTATAAGTTTATTAATTACCACTTATTTCATTCTTCATTTATGAGAATAATATTTTTTTGGGTTCTCTATATGATGTATGTGTGTTATGACATAAATATAAGAAGTAATATTCTATTTATAAAATTTTGGTTTATTACATTCTTCCCGCATTATGAAACTTCGAACCCAAAATTTCATTTTACGTTATATAGGGAAAACATGTGAGGGTACATAGATAATGAGAATATATTTTTCGAAACATGACTTGTGTGCCATCAAACTCAACAGCTGACATGGTCTACGGAATTTCCTAAAGGGTGTTCCTGATCCCCATGGTATGGCCACTGGTGATTGGTTATCAGCAATATACATTGGAAATTATTTCACCCATTTAAATAGTTATTAAAAACCAAGAAATATTAAACATATCAATAATTGTTTACCACAACCTTACAAGTTTCGATGATTTTCTGATTCAATGTTTTATAGCTTTAACCAAAAATAGTACTATAATAGAATAGGTGAGACAAATATATCCCAAATTACTCCATTCAATATGAGGTACATCAGCATCAAGACACCACCAATAATACCTACAAAATGTATAACACTTGAAACAATATCCACTATCACCACCATGAAGCATCTTTACTACACTTGGGTTACCCATAACAAAGAATACATACACCCAAAGGTGTATATAAGGAATGATCCAAATCCTAGTAGGAATCATCCCAAGTGGAATATTACATTCAATAACATTATAACACAAATCCACAAACAATATAATATTTGATACATTTACAGGAATTCATTTTAAGGAAAACATTCGCAAGGACCACATTTTAAAGGAATCATTTTTTCACAAATAAGCATTCTTAAAATAAAAATGTACACAATGTCTACCACAAAACGACATCTAGAAAAATATCACATAATCATCATGTCATAAGATAGTACCACGGGAAAATACCTATAGGTAACTTGAAAAAGTTGGACCGTATAAACCTTTTACCTCAGTGATCAAAATCCTACAACTGAACCACCAAAAATGTTCTCATGACCGAGCCACTAGAGGGGAATGCATCACGAGTTATAGTGGTATCCAAATCATAATACAATACCAATAGAATTTCTATGAACAAACCACTATAGGGTCACAAATATTATAGTCCACTGGTCTCCGATCATATCTAATTCTTAATTAGTGGCGCAAGTGTCAATCCTGCTAGACGAATCTGGGCATTATCCACTTTATAATCAACTATTGTACTTGTTCTAGTTCTCTCACTTAAATACCCAATATTCCATTTGTGATTATATTTCATTTCACATATCACATAAATCATATCTTTTATATAAACATGCCAAGAATCAAAAGAATACAAGGAAATACCCACTTTAACATCTTCATGTCGGTATCGTTATCAGAATCCACATGGAAACCACCATTTTAAAAAAACAAGACCACTTTAAATTTCACAAAAACACCCAAACAATTTGGAAATACTTTTCTCACCACATTCATAATTTATTAAATCCTTTAGAAACTATACAATATGGTAACATATGAAATCCACCATTTTAATGGGCATCTCCCCTTTCAAATTCATACTCACAAAAAAACATTTTATAACATGCTTCACATCACTTTCAATATTCAATGACATGTTTTTGTTGCATAACGATGTAGGAAAAAATGCAACAAAAACCCATTTCCATTGTAAATTCCACATCCTCCATATTTTCACCTTTTTACAACTTTGAAAAAACATTTTTTCACCTTTCAACCATTGCATGAAACATATTTAAGAAATACTAAAACAAAGAACACATGGATTATAACCACATCCCTTTTGAAAATCAATTTTCATTTATATTTTCACATGAAAACCTTTATAAAACATATTTCTCTAACAAAAAAATCCATAAAACATATTTAATCAACAAAAAAATAATTTAAAAGTCATATAATAATGTAAAATCAAGGAACCACCTACCTCACACTTTTGAACATTTGAAAATATGTGGAAAACCTCAACTACACCATAGTAGGACCATATCAACGAAATTTCAAAAAATAATCATCATGATTTCACTCAACATCATAATATAAAATCATCATTATATAAAACAACCAACTAGAAAATTAGAAATCAATAAATAGAGAAGAGGACCCTAGAAAGAGGAAGAAATCAACGGGAAAATGAGTTACTTGATGATTTATTAAGGAAATGAGGTCAGAACCTTCCAAGGCTTGAGGGTCAAGATGTATGATAAATCTTAGAGTGGTACTCATGGATAGAAATCCCAAATGGGGTTGATGGGAGGTGGTTTAGGGTTAAAATTGAAGAGGGTATAAAGGAGATTTTCAACCTTTAAATGACCTAGACAAGTCTCATGATTTTCTTGTAAGGTTTTCAAATTCATGTGAAAATCATATATCCCTAATTTCCTAAAAATAACATTCTGCAAGTTTGGCCTATAAGATTTTCCAAACCATGCACTAACAATGCATTTTCCAATGTCAGAAAGTGAAATAATATGGATGATTATATATGTGAGGGAACATGGTTTCCTTAAACCTGGTGACAAATATGTTCCACTAACAATCAAGCCCAAAATATCCATTTTTCTCTGAAAAAAATATGGTAACCCAAGGTTAAAAGACTAAATTGAAAAAAAATGTTTCCTGAAAATAAAATCACTATTGCATCAATTTTCCCCACCATGGAAACATTATGCCCCTGGAATGTCAATCTGAAGCATGATTATTGAACAAAAAATGACTCTATTTACAATCCCATGATCTCCTCTCCCATGTTTCATGCACATCATAACCAAGATTACAAATAGCTTAGACCAATGTAATAGATTTACCATGAAGCACATTCTCCTAAGAATCTACAATTCTCATTAGATTCTAAAAAAAGAAAAAGCAGGCTTAACTTCCAACTCATCACAATTCAATACATGAGACCGATCAAGGTTATAATTTTTCAACTAAGAGACATGCAACATGTCCGGAATTGATTTCAATTGGGAAGGAAAATTTTACTTGTATTCTGGCTTACCAACCCACTAGATAATATCAAATGGCTCGACATACCTCAGCATTATCATTCCTTGTTTACCCAAATGAAGATGGTCCAAGCAAGGCACCACATTAATGAACGCCTTTTAACCCACAGAAAACTCCAAATCATGGATCCAAAGATCTTAATAAGACATGTAGTGACTCAGATATGTCAACAAATGCTACCAAATTTGCTTTCCTTTCTCATGACTCTCCTACACAAGGCTCATTCCCAGTAACAAGTTCTCACCCACATCATCCCAACATAATGAGGACCAACATAGTAGACCACAAAGACACTGAAAAGGAAACATTAAAATTGAGTAATTTTAACTATTGTAATATCAAAACTAAACCAATGCTGAATGGTTATCCAAAGAACCCCCAAAATCAAAAACACATGCTCCGAGAAGTTCATCAAAATTTTGATTCACCCACTCTATCAGATCATTGGTTTGAGGATTGTATTCTAGGCTTAACATGACTTAAAATCCCATTTCATTATTAAATAATTCCCAAAAATGTGAGTTTAAATGGGGTTTCCTTTTGGATACAATTGCCAACTGAGCACCATGAAGCATCACTACCTATTGAACTTATAACCAACCCAACACATACACTTTTTTTTAATCCCTAATTGTAATGAAATGGGACTATTTGGATTGAGGATTAATCTCTAACAAAATGGAATTCCATCTCTAAGATGTATGAGGTCAGAAAAATATAAAATCCATAGTTATCTAGGCCCAATTCCCGGTAGAAATGGGTAGTAGATGAAGCAAAATGGAGGGTATTTGGGACATAGAGTAAAATTTTTTACATGTATAATATCATGAGGTGAAGTCAACTACCTCTCACAACAAACCGAGATAGTAGAGAAATCGAAGAACATCCCAGTACATATTGGTAGCACTAGGATGAATGGACCACAAATAGTAGTGGCTATCCTTCAAAACCACATTCCTCAATAAAAACTGTACCTTGAAGTGACCCCTGCAACACAAAGCACCATCAAAAGATAGTGACCATTACAATAGAAACCTCCCAACCATTTTGAAACTGCAGAGAATTTTGGAAAACTCATCACTTAACTGATCTTGAGAAATCAATTCTAGTAGGGAAGGAATTAACTGAGCACTAGCTAAGAACACACCTATACTATTCTCCTTAGTCTTGAGAGGCATCTAAGAGAAAACACCCATCAACATCCACTCATCACTATAATGTTTCAACACATTCACACAAATATTCTAGCTTTAGTAACATTCCAGTACATTTCCTTTTCCTACGGTATATTCTATATCAAAATCAAACCCCTGAAGGTACTCAAAACAATGATACTACCTCAAACTCAGATCCTTATGAGAGAAAATGTAGGATAAGATATTGCGATAAAAATAAACTAAGAACATATCCCTGAAATGATAATGGACCCACATATCTAAGACATGGATCACCACTTCTAGTTCCATGTCTTTGGTTGGGTAATTCTTTTCAGGTGGGTCATGTTTCTATGAACCATAAGCCAACACATGGAAATAAGACATCAGGATATACCTGCATCCATACTAGATGCACCCAAATATACCACCTATCCCTTTATAGGGTCCCTAAATATTAGAATAGGGGTGGTGGTCAAATTCTAGTTAAGATCATCAAATGTATCATGACACATTGGGCTCTACTTAAATGTTACCCTTTTTAGGGTAAGTTTTTTATGAATAAAAAATCGAAGATAAATATTGAAAAAACATATTGTAACAACATTCTAGGGAAAAATAGGATTTCAAACACATTTTTGGGGTTATTCCCATGACATCCATATATCGATCTTCTTGAGGTCCACCAATTCCCCTTTTTCTGTGATCACATGGCCTCAAAACATTACCTCTATAATCAAGAAATGTCACTTAGAAAACGTTTTGTAGACAATATTATAACAAAGGGTTCCTAGAAAAATTATTAAATACTCTTCATGCTCCTCCTCAGTTCCTAAATAGACCTTGAAATCATCCAAAAATACCCTAACTACAAAATCGAGATATTAATGCAACACCATGTTCATAAGATCCACAAATAATTTTGGAGAGTTTCTCAACCATAGGGGAATGACCAAATAATAAAAGTGTTCAAACATACATTAGATGTATGTTTTTTAAAAATAAACCTCTTTAACTCCTACTAGATGTTACCAGAACCACAAATCAATCATGGAATACCACTTTCCCCGCCAAAAAAATCTACAAGTTCATTAATACATGGAAAATGGTATTTTCTATTCATTATTACCGTGTTCTGATTCTAGTAATCAATGAACAACCATAGAGATACATCAATATTCTTTTGAAAAAGAACTGGTGTAAACCATGTTGAGACACTCAATAATATAAATCATTTTTATTCAAAATCGTCCTGTTATTTCTTTAATTCTATCAACATGGTGGGGGATATACTATATGATGGAGGAGATTTCATTTGTGGTCCCTATTCTAAATCAATCGATAAATCCACATCCCACTCTATCAGAAAAGACTATAAATTCTATGGAAATATCTCTAGAAGCTCATTCACCCCAAGAAGGTAATCCCGGACAAGAACCACAACCAGTATCCTCCAACAGGAGAAATGAGATATGATAAACCTAATTTCACAATGATGAATGTGGAGGTCCAACACAACCAAACTATAAGGACCTGGCCTTAAAAATTACATAATATTGAATTAAATGAACAATTCACATTGAGGATCTTTTCAGGTTTAGAGTTTTAGAGAATTAGGAAATAACTATTACATATCAAAAGATTACGAAGTAGACACTTCTAGACAGTTTCCATTTTTTATAAAATAAAAACTTTTGAAGAAAGTGTCATGTCTAGTTCCATGTTTTAGACAGCAAGACTTTTCCTCGATCCCATCCTTAATGCTATTCTCTATGTCCTTTGAAAACATTTCAAAACTTGGGATGAGAATAAAAAGCTCAGTAATGGTTATAATACAATGAATAAAAAAAATTGTTCATTAATACATACAAAACATAAACTCTTTTACTTACCTCAATAAAACATATGATTTATAAATAACCCATAGAAATCATAAATTATAAAGGTTACTTGTGGAATCCATATCAAACTTACGTTGTAGCTTTCACAGCTACATAGGGAGTTACATTTGGAATACCCATCACGGTATATTCCCTAAATCTCTTAGGAGAAACATTCATGTTTTCCTCCATCATGTTACCCAATGCATTGGAGAGCTATCTCAGGATCACCCCCCTTGGTTTATCATGGAACCACCCGTATACATAAATAATTCCCAAGAACCATAACATGATCATAACACATAACATAAGCATAAAGGAAAGATAACATTTCCACATTGCAATAACAAAATATCATTTAAAGATATTGAAATAATAAATCCATTATCAAATTCATTTTCAATACCAAAATACATAAAAAGAGGATATGGTATTTATTTTTCCTGTTAAAAACATTATGACTTGTTAAGGAAGCCAAAGATCAAATAATACTCACGGCGGCAGAAAGGTCGTTGTCACCGCTTACGTTTAAAAGACATTCATTTTTTGTTTAGTAAAATGATTCATATAAAAAGATTCAATTTGAATGAAATGATAATTAAAAGGGGTTCATACACTATATAAAATAAAGTCGTCTATAAAACTAAATATGCCTCACTGAAAGGAGATTGAGATGAAGTCCCTTACCTCGTGTCCGACATGACACGATAGTTCTTTAATCTCCTGAAACATAAAGTAAAGATAATTTATACTTTTTTAAGAACCTTTTTCAGGTTCATTATTTCTTCTATATCACTTATTACCATGTTATAAACATTATGTAATCATTTAAGTTAATAACATTCATTTTTTCGATATTTGGTACTTGAGTCAAAAATTGACTTCATATAATTACATGTTGTTCATGTGATAAAAGTTTCATTATATCTAGAATGATATTAATGATTTTAATATCATATGTATCATATATATTCATTATATATATGTATTTATAATAGTACATAACATTTGTAGGTAGTAAATGAAATGCACCATTCATGGAGATGGTAAGCACTACGTACGCATGAACGCTACTTTCATTTCTATTTTTAATTTTAATAGAATTAAAAGATAACGATAAATAATTATATTATAATTCCAGTATATTATAATATATAATATCATTAACTCCATCCTTTATACCTACCACATATTGTATGAACGAGTCATATCACATTGAGGGGGCGGTAGTCCGCACTTCCTCTAATAAGATTAGCGTGTTTAACCATAATGGAAACCATAATGGTATGCAATAAATGGAAAGTAAATAAGCATAAATAAAACATAAACATAATATATATCATATATAAATATAGTTCCATCATAATGGTCACCAGGAGAGGTAGTAGGAGATAATCGAACAATCATCGTTTCGTGAGGCGTTAGTTTTCCATCCACAGAAACATTATGTTCATCATCCACTAGATGGAGGTGTGTGTAAGTGTAGTTCGAATCCTTATCATAACAACATCATTGTATATTTAGGATAATAGTGTTATTACAAAATAAAGGATTAAAAAGTGTTACAGGTTGGAGAAGTAAAATAAATAAATATAATTTAAGAGAAACGGTTACCTTTAATTTGGGTAACTCTCTTTTGATTGAACTAGAGGACTTCTTGAAGTGCGTTCTGCCTAAGGTAAGGCTTCCATAAGGAGGATAGGTATGTAGGGAGCTTAATTGGGCAGATTATGGACGATCCAAATGGCTTTATAGGTGTGAGGAATTGGTTAAAAATGGTCTCCTTTTATAAGGGAGAGGAGGGGCTCTTCCGGAAAGTGTGAAAACATTATTTTATTATAAACACATATTCGGTTTCAAATGGTCCAAAAGTCATTAAGGTTGAATATAAGATGACTAATATTCTAAATAAATTCATCCAATCATAATTCAAAATGTTTTGGATAATATTTTAAACATTATAATATTATTTATTTAAATCATTTATTAATGAGGTAAATACTACATCATTATTGTGTCATAAATAATTTAATTTATTTGATGTCTAAAAATTATAAATAAAATAACATGATGTAGTAAATATTCTTATCCTTCCAATGAATACTTATATCTGAAAATATAATTTATATAACACTATATAAAAATTAATTTACTAAAATATTTTTGTTTATGTCATTTTTTTCATTACATTAAATTAATTAATCTAAAGTGTCATTATCTTTCATAAGTGGCTCCATGGGGTCCCACAATCAACCCAAGGATTCCCATGGTCAGCCAAGACACATCCAATAAGGTTTGTACAAGTGTTAAGTTAGTTTTTAATTAATATAATATTCTTTTTACCTGGAATTAACCTATTTACCTTTAACCGCGGTAAATAAAAGCCAAAAGTTACTATTCACCAAAAATTATTTTCATCTTATTGTATGAAATTTTATTTCTTGATAACAACCTTGTATGTTAGATTTTCGAAATTCAATTCACATAGGTGGTAAAATTTCATTTAAATGAAAAAGTCGGTTTTTTAACTACTTCTAAGTGGTTTCACTATTCATCAAAAATTGATGTTTTTCATAAAAATACCAAAAATTCAGCCTATGCTATATTTGATATTTTGAATTCAAAAATGATGTTTATTTTTCCAAATTCAAAACATAAAAGGGTCATTAATTAATTTTAAAATTATTTCTCATTGTTAAAACAAATAGCGTGTTTTTAAGAAACAATAACTATCAAAAGATGAACACTTATTTAAGTCCAATTTGAAAGTGAAATTAATTACAATGACCTAAATTGGATTAAATGGTAAAAATATATTCTAATTAAACTTTAAAACCAATTAAAAAGACAATTTCACTATATAAATATATTATATTAAAAGGAACTTTTGAAATAAAATAATGTATTTTCACTATTCATTAAAAAATGAACTATATCGGAAAAATCCCAAAAATTTACACAAAGTGAATTTTGATGTCCCCATTATAAATAAGGATATTATATGGTCATATAGAATGAATTAAAGTAACCACAACTAGATATAAAGAGTGTTCTCTATTAAAAGGTGATAAATCGGCCTTTTTAATGTAAATTATGCTTAAAATTAGATTCATTCACATTTTAATCTTCTAAATTTTTATTGGATAATATAAATAAATTTTACAATCATGTATAATCATACTGTAGTTAGTTTTTTTCATTCCTGCCAGTACAACGGGTAGGGGTTAACTACCATTTAAAATAAAAACATTATATTATGTGGGTGCAAGGTAAGATTTCAAAGAAACCCGGTGTTGCGTATCGGGTACGCTATCAAACATAGAAACCCTTTTAAAGTAAAATTAATATTTAATTCACAAATATGAATAAATATGAAAATCGCTAATTCTTCATTTACATGGGATGTTACATCCTTCCCCCCTTTTGGAAATTGTTTCCTCACAATTTTTATTCACTTATCTAAATAAGTGGGGTATTTATCCCTCATAGAATTTTCATATTCCAACGTTGCCTCTTCTACCATATTGTTTTTTCACAAAACCTTTACCTGGTGATTTACCTTATTCTGCAACACTTTCTCTTTATAGTCAAGAATCTGGACTGGTTGTTCTTCATAAGAGAGATTCTCTTCCAACTGAACTACCTCTCGGCTCAAAACATGAGATCGATTTGGTATATACTCTTTCAACATCGAAACATGAAAAAAATTGTGTACCTGGGATAAACTTGGAGGTAAATCCACAATGTACGCAACCAATCCAACTTTCTCCAGAATTTTATAAGGTCCAATGAACCCCAGAATCAACTTTCCCTTATTACCAAAATGCATCACACTTTTCCATGGAGAAACATCGATAAACACATGATCACCTACTTCAAAAGAAAGACCCTTCCTCTGGTTATCTACATAATGTTTCTGTCTACTCTGATCTATTCCCATGTGCTTCTAAATCAACTGAACTTTCTATGCCATCTCTTCTACCAATTCTGGTCCCATCAACTTCCTTTCACCTACTTCATCCCAACAAGATGGAGTTTGACAAATCCTTCCATATAATGCCTCAAATGGATCCATCTTTACACTGGAATGGAAACTGTTATTATATGAAAATTCAACCAAGAAAGGTGTTGGAACCAACTTCCCTGCTAATCCATCAAGAAAGCACGTAGCATATACTTAAGGTCTAAATTGTTCGTTCTGATTTCCCATCAGATTGAGGATGAAAAGCTGTACTAAAATTTAATTCAGTACCCAACGAATTCTGAATGCCTTTCTAAAAATTTGATGTAAACCTTGGATCACAATCAGATACAATAGAGAGGGGAACTCCATGAAACCTGACTATCTCTTTAACATATAACCGAGCAAGTTGTTATAGAGACAAAGTATCTTGAATAGGAAGGAAATGAGCATATTTAGTCAACCGATCAACAATAATCCAGATTTCATTGTTACCTCGAGATATCTTCGGTAATCCCACAAAAAATTCCATGGATATATTTTCCCATTTTCATTCTGGCACCGGTAAAGGCTGAAGCATCTCTTTCAGTAACTTTCACTCTGCTTTAACCTACCGAAAAGTCAAACACTTCACAGTAAAATCAACAATATCACTTTCCATTCCATCCCACCAGTAATACTCATAAAGATCTTTGTACATCTTAGTACTGCTAGGATGAACTGAAGACGAGGAACTATGAGCTTCACATAACAACTCAATCTTCAAATGTGAATCACAAGGCACAAAAAATCTTTTCCCAAACCTCAAAAAACAATCATTATCAACATTAAAATCAGGCAACTTTCCCTTATGAACCAACTCTACATTTTTCTGTAACTCACTGTCTTCCTTCTATGAGTGCTTAATTCTGATTGAGAGATATGATTTCACTAACACCTGAAACAAAACAAGATAATTTTTTGCACCAACAACTTCTATGCCAAAGTTCATCAAATCAAAAACCAAAGGTTCTCGTTCTAAACGTATCATGGTTAATGAATAATTACTCTTTCGACTCAAAGAATCATCCACTTTATTTGCTTTTCCTAGATTATAAGGGATCATGGAATCATATTCCTTGATTAATTCAACCATCTCCTCTGTCTCATGTACAATTGTTTTTGAGTTAATATATACATTAAATGTTTGTGGTCAGTATAAATTTCACATTTTACTGAATACAAATGATGCCTCCAAAATTTTAAAGAAAAAACAACAACACGTAATTCCAAATCATGTGTAGGGTAATGTAACTCATGAGGATTCAACTGACGTGAAGCATAAGAAATTACCTAATCATTCTGCATAAGGAAACAACCAATCCCTTTCAATGAAGCATCACTATAGATGAAAAAAACACCATCTGTGGAAGGGAATTCCAAAACTGGAGCATTCACCAATATTCTTTTCAATTCCTAAAAACAATCATCACACTCTTTTTTCCGAAAAAACATAACACCTTTTCGAGTTAACTTAGTCATTGGACTAGATAACCATGAAAAATATTCAACAAACCTCTAGTAATTACCTGCCAAACCATGAAAACTGCGGATCATGGTTATATTTTTGGGTCTTGGCCATTCTTCAACAACTTTCATTTTAGCAGGATCAATAGTTATGCCATTTTTTTGAATCAATGTGACCATGGAAAAAAATTTGTTGTAACCAAAACTCACACTTTATGAATTCCCCAAATATTTTATTTTCTTTTAAGGTTTGAAAGACAACCCTTAAATTAATTTCAAGTTCATCTTTACTTTTGGAATAAACCAAAATATCATCAATGAACACAACCACAAACTTATCCAAGAACTCACGGAAAAATATATTCATAAGATCCATGAATACAACAGGTGCATTGGTTGACCCAAAAGGCATAACTACAAATTCAAAAATGCCATATCTTGTACGAAATGTGATCTTCGGATTGTCTTATTCCTTTACTTTCAACTAATGGTACCCCGAACTCAAATCAATATTTGAAAAATAATGAGCTCCGTGGACCTGATCAAACAAATCATTGATATGAGGAAAATGATACTTATTCTTAATAGTGATGTAATTCAATGCTCCATAATCAATGCAATGTATCATCGAACCACCATTCTTTTTAACAATAAAATATAGGAGAACCCCATGGTGATGTTCTAGGTCGAATGAAACCTTTATCTAATAACTCCTACAATTGCTTCTTTAACTCTAAAAGTTCAATTTGAGCCATTTAATAAGGGGGTTTTGAAATTGTCTTAGCCTCGGTAACTAAGTCAATAGTAATTTAAACTTCCTGATCAGGTATAATACCAGTAAACTCATCAAAAAAACATCAACGTAATCATTTACCACTGGCACATCATTAATCTAAATAGTTCTTTTGTTTCCAACAAATGTGAAAGGTAACATTCATTTCCATATTTTACTAGTTTCTCAGCTTCTTGATATGTTATCAAAAGTAAGTGTTCATTTTTGTATACAAACTGGAAATAATTCATAAAGGAAACCTCTTTACCTCTACTATCAATCTTATCATGATAAACAGAAAGCCAATCCATGCCCAAAATAACATCAAACTCTACTAGAGGCAAAACAATATGGTTTGCAGGTAGATTCTTTCCGCACACAAAGACAAGAAGGTTCATATGTTTTCTTTTTTTCTCAACATTTCCTCTAGGTGGTTTTACCGTAAGTTCTATATTCATATCTTGAGATGGAATTCCCAATTTACTAGAAAACTTCTTAGAAATGAAAGAGTGTGTAGACCCTGAATCAAACAACACATTGGAATAATTTGAACAAACAAAAAATGTACCTAATAAAAATTCATTTGATGGCCCAACATCTGTTGAAGTAGTTGCAAAGGATTTCACCACCCCTTTCAACTTGTAGTATGGATGGCTTCCTTCAGTTGAGTTCTTTGATGGACACTAATTTACATAATGACCCATTTCATTGCACTTAAAACATTTTACTGACTGTCAATCAGATTTTGTCTTACTATTACCGTGATCTTTTTCAGTTCTATTACGAGCCTTATGTCCAATTTTACCACATCTGTAGAAATTACCTAAATTCAAAAGGCATTCCCCAGCATGCATTTTATAACAATTTTCACAAATTGTAAACTTATGTTTCTTACAATCAGACTTTTTTTAAGAGTTCTTCCCTTTCACCTGCCACCTCGACCTTTTATTCTATTGTTTTTGAAAGAACACCTGACCGTTAGAAAACTCCATTTCCACCTTCTCCGCACAACGAACAAGTTTTTAATAACTTTTGAGCTCATGAGAAGCTAAATCCCTTCGATAATTTGGCTTTAATACTGAGTAAAAACGGTTGATTTTACTATCAATATCTCGAATGAAATTTGGAGCATACCTTGCCATTCGAGTGAATATTTCTTCATAAGCAGCCACTGAGTCATCCTCCAGCCTTATTTCTAGGAATTGTTTTTCTATCTTAAGAAAAAACTCCGTAGGAAAATATTTCTCAAGAAACATTCCTTTGAATTCATCCCAAAGAAGAGCATCAATCTCCTCATTATCCCTGATATTTTTCACCATCGACCAACACTGATCAGCTTCACCTTCAAAACAGTAAACAATGAGACTTAACTTTTGATATTCTGAACATCCCATGACATCAAAAATATTTTACAGTTCTTTAATCCACCCTTATGCTAGCATCAGATCAGATGATTCTCTGAAAGACGGGGGCTGTTGCCTCATGAAATGCTCCACTACTGACATTTTCCTCTGTGGTTGATCTGGCTGATCTCGTACATGGATTCCATCACCATTTACAGACTGATTCAACTGTGCCATCACTACAAAAAACAGTTCAGTTCCGATTTTGACCATCTCTGGTTGCTTATTTGAAAGGTTGTCTTCCTCCTGATGTCATCCCAACATAGGTGTCCTATTTCCTCTACTAAAAACCATTCTGAACAGTGAAGTATCTTAGGCGAATCAACATGGTAATATATAAATTCCATATGATTTAAATATTAATATAAATTACATTATGGATATTAATTTAACAATACCCAAACTTCTAATGTTATCTGAACCGACCTTTGATACCAACTATAAGGACCTGGCCTTAAACATTACATAATATTTAATTAAATTAATAATTCACATTGAGGATCCTTTCGGGTTTACAGTTTTAGAGAATTAGGACATAACTATTACATCTCAAAAGATTACAATGTAGACACTTCTACACAGTTTCCATTTTTATCATAAAATAAAAACTCTTGAAAAAAATATTTATGTCTAGTTCCATGTTTTAGACAACATGAATTTTCCTCAATCCCATCGTTGACCGTATTCTTTATGTCCTATGAAAATATTTCAAAACATGGGATGAGCATTAAAAGATTAGCAAGGGTTATAAAACAATGAATGAAAACATTTTCTCATTAATAAATAAAAAACATAAACTCTTTCACTTACCTCATGAAACCATAATATTTATGAATAACACATACAAATCATAAATCATAAAGGTAACATGTGGCATCCATATCATACTTACGTTGTAGCTTTCACAGCTATATAGGGAATTACATATGGAATACCCATCATGGTATATTCCATAAATCTATTAGGAGAAACATTCACATTTACCTTTGTCACGTTACCCAATGCGATTGAGAGCTATCTCGGGCTCACCCGCCCTAGGTTTATCACGGAACCACCAGTATACATAAATAATTTCCAAGAACCATAACATGATCATAACACATAACATAAGGATAAAAGAAAGATAAAATTTCCACATTGCAATAACAAAATATCATTTCAAGATATTGAAATAAAAAATCCTTTCTCAAAATAATTTTCAGTACCAAAATATGTAAAAAAATTATATGGTATTTACTTTTCCTGTTAAAAAAATTACGGCTTGTTAAGGAATCCAAATATCAAATAATACTCACAGCGACGGAAAGTTCATTTTCACTGCTTACGTTAAAAAAACATTCCTTTTTCATTTAGTAAAACCATTCATATAAAAATATTCTCTTTGAATGAAATGAAAAGTCAAATTGTATAAAATAAAGTCGTGTATAAAACTAAATATGCCTCAATGAAAGGAGATTGAGATGAAGTCCCTTACCTCGTGTTTGACTGGACTCAATCATTATTTAATCTCCTGAATAATAAACTAAAGATAATTTCTACTTTCTTAAGAACCCTTTTCATGTTTATTATTCCTTTTATATCACTTATTACCATGTTATAAACATTATGTACGTACGCATGAACGCTACTTTGATTTCTATTTCGCATTTTAATAGAATTAAAAAATAATGATACATAGTTATATTATAATTACAGTATATTATAATATATAATATTATTAACACCATCCTTTATATGTACAATATATGGTATGAATAAGCCATATCACTTTGAGGGGGCGGTAGTCCGCACTTCCTCTAATTAGATTATCTTGTTTACCCATAACGGAAACCATAAAGGTATCTTATAAAGGGAAATATATAAGCATAAATAAAACATAAACATAATATATATCATATATAAATATAGTGTCACGATAATTTCCACCATTAGAGGCACTATGAGATAATCGAACAATCATCGTTTCATGAGGTGTTAGTTTGTCGTCCACAGAAACATTATGTTATTCATCCATTAGATGGAGGTGTGTGTAAGTGTAGTTTGAATATTTCTCATAAAAACATCCTAGTATATTGAGGATATTGATGTTATTACAAATAAAAGGAATAAAAAGTGTTTAGGGGTTGGAGAAGTAAAATAAAAGAAAATAATTTAAGAGAAACTCTTACCTTTAATTTGGGTATCTCCCTTTGGTTTGAACCAATTTTCTTATTGAAGTGCCTTATGCCTATGGTAAGGCTTCTTGGGGGATGAGAGGGATGTATGGAGCTTAATTTGGCAGATTTTGGATGATACAAATGGCTTGAGAGGTGTGAGGAATTGGTTAGAAGTGGTCTCCTTTTATAAAGGATAGGAGGGTCACTTTAGGAAAGTGTGAAAACATTTTTTTATTATAAATACATATTCGGTTTCAAAAGGTCCAAAAAACATTAAGGTCGAAGATAAGATGACCCATATTCTAAATAAATTCTTCCAATCAGAATTTGACTTGTTTTGGATAATATTTTAATCATTATAATCTTATTTATTTAAATCTTTTATTAATGAGGTAAATACTGCATCATTATTGTGTCATAAATAATTTAATTTATATGATGTCTAGAAATTATAAAAAAAATACCATGATGTATGAAATATTTTTATATTTCCAAATGAATATTTATAGTTGAAAATATTATTTATATAACCCCATATAAAAATTAATTTACTAAAATATTTTTGTTTATGTCATTTTTGTCTTTACATTAAATTAATTAATCTAAAGTGTCATTATCTTTCATAAGTGGCTCCATGGGGTCCCAAAATCGACCCAAAGATGACCATAGTCGGAAATGACTCATATAATAAGGTTTCGACAAATTTTAAGGTAATTTTTTATTATTATAATATTCTTTTTACCTTGAATTATCATATTTACCTTTAACCGCGGTAAATAAAAGTCAAAAGTTATTATTCACCGAAAATTATTTTCATCTTATTGAACCATATTTTACTTCTTGATAAAAACAATGTCTGTCATATTTTTAAAATTCAACTCACAGAAGTGGTAAAATATTATTTAAATGAAAAAAATCGGTTTTTTAACTACTACTAAGTGGTTTCACTATTCATCAAAAATTGAATTTCTTTAAAAAAAATTCCAAAAATTCATCCTATGATATAGTTGATATTAATAATTCAATAATGATGTTTATTTTTCCAAATTAAAAACATAATATTGTCATTAATTAGTTTAAAAATTAATTCCTGTAGTTAAAATAAATAACGTGTTTTTAAGAAACAATAACTATCCAAAGATTGGCACTTGTTTAAGTCCAATTTCAAACCGAAATTAATTCCAATGAAAAAAATTGGATTAAATGGTAAAAATATATTCTAGTTACACATTAAAACCAATTAAAAAGATAATATAACTATATAAATATATTATATTAAAAGGTACTTTTGAAATAAAATAAAATATTTTCACTATTCATTAAAAAATGAACATTATCGGAAAAATCACAAAAATTTACACAAAGTAAATTTTGATGTCCCCATTGTAAAGAAGGATTTTATTTGGTCATATAGAATGTATTAAAGTAACCAAAAATATATTTAAAGAGGGTTCTCCATTAAAAGAAGATAAATCGGCCTTTTAATGTAAATTATACTTAAAATTAGATTCATTCACATTTTAAGCTTCTAACTTTTTATTGGATAATGAAAATACATTTAACATTCATGTATAATCATACTATAGTTAGTTTCTTTCATTCCTGCCAATACAACAGCTAGGAGATAACTACCATTTAAAATAATAATATTATATTATTAGTGTGCAATGTATGTTTTCAAAGAAACCCGTTGTTGTGTATCAGGTACGCTATCGAACATAGCAACCCTTTTAAAGTAAAATTAATATTTAATTCACAAATATTAATAAATATGAAAATCTATTATTCTTCATTTACCTGGGATGTTACACAAACTGAGGATTCCAATCACCATGAAAATATTGGGTACATTCATCAGCTTCCAAAAAACTCACTCTCCACCAATTAAAATTAATGATTTTCGGATACACGCCATTAAATACATACCAAGGATGAAATCAAAGAGTCCCATTTCCTAAAATAGAAAATTCTAATCCTGATCAACACCGAACATGGTGAGTGTAGAGGACATACACTAAAACCCTGCTCTCTTTTCTTACCAAGTGGCATTATAGAATCGGTCAAATAAGTCATAAGATTAGTTAGAAATATTTCCACATAGAAATGATGAGCATAAATGAAACAAACAGAAGAACCAATATCATAGGGAACAACAGCTAAATAACATACATTAAGTACAATACTTATAACTACCACTAGACCTACATTTGATTCAACTTGTTATCGATCCACCATATGATGTTTCATCATCCCATCCAAACTTCAGAATGGCCACTAGCCTACCACTCATCCACGAACTGACTCTTCCCAGAAAACGATCCCGCCCTTCCGCCATGACCTCCAAAATGAGAAACCCCTATCAATGATTGTTCCAACTTCTCTAAAATCCCTTTGGAAGATAAAAATCAGGAACCACAATTATAAGGTCATCTCATGTTGTAAAATCTCTTCATGTTCCCAGTAAATCTAAACCAGTGGCAACGAATTGGTGTAGATGAACATTCTGGTTGCATATATCTTAGTTTCCCAAATTGATGGCACATTACAAACACATAATTAGAATCCATATATTAAGATAGCTTGGAAAGTTTTCCTGAACTTACACCTCCATTATTTTACTTCTCTTCCCTCTTCCTCTTCTTCTCAAATGAACTACCACTGCCCTCTTATGATACTACTCCAAAGAAACCAGACTTTCCTCGATGATCAATTTCTACCATCAAAAAACGATAAACAACCTCACAAAGAATCATCATCTTGGACAAGAATATCAGAGGTCTGATTTCTGGTCTCAACCCCATCTAGAACTTTTGATCCATCATCTTCTCATTGGGAACGATCTAGAGTGCGTACCAAACTATCCCTAAAAAGTAGTTATCATATTACATCATATACTAATATCCCTGGATAAATTCTATGAACTCATGGGACTTGGTGAATGAAAAAAATATGAAGACAATAATGCTCGTTGAAAATGAACTTCATGTCTTTCCAACCCATCATATCATTCTTTAAAGTATGCCGCACTAAGTCCCACCGCTTCCAACTAGGACCTTACAACATAGGAAAATCACATTTCACTCTGAATCGGTCATGAGTATTAAGAAAATCAAACATCATCTCTCTCTTATTAGGCCACTCCTCTACATTCTAAGGATTTATGAATCCTTGAAAAGAAGAAGTATAGTTCTTGAGGAACTCCTAAGAGTTTTCTTTTCTAGTAATTGTTTTTGTTTCTATATACTTAGAGGGCTAGAGCCCACTCCTTGTCCCAAATCATGGATAGTTAGAACCAAAAAATCCACTATCCACTGATCTATTGGTGAGAGGAACTATCTTCCGACTCTTCCAATGGTTTCACAAGAAGTATCTGGGGAGGAATCTTTCTATATCAACAAATTCCAATAAGGAAAACCCCATAAACACATCATTCTGAAAATTTTCAGCCACATCAATAGATCTCAAACACTTCCATGAATCGTAACATAACTAAATAAATCAAAATAACTACACAAACAAAACCACTACTAATCCACTTAATTTCCATATATTGTCTGCAAGTTATACATCTCACCTAGAGAAGATGTCAAACCAAATCCCAACATCCCATGAAAACTTTAATTCTATCATGAGGTGTATTCTCCAGAAACCCCACTAATAACCATATCATCAATCCTCGAATACCATACCTTTGGTATATCTAGACTCATTCCAAAATTAATTGACCCAAAAGAGTGTAACCTTCTCTGATACCATTTTTTGAAGAACCAAGGAGGGTAGCCATCCAACCCAACACCATAACGATTCACGGAATGAATTAAAAGGTGTTTCAGATCCCCATGAGTGGGAAACTAATTATTGGGTATGATGAATATACTTCTAAAATTAATCCACCCATTTGTACAATCATAAAAATCCAAAAAGAATAAACTTCTCAATGAATGATAACCATAACTAAATAATTTTCAATAATTTTTAGATTCAATTTTATACAACTTAAACCAAAACCAAAAGTCATACAATGGAACAAGAATATAAAAAATTTCCAATAACCTTCATCAATCAAGTGGGAAATCATTCTCAAGACACCACCACCAACACCTGCATGATGTGGAATACTAGCAACCGGATCCAACATCACCACTATAACACACATTTCCTTTACATACTTCATACATAAAATAGTCAACATACACCCAATGGTGTTTGTAGTGTGTGAGAAAAATCCTAGTAAGATTCCACAGAAGAGAAATATTCCATGCTATAAAATTAAAAGGAAAATCTATATGATCCTTTACCTATGAATATTTGATAAATTTCTAGGAATGATTTTTAAGGAAAACATTATGACAGTTTACATTTAATGGAAAAAAATTTAAAATAAGATTTATTTAATTAAAAATGTACACAAGGTATACTGTATGTTAAAGGCTATCCCCACATCACATAAGAATCATATCATAATAAGGAACTATTGGAATATCCCTATAGGA
Source organism: Viscum album (assembly GCA_963277665.1). Lineage (NCBI taxonomy): Eukaryota > Viridiplantae > Streptophyta > Magnoliopsida > Santalales > Viscaceae > Viscum > Viscum album. The sequence goes on from OY728128.1 coordinate 124,174,070, forward strand.
AACCAGCATAAGTGGGACCCTCTGATCCATGTACTTAAGTGATCAAAATACTCCAACTCAACTTCCAACAACATTATCATGCTTGATACACTTGAGGGGAACACAACCAAAAGTCTAGTGGTATCCAAATCATAATATAATAGCAAAATAATTCCCGTGGAAGATCCACTAGATGGGAACACTTCCCGTGGTCCAGTTTTCTCTGATCATTTCACATGTATAGTTAGTGTTGTAATAATAAATCCTACAATATGAATATGGGCATAAACTTCTTCCAAAAAATCTTGAATACTTCTTCTAGTTCTCTCATATAGATATGTAGGATTCACTTTGGGATCAAATTTCATTACACATTTCACAAAATCAATACATTGACACACACATTCTAATCATCACAAGCACATAAGGATGTCATCAATTTCATATTTCCATTTTGATATAATGATAAAAATCCACATGAAAACCACCATTTTTAATAAAAAAATAACTTTCCATTTCATTAAATGAAAAAAACATTTGGAAATACTTTTTTAGCCACATTAATAATTTACGAAACCCATTGGAATCAAAAAAGAAGAAAAATTATGAAATCAAACCATTTCAATGGCAATGTCCCTTTCATATTCAAAATAACTTCAAATCCATTTTATAACATGATTCACATCACATTCACAATTAAAAGACACATTTATGGTGAACAATGAAAAATGAATCATGTAAAAAACACTTTTATATTGTAATGTACACTACCAACACATTTGGACATTTAAATATATTTGAAAACATATTTCCCACCATTCACCTAAAGCATAGAATATATTTATGAAATAACACAACAATTCACACATGAAACACAACCACTTTCCTTTAGAAAATCTATTTTATTCACATGTGAATCTTGAAACCATTTCAAAACATATTCCACACCAATAAAATATTCATAGAACAAATTTATGCAATAAATCAGACATATCAAAATCATATAATAATGTACCCTCATGGGACCGCCTACCTCACATTAAGGAACTTCCATAAATCGGTGGAAAACCACAAATGTACCACCAAAAAGGCCTTATAAAGGGAAGATCAAACAGTAATCATCATGAATTTATAGATCATCATTATATCGGACCCTCATTTGGTCATAAAACATGCTGTAAAATAGGATCTCAAGAATGAGGGAATATGAACCCTTGAAAGAGGGATAAATCGAGGTGAAAAGGACTTACATAATGATTCCTTGAAAAACTGGTGTAAAAAACATCCATGTATTGAGGCTAAATATGACCAAGAATGTTTTTAGGAGTTACCTATGGATGGAAATTCTGAATTGGGTAGATGGGTGGTGTTTTGGGTTAAAATCAAAGAGGGTTGAAAGGCAATTTTATAAGACTAATGACCATGAAAACTCGAACAGTGTACCCGCACAAATATCCAAACCGTTCGGCAACTATGTGTCCATAAATTTTAAATAGGAACATGCCACATAGTTGGCTGCTTGGTTTTAAAAAATTTTCTCCAATAGTGAGGTCACCACTATCAAAAATAGAAATTGGCTACACACATACAAGGAGGAGGGATCGTGATTTCACCTAACCATGCACCACCTGCCGTCAAGCCCTAATTTCCATTTTTCTCTAAAAACTCATCTGGAACCCATGGGGAAAATAGTAAAAAAAATATTACCAAAAAATAAAATCTTAGATGTGGAATATTAAAATTCAAAAAAAAACATAGAAGGTTAAATTTATAAATGAAAAGTATATCCTACCTTGTGATTGTGTATGTTTGAATATAGGTTATCCATGGTGATAGAATTATCTATAGGGTCCTTAAAAACATTCTAGCCCTAATCTCTTAAAATTAATAGACCATTCTCTAATAAAAAATATAGTTTTCTATGCATCCAAATCCATATTGTTGTATTATGAAAAAACCATTTTATGGAAAAATGGTAACCTCACATTTCCGAATACAAAACCATAGAACACATATAAAACCAAATACAGGAATAGAAAAACATAAATACTAAAGTGCCAAATTTGAAATTTGAAATAACTAAATCGATCACTGCACCACCTAAACGCCTCAGTCCAGGAGATCCTTGATCCACGCTCTCTGACAGACACCATCATCAAGTAAACAACCTGATACCACCAGTCAACATCGTCACCCAAAAAACGCTGGAGCTGATAACCGGGGAATCCACCAGCCATCATCCACCTGAAAATTATGAAAACACGACCCCCAAAAACACCAACACCATATTCATCATCATAACACCTTGGAAGAGAACAAGAAACCAAGACAACCATTGGAGAAGAAATTCTAGTGAAAAACTGAAATAGACCAGATCTGTCCTGATCACTGCACCATCAAAGGGCAGTTATCTTCGTCGTCACTACCACCACGAAGGCAGTACTGGCATCATCGCTAGATGCATGAACCCACCAGAACGTTCCACCGGAGCTTCAAATGACATCAATATAGACACATTCATCTAAGCCATCATCCCCCACAAAACATCTTCAAACGAAAATGGAACATCAAAGTATAAAAGGCCGCCCATTTCATCAAAAACTGCAACAAAAATAGGAAAAAATAGCATAGATTGAAGTCAGTGAAGGATGTGCCACCTAGAGCTTCTACTACCGAAGAAACACCACCTACCAAAGCCTCTTGAAAACATCCCAGCAGACTGACATAGAGAACGAAAAATGTAAAAGACGCCATAGTTTATATTGAAGTAGAAGGGTATCATCGAATAAGAACATCCTTTCCTGGAACCACCAACTTCGACCACTGAAACCGCCGCTTGGAAACAAGCACATCATCAAAAAACCGATGAGGTAAAGATGACCAAAGCAAAAGAACACTGCAAAGAATGAAAATAAGTCATGCTCCTGACGCACTGACATGATTCAGCAAAAACATCCCAATCCTTCCAAGAGAACCAGTGCACCAGACCGTAATGGGGTTAGAAATGTGGTAACCATAAGGAATGAGCAGTGGATGAAAATATTGGGCATCAAAAAGGGCCAAAACCACATACAGTAGAGAAAATGAGCTGGGAAAGAATGGAAACAATAAAAACCAAGAAAACAAGAGTTAGGATGGAGATACAATAAGGGAGAGCATGGAGGAGAGGAAGGATGAATGAGGGGAGGGGAGATGCCGCAGGAAAAGTAGCGCGTAGGTCTCCCCCTCCAGATTGTCATCGTAAGAACCTTAGCTTGGGAGGGGAGCAAGGGCGAGGGCGCATAGAGGCCCAATTTCAATATAGTTGTCTAGAATTATATTCTTGTGGGATAAAATTAATACCTGTCGAATCACTCCAAAGGAAGCTACTCCTCCTAGGTGGAACAAAATTACATCCCCAGGGGTATCCCTTTCCAAATAAACCCCTATGGTGGAGAGACATGATTTTTAAAATTCTAAAACATTATGGTTCCCATGATAAGATTCGTTCGAGTCCTCTGATATCATCTATAGAAACCATTTCCATATATACATATTATTGCATCATTTTAAGTATAACATACCCTCAAATACAAACCCAGGATCATAAATTCTTGTTTATTTGGAATACTAAGTATATTAAATTCAAAACATGGAAATATAATTAATAATATTTGCATTAATCATCTATAATATGCTCCTAAATAACATTGATGTACTACATCTAAATATAATTACAAGGGTAATGCATAGAAGAAATGGATGAGCTAAAAACCTTATTTCGGGAATAAACATAGGAATAAATAATATTACACAGGTTAGAAGGCATGACATGATTACATAAGAAGTAATGGAACATGAAAAACATATGGAATCATAACATATAGAAAATGGGATCATGTGATCATGGGAATATAATAATGTGGTATAAATATAAAATGTTGCATAAAAATTAGTTAAAGATAACTTCTAAGACTATATCACAATGTTGTAAAAGTACCATAATAGATTATGTCTACACACTTCTCCCACATATGATGTATCATCAGTCTAATAATTACCTAATTCATTAGAGCACTATCTTGGTGAAAATATCTTAACATTTCAATGCATATGTGAGCCACATGAAGAATCAAACATTAGGAATCAAAATAAGGGAAACTAGGGAAAGAAATGGGTATCATAAACTTATCATAAGGCACAAAAAAAGTGTGTGTAAAAAGGGTACCCACGAAACACAGGATAAAATAATTTATGGAAAATCATAGTGTATCAAATTATAATATTTCATGAATAAATATTTACAATAAAGTGAATACATGAAATGTATTGTCTAGGAAACTTTAGAAATCAGCCACTTTTGTATGATTTAGGGGAAAATATTTAATCTCTCTATAAAGGGGAAATGGAATATTTTTTTGGATAAAAAAATGAACTATGATTTATTTTCATGATAAAAAGATTTATTTAAGAAAAATAACGTTTTCTTAAAATAGAGTATGTATTGTACATGAAAATTGGTATGAAATTAGTATGTTCCCTTTAATCGATCTTACTTATCATAGAAGTTAAAAAGGGAACCTTATAAATTAGGTATTTACCCATTAAATAATGTTGAGTTGATCTTGATAAATTTTTCTATAATATATAAATATAATTTATAAGATTTATATAAGAATAATGATAAAATAAATTTATATAAAGAGAGAGAAATCATTACAAAGGTAATTTGTATGTTCAATGATATCCATTACCTGATGACTAAATTTGTTTTTCACCTTCACTTAGTGTCCTATAAAACAAAATTAGATTATTTAATAATTAAATTAATAATCTCATAACCATATATTATATATATTTTAATATTTTTAAAATCATTTATAGTCATTTAAATTAGTTATAATGATTAATTTGGTTTTTCTCGAAGCATTCATTTCATGGTTTCCTAGATGGATCCCTTGAGTATAATTATGGTAGTTCTTGTAAAATGGAATTAAAATCCATAATTAAAATCCAATGGTAATAATGTAATTAAATAATTTATAATGGTCCAATATTTAATTTTTTCCTAGCATTGCTTTGTTGACTTTGATAAAAGTTTAATGATAAATGTTTAGTTTATTTTTTAATTTTTTTATCATCATGAAACTAGTTTTATTTTATTATTTAATATTATGTAGATAAATTTGTTCTAGAACATGAAAAAGTTATAAAAATTATTTCAAAATAGTTTCTAACCATTATAATGGTTTTATGACCAACCTTTAAGGTGGTAATGTTCAGCAAAAATTCATTATACATGAAGGTGGGGAATCGACATATCACAGGAAATGTTTTTGTTTTAAGATAAATAGATAATAGATCATATTTGATGTCAGATATTACATTATCACAATAAAATTCTAATATATTTATGATACTAGAGTTATCATGTCACTTTTGATAGGGGTATGTGATGGTAGGACATGAAATGTAATTAATTGAATTGAGAATGAAAGTGGAGTTTACCTCTTGAATATCTTTTCCTTGAGATCTTCCATAAGGAACATGAAAGTAGGCTTTGGTGAGACCAGTAGATATTGAAAGTGAGGAAGAGCTTTGGTAAGGTAATTGGGAATAATTTAGGCAAGATAAGATTCTTATAATATGTGAGGAGAAGGGGTGGTATTTATAGGGTGAGGAGAGGGGTGATTTCAATTATTAAATTCATTTATGTATTATTTTGGATCAAGATAATCAATATTGTTGATTACAATGATTAATTATAGTAAATATAGAAGGTTATCTTTATATAATAATAAATTACATTATTCTTGAATCAACGAGACTCAAAATTTAATTTATTTATATATAATGCTAAATGCTGTAAATTACCAAATTTCAGAATTCACCAGAAATTAAACTATTTTAAAAAATTGGAAGAAAAATAAACCCATCAATTTTTTGTGTGTATAGATTTAAAAAATGGAACCATTTTTAAGACAAAAATTTTAGAAATATTATATATTTAATTCTTAATTAAAATCTTCATTTATTTGAAAAATACCAATTTAAATATTCTAACAGATTCTTAGACTAGTTGAATAAGTAAATCAAGTCTCATAAGATTATCTTATAATTATAATACAACATAATATTTATTTATGAATATAATTTAGGAAAATAAAATTTCTTTTGAATCATGATATTCATTATATATTTATAATAAAAAATCAGTTTTTACAAAAAAACCAACACTTAATTTATCATTTTTGAAAAATTTTATTTACATATACTATAATATAATTATATATTTCATTAATTTATAACATACATAAATTTTATTAATAAGTTCATATTTTATTTTACAATTCTAATGGCTAGATTAGTATTCCTAATGGTCATATTTCTCTTATAGTTGTCATGTCGTTATTCTAATGGTCAGGTTATTATTTCATCAGTTTATGTTCTATAATTACCACTTATGTCATTATTAATTTAATAGATTAATGTATTATCATTCTCTATGTGGGGTTTGTTTTTTTAGTACATAATAATAAGAAGGAAAACTCCAATGATAAAATTATGTGTCGTTACATTCTTCACCCTTATGATATTTCACCCTCAAAATTTCATTTTTCTTATTAAGGGGGGAAATGTGACAGTACATAGCTAATGATAATATAAAAATGAAACTATAAATGTAGAAGGGTAAAAATAAAAATAAAAATTATATCTTAATTTTTGATTCCCTTGGTTTCAATGTAGGTTATCGATGTTGATAGAATTATTCGCAGGGTTTACACTAATGTTTTCTAGTCCAAATCTCCAAAAATAACATGCCCAAGTCATGATACCAACAACATAAGCCTCGAATAATTTAGGGATGACTATAATTGAAACATATCAACAAACTCCATAATTTGAAATGCCTTATAGGAGTGACACACCACCATACCTACTGGAATCACAGTCCACATGAATCCTTTGGGTGGAGAGTCGTACTTCTTCCAACGCTCACATGTGAGATTTCCTAAGGATCTTGTTCCTTCCATTTCTAGGATAAAAACTATAGTGGCCCTACCCTTTTACACATATTATTGAAAAATTTGACAAAAAAAATAACTCTCTAATAAAAACCAAGGAACAAAAAGTATAGTGTATTTGGAAATCAAGTTACATAAAATTGAAAACATGGAAATAGAATATTAAATTTATTTTAATCTTTAATAATTATATTCCAAATTCTTTTGAGCTGCAACATATTCATATGATAACCTAGGGAATAAATAAAAAATTGAGGATATAAAAATACCAATAAGGGAATAAACAATGAAATAATGCATAGAACATGGGATATAAATAATAAATTGATAATAAAAAAAGGCATAGAATGTGTATAAATAGATGGAATAAAAATATATAGAACATCATATCATGTGATAATGGGAAAATTGGAATTTGGAAGAAACTTATAACATGACATAAAAATGATACAAGGCCAACTTCCAAGACAATATCACATGGTGGAAAAATTCCCATAATGTATTAAGATTAATTCCTACCCCTATTCATGATGTCTCATGAGACCAAATATTACCAAATTCTTAGTATTTCTATTTAGGTGAACCCATCATGACATGATCATGAAAAGGTGTTCCACCTAGAAAATAAAACATAAGGAATCTATATAGGTCTTACCCATGGAATGAAATTGGTATCGTAGTCATGTCATAAGGGATAACCAAAGGGTATGTAACGCCCCGACCCTAGATTCCTAGAGTCGGTGCATTATTATAATACATTGGCGTGATTACAAGGAATCATGTCCCAAAAGACCGATTAGTTTAGCAGTCTTGGAAAATAGATTACATACATGGACATTACGTTACACTTTCTAACATACAAAAAAATCGTTTGGGAATGCCATTGTTCCCTTAGCTTAACCCTGCGTATCAATCATAAAACCATTCTTGGGATCCTTGGAAAATAAAACATAAGAAAGGGGTGAGCTTAGATGCTCAGTAAGGGTAAATAATTTAACAAAAGCTATAAACATTTAAGGAAAGATGTGTATTAAAAAAAATCCTTAAAAAAACATGAACATAATGTGGAAAAACTAAATCAAACATTACAAAATAAAAAAGAACATGGATATTATAGTAGTCGAATAATCACATGTAATAACTAATTTCATAATGATGGAATGTATAATACAAGACATTAATTTTAGGGTCAAGGCCTTGTGCCAGGACCTATGGGCTAACTGTAATCGGATCCAAACCTGGAGAGCCTCTTTAACTGGACTCTATCCAGAAGAGCCTCTGTAACTAGACTCCAACCTGGAGGTTTTTATATAACCGGACCCTAACCCGGAGGTCTTAATTTTATCGGTCCCCAACCCAGAACATACTAGTCTAATACATTCATCACAAGAAAAGGTTGAAATATAACATAAACATTCTTATTAAAACAAGAATATAAAATGTCAATACTTTATCCATAAATCGTGAATTGTATAAACATAACACACACACAGTCAGACATATCATAAAACATTCATTACAATATGGATGATTTGTATCATAATAAATCAACATTAAAAAAGTTTAAAATCCATTAAAGATGTTGACATAGATGAAAATGATCAGAAAAATGTTTTGAGAGAAATACCCCTTTTTCTGGAAATCGTTTAAAATTTTCACAATTTATAAAGGTGGTCATTTAAAAGGGATTTTTGAATCAAAGTGTCCCATACCACTTTGAAACTTTTTAAAATCATTATCATTTTAAAACATTCATGTTCATATAAATAAATCCTTAAAACCAATTTAAAAACATGGAAATTAATGAGAAAGGTTTAGAAGAATAAATATTTAAAAAAATTTAAAATGATGTTTTAGTAAAAGAGTCCCTTAAAAATAATCACTTTGAAAAATATTTTATGAAACATGGGCATATATAATAAATATTTCCCAGTAAAAACTTACACATAAACAATCTCGAATAATAATGAGATTGAGGAAATGACCTTTACCAATTTGGTAACTTATGAAACATACAACCCATGGAAGAAGTACTATACAATGAAAATTTCAATACACATAAGTTAATGTTTATTACACAAATAATACAATTATGGCAGTACATACACCACAATAAAGGAAATAGTGGCAATATCTCATGAAACTCACGGAAATAAGGAGTGAGACGAAAACCCCTTACTTTGCACTTTCCTTTGGCCGAGGGTACATTTAACCTCCTCTATAATGACCACTGTATGTTATTAGATTATACCAGAAAAATATTCATTTTTATTATATCATACGTAATTCATTTGGGACTTTATACTACCCATTTAATAATGATATTCATGTTAAATTAAAATTTGTGGTAATAATCTCTTTCTTTATCGTATGTATTTCAACTTATTATTCATGACCGTATCATTTAGATCATTATTTAAATACATATAGAATAATAAAGTTTATTCATATATCATATATATTTAGAATATAAATATTTATAATTGATAGATATATGAAAAGGAAAAACACCATTTATAGAGATGGTAGGCCGTACGTATGCATAAACACAGTTTCTGTTTTCATATCGTATTTAACGAAAGTAAGTGAATAAGATATATGTATGTACATAAATAAATAAATAAATATATATATATACATATATGGTAGAATTATTATGTTATATATAACATACTTATTAGTAATATGTATTTTTATAATCGTCAATGAATGGTGAACGTGGAAATGAATCTCATCGCGTCGTGGAGACGGTAATCTGTACGTACGCATGAGCGACAATATCATTTCCTTAAAGTTGTGGAATTGGATGATATATTATTTTCACCAAGACATTATCATGTTATTTTCATTATTTATATACATATTACTCATCATTCTATCCATTCAAAAAACATAGTGTTGAATAACAAATTACACCATGGTGTGGAGATGGTAAGCCGTACATACACACCCATGGTGACATTATCATTCATAGGAAGGATAAAATAATGAATATGGTTATGAAATATTTATAATAACATCACATTATATATAAATTACTAGATTTATTATTTTGGTATGTTAATAAATAATATAGAGTAAGTGGAAGAATAAACGAACTTGGAAGAGGGTGGGGAAATCATTACCTCTTCTTTGGGTTCTTCCTTTTGATATGATCTAAAGGTCTCCATAGGTAGAATTTATGACCAAAGTAAGGCCTCTAGGATGATTTTAGGATAGTTGGGAGGATATTTGTTCAAGGGTAGGCCGAGAAAAATGGCTTTGGAAGTGTGAATTGGAGAGAAGGGGAAGTGACCTTTTATAAGAGGGGTGAGGGGCACCTTAGGAAAAACATAAAATATTGTATTATAATAAATTCATTTTCTGGTTTTAATGGCTCCAAAATGAATTATATGAAGTCTATGGTATGTATGGGTCAAATAACCACCCAAAAAATAGGTTTTATATAGTTTTGGGTCAATTTATTAACCGTATCTTTTAGATTTAACACAAGTTAAATAGTTTGACATTTACCATGTCTCATTATATTTTTATATTATAGGGTTAATAAACTTACTATAAACTTTCCAAAGAACCCCAAGTGGTTCATTAATGACATATATAATAGTATTTAAGCCCTTTGGATAATCCTTATATTTTTAGGAATATAATACCAATTAATAATATAAATTTTGTTTTAAAAACTCTTTTAAGTCAATTTTGACACTATTTGGTATTTTCTTTTTTCTAAATTCATAATAACATTATTACAACTAAAAAAATTCATTTATTCATCCATAATATGTCATATTAACCTAAAAAATATTGGAATTCATAAAAATTCTCAATGTAAATTTATTTGGGTATTTATAATATCAATTATTTTAATATTTCATTAATAAGGTAATTACTGCATCATCATTGTGTTATAAATAAATTAAATTATTTAATGTATAAATATTATAAATAAAATACCATTATATATGAAATATATTTAATGTTTTAATGAATATTTATAGTCGAATTTATCCTATGTGTAACCATATATTTAAAATGGTTTATTTATTAAACAATAAATTTAATTCTTTTAACTCTTCTTTGAATTAAATAATAATAAATGTAAAAATCTAATCCAAGTGGACCTAAAGGATAATATGTTATTACAAAGTTTGTTTTTGGTAGAATTAAACTTATCCAATAGAATTTGGACATGTGTTAGGATAATAATAATATCATTTTTACCTTTAATTGCCCTATTTACTTTTAACCGTTGTAAATAGAAGTCAAAAGTTACTATTCACAAAAATTATTTTCATCTTACTGAACAAAATATTGCTTATTGATATCAACCTTTTCTCTCTTATTTTTGAAATTCGATTCACAGAAGTGGTAAAATTATGTTTTATGAAAATTTGCAAATGTTCCAAGGAGGTGGGTAAAAGACGGTAAAATTTCAATAAAATTTTTATATATCTAAACTTATTATAAAATGACTCAAATTAATTACATTGAAATTATATAGGAATTATGTATCTATTTTGAAATACAATAAATTTAAATGAAATAAATAATTATTTAAATGAAAAGTCGGTTTTAACCAATAACGCAGTGTTTTTCACTATTCATCCAAAATTTAATGTTTTCAGAAACATACCAAAAATCACCCTAAGCTAATTTTGACATTCAGAATTCTAAAATTAAGTCTATTTTACCAAATTAAAAACATAGAAATTTCATTTATTAATTTAAAATTAATTCCCGTTTTCAAAACCAAAAACCTTATTTTTAAAAATAATAACTCTCAAAAGATTGACATTTGTTTATGACGAATTTCAAAGTGAAATTATATACAATGACCAGAATTGGATAAAATTGGAAAATATAATATATTTATACTTCCAAACCATTAAAATGTATAATTTAACACTACAAATAAATTTGATTAAAAATGTTGCTTTCAGTTAAAAAATAGTATTTTTCAATATTCATCCAAATATGAAAGTTATCAGAAAAACACCAAAAATATATTGAAACTAAACTCTTATATCTCGATTCTAATGTAGAAGTTCATTTTTCAAATTTAATATATAATAGTTTCAAATATTGGATTTAAAAAAGGCTCTCTATTAAAAGGCGGTAAAATTTAATTTTTTGAAAAATACTTCTTTTATATAAAAAAATGAATGTTTTCTTACATTATGTATAAGAAACTCATAATATGGATTCTAAAATTATAAGGATTATATAAAGCTCAAAATTCAGTTAATATTATTCATAAATGCTTTTGAACGACTAGTTTGGTATGTCGTGGTGCGCTAGAACTTGGTGATGCGTGTATTTCATGTTATTGGAATATTTGAAGAAATAATGTACTATGAAATCATGGGGAGTTAAATTCTTCCCTCCTTCAATTAATTACGTCCTCACAGTTTGAAATTTTTTTCCAAAAATAAATGGTTGAAAATAGAAAATACCTTTGTGGGAAAACCCACATCGGAAATTGGGTTAATAAAATTTAGTCTCAATAAGAGGAAAAGGGAAATGAAAGGGTGACCACCAACTTATGATCTCTATTAGGAGAAAATTGGTTGAAATTAGAGACACATAATTGGAGGGAAAACGTAAATATTTATAGGGATTAACTGAGGTCATCAACTAAAAACAAGTGTAAAATTGGGGGCCTCAAATCCATCAATCTATGATGATTTGAAATACCATCGGTTCAACAAAACACAAGGTATTAGGATAACACGTTTTTTGGTTTTAAGATCCCTTCCCTAAAGTTTAAGAATTAATTTACCCATAAATAATGGGGAAAAAATTATTTATATATATATACATGACAAGTAGAGTTTCCTCCTTCAACTAATCCTACCACAAACTCATCATTCACTCCAAAAGATTCCAAAAAAATATTCTATTTATCCTAATCGTATAGGGTTCCAAAAATAATGAGTTTATAATTCACCTATTAGACCCTTTAAAAAACTAGATTATAAAATCTAGGGACTTCATGTAGTCTAGTTTTAGGCGACAAATCCCAATTGCACTGTGGTTGTGGGTTCGATTCCTGCAGCATTGTCCAACGTGACAGATTGTCACACGGTCTGTGTATTGTCCTTTTTATAACAATCAAAAAATAACCTTAACAATAATATCCAATTTCAATCTTAATCCATTCCAACATTTATAGTTATCCAAAATACTTCTATCCAAACTCACAGTCCAAAATTTATAAAGAATTTAAACACAATGAAGATCCTTTTTTCATGTAATAACATGTGAACACCTTTATCATTTAGTATTTTAAAATATGGTAACACCCTGAATTAACATAAAACCTTATTGATTACATTCATTCTCCCTTATCCTTTATATAATATGGGATATATTATTTATATAATTTTTCTTGAATATTCCAACAACGATGAAATAAATAAACCATTAATGAGTTCCAAGATTGTCAAGAATATCCAATATAATTTACCCAAATCAACCATCTCTTATTCCAAAATTACAAACTCAATATCCGGACCAGATTAAGATTTATCATTCCTCCAACCCTATATTTTCCAAAAAAAAAATAACGTTTAGTTGAGTCACTCTTCATAAAACCATATAATCTTAAATCCTCAATGAAATAGTTCTGTATTAAAATCCTTATTTATTTCCATAATTCATATAACTGGTATATCATCACTACAACACTAAAATGACATAATATTTTAACAACAACATAAGAACTCTAGTCATTCCTCTTCATTTTTGGTAGTATAATAACTTGATTATTATCAAATAGCATCATTTGGGGTATACTCAGATGATTTAGACATTGATCCACATAGTGACGCAATTCCTTGAAGATGAAGCATTGTACACATGAAACCTTTTTCATATCCTTGAAATCACATACTTGGCTTCATTTTTCTCCACATTCATAACAAACCCTCATTCCCTTAAAAAATGTAACAAGGTGATTCTTTCCACAATTATCACATATGGGAAAATCCTTATTTCCCTTCTTCCCTTTATCCATATTTCTCTCTACCATACTTTTCTTCTCTGGATTCCCATCAAATCCATAGGACTTAAGGAATTCTTGACTTATCTTATTTAGACATGATAATATTTCTTCATATGTTTAGAATGCATGGGATACTATTTCACTTCTAAATTTTGGATTAATACTTTGAATTATATGATCCTTCTTACTCTTTGGATCATATGTATTGTTGGAGTTCTCATTCCTTCTACTGGGCACCATTTCTAAATAATGACATACACTAGATCAGTTTATGAATTGCAATTCATAATTCCAAACTTATTAAAGTGTTAACATAAATTGGAAAATTTATTGATATAATACATAATCATAAAATTGTTTTCTTTGAGGAAATATATACTCATAAACCCGTCCTAATGGTTTGTAAGTAAAATTGTAATTTTCCTAATCATATCCCCTAGGAGTGTCGTAATCAAGAGTGCAGTAAGGCCCGTTGTCGTGCACTAGTTCTCGTTCGAGTATAGCTCAAAGAGGTGTTTTTGTGTTTTACCCCAAGGTACATCTGTTCCAGAGCCTCCTCTACCTGCTCATATCCAGATAAGGATGTATTTCTTTGAAAATAAACAAAATATCTACATTACCAAAATTCTAGGAAGTTATTCTATACTAATCCTCAAAGTCTATCCAAGGTTAATGTGATCTAATCAGAGCTTATCTAAATCTAGATTCCAAAGTTTTTACTAAAATTCCTTTGATTCCAACTGTACTTCCCTGACCCTTGATTCTTAGAGTCAGTGAATTATTTTAATACGTTGGACTGTTTACAAGGAATCATGTCCAGAAAGACCAATCAGTTTAGCAGTCTTGGAAAATATATTACACACATGAACATTACATTACACTTTCTAACATAAAACACAAAAAAAAATCCATTGGGAATTTCATTTTTCCCTTAGCTTAACCATTTATCTCATACATAAAAAACATCTTGAGATCCTGGGAAAATAAATCATAATAAAGGGGGGAGCTAAGATGCTCAGTAAGGTTAAATAATTTTGCAAAAGCTATAAAATTTTAAGGCAGGATGTGTAATAAAAAAATAGCGTTTTAAACATAAACTTGAACATAATATGGATAAAATAAATAAAAAATTACCAAATAAACATGCACATGGGTATTCAAAAAGTAGTATAATCACATTTAATAAGTAATTTCATAATGAGGGAAGGTATTCTACCAGACTTTAATTTCTATTTCAAGGCCTTGTTCCAGGACCAATGGGATAACTATAACAGGAACCAAACCCAGGGAGCCTCTGTAATCGGACTCCATCCTGTAGAGCCTTTGTAACCAGACTCCAACCTAGAGGGTCTGATGTAACTAGACCCCAACCAAGAGGGATTACTTTTACCGGCCCCCTATCCTGGAATAGACTACTCCAAAACATTTATCATAAGAAAATGTTGAAATATAACATAAACATTCTTAGTAAAATTAGCATACGAAATGTCAATACTTTTTATATAAACTGTGAATGGAATAAAAATAACAAATACACAGTCAAACATATCCCAAAAACATTGAATACAATATGGAAGATTGGTATAATAATAAATCAACATTAAAAAATTTTAAAATCCATTAAAGGATGTTGACATAGATGAAAATGATTAGTAAAATGCTTTGATAGAAAAACATGTTTTCATGAAATCATTTTATATTCTGAAAATTTTTAATGGTTGTAAAATAAAAGGTATTTTTGAATCAATGTGTCCCATAAAACTATGAAACTTTTTAAAATAATTATCATTTCAAAACATTCATGTCCATATAAAAAATCCATAATTTTTTTTAAAAACATGTACATTAATGAGATAGGTTTAGAAGAATAATTATTTTAAAACATTTAAAATGATTTTTTAGTATAATATTCCCTTAAAAATAATCCCTTTGAAAATTATATTACGAAACATGGACATGTATAATAAATATGTCCCAGTAAAAACTAACACATAAAAAATCTCGAATAATAATGAGATTGAGGAATTACCAGTTACCAATTTGGTGTCTTATGAAACATACATCCCATGAAATAAATACCATACAATTAAGATGTGAATACACATAAGTTAAAGTGTATTACACAAAGAATACAATTATGGGCAGTACATACTTCACACAAAAAGAAATAGTGGCAATATAGCATGAATCTCACCGTAATAATGAGTGAGATGAAAACCCCTTACCTTGCACTTTCCTTTGGTCGAGGGTATGTTTGACCTCTTGTATAATAAAATTTTTATGTTATTAAATTATAACAGAACCATATTAATATTTATTATATCATAAATGACCCATTTATTATTTTATACTACCCTTTTAATAACGATTTTCATGTTAAATTATCATTTCGGGTAATAATCACATTCTTTATCATACATATTTTAAACTGTTATTCTAGACCGTATCATTTTGATCATGATTTAAATAATTCCAGAATAAAAACCTTGATTAATATGTCATATATATTTATAATATAAATATTTATAATACATATATATATGAAATGGAAAACACTATTTTTGGAGATGATTGGTCATACGTACGCATAAACATTGTTTCTGTTTTCATATCTTATTGAACGGAAGTAAGTGAATAAGATATATGTAAGTAAATAAATAAATACATATATATATATATATAATAGAATTATTATGTCATATATTACATACTTATTAGTAATATATATTTTTTATAATTTTTGATGAATGGTGAACATGGAAATGAATCTCATCGCGTCGTGGAGACGGTAATCCGTACGTACACATGAGCGACAATATCATATCCTTAAAGGTGTGGAATTGGATGGTATATTAATTTTATAGAGACAATATCATTTTATTTTCATTATTTATATACATACTACACATCATTATATCCATCCAAATAACATAGTTTTGAATAACAAATTACACCACGGTGTGGAGACGGTAAGCCGTACATACACACACATGGTGACATTATCATTTATAGGATTGATAAAATAATGAATATGGTTATGAAATTTTAATAATAACATCCTAGAATATATAAGGTACTGGAGTTATTATTTTGGTATTTTAATAACAATCAAAGAGTATGTGGAAGAATAAAACAACTTGAAAGAGGGTGGTGAAATCATTACCTCTTCTTCGGGTTCGTCATTTTAATTTGATCAAAAGGGATCATTGGTTAGCTTTCTGACTAACAGAAGGAATCTAGGATGAATTTAGGATAGTTGGGAGGATAATTGGGTAGGGTTTGGATGAGCCAAAATGGCTTTGGATGTGTGAATTTGAGAGAAGGGGAAATTCCCTTTTATAAGAGGGGTGAGGTGCACCTTAGGAAAAACATAAAATATTATTTTATAATAACTTCCTTTTCGTATTATAATGGCTGAAAAATAAATTATTTTAATTATAAGGTGGGTATGGGTCTATAACCACTCATCAAATAGGTTTTAGATAGGTTTGGGACACTATATTGTCCTTAACTTTTGGATTTAACTTTTAATTAAATAGTTTGACATTTACTTTGTCTCTTTGTATTTTTATAATATATAGTTAATAATCGAACTATAAACTTCCAAGAGAACCCCAAGTGGTACATTAATGACATATATAATATTATTTAAGCCCTTTGGATGAAACATAGTTTTTTAGGAAATGATTACCAATTAATAATATAATATATGTTTTAAAAACACTTTTATGTCAATTTGGACACTATTTTATTTTTTTTGTTAAATTCGTAACAGCATTATTTCTTTGAAAAAAATTCATTTAATCAACCCTGATATGTCAAATTAACCTATAAAATTATTTTAATTCATAACAAGTCTCAAATTACATTTATTTGGTTATTTATAATATTAATTATTTTATTATTTCATTAATATGGTAATTACTGCATCATCGGTGTGCCATAAATAAAATAAATTATTTAATGTCTAAAAATTATAAATAAAATACCATTACTTAGGAAATAATTTTATCATTATAAAAAATATTTATAGTGGAATTTATCCTATGTGTAACCCTATATTAAAAATGGTATTGTTAATAAACATTGAATTTAACACTTTTAACTCTTCATATAATTTAATGATAATAAATGTCCTAATATAATCCAAGTGGATCTAAAGGATCATATTTTATTCCTATGGTTTTTTTGTCGAATTAAACCTATCCAATAGAATTAGGATATGTGTTAGGGTAATAATAAAATCATGTTTACCTTTAATTACCCTATTTTATTTTACCCGTGGTAAATAAAAGTCAAAAGTTACTATTCAAAAAAATATTTTGATCTTATTGTACCACATTTTAATTACATATATCACCATTGTCTCTAGGATTTTTTTAATTCAATTCACAGAAGTGGTAAAATTATGTTTTATGCACATTTCCAAATGCTCCTAAGAGGTGGGTAAAAGATGGTAAAATTTCAATAAAATTTTTATATATCTAAAGTTATTTTAAAATTACTCCAATGAATTACATTGAAATATATTCGAATTATGTGTCTATTTTGACCTAAAATAAATTTAAATTATATAAATAATTATTTAAATGAAAAATCGGTTTTAACCAATATCGTAGTGTTTTTCACTATTCATCAAAAATTGAATGTTTTCATAAAGATACCAAAAATTAACCATAAGATAATTTTGATATTCCTAATTAATAAATGATATCTATTTTACCAAATAAAAAACATAAAAATTGGATTATTTAATTTATAATTAATTCCTGTTATCAAAACCAAAAGAAGTATTTTTAAGAAATAATAACTATCAAAATATTGACACTTATTTATGTCCAATTTGAAAGTGAAATTACATACAATCACCAGAGTTGTATTAAATGGTAAAAATATAATATATTTATACTTCCAAACCATTAAAATTTATAATTTAACACTATAAAATATTTTTATTAAAAAAGTTTTTTTTCAGTTAAAATATAATATTTTTCACTATTCACCCAAATATGAAAGTTATCAGAAAAACACCAAAAATTTATAGAAACCAAAATCTTATGTCCTGATTCTGAAGAAGAAGTTTATTCTTTCAAAATTAATATATTAATGTTTAAAATATTGTATTTTTAAAAGGATCACCATTAATAGGCTGTAAAATTTCATTTCTTGAAAAATACTTCTTTTATCTGAAAAAATGAATTTGTTCTTACATTATGTCTAAAGAACTCATAATATGGATTCTAAAATTATAAGGACTATATAAAGTTCAAAATCCAGTTAATACTATTTATAACCACTTTTGAACGGCTAGTTTGGTATGTCGTAGTGCGCTAGAACTCAGTGTTGCGTGAACTACATGTTATTGGATTGCTATAAAGAAATATCATATAATGATATCTTGGGGTTTTATAGGGTATATTTTAATGATATATTTTAATTAAGAGATTAAACCAATTTTTGAAAAGAATGAAGTAAAAAATAATTATAATTCGTGAATAATGATGTACACCATAAGTGAATACATGAAAAAAGTGTTTAAGAATCATTAGAAATGAGAAACTTTAGTGCAATATAAGGGAACATATATAAAGAGTATTTATAGAAGAAAAAAGAATAATTGATTGAAAAATCAAAAATTAAATAATTCAATTTTTCATGATTAAAATAGTGGCTTTAGAAAAATAATGGTGGCTTTAAAAAGATGATGGAGTGTACAAGGAAATGGTTATGAAATTGGGAAGTTCAATTAAATTAGGATTTCATACACTGAGGAATTTAAAAAGGAACCATATAAAATACGTATTTCCACATAAAATAAGGATGAATTATTTTGGTACATAATTCTAGAACATATATACACAATTTTGAATAAGTGTATAATAAGGATGGTGAAATTCACTGGTTTAAAGAGAGGGAAAGCATATAAAAAAAGTAATTTTGATTTTCAGATAGATCCCTTACATTATATATGAATGTGTTCTATACATGAAATTATTATCATAGAAATAAAATTAGAATCATTTTGAATTTATTTATGAACATATTAAATGGATATTTTATTTATTATAATTTTATTAACATCATTTATGGTTGGTACAATGAGTTATAATTTTTTATTTTGTGGTTTCGGGAGCATTCATTTCCTAGTTTCACGATTATTTCCCTTGGGTTTAATAGAAGGAGATCTTATAAAATGGAAGAAAAACTAAATAAGTTGAATGAATTGGTATAAATATACTTATAAAACATTAAATGGTCCCATATATCATTTTTTATATAAGGATGAATCAATTGATAAAATGTTAAGGATGAACATATAGTTTAATTTGGAAGTTCGTTGATCATTACAAAATAGTTTTCTATTTAATATTATATATATTATTTAGACTATATAAAACATGTTATAATTAAAATTTTAAAATATGTCTTAACTATTATAATGGTTTTATGACCATCCTTGAATATGGTAATGGAAAATGTAAAATCATCATTCACGAAGGCGGTGAATCGACATATCATTGATGATGTTTTCGTTTTTAATATAAAACGAAAATATAATATATTTGATTATAGATATTCCATTAATATAACAAAATTAATGTATATTTATGATAATTTAGTTATCATGTTATTTTTGGTTCCTGAGGTGAGGGGATTATAAAAAAAAGAATATAAATTAAAAGATAAAGAAGGAGTATTTTACCTCTTGAATATTGTCTCCTTGAGAACAACCTTAAGGCACTTTGAATTAGTAATTTTTTGACCAAAATCTCTTCAAAATGGGTAGGAGACTTGGAAAGGTAATTTGAAATAATTTAGGCAATCTTGAAGACTTAGATTGTGTGAGGATAAGGGTTAGTATTTATAGGGTGAGGGGGGGGGGTGTCTTTGAATATTTATTAATTTCCTTATTATTTTGGATAAAGACTATCCATAGTGTAGATTACCATAACTAAATAGAGTTAATATATCATATGAGTTTTAAATAATTGGAAATTAAATCCAAAATGATTCATCTATGAATGAAAAGTACATTTATTTACTATTAATTCTAAATACTGTAAACTACCATCATTAAATATTAACAAAAAATCATATAGTTTTAAAAAATTCCAAAAAAATAATCCATTTTTTTATATTTGGATTTCAAAAATGGAATCCAATTTATGAAAATAATTTTCATTATATGATAAATTTTATTTTTTAAAGTCGTTTATTCGAAAAATAATGATTTTAATAAAATGATTTTAATCATTGTTAACACATTTTTGAATAATAATTTAAGGTCTCATGTATTTATTTTATAATTATAATAAAATGTAATATTAATTTTTTAATATATTTTATGGGAATAAATTTTATTTTGAATAATTATATTAATCACAGTATTTTAAATAAACATTTATGTTTAAAAAAATACCATCACTTAAGTTATACTTTTTTAAAAATTTATTTAATTATAATCTTATATAATTATATCATATTTTAATTTATAAGTTACCTAAATTTTATTAATAGCTTCATAGGTGATTTTACCGTTGTATCATGAAGATTAATATTCTTAATATTCAAGTTAATATTCCAACAGATAGGTTTTTATTCAGACATTTAGGTCACTATTTAATCATTCCGGGCTCATTAATTCCAAATTATTTCATTCATTATTTATGAGAATGGTGTTTTTGAGGAGATCTCTATGTGTCGTATTTGTTGTATGACATAATTATTAGAAGCAAAATTCTATTGATAAATTTATTGGTCGTTACAATTAACATGATATCTCACCACAATGATATTTATAAGAATAAGAATGGCTTAAGAGATATGAGATCTCCATGGGATATTTTATAGGAAATCAGGGAAAGCGGGAAACATTTGGGCCTCATGAAAACCAAAATATTATCAATATTACATTCTTGTACATATTATTTGTAACGCCCCGACCCCAGTTACCCAGAGTCGATGCATTATTTCGTAACATTGGAATGATCACAAAAGATCATGTCTCGAAAGACCGATTAGTTTAGTAGCCTTGGAAACACTAGATACATTCATAAACGTTACATTACATCATAAAGTGAAAAACTACAATTATAAAGTCTCCATAGTCCACACTCATATCCTCTTCTGACTATCGCTGCAAGTCATTCATAAAATACTTCTTCACATCCTGGAAAATATTAAAACATTGAAAGGGGTGATCTCAGATTCTCAATAAGGATAACAATATTGTGGAAACTTTCATAAATAAACATTAACATTTAAGGCAATGTATAACTAAAACAAAAGCCTTTTTAAACTTGAACTTCAGCAAAATATGGCAAAAATAAAATTAAATAATGCCATTTACTTACTCACATTGATATTCTACTAGTCTAATAATCACATGCAGTATCAATAACCACTTTCATAATGATGGAATGCATAATTCCAGGCTAACATAACCATGTAGCCAAGGCCTCGTGCCAAGACCACAAATAAGATTTTGTCAAGGCCTCGTGCCAAGACACTAGTTTGTCTCATGAGACCTACCGATGCATCGAGGAGCTGTAGCGGGCTCCACCCATCACTTATTAAGTCCAATGCATTTCTCATATAAATAGGTTTAAACATATCATAAACCATAACATAATCGTATCACATAAAACATGCATAAAGGAAACATAACATTTCCACATTTCAATTACAAAATATCAATACAACACATTGATATAATAAAAACACTTTCAAAACCATTTTCAATACCAAAATAAAATAAAGCTAAAACATTGTATTTATTTTTCATTAAAAAAAATTATGGCATGTAGAGGAAGCTGAAACACAAATAATGGTCACGGTGGCGGATAAGTCATTGTCTCCACGTATGTAAGACAAAACCATTCCTTTTGTCGTTTAGTAAAACGCTTTGTAAAAAAAGGATTCTGTTTTGAATAAAAGTCAAATTAAAAGGGGTTTATACACCGTATAATAGAAAGTTGTGTATAAATCAAAATATGCCTCAATAAATGGATATTGAGATGAAGACCCTTACAAATATCATTTTTTTAAATAAAGTCAATATATTATGTGTATTCACTATAAGTACACATAAATAAAGTAAAAATACAAGATAGGACATAATAATATCAGGACATAATTTGAAAGTAGGAGATTATCCCAAAGAATAGAAATTGAGTTAAGAAGTTCCCTTACAAAGATAATTTTTTACATAAAATATAAATATTATGTGTACTCACTATAAGTACACATAAAGAAGGTACAAATACAATATTGGACATAATAATATCATGACATACTTTGAAAGTAGGAGATTAACCCAAAGAATGGAAATTGGGTTATGAAATTCCCTTACAAAGATCATTTTTTAAATAAAATAGATATATTATGTTTATTAACTATAAGTACACTTAAATAATTTACAAATACAAGATAGGACATAATATTATCATGACATAATTTTAAAGTAGGAGATTAACCCAAAGAATTGAAATTGGGTTAAGAAACTCCCTTACCTCGTGTCTGAATTCACTCGACCGTTATTTGATCTCCTGAATAATAAACTAGAGTTAATTTAGGATTTATTAAGAAGATTTTTCAAGTTTACTATTCATTTTATATCACTTATTACCATGATATGATCATTATGTAATTATTTATGTTAATAACGGTTGTTTTGACGATCATAGGTACTTGAGTCAAAAATAAACTTCTTATAATTACACTTTGTTCATGTGGTAATGTATCCATTATATCCATAATTATATTTATGATTTATATGTCTACACATCATATATATCCAGTATATAAATTCATTTATAATATTACATAACATTTAGAGGTAAGAAATGAAATGCACCGTTCATGGAGACGGTAAGCCGTACGTACGCATGAATGCTACTTTAATTTCTATTTAGTATTTAATGGAATGAAGTTATAATTATATAAAGGTATAATATAATTAAAGTATAATATAGTGTATAATACCATTTACTCCATCCTTTATACATCCCACATATGGCATTAACGATTCAAATCACTTTGAGGGGGCGGTTGTCCGCACTTCCTAAAATGAAATTATCGGGTTTACCCATAATGGAAATCATAAAGTATGATACAAATGAGAAATACAGAAGAATAAGGAAAAAATAATCATAATATATATATCATATATGAAAATAGTTTCATCAAAATGGCCACCATTAGAGGTGTTAAAAGAATATTGATCAATAATTGTTTCATGAGGCAGTATTTCTCCACCCACAGAAACAATATGTTCTTTAACCATTAGACAAAGGTGTGTGTAAGTGTAAACCAAATACTTATCATAACAAAATCATAGTATATTTTAGATACTGGTGTTGTTACAAAATAAAGGAATATAAAGAGTTTAAGTGGTTGGAGAAGAAAAATAAAACAATACAACATTATAGAATACATTACCTTAAAATCAGGTAACTCTTTTTGATTTGAGCCAAAGGATTCCTTGGGAAGACTTCTGCCCAAAGTGAGGCTTCTCGGAGTAAGGGAGAGAAGTTGAGAGAGTATTTGGGTAGAGGTTGGCCAAGCCAAAATTCTTTTAAGGTGTGAGTAAGGTGGTAGTGGTGGGGGCCTTTTATAAGAGGAGAGAAGGGGAACTCTTGGAAAGATTGAAATGTTACTTTATTATGAAATGATTTTTTCGGATTCTAAAGGACCCACACTTATATATTTCGAGTATAAGGTGATAAGGGTTCTAAATATTCTCATCCAATAGGTTTTTGACTTGTGTAAGTCTTAGATTTTACATTATCTTTTCATTTTATTTAAATCGTTAATTAATGAGGTAATTGCTGCATCATCATGGTGTCATACATAATTTAATTTATTTATTGTCTAAAAATTATAAAATAAATATCATGATGTAGGAAATTTTTTTAGATTTATAATTAATATTTATAGTAAAAAATATGACTTGTATAACCCCATTTAATTTTTTTTAGTAAAACAACTATTGTTTGTGACATTTTTATTTTAACATTAAATAAAAAGTTTTTAATGTCATTTTCCTACCAAAGTGGCTCCATGGGGTTCCCAAGTTGACCAATGGTTTTTCTTGGTCGGCCATGACTCATAAAATAGGTTTAGGACAAGTGTAAAGGTATTTTCATATTTTTATAATATCATGTTTACCTTAAATTTCACTAATTACCTTTAATCGTGATTAATTAAAATTAAAAGTTACTATTCACCAAAAAATTATTTTAATCCCATTGAACCAAATTTTACTTCCTAATGAAAACCATGTATGTCAGATTTTTGAAAATTAAAACACAGACGTGGTAATGTTTAATTTAAATAAAAAATCAGTTTTTTAACTACAACTTAGTGGTTTCACTATTCATCAAAAATTGAAGTTTTTCAGAACAATGCCAGAATTTCACCCTAATCTATAATTGATATTCCGAATTCCAAAATGATGTATATTTTACAAAATTCCAAACATATAAGTTGCATTAATTAATTTCATAATTAATTCCTGATGTCACAACAAATAGCGTGTTTTTTAGAAACAATATATATCAAAAGATTGACAATTGTTTATGTCCAATTTCAAAGTGAAAATAATTATAATGACCACCATTGGATATATTGGTAAAAATATATTCCAATTATACTTTAAAACCACTAATAGTATAAATTATCACTATAAATTATTTTGATTAAAAAGTTGTTTTTAAGTATTTTTCACTATTCATAAAAAATTGGAAGTTCTTAAAAAAATACCAAAAAGTAAACATAGGAAAATTGCGATATTCCAAATCCAAAAATGAAGTCCATTTGGAAGGAAGAAATTTATAAAATTTCAAAAATTAGGTATTACTATTCATAATGGCTACTTTGATTGGTTGTGGTGTGTGTTAGAACTCGAAGTTGCGTACAACACACATTATTCTTATTCAAAGAGAAGTGTTCCATGGAAGCTTGGGGTGTTACATTCTCCCCTCCTTCAAATAATTTCGTCCTCGAAATTTCATATAATATCACTGTATAAAATGACTCGGGTGATTCTTCATCATAAGTTCCTCGGGTTCCCACGTTGCCTCCTCCATCTTATGGTTTCTCCATAGAACTTTTAACAGATGATTCGTCCGGTTTCTCAGCACTTGTTCTCTTGTATCAAGAATCCTGACGGTCTCTTCGCAATAAGACAGATCAGGTTCCAGTTCTAATTCCTCATAGGTGAGTACGTGCGTTGGGTCAGGCATGTATTTTATCAACAGTGATACGTGGAATACATCATGAACTTTGGATAGACTTGGGGGCATTGCCAAGCGGTAAGCTACAACCCCAATTCGTTCTAGAATTTCGAAGGGTCTGATGTACCTGGGACTCAATTTACCCTTCTTACCGAAACGTATAACTCCCTTCCATGGAGATACCTTCAAGAAAACATGATCTCCTACCTGAAATTCCAAATCCTTCCTTCGGTTTTCGGCATAGATTTTCTGCCTACTTTGAGCTTCTTTCATGTGGTTTTGGATTACTTTCACCTTTTCCATCGTTTCCACCACCAGTTCTGGTCCTACAGGTTTTCTTTCACCAACGTCATCCGAACAGGTTGGTGTGCGACATCTCTTTCTGTATAACGCTTCATATGGTTCCATCTGAATACTTGAATGGAATCTATTGTTATAGGAAAATTCTACCAGAGGTAAATATTGATCCCACATTCCTTGAAAGTCATGTGAGCATGATCTCAACATGTATTATAAGGTTTGAATAGTTCTTTCTGATTGTCCATCTGTTTGAGGGTGGTAAGCAATGCTCAAACGATGTTCAGTATCCAAGGAATTCTGAAGACTTTTCCAAAATCTTGATGTAAAATGAGGATCACGATCCGAGACAATTGACAGGGGTACTCCATGAAGTCTCACAACTTCATTAATATATAGTCTTGCTAGACGTTCAAGTGGTAGATATTCCCTTATAGAAAGAAAATGTGCTGACATCGTGAGATGATCAACAATGACCCATATTGCGTCATTTCTTCTAGGAGTCTTTGGTAGTACCATGACAAAATCCATCGTAATATTATCCCATTTCCACTCAGGTATGGGAAGAGGTTGCAATACTCCACCAGGTAGTTGCCTTCCAGCTTTCACTTGCTAACAAACCATATATCTTGACACAAAATCATAAATCTCCCTCTTCATGTTGTCCCACCAAAATTGTCCCTTTAAATCTCTATACATTTTTGTGCTCCCAGGGTGTATAGAGAAATTGGAGCTATGAGAATCATCCAACAATTCCCTCTTTAAATCAGGTATATCAGGAACACAAAGTCTCCTCCCAAATTTCAAAATTCCATCTTCATAAAAAAGTCACTCAATCACCCATCATTCACAGCTTTAATCTTCTTTTTCAACTCTTCATCATTGGTATGAGAACACTTTATCCTTTCTAGTAAAGATGGATTGGCAACCATTTGAATTTTTTTTGATGTTTCACCCTCCATGGTGATTCCAATATCCATCTTTACTAGATCCATGAAAATAAGATCCATTTCTACTCTCATCATGTTCAAAACTCCATGATATTTTCTACTCAAAGCATATGAAACCGTATTTTCCTTCCCTGGGTGGTAGTGTATCGTGAAATAATAATCCTTGAGTAGTTCAAGCCATCGCCTTTGCCTCATGTTGAGTTCTTTTTGTGAGAAAATATATTTCAAACTCTTTTGATCGGTATATATCTCACATTTTTCACCATAGAGATAATGTCTCCATATCATAAAGGAAAAAATTACAGCAGCTAACTCGAGATCATGAGTAGGATAGTTTTTCTCATTAATTTTTAGCTGTCGTGATGCATAGGCAATAACCCTATCATTCGGTATAAGGACACAACCAAGTCCTTTCATTGATGCATAACTATAAATAACGAACCCATCATTCCCTGATGGTAGAGTAAATATAGGAGCGTTGACTAATCTTCTCTTCAGTTCTTCAAAACATTCTTCACACTCTTTTTTCCAGACAAATTTAACCCCTTTACGTGTGAGCTTCGTTAATGGGTTAGCCAGTTGGGCAAAATTCTGGAAAAAACGTCGATAATAACCTGCCAAACCAATAAAGATGTGTACCTCATTTTTACTCTTCGGTGCTGGCCATTCATGGATTGCCTTGGTCTTAAAAGGATCAATGGAAATTTCATCCTTAGAGACAATGTGGCCAAGAAATGAAATCTCCTGAAGCCATAATTCACACTTGCTAAACTTCCCATATAATTCATGCCTTCTAAGAGTCTTCAAGATAATGCGCAAGTGATTTTCATGACCTTCATAGCTTTTGGAGTACACCAAGATGTAATCAATAAATACCACAACAAAATCATCTAGATATTCGTTGAAAACTCTATTAATTAGATCCATGAATACAGAGGGTGAATTAGTCAATCCAAAAGGCATTACTGTAAACTCGGAATGCCCGTACCTTGTTCGAAATGTTGTCTTCGGAATGTCTTCCTTCTTCACACACAACTGATGGTATCCAGATCGAACGTCAATCTTTGAAATGTATTGAGCTCCATGAAATTGGTCAAATAAATCATCAATGCGAGGTAGGGGATACTTGTTCTTTATTGTTATAGCATTGATCTCCCTATAGTCAACGCACAACCTCATAGATCCATCTTTCTTCTTAACAAAAAGGACACGGGCTCCCCATGGAGAAACACTAGGGTGAATAAATCCCTTATTACTTAATTCCTCTAGTTGTTTCTGTAGTTCAACTAATTTCATGGTGGCCATCCTATAAGGGGTCTTCGATATAGGCCTTGATCCAGGAATTAATTCAATGGAAAACCCAACTTCTCGTTCTGGAGGATGTCTAGGTAAATTTTCGAGAAACACATCTTCATATTCTTTCAAAATAGGTACATCTTCTATATGAACATTCCTTTCCTCGCCCTTAGTCATTTCATTCTCTTCCTCCCCAATAATTGAATTTAGTTGAGCTACTATGGGTGGGTCTAAATAAGAATTAGGTGGTGACGATTCTGCTATAAAAATAAGGTGTTCCTTATCATCATCATCAAAAATCATAACCTCCTTCTTCTTACAATAAATCATTGCATCATAGTCCGAAATCCAATCCATACCGAGGATTATATCAAACTCAATCATAGGTATGACAATGAGATCAGAGGATAAAGAACAGTTATGTGCTCTAATGGGGACTGATTCACAAAACGTTTTTGCAATAATACTTCCCTTAGGAGTTTTGACTGACAATTCTCTTGTTAAATCAAATTGAAAATATCTAATTTTCTTAGCAAACTGGGAAGATATGAAACAATGTGATGATCCAGAATCAAATAATGCATTTGATAAACTTGAGGAAACCATTAAATTACCTGCCACCATGTCTTTCGGAGCTTCAACCTTAGCAGTAGTGATAGCATAAGCTTGGCCTTGATCCCTTGGCCTCTTCTGTGGTAAGTTCCCCTGACTCTTAGGAAATTCATTTGAATAATGTACCATATCTCTAAAATTATAGCATTCCACATTGACAACAACTTTCTTTCCCTTGCAATCATGAGCTTGGTGTCCTTTTTTACCACAAAACTAACAGACTCTCATTCCCTTCAAGAAAGTACCGGGGTGTTTCTTTCCACATTTACTGCAGGATTGATATTAAACTCTTCCCTTCTCCCCCTTATTTCCATTTCCAGATTGATCAGAATATCTCTTCTTTCCTTGCTTTGCATTAAATTCATAAGACTTAGAGAATTCCTTTTCCGTCTTGATAACACACGAGACGATATCTTCGTACGATGAGAAGGTTTGTGAGACTAATGCTCGACGGACAAATGGTCTTAACCCATCAAATAAACGACCAATCTTACATCTTGGGTTATGTATATATTCTGAAGCATGTCTTGCTAACCTTGTAAAGTTGGCCCCATACTTTGTGACATTCTCATCCTCCTTCTGCCTCAGACTCGGAAATTGCCTTTCCATATCTGCTCGATGGTCAGGAGGGAAGTATTTTTCTACGAAAAGATCTTTGAACTCTCTCCATTACATACATGAAAATTCTTTATATTCCTTTGTGTTTTGAATCAGCGACCACAATTGATCGACATCTCCAGTGAGGCGGTAGACTGCCATGACAACCTTCTCCCTTTCGCTACTCCCCAAGGCACAAAATATTTTTTCTAAGGAGTTTATCCATTGCTCAGCATCTAATGGATTTGTACCCCCATTAAATTTTGGTGGTTGTTACCTCATGAGGCTGTCTAACATTGATCCTCCACGTTGCAGATCAGGGTGCTCCATACGAGTAGGTTATTATTCATAACCTGAGTGAGTTTTCCCAGTATGGTAATAAGTTGATCAGCACCAGTTGTATCTCCAAATCCACAATAATTATCTTGAGCAGGAGGGCAATCCCTACACGGAGTGCGTGCCTTGTTATAGTTTCCATTCCTTCCACTAGGCGCCATTTCTAAAGAATGGCGTAAACTAGATTTTTTTATGAATCAAAATACATAATTCCATAATTATAAAATACTTAACAATAATTGAACTATTTATGGATATAATCCATAATCCTAAAAATATTTTCATTGAGGAAGTATATACTCATAACCCTTCATAGTGGTGTATAAAGAAAATTAGAATTATCCTAAGCATATCTCCCGGGAGTGTCGTAACCAAGAGTGCAGCAAGGCCCGTTGTCGTGCACCATTTCCCGTTCGAGTCGAGCTCAAAGCTGTGCTTTCGGGTATTACCCCTAGGTACATCTGTGCCAGATCCACTTCTACCTGATCATTTCCATACAGGGATGTATTGCTCAGAAAACTCACAAAATCTCTATAATACCAATATTCTTGGATGTTCTTCTATACTAATCCTCAAAGTCTATCTTTGGGATATGTGCTCTAATCAGAGTTTATCTAAATCTAGATTCCAAGGTTAGTACTAAACTGCCTATGATACCAACTGTAACACCCCGACCCCAGTTACCCAGAGTTGGTGCATTATTTCGTAACATTGGCATGATCACAAAAGATCACGTCTCGAAATACCTATTAGTTTAGTAGCCTTGGAAACACTAGATACATTCATAAATGTTACATTGCATCATAAAGTGAAAAACTAAAATAATAAAGTCTCCATAGTTCACACTCATATCCTCTTCTGACTATCCCTGCAGGTCATTCATAAAATACTTCTTCACATCCTGGAAAATATTAAAACATTGAAAGGGGTGAGCTCAGATTCTCAGTAAGGATAACAATATTGCGGAAGCTTTCATAAATAAACATTAACATTTAAGGCAATTTATAACTAAAACAAAAGACTTTTTAAACTAGAACTTCAGCATAATATGGCAAAAACAAAATTAAATATTGGCATTTACTTACTCACATGGATATTCTACTAGTCGAATAATCACATGCAATATCAATAACCACATTCATAATGATGGAATGCATAATTCCAGACTATCATAACCACGTAGCCAAGGCCTCATGCCAATACCACAAATAAGATTTTGTCAAGGCCTCGTGCCAAGACACTAGTTTGTATCATGAGACCTACCGATGCATCGAGGAGCTGGAGCGGGCTCCACCCATCACTTATTAAGTCCAATGCATTCATCATATAAATAGGTTTAAACATATCGTAAACCATAACATAATCGTATCAAATAAAACATGCATAAAGGAAACATAACATTTCCACATTTCAATCAAAAAATATCAATACAACACATTGATATAATAAAAACACTTTCAATACCATTTTCAATACCAAAATAAAAGAAAGTTAAAACTTTGTATTTATTTTTAATTTAAAAAAATTATAGCTTGTAGAGGAATCCGAAACACAAATAATGGTCACGGTGGCGGAGAAGTCATTTTCACCGCATACGTAAGACAAAAAACATTCCATTTGTCGTTTAGTAAAATGCTTTGTAAAAAAATGATTCCTTTTTGAATAAAATTCAAAGTCAAAGAGGTTTATACACCATATAACAGAAAGATGTGTATAAAACAAAATATGCCTCAATGAAAGGAGATTGAGACGAAGACCCTTACAAAGATCATTTTTTAAATAAATTAGATCTATTATGGGTATTCACTATAAGTACACATAAATAATGTACAAATACAAGATAGGACATAATAATATCATGACATAATTTGAAAGTAGGAGATTAACCCAAAGAATAGAAATTGGGTTAAGAAGTTCCCTTAAAAAGATAATTTTTTAAATAAAATATATATATTATGTGTATTCACTATAAGTACACATAAAGAAGGTACAAATACAAGATAGGACATAATAATATCATGATATAATCTGAATGTAGGAGATTAACCCAAAGAATGGAAATTGGGTTAAGAAATTCCCTTATAAAGATCATTTTTTAAATAAAATGGATATATTATGTGAATTCACTATAAGTACACATAAATAATGTACAAATACATGATAGGACATAATAATATCATGACATAATTTTAAATTTGGAGATTAACCCAAAGAATGGAAATTGGGTTAAGAAATTCCCTTACCTCGTGTCTGAATTCACTCGACCGTTTTTTGATCTCCTGAATAATAAACTAGAGTTAGTTTTTGATTTCATAGGAACCTTTTTCAAGTTTATTATTCATTTTATATCACTTATTTCCATGTTATGATCATTATGTAATTATTTATGTTAATAACGGTCGGTTTGACGATCTTAGGTACTTGAGTCAAAAATAAACTTCTTATAATTACAATTTGTTCATGTGGTAATATATCCATTATATTCATAATTATATTCATGATATATATATAATATACATCATATATATCCAGTATATACATTCATTTATAATATTACATAACATTTAGCGGTAAGAAATGAAATGCACCGTTCATGGAGACGGTAAGTCGTACGTATGCATGAACACTACTTTCATTTCTATTTCATATTTAATGGAATGAAGTTATAATTATATAAAGGTATAATATAATTCCAGTATAATATAATGTATAATAACATTTACTCCATCCTTTATACATCCCACAGATGGCATTAACGATTCAAATCACTTTGAGGGGGCGGTAGTACGCACTTCTTAAAATGAAATTATCGCGTTTACCCATAATGAAAATCATAAAGTGTTCCACAAATGAGAAATACAGAAGCATAAAGAAAACATAAACATAATATATATATCATATATGAAAATATTGTCCTCAAAATTGACACCATTAGAGGTGTTAAAAGAATATTGAACAATCATCGTTTCATGAGGCAGTATTTCGCCACCCACAGAAACAGTATGTCATTAACCATTAGACGAAGGTGTGTGTAATTTTAAACCAAATAATTATCATTAAAACATAATTGTATATTTTATATACTGGTGTTGTTACAAAATAAAGGAATAAAAAGATTTTAAGGGGTTGGAGAAGAAAAATAAAACAAAACAACATTAGAAAAGACATTACCTTAAAATTGGGTAACTCTTTTTGATTTGAGCCAAAGGAATACTTGGGAAGACTTATGCCCAAAGTGAGGCTTCTAGGAGTAAGGGAGAGAATTTGATAGAGTATTTGGGTAGAGGTTGGCTGAGCCAAAAGGCTTTGAAGGTGTGAGTAAGGTGGTAGTGGTGGTGGGCTTTTATAAGAGGAGAGAAGGGGCACTCTTGGAATGATTGAAATGATACTTTATTATGAAATGATTTTTTTGGATTATAAAGGTCCCACACTTATATATTTCTAGGATAAGGTGATAAGGGTTCGAAATCTACTCATCCAATCGGTTTTTGACAAGTTTATGTCTTAGATGTTACATTATCTTTTCATTTTATTTAAATCGTTAATTAATGAGGTAATCACTGCATCATGATGGTGTCATGAATAATTTAAATTATTTAATGTCTAAAAATTATAAAAGAAATATATTTATTTATTAAATCTTCTTATCTTTCTAATGAATATTTATATTAAAAAATATGACCTGTATAACCCCATTTAAAAATTGTTTTAGTAAAACAACTCCTGTTTGTGACATTTTTATTTTAACATTAAATAAAAAGTTTTTAATGTCATTTTCCTACCAAAGTGGCTCCATGGGATCCCTAAGTTGACCCATGAATTTTCTTGGTCTCCCATGACTCATCCAATAGTGGCAGGACAAGTGTAAAGGTATTTTCATATTTTTATAATATCATTTTTACCTTAAATTTCACAAATTACCTTTAATCGCGATTAATTAAACTTAAAAGTTACTATTCACCAAAAAATTATTTTAATCCCATTGAACCAAATTTTACTTTCTAATGACAACCATGTATGTCAGATTTTTGAAAATCAAAATACAGAAGTGTTATTGTTTCATTTAAATGAAAAATCGGTTTTTTAACTACCACTTAGTGGTTTCACTATTCATCAAAAATTGAAGTTTTTCAGAACAATGCCAAAATTTTACCCTAAGATATAATTTATATTCCGTAATAAAAAATGATGTCTATTTTTAAAAATTCCAAACATATAAGTTGAATTAATTAATTTCATAATTTATTCCCAATGTCACAACAAATAGCATGTTTTTTAGAAACAATATATATCAAAAGATTAATAATTGTTTATGTCCAATTTCAAAGTGAAATTAATTATAATGACCACCATTGGATATAATGGTAAAAATATATTCCAATTATACTTTAAAACCACTCAATAGTATAATTTTTCACTATAAATTATTTTTATTTAAAAGTTGTTTTTAAGTATTTTTCACTATTCATAAAAAATTGGAAGTTCATAGAAAAATACCAAAAATTCAACATAGGATAATTTTGATATTCTGAATCCAAAAACGAAGTCCATTTGGAAAGATAAAATTTATAAAATTTTAGAAATTAGGTATTACTATTCATAACTGCTACTTTGATTGGTTGTGGTGTGTGTTGGTACTCGAAGTTGCGTACAACACACACTATTGTATTATTCAAAGAGAAGTGTACCGTGGAAGCTTGGGGTGTTACATTATTTTTGAAACTAGATGTTCAATTACACATATATCTAAAATTGTCTTGATACCTCATAGAATCTCGAGTTTCATTATGAATTTAAAAATGATGAATAGTTATAGATTTTTATTGGAACTCCTCACCTTGATTCCTGATGTAGATAATGGATTGAGACCTTATAATCCATGATTGGTTATAGTGAAAAAAAATAAAGGGAAAGACAAGGGGACCCATGAATCATTATATGTAAAATTCTACTGATCCCCATATTTACAATAAGAGGATGATTATAAAGATGGCGAGAGAAGAAGTTGTATTTTTACATGTGGTATACTAGAGAAATAGAAGAATATCTGAACCAGATTGATGAGGCGCATGGACAATTCAAGTGCATTATTTAACAAATGTGAATTTCCTATACATTCATTTTGTAACTGTATATGTCTTGTGTTTGACATATTTATAACAAGATACATGATTTAGTTAGATTCAAGATGAGGTCAATATGATACGTGAACTTTGAGCTAACAAATGAGGAATAATGGATTCATAGGATATTAGAGACTACCATATCTTTTTTTAAAAATTATTATTTTACTCTTGATGTACCATATAATTTGTTCTATTATTACTAATAAATTACATACATGTACAATTTAGACCAAAATAGATTTCTGTTCAAAGCATCAAATAAAATATGGTAGTTTAAAAAAATTATTTTTTTCTCGTATGACTTATCTCAATAATTGAAATAATATTATAGAATATGATAATGATATGTTGAAAATTGATAACATTCCATGTTCTCAAGAATTGATTCAAAACTAGTTTTAAAATCATTGACATCATCATGTAAACAAGAGGAATTTGAAAAATATCTATTAAGATGGGTATTTATATTCCTTTGAATTAAAACAACCTAATGGATGTTGAAATTGTTTTCCTAGAAAAATAGACAAAATACCTTTTGGTGAAATTTTTAAAATGGAAACATAACTTTTATAATTGTTTAAAACTATTTTATAATGACCTTTTCTAGAATAAAATTGAGGTTGGTAACATTACTTAATTATTTTTTCTGATGACTTGAGTAGATATGGTAATGTATACATAAAGAGGTTTGATGCAAAATACATTGGAAAATTTATGGAATTGATGAATGAAGTTGATAATCGGCATGGAAAGAAGATGAAGAAGCTTTGATCAGATCGATGTATATAGTTTTTTAATCAAGAACTCAATATTTATCCATAGGGTTCGGGATCTCATCATTACTCACACCTCCTTATACACCATAATAGGATGATGTTTTTGAAAGTAGGTACCACACATTTTTTGGAGAATATTAGCTCAATGATGAGTTATGAAGGCATTACATTATCCTTTTATGGATACACATTATAGACTATGGTTTACATGAAATATTGTGTGACAAAAAAAATTAATAAAATGTGAATAAAATCTCATTTTAGTGTCTAATGATACTAATTTTGTCACTGATGTAGGTATGAGACATCAGGGAATTTTCGAAATCCCTATCTTGAAATATACATAACCTTATGATGAAATGTTTACCTCTATAGGATATCCCTAGGAAATAAGTGAGTATTATCTATAAATTCCATTAGATAAGAAGGTAATTGTTTCATGGAAATCCATATTCCTGGTGAGCGAGCACATTTATGAAATTTCTAGTTTTGGGATAATTGATATCATTGGTGCTGATTCTTAAGATAAAAATAATTTGGTATAGGATCAAGTACCACTAGTCCCAATAGAATAGGATATTACATAGGAACTAGAACTATATAGGAAAAAAAGATAATTTATTAAACTAGAGAGAGTTTTTTCTTATCACTGAGGATGGGGACTAATTTTTAGTTCACAATGTCTATATTAATTCCTATAAAGAAGTATAATGAGGATTAGAAGTTGAAAGAAGGAAATATTCAATGAATTCAATGAAATATTACATGTATGTATAATATTTTTCGGTTTTGGTAAATACAATGGTATATATAAGGCCCCTGCCTTAAACCTTACTTAATCTTGAGTTATTACAAGATTACACATTGATGATCTTTTCAGGTTTAGAGTTTTAGAGAATTAGAACATAAAACATGCATTAAATTCCACATATAAACAAAGTGTATACATAAAGATTGTATTCATTTTTCCCATCAATGGAAACATATTTAAAATAAGACATGGATTCATTCTTGACACTTCCTTGACACTATCATCATATC
Organism: Viscum album; assembly: GCA_963277665.1. Lineage (NCBI taxonomy): Eukaryota > Viridiplantae > Streptophyta > Magnoliopsida > Santalales > Viscaceae > Viscum > Viscum album. The sequence goes on from OY728128.1 coordinate 124,211,323, forward strand.
ATGTACCTTTCCCTTGACCTGTGAAAAACATTTCAAAAAAAAACTTTGGATGAGCATAAAAATCTCAGTATTGGTTATAAAAATATGGAAAGGAAACATAAGTTCATATATACATAAGAAGGAAATCATACTTTACCCATAAAACATAGGCACTTTAACATACCTCAACAAATCATGAATAAATCATAGAAATCATAAGACATAAAGGTAACTTCAGTCAATCATAACATTCCTACGTAGGGAGTAACCCTCTTGGTTACGTTTTGAATACCCATCACAGTATATTCCCTAAATCTCTTCAGAGAAACCTTAAAGTTTCACTCCTTCGCGTTACCCAATGCATTGGAGAGCTATATCGGGCTCACCCGCCCGTAGTTTATCACGGAACCACCCGTCTTCATAATAATGCCCAAGAACCTCAACATAATAGTATCACATAAAACATGCATAAAGGAAACATAAAATTTCCACCTTTCAATCACAAGATATCAATACAACACATTGATATAAAAAAATTATGAAAACCATTTTCAATACCAAAATAAAAGAAAAGTAAAACATGGTATTTATTTTTCTTTTTTAAAAAAAGGTATGGCTTATATAGGAAGCCGAAACTCAAATAATGGTCACAGCGGCGGAGAAGTCGTTGTCGCCGCATATTTATGACAAAAACATTCCATTTTGTCATTTAGTAAACGCTTCGTATAAAAAAATATTCCTTTTGAATAAACGTAAAAGTCAAAGGGGGTTATACACCGTATAAAAGAAGGTTGTGTATAAAACAAAATATGCCTCAATGAAAGGAGATTGAGACGAAGTCCCATACCTCAGGTCCGACTTGACTCGATCATTCTTTAATCTCCTGAATAATAAACTTGAGTTAATTTCTACTTGTTTAAGAACCTTTTTAAAGTTCATTATTCCTTTTATATCACTTATTGCCATGTCATGAACACTATGTAATTATTTATGTTAATAACGGTCGTTTTAACGATCATTGGTACTTGAGTAAAAAATATACCCTTTATAATTAAAATTTGTTCATGTATCCATTATATCCATAATTATAATCATGATGTATATATCATATATATCATATATATCCACTATATACATGCATTTATAATATTACATAATCATTTAGAGGTAAGAAATGAAATGCACCATTTATGGAGACGGTAAGCCGTACGTACGCATGAACGCTTCTTTCATTTCTATTTCGTATTTTATAGAATGGAATCATAATGATATAAAGGTATATTATAATTCCAGTGTAATATCATATATAATATCATAACTTCATCCTTTATACGTCCAACATATGGTATTAACAAATCAAATCACTTTGAGGGGGCGGTAGTCCGCACTTCTTTAAATGAATATATCACGTTTACCCATAATGGAAACCATAAAGGTATGCCCAAAATGAAAAATACAGAAGATTAAGGAAAACATTAACATATTATATATCATATATATATAGTGTCATCTTAATGGACACCTTTGAAGGTGTTAAAAGAATTTTGAACAATCATCGTTTCGGGAGGCAGAAATTCGCCATCCACGGAAACAGTTTGTTCATTAACCATTAGATGTATTTGTGTGTAAGTGTAGCTCGAATCGTTATTATAAAAACATCCTAGTATATTTAATATACCTGAGTTGTTACAAAAGTAATGAATAAAATTAGTTTAGGGGGTTGGAGAAGCAAAGTAAAACAAAAGGACTCAAGTGAAGACATTACCTTAAAATCGGGTAACTCCCTTTGGTTTGAGCTCAGAGGCTTCCTTGGGAAGACTTATTCCCAAAGTGAGGATTCAAGGAGTAATATAGGGAAGTGGAGAGACAAAATTGGAAGGGTTTGTCCGAGCCAAAGGCTTTGGAAGTGTGGGTAAGGGGGTAGAGGTGAGGGCCTTTTATAAGAGTAGAGGAGGGGCACTCTTGGAAAGTAAAGAAATGTCACTTTATTTCAAAATGAGTTTCAGATTCAAAAGTTCCCACATTGATATAATTCGAGGGTAAGGTGATCAGGGTTCTAAATCCACCCATACAACAGGTTTTGGACATGTGTAGGTCATAGAGTTTACATTATCTTTTCATTTTATTTAAATCCTTTATTAATGAGGTAATCACTGAATCATCATGATGTCATAAATAATTTAATTTATTTAATGTATAAAAATTATGAAAAAAATACTATTATGTATAAAATCGTTTTATCTTTCTAATGACTATTTATAATAAAAAATCTGACTTGTATAACTCCATGTAAAAATTGTTTTAGTAAAATAACTCATGTTTGTGTCATTTTTACTTTTACATTAAATAAAGAGTTATTTATGTCATTTCCCCACCAAAGTGGCTCCATGGGGTCCCCAAGTTGACCCATGGATTTTCTTAGTCGGCCATGACACATCCAATGAGGGTAGGACATGTGTCAATCTCATCTCATATTATTAAAACATTATTTTTACATTAAACTACACTAATTACCTCTAATCGCGATTAAGAACTTAAAAGTTACTATTCACCAAAAAACTATTTTAATCTCATTGAACCACATTTTACTTATTAATTAAAATCATGTATGTCGGATTTTTGAAAATAAAATCACAGAAGTGGCAAAGTTTCATTTAAACGAAAAATCAGTTTCTTTAACTACCACTTAGTGGTTTCACTGTTCATCAAAAATTGAATTTTATCAGAAAAATTCCAAAACATCACCCTAAGCTATATTTGATATTCTGAATTCAAAAATTTTATCTATTTTGCAACATTCAAAAGATATAAGATGCATTAATTAATTTAATAATTAATTCCCGTTGTCATGACAAATAGCGTGTTTTTATGAAACAATATGTATCCAATGATTGACACTAGTTTAAGTCCAATTTCAAAGTGAAATTGATTCCAATGACCACCATTGGATTAAATGGTAAAAATATATTCTAATTTCACTTTAAAACCAATTCAAAATATAATCTAATAATATAAATAAATTAGATTAAAAAGTGGTTTTGAAATAAAATAAAACATTTTTCACTATTCATAAAAAAATGAACTTTATTGGAAAAATACCAAAAATTCACATAAAGTAAATTTTGATGTCCCAATCATAAAGAATAAGTTTATTTTGACAAACATAGATTATAAAATTGTCAAAAGATAGATTTAAAAATGGTTTTCCATAAAAGGCAGTAAAACAATCTTTTAAAAATATTAGTGTATTCCATGCTTAAGATTGGATTTATTTTCATTTTAAGCCTCTAAAACACTATCTAATTCATTAATAGGAATAAATAAAAATATCTATTTTTCATTACTTAATTGCGATGTTACAGTATATTTAAAACATATTCAATTAAAATGGGTATTCTAGAATAAAAATCACCTAAAATGTAGTTATAACACCTTTAGAGTTCAACTTGAGGCCAAAGGGATCAAGAAATGGAACAATATAGACTATGATGAGTCATTTTATCCATATACTATGCATAAATCTTTTAGAATTATATTTTACAAAAAAAATTCAATGAATATGAGATTTAGAATATCAATATCTAGACATGTCTAATTAATAAAAATCATTTGAATATCACATTATGAAACAACCATTGGGATTTTTTACTCCATATAATGCCAATAAGTTATTCCTGTTTTAAAGAGAAATTTATGTGTTATATAAAGTATTGAGGTCATAAATAATTCTATAGGATGAATTCATAAGATAATTTGGATTCATAAATATTAAATGTGGCCAAATATTTATATCTTGTTTTGGTCGAGTCTAATAATTCCTAGTAGAATATATTAACAACATATTAATTTTTTGAAATTAGATATAAATCTTAGAGTTAGTTAGGTAATGGTGAACTTGTTCTTCTACATAAAATAAATGTGCGAGGTAGCCTAAATCCATGGTATTGATATCATTTTTATTAGTTTCAATATGATTCTTGAGTTATATCTGGGTAAGCATATTATCTGGAGTCTGAATTGATTTAGTATATAATAATCTAAGAAGATTTTGGTTCCATTTTCAGAAGGAATAAATTACTCAATGAAATATTTTCTCATAGGCGTCAGGAGAGAGAGGGAGAGAGTATGCATTAGTTACCTTAATAATCTTTGATATGTTCCATAATATATTCAATGTTATGTACTAGGAACGATGTTTACAATGCCATTCCAATAGTAGGATTATATCTATAAAATCATGTAGATAAACATTGATCTTCTGTTAATACTACCTTGACATCTCAAGGGTGTACTAAAGATATATTTCAGGTGTATTAATAAAATATGTAACCTCTTAGTAGTGGATATTCTAATGCCAGTATCCATATAGATCAAAATGATCCAAAATATTAGTTAGGATAATTTTCCTATCTCAACAGAGGAGTAGTGTTTATGATGATATTAAAGTATCTATTTCTTAGAAATTCAGCTTCAGATTTAGAGTAAATGTTTGTTTTGGATATTGATAAATAAGTAGAAAGGATTTGAATATCATTCCACAGTATTGATGTGGTGCTTCATAATAAAGGTATGACCAAATTATATTTTGATAACATTATAAATTTAGATCATACAAAGGATATGAGGTCATGTTAATAGATGAATCCGATAAATTGTACTTGATGAATTATTTGAAATCAATTTGGTTCAACTATGTAGTGTTTTCATAAAGGATAATGTGACTGATCCCTAGACTAGTTCCTTATCATTTGAAAAGAATGAACATCAATAAATAGATAGAATACTGAATCTTATTAGGAGTTGGAACAAGTGATTGTAAGAGCCAATTGGTGTTATTATCATAGATCCAAAAATTTTATAATTTTTATTACTAGTATATATAGGGTTTTTATACTTCATAATGTAATTATAAAATCATTGTTTTTGTATTGTGGAACAATTATTTTGATAATATCATAAGGGTTCACATCGAATCAATATGTCATAATAGTTCCCCGATATGATGATAACCGTGAATTGGTATGGAAATATTCTTAAAGACATGTTTTGGTGAAAAATTATATCATATGATGGGATATAAATAATAAATTCTATTTGGGGTAGGGGATGATAAGACATTGAGTCCTCTTCTAATGATATCCTCCATTGTATATCTCTTTGAGTGTAGTTTGTGATAATAAATATGCTATTAGAAGATGAACATGTTATATGTTTCCTTATAAATTTTATGTATTGATCCCTATATAGGTCCTTATAATTTATATTATTATTAATTCAATTCATGTGTATCATACATTCACGTATTGATGAAAACCATGAAGACATATTGTCACAACGATGTTATATTTTAGTGGTGTATCAAAAGTGATGTGATATTAATGAATATGTTAATAATTGACATGTCCCATCATATTTAATGAAGGATTATATATCTAACCCTATTATTCAGAATGTACTATAAAATTTTCTCAATTTTTATAGAGATTTTATCAGTGAGCTCATTTTTGGAATTTTCTTAAAATATATCCATACTATAGGTTGATGACCCATCCAAGGGATCCTGATTAATACAATAGTGATAGAATGGTATTATATTACCTAATGAGAATTAGTGGTAGGTAATTTTAATTTCATCATTTAATTTCCTTCTCTATGGATTCATTATTGTGTTTTTAAACTCTAATCTAGAACATTAGGCATGTTTATACAAATTTAACTAAGAAAGGGTACTTGAGGTCCATGCAATCAGTGTATCATAACATTAGATAAATAATCTATTAATTAAATATTATAATATATTATTATTTTTTAATTATATGAATTAATAGTTTTTCATGTTATATTGATCATATATCTATAGTCTCTCGTTATTCATGAAAATGAATATGGGAGTTAAAGATTTGATAAATATTTATTTATTAGTTCGGTGCATGTAATATTTATTAATTTACAATTCAAATAATTCCTTGATATTAATTTATTTACAAATATAATAATTATTAATAGTGATATAATTATTGAGTAAAAACGGAGAAAAGTTTCTAGTAGAGATGAGATAATAAATTTTATTTAAATAAATGTATATTAGTTTATATGTTATTTTATGTTTAAATTACCCATGAATTATGTGAAAATCATGGAAATAATAATACATAAATTATTGTTATAATTATTAATTGTTGGAATTTATAAATATTAAGGAATTAATAATGGGAAAATATGTGATTTTAGAATCTTGATGTAGCACTATTTAAACTTGTATATTACATTCTCTACGGCGAGTCACAAGAGTCATTATTATGTACAATGAATCTTTTCTAGAGAATTCATAAAACCTAAAGATAAATTCATTTAAATGTTATTTGTAATAGATAGAGCCTAATCCCCTAATCCACCTAGAAAACTCATGTAAACATGATGAAATCTTTTAGGTCATGATGAAATCATTCTTGAGGTCATTCAAAAATTATTAATGCATTATAATTATCCATGTTAGCTGTTATAAACTAAAAAAATGGTTGTTTATGTGGAGCATGTGTGGATCACCTTAGGAAGTATTCTATGACAATATCATTCATAAAAATATCAATATGACAAGAAGAGTTCAACCAGTTAATCAGTTATGAAATAAATCAAAGTGAGGTAGTTCTTTTCCAATAAAAGATAAATATAGATTATATGTAAATGACATTGTATTGGATTCTTCCATGGTTGGTTTTTCTTGTTCTGAGGATTCATCTAATGTTTTGAATGAATATTTTTAGTCATCCATGGGACTGAAAGCTTCCATTATTCCCTTGAATCATTGTAGGAAATGAGATAGCAATAGATAGAGACACTAACATGTGTAAAAGAGTATAATCCCTTTATATGCCCCTTATATAGGGGATAATATAATATTTAGAAGGAAAAAAAGTACCTTTTTAATTGGATTTTGACCCAATAGCTTATTAGGTAACCCATATAAAACCACCATATACATATTGGTTTATGAATGAACTACATGAAACTTAGAAACTATACTGGGTACCTGGTACTGAACCATTAGGTAAATAGTGAGAGATTCACCACACCCTTCCATTATTTCCTCCATCTCCATTAAAACCCTATTAATACATCAACATCATCATAGAAAACTCGAAATATAACTTAAATTCTAAATTTGAATGGAAAATATCAGTAGAAATTGGTCAGGACCATTACTATTTCCCCACAATCGGTCTTATTATCCCAATGAAGGTTTCAATTACTTCCCAACGAAACATGCATTGTCTGTGTATCTTGGTTTTAGAATCCCACTCATAGGTACAATCTATGAGAAACATGAACATATACATTACCCAAACCAAATAAATAACCTTCCCCTCATTCACTTTCAATTTTTTTATAGAACTTTTATACAATATTTCTCAAAGGTTTCATTATATTCTATCATGATGTCATAATATTTGATAACATGTGATGGGTAGAAAATATACTTCCTCTACTATGACACATTAAATGTGTGAGTCCATGAACTAAAAATTTTATATAGTGTGACATGATAAGATGTATATCAATCACATTCAAATATCTCAGAAGATCTGACACTTCTATAAGTAATGTTCCCATACGTTTCATTAAATTATTAACCCATCCTTTATAAAACCGATATTAACACATGGTTCAAAACATTGATTTACAAGGGTCACCGCTGTGGGTAAACATACACCTTCTAGAGTCATTAAGTTGTTTTGAAATTATTTAAAATTAGTTTCAAATGTTTGGTTATCTCCATGATGATACTAGGTCCCATAAGTAGATATTATCCTACTCTGATACAATAAAATATATAAATGTATGGTCAAACATATGGGTCCTTAAAGTGTCCCCCTAATATAGAGGACCAAAAGTTATTTTTTATAAAAATAAAATTCAACATATGACACATTCCAATGATCTACATAAATCCTGAATGAAAACCTGAAGTATTTATTCTAAAATATAAATAGTCTACACAAAATAGACCATCACTCTGATGGTAAAATATAAAAATTGACATTACTAGTGAATTGTAATCCAATTATAATCCTTAACATAATCGAGATATAAACGTTGGATCCTATTCCAAGAAAATTCTTGAAAGTACACCAAGATCTTATTTAATATATACCATTTTTTGGTTGAATAATATTTTTAAGTATAATTAATTTAATTCTTATTATTTAGGAAATCTAAAATCATTGATACCACAATACGACCAATCAACTCTCTTGATAGTTAATTAAAAAATCTTTTATAATTATATCTCATTTTTAAACCAAACGTGGTAGTGGATGAAATTTTATTGAATGAATTTGGTGTTAAATCATCATTATTAGGAACATATTCAATCTAGAAAAGAAACTATTGATTTTATTTTTAATACTAGTACACCTCTACAGGGGATGAATAAGATGATTCAACTTAACGGTCTTATGATTGAAGTTCCAATAATAATATTGATATTCACCGACCAACCATTTCCTTATACTATCCAAGACCACTAATCACCCATGTATATAGTTAAAATACTATAATAATTATATCCATCCATTGAACAATTCCCCAAAATCGATTCTCTCTCAAAAAAATTTACAACCCTAAAATGACATCTCAGAATCTTAGACATTCTCCGTAAGAGATATTAGGATATATATATGGAATAATTGAACTCTAGTAAGACCTTTCTTAATAATTTTTAGGTTTATAGAAATTAGAGACATCAAACCCCCATTCATTATTTTCTTTAATCATCATTTGAGATAAAATCTTTTAAAAATGGGAATATTCAACCTTGTTACCATTTTTTGGAGCACGTTGAAAATAAAAATAGAATGGATGGTGTTATTCGACCCAATGAAATTCTTAATTAATTTATCCACTCATATTTATTGGGGTAATTTTGATATCCTGACATTGAAATGATGTTACTTTAATGTATCCCTAATTATATAATGATAATAAACATGATCAATAAGATAATTTGATTAAATGATTATATCATCCACAAACACTACTACAAACATGTCTAAAATTGAATAATAATAATATTATGTAACCCTAGAAAAAACAAATAATTCCTTATTCTAAAAGGAATTTTCAAGAATTTATAATTCTCATATTGCCTTTCAAGATCAGTTTATGGATTATATTTAGATCAATATAAAATATGGTGCTATCCTGAAGGAATGTAAATCCTAAGGAAGAACATTCCAATATTTAATTTATCAAAGAGATTATCAATTCAATGAAAAGGGTTGGGATTCTTGATCCTAAAATGGTTTAATTTTTGATAATTCTCACATAAGATTATATTCTCATTGAATTTAATTTTGTAATGGTCTAATACTCTTCATATGGATGTTCATTGTCTAATGATCAAGTTAGGTCCTAACTCCACTAACCAGATCATGAAATATAACTTTTTGGTTATATAAAGTGAATGAAATTGAATTAGTTCCAATGAAAAAATAAACGGTAAAATAAAAAACTTGCTAAGGGGGGATCCCTGTAAATATTTTTGGAATACATAAAGAGATAATTAAAAAATAAGGTTAATCATGTCACTCCATTATAATAATTAATTAGATCACAATATACAACATCATTGTAATGATTTCATCAACATTTCACTAGGCATAACTATTTGGACTATCATGGGGTTATTACACTCCATATATAGTTTAATGTACACCACTAATAGGAAATTAATATGCTCCTCTAGAATAACAGAAAATACATTCCCTAAATTGACATAGGAAGATCATTCAAAGAAAAACATCAATCCTTTCCGTAATAATAACCCAATGATATAAGAGATATCTGAAATATAAATCTACTAATTTAATGGATAGACACTTTATTATATAATCTATCATTTTAACCAAATGAGTATCATGGATTATATAAGATTGAATGTATTGTAATTTAGACAAACATGTATGGTTAATTTCAAATAAAAAAAGATTGTGTGAAACCATGATAGAATAGATCATATTCTAAAGTAGGTGATTGAAGAGTGGGCCCTATAATAGTATAATCCCAAACTCATGATTCATCTAGAGGTTTTTCCATAACATACATATTATATATTTACTCACATTAAACCTAATGAATAAATTACTTCTCAGATTACTTTTCGTTAGATACTTTGTCTAGAATTCCATATTATCAAGTCCAACTTGATCTCCATGATAGTGGTTGACTTTAAACTACTGACTATAAAATTGACTATACTTAGTATTACAGGGATAGAGGATGATATTATCAATTTTTTTGACTTACACTATTGGTAAAATTGTTCTATGGGAATATACTGGCCCTAATTGTGATTTTTTTTTCAGGAAGGGTATAATTTGTGTTTATTTGGCTAGGTTACCCACATGAATGACACTGTATAGATGATTTTCTCGATATTTGTGATTAATTTATACCCTCACCCTTTTTTCCTCATGATATATGCCTTTGATCACATCCACTAATTGTTGTATCCCACTAATAGATGTTCTATCAGAAGGGGTTACACTAGTTTATGGGATGTTACTAAACATTATTTATAACTTTTTTAAGATAAGACATATTTATTGACCACATAAAAGAATGTTGGTAAAATAAAAATGACTACAATTGTTTGAAAAAAAAATTTGAAACCAATATTAATATTATCTACTTTATATTCCTCATTTCTGATCAAATTTGGAGGATGTAAGTTAGATCAATATTAATGGAGAAAGTATGAATAACTATCATTGAGCCTTGTTGCAGGTCCATGAACTCATTATAATCCCTCCAATGAATGGAACAATACTAAAACATCTTATATAATAGTTCAAGAAAAATTTTCCAATTAATACAATTATCTTTTGTTCAATTTAACATTGAAAATCACTATTATCATACCAAACCCTTTACCATGATAGTGGATTCCTAATAATTTAATATATTATGGGGTTTAATACTCATAGAGATATAATGGAGGTGATTAAACAACGTAATTGCTTCGAAAGGAGTTATATTACCTAAAAACCCGAAAATATGGTGGAACTAGAAGTCCAACACAATATCGGAGATCATTGTCTCCATTCGTGATGATCCATTGAGAACTATTTGACAAATTTTACAAATACCCTCTAGGACCTATGGTTCATCAAAATATTGAGTAAGTGGAACATGCTCATTACCTCTTCCTTCAGGGCTAGAGGTGGTCATTATAAAGACATTTGATATAATAATGAAGTGAATGATATAAATACATCCATCAGATAATATATTTATAAAATTATTTTTCTAAACTATTTTCCTATGGAAACTTATTCACCAATCCCTCTCATTCAATTATCTATATTTTTTACAATTTAATCTACTTTTATAAAAAAAATTAAATATATTTATAGGGCTATGTAATAATTTAAAATAATGTGGATTTATGATCTTGGAATAATATAACATAATCTCTATATCATCTACATATAATAATCTTATCAATAAAACAAATAATTTTCAATACCAAATATTCCAAATTATAAACAAAAAATATATGAGAAGCCACTATTTACATACTATTTATCTTTTTAATAAGAATCATAATCTTTAAAAAAAATACAATAAACAAATATAAGAAAGAACACGACAAGTATTGATACCATAATCATGCTACTTATCAACATCTAATATAATGTATGAGGCATAATATTGGTTGTTCTAATTAATTGAATAATATAGAGAACCAAGCCCGAATCACATATTACTATTCTATTCTTCATATACATTTCGAACAAATACAAGTCTTGGTTCCTGAGTTCTAGTTGCATTGCAAGGCATGACGAACAAATACATCATATTAAACTAAAAATTAATCATTATATTAAAATAGAGGTATTGATCCAAACTCCAAAATATCTTATAAAAATCAAAGGACACCCTTAGGAGAAATATTTATGTTAAAGGGTAAGCCAACAATCCTAGTAAGGGAATAAAAAATGGAAATATATCATAACATGAGTGTCACGAGGCATAACATGATTTCATAAAGTGGATGATTGTAATAATAAAGACATAGAATAAGGAGATTATGATAAAATATGGTTAAAATGGGTTAACAATATAAAACATGACATCATAAACATATTTTTTCTGTCAATCCCAAATCTATTATCATTATGTTGAAAAATTAACATGGAAGATTAGGTTCACTCCCTAATACATTACATAAAGTATCATGTTATATAAATATTTACCAAATGAATTATAGGTCTATAAAAATATATACCCACCATTAACATATAGGAAAAAACATATATATGTGTTTCACATGAATAAAACTATCATATCTAAATAATAATCATGATGAAAACCATAAGAAGGAAGTGGGTTTAACAATATTAATTGAAGGAATAACAGTAGGCTATATCATAAGGATTCCCAGTAGAAGAAGAAAATAAATCCTTTGGGTGTTAAAATTTGTATATAAAACAAATTTAATTATAATTGAGTAAAAATATAGACATTTTAGTAGAATTATACTGGAGAAGAAAGATTAAAAATGTATAACTTGGATGAAGCTTTTAAAAATTATCAATGGATCCTTAATGAATTTTTTTTCATTTTAAAACATTTTTTCCAAAAGGTGTTTCATAAAATAATGAGGGTTTTTTTAAATATAATTTTAAAAAATATGTTTTGGAGATACTTTCCCTGAAATTAGAAATAGGTAGGTTCCCTTAATTTAGGTACACATAAAATAGAGAATTTCAAATGGATTACAAAAATGTATTATCCCCCTGAAAACCAAGGTAAAGTAAAAAATATGTATATTTATAAAGTGAACATAAATAAAAAATATGGATCATATATTTGAGAATAATATAATAGTAAAAGGATAAAAATAAATAGAATATATAAACAATAATTAATAAGGGTGGTTCAAAGGTTTCATTTTTCTATTTAAAAAAACCTTTTTTGAAATTCCACAACATAAAAAGATAATAAAACCTTATTTCAAAAATTGGATAACGAAAATAGGAAGGTCACATGGTATCAAAAACAATGATGTTTCAAATTAAATGGAGAAAATTGTAGTGAATGAAAATTATACACAAGGTGGGGAACCCATCATTTATTTTAATGAGAATTATCTTAACACAATTGAATTTAAATGAACGAACTAAACTCAACAATGAGGAATATAAGAAAAAAATTATTTATCATAAGGTATAAGTATTGTATACCACATAAAATTATTTATGTATCTAAATTCAGAAAAAATGACTCAAAAAATAATATTGAGTTATGAAAGACCATATATATATTTTAGGGAAAACAAAAAACATAGCCTATTGAAATAATGATCATGAATAGAAATGATGTTTCCATGTTAAATAATAAAATATGATATAATAATTGATGTGTGAAGTATATAAATTATAAAAATAGTTATTTCATGGAAAATATCAATTCATTACCCTTTTTAATGGTGATTGAGAGAGGAACCCATCGGACTTTTGATGAATTCAAAAAAATACATTAAAAGGGAGAGAACATGAAGTTGATGATTACATAAAATTAATTAAGATAATCCAGGATATCATATATAAAATTGGAATAATACACAACATTATGAAAAAATAAGAAAATAAAATAAAATGTGTCGCAACGAAATAAAATTTGAGATAAAACCAAAACTTCATGTCCAAATACACTCCAAACATGCACAAACATTCTAGAATAATGAAATTGTATTTAATAAAAAATAGTAATAAAATTATCCTTATATAAATAATTTTACTAATATATTTCTATCATCATGTGTCACCCATTTATTACACTATTTTCTCTTATTTCTATTAATTTATGTTCTTAATTCAATTTTATATTTTATTTATAATAATTGTTACAAGTGGGCTACTCCCCCCAATCATTGGAAAATTATTCACAATAATTGATAACTATGTCTCTGAATATCTATACCCAAATACATTTTTGACTTTGTTCCCAAATACCTATAGTTCATGGAATTTCCAAAATACTATCCTAATAGGATTTACAATGTATTAAAAATGAGGTATTTTGAATAAAATAAATAACCCCTAACATAGTTCTTCTTTGTTTATTTAATCTTATAGATCATTGAAATTAACCAAAACCATGATCATATAACACAATAAATAACTTAAATATAGATAAAAGTTATTATTTTTAGGGTCGAACAATTTTTTATCTCTTTGTTCATCTAATGGGATATGAAAACATCACTCCTATGAATGTGTGGACTTCCGCCTACATGGACTGTTGTGTTTCATTTTCCTTACCCACATAACATGAATGATTTTAAAAAATTTACAACTGAATATATTCAAATATTATGAAATTTTTAATATTATGGAAATGTAATATATCATATAACTGTATTCAATTGTATCAATTAAAAAATTATAATGTCACTCGTCCGTACGTGTTACTACCTTTATAAACTGATGCTGATTATTTTTCATATATTAAATTGATTGTAATAAAAATATATTTAATGTAAAATTGTTATATTCATAATTTTATTATAAATAATTTAATATAAATATTAATCAAATTTATTTCATTTTTATCTAGTATAAAAATGAAAAAGTCACTACTTTTTCATATAGACTACAATTTATATAAAATGAAATATTACATTTTTTCATGAAAATTTCTAATGGATAGCTATAAATTTATATTGAATTTAGAAACATTATAATTATAGAATGTTTATGATCATATATATGATGAAACTATAATAATTGAGCATCTAATGAAATCATAAAAGAAGATAATGTTTTGATAAAAAAGAACGTTCAACACTCAAATATTTATTTTAACAAAAAAATATTAATAAAAGGATATAAATGAATTATTGTTGAATTATATATAGTAATTTAAATACTGTATATGTTTTATTGGTTCTTTGATAGCATCCACAATATTCTTTCCCTTATTCTGCATCTATGATCACCCTTTATTTTTTTTTCTTTTACCTATGGAAATAAGAATGAAACATTGAATGAATCTGGGGATATGCTGTAAGAAATAATTATGTTCTTACTTTATTTTGAGTTGTTTTCTCATGTGATCAACTATAATGTGAGATTAATATATGTATTTAGTCTCATTAGACTACTAAACTATTCAATCCCATGGAATGAAATATATTTTATTTCATAAAAGTATAGTAATGAAAAGACACACTCCAAATTACTTGAGCTGAGATTCTACAAATATATTTTTTATAGATATTCAAATCTAAAAAATTGTATATATGTTAATTATATACAATAAATCAGTTTTTAGAAAAAAAATTACTGATTTATTGAGAACATTCGCGGCTTATAAATTAATCAGGAAGTCATGGGTGGATTTTATTCGATAGTTAAATGATTATTTCAAACTTATATCTCTTTCTTAAAAGGTACATCACATATTATTTTAGGAATAAATCAATTTCTCTATGTCTCGATTGATCATTACATCATATATGACATTAGGAATAAATTATATATATATATATATATTTATTTATGTTCTTCCATGGGATATGTCATTATTAGGCTTTACCCTTGAACAAGATGATAATGAAATTCAATAAATGAATCATAAATGAATTTTTTTTGTGAGGGAAGGTCAATCTTATCGATATCATATACCAAACCATATTCATCAACCCACCTCATAAAATGACCACAACAACACACCATACCCATCGGGTCTACACTCATGTAATAAGGGGTTACATATCTAGACCCATGTTTTTTTTACTGAGATTATGGTTATATTTATCACTTTTCAATATTTCAATATATATAATTATATATTTTGTGATTAAAATTAAATGTTTATAAGATGTAACCAAAATAAAGTTTTTGGAAAATATATTATTTTAATTACAACACATTTTTTAATAAATTCAATAATTTTGAAAAATTATAATTTTCAAATGAAATTCCATTTAAATAATATGTATTTATAAAAAAATTTATGAAATAATTTCATGAACTACAATTTAATCTTTATATGGGTTAAAAAATTTGATTATCATAAAATCCATAATTTTTCAATAAATGAGGATTTTTATTTAAATTAAAAAAACTCATATTTAATGAAACATTTTTGAAAAATTAATTATTATATTTGAAACCACCACATCAAAATTATATAATGGTGAATTTTTTATAATTTTTTACGAAAGAAATGTTTTTCGTAAAATTTAAATACGCTATAAATATACAATATGAATTATAACATCGAATCATAAAAAGTGATTTAATAAATAAAATAGAGGGAAGTAATGAATATATACATATTTATAATTAAAAATAATTTATTTTTAAGTTTGGTTTTTAATTCTATACTCCTTAATGAGTCCTCCAAGAATTATATTTTTTTAGAACCGTAATTTATGAACATGAATCACTTTCAAAACACCAATTGTATTGTCTTAAAGATCTAAATTATTATCCTTATTAAATATTTTAAAAAACTAATATTTTATGGAAACCATGTGAAAAGCTAAGGAATTATTGTTAGTTTGGATTTTATTTTCCTGTTTATGATTATCACTAATTTAATTTTACCTTAATATTCCTCTTGATTCATATATATTACCTTCATCATTTTATTCTTTTATAATTTCCTTAATAAGCATTATAGCTCACCCTTTTCTTATGTATATCCCCAGGTTATCCCATTATTTATTAGAATATATATATATTTTAATGGAATGTTATGGAGTTTAAAATAATTTTCGATATATCTGTTTCATGTTATTATGGATTGTATCTAATTACCCAAACACACTGGGGGTCATGATTTATTAAAATTGTATTAAGTGTATCTATGTGTAATAAATCGCAAAATAAAGTGTATAAATCATATGATTTGTCATAGATCATATCAATGAAATTTATAGTTATTTATGGGTATTATGATTATAAAACATAATGATTTAGAGACAATATCAAAACCTATTAAAGCATCCACAAATTTTTATACAGCATAGATTGAGTGTTTTAAGGAAATAAAAACCATGCCTGGATATTACGAGTGTATGTGGATCTGAAATAGTTGTTCCTAAGGATAATTAATTTAAAAAAGGGAGAATTAGAGATTAACATAGCCATCACATACTATATGAATAATTTGAAGTGAAGCTCATCTATCTTTACACATCCAAGGAATATGATTAGGTAAATTCAAAATCTCTTTTAAAAAAATTCTGAAGGGCATGAAATTTATAATAAAATTTTATCTTAGTAAATATACTATGGATAACACATATTTAAACATATAATTTCACTTATTAAGGAATGAATGTTTTTTATGAATTATCTATTAAACATTCATAGTTTCATGATAATGTGAAAAATTGATTGATAATTATGATACCTAATTTTCCATTTATTTTGGTCAATGGATGGAAATAGTAGGAATGTGATCAATAAACAATGTGATTGGAATTTAAATGACCCCAAAAAGATATTCTTATCCTTATGAGACAAAGAGTAGAGATCTTTATTGAAATACATACACAATTAACTCAGGATTTATATTCAAAAATGAATCAAGGGGAAAACCCAACCCCCCCCCCCTAAGAAAAAGAATGTTTCAATGGAGGGAATTTTGGAATGAGAGCCACCAACATTTAGTGGGTCCTTAGATCCTTAAATCATGTATCAATGTTTCAACTCCATTGAAATGGTCTTCTCCATCAATCAATGATTTGAGAAAGAAAATATCATGATTCCCACTTATCATATGGAAGGATAAGCTAATAAAAAATGGATATTGATCAAAATTATTAATATTGAGGTGGAGATCGAAGGGATGGAGTGGAATTAATTCAGGGAAATGTTTTTTGGTATATATCATACTCACACTCACAGATTAAATTGGGTAAGGACTTCCTTGTCTTTTAGAAAACAGATTATGAATCGATCATGGGGCACGAGGTGAACATCCCATGTGTTTCATTATATGCCTTTAGATTTTTCATTATCAAAAAATAATAATTTTACCAATTTTTAGTGGGATAATTCAAGGACTATAAAATGCTTTGGTTATTATGGAATTTGACATCTACAAGTAAATTGTCCACTCCAACCTCAAAGTTGAAAGGATATCCGTGAATTTCAATGGTATTAAGGGTTATAAGATAGGAATAGTTGAATAGATTTTAAATATTGAAATGAAAAAAATAAATCTCATAGTCGAATGAATGTTTGACAAAACACATGTTGACACTATGGGTTTACTTATACCTTAAATTTCCTTAAAGGGATAATGAAATTATTTATGTATGGAATGGAAGTGAACTAAGATAGAGAGTTCAGAAAATAGAAACACACCAATATGATAGAATAAAGCAATGATTCAATCAGCTTCCAGACCATTATTAAATATTTCAATAGAAATAAACAAGGATACTCTTGAAATATATTCACTGTGAAAACGTTTCATGATGATTAACTATGACAACAACCTCTAGGACTGAGAGAGCAAGGGAGATATTATGAAATCAAAAAAACTGGTGTGGATCTTGAAAATGATGTTGTGATATTTACAGTATATATTCTTTCAAGAATAGAGAAAATATTTTTTTATGGTTCTATAATTTCTTTCATATACAAAATATTTAGTAAAAATATTCAAACACCACATCAAATAACGTAAGTGTTTCTTTGAGTGAAAATGATAAATTTTGAAATTTTTTATTGAATGTATTTCAAATATCCCCTTTTGATATTTGTGGGATGAATTTCCTATTGTACCTTGGGATACAAACTTTGGTGGAATTTAATCCAATTTTGGGATTGAATTGGATTTACTTTTATAGAGACCACATAAATTATTGAGATATTTAAATCAACGTCCTTTTCAAAAATGACCCCATAAATATATACAAGAACAAGGAGGACGATGGATCTTATTTGTAACCATCATTGAATGAATAGATATTTTTACATTCTATGAATGTGTATCTAGCTCAAATTATTGAGATTTAGGAAAATATCTTCCTCTATAATATTACCATTGTGATGGAATTTGTTGATGTATTTCATGAATAATTTCACGATCTAAATCCTTGAAAAGAGGCAGTGTTCTTAACAAACATAAACTTTACGATGTGATACTATACAGGAAACCATATATAATGTCCAAAGTGGAAATTAAATAGATGAAGATTAAACTACAGGAGAATATGGAAAAATGATGTATAGGCCATTGTGCTTCCCCATGGGGAGAGTTTTTCCTCATCAACAACATCAATGATAGGTCAATGTTCATCTATATTTATTTATTTTAGCTCAAAAAAATAAGGATAAAGAACAACTATTCATTACCATATATTATTGAATTATTCAATTAGATACTTGGGGATCAATAACTCTATTAAATAGATCTTTGGTAGGAAAATTATCGAATAATTTTATACATTGAGGATATAAAAAGACTAATTTTACAACAAGGTGTGATAAATATGAGTTCATTTTGATTCCATTTCAACTTAATAATGCTCTATCAATCTCCATGAACAAAATTAACACACCCATTGGCGATCCCCTTAACAAATTTTTGATAGCCTTCCTAGACAATATTCATAACTACTATAATATAAATGAGGTACATGAGGAGAATTTTGATGTAGCGTTGAAAGTAATAAAAAGGGGACTCTTATATAAGAAGTATAGGAAATGTAATTTTTTTTTGAGAAACTAACATATATAGGGAATGATATCTCAAGAAAAAGGATATATGTGTGTCCTTTAAAAACAAATGAATTTTAAGGATCACCCAAGAAAATATATTTGATGTAAATTCATAGTTTCCATGGTTTATCTAGGTTAAATCATATATTTTTGAGATTCTTCTCATAATTTTCTTGTACACTAACAATGATAACTCAAAATGGAGTGAAGATTTATGGAATGATGAGGTGAGGAAAGATTTAAAGAGTTAAAAAAGAGGATTATCATAGAACTATTACACATATTACCAACCATTAGTTAAAGAATTGGGATCTACAGTGATTATTCAAAGAGGTATTAGGTTATGTACTAATTCAAGATGAAAAATTGATATCTTATTGCTCTGTCCAATTAGTTATCCATTTGTAGAAATACCAATATTATGATATATAATTGGATTCAATGATCTTCATATTGATTATTTGGTGACACTATCTTACATGACCCCCTCCCACCAAAGATTCCCCTTCGGAGCGGGAAATGGTGAAAAGGAGATAATGACCCCTGAGTCCCGCCTCCAGTAGGCCCTGGAGTGGTGACTAGAACCAAGGGTATGAGTTTTCCGAAATATGGGAGGCATTTCTCTTTTTAATATTTAAGATCGGGAAATAGGATAAGTCAAACACTAAAAGAAAAAGGAACAAGTAAAATCAAATCAACCCAAACCAATCCCACATGCATGTTTAAACAATTCCAAAACAAAGTACATGTACAAGAAAACTCAAAAGTAAAAAACCAAACGAAACAAGAGTACAATAAACTGCAACAACTCCAACTGCACCGACTATTAGGGTCCTGTACGGCCCTGGTAGTCCTACTGGAAAGCTGAAAGTAAACGTAGGGTAAGAATACAAGTATACTCAGTAGGGAAACCTAAATCTCTCGTGCACAGGTGGGGAGACATCGTAATGTCCCGTGAGAATAACAGAAGAAACCAAAACCTTGCAAGGAAGACTATCCACCCAACCTCACCAGCCACGCTCACCAAAAACACAAAACAACTGGTAGTAGTATATAAGAACAAGAGTATTGGGTACCCTGCACCATTTCCAACTAGTTAGCTGCTCTTCCTAATGGAGAACGTCCTGACACTACCACACTCTTCCAACCCGCACACACCTGGGCCTCAAGAACCACATATCTCGCCCGCAGACACCTGGCCCTCACAACCACATATCCTACCCACACACACCTGGGCCTCACAAACCACAATCACATCTCTTCCTGAACACACCTTGGCCTCATCCCGAAGATTCTTGGGAACGGTAAACCTGCCCGAATAGTCTTGTGCTAAAACCACCCAAATCGAATCCTACCCGAAGAGTCTTGGGTGTTAGGTCACCTCAAGCCATCACAGCCTATGGAAGAAGGAGTGGGAAGGAGCTAGTAACTAAGGGGAAAACACCCTCTCCCATGAAATGGGATTCTTTGGCAATAGGTTCTCAACATGGGTGGGGTGCATAAATAAACATAAAATGTACATATTTATATAATTATATCAACCCCTCAGCCCATCCTAAGGCTTGTACACAAAATATTTGAGCACATGCCTCGGCACTGCTACCTCAAAAGTATGCACACAATAAAAAATCCAAAAACCCCATTTAATGTATTCATGTTTTGACAGCTTTAGTTATCAATTTCTTAACTACCTTGAAACTATAAACAACGAAACTAGATCAAGCGTTCATAAAACATATCCCTGCCATCCACAAATAAAGTTAGGAAAACACAAGCAACACAAATAAGTACCTTCTTATTAACCAATCAACCCCATTGATTATTATTCCCATTCCATTACCATGACCCACCATTCATTAACTATTTTTCTTTTATTTATTATTCACAACCCATAATTCGTTCACATTCAAACCCATCCCTGCAGCCCCGCTTCCAACCACCATAACCACAATCACACCGAAAACCATACATCATCATCCCTTTGATACCATTTATCGCAGCCATGTTTCCCTTCACCAACATAGCATTCACACCAACCCACAACCAAGCCAACTGCAGCCCTGCTGCTCACCCAATCCACAAAAACCCACAAAACACCCCATTCACATAAATAAACCCTAACCAGCACCCACATGTTTATTATATCAGTTTTTTCAACTGGGGTGATCACACAAGGGTTACAGGTATTTAATCAGCCAACATTACGTGACTAACCAACTTCCAAATTCAATAAAATTTCCATCTATAAGAAAATCCATAAGGAGAGAGAAACATTTAATTTTGTAAGAAAAGGCCCCCAATGACCATGATTTTCAGTATGCGGACTCCCATTAAATTCACAACATAATATCACAGGATATAAAAAATGTAACTGCATTCACGAACTTCCCATCCCCGTTATATAAGCCAATTATTAACTTTATTAAACCGGTTCAAATGTGTTTCATGAAAACAAGTGTACACCCACACCACATGATGCACAATTTAGAGAGACGAAGGTAGGATCCCTACCTCAACAGGTTCTGATGTCCTTCTACGAACATGACCACCACGATCACAAGGATTCTCCTAGAACGACTGAACCCACCAAGGACGTCGCGGAACCATCGAATAAAAAACACAAGAAACTCCCTCAACATGGAGATCACATGTCGTAGCATGGAAAGAAAACAGGAGAAGTATGATCGGAAAGAGAATACAAGAACAGAGGTTTAACATACCTTTTTAGAGTCGATCGTCGAGGACCGTAATTCCTATCAATTATCAGCAGTATCCTCAGTTGGAAACTACAGAGGGGAAGTCAAAGAAGAGGTAACAGAACAGGGTGTACGATGTTCTCCTCCCTGACACGATCCCGTAGTCACTGACAGATCGATGATTGTAGTCTGGATGAAGAAGATAAGAGGAAGGCTTCTGGGTCATCTGGGAGCATCATCGTGCAGAGAAGAAGAGGGGTCCATAAATAACACATGACCCTATCTTATATAGGCAATGAAAAGGTAAAACAATATACAGTGTGTATTAATGAATACACGACGTGATCGTACAATTGTTACGCTGTTTGACTGGTCAACACACGACACGTCACGCGGATTCCATGAGTTAAGTGATAATAATAAATTCAATTAATAATATGTGTTTTATTGGCCTAATACATGATTCATAAAAAGTTATTCATCATTGGTCTTAAAATGACCATCATAATTTTAGGGTTGCAACGTCATAGACGGTTCTCCAATCCAATACCGTGTGAGGGAGATAGGTTGGATACAAGATCCCATAATAATAATGATATTATTATTGGGTGTCTCATAGACCCGAGCCATGAACCATAATTTAATATCCAACATGAGACTAGAATCAACCATATTAATGACAGGATCACATCACCACTGACAGCAGGTCAATCAGAAATCACACGTGGGAGTTACAGAGGGTCTAAGATTTAATAATAATATTAAATCAATTAATTCACGATCATTTTAGGTACATGATCCTAAAACCTGAAAAAACATCCAATATTGGACTCATAATTTCTGTCTCGATGTCCGGGTCGCACTGCCACATACAGTTCATAAAACCAAGGTTGCACTAAGAAGTTATGGATGAAACATTGTTTTCCCAACAAAATTAATAATTACATTATTATTTTATTATTATTATCTTATTTAACCATTTTTTTCTTCAAATATAAATTACACACACTCACAAATCTCTCAAATTGGTGGGCATTAGCCCCATGAATGACTCCCCTTTTTAAATTATTTATTTTATTGCTTTAAATATTAAATATTTATTTCATTTAACCCTTTTCTCTCTCCAATCAAATTCTTTCTTCCATAATACCCTCAATCCACCAAAAGTGGCGGCTCCCATTCCTCATTACATGCCCAACATGCCCCACCTTCTTTCTCACTTCAACATTAATATTTAATAAAATTAATAACAATAACACCCATCATTTAATGATCTAATTTAATCCCATTAAATTATTTTACCATGGTTATTAAATTAAAACCATTGCATTTAATTAAATTCAAATCATTTAATTTACTAACTAAAAATTAATCCCATTTAATTTAATTTACCAATCACACACATATTTGTGTCACCAATATCATTATTATTTAATACAATAGTAATAAATCCTCTTTCAATTTCATCAACGGGTCGCCATCATTATCATTAATTGTTATTATTGTTATTGATGCCCGTTATTTTCTTATAATTACTCCATCTATCCCATCACATGATATTCACGCACGATTGGGAACCCCATTCATGCGCCTCTTTATATTATTATTATTATATCAAATTATTATATAATAATACACTTTTAATGTTATTTACACAATTCCAACTTTAATTGTGGAGAACTGCACAACGCCTCCTGTATAAGGTCACGCCCAGGCGCCCCATGCATTTCATTCCTTTATAATTTATTACATGTGCCTCATTTATTGTAATTTATTCCTTTATAATTTATTCCATGCCCCTCCCATCATTGAATTAAATACATTCAATTTTATTTCTTTTATTTTACAATGATTAAATTAAAACCATTTAATCTAATTAACACCAAATATTTTCACGCCACCCTTATCAATTATTATTATCAAAAATTATAATTATAACATGCATCGTGTTTGACCACATCAAATTTTTACAAAGTAATGGACCAAAGAGGTCCGGACCATTACATCAGATAACTCTGAAAACATTCTCATCCCCGAGAATTAAAAACCAACCCATAAAATGGGGAATGTTCCGAACAACCACCCATCAAGATACCTCTCAGGGCTCTTTTCATAACAAGAATCGAACCACTATCCTAATTATATGATTCAGGGAATTCCTTCCCCCATGTTGAGATATTATCTGCTTTAGGTGGCACTGACTCGCCTGCACGGGTTTAATCGCATCCACACTAATGCGTCTCGATTAATGATTAGGTACTCCCACCCCTATAATTTAGTATTTTTCAGACACAAACCTCCCCCAACACCGCACAAAACAAGAAACACGCTGCCCCAACACATGGATTGGGGAATTCCTTCTCCCATGTCAGGATACTATCCACTTTGGGTGGCACTGACTCGCTCGCACAGGTTTAATCGCATCCACATTAATGCGTCTTGATTAGGGATCAGGTCCCCCTATCCCCACATGTTATGATTCTTCACACAAATTTAATGGAAATAGAGAAAAAACATAGCATTATAGACTCATGAAAAACACTTTCTAGGCCCATGAAAAGGCGAGAATGAGTTTCGACAAAGGAGTGTGATGCTCCTAAATTTACACAAAACTTAAACTAGAGCATTTAAGTAAAACCAAAAGCATCTCTCTCAATCTCTAGCCTTTATAGGGTTGTTGCTTCTGTTGCATGCAACTGTCCACATCCCACTCCTTCTCCTTTATGATGTCGACCACCTCCCTGACCACGCACTGGTTGAGGTCCCTAAGGAGCACCTTGAGGTTGGTCTCCTCCTACAAGGTCTTACCTTGGAGTAGCATGGTCCGACTGCTGCTGGAAGGGCCTCGCCGGAAACTGGTGCTGCTGAGGCGGGTGCTGAACCTACCCACCTCCATCGTACTAGGTTCAGGTTGGGCACCGACTCTGAATGTGCCCGAAAACTCCACAAGAGAAACACTTTGGTCCTGAGATCGTGAAAAATGGACGAGGACCCGAGGATCTGAACTGGAACTGCTGGGGCCTACTCCCTACTAGACTGAATTTGGAAGGTCCTGTCGTAGGAGACCTGTGATGACTGCCTTCCCCTTTGATGAACTTGGCTGGATCCCATCTCATGGTGCACCTCCCTACGAGTGAATCCTCTCTACAACCTCTGCCTTCTTCTTTACGTCCAAGTATGTTGGAAGGGTGAAGGGGGTGACAACATACTAGAGCGAAGGACGAAGTGCCTCCTCCAAACGTCTCGCCCGAGACTCCTCATCCGGAAAGAGATCCAGAGCAAAGCATAGGAAGCCCTTGAACTGGATCCCCAATTCTTGTACTGACATACTCCCCTGCTGAAGGGAGAGTAACTCCTACCGCATCGCTTCCATGATCATGGAAGAAAGGAATTCCTCTTGGAACTGCATCTCAAAGTCATCCCATAGAACCTCTACCTCTGACCTCTCCCCGAGGTAGAGCGTCCACCACTAACGTGCCACACCTCTCAGCTGACTGACTACTAGGAGAACCCAGTACTCCCTCAGAGCACGGATCAATGTAAAAGTGATACATAGATCCTCATGCCACCCCTCTGTCTCCATATCTGAAGTACTACCCTCGAACTTCTCGAGTGATTGTCGCTAGAAAGAATGAAGAGTCTTCTACCACTGGCCATCTTCCTCCTATCGGCCAATCCTCAACTGATCGACTACCTAAATCTGCTGGGCCTCGACTGTCTAAGTCACCCAGGGATGATGTCCAGGTGCCATAGATATACAATAAACAAAGATCACCTAAACCAAAGTAGCAAGGAAAATATTAAAGGTTTCATCTTATCATTTTATTCCGATTTCTTTCCCAGAACACCCAAATCAAGTAAAAAAATCATAATGATGTATGTACCTTTCCTAGGGTCTCTAACATGCAATAAATGTAGTCTTACTTGGTCGTTTGGTAAGCTCAAAGTCCTTGCATCGGATCATGGCAGGCCCTAAAATCCCATTTTCAAGCCGGTCTTCCCTGGACTATGTCACGCACCAGGATCATCCAATAATGTTTCCCTACCATCCCATTCAATCCTCACTATGACTAACTCCAGAATCCATCCTATCTCTCAACCATCAACCTCTGATACCATTTTGTCTCGACCCCCTCCCACCAAAATGCCCTTTCGGAGCTGGAAATGGTGAAAGGGAGATAATGACCCCCGAGTCCCGCCTCTAGTAGTCCTCGGAGTGGTGACTAGCACTAAGGGTATGAGTTTTCACAAATATGGGAGGCATTACCCTTTTAAATATTTAATATCGGGAAATAGGATGATTCAAACACCAAAAGATAAAGGAACAAGTAAAAGAAAATAAAACCAATCCAATCCCACATGCATGTTTAAACAATTATGAAACAGAGTACAAGTACAAGAAAACTCAAAAGTACAATACCAAAAGAAACAATAGTACAACAAACTACAAAAACTCCAACTATCCTGACTAGTAGGGTCCCACACGGCCCTGGTAGTCCTCCTGGAAACCTGAAAGTAAACTTAGGGTGAGCATTCAAGTATACTCAGTAGGGAAACCTAAATATCTCGTGCACATGTGGGGATACATCCTAATATCTCGTGAGAACAATATAAAAACCCAAAAGCAGGCAAGGAATTCTATCCACCCAACCTCACCAGCCATGCTCACCAAAAACACAAAACAACAGCTAGTAGTATATAAGAACCAGAGTATTGGGTACCCCGAACCATTTCCAACTAGTTAGCTGCTCTTCCTAATGGAAAACGTCCTGACGCTACCACACTCTTCCCGCCCACACACAAATGGGCCTCAAGAACCACATATCTCGCCCGCACAGACCTGGGCCTCACAACCACAAATCATGCCTGCACTCACCTGGGCCTGACAAACCACAATCACATCCCCGCACGAACACACCTGGGCCTCATCCCAAAGATTCTTGGGAACAGTAAACCTGCCCAAAGATTCTTGGGATAAAACCACCCCAATCGAATCCTACCCAAAGAGACTTGGGTGTAA
Source organism: Viscum album (assembly GCA_963277665.1). Taxonomy (NCBI): domain Eukaryota; kingdom Viridiplantae; phylum Streptophyta; class Magnoliopsida; order Santalales; family Viscaceae; genus Viscum; species Viscum album. The sequence continues at coordinate 124,238,769 of OY728128.1, forward strand.
GGTCACCTCAATCCATCACAGCCTATGGAAGAAGGAGGAAAAGGGATCTTGTAACTAAGGGGAAAACACCCTCTCCCATGAAATGGGAGTGTTCGGCACTAAGTTCTCAACATGCGTGGGGTGCGTAAAGAAACATAAAATGTACAGATTGATATAATTATATCAACTACTCAGCCCATCTTAAGTCTTGTACACAAAAGATATGAGCACATGCCTCAACACTGCGACCTCGAAAGTATTCACAAAATAAACAATCCCAGAACCCCATTTAATGTTTTCATGTTTCAACAGCTTTAGTTATCAGTTTCTCAACTACCGGGAAACTATCAACAACCAAACTGCATCAAGAGTTCATAAAACAAATCCCTCCCATCCTCAAATCAAGTTAGGAAAATACAAGCAACACAAAGAAGTCCCTTATTTTTAACCAACCAACCTCATTGAGTATTATTCCTATGCCATTTCCATGCCCCACCATTCATTAACTATTCTACTTTTATTTATTATTCACAAACCATAGTGCGTTCACATTCAAACCCATCCCTGCAGCCCCGCTGCCAACCACCACAACCACAATCACACCAAAACCCGTACATCATCATCCCTTTGATACGATTTCTTGAAGCACTGTTTCCCATCACCAACATAGCATTCACACCAACACACAACCAAGACAACCATACCCCCACAGCTCACCCGATCCATAAGAACCCTCAAAACACCCCTTTCACATTAATAAACCCTAACCAGCACCCACATGTTTATTATTTCAGTTTGTTCAACCGGGGTGATCACACAAGGGTTCCAGGTATTTAATCAGCCAACATTACATGATTAACCAACTTCCACATTCAATAAAATTTCCATCCATTAGAAAATCTATGAGAGGGAAACATTTAATTGCATAAGCATAGGCCACCAACGACCATGATTTTCAGTAGGCAGAAGGCCATCCAATTCACAACATAATATCACATGATTTAAAAAAATTAACTACATTCCCGAAAATCCCATCCCCATTATATAAGCCTGTTATTATCTTTTTTAAACCTGTTCAAATGTGTTTCACGTGAAAAAGAGGACAACCACCCCGCATGATGCACAATGTAGAGAGACAAAGGTAAGATCCCTACCTCAATAGGTTTTGATGACCTTATACGAACACGACCACCACGATCACAAGGCTTCTCCCAGAACGATTGCACTCACCAAGGACGTCGTGGAACCACCGAATCAACAACTCAAGAAACTCCCTCAACATGTAGATCACATGCCGTAGCATGGAAAGAAAACATGAGAAGTAGGATCGGAAAGAGAATACAAGAATAGAGGTTTAACATACCTTTTTAGAGTCGTTTGTCAATGACCATCATTCCCATAAATTATTAGCAGTCTCCGTGGTTGGGAACTGCAGAGGGGAAGTCAAAGAAGAGGGAACAGAACAAGTTGTATGATGTTCTCCTCGCTGACAGGATCCCGTAGTCACTTACGGATCAACGATCAGAGTCCAGATGAAGAAGATAGGAGGAAGGCTTCTGGGTCATCCGGGAGCGTCGCCGTGCAGAGAAGAAGTGGGGTTGATAAATAACATGTGACCTTCTCTTATATAGGCAACGAAAAGGTAAAACGGTATGCAGCGTGTATTAATGAATACACGACGTGACTGTACAACCATTATGTTGTTTGACTGGACAACACATGACACGTCACTCAGTTTCCATGCATTTAGTGATAATAATAACTTCAATTAATAATAGGTGTTTTATTGATCCGATACATGAGTCAAAAAAAAGTATTCATCCTTGGTATTAAAATGACCATCATAATTTAAGTGTTGCAACATCAAAGACGGTTCGCCAATCTGATACCATATGAGGGAGATACATTGGATACAAGATCCCGTAATAATAATGATATTATTGTTGGGTGTGTCATAGACCCAAGCCACGAACCATAATTTAATATCTAATATTAGACTTGAATCGACTTTATTAATGACAGGATCACATCTCCACTGATGGTAGGTCAATCGTACATCGCACGGGCGAGTTACGACGGGTCGAATATTTAATAATAATATTAAATCTTTTAATTCACAGGCGTTTCGGGTACCCGATATGAAAACCTGAAAAATACATCCAATATTTGACTCATAATTTCCGTCTCGAAGTTAGGGTCACACTGCCGCTGATGGTTCGTAAAACCGAGGTTGAATGAAGAAGATATGGACGAAACACGATTTTCCCAACAAAATTAATAATTACATTATTATATTATTATTATTTTATTTAACCATTTTTTTCTTCAATTCCAAATCCCACGCATAAAAATCTCTCAAATTGGTGCGCATTAGCCCCATGATTGACTCCTCTTTTTAATTAATTTATTTTATTGCTTTAAATATTAAATATTTATTTCATTTAAACCCCTTTCTCTCTCCAATCTAATTCTTTCTTCCATAATCCCCTCAATCCACCAAAAGTGGTGCCTCCCCTTCTTCATTCCATGCCCAACACGCCCCACCTTCTTTCTCACTTCAAGTTTATTATTTAATAAAATTAATAACAATAACACCCATAATTTAATGATCTATTTTAATACCATTTAATTAGTTTACCATGGTTATTAAATTAAAACCATTCCATTTAATTAAATTCAAATCATTTAATTTACTAACCAAAAATTAAACCCATTTAATTTCATTTACCAATCACACACATATTTTTGTCACCATTATCATTATAATTTAATACAATAGTAATAAATCCTCTTTCAATTTCATCAATGGGTCACCATCATTATCATTAATAATAATTATTATTATTGACGCCTATTATTTTCTTATAATTACTCCATCTATCCCATCACATGATATTCACACACGGTTGGGAACCCCATTCATGTGCCTCTTCATGTTACTATTATTATAAAAAATTATTATATAATAATAACCTTTTAATGTTATTTACACAATTCCAACTTTAATTGTGGAGAACTGCACAACGCCTCCTGTAGAAGGTCACGCCCAAGCACCCATGCATTTCATTACATTATAATTTATTACATGCGCCTCATTTATTGTAATTTATTTCATGCGCCTCCCATCACTGAATTAAATACATTCAATTTTATTTCTTTTATTTTACAATGATTAAATTAAAATCATTTAATCTAATTAACAAAAAATATTTTCATGCCACCCTTATCAATTATTATTATAAAAATTTATTATTATAACATGCGTCATGTTTTACAACCTCAAATTTTTACAAAGTAATAGACCAGAGAGGTTCGGGCCATTACACTATCACCATGGGAAAAAGTGTGGTGCATATATGGATGATAACATCCTCAAGTATACAATCACACAAATGGATCTCAAAATAAACCAAAAAATATATTAGATCTGAATATAGATTATGAATATTAAATACATTTCTACCCTTGGAAGGAAAACAGAGTGCAAAATTATAAGAGTAGAAAGTTGTCACAACCCTATAAATGATATGGATTAATCACAATACATTTTTCTTATACATGAAAAGGATGAACATGAGGATAATAAAAGGATATTAATCCTGCATTCCTCAAATAACTTCTCAAACATCAACTCATTTGAGAATTAAAGCGAAATGAAAATATAATGTGGAGTTAGAGAGAGAGTTATTCAATATTCTATTGTTCATTTTTTGTAATGATGGAGTTATAAGTTTTGGATCCAAGAAATGTATCCTATAATTATAAGAACTAAATAATTAATTTGTGGATGATTCAAAAATCTCTTCCTTATCGAGTCATCCAAGATGGACAAAGATATAAATAGATGTGATGAAAACCTTCTTGTAGGATACCATGAAAAGGGAGGTTATAAAATTCATATCTTAATGCTCAGTGTTCCAAAATGGATAGGCTAAATGATAGGATTATAAGGATGTGACCCAACCATTACCCATAACAGTATGGTAAGGGAAAAACATAACCATGTATTTTGTTTTAGGACCCCCAAGGAAATATAACTGAAATAATTTATTTTGGGTGTTATCCAATTTCCATAATAATTAGCACATTTAATTTCTATAAAAAATGTGTACATTGACCAGACCACATATATATACATATGGGATGTTGTAAGACTTCATGGAGTTCCAATCTACATTGTTACTGATTGAGATTCGATGTTTTACGCAAGAATACCACGTAGTCTTCAATAAGAATTTGATATAGAGCAGAGTTTTAATACTACATCAATAAGGTATTGATAGTATGATTAAACAGTCCAAACTATAGAGAATATTCTTAAAACTCATTAAATATATTTTTATGAATATTGAGATCAAGACCATCCCCTGATACAGTTATCATAAAATAATGGTTTCAATTTAACAATAAAATTGAATATAATTAGGTTCAATATAGGAAGAGGTGTCACACACTAACATAATGGGATAAATTTGGATAGAAGAATCTTATGGGACTTTATCATATCCATTAAGTGAAATATAAGGTTAGAAATATTCAAATACATTAAAATTTTGAAAAACATCTATATAAAATCTATACAAACAATTATTAACAAAAAATAGAGTATACGGTTGGAGAAAATATATTCCTTCATATATCAATAAGGAGGAATTTAATAAGGCTTGGGATGAATATAAATCTTGTTCTATAATACATCATCCCACTTGATAAATAAAATGACATCAGAGCTGCCACCTATCAACTAGAACTCCCTTTTATCCTATCCCAAGTACATGATGTCTTCTATGTATCCCTCTAAAGGATGTACCTAATCGACCCCGCCCCCACATGTACTAAATCCATATATAGTACCATTGGATAATGATATTTCATACAAGGGGAATCTTGTGAAGATATCAGATCATAGAGATAATGTTTTATGAAACTATATAACTCACTAGATCATAGTACTATGGTTGAACCACATTTTGGAGGAATTAACATGGGAACTAGAAGTGGTGATGAAATAGAATTACCCTCCTCTGTTCTAGTGTAATAAATGTAATATTGAGGGAAAAATTATGAGTGGGGAATAATTTATCTATATGAAATTTTATAAATGAAATAACTTTTATTAATATATACATACAAAATTTGGTAATTTAGTTATACAAAACAAATGAACCATGTTGATTATTTCGGACTATTATAAAATTTATCCTATCATATTTAAAATAACTTTAATCATAATAATAGTTGAAAATGAAGTAATTTTATTGTGGCCCAAATTATTATTATATATTAAGGGTTATGAAAAAGACCAATTTACATTGACAAAGGCAGATATTCTCATGACCAGTAGGATTGTACCCTATGAAACCCTTTTTTGAAATCTTTCAAGGGTCAGCGAGTAACTGGGATTTTTCCATGACCAATACCAAGATAATATTCAATGAATTAATCATGAATAATACCACTTATGAGTGAAGTTCATGATTATTAAGATCATGACCCAAGAAATGTTTACCAAGCCACCCCTAGAAAGAACCCACAACGTAAACCATATAATTAGGGGATTCATTAGTGTAATAAGTGGTTATGTTTATAGTCCTATGTGGTATATTTTCATTTTAAATTTCCATAAAATAATTATTATATTTATCCCTTTTTATTAACAAATTATACATACAATTATATATGAGTCGACGAAAATATGATTTTCATACCAAATATGATTTTTTTGGAAAATAAATATTTTTAAATAAAACACCATTTATGATAAATTAAATAAACATTAAATAAATATTATTTATATATAACAATCCATTTAAATAATTTTTAAATACATAGAAATAATTTAACTTATAAGGTCCTATATAATATTAATAAGTGTCAGAAAATTCTTATCATTATAAAAAAGTATTTTTCAATAATAGATGATTTTGATTTAAATGATTAAATAATAACATATATATATTTATTTAATAAAATTAATAATCTTCTTGAAATGATAATGCCAAAATTATCCAATGGTATAATTTTCATAATGTTCTCAGATAGTTGAATTTTTTGCTAAAAAATAATTACGGTATTTAACATAACCTCATAATATTACATAATTTATGTAATAAATACTATAAATTTAATAAAAGACTAAATATATATTTACAAATTTAAATTGTATGTTTTTTAAATTATTTTTTAAATTTTATTATCCTTTAATTAATCCCCAAAAACTGATATTATATTTTGAGTTTTTAAAATCAATTCATAATGAACACGGCTATCATCAACATCAAAATTGGTTTTATTTTAATAATTTTAGTAAATTTAATTATAAAATATTGGAAGACACTTCTATTTGGAAGAAAAGGATGGAAAAATCTATTTAGGGCGTGTTATTGGATTATTTAATCGGGCCTTGTCAAAAACTAACAATGAGAAATTGATAATAAATTATCACCTCTTTTTTAATAAATATCCACCAATCCTCCCACTCATCGTCACCCAAACCAACTAATCATGAAATTACTCTCCCAGGACTACTCTATGTCCCACCCAAGGTGTTCTTATTCTCTTATGAATCTCCAACCAAGATTTTAGAATCACACTCTCAAGTTATATTATTCTCTCCTCCATATTATTCAAGAACTATATATATAGTTTTCCATTTACTTTAATCATTATCATGTTGGAATTTATTTTTCACATCCCTTTCATATTAATTATTGCTTAAATGTATTTTAAGGAAAAATTAAAAATCATAAACCCTTCCAAGAAGTGTTATGTACACCCATTATGCTACTGAAATTATCCTTTCATTTTTCCATTCCAAACATTTCTGTATTGAATACCCACACCCATTTCCTCTCTACAGTATTATAATAGAGGAAAAATACATAATTTATTTATAAATCCCATATAATTATCCAACACTCCCAAATAAAGGAATTAAAATTTATTAATGGTGTTCTTATCTTGTATGTTATATGTGCCCCGCAATTGTATGTACATAACATGAAGGTGATAGCTGATTCCAGGTTTTAGTACCCCTCTAATGAATATGGTAATGTATTTATCATTTTATACACCGAGTATAGTGCATTCAAGACTATCCAAAGTAGACTATGGTATGATGTCTCCCCGTTTAGCCTTGAATAATGATTATAATGTCATGTTTTATATTGTTAGCACATTCTTATGTTTACTTGAAATTAGTATCTAATATCATCATTTGATGTTCATATTGATGATTGTCATACTTTTTATGTAACTATGATATTCCTATTTTCACATATTTATTACCTTTATCACTGTATTCTTTGATTAATCCCATACTAGGATTTATATCACTCCCATTTATTATGTATGATAATAGATTATCCTATTAAGTATTTGAACAACAAATTATTTTAACGAAATTTTTTGGTGTATTAAATAATGTTTTCCATAGATCGATAAATATTTTTTACAAAAACTTTTACGACACATGTGTATAATGTTGAATTACTAGTATTTCATAGGATTATACATGTATAAAAAATTTAATTATTAGTAGTTTTATATTGTGGTGTTTTTTCTGATATATTATCTCTAGATCGGTAAATATTTTTTTATAATATTCATATTCCTGTTGAATTTGCTTATAATTATTTTATATATTTGGAAATAATGTGTTTCATTTTTCATCCCTTAATATTTTTCAGATATAAACCACTTTTAAGACTCAATAAAATCAATTTGTCTGAGGCATTATATTATTGTTTGTGTCAATATGTCTTATAATTGATGAATGATGATGAGACATTTTTCTTTGGTCATGGAATGTTGTTAGAGAATTATTATTAGGTTTAAATAATCATTATGTGATTAATTATGAATAATAATACTAAAAATTCTTAAATTAACCATATGTATCATCCTATCATATTTCATGTTGGAATTATTGTTTTTTTCATGTCCATCCTTTATATAGACTCAAAATGTTAAGATATTAAAATATGATGATTCGTTAGATTTTTTTCTCATTTTATATTTTTTGTGATGATCATAATTTTTTATAAAACCCTAAGATTTTATGATATATTTTCTTAAAAAAAGTTACATCTTCGAAAACATGCATTACATAAAATACTGAGTTTTAAAAAACCATAATATACTATTAATAATATTACTCAAATATAACCATTATTACCTAGACATTAAACTGGTTAGTGTGAATATGTATAACAAAATTTTGAAAATAATGTATAATGTAACTAGATAATAAAAATATATCGATAAAAAACAATATAATATTTGTTAAATTCGTTATATACAACAAAAATAATTTAATCAAAAAATTATTTTTATTGGTTTTTTGGGAAAAAAATATATATTTGTTTAAAAGAAAATTTATTTGAAAATTTGAACATCATTTTTGGAATGATCTTGTCAAAATTATATGAGGTATAATTTTTTAGAATACTTAGAAAAGCTTTATATATTCATTAATAGTGGAAAATTTTGATTTTTATTAAACATTATATTTCCATTAATGAATATAAAAAGTTTCATTTCATTTTAAAATGGGTTTGAATGTAATTATAATGAAATTATATTATAATTTATTTAATATATTTAATTTAAATAAATTTTATGTTTGATGTTTGATATAAAATCTTTTTAAAATTTTAGAAAACCTTTACATTGGAAAAAAACTTTATTATCACATCTATGTGTTAAATTTTAAATTAAATTCTTCTAGATATGTAAATTTATTTTTTTAAAATGGAATAAATATTTTAAATAAAAATTACAAATATTATATAATAAAGCCAAATTATTTTTTTGTTCACAAGGAATAATAAAAATAGTAAAAATATATTACCTTGGTTATGGTTTAAAAAGGTTTACTGAATACTTTAAATATAATATAAAAGTATGTTTTACAATAGAAATATATAAATCCTATTTTATAGCCATATTTAAACATTATACTATCTAAAAATTTAATCCATTTTCATTTAGAATCTTTTATCTTAAGAATTAATTTACAATTTTTTGATTCTTTTGTGAAATTTCCATGTAGTTTCCAAGTATGTTCCTTGCCTGACTTATAGAAAAAATACACCCTCCCCTCTTATACACACCCCATGAACCTTTTATTATTAAATAATAAAATAAAACATTCATTACATACCTTTCCACATCCAAGAGGACTTATATTGATTATTAAACCCTCTTAGAAAAGCATTAAGGTTAAACCTAGCAATGTTCTATAAAGAAGAGGTATAACTCTGAACGTTGGGTTATTTTTTTTTCAAATCCATTAAATATATTAAAATATTATGATATAAGAAAAATTACTATCTAAATTAGAATTTTATTTTTTTATATTTGTGTAATAACCTATATAAATTTCAAATTATGTCTATTGGGAAACAAAACTATTGATCATGTGTACAAGGAAATACTGCATCATAACCAATGTAGATCATTTTCCCTTACCACCACTCATGTATGGATATAATGGTGTATTTAAGATATTTTTATTAAATTTATAAAAAATAATACTTATTAAATTATAACATCACATTTAAAACCCTTTACTTCCAATCTGTTGGAAAATAAAAACATCACTCGTGCATATATGTGGACTACTACCTCCACAAATGGAGTTGATAAATATTAATTTTATTCTGATATGGAAGGTTATAAAAAATATTTAATGAATATATATGATATATATTACATAAAAATTAATATGTATATGAAAATTAATAGTTCTCATTATTTCTCTCCACTTATTGAGAAAACAAAATCAATATTCAAGCATTTGAATGGCATATTGTCTTTATTAATTATGTAATTGATTTTATATATCTATATTTTATTGATGAATCTAAATATGTGTACAATTTATATATATAATATGTATATAATAATTATAATAAGGGATATAATGGAACAATAATTAAATTTTATGGACCAAAACAACCAAACCAAAACATATATAATAAATTTTGTAGTTGTGACCCAAAACATGATTTTAACATGTAATTGACAATAAATTTGTAATAAAATGTCATAAGTAAATAATATATTTTATGATATATGATAATTGTTCTATAATTTATTTTTAATGAACCAATATTTATTATATTTGGTTTCTATATGTTTATGACGCAAGTCGATTCATGATGTAAGGTATTTTTAACTGAAATTTACTTATTTTGGATATAGGATACATTATGAACATACATTATTATATGAGATTTATTTATAGACCATTTGTAATTTTATATCACGAATTTTCTTATTATAATTATATTTTTTTATTTATTATTTCAGGGGGCTAATGATTTAAAATTTCTAAAAGCATTTAAGATATTCTTCTCACTATTAATTTGGTGGAAAACATACAATTTATAACACAAATTTGTTTTGTGTGGTGAATATTATAACTATTAATGACTAATATTATTTATATCAAGAAATTATTTGAACTATATATCAATATAATTTTCCTTGTTTCTTTGGGAAAATTATTTAAAAACTACCAATGTGGTAAAAGTGTAATGTTATAATATCATTATTTGTTATGATTGTTTATAATAATGTTTATGATTATAATGTATTAAGATATAAATATTAGGAAAATATTTAACTTTTTATCCATTTTTATTTATTAAAAATACGTGTGTCCCTTTATTTTTCTTCTATTTATGTATTCAAGAGATCGAAATAATGTTTTTAATAAAAACATACATTATTTCTGTCTTCAGATGAAAATTCTTTATCTACCATGTCTATATTTTAAAACAATGTCTAATAGTATTTTTTTACTATTATGCAATGATTTATTAAATATATTTTTATAAATTTTTTGTATTATATTATATTTAATGAATCATCTTGTATTTATAATAAGGAATATTATTCTTTTTTCTAGATTATGAGTGGAATCTAAATTTTAAATTGTATAGAATGAGTGGATTTTCCATCCATCGGGAAAACACAATGATTTAATTCTTCGGTTAGATTTTTCAAATGTTATATTCAATGAAAATATTTTCATTACTATTTTGTGAGTTTTTAGATTTTATTGATGTAATTTTGAAGAATAATTTATATCTTCCTTGATAAATGTTCCATGTGATATTTCGAAAATCATCCCCCATCTAGGATGGAATCCTTTGATGTTACATATACTTGACTTGGGATATAATCTAATGAAACCATCCTAATTATTTCTCAATTTTGTTTATGTATATGATGAAAATATGTTTATGGAACATGTTACATTTTAATGATATTTTCTATGATGAAATGTTGAATTGTTATGAAAGCTATTTATTTTCAATGGGTTACACGATTATGAAATAATGAAATTTTTATGTAACCCATTTCTTTTCAATGTATTAATATATGATAAATTATATTAAAACAAATATTTTTATGTCTTCTTATATAAAGAATATTTTATTATCTTTTTGAAGGCACATATTCTATTTTTATTATATAAAAGATGGAAACTACACATCCCAATAATGTATTTGGTAAATATTGATATATCCTGGTATAAAAATAAATGGAATGGGAAGTGAACCCAGTTCAGTATGCTATATTTTCCACTACGATATTATTGGTAGTTAATGTTTTATACTATAATGATTTCATGAGTAAACTCAATCCACTAATATGGCCTTGAAAATTAACCTTTTCTACAAGGGAAATAATTTTATAATCTTATTTGTATTCCATAATTATTTGTATTATGAAAATGTTAATTTTTCATTTATAATATTCATTGATTCCTTTACTATTCAATTCTTATAAACTACCATGACTTATTCCATGACTCGTTATTATAATATCTAATATAATGTGAATGTTTTTGAAATGTAAAGCTCACATTCTTGTAATGTTATTCTCTAGTTATTCTTATCTGATCATTAATATCTCTCTTTTTACCCTTAATAATCATATGATCTCATTATTTATTATGTTTTCATTCCCATGGTTATGAATAATGGTTTTATGTATGATATCTCTAAGAATGGTTCTTCTTATGAATAATTTAATGGAATATGATTTAGTTCTCTTATGAACATGTTTTTTTAATCCATTTTTTCAAAGGAATTTTAACTATATGATTCTAACATGGATATTTATGTTAGATAGTGAATATTTTTCTAATATGGTGTAATATATATGTTTTAAATGAGTGGGTTTATATTTATGGAATTAGAGACATGTTTCATTAACATATGGAATCTTATAAATGAATTCATTGTTAAGATCCCTAGTGATATTTATAGGGATATGTATAAGGATATTTCAAAGGATAAGGCATAGTATATGGAAATGCCATGGAATTTTTGTGAAGGGTTGAGAAAATGGTTTTCATGAAATTACATATCTCTCTGGATACTACTAGTGGTAGTGAATTTGGAAAAATTTTAACAAGGGTTAATTACTCTAAAACTGTTCATTGATTTGGAATAAAACATCACCTCGTGTATAACAATTGGCATTGATGCACTCCTGGTTTGAAACTCCTAAGAGATATGTTGAGAATATTTATAAAATATTTATGAACCATCCTGAAGGATTGTAATAGATGATTATAATGAAAGACCTTGGTAATAACTAATGCATCATATATTTAAAAGAAAGATTCATGATTTGGACATAATATAAATGTTTTTTGTCAGGGTAATCTGGTTTCCAACTATGATTATTGTTTCTCACACTATTATTTTTGGTATTAATAAATTGTTTTAACTGTAAGGAACCATGTTAATAAAGAATTATATGTACAATAAAATAGTTTTATTCAAGAGAAAACAAATGATTTGGGAACTAAAATGAAAAATATTATTATTATTTTCCCACAATTATTTCAAGTTGGTATTCATTCTGACCATCCTAATGAATAATGCTGGGAAATTTTTTTGTTGAGTCCATCAGGAGGTAAAATCAACCATATTTTAGTGGATCCACTAATCTACGTGTTTAGAGAGATAATGCATTAATAGCATTGAAATTATATTATCCATTATCCCTTCTTCAGGGAATGAATATACCATTTGGGTTTTCAATTGATTGGATGATGATGTATTTAAAAGGTGAAATACTATCAATAATATAAAAGAACAAGAATAAATAGACTCTATGGAATGGGATGAGTTTATTAGATTGTATTTTGATATGTTATTTTCTTATATTCTTCATAAAAATCGTAGATGTAATTCCTTGAGAAAAAATCTAAGGATCATGAATCTTTTGGTCCCTATATGGAAATTTTTATAGTACTTGGAATGAATGTTTCTTGTATTATCATCCTACAACAATTTAAGGTCGGTCTATTATTTTGTGGATTGAAACCAAGTCTATGAAAGTGTTAACATTATGTTACACAAGCATATGTGAATAAATCATTCTGTATACTATCAAAGGGGGAAAAATATTGGATTTACCCATAGATATCCATGATTTAATTACAAAAGAAATATGGGATTTAATGAAAACTGTAAAATTCATGGAGAAAATTAAATTATATTTCATTCATGATCAAATTTTGGTTGGAAACATGGAGAAGATTTAATTAAGGGGACTGGTAAATGTTTCAGTTTTTGAAGTGATGGTCATCATGAAAATAGTTGCGGAATTAATGGGAATAATTTATCTAAGGATGTAAATAGGGATAAATATCTATAAAATGAACCTCCCACACTCTAGTGTATCATATGTAAGGATTTTGAGAATTATGTGAACTGGTGACCAAATCTTGGTTAATGCTGATGATCGACATCAGCAATATCATAATCTAAGAGACAAAGGGAGATATTATGAAATCAATATTTATATTGAGGGGTATGAAAATGACATGATAAGAGGTATACATAATATCAAATCTGAAACTTTAATGTCTTATTTATCTCCATATGTACCAATAATTTTTTATACAAATCATTTTCTTTGGTTATTAAGTATAAAAAAATAATTATATGTTAAATTAGTCGTGAAAGTGAATAATAGTTTGAATAATACATCTCAAGAATATTATTCTTCATCAGTAAATTTTTGATGAATGTGCTTCTTTAAAATACTTTCATTATCCATCTCAATGAATTAGACAATATCTTATACATGGATTAAATTTCTATACATAAAATCCACATTAATATCCAATGTTTCGAAATCTTATTTTAGATTCTAGACCAACAAATTATCATCAAGTAGGGTGACTATTAATATGAAATTCCAATGGAAATCACATACATTTTATGAGTCTAGGTTCTTATTCAAAGCGGTTCTTATATAGATAGCTACTAAGAAACTATACATCATTGATATTCCTATTTTTTAGGAGATTTCTGATGTAATTCTTGATGAGTTACATAGTCTTCCACCTAAATGTGAAGTTGATTTCTAAATAGAACTAAAACATCATGCTACACGTATTTAAAATACTTCCTCAAGAATGAAATAGATTGTGCTGTTGGAATAGAAAAATCAATCCCATGAGAAACATGATAGTGTATTTATTTGTCTATGTGAGACAACATGGGATGCACCTATAATTTTTTCAATAATAAGGATAAAATGATCTGAATTTTCAATCATTTTCAGAAATTAAACAAGATCACAATCAAGAACAATTATCATATACCCCATATTGATTACATGGTTGATCAACTACATGGTGCACAATACTTTTCAAAGTTGATCTTCATTCAGTATATCATCCATTGTGGGTCAAAAGAGAGGATATAATTAAGAAAACATTTCATAAAAGTCATGGACACTATGAATATATTGTGATGCCATTTTTTCTTAATAATGACTATAACATCCTCAAATATTTTATGAAAAGAGTCTTTATATATTATCTTGATGAATTTTTGGTAGCTATTAAAAACATATTCTTATAAATTTAAAAATAAATGAAGAGAATTGAAATCTCTTTATAATTTTAATGATGGACATGATGAAGGATGTGATTAATGTGAAATTTACCAAGTTTGAATATGGATACAAAATGTTTCATTTTTGGGTCACATAATCATAATCAAGGGAATATTAGTGGATCCATCAAAGATAGATTCTATTGAAAATTGTACTAGACCAACCACTCTGTCTGATATTTTATTTTCTCTTGGATTGGCATCATATTATTTACATTTTTTGAGTAATTTCAAATGGATATCAAATCCACTAACCAAGTAAACTGGGAAGGGATCCATGTTCTTCTTGACGATTGAATGGGAGTAAAATTTGATGGAAATAAGTATATGGATAGTCACAAAAACTATAATTACTTTTACCTATAGTAAGGAAAGTATTGACACATGTCTTCAGGCATAATGATATGGAGATATCTTTCACCTCATGAAAATTAATGGTTCATGGGAAAAATTACCCAACTCATGTTTGGGAGTTATATGAGGTAATTTTTTTCATTAATGATATGGAGGAATTAAATTTATGGATAAAGGTGCGATTAGTATGTTAATAATAAAATTTTAATTTATAAATTCACACAGAATGGTTTTAAAATATTCGAATGAATATGGGTGGAACTAATTAAAGATTACGATTGATCAATACATTAGCACCATGAGAAAGTGAACATGGTGGATGGCTAATTTAATTTAAAGGATCATGTAATTATATATATGATGAGGGTTTCAAAATATATAATTTTAATTTATTTAAAATTTATGGATATAAAATTATTAATTTAAAGATAGTAATCCTTTCTTTCTCAAATGTGTTTCCAACCATCTATCAATGTGATTATTAAAGAGACAAAGAATAATTATATAGATCTATAAATGATGTTTAGAAATTTTTTTGAGTTTGAAAATATTATGGTGGAATGAAAGAGATTAGGAACAACGAATTTGGCACATCCATACCATATTTTTAGATGTATATATTTGTTGAAGCTCATAGTTCATATTCTCTATTCATCCCATAAGTAAAAAAGATGTATAGATATTTGAAAAAGTATTTGATGTGGGTTGGTATTTAGAGAGATATTATGCTGTTTTTATCATGATTATATTTAGTTCAATAATTTAATTTCAAGAGTATAATGTATAAGGTGATGTTACATCCATTCACAACACTAAAATCAATATAGGAAAAATCAACATCGATTATATCACTAAACTCCAAAAAAATATAAATGGAACAATGTTATATGGATAGTATTTTATCCCATGGAATATTTAACACACTCAATAAATAAGGGGGTACAATTCTCTTGGATCATTTCAAAATAATATATATTTAAGATGTATAATTTTTTCATGTAGTACCACATTCTATTATATCTGATTGCGAACCAATATTTATCTTATTGTTCTGGAGACATCTTCAACAAGCCCATGACACAGACTTGAATTTCAAAATAGTGTATCATCACCAAAAATATGTCTAGTTTGAGAGAAAAATTTAAACCCTTGAGGATATGTTATTATCTTATTATATTTATTTTAAATGTGGTCATCATCAACACCTTTCTCTATTCATGATTTCATAGATCAATAACATTTACTCAAGAATTTAGATGGATCCTTATGAATCCCTATCTGGGAAGTTCTGTGAAACTAATACCTATTGAGAATAATATTTAAAATGGAAGATATTGGGACCAATGTTGGTCGAGGAAATTTATTTCAATGTTAAAGATATTCTATATCACTTTATCGTAACTTAATGTAGTTGGAAATGTTATGCTGACAATCATCAAAATGAATTAGAGTTTGAAGTTGGTGATAAAAATTTTCTTTGGATTTATCAATGGAAGTATGTTATGATATTAAGGGAAGAAATAAATCTCCCACCACATGTATATTTTCCCTTTTATGATTTTTGGTCAATTTGGTTGTATTTCTTACTCATTGGAGCTCCTATTGAGTGTCCATCATGTCTAGGATATGTTACATGTATCTCTCAAAAGGAAGAACATAATTTATCCATCATAAGTATTGAACTAAAATGTCAGTCCTTAGGATTATAATATTTCTCATAATGAATAAACTATATGGATTATGGATCATAGAGATAAGTTTTTACAACAAAAGTCCACTAACTTAGGCAAGGTTTAATGGATAAACCACTAACATGAGGAAGCTACATGGGAACCTGAGGATATGATGAGGCAGAGGTATCCTATATTTTTTATATTGGAATTTTTGAATTTTGTTGTTGAAATACATTTTATTTTGGTAGAATGTATCATCCTAATATATTACGCGATATATTTTCAAATAAATTTAATTTATTCAACAGCTTGTGTTACACATAACTTCAAGTTTTAAAAAACTATGAGATACTCTTAAAATTATTATTTAAACTTGACCGTTATAGACTATTTTTTAATCAAGATGGTATGACCATAAACGAATGAATTTTGAGTATTATGTAAAATTTTTTGATAAAGAATATATAATGATATATATGTACATAAATGTTTTGGAAAAGGCATTATATACATCAAAAATACACTTCATCTAAAAAATTCATTTATTTTTGGGATGAAATAATAAAATTAATTATTTCTAGTTTTAAAAATCTTATTTGAAATAATTAACATCATTTTTGGAATAAAAATTTCAAAATTAACATATGGGTTATTTTTGGGGATTTTTCCAAATGATTAATTTTTCCAAAAAATGTGAAAAATGAGGAATTTTTTTAAAAATTACTTTAATTAATCATATAAAAAATTAAAATTTTAGTTTCAAATTCATTTAAAAGTTATTGTGATTCAATAATAATATTATTAATCCCATTTTGTTCATTATAAATAATTTCATTTTTTACTTTTATAAAAAATTCTTTTTTCACTTATGAAAACATTTTCATTGCAAAATTGCTTTTTCATTGAATATATGAGTGTAAATTTAAATTAAATCCTACCAATTCTATAAATTGTATTTTAAAAAATGGAATAATTATTTAGAATTATAATAATTTATATTTCTTAATAATTTAATATTAGTTTTTGGTCAGAAAGATATGTAAAATCAGTAAAAATTAATTATCGTGGTTTAGGTTAAAACAGATTGACCATGAGTTAAACCAGAAGATATAGATAAATATACCAATAAAACATATCTAAATCAAATTTAATGTCTATATTAAAATTAAAATTTATAATATATGGTATTTAGGAATAAGTTTTATTTTTAATGACATTATGATTTTCGATTCTTTTTAGAAAACAACATGTAATTTCAATGTGGGCTCTTTTCCCCACTTATTAATGGACACCTCCTCTCCTCTCCTATTCACACTATAAGATCCATTAATTTTTGTAATAACATACCAAAAAATATTACAAAAACTACTTAAAACCTATTAATTGAATTACTTTTATTAGGAAACCCTCATACGAAGGCTTTAGGTATATACCTAAAGAGGCTCCATAAAGAACCACAATTCCTCTTGACCACGTGTTATTGTTTTATTATTTCTTACACATCAATAAAATAATTTTATACTATACTAATATAATAAAATGAGTATGCTATTTATAATTATTTGTTATCATTTTAGTTTAATAAGTAGAATACATACCATCTTCCATCAAATGTGAAATGAAACGGTCAATCATGTGTACGATAAACTATCGCCTCATTAACTGATATAGTTAATTTACTTTCACTACCTCTCATGAATAATTATAAATATTTAATTAAAATATATATTTTATAATAATGAATTATTATAATTATTTATTAATAATATCAAATATAAATTGTTACTTTAAAATCTTATGTAAAATGATAATAGCACTGCTGTGTAATTTTGGACTACCACTACCACAATGAGATGTGATATGTTATTAATGTTATTGTTATATGGATGTAAATAAGGGTACATTAAAGGAATATATTTGATATATAGTATATAAAATATATATTCTTATTGTTAATTAATATTTACATTTCCTTTTATTCTATCCATTTAGAAAATTAAAACAACGCTAATGTGTAGTATGACCTACAGAATTTATGAACGGTGTAATCCATTTTCTATCTCTACATATTATGGACGAATCCAAATATGAATATAATGAATATATATGAAATTTATTTCATGATTAAAATTTTGGATTTTGTATAACCAAATTGAATATAAATTGTCCAGAATTATCAATAAAAACACATAAAAGAAGTAGTTGTTTCCACAAAAGTGATTATAATAGGTCTTTGAAAAGCCCCTTTATCTCAAATTAATATATTTTATACATATTTTATGTTATGAATCTAAATTATTTTATGAGCATTATATAAATACTCATTTAAATGTTATATCATTTATTTAATTATTCTCATGATATTTAAATTTAAATTTTATTTTATTCTTTCATGAGGCTTACAATTCAAAATATACCAAAGTAGGAAAAAAAATTTAATCTCAATTTTATTTCCATGGGACACGTACTATATAAACCACATAATTATTTTTTTGTACATACTGATATGAAATTATGACATATAGATATTCATATAGTTTTCTTTATTTAATGGGGATTATGATTAAAAAGTTACGAAAGTGGGGAAAGTTTTATCTTATAATCTCATTATATATAATGATTTTTTATTATAACATCTTTGGTCATGATATATTATGATTTATATCTCAATAAAATAATTAAATTTATTATAAATTATTTAGTTCATGAAAATAAATGTGTTATTTTCATTTTCCACTCTTTTTGTGCTAATGATTTATTAAAAATAATATTCACTAGTTAGTCGAAAATATTTTTTCTTCCATATAAATGATTTATATAAATTTTTGAAAAAATATTTATAACATTATAAAATTAATTATTAAAAACAATTGTAGTCATGATTTATTTTCTTACAATATTATATAAAAGAAATATTATTATATTTTTAGGAATGAGCCCCTTTTTAGTTATTGCTGAAAATGTTAAAGGAATCATAATTTTAATGTGTACACCTAAACATGGTTTCCATATCTCATGAAAATTAATTTTTTTAATAATCATGTATATGTTTCAAAGGTTAATTTAATAGAAATTTTATTCCATAGTATTTGGGATGTTTTTATTATTTTAAAGAAGTAATTTGAATTTTGAAAGGATAATTTCCCTGAGAAATGGCCCAAGTGATCTATCAAGATCCTTTCCTATTTAATATGGTATCCATTGATGTTACTTAAACATTTTGGGTATATAATCCAATTATAACATCATTATAATTTCTTTATATGGTTTATGTTAATGATGATAATATGTTTAAGAAACCTATTTTAATTCCACGAGTTATTCTATGATGGAATGAATAAATTTTTATGAAACACATTTCATTTCCATGGTTTATGGTATGATGACATAATGAAATTTTATTTAATCCCATTTTTTTTAAATGGTTCATTATATGATGAAATGTTTAGGAAACCCATTTATTTTCATGGTTTTATATATTATGAATGTTTTATGACCATATTGAACACATATGTATGATTTTCATTATGTGAAAAGTTGACAAAAATATTTTCCCAATGGATAGTTTAATGATTGATATTTCATGAGATAACTAGGATTGGAATTAGTAGTGAACCCGATTCAGTAAGGGAAATTGTCCACTATGATTGTCTTGAGTGTGTACTTTGACCACTATGATGTTTTAGAGAGTGGACTAGTTCTACTATGATAGTGATGGAAATGCTACTTGACTATTAAGGAAATCACTTCCTATAATTATGTGTATGGAATAAATATAAGTCTTGAGTCCATATTATGTTCTCATGGATCATGTTATTTGATTCGTTTATGATTCATGTTATATGAACTACCATGCTTTATTAAATTACTCATTATAATGATATTTGAGATGTAGGATATGGTATTAAAATGATAACATCATGTTCTCATACTCGTATTCTCATGTTATTCATATGTGATGATTTATATCTCCCATGTTTTCCAATATTGAGGATTGTAGCGCACCCTCATTTATGATTCCTTTCCCCAGGTAATAAATAAATGTATTATATATGATATGTATGTAAATGGTGATAATTATAAAGATTGTGTGGGAGATTATCTAGTTTTCTTATGAATATGTTGCTTATCTATCCATGTTTCTGAAGTCATTAGATATATCTTATTCTATTGGGGATCATTATGTTATGAAATATATATGAAACAAAAAATATGTAATATCTATGACTGAAAGTTATGTGTAATGTCTCAGATTTCCCATTTATTATTTTTAAATATTATATGGAATTATTTCAAGACCGGGTGCGATGACGGCACATCATTCCGAGGTCCAGTGAGCCCAGAATGGTGGTTTGAACTTTTTTTTAAGTTAAGTGAGTCTGCGCTTCTGCGCGGATGTGGCAGTTTCCAAATTGATGCTCGAATTAAAAATATGAGGGCACTGTTGTGTCCGGGACGATGACTTTGCCTATGAACGAATCTAACCTCGACCGGCACAGGTCAGCTGAAATGTTTTATTTTGGGCATTTTAAAAAGGGAAGCAATTTAGAAGTAATAAAATAAATTAATGATTTATTTTATTATTTTTTAAAACGTTTCCGATTTTTTGAGCACGACCTAATCCTCCCCTATAAATGCTTCCTTATGGAAAATTCGTAGGGTTATCCTCATAACCCTGTGAGTTGAGAGAGATAGAGAGATTTCTCTTGGATCTTGGGCGGAGGAGGACGTGTTGGCGAACGATGACAGATCAAAATCGAGAATCGCTGCGCCCACGTTGATGGATATCGATGACAATGGAAACGCGACACCTTCGTCAACAATTGGTCCTTTTGAAAGGTAAGGGTTTGTTATTTCAGTTTCTTTTCTCTGTTTCTGACTTTAAATGACGAACGCAGATCAACCACGAACAAGTTGATCCGCGGATTCGCACGTTCTTGCAGGAGGGATTTTCTTTGGGAAGATTATGGGGAATTGATCCATGCTTTATGTTGTTGTTGATTCTTGCTCCATTTAATCCAATTAAAATGAGCAGATCAACGCTGTGATGAAAGAAGGTGGAGGTTCTTTCCTCAATCTGTTTATTTGGATTTCTTCCCCCTTCTTTCCTTGCATGTTCTTCATGTTCTTCGTGAGGAGACGAACAATTGATCATTGTGCATCTGTTCCACAATGAAACGATCCCAAATCAAAGGTTTGGCCCCGCAGCGAACTTTTAGAGGTGTGACGACGATGGTAGACGATGAATCAGATCAGATCGGAATGGGGCGTTCTTCAAGCATTCTTTGCGCGGGAAGATCAAATCATGTTTTCGGAGCCGACAGGAGGCCCAAAAATGACGGAAGCGACTTTGTGGTGTCGGGGTGACAAAAACCTGGAAGTTTGTTAGTGATCTGACGGTCGGATCGATGATCGGAGCACCACGGGAGGCACGTCGTTTCTAGAAATTTCAGAATACATGGCGTGTACTTCCAAAGAACACGCCGTGTAGTACTGGCGGCTACGGCTACAGTTTCGGTGTCAGAGAGGAATGACATGGCCTGTGACCCCAGTCAAACGGCGTGTTGGACTTTCCCCGAAGCTCAGCTGATACTTTGGGTAGTACACGAACACGGGATGAGCTACACAGTTTTAGGCGACAAGGCATGTACAGTGAGACAGAAGTGTCTATGCGATGCTCGGTGTGTATCTCGGGGGTACACGGACACAGGATGGAGTACACGACCGTGTACTCCATCACACAACCAGGCGAGGCCGGTAACGCGGGTCACCCCGTGTGCAGATTACACGGGTTGGAGTACACGTGTTGATGACCGAGTACGGGAACATGGCCAGAGTACACTGAGCCAACCCCAGTTCCCCAGACATGGCATGTACACCTTACTACATGCCGTGTACTTCGTTTTTCCTACAAGACCAGCCTCACAACACAGGCTGTTGTACACGAGTAGTACCCGGGGTCAGACAACAAAACCTATATCCTTTCTAAAAGTCGTGTACCTTTTGGAAAATGGATTGTTCCTCTTGGTAACTGTGCCTTGGACATCTTTTGATTGGGTTAGTGTCCCTTCTTCTTGTTCCCCTGAAGGTCAGGCATCATTCCCTCATGCATGATTATGATCCCTTCAGCAGGACTTCTATGATAGAGTCAGGCATCCATCCTAGAGGCCCAGATCGAGATCCTCTATCCATTCCTGACCCTAGGTAGATCCAGGAATCGACGTGACCAACCTTACCGGGCATTAAACCTCTACCGAGCTGGTGTATCACCTAACTAGTGAATCTGGATGAGTCACGGTATCCTCCATGTCCCTAGAAGTGATCCTCATCTATGTATCGTGATCTTTCCCACTCAATAGTGTGTCTCCCGTAATGAGTGCTTCTATATATCATAACCTTTCCACTCATGAGTGTGTCTCCCCTAATGAGTGTATCCACCTCTCGTGATGGTTCCTGACGAACGACACTTCTCGGACGGACATCATCAGAGCTATAAGATTCATGGAGTGTTTTCTCCCAGAACGAGTGCATCACGGAAACTTCAAAAAAAATCCCTAACGGAGGTATGCGGTTGTGTGACTTGTCCCTAGACCATGGGTCTCGGTTTTTTGTATATCTGTTTTGTTCTATATGTTTTGTAGACATATACTCTGCATTGCTGACTGTACCTTTACTTTGTGTACTGCTTTGTGGTTTTCTAGGTCCTCTTCTGAGTATTTTTATACTCACGCATGCACAGGCTTTTCCCACACATCTGGTGTCTTATGTAGATGAGAAGCCTTTTGATAGAGTCTAGGGCGGACCAGGACTGGACTGGGCTTTTGAGTTCCCTACAGGCCGAGGCGATCCTACCACTACGAGCGGCAGTCCCTATACCTTTTGTACTTACAGGTTGGACTTTGTAGTTTTCAGACTCTTGTTTTTTGTGGTCTTGTATTATAGCCCAGTTCACTTTTACAGTACTCTACCTTTTTTCGTACTCTGTGGGTTGGGTTAAGTTGTATGCATGCATTCTTTTCCCTTAGTGGTTTTTACATTTCATCCTTTTGTGGTCTTAGAGATGTGTGCCTGTGTACAGGTACATAGGAAACGCCTCCCATGTTAGTAATATGCCTACTCGGTGCTAGACACCAGCCCCTGGCCTATTGGAGGTGGGATTGGGGAGACACGACACGGGCCCCACTTGGACTGGTCGTGACAGAGTGGTATCAGAGGTGTTCGGTTCAACCTTAGGACCAAGAGTCTATGATTTTGGTTTGGGGCAACAGTTTTGAGTGTTTCTGGTTCAGCTTTCGGGCCAAAGACTCCAGTGTTGGTGCAGCGGCTGACGTATCCATACACCAAAACTCTGATAACCTGCTTTTAGACTCGGTACACAAAAACACTGGTTGGAGGGAAATAAAATGGTACATGCATCATATAGGAATGGTTTGTGGTTTCCATGACCTTTGTGTCAGTTATACAGATATACTAATTGACCATGGAATATCTCATTTCTTTATAGGATGCCTCCGTAATGAATACCTGCTAGGATTCAGCAGGACGATCACGAGGATGACCCCCTCTGTGACGAGGCTTCGATATAGGGACCAGCTCCCCAGGTGTTTCCACCAGGTGGTGCACCGGCAATACCACCACCAATAGAGCAGCCAGTGGTACCCGCAGTACCGACCTGCGAGGAGCACATGCTCAGCGCACTCCATGAGTTTCAGAGACATAGGACCCTCAGGTTCCGAGGTGAGTCTGACCCTCATGCATCTGAGGACTGGCTTGAGGCAGTGACTAGTGTTTCACGTCTAGTGAGGACACCAACAGACTAGATGGTGGTCCTAGGAGCGAGCCTTCTTCAGGGTTTGGTAGGACGATGGTGGAGTCTGACCACACAAACTCATGATGAGGAGACTCTCTCATGGATATAGTTTGAGCGACTCTTCATGGAGTTGTTCTCTCCGGTTACATTGTGAGATGTGCGCATCCATGATGTTCTTCAGCTCCAGCATTGCAGTATGATAGTAGCTGACTATTCATCAAGTTTCAGAAACCTCGCTAGGTACTTGATGGATATGGTCAGGGATCAGTACTTCAAAGCTCAGAACATTGAGTGAGGTCTACGATGAGACATCCGAGCTAGTGTTGTAACTCTATGCATATCGACTTACGCTGGAGTGCTCGAGCGGGCCTTGGTGATCGAGAGCTTCTTGGCAGAGCAGAGGTAGCCGACGACAGTCAGCATCAGGCAGACATCTACGGAGACCCCGGTAGCAGGGAGTCGATATCAGGCGCCGAGATCTGGATGTGGGAAACGTCATAAGAGGACCCAGGATAGGGGATCGACAGTCCAGGGATCTCAGGCTGGATCCAGTCAGCCTAGGGAGAAGCGATGCTATGCATGCGACGGTAGGGGACATCACACTAGATATTTCCCGACCCGTCAAGCTGCTGACAGAGAAGTGGTAGATAGGCCACCGAGGTAGAGGTAGAGAATAGAGCATGCAGACCCACTAGGTGGAGGATGGGGAAGAGGAGGAGGGAGAGCTGCAGGTGGTGGAAGACGATTCGACTTACTTCCACCACCACCCGCAGGAGGTCCGCACCAGGCTCAGGGAGCTGGGGGGACAGGGATGAGGACAACTACATGTGGTCGAGGAATACGACCCAGGGGATCCAGGGATGATTTGAGGTATGAGTTGTGTCTTTTATACCTTATATGTCCTACTCATAGAAACAGGTTCCAGTCATTCCCTTATAGCCACATGGCTTTTACAGATCCTCGAGATTCCATTATAACCGTTGACTCGATCCTTATGCTTGGAGACACCTAAGGGAGGAGACTCAACGATCACACACCTTTGCAGACAGTGTGATCTTACCCTCAGAGTATAGAGTTTTGGTTGGAACCTCATGGTGGTAGCGTCGAGGCCTTATGAAGTCATTCTCGTTGTGGATTGGTTATCTTCGGTCCATGCCCAGATTGACTATTTTAGGCGAAGGGTGCGGTGTGTCCACCGTGATGGAACAAGGTTTTCCTCTATCAGAGAAAAAAAACCCAGGAAGCAAAAAATGGGCTCATGCAAAGGATGGTGCATCCAATCACTCATGAGTTGTCTAGCCTTACTCTCGGAGCAGTAGATGTTGTGAGCTCTCAGTTCCCAGCAGTGGTGGCGGAGTATGAGGACATCTTTCCCGAAGATGTTCTAGAATTACCTCCCTGCCGGGAAATTGACTTTTGTATTGACTTACACCCCAGGACGACACCGATTTCCTCATCAGCTTATCGGGTGGCTCCTGCAGAGCTTCACGAACTGAGGGTGCAGTTGGAGGATTTGCGGAGAAAGGGTTTCGTGAGACCCAGCGTTTCACCCTGGGCGGCCTAAGTCTTGTTTTCGAAGAAGCCAGACGGGAGTCTAAGGTTGTGCATGGATTACCAGCTCCTGAACTAGGTGACGGTGAAGAACAAGTATCCACTATTGAGAATCGATGACCTTTTCGATCAGCTTAGAGTGGAACAATGGTTCTTGAAGGTTGACCATTGATCAGGCTATCACCATCTATGAGTGCAGGATGAGGATATACTAAAGATGGATTTCAGATGCCGCTATGGTCACTATGAGTACTTGGTGATGCCTTTTGGCGTGACAAATGCCCCTGCTGTGTTCATGGGACTGATGAACCGGATCTTCCAGTCGTACTTGGACCAGTTCATGGTGGTCTTCATCGACGACATCCTTGTGTAATCGGTGTCAGAGGAGGAGCATGCAAGAGACCTGCGGAAGGTTTTGGACGTACTTCGGGAGCACCAACTTTAGGGGAAGCTCTTAATGTGCCAGTTCTAGATTCAGGAGGTCCACTTTATGGTAAATGTCATCTCAGTAGATGGAGTATCTGTGGACCCAGCCAAGGTGGAGGCTGTGTTATCATAGGAGCCACCTCAGAGCGTGACGGAGGTGCGGAGCTTCCTTGGGTTGGCAGGATATTACAGTAGATTCATTTTTGATTTCTCCTGGATGTCAACACCGATGACGACCTTGACTAGGAAGGGGAAACCCTTCGTGTGGACGAAGAAGGGCCAACAGTCTTTCGAGAAGTTGAGGCATATTTTGACGAGCGCCACAGTCTTGAGATTGTCGGAGGAGGGTGTCAAGTACGTAGTTTTCTTCGACACATCGAGGACCAGGCTCAAACTATGTCCTGATGCAGCGGCATGCAGTGATTGCTTATGGTTCATGCCAGCTTAGGCCAGATGAGAAGAACTATGCAACAAATTATCTTTATTAGGTAGCGGTAGTCTTCACATTGAAGATGTGGCGACACTGCCTTTCGGGCGAACGGTTTATTGTCTACTCTGACCAAAAGACCCTCAAGTACATATTTTCACAGATGGATATGAATCTGAGGCAGATGTGATAGATAGAGTTCGTCCAGGACAATGATTTTGAGATCATCTATACTCCTGGGAAGGGGAACAAGGTGGAGTATTCTCTTAGCAGAAGGTCGAGCTCACAACTGTTGAGTGAGGCGACACAACAGTTAGCCGCATTACAGTTATCCTTCTCGGATGGAGATGATACAACTTACATACAGTCGATGCTAGTAACCCCTCCACTCTTAAAGATAGTTAGGGAGGCATATCTTGGGGATGTCCACTATGTGGCTTTACTTTTTCAGTTGTCCACAGGACATGCTCCTAATGGATATTCACAAGGTGGGGAGAAAGTTCTTATTTTCAGAGGATGCACTATTGTACCAGTGGCATTGCAGGAGGAGGTCCTGAGGGAGCTTCATACATCCCCTTTTTCAGTAAATATTGTAGTGGAAAATATGTACCAGGATCTCTGATGAAAGTTTTCGTGGTCAGGCATGAAGAAGGTAGTAGCTGAGTTCGTTTCTCGATGCCTCACATGCCAGCAGGTGAAGTCTGAGCACCAGGTTCTAGCGGGATTATCTCACCCCTAGAATTCCCAAAGTGGAAGTGGGATGTAATATCGATGGAATTATTGACAGTCTTACCACAGACGTCCAAGGGGATTGAATCCATCTGGGTGATCGTTGACCAACTCACCAAGTCATCCCACTTCTTGGATATCAGGGAGAAGAGTTCCATAGAGAGCTTGGGACGCCTCTACGTGCAAAAGATAGTACGGCTTCATGGAATCCCCGCAGATATAGTCTCAGAGCGAGATGCCAACTTCACAGCCTAGTTGTGGAAGGGATTTCAAAAGGCTTTTCGGACTCAGCTACGCTTGAGCACAGCGTTTCATCCCTAGACGGAAGGTTAGACGGAGAGTACCATTCTGTTTCTGGAGGATATGTTACGAGCCTGGGTCTTGGACTTTGGTCACAACTGGGAGGACCACCTACCACTGGTGGTGTTTTCGTACAACAACAGCTACCACTCCACCATCGGCATGACACCGTTTGTGGCCTTGTACGGAAGACCCTGGAGGTCCCTGCTTTGCTGGACCGACCCTGGAGAGTCAGCACTCATTGGACCAGAGTTAGTGCAAGCCACCACATAGAAGGTGCAGATCATTCGGGAGCAGATGAAGACTGCACATAACCAGAAGAAGTATTATGATGACAGACGACAGAGACCTTTGGAGTTCGAAGAGGGTGACCACGTCTTTCTTCGTGTCTCACCTTGATGGGGGTTGCGGAGATTTGGTCGGGGTGGCATGATATCTCCGAGGATCATCAGGACTTTCCAGATTCTGTGCAGAGTTGGCATGGTGGCGTACCACCTAGATCTACCGCTACAGTTGTGTCAGGTACATGATGTCTTCCATGTGTCACAGTTGAGGAGGTACGTGCATGACCCATCGCACGTCATCGACTGCAGTGAGCTGGACATCGAGGATGGATTGACCTTTGCTGAGTACCCAGTGGAGATCAAGGATCAGCAGGATAGGATCCTTCGTGGGAAATCGATTCCCTTGGTCCGCGTCTGGTGGCAGCACGAGAATCTTCTGGAGAGCACGTTGGAGCGGGAGGCCCAGATTCGTGCCCAGTACCCACATCTTTTTGAGTAGCCCTTGTTTTGGATTTTTGGGGACGTAAATCCCAAAGGTGGGGAGAATGTAATGTCTCGGATTTTCCGTTTTTTACTTCTAAAAATTATATGGAATTATTTAGAGACCGGGCGCGAATACGGAACATCATTACGAGGCCCAGTGAGCCCGGAATGGTGGTTTGAACTTTTTTTAAAGTTAAGTGAGTCAACAGTTGTGCGAGGTTGTGGAAGTTTCCAAACGGATGCCCAGATTAAAAATATGAGGGCATCGTTGTGTCCGGGACAATGAATTTTCCTATGAACGACTCTAACCTCGACTGGCACAGGTCTACTGCAATGTTTAATTTTGGGAGTTTTAAAAAAAGAAGCACTTTAGAAGGAAAAAAATAAATTAATGATTTATTTTATTATTTATTAAAACGTTTCCTTTTTTTTGAGGACGGCCTAATCCTCCCCTATAAATGCATTCTTATGGAAAATTTGTAGGGTTATCCTCATAACCCTTGGAGTTGAGAGAGAGAGAGAGAGATTTCTCTTCAAGCTTGGGTGGAGGAGGACGCGTTGGCAAACGACGACGGATTGAAATCGAGAATCGTTGTGCCGACGTTGAAGGATCTCGACGACAATGGCAGCACGATGCCTTCGCCAACAATCGGTCATTTATAAAGGTAGGGGTTTGTTAATTCAATATATTTTCCCCATTTCTGACTTTAAACGATGAATGTGGATCAACCACGAACAAGTTGATCAGCAGATTCGTACGTTCTTGCAGGATGTATTTTCTTTGGGATGATTATGGGGAATTGATCCATGATTTATTTTGTTATTGATTCTTCCTCCATTTAAGCCTATTTACTAGAGCGGATCAACGCCATGACGAACGACTGTGGAGGTTCGTTCCTAAATCTTTTTATTTGGATGTCTTCCCCATTCTTTCCTCACGCGTTCTTCATGTTCTTCGTGGGCCGATGAAGAAAACATCATTGCGCATCCGTTCTATGACACAACGATCCCAAATCGAGGGTTCGGCACCGCATCGACCTTGTAGAGGTGCGATGACGATGCCAGACGATGAATTAGACCGGATCAGAAAGGGGCGTTCTTTGAGCGTTCTTCACGCGGGAATATCAAATTATGTTTTCGGAGCCGATCGGAGGCCCAAAAACGACGGAAGTGGCTTCGTGGTGTCGAGGCGACCAAAACCTAAAATTTTTGCGGCGTTTGGATGGTCGGATCGATGATCGGAGCACTACAGGAGGCTCACCATCGAAGGGCGCCGTTTCTGGAAATTTCCGGAATTCACGGTGTGTACTTCCGAAGAACACATTGTGTAGTGCTGGTGGCGGCGGCTAGGGTTTCGGGGACAGAGATGAATGACACGGCGTGTGACCCCGGTCACACGGCGTGTTGGACTTTCCCCGAAACTCAGTATGTACTTTGGGTAGTACACAGACACGGGATGAGCTACACAGCTTCAGGTGACATGGCGTGTATAGCGCAATAGAAGTGGCTACGTGTAGCTCAGCGTGTATCTCGGGGATACGTGGACATGGGATGGAGTACATGACCATGTACTCCATCACACATCCAAGCAAGGCTCGTAACACGGGTCACCGCTTGTGCAGATTTCATGGGTTGGAGTACACGGGTTGATGACCGTGTACGGGAACATGGCCAGAGTACACGGAACCAACCCTAGTTACCCAGACAGGGCATGTACACTGTAATACACGCCGTGTACTTAGTTTTTACTACACGACCACCCTCACGACATGGGCTGTTTTACACGGGCAATACCTGGGGTCAGACAACACGGTGTGTATCCTTTCTACATGCCGTGTACTTTTTGTGAAATGGCTTGGTCCTCTTGTTCACCATGCCTTGGAAATCATTCATTTGGGTTAGTGCCCCTTCTTCTTATTCCCATATAGGTCTAGCATGATTCCCTCGTGTGGGATTATGATCCCTTTAGCATGACTTCTGTGATAGAGTCTGGCATCCATCCGAGAGGCCCGGATCGAGATCCTTTATCAATTCTTAACCCTAGGTAGAGGCAGACATCTACGTGACCAACCTCACCGGGCATTGATCCTTTACATAGCTGGTGTATCACCTAACTGGTAAATCTGGTTGAGTCACGGTATCCGCCATGGCCCTAGAATTGATCCTCATCTGTGTATCGTGATCTTTCCCACTCAAGAGTGTGTCTCCCGTAATGAGTGCTTCTATATACCATAACCTTTCCACACAAGAGTGTGTCTCCCGTAATGAGTTTGGCCACCTCTCGTGACAGTTACTGATGAACGACACTTCTCTGACGTACGTCATTAGATCTATAATACTCATGGAGTGTGTTCTCCCAGAACAAGTGCATCACAGAATCTTCGAACAGAATCCATAACGGGGGTATGTGGTTGTTTGAATTGTCCCTAGACCACGTGTCTGGGTTTTCAGTATATCTAGGTTGTTCTATATGTTCTGTAGGCATATACTGTGCATAGCTGACTGTACCTTTACTTTGTGTACTGCATTGTGGTTTTCGGGGTCCTCTACTGTGTATTGTTATACTCACCCATGCACGGGCTTTGCCCACACGTCTGGTGTCTTGTGAAGATGAGCAGCCTTTTGATAGAGTCCAGGGTGGACTAGGACATGACCGGGCTTTTGAGTTCCCTATAGGACAAGGCGATCCTACGGCTACGAGCGGTAGTCCCAGTACCTTTTGTGCTTACAGGTTGGACTTTGCAGTTTTCAGACTCTTCTTTTTGGTTGGATTTTATTCTGGCCCAGTTTACTTTTACAGTACTCTACCTTTCGTCGTACTCTGTGTGTTGGGTTTAGTTGTATGCATGCATTATTTTTCCTTAGTGGTTTTTACATTTTAGCATTTTGTGGGCTTAGAGATGTGTGCGTGTGTATATGTACATTGGAAATTCCTCCCATGTTAGTAATATGCCTACACGGTGCTAGTCACCAACCCATGGCCTATTGGAGTTGGGCATGGGGAGTCACGGTGCGGGCCCCACTGGGATGGGTCGGGACAGTGTGGGTCACTATAATGGTTGAAATTTATTTTGAATTACGAATGAGGTAAAAAAATCATGATGTTCTTAATGTAACATTTCTATGGAAATGTGAATATGATTGATATCATGAAATTAAATGTGATGATTGTTGATACTGAGTCATATGATTATTTTATAGAAACACATGTGCAGATAAATGATCCTAGTTATAAAATTTAGTGGATAAAGGATGTTACTCTTATATTTTATCTATTCTATAATAGATATGTTTAATACGAGGCTTAAGAATGAGTTATTGAAATGATGACCAAATGGAAACATGTATTCATTGGTGATGCTTAGAAAATATCATGATGCTTAGAATCTCTCATATAGAGTTTTTTTAACCACCCACGTGGTTTAAAGAAATTATTTACTATAAGGTATTCCCTCACTATAATCACTTACATTATCCCTTTTTCTTTAAGTGGAAATTTCTCTCTCAATTTCTGATGTAATCATTATCTGTTGATGGAATAGGGTTCATGTTGATATGAGATAAAAAATCCCTATAAATTTATATAAAGGAATAATGGTTCAAGCAATATTAAGTTATATTAATTTTTTAGGTTTCTATTTTGATTTTTTTAGGAATTCCCTTTGTCATAGAACATAAAACATATTGAATCATGGTGTGGATATATCATATATTTTGAGGTAAGGGAAATTGTGATCTATTTTGATTTTAATTTAATTTTTAAATATTTTTTCAATATATTATTGGTTTAAAAATTTATGTGATTCATAAAACATGGGAATTCTATTCTAATGATTTCAAATAATTTTAAAATATTTTATAGTTATTTTTGAAATAAAATATTTTTATATCATGGATGAATTGGTATAATTTTATGTATGTAGTGAAGGCTTAAGCTAGGGAATCATATGGTTTCTAGTGAACCTTATGTAAAAAATGGTGGAATTTTTATTGATGATAATTTATAGGTTGAAATTGATCATTTGAAACTAAAATAGTGAATTAAAATGTAATTCACATGAATAAAAATTTATTAATAAATCAAATGAATTCTGAAAAATGCATTTGTAATAATTGGAAGATGTTTTGGGTGATATTTTTTGAGTTAAAACTTGTGATATTGGTTTTTCAAATAAATGATTAATGAAGATGAAAATATTTAACGAACTAGAGGTGTAAATTATCTATTTGAAATGAATCAATAACAAAACCCATTGAATTTAATGACATGATTTCTTTTCATAAATTCCATTTCTAATTATATAGAGTCTCAAATATACTAACATATATTAAATAATAGTTAATCGAATAAAAAGTGATTCAAAATGGATAAAATTATATAATTTTTATTGATAAAATATTTCATAATATTTTGTATGTATATGAGTTTTCATGGAAAATATTATATTTTCTTGTATGATTAAATGTCAAAAATAGTTATTCATGATGAAATAGAGATTTATTTGAGTTTTTGTAATCCAATTTGTATACAAAGTATCTCCTTGGAAGGATTCAACTTGTCTCGTGTTTCAAAGAAACTATCCTCACAATATATTCACCCATTATCTATATTTTCTCCCATGTGGGAGAGGCAAACAAGTATATTGTGATATATATAAGAATACAATGTCACCCAAGTCATATAAGTGATGGGGTGAGTGATGAATCATATAATATCATATTTAATGTAATAAAACATTAATCACATAAAAAATTGATGAAATAAATAAAAAATTAAATAGAAATCCAACACATATAATGGCTGATAAAAATGAAGATTGAATTTGAAGGAATCATCTATATATTTAATAGACTCACTAGAATTCATATATATATTATCTTTATTAAATGAAATCACACTAATTATTTAACTGCTTACATTATTAATTGATTAAATCATTTATCTTAGATTTCTAACCAAAATTTTCTAGAGAAACCCATATCCGGTAATTTTTTACACATTTTGTTAATTTAAAATCAATTAAGTACACTGTGTATAACATAAGAAAAACAACATATATATGATCTATTAATCATCTAATATCGTCTATAGTGATTATCTTATACATAAATACCACACGCTATAAAATAAATTTCATCATATTACATGGTGTATAATTCTATGAGTCTACTCAATTATTTAGTTTAGAATTTACGACTCACAAAATTTCATTAATATATGTAGTGTTTCCCCCAGAAAATAATCATTAAATACATGAAATGTAAGATGAACATACATGATATATGGTTTAAAAAATCATACAAATATCTATTTAATTAATAATTTATTTCTATAATTTATTCAATAAATAGTTTTTGAGTATAATTAAATCACACAATGTACAATATGGATCCATATCTACTCTACAAGACAGATTGAAATTTAATATTATATTGGTAAAAAGAGACCATACAAAAAAAAGAGGGGCATTATAGTAGTAAAATGTTTCCTAAACTTGTCAGTGAAAAGGGAATCCCCTTTGAAGATGAGCATGAGTAAAAGATTCACAACATGTACAACCATCCACATGTGGTGTACTTAATTTTTTACCCATACACAAGCATGACTCGAGAGTCAATATATATTCCCTATGGACACATATGTGTTACATGATATGTATGAAAACACCACACTATATAGAAATAAGTAGTACGTGTTTCTATATTTGTAGACATTTAGAGGCATATAAATAATACATAGCATGTACTTTGACCACATGTTAATTGCGATTTACATG
Organism: Viscum album; assembly: GCA_963277665.1. Taxonomy (NCBI): domain Eukaryota; kingdom Viridiplantae; phylum Streptophyta; class Magnoliopsida; order Santalales; family Viscaceae; genus Viscum; species Viscum album. The sequence goes on from OY728128.1 coordinate 124,273,498, forward strand.
GTAAAAAATATGTGGGGTTACACAACATGTTCTCCATTGATGCACAACTTAAACCATCACAACACAGGGTATCTAGATCAGTCATTACACAACATCTAATGATGCATCCTACTATTCTCTCTTAAGATATGATGTTCTTTTTTCAACCAATCCTCATGAAGTGAATATTTTACATGATTTGTACATTTTAGTTATACAATGTGCATTTATAGTATCTAGACATAATCTCAATCAACTTATGATGGATTATTTGATTAATATTTATCTATTATTGGAATATTCTTGGTCATATTCGGTGAATGAAAAAATTCTATGGGCTTCCATATTTATGAAAATAGTCGACATGAAAATAAAATATAACATAACTTTTTTTATCGATAAATGAATAATATTTTAAATAAAATTAATATGTTTATACATTGATACCCAATGAAATATATAGGGCTTGGAGGAAGTGATTGGGACGATTACCAACACTTATTTTAATAATTTTATTTCGATATATACTCATAACATGATGGATATAAATCTAGTAATACATAAGATATGATGCTTCACATAAATTAAAAATAAATTTATAAAACAAATTACCTCATGTCAATGAATTAATTCTTTAATTTTGAGTGGGTTGTTTAATCTTGAAATTTCTTCATTTAATTGAATGATTCCAGTGTAGAACACTCTAGATGAATCCACATTTATAATAGAAATCTCATAACATTAGAGATTTGTTTTATTGTAATCAGCCAAGATAGATAAATTTTCCATACTCATGTTGATCATAACAACAATTCCAAACATAAATAATAGAATCTATATAGTCGTCTTAAATAAAAGAGGGAGTATGAGTATATTATTAGGGGAATCAAATGGAGTTTTCTCATTATTGATGAGAGAACTCCATTAATAAGATTGGTTTTTGGTAACAATTTTTTATTCTAGAAATAATATAATCTAGTGTGTATATTTTTGTTATGAAATTATACCTAGCCCCTTAACCATTATCATATTTCTTAGTAAATTCTACATTTAATAATAATTATATTGTTTTTATATCATTCTTTCAAACAAAACTCCCATACATACAACTATCATTTATTAAGATAAATGATATTAGATATATAATTTCTATCTGACCAATAAACCGAGGAGGTCGATTCACCTCAAAAAATAATATCAATTTAATAATTAAAATTAAAATAAATAAATATAACAATATTATTCATTTAATAAATATTAATATGATAAAAATAAACAAAATAAATATTATTCTAAAAATGGATATTAGTATTTATAATAATATAAAATATTTATAAAATTTTATTATGGTTTAATATATAGTTAGGTTTTGACCCTATATGCATATTTCTCATCAAGAGTCATTTAACTTTGCTGAATTCAATAATCATCATCTAAGAACAAATAAACAAACCCCCTAGGGAAATTCAGTAATGTAGAAATGAAAAGAGCCTCCTACAAATTTTTGTTAGGTAATATAATACCTAGATATCTGAATGACCATGTTTCATACCAATTTCACCCACAAATAAAATTTTATATCATTGATTTACTTTCCTGAAATAAATTTATTGTTTTACCCTCCACATCCATGTCTTTAATTAGATAGTACTATTCCAATAAATATTCCTAGGATATAGATTTATGAAAACTCAAAATTATTGAATCCATTCTTGATTTATTCATTAATGAAATATCATTTGGGACACACCTACATAACCTACTTCATCACAAGTTTATAGAACCAGATGTTTTTTCAATACTTCAATTTACATAAATAATGATATATATTAATAAATATCTAATTTCTTTAAATAAAAATATCCAATGAAATATATAAGAAGTTAAATTCATTTGGGTGGGTCTTTTTTCCATGAGCTTCTCTCTTGGAGTATACCCTGTGTTACTTCATGGGAAGAGGTTTCAATGACTTATTGGCCCCCAAAACAAGATAGAATACATAATGTGGGTATACCATAAATGTTACATCCATTTATAGAAAGTATTCTTAATAATATAATTATATGAGTTCATAGAACTCATCATACCAGTAAATGGTTAGGGCGTTTTGATATAAAAGAACCTCTATGGAAATTATCACATTATTGTCACATATAATAAAAATCACTACTCAATAAGATATTTAATAATATTCATGAATCTAATTATATTAGTTATATAATGTAAAACCTAGTTGGATCAATGGAACCAACTCAAAAGTATGTTCCATGTGATCAACTAGCTCTTATATTCAGGTGTTTTTCACTTTCATAGACAACACATAAAACTATTTACATGCATCTCGATAGTGTACTATGAATGGAATGAGTATGAAAACATAGTGGTTTATAGAACAACCTTAAAAACCATAAAAATTTAATGATTATACCAAAATTATAAAAAAAATTATTGGAATGACAACAAAATTAATTACAAGGAATACTAATGAGTCTATGAGTGTTGATTGACATTTAAAATTAACTCCTCCTAAGGACAGTATCCATACCAACCTACATATGGTAATCCTTGGCTCAATATTTGAGCATAATATACTAACCAACGATATAATATGAAATAATGGTATATATAACTAGAACATAGAGGTTCACAAAAAAACTGTCACATATAGGTATATGTGTGTAAAATATATCAATGTCCAATTAACATGTATTTAAGGGAAATACTATTTGGTATAACAAGATATGATAATCAACTAGCCCATACTAGGGGATATGGGAGTGGGTATTGAATCACTACAGACCCACACTCGCAGGTCTGGTGCTAAAACAACAATCTGAAATTACTAATTTTTTTCCAATATCGATAAACCACAACACATACATTATTTTAATTTTAATCTCAGTATCAAAACTTTAAATAATGAAAATAAATTAAAAATACCAAAACCAAATGGTTTAATTTCTATCTATATTAGTTATAGAAATATATTTTTAATAATTATTTCTTAAATATCTACAAAAATAATCTATATATAATTATTCATTCTACCTATATTCTAACATATAATCTCTTTGGGAAGGGGAGTACAAAGAAGTATAATCCTAAAAATTATAGTAAGGATAATTTTCTCAATGGATTTAGAAGGTTTGGAATATAATCATGTGACAAACATGATAATGGGAAAAATATCCAATTAAAATGATTATGGAATCATAAGAGTTTCCCATATATCCTGATAGTAGGACACATGACATTAAATTGGAAAATAGGTACCTAATAAAAAGGGTATGTAGTAATGATTCCATAATAATAATCATTAGATCATAACATATGCATACTTTACAGAAATTGGGAAAATGAATATTCATAGAAAATCATATCATTGTCAACATATATACCTTCTGTCATTTTGATTCATGGTTTGGTGACACTACTACAAAACATTGTGTTCCCATAGGATATTGTGAACATAAATACTTGTAATAATGTCAATGCACTATATTGTGAACATGGATACCCACAATCATGTCTATAAGAAATCTAGGGAATATTAATAACCAAAAACAGTTCCACAAAACATAATTATCTAATGAGATATAAAACATTTGGTAATTCATTTGAGAGATATAGAAGAACCCACCCACATCATAATGATAATAAATATACATGTCTTCATCATCAAAAATACAAAAAAAATGGGTTTTAAATACCTTCAAATGGTATGGAATGAAGACATAGATCAATTGATTGTAAAAAATAAATCACACAAAAGGAGTATGTGAATAGGATAATTAGTGGGTAAATGATGAAAACTTATTCTATTGCATAAATAATAGTAGGAGAAAGGGTGAAACATTGAAGATAAAATCTACAAAATTATTCTTAAAAACATTTCAAAACATTTTCATAAAAATATAATGTTGTGTGTCACTTTAAAAACAAGTTCACAATAATGTGTAATGAAACCTATCTTTTTAAAACATATATTTTTAATGAAATCTCTATAATGGAATCATGAAAATAAATAAAGTCATTCCATCAAATTCTGAGTGGTAGATAATAGATACAAATACGAAATGAAATTCCGATTTAACATTCAGAAATTGTCTTATTAAAACATATATCCACAATAGAGTTATAGAAAATCCTTCTAAAAATTTGTAGAAGGAATAATTATGTTCATTAATTATAATAAAAATTAGTTTTCCCATTTTAAAAAAGTTCATATTAATGGAATGAGAGAATATATACATGGAGAAGAAAGATAAAATAGAAAATATGGTAATTATTTATAACATTTTATTTTTTTATCAATAGATTAATCCATCAAGGAAGAAAATTTTATGCAAAAAAACATCCTAGAAAAGATGGATGAAATATAATATAACACCATTATTATATAGGATAAATTAATATTTTCAAAACATAGTCAATGATGACTGATTATGTCTCAGTCAAAATAGTTGAGTTTATGAAACCTTATAAAATTCATATTTTTAAGTTAGATTCATTTTAAAAGGATTTTATTTAAAAAATTATATAAATCCATTGAAATGTTTTATAAAGTTCAATAAAATTAAATTATATTATAGAATGTACCCAACATATTAAAATAAAAATAAATAAGTGCAATCATGTCACAATGAGTGTTAATTTTGATAACAAAAAAGCATACATTTTATCCTGACTTGTACAAAAATGATTTAAACATACCTTATAATAAAAATAACACAATTGATAGGGTTTTCTTGAATAATAAAACATTATAGGAAAGTGTTATCTCGAGGAAATAAAATAATAGAGGAGTTTATTGTGTTTTTGTTGAAAAAAGGATGAATTATTACCCAAATATATTTAAAACTGACTTTTATAACATTTTATAGAAATATATTATTTAAGGTACAGAATTTAACACTGAAGATCATCTTATATTTGATAAACACTATATAGAATGACTATTTCCCAATGAATATCTTATTTTATTATTACTATAATAGAAATTTTTCACTATTATATTTAAATGTAAAATCATAAAATATTGAAATTGGAATTTGATAATATGGATTTAATTTTTTTATTAGATTTTTTGTATTTAAGTCACTATGATATTTTGGAAACTTTTAATAAATTTTGGATTTTTGATGAAAAGTGGAAAAGATATTTTTTTAACTATTTCATTTTTTTAATAGAATTAAGAAATTTCAACACCCTAATATTTTTTTATACTTTTTAAGTAACATATATAAATTTAATAATAATACTCATTTTAATTCATATGGAATTTTATTTTTTCGAATTTTTAATGTTTTCAATTTCCTATTTAAAATATTTTTTAGAAAATATGTTTTAATTGTGTTTTTTAAAAATATTTTAAAATAAATTTTTTCCACCTATACAAATAGAATCCTTATAATTTTATTTCATATTTCGAATCCAAAGGATCAAAAATTTTATTGATTTCAATTTGATTTTTATTTAATGTGAATTTTTATATTAGAAATTTTTTTTCACAAAAGTAATTTTTTAAAAGAAGAAAAATAAGTAGAAAACGGTGAAATAAGTCACAAAATATAATTTTATTTATTATTTAATTAATTTATTATTACCGTTTTGACGGCATTATTTAATATTTTGTTTTATAACTACCACTAAAACATGAGTAAGGTGGAACTCATACATATGTTTGAGATATGGATCTTGTCTATGCTGTGAAGTCATTTTTTGGGAAGGAACTTATTTGTCTTCCATTGAGCATTGGAAATGAATTTTATTCAAAGAGATCATTATACTGTCCTCTCATGGACTCATTTCATCCTAACAGGGGGTTTTTATTAAATGATTTTGTCTGTGAATCTACTATGAACAGGAATCCAATTAAAGAAAAAATATATCCATTAGATGTTTCATGAGAAGAAAGAAGAAAAAGAATATCAGCTTGTCGATGCCCTTCATGGTGTGGATCCTTCTAGGGATGATGTTCCCAAGCCTTCTGATTTCAATAAATTGCAAGATAGTGGCCTCTCAGTTAATGTTGATCTAAATTCCCTTAAACAATGTCTAGAGTTGTGAAAAATATATATTATTGGGAGTGTTACATACTCCATGCAAGATATACCATGGTCCATCATAGATCATAATACATGAAATGTGCATTTCTGTGGTGGGAAAGGATTGATAATGATCTTCATTGGTGGAGGGTTCTTCCACGTTATTTTGGCGCATAACGAGAATCTAGTTTTGGTGTAAGGAATTGGAAATGTTTATATAAAAACAAGTTTTTTATGACTATCAATAGGGGATATGAACATCAAACCATTTAACAAATGATATTCCATATTCCAAATCAAGGTTTGGATTTTTAGATTGAACTATGTTTTTTGCAATAAAAAATTTGTCAGTTATATTGATACAAGAATTAAATCCCATAGAAATTATACAAGTGTACTCTAAATAGAGAATATAACCCCTATGAGAGGATCCCAATTGATGCTAATATTGATTCAAAGCACTCAGAAGTGACCGATTTCATTGTAAATGAACATAATAATGACTCTAATGTTGTGTATGATTATAGTCCACAATTTTGTGATGTATGAAGAATTGTAGAGTGATACAGAAGAAATTTAATCCCTCTAGGAATCTTAATTTTTATAAAAATGTTAATAGAACTAAACAAGGAAAATATCCAGTCATTGATAGAGGTGAACCATCATGAAAAAATGATACTCGTAAATGGGAAAAAATATCCCAGTACAACTAACATTAATAGAAGAAAGGAAAAATCCTAGAATACCCTTATGGATGATGAATAAAGATAGAATGAGATGGAAGGAGAACCCACCACTCTTGATACCCCCTCTATTAATGTGGATAAAATCAATTAATTTATTGGAACCTTGTATAATCATATATCTCCGAAGATTTCTCATGACCTGAAATGTCCTATAAAATATTTGAATAATAATTCTACTATAATATATATGACTCTCTGATATCTACTGGATTTTTTATCAATTCCAATGTAGATTTATAGAATAATTCTAATTATGATGTTATTATCCCAAATAAAATATTTACTCAAACCATATATGATAAGGACGAGGATGTTGTTATCCACATGGGATCAAAGAATGATGGTGCAATCAATTTGACTTCTCAAGGGGAAATTCATACATCTATACCCATTCATAAATAGGTGATAATTATTATCCTTCAATAAAAAACTATTTACATACTTGGGATAATTTCAAAAAGGTATCTAATGAAAATTAAGATGACATGTTTTCTATTTAGACTCATTAGAAGGTAGATACAATTTAAAATTATAGAAAATATAGTGTTCCATTTAGTCAATATGATATAATCCATAAAGATTAATATACTATTTCATATTCTAAGGATAATATTACTCAATATATATGTATTAATTTTCATCCCCATATATAAAACTATCTAGTGAATGGTGGATATTTTAGGGATATTATCATCACTTCTATTAATTAACAAACTAATGTTGAAAATATAGTGATGGAGGGGGGAAATATATACAGTAGTGGATCTCATGAATTTACTCTTATCTAAAAAGATAGGTTTCCTTTATCTGTGATTACAAAAGGCCAAGGAATTTTGAAATCATATAATACATATAAAGTTATTCCAGTGGATTACCAATGTCCTGTTAAGTTCACTATTTTAGAAAAAATAAACTAGAAGGTAGTTCTAATATAGAAATTTAGTGAAAGGAAAAATTCAAAATCCATGAAAATGATGAGTATATATCTGTAGTCATAAGGAAATCATCTAGGAAAAACAATTCTAGTTTAAATGTAAAATTTAGATCTTGATCAAAAAAAAAATTTAAATGAATATTATTTTTTGGAATTGTTTGGGATTAGCCAACCCTAAAACATGTGTCACACTTCATCCCTTTATTCAAAAACATAAATTGGATCTTCCTGTACCATAATAATTTTAGAGAGTATTCCATTATAGGATTTATTATTTTCAAAATATGGGATTTAATATTATCAACACAAATCAGTAAAATGGTGGCATCAAAATACATTGGGACCTTGTTCATTACTAGATGGATGGAATCTAAAATATAAACACTACATATCAGGTGGTTACTATTAAATTCAAAGTTATGGGAATTGATCAATTTTTTTGTTTATTTATGATTATAAAAGTTATTAGGGAATAAGGTATTAATGGAAAATCATTCATGTTTTTAGCAGCTCTATAAATTGTTGATGGAATCTTCTTTGAGAATTTATTGAGATTCCTAACCTAGATGAGAGTCATATAATAGAATACATATACAATATAATATGATAATATAGGTATATGAATAAGAAAAAAAATCCTTATTGAGGTTATATTTGGTGGCACTCAATACACTAGTTATAGTGAACCTCTCAACAAAATTCTATCTAGAAATATAGATTGTGTTTTTTTCAAGGATTCTTCCCTGAATGCTAGGCCTCCATATCTTGCACTACTATTTCATTATTTAACTCCTATCATCATCCTATTTTTCATAATAATGTTACTATAGTGGTTAAACCATCATTTCCTTTCTGATTAAATAATGCTCGGATCTCACATCACTATTGTAAAAAACCTTTTCAAGACTCGTGGAATTATGTTAACATTTAAGATGATTAAATGTCTTATGTATGAAGGATTAAACTACTGAATAAAAAAGATGAAAGAATTTATTTTTTAGACATTCAGACACATTGATTAATACATTTCTCATTTTTAATTATTGATCCATCTCATCCAGGAAAATAATATCGAGCATCATTTTTACATAGGTATTAAACCTGAAAATGGGGTCACACATGACCTCAATGTCATTCTAACAGTCAGTAACATATGAAAAGAAAATATGGAAAATAAAATTTCTTATAGGGTGTGATAGGAATACAAAATCATTCAATAATCAATAAAAATTACAAAATATAATTAGACCTATGGCTATTATCAATGATATTGTTGAACATTTTTGAGAGTAGAGAGGATTTTGAGACTCATGGTGTCTCCTATTATATTATTATATTTTATGGTCCCAACACTATAATTGACCTTATGGGAGACATCATTCATATATTTGTCAATAATGTTCATAACATAGGTCTTACTGTAAAATCTCTTAATTCTATGATTAAAGAAGTAGTTTTAAGACATAATTTTAGTATTACTCCTTAACTATAAGGGTTCACAAACACTTTCCTTCAAGTCTATTGGGATATTATTCATGGTTCTATTTATATAATTCTCTAGGATTTTCTAAAGGGAATCTATCCCAAAAATGGAATCAAGGATCCATTTATTTTTCTGATTCTTAAAATTGACAATGAAAATGAGATCATTCATTCTAGGAATTTCACTCATATCAACAGTATTTATAAAATCATTGGAAAGTATTTTTTAACAAGAAGAAATACATTTACCACATTATTGTTCCCTCAAATAAGTTTGGTTTCATCGATGGTAAAACAATTCAATATTTCCTTATCATTGCTTCTGAATTCAATAATTATCTAACGAAAGCCACTAGATGAGGTAACATTTCCCCAAAATCTTATGTGAAAAAATATTTTGATAAGACTGATTATTGATTCATTTATAAGGTTTTAACCATTTAAAATTTCATGAGTTCTTAATTTAATGGGTTAGAATCCTTTTTTGTTCATCACATATTACTATACTCATCAATGGATCTCCTAAGGGCTACTTGACATACCCAAGAGGTGTCATAAAATGTAACCCTATATCACTGATTGTTTTCTCTATTCCTGAAGATTACATAATTAGAATTTTTCTCAACATGGTTGATAAAAAATTCAATCGCATCAGAGCTTCCAAAGGTTTTTATACTCCCAAACATTTATTGTATTTTGAAAATATTATTCTTTTCACAAAATGTGATAAAGTAAAATTTAAAACATCAAAAAGGATATACATCATTATTAGAAATTATTAGGGTTTGAGATCAGTTGGAAAAAAGGCATACATTTATTTTAGAAAAAATACACATAGTGCTAGAAATTTTGTAATTATTAATGATTTGGAAATTAGAAAAGGTATACTTAAATTAACTTCCTTGGTGATCCTATATTTTTCGTAAATCTATGTTTCATTTATTTTTTTATCATTATGAGTCAGATCAATGATTTTTTGAATTCATCCAATGGAAAATCACATTCTATGGTAGGAATGGTCATCCTAGTGAAATTGATGACACTAGAAAACGCATCCCCAATATTTTCTAGATGCTTCCATACATGAACCAAGATCATATCCCGTTTTGCAAGGTTCGATTTGGTAGGTCATAGGGCCCAAACAGAGTTACAGATTTGGAGTTATGGACATTTGAAGTTGGGATGGAAAACTAGTTCATGAAGCCCATTCGCGATGCCCCCACCAAGATCGTGGAGCACTACCGTGGATCAAGGAGGAAAGATGCTCTGCGGACCCCCTTCGATGTTCGCGAACCCACTGTGAAGTAAGGAGGTGGGACAAATCTGCGAATCCCATTGATGTTTGTGACCCGCCACGAAGCAATGAGGCGGGATAGCTCTACGAAGCCCTTTGACATTCACACACCTTTCGCGAAGCAAGATCCATCTTCATGCTGAGCAAGAACTGCTTCACGGTTCCCATTGCCTATAAATACCCATCTCACCCACCTTCACCAGAGGGCCACTCCGCCCCTTGGGCTGACGATCTCCCGGTTTTCGAAGCTCCGTTTTCCTTTGCAAAGTAGCTCTGCAAGCCCATGCTCCTTGGAAAGTTTCCTTCGAGAAGATGCTCCGTGAGCCCATGCTCCATGAGCAGCTTCCTTTGTGTTTTTACTCTGCGAGTCTGTGCTCCGTGTGGAGCTTCCTTCGCGTTGCTGCTCTACGAGTCCATGCTCCGCAAGCAACTTCCTTCGTGTTGCTGCTCCGCGAGTCCATGCTCCGAGAGTCAGTGCTCCGCGAGGCCATGCTCTGCGACCTCGTGCTCCACGAGTCCACGCTCCGCGAGCCCATTCTCCACGTGCAGCTTCATCGCGATGTTACTCCATAAGTCCATGCTCCGTGAGCAGCTTCCTTCGCGATGCTACTCTGAGAACCATGCTCTGTGGGGAGCTTCCTTCGGGATGCTGCTCCGAAAGCCCTTCGCTCAGGGAGAGACCTCTGCTCCACGATCCCTTTACTCTGCGAGAGACCTTTTCTCCATGAGCCTCCCTTATGCACACCCACCATCCAGCTATGGAATACCATGGTTTCAGATACTCTTCCGCACACCTTGAAACACCTTCAGTCGACATATTCCTCTTAGTTCGTTTCCCATGTCGCGAATTGTGATTCTCCTCATAAATTCCCCAAGTATCTTGAGTTGAACCATTCCAAAAGAAACTCATCCAAACCCTATCACATGGCTCCAATGCCAGGTTAAACCAGATAAGGAAACTCTTTCATAAGTCCCAACACTAACCATTACTATGCGCCTTATGCCTAATATGTATATATATATGACTTTAAACTGTAGTCAACCCTATGTTCTAAACATTGTATGACTCTTGCTCCAAATAAGAGATGCCTTAAATGTCAGCCATAAAATGTCAAGAGTCTTATCTACATGACTCTAAACATTAGTGCTCCTTATGTTCCAAACATAGGATGCCTCTTGCACCAAAAAAGACATGCCTTATGCTCCAAGCATGAGATGCCAACAGTCGTTTCTAAAAGACTCTAAACTGTAGTACTCCGTATGTTTCTTACATAGGACACCTCTTTCTTTAAACAAGAGATGACTTATGATCCAAGAATAAGATTCTAACAATCCTCTCTACATGACTATAAACTGTAGTATTCCCTATGTTCCATGTATAGGATTCATGTTGATCCAAAAAAGAGATGCCTTGTGCACCAAGCATATGATTCCTAATAGTCCTATATACATGACTTTAAACATTAGTAATCCCTTTATGACAAACATACAATGCCTCTTTCTCCAAACAAGAGATGGCTTATGCTCCAAGAATATGATGCCTAATGCCATGATTATAGTGGAATAATTTCAAGATCATTAGAACCCGTTCAGACATTCCATCACTCCACCTCAAACATTGTGTGTCCTTCATTCAGATCATCATCCACTTTCATGCCATAAGGGACCCCCTAATGGCCAAGTCCAATGTCGCATCGGCTCACCTACCATCCTAGGCCAATGCCCTGGAAGAATTTTGATGAAACTTGGTGTTAGGTCTTGTGTTTTGAACACGGTCAACAGTTCACCCTAATTTGTTTGTCCCCGTTTCATGCTAACACGATATAGATGATGTGTTTTGAACACAACCCACAATTATCCTCTACCTCCACGCCACCCTCATTGCATTCCGAATGTCAGGCATCTGATTCACACTTTTTACCTCCCTTTGTTCCCACTGATTCCAACGCCACTTGGAATTATCCCCCTTGTGAACTAGTGCACAGGTGAAGGCCTCAACCCACCAGTGGGTTGGGATGCCCACATGGCCAGACATGAGGAAGTAATTTTGGGCACCTTCCTTTCATAAGCCACATCCATCCATTTCTGCTCCGTGGTGGCACACAATCATCTTGATTGTGCAAGCCCCATTAACCTTTGTCGCTCCATAGCGGCACCTGGGCAGCTACCTTGCGTAAGCCCAATCTACCATTGTCGCTCCATAGCGGCACCCGGGCAGCTTCCTTGCGAAAACCCCATCCACGATTTTCACTCTATAGCGGCACCTGGGAATCTTCCTTTTGTACACCCCATCCACCATTGTCACTTCATAGTGGCACCCAAGCAACTTCCTTGTGTATGCCCCATCCACCATTGCCGCTTCATAGAAGCACCTGGGCAGCTTCCCTATGTAATCCCCATCCACCATTTCCGCTCTATAGTATCACCCGGGAAGCTTCTATGCGTATTCCCCATATGAAATTGCCTATCCATAGTGGTACCTGGGAAACTTCCATCCGTAAGCCCCATCCACCATTACAGGTCCATAGCGGCACCCAGGATGCTTCCTTGCATAAGCCGTACCCACCAGTGCCACTCCATATCAGAACCCGGGCAACTTCCTTACCTAAGCCCCATCCACCATTGCTTCTCCATATAGGCACCTAGGAAATGTCCATTCAAAAGCCCCATCCACCATTGACGCTCCATAGAGGCACCAGGGAAACATCTATGCGTAAGCCCAATACACAATTGCGGCTCCATATCAGCACCTGGGAAACTTCTTTGCGTAAGCCCCATTCACCATTTCCGCTCTATCGCGGCACCAAGGCGGCTTCCTTGCATAATCCTCGTCCATCATTTCCGCTCCATAGTGGCACCTGAGAAGCTTCCATTCATAAGCCCCATACGCAATTTTCGCTCCATAGTGGCACTCGGGCATCTTCTTTTCGTAAGCCCCATCCACCAGTGCGACTCCATAGTGGCACCTGCGCAGCTTTCTTGCATAAGCCTCATACACCCTTGATGCTCCATAGCCGCACCCAGGCAGCTTCCATGAATAATCCCCATACACAATTAACGCTCTATAGCGGCACCCGGACAACTTCCTTGCATAATCCCCATCCACCAGTTCCCCTCCCTAACGGCACTCGGAAAACATCCTTGAGTAAGCCCCTTCCACTCTTGGCGCTCCATGGCAGCACCCGGGCAGTTTCCTTGCATAATCCCCATTTACTATTTCCACACCATTACGACACCTGGGCAACTTCCTTGCGTAATCCCGAGGAACCACCCTTCATGGACGCACCATTACACTGTGATCGTCAGGTCCTTGCTGCCTATTGCTTCTCACACCGAGCACGACTCACATGGGATTGGAGCAGTAAGCCACGACCATGAAATCCCATATGTGTAGACTACAGTGTAAGCCCCACACACCTCACCCAACATGAACTTCATGGACTTTGATCCTTGCCAAGGCAGGGTACGTAGAAAGCCTCCATGAGGTTCAAGCCCACCACCCGATCATTCCGACCTCCTTCACATCTGTTCACAAACACCTCAGGAATCCAAGTGTGTAAGACCCACACCAACCAGACCTACGTGGTCTTTGATCCTTACTATGCCAGGGTACATAAGAGACCACCATGAAGTTCAAGCCCACCACCCATGGGACCCGAGGTACTCCTTCATGTCGTTTCACTGATGCCCACCTGAACTACGCGGTCTTCGATCCTTGATAAGGCAGGGTACGTAGGAAGCCTTCATGAGGTTCAAGCCCACCACCCATGGGACCCTAGGTTCCCTTTCACATCAGTTCACCGACGCCAACCTGAACTACATGGTCTTTGATCCTTTCCATGGTAGGGTGCGTAGGATTCCTCCCTATGGTTCAAGCCCCCAACCATCCATTAGGCCCGACCATATTTACGTCAGTGCACCAAGCCCTCACCCCCTCAACTACATGGTCTTTGATCCTTGCTAAGGTAGGGTATGTAGGAAGCCTCCACGAGGATCAATCCCACCACCCCGGTCATTCCGACCACCTTCACGTTGGTTCACCAGCACCTTGGGCACCCTAGAGTGTAAGGCCCACACGTTCACCGAACTATGTGGACTTTGATTCCCTACCACGGGGATACATAGGAAGTCTCTTCGAGGCACAAGACCAAAACTATCATCACCTTCATGATAGTCCCATCTCATCCCCCCTCCACTCTATTAAATTATCCATCATCCATCCAGATTCTCACCCGGGCCGCCACATCCTGGAAGGATCATGTCATTCACCTCCTCGGTGATCCAAGCTATATTTGGGACACTTTCCATGCATAAGCCCCAGCATGTATTCGGGTCGTTGTCCTCTGTAAACACCCCGATTCATCAACCAATAGAACTACGTGGGTTTTGATCCCTGTTGTCTAAATAGAGTACATAGGAAACCTCCCTAAGATTCAATCACAGCCAATGGTAAACATTGGTGTCCCCCATTCTGGGGTGCACTCTCTCTGATCTTCCCTTAGTGGTGTTCTAATCAGCCATTACGGTGTGACATCTCCCCTCTATGGGGTACACCACCTCAAATCCGTCATCATTGGGCGTTCTTATCCATCCACCTTCCAAGTGTTCCCCCCTTGGGATGTACAAATCTGATCTATCTGTACGGGATGTTTTGATCAACCTCATTCCATTTCTGCAAGACGTTAATCTCACGGCCTACCTCGCGGTAAACATGAGATGCCTGAGGAAAAACTTAGAAGACACGCCTTTGGCGTAACCATCTCTGCTAGATGTTAAACTTGTGGCATACCCAATTTTAAACAAGGGAAGCTAAGGGAAACCTTAGATACATGCCTATGGCATATGATTCACCGCATGAGATGTTGGATGCCTCGGGTTCTGCACCTTTGAGATGCCCTCTCTTGATGAAGAATATAGGTTCCCTAATGTCCACGCATCCAGAGATGCCCCGACATTCCTGATGTTGTCATCTTGTCCGACAAAAGGATGCTACCATGTCAAGACCCCTTGGAATGTCCTGATGGAAGTAGTGTAATTAACTGGCCTCAACAACGATATGGAACAAGGAATGAGATTCATGAATCATGACTTAATCTATAAGGGAGACCCGAACATTGTGACGAGTTCCGAGGAGGAATCCATAGAATGAAAAACCGACATCCCATCATCCTGTTTTGATCAAGGAGAAAACATCCTTGAATAAGGAACAGATGCCACCCACCTTTGGAAAGAAGGAATGTGGGGAAACAGATGTGCAACCTCCATGGACAGATGTGTGCGCCCAGGAGAAAGCGTTAGAAACAAAAATCTATAATTGTTTCAAAAATATTTATATTCATTTTTGGATTATAAATTTCTTGCTTCCCAGAAAAATATAAATACCTATTTTAATTTTTTTTCTATGGAGTTGAATCATATCTCATTAAATATTTTCTACTATTCCATGGAATAATCTAAATCAATCTATTAATTATAGTTTTATTATTATAAAAAATATCCTCAAATTTAATCAATATTTACAATCTTATTTAAATTATTGACTTATCAATGTGAATTTTTAGGGTCATAATTCTGTAAGTTCTGGATTCCTCTACATGATTAAATATATAAATTGAAATTATATGGATTCTATAATATGGAATTCCCACAATTCATCCATTAATAAAAATCATTTAAATCTAACTCGATGTCCAAAACCAACATAACACTGAATTTGCTGTTAGAAAACTGGATAGGTACACCCCATCTCAATCTATTAAATTCTATTGCCTCATTAAGTGACAAAAATGAGATTATAAATGATCATATAGAGATTTATTTGTGAATTCTTCCTGGTAAAATCAAGGAAATTGTTTTTCATTACAGTTTCATTAATGGTGATGACTGATTCATATAGGAAAATTCCAACAATGGATTACATTCATCCAAATAATTCAGTTATGAGGCATTGTAAGGGAATAAAAATAACAAGGTTGAATATTTGAGTAGAGGATGGATTTGGCCATCCATATTTTCTATGAATTGGACGGTGATGCATTTTGAACTATGATGATTTATTTCAGGATATTGGAATCAATTTCTCATCGATATGTTTACTATGTAATCAACATAGGGATGATGTTCATAATATATTCCCCGGTTTTGAGATTGTTGTAGCATTATTGACAGTTGTTGCTGCTATATTTTTTTGATGATCATGATCACTCCAAGAATACAAGAACAAATAATTACCTGAATCATGCTACCGCTCTCCAAGAAACTTATAAATCATTTCTTGGTGGCCTTCTCTTTGATTTTACATGTACTATAAAATAGTTGAAATAAAATTCTTCATTTCATATCAAATTTTATATATTGTGGGATCTAAATCATATCATCATTAATGTAATGAATTTTAATTATCTTTAAAATGGTTATTATTATAATTAATTTGAAATTTTTACCATTCCAATGTTCTATATAATAACATGTTATTATTGTCCTCATTTTGAAACCTTTTATGTCATGTGGATCTCTCTACTGCTGATCTAGTTCAAATGACATATGGATGAATCTTTTAGAATAAATATCGGCCCTTATGGTTATGTTGAAGTTTTAAGAAATCAAAATCTTGATATATTGGGTTTCCTATATGGAACAAGTATATTAGGTAAATCACATGATGCTGAAATTATTTACATAATTATTGATGTTGAAATGGAAAAGCCATAGGGATGGATCAACTCGTGGCTAAAATGTGATTCATCCACTATTTTACATGCTATTAAAAGTGGAATTATTTTCCAATCATAGAATCCGACCACTAGATGGATAATTTTAATGTAATCAATTTTGTTAATGAATTTTATCAACCCACATGTTTTATCATTATGAAAATAATTTAGCTAATGGGATTGAATATAAAGGCTTACCTCTTCTAGACTTGACATGTTTTAATGATGTTCCAAATGAGATATCATCTTTCTTCCAAAGATTTATATGTAAAAAATTTTATTTTAAACATTAGTAAATTATATTTAATCCAGTCAGTGAGGCTTTTCCTTTTTAAAAAGTTATCATTTTATTTAAAAACACGAGTAAGAAACATATAATAGATAAATGTATTGAATAATAATGTGTTTGCCACTCCCCATAATTATATTTGGGATCCTATTAAACTAACTTATTTATAATCATTTGGTACTCTAAATAATGAAATCAATTGATAAATATGATTCTAACTTCATTCATCATGTCATATAGGTCCTCGTATCACTAAAAGACCAACCTAATAAGGCATATGGGTTAATTGAAACGATGTTTTCCAAAAATGAGGAATAACTCTTAAGAGGTATCTTTTGTGTTAATTTCATTTTATACATCCACAAAACCTATCATTACCATGATCATATAGTCACATAATTAACTGAAATAAATTTAAATGTCATTATATTATCATTAAAAAAAATTATTCTCCTTTTCCATCCTATGGGGAATGAAAACATAACTGAGATGAATATTAGGACTATATCCCCCATGAAATAATGTATTTTTTTTCAAAACCATATCACATGGGTTGTTAAAAATGGAATAAATGAATATATATGATTTTGATTAAATGTTTATTACACTAAAAAATAATATGTTATCTATATCATTTTCCTTTCATCCATTGTTATGTGATTATATTGCACAAGTATATAGGTGGGATGCCAAATCCCCAAAGTGATAAGATTCATTCTTCATTTCTTCTATATCTAAGTTGTATTTAATATGGATTTTATGAAAATATAACGAATTTATACTATTATTATTATTCTATAAAATTAATTACTTTTCTATATTATTTCATTTTCATCCACTAGAAAATTTAAAATTGTTCTCACGTGTATGTACGGACCACCATCTCTATGAAATGATGTATTACGTTTTTTATGACAATTTTCAATGGATATAACTAAAAAAGATTACATGTAAAAATAATAATGTATATAAACGTTTTATATTATTGAGGTGACAGAACCATAACCAATTTGTAAGTACTGAATTTGTTGAACCAAAGTATTTATAGAAACAGAATTTTTTAAAGTCAAATATTTATTTTAACAACAATTTTTAATAAATGGAAAAGTAAAAATTAATAATGAGAAATATATATTAATAAAAATCTAGATATAATTGAAATAATTATTTTTAAATATTCATGATTTATTCTACAAGAAATTATAGTGTGTCCAGATAGGAGGATGTTTGAGGTAATGGTGTATTTCATAATATCAATTTTATCAAGGATTATTTATACTCAAGTATCCATTGTGGGAATTATATGATATTTATCCCATAATATCCCAAAATTTGTCTACTATTTTTTTATTGATGGTTCATTAATGTTTTTGATTCATTTTCCACTATATTTTATGAAAGATGATTTTGAAAAATTGTTTTGGAAAATTTTCACGACCCATCTATCGAGGCCCATACAATGACTACCCAAAGCCCGCCTGCTATAGGACTTGGGTTTGTGACGAGAACCAGAAAGGTGTATCCCTAAAATGTGAAGAAATTTCCTTTAATCTTGTAAAAACACACATTATGTTAACCCAAAAATATTAAACCCTGAAGTAAAACTGTAGTAGTTAAAGTGTGTACTGAATTTAAAGGGGTCAAAATATAATCTCAAATGAAAGATACAACTACAAAAAAAATAGTAAACAACTCCTGGAATCATCCACCAAGGATCCTACCTGAAGGGTAGGTACAACTCGTCTCCACTTCTCCCCATGTCAACCATCAGCAAAATCCACCATCAGGTACTGGATCTCCATGTCTCAATCAGGGCTACCCGTCATCTTTACTGGAAACAACGTTGTGTGGGTGAATCCCATGAAGGGGTGAGTATAATAATACCAAGTAGGGATCCCGAGACACCCAAAGCTCTCTCAAAATTCCACAATGGAATACCACAAATCATGATCTCAATCGCAAAAAACAAAGAAAAATACTCAACTCAAACAAGGTAAACAACTATGAGTTCTCGAATAAAGACGATTATTGAAAAGCTAAATGATTTTTTCCATTAGTAAGTTTCCACAACAGAACCATGAGGGAGTTGTTCCATTGTCGATCCACACAATTTTGTATAATGCATATTCACAACATTCTACACTAATGCAGGTCCTCGTCAGGTCCTGCACTGCTGATCCAAACAGGGTCACTAGAAAGATATTCTAGACAGGGTATCTAGATTACTGATCCACACTGGGTCACTATTATGCCGATCCACACAAGGTCACTAGATGTCGATCCACATAGGGTCGCTGAGATATTGATCCATGAATTGTTGCTAAGATGTTGATCCACATAAGAATTCTTAGATGCTGATCCACACAGGGTCACTATGAATGTTGTTCCACACATGGTCGCTATGATGATGATCAACACAGGATCGCTAGATGGTGATCCACACAGGGTCTCTACTCAGATGACAACTAGCCATAAGACTCACCGCATCTGGTGTGCTTGAGTTCCATAGTATATTCTTATATGGATATAGTACATTCTAAAACTTCCAAAATGTTCCACAGAGGTGTAAACCAGTGGATAGTAATGTCATAAGGGTTCAAACAGAATAGAAAACACATCAACAGGATGCCCGGTCTGTGAGTTATTGGTATTTTATTGTTGAGGGCCCGGTTGGATTCTGGTACAACTGAACCTAGACATACTCCAATATTCTCCAAAATTCAAGTGGAGTATCTCAAAAGGCCATCTCTCACCAATGATCACAGTTCTGTAGGCTGTTCGTTAAACGAACATATGGTTAGTAAGGTACATCTCGTCAAGAAAAACTGGGCCTGAATGTGTTCGTGTCTGGTCTGACCCGACCAGACCGACCTAGCCCGACTTGACCTAGGCTGACCTCATCAGGTTCGGGTTGACCCGACCCGGTCTACATCCGACTTGGCCCGGCTTGTACCAGCCTGGGCTGGCCCATTGGGCTGGGGCATGGTGGGCTGGGCCCGATAGGCATCATGTCGTCCCTGACCGCCCTAGTAGGGCTCGACCATGGTGGTCTCGACCCACTAGGCCGCGGACTGGCCCATACCACTGGTTGGGCATGGCTTGTCGGGGGACATGGCCTGGTGTGCTGGTGCGGCTCAGTAGCCGAGTGGTTTCCCACTCCTAGAATGACTTTTCAATCAACAGTACCACATCGCACCTCCACGTGGTCCGTGGGACACACAGGGCTAGGGTCCCCCTCCACCGCAGCTTCGATGTCATGGCCCCTTTAGCATAGCGTGCTCTGGCACGCCGCCTCACCAACGTTGCCAACTGAGTATTGGATTCCCTTTTCACTCCGTCATGGCGCCTAGCTGTGCCACCCTCTTCCGCAATTGGAGAGCATCAGCTGATGCCTTTGCTGCTGGAACCGGTCGCCAGAACCACACCGACAGATCTTCCACGGGCCACCGGGTGAGATTTGGTGGTCTGTTTTCCATTCTTCTCTTGCCTACATGCCTCCCTGGATGATGTCATCACTGTGTGTCTCTCGGATTCATGGTTTTTTGTAGTTGGGAATTCATCCCCCAATGTGCGTGACAATAATGAAGAGGCAGAGGGTCTGAAACCTGTACTTTTGGCCCAAACCCTCTATGCCAGCATCATTACAAGCGAGTAACAATTTATTCATCTTCATCACAACAAATTAAATTATAAAAAATCCCCCTACCTCGAGAATCATTGGATTCATCGCAGAGGTGGAAGGAAAATACATGCTTTAATGAAGCCACCAACGTTCATCGTTCTTGCTTCGATCCCTCCGACATTACTATCCAAGCTCCCATTCCTCTTCGGTGGAAAACACCACATCACTTCGTCACAGGTTCCTCTCTTCCCTGCCAAAATCCCATGCCCAAGCTTCAATTAAATAGACCTACGAAATAACTAAGTTTCATTACATTAATTCTATTCATTTATGAAACACTTTTAATGTTATAACATCAAGGTTATAGAAATAAAGGGTCAATCCATTATATGAATTAAAAAAAGAGGTCTCCCCACCGCCACTCAATGGCTAGAGGAAAATAAAATAACAATTAAATGTTATTTTATAATTCATTTAGAAGTCCATAAAAATATTATTATCCCTACCTAATGTGGTCAATGTTAAGCCTCCCTTATGTGAATCCTGAATTGGCGGATTCAACAGTGCCCTTGGATTTCAATTCTGAGCACCGATTCAAATGTTAGAAAATGACACAAATAGGTTTACTGAAAGAATATTAAAAAAAGTTCAAAATTCTGTTCTTAGAACACCAGGTGTCAGAATCAGGTTGTAATTACCAAAATCATACATTATCTCTTGTATTTGAGATGAGAATATTTCTACCGTATATTTATACTCTTAAAAATGTTTATTGAAATTTGTATATGCATAAAAAGGATTTCTATTGTTACTTCTAAAATATATTTTAATCTCATTACAAAAATGATAAATGATTATCCTAATTGATTTCTATACAAGTAAAGGTCATGATTTTTTTGAATGTGGGAACATAATTTTTTTGACATTTAGCACATAAATGCTTTTCCCAACCATTATAACCATTAATATTTATCATTATTCCTATAAATTATTCCTTGTTTTTTCAATTACAAAATTTTTCCCATTATTTAAGGATTGTTTTTGAATTTTATTAATAGAAAATGATATTTCTTCTTATTTTTAAAATGTCTTCGTAATGGTGATTTTCAGCTATGTCGAAAACCTTTAATAATTCCTATACTACGTTGGGGATACGATATAATTATACCATATATCATATTTATCTATATGGATTATGATATTCTTGATTTATTTATTTACTAGTGAATATACCGACATTTCATATTCATGTTTTTTATGAGGAATGTTTATATTGATTATGTATTGTATTGTTATTCATATTTTTCATTCGATGAATTTATTTAACAAATTATGTGATAAGTTTTTCCCAATATTTTATATCTCCTTTATACATTAATAAATATCTTGAGAAAATCAATATAGTGTGTTCATCATTTTCTTTACCTTTTTCTGTATGATGTGTTTGAAAAAGGTCATAATAGTAAGATTTTGATGTTTGGAATTTGGAATTATGTAATTATAAAACTATTTATTATTACCCTATGATTATTTATATTGTCATAAAATCTATGGATATATTCCCCTTTAATGATATTAGAATTCTGGAATATTTTATTATTATTTATTTCTACCATATTATTCATCTTTCATTTATTCATAGGAAATGTCCTCAGAATAATGTTAAATGGTAGTAAAACAATCAATAAGTTATTTTTGACATTTAAATGTAAAAAACATAAATCTAACATTCATTTTTCCTAAAATAAGATAATATGTTATGTTTTAAGGATTCACATCCTTTAAAAAAAATCGGGGTTCAAAACTAACTAAATTTCCTCTTAATGTTGTAAAATATAATGAATAAAACCATACAATAAATTTTTTAATGATGGATTATTAGGAATTTCAATATAAGGTATTATTTTCATAATATAACCAATATATGGATTTATTTTTTAAAGTTATCGAAACATTTATTTAATTGTTATTTTCAACGAAAAATAAATTATTATGAAGTGAAATAAATGGAAAACATATTTGTAATATTATATTTACGAGTAATTGAAATATCTATCAAAACATGTATTGTTATCAGGATAAATGAATAAAACATTTTAAAATGTTTTATGACCATCAATAATTAGTTTTTTGGGGTAAAAAGAAACTAAATGAAATTTGAATACCATGGAATCTTAAAAAAATTACCCTTAAATAATTTATGAAACGGTAGCTCTCAAGGAACATCAATTAGGGATATTTTCTCCTGGGAAGACTAAAAATGAACATTTTTTTGATGCACTAAAACATTTTTAACGATAATATTTACATAAAAAACATCATAATGATGTGAAATGATAAAAAAAATTTCCAAGAATTATTTTGGATTTGTAAAAGTTGAAACAAAATCAATTGGATGTGTGTTTTCCTTAGGAAGGACAAATAAGAAGTTTTTAAATGATTTACATCCTTTAAAAACAAACAGGTTGTTGCCTAAAACAACCACAAATCCTCATAATTACATAAAATTATGTAACAACATATATAATGTGACTTATAAAATTTTAAAGATGATATAACATCAATTTGATGTGCCATTTTCTTGGGATGAACGAAAGCTTATTTTACAATCTTACCATAGTATAACATGGGTTTAATGATCGTATCCTTATAAGGTAACCTACTAATGATTTTACACCTTATGGAAACTAGTTTTTATTATTTTTAATTCATTCTAGTTATAAAAAAACAATTGGATGTGTGGTGTGCTCGGAATGACTGAATTAGAAGTTTCTAATGGTTTTTCATTCTTTAGTTGCATCATTGGGTCATAAACTTAAAAATAACCTTTTAATGCTGTTATATTTAATGAAAATGAAAGGACATTGATTTTTTTAATGCTGGATTTGATGCAACATCAATTCGAGGTTCATTTTTATGGTATGACTTGAAATGAACATTAATTGTTTTAAAACTATAAATAATTTGTTTGAAGTAAATATCCATAAAAATATCACAAGAAATAATTGAATTCCTTGAAAAAAATATATACATTATATATGTATATTATGATTAGATTAAATATCAATTAGGTGTGAAGTTTTCCCATAATGAATGAATAATGTGTCTTTAGAATTTTTACGACTATTAAAAAGCGACGAATGTGGGTCAAAACCAATTGATTGACCACTAAATATATTGAGATTGAAATAAAAAACCATATTGATATTTTCAAAATGGGGGGAGAACTTCAGTCCATGGTTCAATTTTCATTGGATGACTAGATACACACTTTTATTATTTTAATACACTAAAACATGTTGTTAATTGTATGATGCAATGAAAAATAATGACATGAAATCATATAAAACCATTTTTTTAGTTTTCTAGGTCCATGAGTAGATAATCCTTTAATCACACAAGTTGTGTGACCCAAACAAATGGAATATGTGCCTTTCAAAAGATTGATATCCCATAAAAACTTGTATCATGGGGTTAAAACCAACCGAAAGACATTCGATCACCATTAAATCTAATGAATACCACCTTACAATGATTTTTGAAAATGTGGAGTATATATAATTTCAATATAATGACTCATTTTATATGGATAAATAAAAAAATTTTATTGTATAAAAACACTTATACTATAATTAATGGTAATATGCATAGAAAATGACTTCATAATGAGTAGAAATCATTTGGAACATTATTTTTATTATTTTTAATTTATACAGGTAGATAATATTTTTATTAGACATTTATAGTTCCCACAATCGCTGAATAAGAAGATTTAAATCAAAAAATTGAATAGATACTATTAATATACTCAAAATAAAATGACTTAAAACTATTTCAGTATGTATTGGTTGAAATATTCTAATGAATTTTAGTTATTCTAATTTTTTTTATAAAAATAAATATGTTTAATTTTTTTATATTCCATTATATTAGATGATGGGATGGGTGCTTGGAAGATGATCGGTAAATGTTATTTTGATATTTTTATTATATATATATATAATAGAGAATTTATTATTTATTTCAATTATGATGGTTTTGTGGTTTTTTTACTCTACTAAAATTAAAAAAACCATTTATATGTAGTTAGTACTCAATTGAAGTAACTATGACATCGGTTACTAAGACACTATAGAAGAAAAAATTTGAAGATCACTTTATCCGAAGCATATAGATAATATAAGAAGCATTATTAATGGGGTACACCATCCTACACTACAGGGAAATAAAAATAGTTCCCACTATAGAAGAACATGATCTATATTTTAATGATTGCCAAATGGTTGTCTCTATAGTTAATAGATATTTTTTCCAAAGTGTTCTCCATCTAGTTTTATTTATTTGGCCTCTATTGGGAATTAGTGATTACTCTTGGTAATCATTATCATAAATATATTATGTAGTGTTAGTTGACTCCATAATACTATGAATTTTTGGTAACTAAAATTTCATTCATTGTATAATGATTATTCTCTTGAAATTATTTCATATAGGTAGTGTATATTGTTCCCTTTTATATTATGTGTCGTTCTCTCATGGTCCACTTTTTTAACACATAAAACCCTTATAAATTTCATCATACTTAATATAGTTTGTTTAATTATTGGTATATTGATAACTCAAGTATCGTTTCCTTATGTTATATTATTCATTCAAGATCTTCTTCTCCCATTATTTGGTTCCACCTCTATAATATTATATTATATTCTATTTTTTAATCCTATTTTGAAAAATTTACTAATAATATAGAAATAGGTTTTTTATACATCATATAATGTGAATTATAAAAACTTAATTTAAAAATAATAAAAATTGTTTTTCCTTTCACATTCAAAAAATTTTAATTACACTATTCATTTTATCAAAATAAAATTTATATACATTAATGGATCGATTTTTAGTGATTCAATTTAAATTTAAATGTTTTATATGTCTCTCATGACACCATTTAAAAATTTAATCTTGAATTATAAAACATATAATTTACTTATAATTAATATGAAAAATGTTATCTAAAAATAATTTATGTTTTTTTAGTTCATTTACCTTATCATTTTCATAAGTTTTTACCCAAATGGGATTTATATTTCACGAGTTATCCTTATATATATATAATCACAGGGTGAATTAATCTTTTGGTATCAAACAATAGAATTATTGTCCCCTTAATTTTTTATATCATGCATAGAATTATTTTTGTGAGGGTTTTTCTTATTTATGTTATCACCCTACTATATTTCTTTTTTACAAGGGATATATTCATTTTCAATAATCCAAGTTCATTTTCTAGATGTTTATTGATTGTGTTATTATATTATTGAATTAACCATTTTTCTATTTATATATATGGTGTGAACATCACATTTTATATAATCAAGATTGGATGATGTTCGGGTAGAAATAAGGATATTCTTTTTAAATAATAAACCATATTGTAATAGTTTATATTGCTATTATAATACAAAATTTTATTGGAATGTTGATTAAATATTATATATCCTTCCACCATATTTTTCGTGACGGTATTTGTCTATATTATCATATTTATTGGTGTTAGAAAATGTGTTGAGAATTATATGATTATTGACTACTAACAATGTTTGATCACGTATTAATATTTAATATTATTCATTCTACAGTTATCAATATTTTTATTTAGTAACAGGATCCATAAGGAATGTCATGTAATGTCTTGTATAGTATTACAATGAATGTATTTCACTAAATCAGTTGATGGGTGGGGTTAAAAATTATGTATCCCCCCAATGAATTAATAGGTCCCATGGTATAAAACATGTTGGGATATATACTGTATTCCTACCAAATTTTGGAAAACATCATAACCAAAAACTCTATTAAAATAAAATATTTTGGTACAAGGCCGTGAAAATATGTTTTTAATGCCCAAAATTATCATTCCATCTTCATTAGATAGTTATTATCAATATCCATGTTTTAATTTATTTTTATGGATATAACAATATATCCTTTTCAATTAATTATGGATTTATGTTGATTAATTATTCATATAGTAATATTTATACCATGTTTAGTCCATGATTTCCTCATTTTTATATTTTCCAATACTATGTGTTTGATATCAACCCTTCATATGTTTCAATTACCCGATGTTATACTAAAATATATTACACAGGATGTGTCTAATAGGAGAGAATGTTTTGAGATGTCATTGGTGTTGTTTAGGAATTATTATAGATAAAGTAGTTTATTATATAATGGATTTAAATCAATATATTAATAAAGACAAGAAATTCATTTGTTTTTGTATTGAAAACATTTTCTATTTTTATTCAATGTAAAATTCGTGGGGATATAAGCAATGTAGTATTTAACATAAAGACATGTAATTTTGGGGTAGTTATGTCTGGGATTCTATAGTTGGTATCAAACTGAGTATGTGATGTTTGTGCTTAGTTAATTGAATCTAGGAGATACAT
Organism: Viscum album; assembly: GCA_963277665.1. Lineage (NCBI taxonomy): Eukaryota > Viridiplantae > Streptophyta > Magnoliopsida > Santalales > Viscaceae > Viscum > Viscum album. The sequence goes on from OY728128.1 coordinate 124,301,062, forward strand.
TACTTGGCTTCACAGTTGGTATTACATCCGGGTTTAGATTGTTTTTTAACTTGGTATTTCAAGGGTATAAAAAATTATTTATATCACCTAAGGTATTAGTTATGTTTGTTGGTATTATAATTAGAGAACAACAATAAAAATACAGGAGATTAATATATGTATAATACGAAATTCCAAATGTTTTTTGAAATCCTTGAGTATATGGTTTTACTAGAAATTTTTCAATATTTGAATACTATAATTTGATAAATTATCTAGGACAATTGTAGCTTGGGGTAATAAAACAAAAAAGGGTAGATATGGTGTTAATAGTTTTTCTACTAGTGTATGATAAAGAGGTCTTGTTGGAAAGTATATTTTAAACTCCCATGTGAAATGATTTAATTAATCAAATTCTCTTTATAAAGAATTATGAAGTATTTAAGAATGATGTTAATAAAATATGTTAGAGAAACTAATCGAAAAATGACCAATGATGACCAAGGATTGTGAATGGAGAGATATTTTTGGATTCAAAAGTAGAAAATATTACAAATAACCGAATCATATTGTAATACATATTTCAATTGATATTTATATATTCAAATTTTATATGTTATCAAAAAAAATTATTTGATAAAATATCATAAATGTGAAACTGAGAATGTTCTGTATCTAGAAAACACTATGATTTATTATAGATAAATACTGATTCCATAAATGGTTGTGAATTTTGTATATGATTATTATGATGTAAAATGGGATTTTCCAAGTCATATACATGGTAGTGAGGTTGATATCATAATATAAATTAATTCTTGATACTGTTAGCTATTTTAATTAGTTAATTATTATTTATCGATGACAATTTTTTCATATTCTAAATTTACGGGGGATTATATATTACATAAAATTATAATTCATCATAATGTTTTCTTTAATTTTTCAAAATAATATATTAAATTGTATCAATAACAATGAGAAATTATTTATTGATAAGGTTATATTTTTGGAGTTAACTGTTCAATAACACATGTTTGAAAGAAGGATAAGTTTTAGGTTTTGGTAAATGTTTGATGTCAAAATACTAATGGGATTAGTGATTTTTTAAATTAATTATATGTTGTATCAATATCCATTAGACTTATGATAATTATTTTGAAATATTAAAATAATTATGGGAAGATGAAATATGATGACTAGTGCCTTTCCTTAGGAACTAGTAGGTATTCGCATTTGATAGATAAATATAGTGTAAATTTATACAAGGAATATATAACTTCTCAATTGGGTTTATTCCATAAAAATTAAAATGTTTTTTGAATGGAATGTTATATTGAATATATATTTATGGTGTATATATAATTGGGAAATTTATTATATGAATGTATAAATTTTGATTGTGGAAATATATATAACATAAAAGAAGAAACCTAGTAGGATTAAGACCCTTTGGAATGGATATAATCTTCAATGTTTGGTCTAAATTTCTATATTCCCCTTTCATTTCCATTTTCTAAATGTATTTTATTCTTCGAAAATTTAATTTTAAACAAATAAAAATAATAACATTATTATTATGTTTATACATTAATGTTATTATGAATATGTTAAATTCACTAAAAACCTTTTTCTTTTCTATTAATAAAAAAGGAATCACACGCTCAATACAAACACTACCACATGTTCATTTTCCTTAAAAATGTACCTTAGTAATATAGATGTAATTTTTTATTTTATGTCATTTTTAAATTATTTTAAAAGACATTTTTAGTTCTTTCTTGCATTTTCCTATTCACTTTCTATATTGTTTTACCATAATTTAGTTAATATATCATGACCTATCATCTAATATATATATATATATATATATATATTCATTTTTTGGGTTAAAATGGAGGTGTAAAAAAATGTATTATTGGCCCCAACTCTTTAGATTTTCTTCGAAGAAATTTTTTTGCGATGGAATTATTTATTTATGTAAACACACTCCAATGGGTTCTTTTTTGAATTAGAGAAATTTTCTTGTACAACTGTCCAATTTCCTTATTAGGTTTTATTATAATCATTTTATTCAATTATTTATATAACTGTATACCCATTTCTCTATATAGTGAGAACATCACATTTTACATAATTCATATTCGTTGATGTTCACCTGGAGATAATTTCCTTCTATTAAAATGGGGAAAATTATTGGGATACAATATACTATTATTCTAACATGAATGAGTATTGGAAGGTTTATTATTTATCATTTCACCAGCCACTATATTTCATAAGATGGTCTAAGATCATGTTATAACATTATTAATATAAAGAAATGTGTTTAAATTCTTGATGATTATTGACTACTAATATAGGCTAATCAAATATTGATATTTATTATCCTAAATTATTTTGACACTTATGATTTAATTAAGCAATAGGTTCCTTAGGGTATGGTATAGAAGGTCTTGTTGAATCATATGGTGAATTTATTGGACTTAATCGTGTGATAAGTGGGGCAAGAATTTATATATATACTCAAGGTATTGATTTTTATAATGAGAAAAAATCATGTTTGGGTATTTTTTTTCTTACCCATTTCCACAAGATGTGTTGACTTAAGTCGTGATGATAAGTAAATTTCATAGAAAACACCTTCACAACATGTTTTGAGGTTTGATATTATGCATTACGTTAGATTGGGAGAATTATTATTATTATCAATATTTTTATTTATTATTCTGGATATAAAATTATCTCAATGTTAGTTTATTATGGATTCATGTTATTCAATAATTTCTATAATAATATTTATATCATGTTTAGTACATGATTACTTATGTATTTTATATTACCTTATTAAGAGTGTGATATCACCTCGTCTTATATTTCTATATCCCAAGGTTATATAAAAATGAATTACACATGGAATTCATTAAAGAATAGCTTGTTTTGTGAATCTATGGTAGATGTTGAAGACATACACTATACTAAGTAGTTTCTTATTTGATAGATAAAGATATCATTAATTGTAAAGTATTTTTGTATTTATTGTAAAGGTGTTGTCTTGCTTCACAGATGGTCTAAAGCTGAATGGTATTTGTAATGTATGTAATATAATTTTTTTTCTTAAGGTAATGTAATTATGGATATGTTAACTCATGGAATGTATAGTTTTTCTGATTTTTCTTACATAAAGTATGTGTTTATAACGACATATCTTGGATAAATGGTCAAAGGAATCATAGATTTTGTAGATTAATAGGTTCTTGAAGGCCTCCCAAGAAAGTTCATCTAAATACCCTATTTGTCCTATAACACCATACAATATCCTAGTAGGTCCATGTGTCATAGGGTCTGTTATCTTGACCCATAATTCCTCTATTTTATTATCCAATTCTATTATTCCCTTAGTGATTTCTATCAATTATTTGACAACTTGGGGTAACCATGTATCCTAGTGTACTAGTAGATACAGGATTTAGAATTCAAAAGCATAGTCAACAATGGTCCGTTATAATCCTCTAAAATGGTATGGTATATTCCAAAAGACTCTAGGATAGACTGGAATTAATGCATGAACCACTAGTTCCCATAAAATAGCATGTTTTAGTGAATCCCCTAGAATACCTTAGAGTGGAACTAGCGCATATTCCCATGTGAGAGAATTCCTAATTCCTCGAGTTGGATTTTTTTAAATTAAAAATTAATATTCATAGAACCCATTATGAATTTCTTATTAAAATAACATAAACAATATAAGGTAAAATTTATGGATTTATAGTAAAAGATTCATCCAAATACATCCATAGAAAATGTATATTTCATCTAGTTTTCCCAAATAAAAAATCTCAGTCCCCCTAATTTATATGTTACTCATAATGACGTATATTTAAAATATAAAAACATTTCCATGTTTAAATAAATATTTCCAAATAGATATATCACACCAATAATAGCTTGAATATATCACTCAATAGAGAGAAAAAGGTTTATCCTGAACAAATAGCATAATCAAGTCATTAAATTAAATAAATATTGTATTGTAAACAATAGGTATATATACGGTGTGTGATTCTATTTTCCTACTCATGATTCAAGAATACTCCCATAACCCGGAAATCATTAATATCAATCTCATTACTAGAAACATAGTGTTCCATTATACTTGTGCTCTCCAGGAACATGAAAACTCCCCATCTTGAGTTCCAAAAATCCTATCTACATCCTACCTTGTCCTAGATTAACAAAAAATAATATAATGGAATCTACCTGAAAAAATCATTTTGTAATTCCTTAACTCAAATCACTCAGTTTAGGTCCAGATCCACAAAACCCCAAATGTAGATCTCCATACATATGAGGCTTTTGACTCACATATAAGTTATATGGAAGAAATATTGAGACTATACTGTTTGTAATCCTAGTCATACACTACAGTCATAAATGAAATAAAAAAAATAATGTATAAAGTGGAAGATAATTAAACATTATAAAATAATAAAATGTCAACCATTTTTTGAAAATAAATATCATTTTCTACTACTATGAAAATATAAACTATGTATATAAAGTGAATGTATTAAAAAGAGTAAACACTATAAAATCCTCTAACGCAGATCATGATACATCTATCTGCTCTAATATCCTTAGATCAACTATCTATTATAGATCCATTTCCCTAACCTATGTCCCAAATCATGATGTATACATATTTGTAAACATTATCACATATGGTGTTACTAATAAATTCCAGAATGACAGTACCAATGAATCTTTAATAACAGTTCTTAAGTATAACAGATGTATTCTATAATAATATAAATTCATAAAAAAATATAAATAACCATATTTTGAGTAGTCGGGTGCTAGAGAAGCTACCCCATTCCTTGAATGTAACTTTATTGACTCCATACGAGAAGTAAAATATAAAAGGATATCATGAGAGGCCAATAGATCACTATAAGTCTATTGAACATGTCCCCGAATGATCCCACATAATCTAGTTGGGTCAGACCACTAGGATATCATATACTCCCACTATCTAAGGTCAATACATAGGACTCTCAAACCCATCTCAGCCATATGTCAGATATAAGGTCCCAACCTTAAACCTTACTTAATCTTTAGTTATTACAAGATTACACCTTGAGGATCTTTTCAGGTTTAGAGTTTTAGAGAATTAGATCATAAAACATGCATTACATTCCACATTTAAACGAAGTGGTTACATAAAAGATAGTATTCATTTTTCCCATCAATGGAAACATATTTAAAATAAAACATGGATTCTTTCTTGACACTTCCTTGACACTATCATCATATCATGTACCTTTCCCTTTACCTGTGAAAAACATTTCAAAAATGTGGGATGAGCATAAAAAGCTCAGTAAGGGATATAAAAATATAGAAAGGAAACATGGGTACATATATACATAAGAATGAAATCATACTTTACCCATAAAACATAAACACGTTAACATAACTCTTCAAATCATGAATAAATCATAGAAATCATAAGACATAAAGGTAACTTGAGGCATTCATAACATTCTTACGTAGGGAGTAACACTCTTGGTTACATTTGGAATACCCATCACAGTATATTCCCTAAATCTCTTAGGAGAAACCTTAACGTTTCACTCCTTCACGTTACCCAATGCATTGGAGAGCTATATCAGGCTCACCCGTCCTTAGTTTATCACAGAACCACCCGTCTTCATAATAATGCCCAAGAACCTCAACATAATCGTATCACATAAAACATGCATAAAGGAAACATAACATTTCCACCTTTTAATCACAAGATATCAATACAACACATTGTTATAAAAACATTATGAAAACCATTTTCAATACCAAAATAAAATAAAATTAAAACATTGTATTTATTTTTCTTTTAAAAAAATTGTATGGCTTGTAGAGGAAGCCGAAACTCAAATAATGGTCATGGCGGCGGAGAAGTCGTTGTCGACGCATACGTACGACAAAAACATTCCCTTTTTTCCGTTTAGTAAAACGCTTCGTATAAATAATATTCCTTTTGGATAAACGTAAAAGTCAAAGGGGATTATACACCGTATAAAAGAAGGTTGTGTATAAAACAAAATATGCCTCAATGAAAGGAGATTGAGACGAAGTCCCATACATCGGGTCCGATTTGACTCGATCGTTCTTTAATCTCCTGAATAATAAACTTGAGTTAATTTATACATGATTAAGAAACTTTTTAAAGTTCATTATTCCTTTTATATCACTAATTTCCATTTCATGAACACTATGTAATTATTTAAGTTAATAACGGTCGTTTTAACGATCATTAGTACTTGAGTCAAAAATAAACCCTTTATAATTACAAGTTGTTCATGTATCCATTATATCCAGAATGGTATTCATGATGTACATATCATATATGTAATATATATCCAGTACATTCATGCATTTATAATATTACATAATCATTTAGAGGTAAGAAATGAAATGCACCGTTCATGGAGACGGAAAGCCGTACGTACACATGAACACTACTCTCATTTCTATTTCGTATTTTATAGAGTGGAAAGATAATGATATAAAGGTATATTTTAATTCTAGTGTAATATCATATATAATATAATAAATCCATCCTTTATACATCCCACATATGGTATTAACGAATCAAATCTCTTTGAGGGGGCGGTAGTCCGCACTTCCGTAAATGAAGATATCGTGTTTACCCATAATGGAAACCATAAAGGTATTGCCAAAATGAAAAATAAAGAAGTTTAAGGAAAACATAAACATATTATGTATCATATATAAATATAGTGTCATCTTAATGGCCACCTTTGAAGGTGTTAAAAGAATGTTGAACAATCATCGTTTCGGGAGGCAGAAACTCGCCATCCACGGAAACAGTATGTTCTTTAACCATTAGATGTAGGTGTGTGTAGGTGTATCATGAATAATTCTTATAACAAAATCCTAGTATATTGAAGATACTGGAGTTGTTACAAAATAAATGAATAAAAAGAGTTTAGGGGGTTGGAGAAGCAAAATAAACCAAAATGACTCAAGTGAAGACATTACCTTAAAATCGGGTAACTCCCTTTGGTTTGAGCTCAAAGGCTTACTTGGGAAGACTTCTGCCCAAAGTGAGTCTTCTAAGAGTTATAGAGGGATGTGGAGAGACAAAATGGGCAGTGGATGGCAGAGCCAAAGGCTTTGGAAGTGTGGGTAATGAGGTAGAGGTGGGGGCCTTTTATAATAGGAGAGGAGGGGCACTCTTGGAAAGTAAAGAAATGTTACATTATTTTAAAATGAGTTTCGGATTCAAAAGGTCTCATATTGATATAATTCGAGGGTAAGGTGATAAGGGTTAGAAATACACCCATACAATAGGTTTTGGACATGTGTAGGTCATAGAGTTTACATTATCATTTCATTTTATTTAAATCCTTTATTAATGAGGTAATCGCTGCATCATCATGATGTCATAAATAATTTAATTTATTTAAAGTCTAAAAATTATAAAAAAAAATATCATGATGTAGGAAATCTTTTTATATTTCCAATGATTATTTATAATCAAAACGGTGACTTGTATAACCCCATGTAAAAGTTGTTTTAGTAAACTAACTCATGTTTGTGTCATTTTTACTTTAACATTAAATAAAAAGTTATTTATGTCATTTCCCAACCAAAGTGGCTCCATGGGGTCCCCAAGTTGAACCATGTATTTTCTTGGTCGGACATGATACATCCAATGAGGGTAGGACATGTGTCAAGCTCATCTCATTTTATTAAAACATTATTTTTACCTTAAACTACACTAATTACCTCTAATCGCGATTAAGAACTTAAAAGTTACTATTCACCAGAAAATTATTTTAATCTCATTAAACCACATTTTACTTCTTAATGACAACCATGTATGTCGGATTTTTGAAAATCAAATCACAGAAGTGGCAAATTTTCATTTAAACGAAAAATCAGTTTCTTTAACTACCACTTAGTGGTTTCACTATTAATCAAAAATTGAAGTTTTTCAGAAAAATTCAAAACTTCACCCTAAGCTATATTTGATATTATGAATTCAAAAATGATGTCTATTTTACAAAATTCAAAACATATATGATGCATTAATTAATTTAATAATTAATTCCCGATGTCATGACAAATAGCGTGTTTCTATGAAACAATAAGTATCAAAAGATTGACACTAGTTTAAGTCCAATTTCAAAGTGAATTTGATTCCAATGACCACCATTGGATTAAATGGTAATAATATATTCTAATTTCACTTTAATACCAATTCAAAATATAATCTAATCATATAAATAAATTATATTAAAAAGAGGTTTTGAATTAAAATACAACATTTTTCACTATTCATTAAAAAATGAACTTTATCGGAAAAATACCAAAAATTCAATCAAAGTATATTTTGATATCACAGTCATAAAGAATAAGTTTGTTTCGACAAAAATAGCTTATAAAATTGTCAATAGATAGATTTAAAAATAGATTTTCCATTAAAAGGCAGTAAAAAAATCATTTAAAAATATTAGTGTATTCCATGCTTAAGATTTGATTTATTTTCATTTTAAGCCTCTAAAACACTATCTAATTCATTAATAGGAATAGATAAAAATATCTATTATTCATTAATTACTTGGGATGTTACATCCTTCCCCCCTTTAGAAAATTGCATCCTCGCAATTTATTTACTTATCGATTAAATGGGGGTACTTATCCTTCTTTTCATTTTCAGATTCCCATGTTGCCTCTTCCATCATGTGGTTTTTTCACAAAACCTTTACCTGATTAATCACCTTATTCCATAACACTTTCTCCCTGTGGTCAAGAATATGGACTAGTTGTTCCTCATAAGATAGGTTCTCTTCCAGCTGAACTACCTCTGGACTCAAAACATGAGATGGATCTGGAATGTACTTTCTCAGCATCGAAACATGAAAAACATTGTGTACCTGAGATAAACTCGGTGGTAAAGCCAACTGGTATGCAACTGATCCAACTCTCTCCAGAATTTCATATGGTCCAATGAACCTTGGACTCAGCTTTCCTTTCTTACCAAATCGCATCACACTTTTCCATGGTGAGACTTTGAGAAAAACATGATCACCTACCTCGAAAGATAGATCCTTCCTACGGTTATCTGCATAACTCTTCTGCCTGCTCTGAGCTGTTCTCATGTGTTTCTGTATCAGCTGAACTTTTTTTGCCAACTCTTCTACCAATTCTGGTCCCATCAACTTCCTTTCACCCACTTCATCCCAGAAAGCTGGAGTTCGACACCGCTTCCCATATAATGCCTGAAATGGTGCAATCTGTATACTGGAATGAAAAGTGTTATTATATGAAAATTCAACCAAAGAAAGATGTTTGTCCCAACTTCCATGATAATCCATCGAACAAGCTCATAGAATATCCTCCAAGGTCTGAATTTTTCATTCTGACTGCCCATCTGATTGAGGATGAAAAGTTGTACTAAAATTTAATTCAGTACCCAACGACTTCTGAAGGCCTTTCCAAAAGTTAGAAGTGAACCTGGGTCACGGTCAGATACAATGGAGAGAGTAACTCCATGTAACCTGACTATCTCTTTAAGATACAAACGGGAAAGTTGATCTAGGGAAAAATTATCTCATATAGCATGGAAATGAGCAGATTTAGTCAAGTGATCAACAATAACCCAGATTGCATTATTACCTCGAGGGGTCTTTGGCAATCCCACAACGAAGTCCATGGATATATTCTCCTATTTCCACTCTGGAACTGGTAATGGCTGAAGCATCCCTTTCGGTAACTACCGCTCTACATTAACCTGTTGACATGTCAAACACTTCACAGTAAAATAAAAAATATCTCTTTTCATTCCATCCCACCAGTAATACTCCCGCAGATCTCTATACATCTTAGTACTGCTAGGATGAACTGAAAATGGTGAACTATGAGCTTAACATAACAACTCTCTCTTCAACTGTGAATCACCAGGCACACAAAATCTCTTCCCAATTCTCAAAACATAATCATTATCAGTGTGGAATTCAGGAAACTTACCCTTCTGAACCAGCTCTACCTTTTTCGGCAACTCACTGTCTTGCTTGTGTGCTTGCTTGATTCTATCTGATAGAGAAGATTTCACTGATACCTAAAACAAAACAGAAGAACATCCTGCACCAACAACTTCTATTCCAAAGTTCATCAAATCCTTAACCAAAGGATCACATTCCAACCGCAACATTGGTAATGAAGCATTACTTTTTCGACTCAAAGCATCAGCCACATTATTTACTTTTCCCGGATGGTAATGAATTGCCAAACATAATCCTTGATTAATTCCAGCCATCTCCTATGTCTCATGTTTAACACTTTCTGAGTGAATATATACTTTAAACTTTTTTGATCAGTATATATTTCACACTTTACTCTATAAAAATGATGCCTCCAAATTTTTAAAGCGAAAACAACATCAGCTAATTCCAAATCATGTGTAGGGTAATTTACCTCATGAGTTTTCAACTGTCGTGATGCATAAGCAATTACCTGATCATTCTGCATTAGTACGCAACCAAGTCCTTTCAATGAAACATCACTGTAGATAACAAACTCACCATTCCTGGAAGGTAGTGCCAAAACTGGAGCATTCACCAATCTTCTTTTCAAATCCTGAAAACAATCATCACATTCTTTTTTCCAGATAAACTTAACACCCTTCCGAGTTAGCTTAGTCATTGGACTAGATAACCATGAAAAATTTCTAACAAACCTTCGGTAATAGCCAGCCAAACCAAGGAAACTACGACTCTCTGTTACATTTGTGGGTCTTGGCCATTCTTCAACAACCTTTGTTTTTGTAGGATCAATGATTATCCCATCTTTAGAAACAATGTGACCAAGGAAAGAAATTTTTTGCAACCAAAACTCACACTTGCTGAATTTTCCATACAATTTATTTTCTTTTAAGGTTTGCAAAATGACCCTTAAATGTCTTTCATGCTCCTATTTACTTTTAGAAAACACCAAAATATCATCAATGAAAACCACCACAAACTTATCGAAGAACTCATGGAAAATTCTACTCATCAAGTCCATGAATATAGTAGGTGCATTGATTAGCCCAAAAGGCATTACTAAAAATTCATAATGGCCATATCTTGTACGAAACACAGTCTTCAGAACATCTTCTTCCTATACCTTCAACTGATGGTACCCCAATATCAGGTCAATCTTTGAAAAAAACTGAGCTCCTTGGAGCTGATCAAACAAATCATCGATATGAGGAAAAGGATATTTGTTCTTAATAGTGATGTTATTCAAGGCTCTATAATCAATGCAAAGTCTCATTGAACCATATTTCTTTTTAACAAATAAAATAGGATCACCCCATGGTGATATGCTAGGTTGAATGAAACCTTTCTCTAATAAATCTTGCAATTGCTCCTTCAACTCTAAATGTTCAATTTGAGCCATTCGATAAGGGGGTTTCGAAATTGTCTTAGCATCCGGAACTAAGTAAACAGTAAATTCAACTTCCCGATCTGGTATTATTCCAGGAAACTCATCAGGAAAAACATCAGGATAATCATTTACCACTGGCACATCATTAATCTGATGAGTTCCCTTGTTTTCAACAATATGTGCAAGGTAACATTCATTTCCATCTTTTACAAGTTTCTCAGCCTCTTGATAAGTTATCAACAGTAAGTGTTCATTCTTGTACACAAACTGAATGTATATCTGAAAAGAAACTTCTTTAGCTCTACAGTCAATCTTAGCATGGTAAATAGAGAGCCAATCCATACCCAGGATAACATCAAACTCTACTAGAGGTAGAACAATAAGGTTTTAAAGTAGGTTCTTTCAACAGATAAGGATAGGAAGATTCTTATAAATTCATTTTGCCTCAACATTTCCCTCATGTGTTTTTACCACAAGTTCAGGAGTCATTTATTGAGATGGTATTCCCATTTTACTAGAAAAGGTTTCAGAGATGAAGGAATGTGTAGACCCCGAATCAAACAACACACTGGCATAATCTGAAAAAACAAACAAAGTACCTGATACAACTTCATTTGATGGCCCGACATCTGCTGAAGTAGTTGCAAAGGATTTCACCACCCCTTTCTGCTTGTAGTCTAATTGCTTCCCATCACTCGAGCTCTTTGTCGGACACTCGTTTTCATAGTGACCCATCTCATTACACTTAAAACATTTCACTAACTATAAATAAAATTTGAACTTACCATCACCTTTATCTTTTTCAGTGCAATCACGAGCCTTATGTCCCATCTTACCACATCGGTAACACTTTCCAGAATTCAGAATACATTCCCCAGCATGCCTTTTGCCAAATTTATCACAAACTGGAAACATAGATTTCTTACCATCAGAATTTTTTGAAGAATTATTCCCTTTCTCCTGCCACCTCGGTCTCTTCTTATGCTGGTTGTTATAGAACACTTGATCATTGGAAAACTCCATTTCCACCTTCTCAGCACATCGAAAAATCTTTTCATAACTTTTAAACTCACGTGAAGCTAATTCCCTTTGATATTTTGGTTTTAATCATGAGTAAAAATGATTGATTTTACTATCAAGGTCTCGGATAAAATTTGGAGCATACCTTGCCAATCAAGTGAATATTTCTACATAGGTAGCCACTGAGTCTTCCTCTTGCCTCAATTCCAGGAATTGCTTTTCCATCCTAATACGAAAATCATTAGGAAAATACTTATCAAAAAATATACCATTAAATTCATCCCAGTCAAGAGCATCAATCTCATCAGCGTCCCTGTTATTTTTAACCATCGACCACCACTGATCTGCCTCACCCTCCAAACGGTAAATAGCAAGACTAACATTTTGATTGTCTGAACACCCCGTGACATCAAAAATCTTCTCCAGTTCTTTAATCCACCCTTCAGCTAACACAGGGTCAGATGAACCTCTGAATGATGGGGGATGTTGCCTCATGAAATGTTCCACCACTGACATGTTCCTCTACGGTTGATCTGGCTGATCTCGTGCATGGATACCACCACCATTTATCGCTTGAGTCAAGTACACCATTACTACAACAAACTGTTCAGTTCCAATTCCAACCATCTCAGGATGCTGATTCAGAAGATTATTTCCTTCTGCATGCCTTCCTAGCACTGCTTCCCTGTTTCCTCTACGGAAAACCATTCTGAACAAACATGTCTTAGATGACGCAACATGGTAATCTTCAAATGCTATATCATTTCAAAAATATATATTTTGGGATAATCATTTAATAGAATTCTAACTCCTAAAGTTATCTAAACTGACCTTTTATACCAACTATAAGGACCCAACATCAAACCATACTTAATCATGAGTTATTACAAGATTACACCTTGAGGGTATTTTCAGGTTTAGAGTTTTAGAGAATTAGATCATAAAACATGCATTAAATTCCACATTTAAACTAAGTAGTTACATAAAAGATAGTAATCATTTTTCCCATTAATGGAAACATATTTAAAAAAAATAAATCATTGATTCTTTCTTGACACTTCCTTGACACTATCATCATATCAGGTACCTTTCCCTTGACCTGTGAAAAACATTTCAAAAACTTGGGATGAGAATAAAAAGATCATTAAGGGATATAAAAATATGGAAAGGAAACATGGGTACATAAATACATAAGAATGAAATCATAATTTACCCATAAAACATAATCACTTTAACATAACTCATCAAATAATGAATAAATCATAGAAATCATAAGACATAAAGGTAACTTGAGGAATTCATAACATTCTTACGTAGGGAGTAACCCTCTTGGTTACGTTTGGAATACCCATCACAGTATATTCCCTAAATCTCTTCAGAGAAACCTTAGCATTTCACTCCTTTGCATTACCCAATGCATTGGAGAGCTATATCGGGCTCACCCGCCCTTAGTTTTCAACGGAACCACCCGTCTTCATAATAATGCCCAAGAACCTCAACATAATCGTATCACATAAAACATGCATAAAGGAAACATAACATTTCCACCTTTCAATCACAAGATATCAATACAACAAATTGCTATAAAAACATTATGATAATCATTTTCAATACCAGAATAAAAGAAAAGTAAAACATGGTATTTTATTTTTCTTTTAAAAAAATTGTATGGCTTGTAGAGGAAGCCGAAACTCAAATAATGGTCACGGCGGCGGAGAGGTCGTTGTCGACGCATACGTATGACAAAAACATTCCCCTTTTCCATTTTGGTAAATTATTCTTATAAAAAAGATTCCTTTTGGATAAATGTAAAAGTCAACGGGATTTATACACCGTATAAAAGAAGGTTGTGTATAAAACAAAATATGCCTCAATGAAAGGAGATTGAGACAAAGTCCCATACTTCGGGTCCGACTTGACTCGATCGTTCATTAATCTCCTGAATAATAAACTTGAGTTAATTTATACTTGTTTAAGAACCTTTTTAAAGTTCATTATTCCTTTTATATCACTAATTTCCATGTCATGAACACTATGTAATTATTTAAGTTAATAACGGTCGTTTTAACAATCATTGGTACTTGAGTCAAAAATAAACCCTTTACAATTACAAATTGTTCAAGTATCCATTATATCTAGAATGGTATTCATGGTGTAGATATGATATATTTCATATATATCCAGTACATTCATGCATTTATAATATTACATAATCATTTAGAGGTAAGAAATGAAATGCACCGTTCATGGAGACGACAAGTCGTACATACACATGAACGCTACTCTCATTTCTATTTCATATTTTATAGAGTGGAATCATAATGATATAAGGGTATATTATAATTATAGTGTAATTTCATATATAATATCATAACTCCATCCTTTATACATCCCACATATGGTATTAACGAATCAAATCACTTTGAGGGAGCGGTAGTCCGCACTTCCTAAAATGAAGATATCACGTTTACCCATAATGGAAACCATAAAGGTATGCCCAAAATGAAAAATACACAAGATTAAGGAAAACATAAACATATTATATATCATATATAAATATATTTTCATCATAATGGCCACCATTGAAGGTGTTAAAAGAATGTTGAACAATCATTGTTTCGGGAGGTAGAAATTCGCCATCCACGGAAACAGTATGTTCTTTAACCATTAGATGTAGGTGTGTGTAGGTGTAGCTTGAATCCTTCTTATAAAAACATCCTAGTATATTTAATATACTGGAGTTGTTACAAAATAAATTAATAAAAAGATTTTAGGGGGTTGGAGAAGAAAAATAAACCAAAAAGACTCAAGTGAAGACATTACCTTAAAATCGGGTAACTCCCTTTGGTTTGAGCTCAAAGGCTTCCTTGGGAAGACTTCTGCCCAAAGTGATGCTTCTAAGAGTTAGAGAGGGATGTTGAGAGAAAAAATGGTAAGGGTTTGTCTGATCAAAATGCTTTTAAGTGTGGGTATGTAGGTAGAGGTGGGGGTCTTTTATAAGAGGAGAGGAGGGGCACTCTTGGAAAGTAAAGAAATGTTACTTTATTTTAAAATGAGTTTCGGATTCAAAAGGTCCCACATTGATATAATTCGAGGATAAGGTGGTAAGGGTTCTAAATCCACCCATCCAATAGGTTTTGGACATGTTTAAGTCATATATTTTACATTATCATTTCATTTTATTTAAATCCTTTATTAATGAGGTAATCGCTGCATCATCATGATGTCATAAATAATTTAATTTATTTAAACTATAAAAATTATAAAAAAATATTATGATGTATGAAATCTTTTTATATTTCCGATGACTATTTATAATAAAAAATATGACTTGTATAACCCCATGTAAAAATTGTTTTAGTAAAATAACTCATGTTTGTGTCATTTTTACTTTAACATTAAATAAAACGTTATTTATGTGATTTCCCAACCAAAGTGGCTCCATGGGGTCCCCAAGTTGACCCATAGATTGTCTTGGTCGGCCATGACACTTCCAATGATGGAAGGACATGTGTCAAGCTCATCTCATATTATTAAAACATTATTTTTACATTAAATTACATTAATTACCTCAAATCGCAATTAAGAACTTAAAAGTTACTATTCACCAAAAAATTATTTTAATCTCATTGAACCACATTTTACTTCTTAATGACAACCATGTATGTCGGATTTTTGAATATCAAATCACAGAAGTGGCAAAGTTTCATTTAAACAAAAAATCAGTTTCTTTAACTACCACTTAGTGGTTTCACTATTCATCAAAAATTGATGTTTTTCAGAAAAATTCCAAAACTTCACCCTAAGCTATATTTGATATTATGAATTCAAAAATGATGTCTATTTTAAAAAATTAAAAACATATAATATGCATTAATTAAATTAATAATTAATTTCTGTTGTCATGACAAATAGCGTGTTTTTATGAAACAATAAGTATCAAAAGATTGACACTAGTTTAAGTCCAATTTCAATGTGAAATTGATTCCAATGACCACCATTGGATTAAATGGAAAAAATATATTCTAATTTCACTTTAAAACCAATTCAATAGATAATCTAATCATATAAATAAATTAGATTAAAAAGATATTTTGAATTAAAATACAACATTTTTCACTATTCATTAAAAAATGACCTTTATCGGAAAAATACAAAAAATTCACACAAAGTAAATTTTGATGTCCCAATGATAAAGAATAAGTTTATTTTAAAAAACATAGCTTATAAAATTGTCAAAATATAGATTTAAAAATGGGTTTCCATTAAAAGGCAGTAAAACAACCTTTTAAAAATATTAGTGTATTCCATGCTTAAGATTGGATTTATTTTCATTTTAAGCCTATAAAACAGTATCTAATTCATTAATAGGCATAGATAAAAATATCTATTATTCATTACTTACTTGGGATGTTACATTAGACCCCATGTCTATGATATCCAATAAATTCCATGGATTGGGCCACAAGTCTATCTCTTACTTGATCCCACAATAAGGGTTCTGACCACAAGGATCTCATTCCATTACAATATGTTTTGTTCCATTTTCATCTTCGTCTCATGTCTCACACACACCCACACTTAGGGTGAACCATAACTCGACTATCCACGTGCTCCAAGTACTTGTAACAATACCTATAAATGTATTAGAATCAATCTATAGGGGAGGTTATATATTGGTAGAAAAGAAAATGTATTCCTGATAATTAGAAAAAACATAAAAATATATGTGATCAAAATCAAACATGGTAACAAGATGTATAATAATACCCATGGGATCATGAATCATATATGGGTCTCCGGTACTTCACATGGCCACACATGAGATCACTGTCAAGCATATCCGAATAATGAATTCCCACACAAAAAATAATATTAATGAAATAAGAGTAAACATTTACCATAAAAGGTTAACCTTGATGTTTATAATCTTAGAGTCTCATTAAGAGATGATACCCAAGTCACACCACTCTCTTTATAGGTCAATTCCACCTAAAAAATAACTAATATGATCCCAAAAAGAATAAATAAATTTTATTGAATGTTATCCAATAATATTCCAGGATAATGAATATAGATATAAACTTTCATTAATCCGAAGATCTTTTAATGATTCTAGAATTTAGATTGATCAAAAGATTTTCTTCTAACACTATAGAACTGCCATCATTATAAAAAATATTCCTGAATCAAATGATATATGGAAATAAAATCCCAATATATTGAAATATATTCCAATATCATGGATTCTTCTCATGAAATTAAGGATCTATCTATAGGAAATGAGATATACTATGTTTTTGGGATCATATACCTTAATTCCTCATCATCAATATCCTTATATCTCACATAATATGACATTGAATAAATTTATTTGATAGAGAATGCATATAGAGTATCTAGAGTTGAGAGGGATAAATGTATGATTAATTACAGATTAAGACATCCTATTATTGGACATTAAATAGTATTGTCATATCATTAAACCATGTACATATGGTTTGGTCCTATGGTTTCTCAAATCATTCACTAACAAAGAAAATATTTTTTCCTCACATAGTTACTCAAATGGTTTGGTCACATAGATTTAACAACCATGTTAAAATAATTAATTTGTCCACTATAATTTCTTAGGTAGTTTCCCAAGTTTTTTTACATAATTTCATTAACTATACTCCTTAATCATACAAGTTGCAATGTTCTTCTTTGATTATACAAATTATTTTTCATAATGTTCAAAATAGATTACTCTGATGAATCAATGATCAAATAATATAATTTAAAACTGGCCAAAAGAAACAAGAATCTCCCAAAAAGTAGCCCAATATTTAAAATCAAATAAACACATTCTTAAAGTATAATCTCCACTCATGAAGAACCATAAAAATTTGTGGATGTTACACCAGACATGGTTCTCTATAATGTCTGAAGCATGTTTCTTATCACCACAGGATTATGAAATAAACCAAGGTATCATCATAAAAAAAATGGATATGATTTAACCCTAGAATACAGATAAAAAATCACGGATTTCTTTTATAAATATATCATGACACATCCATGAACATGATGTCCATTCCATAAAGTAATATTTCCCAATAATTTAAAAATCCATAAAATCATATATAGTGAAAAAAAGAAACTAATACTATATCCAAGATCACATTGAAATTTACCAATAAGACATATATAAAATATCCATATCAATATAAAAAATTTCTATCATAGTAATACTCTAGTGGGGATAATATATAATAACCCAACCATATATGTACTCAAAATGATCCACATGAGTTATACTTCATGAGACTTTATTCTACCCCTTCCCAAAACAACAACCAAAAATTCCACTAATAAGACCCATCCAATTCCATGGTGATTTTATAATTAAATGTGTTATAGAAAACATTGTTTTAATATTCCTAAAGTTATATACAGGGTATGAGTAAAAATCTCCTTAGGAAAAGACCATCAATTAATTTAATATCACTTTCTAAAAGAATCAATAAATCTAGTTTGAAATAAATAATATAAAAAATCACTTGAAAAACATTTCATTACATATAGAATTGGTTTTACTAAAAACTAACCATGTTTCATTAGAATATTTAAACAAGTATTAATAAAGAGAATGTGAGGCCATACGGAATAAACATGTCCAAGTCACTAAATCATGTAATAAAAATAATAATAAACATCAATATATATTCTATATGGGGGTTAGAATAAAAATAAAGTAATGTAAACCAAAGAAGAGAAAAAAAACATGGATCTTTGGCTCTAACCAATGGGGTGTACAATGAAATAATCTAAAAAAAGATTAATTGTACTACTATGTGAGTAAAATAAATTTAAAATCACTGTATAACCTATTTTGGACCAAAATTCCTCCCATTGGCTCTCTCTCAACCCACTTGAAAAAATTACATTGACAGAACACATGATATACTGGGTCTTTCTATTTTTTAATCCACCCACACAACTGTGGTCTCCCATGTTCCAACTATTTCCTATCACATAAAGAATAATAAACCTAAATTCATTAAAAAACATTACTAAATCAACCAAGAATAAAAAAAACAGATTCCTTTTGTAATATCATTTCAAATTTAATTTGAAACCCTAAAACCCACCATGATTCAATTTTTTAAAAAATCATACACACATCAAAACAAACTCCTAGAGAAAAATCCCATTAAAACTATTAAATTGTCACCACATTTCATGGAAAAAAGTTAACACTGATAAATAATCATTATTAATGTAATTTAGTTGAAATTGAATCAATTAAAACCATTGGGAATCCACAAATAAATATTATCCATAGAAAAGAACCACAATGTCGATACACCTTCCTTGAAACCATATTGAAAATTTTTAAAAAATAAAAAATACAAAACATTCAATAAGGAAGGTTATTAATTTCATTAAATCATGAGTAATCCCCATTAAACATACAACATAAACGTCATGTTAAAACCCCTATGGGATCTTAGGTTTTAACACACCTACGAATAAGACGAATAAAAAATCATAAGGGTTCACAATATCATAAATGAAGACATTTTATACCTATGTAAAGAAACAACATCAGATATCCAATGAGACTCAGCAATGAAATATTAAAAAAATATTCTACATGATAATACGGGAGCTTGAAAATGTGATGTGGAGTAAATGAGGGAGTAAAATGAAAAAATTAATATAAGTGTTATAGAAAATTCTAAAAATTTAATGAGTTGGGTGTGTCATAATGTTTTTCATTATAGGTTGGAAATCAATGCACTAATTGTATGGGAGGCATAATCTTCCAAAAATAATTCCATTCAATTTACTTGTGTCCTCTCTAAATTTAATAAAATCCATTAGATTATATGAAAAACACCATTGATCCCCAATAATCCACCCTGTATATTTATCCACCAGATTAATATTGACTATTCACTAGATATATTTCTACAAACAATTATGATTTTCGACCACTAACTCCTAGGAACCCTTTGAAAAAATTGTGAAACAAAAATAAATCTATGAGATACAACTAAACCAGTGGTATCATAATTTTCATTATAATGCCACATTATTTCTATAAATATAGACTATGATTCCAGAATAAAAAATAGATGATTCCATTATTCCCCCATTAAAATATTATAATCCCAAAATTTTTTGATATCACCACCATAATTAATAAGGAAATGAACCAATGGGAATTTATTTTCCAAGGATACACTTTTTATGATAATCAATTATACAAACATTATTCTCAAAAATGATGGTGTTAGTATCCCATTATAAATCATTACACTCAATCACATGGGAATTTTCATCACAATACTTATTCAACTATGACATTTGAAACACATCATTAATCAATGTTATCCCTAGTTTAAAGTCCAAAATATGGGATCATAAAAATATGTGGTAACACTAAATAGGTCAGGGGTGAATTTTAATTTTGAAAATAAAACTATCAATTTTTACAGACCTATTTTTTATCATATATAATAAATACACTTTTCATAATTTTTAGAGTTTATATATTGGTCTGAAACATTATATGATTATCAGTGTTTTGAAAGTATTATAACAATTAAAAAAATTATCTAAATTAGAAATTAGGTATCCAAATTTTATACAAAAATATAATCGTATTTTTCATTATGTAACTAAAAAACTGTGATTGGGGAAAATTCGGTTTCCCTAGCCATGGAAACCCATGATCAAAAATATCAGAATAAACTATGTGTTTCTATCCTTGAAATCCCTTAGTCAAATGTGTTGATAAAAAATACAAACATTGAAAAAATAATAAATTTTAAATATCCTCATAATGAGGATACTAGATGTAATTGTTCTCTAAAGAATTATAATTATTTAGTCACTCAAAGTAAAAATATTTTAATTGAAGCTTCAAAATAGATATTAAATCTTCACTTGTGAAAAATATTCCTCCTCATCATATATAACATTTATTTATAGGAAATTCATCAATTTTCTTATCCACATTTCTCGAAGGTGGGTTGTATATCCTCATAATAACTCTTCATTCCATTAAAATGAATTGTATAGCTTCTCCATATGATGGAAATAATGTCAATACACTACTACTATGTCATAGGATACAATAAGATAAAATCTGTTTTTTCATCTAATGGAATGAATTTCTTTTATCCAATGAATTTAAAAAAAATTCTTATATTCAATTAATTTCATCTATTTGTCTAGGTATAACTTCATATGATGAACATAGTTCTACTATTGATTTATATAATTTAATAAATATTCATCCAATGAAATATGTTATTGAAAATATGATGTAATATATATATATCATTTTCTAATTACAAGGAAAAATTCTGTCCGAAGAACATTGTTTCTTTATCTATAAAAAAATAATTTCTATAAAAACATACTTTGAACTAGGATGTATAAAACATCGTAAACTATAAATTATTAAGTATATTTATTTTGATTATTTAAAATTAATAGTGATTGTTTTAGAAATAAAATTTTACCTCAACATGAAGAATATACTACCTTCCCCAGATTCTTAAAAATCTAAAAGAGTTGGAGATAACCTGACAATAATATCCATTAATTTGCCAAGAAATGATGTTCCTAGTCAAATAAATTCTTGAAGAAACACATTAACACCAAACCCAAACTCTGATGGCTATCGGGGATGGTCAAGATATGACCTTTAGAGACTCTATATTGTAATAATAATATTTTGAATCAAATAAAAAACTATCATCTATTATATTAGACATGGTCCCAACACAGAGTACACACCAAACATATCTAGAAACAATGGATATTGGATCAACCAATAAAAAAACATCAAAATCATTCATATTGAATGAGTATTGATAACTATTTTTGTGAAACAAATGCACCAATCATAGATTACAAACCCACATTCCTTGAAATTCAAGAATAAAATCTTGAATCATTTCATCAATAATCTACATGTGATAAAATACTCTTAAAATCATATAGGATCCTAAGGATTATTGAAGACCCTTACAAAAATAATATGTAAACTAGGTATCACGGTCTAAAGAAATGGTTTATGAAACTCAATAAATCATATTTATCTCTTGAGTATATATGTGTCTTAAATATCCCACCTTTATTGGCTCTTATATTGGAAGGATACAGGATAATTTATTCATCTAATCTATAATAACACCATTAGACTTCTTCACACTAGAGTTTGTGGTAGAAATATCATCCAATTCATTGAAATATCATACAAATTCCCTAATATATTGTGGGTACGGTGAATAATCATGTCTAGTATTTTTCTCTCTATTTTGATCATTTTGTTTGTTGAAAATCCGGACACAAAACCAACAAACAATATCACAACACTTGTATCCAATACTGACATCTCAAATTATGAAACATCTTCTTATCATCCGAGTGAATAATACAACTAGAATAATTAAAATAATTAATTAACTCATGGATCCAGGAAAATGTAACTACTACCAACTTCTTTAATATGTGGGAACTATTTTTCTATTCGTCCTAATCCCTTGAGGATTCACCAATATTTCAAACTATATTATTAAACTAGAAATCTGGGTTAGATACATGATCACAGAAATTGTAATAAATATGAGATGGTGTGACCTTAACAATATTAAATTAAACTCACTCTCCATACTTTATCACATTCAATATTAGATCAAAAAACAGAGTCATCAAAATCCACTTAACAAAAAATTCTACCACTTATGTGATCGATAATTTCATTCTCCAGGCTTAAGTGACTACATTACCCTTCCCCTAGGTAGAGTATTATTTCCTATTATTTCATTAATTTTTCTACATAAATAAATAATATATTAAATATTTTATTTGGAAATCTATTTTGAAAAAAAATTTAAAACCATGATATATGTTGAAAATTAAATAAGACTATTAAAACTATTCTTTTAAGATATATTATTGATATTTCAAAATCAATAAATAGAATCAGAAGAAATGGAATCTAAAAGTTAATTTATTTATGATAAATCCAAATATTTCATTTTCATAATGTAGGTATCTTCACTAGCTATTTCCCTAGACAAATACCACGCTAAAATTGAAAACTTATGGTTTTACTATAACTATATACAAGATAAGTCCAAGTTAATGGAGATTGTCCCAAGATCGATGATGGTTGAACCTCCAAAAAATGAATTATATCCATAAAATATCTGATATATATGTATTATATAGATATAAAAAGAGATCATTTAAGATGAAATTAGGATGAAATTTATATGTAATAAAATATTTATATGTTTAGAAATATCATGAATTTTTATACTTTTGCAATGGTTTTTTTTTTCAAAATCCATATTATGCATATATAATGTATGTTATCATAATGTGGAATATTATTTCATGGAAAAAGTTTTATTTTGATTTAATGATGAAAATATACATTTATTGTATTAATAATGTGTTTACATTATATTAATTAGTAATTTTTAGGAAAATAGGAAATGAATATACATAAATTTATTTTCTAAAAAAAATGTTAATCCTGATATTTTAATATTTTTTAAAAGTAATTTATGAAAATTTTAGAATGTGAATTTAAAAAATTTAAATTTATTTCAATATTATTCATAAAAATATTATCATATTATAAATTTCTGATATTTATCATAAATATATAAAAATTTCTCAATAGGGATAAATATAGGTTTTACAAATAATATGGATTGTATGAAATTATTTCTGTATATGTTTAAATTGAAAATTCCTGATACATTTTTCTAAAAAAAACGTGTATTTTATAATTGACATAAATATTTTTAAAATATTATTTTAATTTATTAGGGAATATTTCACATTCTAGTAATAAGTTATAGTTTCAATAAAATTCAATACGTTAAACAATAATTTTTTTAAATTTAATTTTTATCAATTCAATAAATTTAATGTTATTAAATAGATAAAAAATTGAGAATCAGTAGGTCCAAATATTCTAATATGGACCCCTAATTTATTTGGTATAAATATCAAGTCACCTTATGTCAAAACTAGTCACCAATTTAAATGATAAAATACTAAAAGTAATAATTTGAAAAATAATAAGACTAAAACAAATCTAAAACATTAATGAAACCCCATTTTTGATGATTTATTGAGCTCGTGTATTCCCAAACCCATCGTTTCTCAAATTTTGGAGCTATATTCCTCTATATTTTCTTCCTATTATTATAAATTCATGGGTATATATTAAAACCCAATCACTTTTCACTTTTAAAAGGGCATCTCATCTTGTAACTTATCCTCAAAACACAACCACATAATATAAGTGAAATGTATTCTCCATACTCTCCAATATAACCCTATCCACATTAAGGGTGTTAAGGTATTTTTAGAATACCATTCCTTAAAGACTCAAACCCATTCGTAAAATAGAAAATCCAAGAGGTGAGGTGTTATACCCTAACATATCTTTCTCATTTCTATTTTCTTCTATGAACACCTTATTTATAGAATTTTATTAAAAAAATAATAATGTGAAAATAATATTATCCTTAGTATAGTAATAGGATATTTTAATTATTGTATATTCATTAATCACCTTTTTCATTTTTATATTAATACAAATATGTGAAAGGTGTGTTTTTGCAGACTGCCGCCTAAAAAAATAAAGATGTGTTTTCCATTATCACATAAGCTAGATGGTCCATGAATCAAAATTAATATATAATTATTTTATTTATAACAGATTTATTATTTATTAATCCTTCATCAGATTAATTATTTATCTTGTTCCTTATAAAATTAGATCATCATCGATGCATAAGTATGTACTACCTCCTCCAGGCTAAGATAAACACCAATTTTCAATATATATTTTATTTTATGTATCTAAGAATATGTTCAATGTATAAATTTTATTTTAATGATATGAATATGGTTCTGGTAACAAAAATTTTATATTCTATAAAATCTAGGAAAAGGTAAAGAATAGTTATAAAATCAACTAACTTAGATAAGAAAATAATAAAGAAAAAAACATATTCATACGAAGTAATTTATTCTTATTGATCACTTTATCTATTAAAATTTTATAATTCTAATATATAACACTAAATGGTAACATTTTTCATTTGGTATTGTTATATTTCAACAAAATCACTTAATAATTATTTATTAAACATGGCATATTTATGATTTTTTTAGTTTGACCAATTACTTGAACTATCACCCAAATTTATATCATTGATATCTAAAAAATATGTATTTAATGGTGTAATATGATATAAGTATTTAAATAATGATTATTTATTTTTTAAAATGGGTTATGTAAATATTTAATTCACTAAATAAGGAAATACACATTGTAGCTAAAAAGTCAACAAAATATGATTGATAATGATTTCATCTGTAAGGATAATAATAAAGCACCCATAAAAGAAATTTTAAACATTATAAATCATTATAGGTCATCCCATATATAATTTATAAGGACATGGAATTGATATAAATTTATGAAGAACAAATAATGATACTACTCATACGAAAGTAGAATTAATAGATAAACATATGATTGGGGAAAATAGTTAAAAACCAACCAATTTTTAAATATTTTTTGTGTTGATTGTAAATGGAGAATATAAATTCTTATATTTTTGAATAAATTTATTGGTAATTTAATTTGAAAAGTTTTTTTTATATTGGTGAAGGTGACGAAGGAATCGAGACCAATGTAATTATTTTCATCACAAATTTCATTATTTGAGAAATTTTTTATTGGGAACTAAATTTATTTTATGTACTAGATACACTTCCTAATTGAGATATATTATCATGAACTACCATTAAATCATGTAAAATTATGATAATTTTTATGATATATCTTTCATGATATTTTTTAGGTTGTCCTCATGTTGTAATGGTTTTTTTAACTCATTTCTCATTCATTGAGTTATCACAATTGTTTTTAAACTATTTGATATTTATTTGTTAAATTATTTCTGATGATTTTATTATTTGAAATTTATTTATTAATTATGCGGATTAACATTTTTAAAACATAAACCCCTTCTCAAAAGTTTCTTAAATTGTGGACAATGTTGTTTGAAAGGGGCGTTGGTAACTCAAATTGATTTTGTTGAGTTATGTGATGGATTTTTAAATTCTACATAATATATTTTACTTTAGAATTGATTTACCATTTTCTATAATTTTATCTTTTATCATTTTGTGTAAAATTAACCTTTTGATTCAACACCCCATAGTTGATATTTCTCTCACTTGAAATTATACTCTTATAAAGAAAAAACACGGCTATCTTTATTAGATCATTGTTTTGAGAACATTTTTTTACATATAACCATTGTCCACAATTCATATACTGAAATTCATATTTGAATCAATTTATGTGAGGTTCATAATTTCAATTTCCATATTTAAAAAAATGTTTTATTTTCAATTTATTCAATTTGGTTTTTTAATTAAGGTAATTAAAAATAAGAAAAATGGAATTCCTTTGAAAATTAAATGTCTTATATTTGTCTTACATTTTTATCCTTATCTCAAGGAAGATATTTTCCATACTTTCAATCTTTACGTACAACCCTCTAATATGATTTATTATGTTATCCTTTTGGGTTATAGAATTTTGTATCGATTGAACAAGTTTAGGTGGTTATTTATGTCATATCATTTAAAATGTTATATGAACCCCATTCTTATTTGTAGGATTTAATAATTGTATAATATCATGTTTTTTTGTGTCACTCCTGTTTGGTTAGTCTCTAAGTTATGATAGGTCCCTATATATCCCTGAAATACATTACATAATGCATTATTTCTTATGATATAATTCTAAAACAACTGGTGATGATCCATCTGATATGGTGAACAAGTTTCAATGCTCGATACAATATAGGAAACGTTTTGTGATGTATGTTACAATATAGGAGATATTCTATAATGGATAATGCTTAATTGGAAACATAGATTGATTACTAATCCCCAATGTTGAGTTTTTGATGTTATGTTCTTCCCACATTATTTCAATATATATCATTTCTATTCCCAATTCACAATATTTCTGTCACATATTTTTTGAATATCTATTTCATTTTATATGATTGACTATACCAGATTTATTTTTCTCCCATTATGAAATATGAATAGTTTTTATGATTCAGTGTTTTTTAATTTTATATTTCTCCCCCTTTAAGGTTTTACTATATATTTATGATCTTAACATGGGAAAAATGATGATACGTTTTTGTTTACTTAATTTAAATTGGAAGTTACCCCTTTTTTTTTACTATTTCCTCAGTCATGAGGACGAGGTTACCTTTATAGAGATCAAGAATAAAATATGGTATGATAAAAATTTGGGTAAATGTTCACAAGAGTTTTAGAATAATTCTCTTATGTAGCTAGGATAAAAAGACCCCAAAATGATAAATTATCTATATTTTTAGTTTATTCTGTAGTATAATGTTTTAATTTTGGAAATGACTTTCAATAATGGAATGACTAGCTTGGTTCATTGTAGCCCTTATTAGATGAAATGTGTAGTTATTTAAGGATAATTGTTTAGTTAAATATTTTATTATGGTTATATAAACATTTTGAAAACCCTATATATGTGCTTAATTATATGATGATACTGTCATATATTATTAATGTGGGGATAGGTCGTTCTCCTATAAATACACTCTTATATTGATATTGGGAAGTGGATACAACTATTAAACTTATTCACCTTTGTTTACCCACATTGAAATTGTTTTTTGTCATTGAAATAAACAACAATCTGATGCATGAGGAGCGGGCCTATGATTTCACACCTATCTATATACTCTTGAGATAAATGTTTGGGTTGATCATATACTATTTAAGAAAGGCTGTGAAAGATTAATTTCCAAGATACATTGAGGGATATTATTGAGTTGTGTGGGAAAACCCCATATTAATTAGACTAGGATAAATTAATATTGATATTGGTTAAACTAATGGAATTAAAGGGTATTAAAATTGTAAAATACTGGGTTTTTTAATTGAGTTTAAATATTAATGTATTTGAATTTTTTCTTTTTTTGGATGGGTGAGTCTCAAAACCAAACATAGGGTTGATGTTTCATGAGATGCGATCATTTGAATGTGTTCATATCATAATTTGGTAAAGGATTGAAGAGTTTATCGGGTGGATTATTTGAATTTAGGAGAGTTGGATCGAGAAAATTTTGTCTTTTATGGAATAGAAGATATCACACGATTGGAGCGCAAACAGTCAAACAGTGCGGCATGCTATAAGAAGCTGTGTAGCGTAATTCTGGGAGATAGAGGCACTCGTATGGTCAACACATGGTTAGAAAAATCCTACAAAAAAACCATGTGAGTTGAGTGTCTTAAATAGAGGCCCTTGCATGGTCAGTGCCCATTTAGGCAATAAATGTGGAATAAACAAGATGATGTGAGTTCCTTTGAATAAAGGTTCAACACATTTGGCATAATATATTCCAAGACATGTGATCCAAACCATGTAGATTACCCAGTTTTGGGTTTCATGTTTATTATTTAAGTTTCCAACTGAGGGGGTTTTAATTAAATATCTTCATATGAGGGTTTTTAATTAATAAACTCATTATTAAGTGAAATTTAATTAATTGATTACCAAATGTGGTTTTTTAAATAAATTAGTTCGAGATAGTTTAATTAAATGATAATGAGGTAGAGTTTTATTTAATTAAATCTAATTGAATGGAATTTATTTAAATGAGGTTGAGATGGAAGATGGAGAATTTTTTTAATTGTGTAGAAGAGATTTTAATTAAATGAAATTGAATGATTTAATTTATTTAATTAAATTGATATTGGAAGAATTTAATTAAATAACGTTGATTTTGATATTTTATCTAATTAAAGTCATTGGAGAAGAATTTAATTAAATGATGATAAATGGGGGAGTTACTGGGTTTATCAAAGATGAATTTAAATTAAATGATTATAATAATAATATGGTTGTTATTAATATTATTTTTAATATTATATAAATTCATATTAATATAATTGCAGATTAATTGAGAGAGATACGTAGTGGGAGAGGCACACAATAGGCTGAGGTGTGACCCCTCACCTCTTTCTCCCTTGGTGAGGTGCACCACCCCTAAACCTGACTCCCTCTCTGCACGCTAGATTTTGGTGGTTCCTTCGCATAAGTTATCTATCTCATGGAGGTAATTCCATTTGTGATTGTTCTATTCCTCACATCAACCGTCTCATCTCTCCTTCACTTAGTCTCCATAAGGCTAAAACCCTATGGCCCATGATTAATTCGGTTTCTTCCCTTCTTCTAATTATATGTGGTGCAGATGATGTCTCAAGACCCCTTGGTCTATTTTTCGACAACTATCATTGATTGTTTGGCGGTTTTTCTCAATTCGGTTCACCACCTTCATATTCGGTTAAGGTTTTATACCTGTTATTTGTTATATACCCCTTGAAATAGATTCTTACAGTGTATTTGAGTTACACTGAATGAATTAGAAGTGTGGTGTTCCTTGCCACACTAATTAGGGGTGCCAGTTATCATTGTAGAGAGATGTGACCAATTCCGAGTGCACAAATTCTATTGTGTAAGTGAGAGAGAGAGAGAGAGAGCACTGTGGATTGAGTTAAAAAACATTTTCCCAACCAGTTCTTTGAGGTAAGGTCCTCAACTGGGCTTTAATTGGAAAAATGTAGTTTTGTTGATTTTCTACTTTTGGATAATTTAAACTAAAATTATGCTATGAAATTCTTGTGTTAAATAATTTATAATATTAAAAAATTATGTTTTTGTAATAAAACACCTCCATCAGAGGTGTTCTTCAATCTAGTTAACAATATAATGTATAGAGTGATATGTTCGTTTAGCTTGATGTTTTGTGATTTTCTATTTATTTCCTCTACATATTGATACATAGGGGTTAAGCGGTAATTAGGAGTATTGGGTGAGATTATTTTAGATAATTAATTGGATAACTAATTACAAGATAGTGAATTGGATAAGTTAAGATAATTAATTTGTGAGTTAATTTTGAACCTAGGGAATTGAAATTGAGATAATTAAATTGTGAATAAATTATGTTCTTTTGCAGAAATGTTCTAGATGATTAATTATTGTAATTAATTGTGGGAAGTTGAGATTTAGAATGGAATAATTAATTTTGAATAAATTATGTTCTTGACTTTATAATATAGATAATTAATCGAGGGATTAAATATGGAATGTGGAATTGGATATGTTGAAATAATTAACGATTATGTAATTATGTGACTTGATTTTTGATTAATATAATTAATTGTGAGATTAATTATGATGAGTTTTGATTTGGATTAGATAATTTATTGTGAAGATTTAGTTATGGGATGAGATTTGTTTTAATATATTAATTTATTAATGAATTAATTAATGGAATGGTGGACTTATTTAATTATGGGGTTAACTAATGGTTTTTGATATGTTTCACTAATTGTTGTATTAGTATGGAATGAATGTTGATAATTCTTAAGGAATTAATTATTGAGATTGGCATTATTAATGAGTATTAGGTTCTACACATGGAATTCTTGACCAATGTAGAAGTTGGGACTTGGACACTACGTTCCTCCAAAATAGTTACCTAAGTGCTTAGATGTAAGGAGTAAGACATGGTAATCTACACCAAATGAGAATGGGTGTGTAAAACATGAAGATCTACACCGAATGAGAATTGAGGTGTTTGACATGGTGTTTAAACACCAAATGAATGGGAATAATGAATTATAAAATTGAATGAGAGATGTGGATTATTCTTGAGTTAAATGAGATTAAATAAATAATGGTTGAGAATAATTAAAATTCTTCCATGAGTTGAAGTCTGTATTGAGGAATATAAAACCATGGGAACCTTGGAGATAATAAATGATTAAATAGAGAATAATTGGTAAAGTGTATAATGGTATTTATGCTCGATAAATATGCTTGTATAATTCTTGTGAAAAATATTATACTAGCTATAGGTCGAAGTAGGTATCATCATCAGGTGTCCCTTTGGAACCTAGATGGGTTCTTGGTTATTTATTCAGTTCTATTATTTGTATTGAATATATTCACAAGGTTTTTTATATTGCATTTCCTATATTGATCTTTAAAATTAGAGGTCCCGACCTACTGATATGTATATCTCACACCCTATTCAGGCCAACATTACACTGGGTTACCTGAGTACACATTCCTGTATGCAGGAATTTGGATTCTTGCTTGTGGTTATTTACTAATACAAGGGAGTTAGGAGAAAAGGACCAAGTGGGAGCTCGACACGATTATGGAGATCACCATTGGGGCTTTGAGTCTTTTCTTTATTTCTTTATTAGAATGTAAATCATGTTTTTTACATCTTTCCAACATGTATCACTATAGAATGCATTCGTTGCATAAACTTGTGTTGTCCATTTTTGTTATTCAGTTGATTATTGATTTATATTTGATTCTAAAATTCATTGAGTTTATTATCTATTTCCACTATGCTCTATGAATATGTGGGTATAGCCTCTCCACTAACTATCTATAGACCCTTACTACGATTTTCCAGCCTCTAGCATATGGGGATTTGTGCTTGAGGTCCTGTAGAGACTGGTCTGGCTACCAGTTTGAGGGTAAACTAGCTTGGGATGCTAAAAGGTGGTATCAGATGTTCCAACATTCGATCTTTTTCCATTTTCATTATTTTTTTTTGGTTTTTAGGTAGCAGACTAAGAAAGTGTCGGCATTAGGTTAATAGTTGGGTTTGGGGCTGATCACCCCATGTATGGGAAATTAAAAAGTTACCAGGGTACGGAATTGATGTTTATACTATTTGAGGTTATAGTTTATATGATTTCGCCTTGAGTGACTAGTGTATTTTCTGCTGCCTATCGATTTTAAGAATTTTGAAAATTTTCTGTAGCTTAATTTAAAAATGAATTTTCATTACATGCATAATCATAGTTACATAATGATTCACATTCCTTGCATATCACAATCCATGTAGTTACATTAGTAGGATGCCACCTAATTTTGATTGTGTTCCTTAGGTGGAATGCCATTTTTTGATTTGCTTCAGTATGCCCATTTCATGTTTCAGTGAGAGATATAAGATGTTGGGGTATTTATATTCCATGTTACCACTATTATTAGCATGTTTTGATATAGGTCCATGCTTCTATTTTATATCATGTTGTTCTGTTACTACTTATGATAAAATTATATTTATGTTTTGATGTCTAAATGAAGTCATGAGTAGAAAATTGATTGATTTCATTTACAACAAGATTAAATTTC
Organism: Viscum album; assembly: GCA_963277665.1. Lineage (NCBI taxonomy): Eukaryota > Viridiplantae > Streptophyta > Magnoliopsida > Santalales > Viscaceae > Viscum > Viscum album. Next base: position 124,333,841 of record OY728128.1, read on the forward strand.
AATTATAAGGTGTATGGGTGCCTTATGACTAGAATAGGGTAACTCATGTATTCAAATGATTTAATAAGTGGCTTCTAAATTTAAAATGTTAAAATGAAATTTGATATGGTAAATGGGATCCAAATTCCAGTTGTAAGGTGTATGGGATCCTTATCTATTGGTAGATAGAGAACCGTGAGACTGATCCGGGTATTACTATATGGTGTTTTAAAATGGTTTTAAATTTAAACGTAATGAGTTTTGTGAAAATAAACTATTATAGGGTTAATTTCTGATGAACCTGGATGTTTTGAAAAAATGGGACCCTCACAAGTCACCATATAATTTAACAGAATTTAGATGCTGAATTTCATTTTTATAAAAAATTTATACTTAATTATAATTGATAAAGTGGAAGTTTGTTATTGTTTTTTTGTGTTTCTCATGGGGTGTTTAAAAACCCATGTTTTTTTTGTGGAATAGTATTTTTGGTTTTTTTTAAAATTCATTGAAATTTTTAGAGGTCAAAATTAATTAAATGGAAAGGATAAAATGAAAAGGTTGATTTTAAGCCTAGTGATGTAGATTTTTCATAACAAAGATATAGCGTTGAGGTGTATGATTTATAAGGGACTAGCCCATAGTAGGTATCACCCATAAAGCTTGAGATGTTTTGTTTCTACTGTGATCTTTTTTATGTTTTTACCATTAAAGTGTTGTTGTCCTTAGTATGACTTTTGGGTTTGCAGAATGAAACATTTTTTTTGAGGGATGGTCATTGTATCTTGAATCTTGAAAAGATAATATGAATTGGGAAACGCTTGGTACAGAAAGTTAGACATTCCTTGGGCATGGTCATCTGTTAAAGACTTCTATGGGTTAAATCCGGAGTATAGTGTTTCAAGTGTTAGGAGAAGTTCACCCCACTACTTGAGTGGAATTTTTTGGGACTCTGGTATTTTGACACACCTATATGTATAAGTTCCATCTTTCATGACATATGTTCATGTGGTGATCATGGTTCATAGAATATCACACATGCATTTAAGGTGTTTATGAAAATTTGTGATAGAGAGCGACTGATCTTTTCAATGAGGACATGGAAACTCAAATGGTGGGTAATGTTTCATCAGTATGATTTTGGAAGAGTTTTAGTTGTAATATTGGATGAAACTAGTATGACTTTGATGATAGAGGCATCGAGGTTTGGATGATGACGTGTCAGTAAAAGAAGCAAAGCCTTTTTGTAAAGAGTAACCCAATGATAGTTTGATTGATCATTTACTGACCGAGGTTTATTCATGGTATTCACTTTCGAATTAGAAGAGCATGTACCATATCTTGACCTCTTCTTAGAGGCATCGAGATAGCATCATTCATACATTGTGCTAATCTTTTTAATGTTTTAAAAAGTTATTAGACTGGATAAGTGGTTGTTAATTGGGTCATGCATGGGATGCATGGTTCTTTTGGTTACAGTTTTATTTATGTTGGGAAACGAAAGTTTTAAAGTATCCTTATGATGTATTAACAGGGAGAGGTCACCTGAAGTTGAGTGTGAAATTTGGTTACATGCGGTTGGAGATGGAATCTTTTTAAAGGCACGTCGTCGTTTTAAGGGTGACTGTAGGTTTTTGGTATGGAAATATCATTTGAGGATACGATGATGGAATCACATCTATAGTTTTTTGTTCTATGTTATGTGTTGTTTTGATGTATTTCGTTGTATTCAGAGAACTTAATCATGTTTAAAAAGATTACGCCATTGGGATTGTGATTTGGTGAAAGGTGTGTTTGGTGTTTTGAAACATAACATGACTGTTCAAACGAGACTTCATGACCTGGGAGGGTTGGTTGATGTTGTATTATTCATGATGGCTTCTCAGGGATGGGAAGTTTTTAAGGTATGTAAATTGTAAGGTCATGTTTTGTTGAAATGGGTTCGATTATGATATCCTTTAATCTTTTTCATTTTTTGAATTGAACAGTCTTAAAAAAAGCATTGGGTTGATGTTTTGGGAGTTTGGATCATTTAAATGTGTTTATATCAGACTTGAGTAATGGATTAAAGACTTTCTTGGACGGGTGATTGGAAATCAGGAGCATCAGATCAAGAAAGGTCAAGTTTTTAAGGAACATAAAAGAACGCACAGTTGGTGCACAACATGTTAAACAGTGTGGCATACTATAGGAAATTGTGAAGCTTAATTCTAGGAGACAGAGGTGCTCGCACGATATACATATGGTTAATGAAACTATTTGCAATAAAAAAATGTAATGTGACTATCATAAATAGAGTTGCTCACACGGTATGCACACTGTTAGGCGGACTATATAAATCATACTGTGTGAACTGGGTTCCGTAGATAAAAGGTTCTGCATAGTTAGCACATGATTTTCCAGACTATGTGAGCCAAATTGTGCTGCTTTCTAAATTTTCTGTTTTTGGGAAAAATTACAAAATTTATGGCTGAGTGTGATTTAATTAAATTTTATGATATGGGAGATTTAAATTAATTAAATTCTGGGTTCTATGAGATTTAATTAATTTAGAAGAAATGGAGTTTAATTTAATAAAATTAGTATTTCGAGAATTTTATTACATGATAATGACTTGGAGTTTTATTTAATTAAGTCTAGGTGAATGGAATTTAATGAAATGATGAATTGATTGAGGATGGGGAATTCATTTAATTGTTCTGAAGAGTATTTATTTAAATAGAGTTGAATGAGGGAATTGATTTAAATAAATTATGGTTGGATGAATTTAATTAAAAAATGTTGAGTTGGATATCTAATCTAATCGAATTTGTTGGAGAATAATTAAGTTAAATGAGGTGAAATGGCGGTGTTATGGGGTTTATCAAAGAAATGATTAAATTAAATGATAATAATAATAATAATTTTTTATTATAATTATTATTATATTAATTCTTATAAATCTAATTGTGGTTTAATTTAGAAAGAGAAGAGGAGGGATATGAGCACATCAGGCTGAGGTGTGACCCCCTCCTCAAATTCTCCCATGGGGAGGCACACCACCCCCAACCTGACTCCCTCTCCACATGAGTAATCATCATTGTTCCCTAACAGAAATTGTCGGTCTCATTGAGGTGATTCCTTCCCAACTTGTTCCATTTATTGCAACTGTTGTCTCATCTCTACATCGATTGGTCTCTATTAGGCTGAATCCCTAAGGCCTGAGATTAATTTTTTTCTTCCCTTCTTCCAATTATATGTGGCGCGAATGATGTATCAAGACATGTTGGTCCTTATTTTTCCAACTTTCACCAATTGCGTGCTGGTTAATCTAGATTTGGATCCCCTCCTTCATATTCAGGTAAGGTTTAATAACCGTTATTTGGTTCTTCACCACTAGAAATGGATGTTATGGTGTATCAATGTTGCGGTGAATTAATTGGAGGTGCAATGTTCCTCTCAACACTAATTGTGGGTGTCAGTTATCATTTTAGGGTGATGCAACCAATTATGAGTGAAAACACGCTATTTTTGATTTTTGTGTGTGCGAGCACGTTATGGTTTGGGTTAGAATGTATTGGACAAACCCATTCCTTAAGGTTGGGTCTGGAACCTTGATCTAATTGAAAAAATGTAGTTTTTGTTGATTTTCAACTTTTGGATGATTTGAAATGAAATTTTCGAATGAATTTCTTTGTGTTAAATAATATGATAGATTATAATACCACGTTTTTTTAATAAAATCCCTCCAATGGAGGTTCACTGCCTTCAAGATAAAAACGTAATGTTTAGACTGATTTCTTCGCCTATCTGGTTGTTATATGATTTCCTATTTATTCCCTTTATAGATTAACTTAATTGGGTTAACTATTAGTTATGAGATTGTGTAGGGTAATAAGGGATAATTAATTAAAGAATTAATTATGAGGTAGTTAATTGTATTAGTTAAGATAAATAATTTTTGAATTAATTACGATAATATAGATTTGAAAATGAGAAAATTAATTTGGGAATTAGATATGTTATTTTGTATTTATTTTATTTATAATTAATTGTTGAAATTAATTATGTAAAAATGATATTTAGATTGGAATAATTAATTTATAATTAACCATGTTCTTTATTTTACGACGTAGAAAATTAATTGGTGGATTAAATATGGAATGTGGAATTGGCTATATTTAAATAATTAAAGATGTATTAAATATGTGCCTAGATGTTTGATTAAGAAAATTAATTATGAGATTAATTATGACGATTTGTGATTTAGATTGGATTATTAATTTTTGAGAATTGATTATTGTATGATATTCCTGTTAATATAATAATTAATTGACTAATTAATTAATGGAATTGTGGAATTAGTTATTTGTGGTCTTGACAAATGGTTTTTGATATGTTTCACTATTAGTTGGATTAGTAAGGGAAAGAATGTGGATAATTATTGAGAAATTAATTATTGAGCTTGGATTAGTTAATTTTTGAACTAATTAATGAATGATAATTAAGGGCTAGACGTGGAATTCCAGAACAATAAAGATGTTGGTAATTGGACACGGTGTTCCTCCACAACAACGATCTAATCACTTTGATGTAAGGTTTTAGGAATGGTGATCTACACCAGATGACAATTATGTAGTTAGACAAGACCATCTATAATAAATAATACATGGGGTTCTGATATTAATTTCAAACATAAAATGTGGGACAATAGTGAATAATGATGTGAATGAGAGATGGGGATCAAAACTGAGTTAAATTCTATTAAAAAAATAATGGTTGACATGACTAGAATTTCAGTATGAGATGAAGATAGAATTTAGGTACGAGAAACAATAAAAACACTGGAGATAATAAATTATTAAATAGAGAATAATTGTTCAAAGTGTTAAAAGGTATTTATTATTGAAAAATATAGTTGTATTATTCTTGTGAAGAATTTTAAACTGGCTACGGGCCGAACCAAGTATTGTTGTCCAGTGTCCCTTGGGAACCTAGATGGGTTGTTGGTTATTTCTTCAGTTTTGTTGATACTATGTAATATTTGCACAATATTTTGTTATATTTCATTTTCTATATTGAGCTAGAAAATCGGCTGTCCATGCCTACTCATACGTATATCTCACACCTTATTTGAGCCGCCATTTCACTGGGGTACCTGTGTAGACATCCTTGTTTCTAGGGTTGTGGAATCTTTCTTGTGGCAGGTTTATATGTACTTGGGAGTTAAGATCAATGGACCGAGTGGGAGATCGGGATGCTCATAGAGATCACCCATGGGGATTTGGTACCTTTATTTATTTATTTAAGGGAATGTAAAGCATACTATTTTTTATTTCTTTCTCAAATGTATTCCCATGACATGCATGGATTTTATAAACTAGAATTGACCATTTTCATTATTCAGTTGATTATTGTTTCATATCTTCTTCTGTTGTTGTCTGAGATTGTTATCTATTACTATTTTTCACTACGAATATGATGGTATAGTCTCCCCACAGACTATCTAATGACCCTCTTTGCTAGTAAGTAACCTCTGGAACACAGGGATATGCGCTTGAGGTCATGTTGCGATTGGTACAACTACCAGTTTTAGGGTAAACCGGGTCGGGATGCTATAATAATGACGTAAAAGGGTAAAATTATTTAAGGTTGAACCCCTTTAATATTATCTACTATGATAATTACCTATAATTTTAAATATTATTCACGCATGTTAACACTTTTGTTTTTATAAATGGTGGGAACATGGAGGAACCATGTTAATAATGGATGAGGTGGATAATATAATAATTTTATAAGTATCCAATGAAAAGGTATAAACATTGGTGATGAAAATATTTGGGTTATTATCACATGACTATGGAGAGTTTTTATTATCAACATGATTATTTTTTACAATTTAAACACATTAAAAAAGATATGTATGGTGTTTAATGGATGCTCATGTGATGACGATGATGAAAGAACGATGATTAAATTTCCTTGATGTCAAAAAAGTAGGAAGAGAAACCTAATATAAAGTCATAATGGGACTAGAAAATATTTAATTTATCGTAAATATAAACATCAAGAATTAAGGGTTCTTGGAAAATGGTATTGTTATATTATCATGATGGAAAAAAATAATATTTTTATTAAGGTTACACTAACAATTCTATGATATAGATTTGATAAATTGGAGCATTATAAAAATCCACACACCAATCCATGTGATTATTATTAAATTCGTCACTAATATTCTTCTAGTCCCTAGGATCAAAAACAATATGAAATATTATCTACTGATGTGGATGATCAAAAATAAATCCTTCTAGGTAATCTAATGATTCACTATATAATTGTTAATGTCTTATTTCATTTATATTTTTATCTAATAATATATGTTTTATATAAAATATTGTCAAATAATTATTTTTTCCACATTATACGAATATTTTTTACGGTTCTTTGGATTATGATTTAAGAAAATATAATTTTAATTCCTTTTAAAAAAATTAATTTTATTTTCCAAAATGAATTTTTTCTCCCTACATTGAGGAATAAATTTCTAGAGTGAGGTAAAAAATTCATAATAACCTAATATATTCTATCAATGAAAGGATGATAATAGGAACAGACATGAAATATATTATATAATACGGGTCATTATACCAACTGATGTTAGACTCATTGAACAAATGGTTTGAGAAAAAATCAGTATAAGGTATATTCCTATTTGAAGGAAAAAGATGCCATTCCATAGTATGTAACATTAACTTCTCTCTATAAATCGTATCATGATTCATATCTATAATTTACATTCCCTAATCAATTGTAATTGGTATATGATAATTAAAATTTCAAATTCCTAATTCTTTTAAGGGGGATAATGTAATGTCCCATCATATCATTTCATATTCTCTTTAAATTGAAATAATATTAAATTCATTTTTTCACAAATTATACATAACTAAAATATAATAGAATGGTAAATTTTAAATAATAAATATAACTCTAAAAACCAATTAGATATATTTTCTTTTATAAATTGAAGTAACTATATTTAAGAATCTGTAAAGAAAATATGAGGAAATAACATCTAGAAGTAGATATTTTCTTTTTTAATTTGTTTCTATTAATCTTAGATGGAGGTATATTTTTTATGGTTTTACCAAGAAAATGATCATGATAAACTCCAGAAATTTCATTTTTCGAAAAACTGTACATTGGGGAAGATCATTCTTTTGGAGATTTCCCTTTGATCCATGCGAGTTTAACCACTAGAAGAGGTTGTAACCAGAACATATATAAATCATATTTCTTATGAGGATATAGTAAGTGGAAATTTGTTTTAAAATTTGTATGATATATGCATTTTAAAAGATATATATTTATATATATATATATCATGATATTTTATACTTATTTAAAAGTCATTTCTTTTCAATTGAATTTATGGTTAAAATTTTAGTTTTCTGAAATTTTAATTTTAATTTTATGTACACATTTTATTATGATTGAATTATAATAAGATATATTTATTTTATGAATAATAATTTAACAATAGATTCATTATTAATTTGTATGAATAAGAATATTTAATTAAAATTTTTTTTACTATGAAATAGTTTTTCACTATAATATATAATTTAATTTAATTTAAAATTTAAAAAATTTTGAATGATAAATTGAAAAATTAAATTAATTTATGTATACCAAAAAATAATATCCTTACATTAAAATCTGATATTTTCTTAATAATCATTTTTATGTGAATAGTAAAGAAAACAATTTTAACAAATAACTTGATTTGGATGAAATTATTCGTATTTATATATTAAAAGGTAATTATTGAAAAACAAATTATAAAAAAGTAATTATTTTATAAGTTATTATAGAGTTTTATATTTAAAAAAAATTATACACCCTTATTTGACATTTTCGAACATGGGTTTTAGTTTTCAAACAAATTATTTTTAGTATACTGTAAATTTATTATTTTAATTTTAATGTTTTAAGTATTAGAAATTTAATTTCATTAAAAGAATTTTAAATATTGAATCCTTAGTTAAAAATTATCTAATATCGGGTAATTTCTTTAATAAAATAACTAATTTCCCATATGTAAAAAAAGTTATTGATAAAAAATATAAAATTGTAAAAATAATAATTCATGGTGTAAAATGTTCGAAATAATAATAATAAATGTGTGAAAAATATTTTTTCTACATGTTAGACCTTATCCCTTCTCCAACCCATTATTTTTCAAATTATGGATCCACATTCTCAAATAGTCACTTCTAACTGTTGGAATGTTTTGTGTAATTTAAAAAATAGCATCCCCTTTACCTTATAAAATGGAATCGCCTCACCTCCATTCCCATAATGGAAAAACCCAATATTTTTAGAATAATCAATCCCCAAAAATCCCCCAAATATTCTTATCCAACTTAATGCAGTTCTAGTATTCTAAAAATACCAACACAAAATGGCTTAACCCCCTTTACAATGGAGAAAGTCCAATAAGTTAGGTATAAGTTCCAAACATCAATTTATATTTTCTTTTTCTTTTCCAATACTGATTCTTAAAAATTCACTACAAAATCCAAAAATTAGGACACTTGTATCTATATTATAGTGATGTGTTATTATAATTATGGTAAAATATGTAAGTTTATTTTCCATTCTCAATATGAAAAATGAAAACATGAATCATGCATAAGTATGGAATACCACCTCCATAAATAAACGAGTTCATTTTCATTCACTGAAGAACCCGTTTGGTACAAAAGGTAATTTAATATATAATTATGAAATTTATAACTATTATTTTTTTTAATACGATTCCATTTTACTTATTTACCATGTTCATCAAAAATTGAAATCACTATCCATGTGTATGTCTATAATACTACATCCATGGCATGATGTACTCGATTCTATAAAACCAACTTTCATGGATAGAGATAAGAGTGGGTATAATGTATAAATGTTACTCTTATTATATTAATAAGGTTCATAAAATAAAAACTTATCAGACTCTTAATGTAAAATGAGATAATAATTTTAATATAAATAACCGTATTAAATAAGTGATCACAGAGGAAAAATAAAATATTTTTACTATGTAATTATTTGATGTCAATCACTTCATATATTATTTCATTATAATAATTAAATATAATATTAAAAATTACTAAATACAATCAATATTCTACTAGAATAATGATATTACAACAAAATAACTTCATAATTATCCATTAATCATGGTATATTCATGTTTATGTCCATGACAAAACATTCATGAAAAATTATATCAAATTACATAAATGATGATTGTGAAAACATAATTACTTTTGAAATATTAAAAATATATTTAAATAATTATTTTTTTAAATTGATTTTAGAAATATCAAATTCGTTAACTAAGAAAATATTATTCATGGGTTAGAAATAAACAAAATATTTTTTTATCGATTTCATCTTCAAGTATATTGATTAATGTGCATATGCAATGTAATTTAATATTTATAAATTAATTTAAACCATTAATTGAAATAATGTTAATTAATATTGAATTATATAGTTTGAAATATTAACAAATATATATGCCTCTCCTATGAAACATGTATAAACCATAAATACACGATGTTGAAAATAGGTAATAACTAACTAATATATATATATATATATATATATATATATATATATCTGTGTGTGTGTGTGTGTGTGTGTATAATTTTTATAAATGGGGATTATAAAAATTTATTTATATGTATAATGTTATTGGGTATGTAATTAACTAAATTAATTTACTTATTCAAGATATTTTGGGCATGTACAAAAAGAATCCGGACCATGGTAGTTATTTTTGTCTCAAATTACTCTTTTTGTACTTATTATGTATTATAAAAAAATTATTATATGTGGAATATATGAGACCTTATTGAGTTATTATATCACAAAATAAATTTTAATCCTGATAATTTCAGTTAAATTTAATTACATTCCTTTTAAAATGTTTTGATTTAAATGATCATCAAGTTGTAATTTTTGTGTTCTCAATTCATGATTATTGACATAAAACAATTATTTTTGAACATATGTCATTAATTAAGTAAAATTATACCATATAATTTTTCTGTGTATCCTTTTCTCAAATAATTATATAAATATACATTATTAGAAAGTAAATCCTTTTCAAAAGCTTCTTATATAAGAAACAATGTGGTCTAAATGGGACTTTGGAAACTCAAATAAATTTCGTGGAGTAATATGGCTTATTTTGAGTTATAAACCTCAATACACTCATAATTAATTTATTTTCACTGTAATATTATGTCTTATTTAAACTTTTCAGGAAATTTTTTTCTTTGATTCCAATCATCATACTAGATTTTTACCTCAGCGAAAATGTATATTATTTTCAAGAGTGAACCTCTATATCATAATTAGATATTTTTTTCATGAAATTATTTTTGTTTACCAAAACAATATTAGATTTTATGTTTTTAAATCCACATTTTTATCAATTTATAAAATATTTAAACATTACATTGACACTTATAATAAAAACTATCTATTAATTTTTTCTATGTGGGTTTGCAAGAAATGTATTTCGAAATATCGAAAAATATTTATCATTAAAAGTGTAATGTTTTAATTTATAATCCGATTTTTCATCCTTTTATTGTAGGAGATAAATTCCATGGATTTATGATTTATGAACCACACACTAAAATATTTTATGAAAATCCCCTTTTTGGTTATTAAATTGGCTATTGATTGATCTGGTTTTTAAGGTTATTTGTTGGATTCCTCTTAAAATTTAATGTCAATCCCTTTATCATTAAAATGTTTTAGTGGTGTAATACTTAGATATTTTATCATATCCTATAATTACTGTTATTTTATAGGTTATGGTTGGGCCCTATACATCACTGTAATTCATTGGGTAAAGCTTTTCATCTCTGGATACAAGAGTGAAATGAGTAGTGATATATCATCCATAATGGGAGATATGTTGTGATGCATAATCTGTTACCGGAAATACGCTAGATACCTAATAAAAAATAGGAAACAAGATGTAATCATTAATAAACTATGGAAAATATATTGTATTTCATGATCCAAAATTTCTTGCTTCTTATGTTATGATAGTTGTACACTATTTCAATATGTGATTAAGTTATCCCCAAATATCATGATTTATGTCTCATGTTTCCATAGACTTTACACCATTTTATATATTGGATCATATTGGTTTAGATATTTTCCTATTATAAAATATAAATAGTTTTTTTGATTCAATGTTCCATAAATCAATGATTTCTCTTCTTTTTTATGTTTTCACGTATTTTTATGATCTCACCCATAGTAAAAATTGATTTTTTATTATTTAAATACTTGTCATTTGACCCCATAAATTTATTATGTTTGATTTTTCCATATTATATAGATGAATTTAACATTTCAGACATCTTGGATTAGATCTTGTATAATGCAATTATGGGTACATGATGATATGTATTGTAAAATATGTCACTTATTTAGGAAGCTTCCAAATACACTAAATATCTCAATTCGTAAGATATTGATATTATTTTGTGATTTATGAATTTAATTATTAAAATTATTTAAATGAAATGAATTTATATGTTGGTTCTCTCTATATAAGCTATATTGAAATTGATGTTCTAGTGATATTGCACCCATTATCTATAAATTAGTTTCAAAAACATCTAGGTATTATTTAAATTTCTACTCATATTACTTAAATAATATATAATTCAATAACTAAATTGGTAAAAACACTAGGTATTTCACTCATGTATAAAATATTCTATACCCAAGTCATGGTGGAGGTAATACATATTAAATATGTATAGTTAATGAGATCTGTAAGAAAAAAATGATCTTCCAACATCACTACACACCCTAGTCCTCTATATGAGGCATCGAAATATACTACATAACCATTACAAATCTCTAGAATAAAAAAATTGAAGCATTTTTAGACCAATACAACCACTCCAAAAAATAATATTTGTACTTCTCATCCCACTAAACATCACCACATTCCTAATAAAATATATCAAGGGATAAGTTTTCCTGGATAATTCATAAAAAAATAAATGTTGTACATGACCTAAAACAAAAATCTCATAATCTCAAAAACATTATTATGTCATTATGAATACATGACAGCATAGATCTTATTGACATCCACTGATGAAACGTTATCCAAAATCTCATTAAAAATAATAATTCATCCAAGATCTAGAACAATATTATTGATAACAATCAATGATATTTTAATATTTATAAAATGATATCTAGAATGTTCACCTCACACCAATATATCTTTTAGTAGTCCAAGATATCATATACATACATATCAGTGAAATAGTCTACATGGTGATGAATGTTCCTATTCGTAAATGTAATAAGTATGCTAATTTTTTTGTAATGTTAAACAAAAAGTCAAATACTCAAAATACCCATATCTTATTCCGAATGATTACATAGTAATATCCTCTTCTTGTAAACTCATATAGGGATACACCACCCAGATGTCAATTTTCAAAAACTATAGGGTTCCCCTAAGTGAAAAATGACCATTTCTTTAAGAAAATAAATATTTATTCTTAACAAGAAAATGATTTTCCTTGTATAACATATGAAATATCTACGACACCTATTTATCCTATTTGAAAATAGAATAGAAGACATGTATGAATACATTATTACATGAATAAATGCATTTCATTCAAGATCCTCTTACTATAACATCAACTCTTTTAGGTTGTCAGGATCCATTCAAAAAAATCATAAGGGGTGGGTATTGTCTTAGTGAGTATGATGATAGTGAACTCAAACTCATAATCAGAATGAAACCTTCAGAAATTAAATTGAACAACCTTAGGGTATCAATTATCTACCACTATATAATGACCAATTTATATTTTTTCTAGTACATAAATAAACAACCATGATAAATATCATTAATTAATTCTTATATCCTAAAGAATATGTTTTGTTCCTCTATACCTCCTATCCCCCTCAACCTAGAATATATTGGTGTTCATTCCAAAGGAAAAAAAAGGGCACCAAAATGTTAAAATTTAATTTGAACATTAAAACTTATCATCCATTCTTAAAGATGAATATATCAAAAACACCCAGTGGAAAAACATGGAAGTCCCAAAAAATTTCCACCATATTATTAAGAACATTACACTCTTTGAACATAATTCCACACTCATTATTCATTCCTAATGGGGTAGATAGATCCATCAGAATTTTAATCAAATCCCCTTAGATACTAAAAGTAATGAAAAACCTTTACAAGATATAGGAATGTGAAGATTACATATCAAACAAATCTGAGGACACAAAACATGAAATAATATTGTAACTAAAATAGTAAAAGGATCGGATTCATAGTCCTTATTTGTTGTCAATACTACATAAAGTTACACCCATATCGAGCTCACTCTATGTTTTCTCATTTAGATTTGAATTCCTTGTGAACTAATTAGGAAATCTAACACTTTTAGAATCCACATATTATAAATTTTAACCATTAAATAATGAGGAATAAATTAAACTCCCCCCCTAAGTGATTTCATCAATAGAACTAAAGATAAACACAAATACCCACATTGGTGGAACATCCTCGAAGACTCCATAAATCCTGGCCTGGTGCAGATATTCTTCATACACAAAACAATCACAAGATTATTCCATAAATAATCCACAGGAAATGCGCATGGTGACTATTGAGATCCTTATCAACTACCCATATGTGGTTAATATGCTCCCAATTCTAGATATAGGGGGAGATCTATCAATCCCACAATTCCCAAGGAACCCAGCCAATTCCTACTTTCCCTACTAATCTATCCTCATCAGTAAAACTGTTACAAGTCACATTGATATTATTCAATGGGAGAAGGTAATAATCATTTAAAAAATATTGATATTTATTTCCATTTCATAATTTTATACATTCTATAGTTATTATTGATTATCTCATGATACTAGTGATCTAACATAGAAAATAAAATGTTATATTCTATTAATCAATGGTCTCCTTGGACTATGGAAAAAACTCATTGGCCTTTGCTTCCCTAATTTTTTCCAGAGAGGTTTTCTGATCAAATTGCATCTTGAAAATCATTTTTATGAGATCCTTATGAAAAATAACTTTTATTATTGGTTCCCAAAAATTCATACCCAATACTTTAATCATGTAAGGGTAAATTCAAACATTATAGGTCTTAGGGTTCTTTGGAAAAATAAAAATATGCTCTTTCCTTTCAATCTATTCCCTATTTTCATGGGTTCCATTTTCACCATAGAAAACTAGAGGATTATTCTTTGTCGAGTCCTGAACAAATTCAATCATCCATGCCTAATCTATTTTAGTTTTATGAAGTAAGGATTATATATTTTACATCATTAATTCCACCAAATTAAGACCAAATGGAGGCATTTCCTATCAAAAATTCCATAGAGGACCCTCTATAAAATTAGAGGAATCCATTATTAGAGGTATTATTTATACATAAAAAACTCATTAAATACACAATTAGTTCACAATAAACATTATTTAAATATAAAAAATCCCTTACAATAACTCTTATTGTAAGATTTAAATTTAATAAAAACTACAGAAATAATAATATGTTAATAAATATAAAAAATTCAATATATCCTTAATATGAATGGTTTGGTCACAAGTTCTTGATATCAATGTTCCAACCATGTGATGATATACTATAAGGGTCAATGACCTTGATGCATGTACTCTCTATGGTTGTTTAAAACATGATCCTTAATAGTGAGCCAATGATTTCCTTCATTAATTCACCCAAAAACTGTTGTGTTTCACATTTTTCATCGGATTACCCAAAGAATTGTATATAGTAGTCATACACATCAAATTACATAAGAAGACATAAATATAAATCTCAATTAAATTACAATAGTCCGGGATACCCATGAAAACCAAATGTATAACATGATATAGAGAAATACAAGAACTCTTATGCAACTACGTCATCATCCATGATGGTCGAATATATTTTCTAACATTGACCCCTAAATAATAAGAGGGCATAACTTACATTTCTCAATTAACGAATCTAGGTAAATTTGAATCATCACTCAATATAGATCACCGCAAGTCAGGAAATTTTTTCTCAATTACCATGGGATGGATCCAAACACAAAGGTATCATCATAGAACTTTATGGTAATTATTTCACACTCAAAATACATATTACCAAAGAATGGATTCCTAAGAGAAATCAATTAAGACCCATAAATGAATAATATATACATACTATCAAATAAAAATTCATAGAAATTATAATATTTAAACTTAAAAGAAAACAATTTCTCATATAACACAACTAATATTATATAAAAAATTATTTACAAATGATATACACTATATAATTATGTCAATATAAACAATTAAAGAAATGGTGAGCAAGGATGTTGAGGAAATACATGACATGTTAATTTTTTAGAAAAACAAAACACACAACCAATGTTAAACTCTATTGGATCATCGTATCGACCATCACTAACCAATCATGGTCTTGATAATAAAGATGATACACTAAATTTAATGATCTATTTACCTTTACCACTATCCTCCATATCCTAGTATGTAAATATCCAATGGAAAATTAATTTGTAAGAAAAAATCATTATAGGATTACACCTTGAATCTAAATAAGGTATTTCTCCACTGACACTAATAACTCAATTTTTAAATAAATATTAAAAAAATCCCCCCAAAAAAATTCTTTTGAATTCCATTTAGTTTTTCTAAATGAAACACATATTTCAATAGATTGAGTAAATAAGAGATAATCTAGAAAAAGTGAGGATATATGATATAAATAAAGTTAACAACCCCAAATATGTAATTATAATAATTTTAAGCTTAATAATATTTCAATGGGGGTGTAGCGGATTATGAAAACGGAATCCAAATAAATAAGTGACATGTTACATGCATCATGTAATATAACTAATGTGTTCTAACATGAAATAGTCTAATAGAACTGATAAGGAAGGGCCATCCGGAACATAATTAACCAAGACGCTAAAATAAGTATCTACCCATAACCAAAGATTTATTCGCCCAGTGAATGATATATATTGAACACCTCATTAAAGTAAATGAATAGAAAAAAGTGTATAAAAGGGTGAAAATGAAGATATTCATGACAAACCTCATGATAAACAACAACAGAACCCTTCATATTCACTAATGAATGACGAAAGATGATTAAAATTCCAGGAGTGGAGGATGTACAATTAAATGGGGTGGGGGAATGAGGGTGTGGGGTGACAAACATTGGAAATGGTTTTAAGTTAAATGAGTTAATTTTAAGGAGTTTGACATGACATATATTTAGGTTTTGTAATTTAAAAAACCATATGGCACTCATTTAGGAGAAACATTCTTCTAAAAAATACCCCATGGTTTCTTCGAAACTACAACCTATATTTGAGAATCATACAGAAAATGTAAAAAACCACACTAGTCCCCCATAACCCCTCTTATATACTTATGGACACATTGTACTACCCATGAAATAAACCAGTTTTTTTATTTTTTATTATTTTCAACCATGAACAATTGGGAGCCTAAATAAAAAAGAAATAAATTTTAATACTCAATGTAATATATTTTATTAATATAGAGAATTTTACATGACAATATAAATGAAGCATGTGTTTTGTAAAAAAATGGGAAAAAGGGATAAAAACATCAACATGATATGAAATTCCATCTTATCATTCTTATAAATATTTACTGAAATACACAAAATCAAAATATTAATAAATATTCATTTTAAAAATATTTAAGAAGAATTTTGATTATCATAAGAAATAACACGTATATTAGTCTCCAAATAATATTGGGGAAGAATGGAAGAAATAATATAGAAATTAAATGGAAAGATATATATATATATATATGATTATAATTATTATTAACTACCTGAAATTTCTTTATTGGAATAAATCCATCAGGGAAAATACATAGATATAAAAATGGAAAATACCATGAAAATAAGGAGTAAACTAGATACAACGTCATTGTAGGATTGAATAAAATAATCTATTAAGACCATATTCAATGAATAAGGATTAGGAATGTAGACTAAAGATGACTTAGGGAAATGAATTACAATTTTTTATAGTGGGAATGTGTGTGGTTTGAATGAATAGAATCAATGATGAGCGTGTTTGTATGATTTTATAATAACAAAAAAGATACATTACTTTGATAATTAAAATTTATGTGTTACCATTATAGAACCATATTAGTAAAAAAAATTAAATTTATTTTTATATATTACAAATATTAATGAATTTAAAGACATTTATGTTGTAGTTTGGGAAAAAAATTCATCATTCTTGAATGTGTGTAAACCGATCCATACCTAAATGTGTTATAGTAATGAGAGAGAAATAGAATGAAGTTATATAAAAGTTTTATATCATTAAAAAGGTATATTTTTTATAATATAACTTCATTATAGTAGATAATATTGTTTAATAATACTGTAGCTGACAAAGTAATTGATAAAATAAACGAAAACTTAATTCCAATTTCAAAAAATCCATCATTCTCATATTTTATTCCCAAAAACTAAAGGAAATATAGATTTTTTGTGATAAATTACATAAAAAATGGTATAAAAATATATTAAATTTAATATAATAAGGAAATAAGAAGAAACAAGAAGGACTATAGTGTTTTGATATCGGTGGATGTGAGCTCCTTTTATAGGTGAAAATCAATGATATATCCTTGAAACTAAATTTATGTTAAAGGTAAAGATGGAATCAAATGATAGTTAAGAGAGTTAGGTAATGAATGGATAGTGACATATTTCTTTATTAATTTTCCGTTGAAAAAGTTATTTCATGTGGTTTAGATTTAAAATTAATTTTAATAAAATCGGTCCTTGTAAGATTAAACTTTCACCCCTATTAACATATATTTAATATCTACTATAGTAAATAATTTGTTATCTAAAAATATAACATGACCCCTCATAAATGTTTTTAAATGGATGATTCTTAATTTTGAAATAATATAGTATATTAAAATATCTAAATATGATAAAATAGAAATAAACAATGAAAAAATGTTATATAGAAATACTACTTTCATTCAAATATTACTTATTATATATTAAAAACTCTAGTAATTATTTCATATTAATTTTAGAATAAAATTATTATTAATATATTATTTTATATATATACAGAATCATAATGAATTATTTTTTTAAAATTTATCATCTAAATTAAATATGTTAAAAACTTCATTCCTAAAGAACTACTATTTGAGACAAACACTTTAAAAAATACCATGTTAATTAATAGTAACCTTGGTAACTTATTTTTATGTCAAAAAATGAAATTTACATTATTATAAAATTTAAATATGATATTTACTAACATTAAAAACATTATATTATATTCGGAATCACAATAGGAAAAAACTAATTTTAGTATAAGCAATCATAATTCAAAATAATTTTTTTTAGAAAAAATCAATTTTTATTCATAAAATGAATTTATTGTTATTACTTTCCTAGAATGAATTATTGGATGATTGTTAATTTATTTACTCAAATATATTTTTAACTCATTTAATTAATATCATTCATTAGAAGTGATGAATTTTATTAAGATAAAAAACAAAACCCCTTTAGAGAAACTGATAATTGAAAATAATATCCATTTTATATTAATTGATCATAACACATATACATTTAAAATTAATTATTGCTGTTATAAAAAATTAATTCCCTTAATACATTTATATTAAATTACTTCAATGATTTTTTCAAATCATTCATTAATAATAATTTATATTTCATATAATTATTTTTTATAATAAAATATTTAAATAAATATTATTATTTATTTCATTTTATTAATTGTGAGTAATATTATTTAATTTTTTTTTAAAAAAATTACACAATTTCTATACCCCAATTGGATACATTTACATTGAGTGACCATATCACTAATTATAATATTTTCCACATTCTCATTATTGATGACCATATTTTTAAGACTTTAGTTTTTCTTCTATATATATATTTAATAAAATAAATTATCTAACTAATTCATTCCATTCTAACATTAAAAATCCAACTACTTGCTACAAAAATTTTCATTTAGAATTTATACTATTAATTTCACATATCATGACATTCTATCTCGTTATTGGTTTACTTCTTCTAATGGTGATCCTAAAGGGAGAAGAAGATCAATACAATTTTATAACAGTAAAAATGTTATTATTTTGTATTTATTTTCTTAGTAAAATTTTCACACTGTTAAGGGATTTAATCAATTATGTAATGTAATACGTAGTTTCATGTTACTTTGGGGTAATGTTATATTATAAAGAATAATGTTTTTTTAGTTTCATTAAATCTTTTATGAATAATTTTTTACTTAGTATCAATTCATTTAGAAAAAAAATTTAAGGAATGTGGACATATATATTTTGGAAATAATTTTATATCTTAAAATCCAAGGTTTAAGATCATTATTCATCAAAATACATTGAAATCGTATACTAATTCAACCAGGAGAAGGTGGATTTTTGTGATATTTTAGTAGACTATGTTTTAATATAGGAACAAGTTTTCTATATTTAATTATTCCAATAATTGAGGATCCCTTAAATAACATCATATTGTTTTTTGTAGTGAATTATATACCAAAATTATTTTATGTTTTATTATATTTTTTACCACATTATTTCAATAAATATTTTTCAGAGTAATATATAGAATACGAAATAATATTTTATTATCAAATTTTGAGAGAATCTATTTTTTATGGTGATTGTCAAGGGGTCATTTGAGATTTTGGTAATTAATGTACGTAGAAAAAATCCTTTGATGATATTCATATTTTTTTGTAAATAAAAAAAATGAAAAATATTATTTGAGAAAAGTGTGGGGTTCTCGAGGAGAGAGAATATGGGTACATGGTTATTCTAGTGGTTGATATTTTTGTGGTGGAGCTTTGTGATGCAGCTAGTTTCTATAAATAGACGATGGTGGCTAACTTCGAGTGAGGAAATCCATCCCTAGCATTCTTCATATCCTTTGTGGATTCGTGGGGTCTATCTCAGTCTATGGTGGGTTCTATTCATTCATGTTCTCTGTTTAGTATCCACTTATTTTTTGAGGAGTACTTTTTGTGCGCTTGGTCTAGGGAAGGGAAATGTTGCGGCTCTTGGTCCTTCTCCTTATCCTGATGGTCCTCGAATACTCATAGGGGTAGGGAATCAAGCTTGGCGGTGGTGTGGTTGCATTTTATAGGCCTCCCTCATTCGCTCTAGAACCATTCCCTGCTAGCTTCGGTGGGAAAAGCTTTGGGGACCTCCTTGTGCCTGGATGATGCTACGTCGATCACGAAAATGACTACGGACCCCCAGATGTGTGATGAGATGGATCTTTGAGAGAAGTACTCTCCTCGGTTGATCATAAGGGGTTCAATTGAAGCTTTCTGGTGGTAATGGATTTTGTATCAGGATCCACCTAGGTACTGAACGTTCTGTTGTCAGAAGGGGAATTCTATGGATTTTTGTAGGCAACATTGGAGGTCGGCTATTGTGTGCAATAAGGGATCTTTCTCAAGTAGTGGTTCTGCAGCCCGAGCTTCAGCGTCTAATGTTCAAAATGACCCAATTTGTGGTTCTGATGGTTTTACGATGGTGGGTGTCTCAAGTGTCATTCTACTCGAGGGGTTTCTAGTCGAGGGAACAGAGGAGAAGGTGGTGGCAGCGGTGGATCCTAAGCATCTGGAGAGTGGGAATTCAGATACCCCCATTTTTCAAATTTTCCAAATGTGCTTCATGCGCGAGATTTTTTTAATCTCCATTTTCAGATGTGGTAGGCTCGATGTAGTCTATAGTTCATAATCGTTGGTTTTCAGTGTCCCTATCTCTTCCTGGTCTTGCTGGATCATTGGCTATGTCAAATGGAATTTATAGAGAGGGATTTTGCTGGGGTTTGAAGGAGAAGGTAGTTGCTGGTCCAGAGAGAAGATTTCCTCCTTCTGGTACAGGCATGTCATAGGTTCTATATGGTTCCTCAGATTCTCTCAAGACCTCAGGGGAGGTGCGAGCATTGGTGGTACAAGGCTTAGAGGCAGAAATGGATGGATTACATTCTCTATTGGATCAGAGTAGGTATATGACATCGATGTTATCTATTACTCTAGTCCTCTCCCCGAATCGGTTCACAGCTCTAGAGATTCTCAATGCTAAGTACCCTTTTCTGGAGGGATCAGAGGATGGTGGTAAGGCGGTAAAGATTCCTTCTAGTGGGATGGGTCTAGTCACTCGTTCTCATTCTAGAAAGGCTTTTTTGGATAATTCTAGTGTTATACATAGTCATGGTTTGGTTCTAAAGGACACATATCTTGATCATCAATGATCTCTATGGTGGTCTGGAATTCTAAAGGCTTGGGTGTGAGGTCCAAAAGTGCCTTCATATTCAATGAGTCTCATCGTTTAAAGGGATATGTTCTAGATATTCTTGAACTGAAGCATGCTCGTGATCGTATCTCTGTTTTCGAGAAGTGTATGGGTTTTTTTCGTGCGATGTATGATTTATGTTGCAGTCAACCAATTGGGTGTTTTGAAAATGGGAAGAGAAGGTGGAGAAGGTTGAAACTTCATCTCAGAAAATCAAAACAATTGTAGAAATATGATGTTATAAAATTTTCATTTCCTTTTTCTATGCGGGAAATAATATTTTTGTTAGGAAGGACCTATGGTGGTTTCTAGGGTGCTTTAGTCCAGGAAATTATGCAACGGTTGTTGTTGGTGACTTTATCACCATAGTATATTTTTGGGTGAAGAGGGGTGGATCAGAGAACTAGGGGGTTGCTATAAAGAAGTTTAACCATTTTATGGAATGTACTGGACAAGATGATTTTTGATTTTCTATAACCTATTTCACTTGGTGTAACAATATTAAATGAAACAATCGGATATGGAGCAGACTGGATTGGTTTTCTGGAAACATGCAGTGTTTGGATTCTTTTCCTCAGTCAAAAGTTGTGAACCTTCTTATGGAACTATTTTATCACTCTCTTTTTTTGTGATGAATATCGATAGGGATGTTAGGGGCCTAGAACGTTTCATGTACTCCCAGATTTGGTCCCATTGTGATGATTTTATGGATGTGGTGAGTAACTCCTAGTGTCAGCAGATGAATGTGAGTTTGTGGGTTAGACTTGACATAATTCTGAAATGGCTAAATGGTGACCTACAGGAGTGGAATCGTGTCATGGGAAATTGTGTCACCCCTCTTGTGAGTATTCAGGGGGAGACTGAGAGGCTTTAGGAGAGACTGCAAAAATAATGGAATGATTTTTTTTGGATATCACTATGAAGCACAGTCTGTATACCGAAAAAATGTTAGAAGTTCATATGGTGCAGAGGGAGAAGTCAAATGCCAATTGGATAAAGGATAGAGATAGGAACTATAACTTCTTTCAAAATTTTATTAAAAAAACGGTGGGGTATGGAATTTATATCAAGTGACCATATGTGACCTTTCAATAGTGATAAATCAGTGGCAGGGAGTATGGCCTTGGAACATTTCAAATCACTACTGGAAGATCTGATTGATTGGTGTGTTACTAGCCTAGAGGCTGAAGGTGTCATCCTGACTTTTTGGAAATGTATCATGAGTTGCTTCAATGAGGGGGATAATGTAGTGATGGAGACCCTTATATATCACATAGAGATCAAGTTGGAGGATATGGGTATGGGAGCATAGAGTTCTCTAGGGTTGGATGGATTCACAAGATCCTTCTTTATGGATGCTTCAGAGGTTATTGGTTATCACGCTGGGGAGGCAGTGTGGGACTTCATTGAGGGGGGATCACTCCCTAGGGATATCTATGCTTCTAAAGTGGTTTTAATCCCAAAGGTATGCCTACCTGAGTCAATTTACCAATTTCAGCCAATCTTTTTATGTATCATTCATATAAGATAATGTAAAATATTTATTATAAGAGACTTCACGGTTTGATCCCTTTAGTTGTGTCTTTTGAGAAACATGAGTTCATCCATAGGAGAGGAATCCAAGGCATGGTGGGGATTGCCCATGAGATGGTGGAGATACCTAACAATAAATATGTAGGTTTGAACATTATTATTAAAGTGGACATGGATAAGGCCTTTGATAGGCTTGAGTGGACTTTCCTCCTTAGGATTCTTAGATGATTGGGATTGACCGAGTGGGTTTGTGACTTATTCATCTGATGATTTTTCTCCCCGTTGTTATCTATTTATTTCATGGGAATGAATTTTGGATTTTTAAAAATTGTGTGTGGACATAGACAAGTTTATTCGATGTATCCTCTTCTATTCATCCTTTCTCAAGACGATATATCTAGGAACGAGGAGCGGTGCTTGATAGAGGGGTCCATTTTTCATTATCAAAATAGAGGGGGGTTCAACATTGTTTATTATCATATGTTTGATGATGATATACAATTTTTTCGTAATGGAAAGAGAATTTATTTTAATGGGTAGAACATGGTGATGAAGGAATATGGTATTCAAAGTTGGAAGAGGGAGAAACCGAGTAAAAAAATGTTTTTTCCTCCAACGAATGATTGAGGAAGAGGTCTAGGGACATACAAGATATGTTGGGTATGCAAGCGAAGAGGCTTCCGTTGATCTATGTGGGGGCTCTGTTTTCTAATGGGAGGATTAAATTGATCTTGTTCTTTGGTATTATCAATAGTATTTCCTTTAGGATCTACAAATTTAAGAATATATTTCTCTCAATTGGAGGATGAATCACTCTGATTAAGAGTGTGATTTCCTCCATGG
Organism: Viscum album; assembly: GCA_963277665.1. NCBI lineage: Eukaryota > Viridiplantae > Streptophyta > Magnoliopsida > Santalales > Viscaceae > Viscum > Viscum album. The sequence continues at coordinate 124,357,707 of OY728128.1, forward strand.
TGATGCATGTGTTTTCGATTATCAAATAACCTAAAGGTACCATTCAGTGGCTAGAAAAATTGGTCTTAATGTTTATATGGGATCCTAGGGATGAGTGGAGAAATCATTGGGCCTGCTGGAAAAGACTAGAAAGGCCTACTGATGAGGGGGGTATCAATCTAAGGAACATTTCAGAGTCCATGAAATGCATGCAGGCCAAGTTGGCTTGGGAAATTATTGAGGGAAGGAAGCTTCGGGCGAGGTTTATGAGAAATAGATACATTGACAATTGGATGGAATGGTCAGGTAGCTTGAGTCATCCTTTGAAGCTGACTAGAATAATGATTGATCATCTAGAGATACTAGTGGATAAGATCAGGTGGGTTGTTGGCCGCAATGAGATAATATTTTGGAAGGATAATTAGTACTATACCACCCTATAGTATCCAGGTTTTCCAGCCCCAGAAATTTGGTTCATTGAGGCCACTTGTTTCCCTAGTTTCACTCATGTGACTCCGGATTTGTAGTAACAAGGGGTGTTTCAAAGAATAAATATGATAGATGAGATGGACAGATGTGTCTTGGTTTCTTCTTCACCTATGCCTTTTAGTAGTAATGAGTTGTGGGAGAGCATGCATATATGAAACGACTCGGATGATTGAGCTACTACCATGTGGTGCAAATGGATTCCTACCAAGATCAATTTTCTTTTATGGTGGATTAAAAATAACTCACTACCGAATGATGAGAATATTCAGAGGAAGGGGATTGTACTGGATTCTCATTGTTGGTGCAGCTGTAGGCTGATATAGGAAATAGTCTAGAATGTTTTCTACCAAAGAAAAGTCCATGTTTTTGTTTGGTCTATCATGGAGTGGTGCACAGTTGTGACAGGGAGTGTAGAAACCTTGAATGCTTTTCTGGAATCCTGGTTCAGTGGTTCTAATCAAGACATGGAAGATGCACATACAACGGGTATAATTTTCACTACTTCATACTGGGTGATTTTTTAAGATCGTGATAGAACTAGTGAGGGTAGATGATCAACCCAAATGTATCTCCTGGTTCGGTTCAGATTGCTTGTAGTGGAGATGTGAGGTCTCCATCAGCGAGGGATCCTATCCAGATCCTTATGGATTCCAATCCTGAGGGTTGTCTTGGAGGTCTCCGGGCATCTCAACAATGGGTCATGGGTGTGCTAGTAGACTCCTTCATGGGGTATGAAGATCATTGTCAAAGGCTCCTATGCTGGCGTAGTGATGCATGGAGGAGGGATGGTGAGAAATGAGCATGGTTGGATTTTTCTGGGCATCAATGACATCTATGGACTAGGCAGTTCTCTAGGAGTAGAGTTTAGGGTGATCCTTAGTGGTCTAGAATTATTCCAACTATACAATCTCAACATATTAGAGGTATAATTGCACTCCAATATTCTGGTGGGGTTAATTAAAGGGGGGATAAATCCTTCTTCGGAGTTGAGGTACTATATTCGGAAGGGCATCAAGATGATGGATCCTGGTGTGAATGTGGCTCATACATTGTGTGAAGGCAACTTCATTGTAGATGTTTTAGCTAGTAGAGGAGATCCAGAGGAGGCTATCAACTTATATTCTTTTTTGGGTTCTTTTCCTGTGGAGTGAAGTAATTTTTTTAGGGGCGACGCACATGGCCTCCACCATTTCTGTCTACCCTAAACAATGTTTTTCCTACTCTTGAAGAAAATTTCAACTTTTCAGTCAGTAAATAAAAATATTTAAATTTCATATTCCTTCAATTTTAACGGGAGATTAGGGTAACCTTAATTATTAGAGTATGTTGATAACATTTGAGGATTATAAGGTCTCTACATGAAGTGAATTAACCAAGGTCGAGCTGTGAGTTACCCTCAATTGAAATATATCTAATAAATAAAAATACATTTATTGAGGGTTGGAGTACTCTCTAAAAAAATTCAATCCTTTAGTGTCTTGATTTATAATATTAATAATGGAAGCTTCATTTTCCTTATTTTACAAAGTAATTAATTTATTAATTATCATGTTTTCATTAATTTTTTATTGAATAAGACCATTCTCATGGATGATTTGGTGGTTAATTAGTGTTGAGTGGAGATTCCAAGGAATACGTAAATCCTGATAAATATATAAAAACATTTTCTATTCCTTTTAAACTATGTGTCTTAACAAGTAAATAGTAATTTAGAAGTGTTATTTAGTTCAAAAGTATTTCGGTGATTATTATTTCTAAGAGTTTGGGATAAATTACTAGATATAGATTGAAACACCAATCATAGATGTAATTTTAAGATAGTGATGTAGAAATTAGAAATAACTATCGAAAATATGATCATTATTTGATCCCTCTCATTCCAGGTTTAGAGTGTGAAATGGAATTGGTAAAAAACTATAAATCACTGGTTTTCACCTTGGTGTGTTGATTAAGGAGTTGATTTCAACCATTAAGAGAACATATTAAGATTTTATATCCTATCTTAGAAGAATAAAATTATTTTTGTAAATATATTTATTGAAAAAAATTCAGCCCCTATCTACTTTAGTTTCATATTGTGATAAATAGACCAATCTTCATCCATAAGCATGCCATTTTAGGGACAAAATAAGAAAAAAATATTCTTTTAGATATCATTATGTTTTTTAGATATATATATATATGGGTATATTTAATAGATTAATGCATAAACTAGAGAAGATATGAACATATTGAAAGGTATAAACATGATTGAAATGATATCTTTTAGGGAAATAATATAAGTGTTAATTCTTATCAACAAATAAATGATGATTTCTTATATTTGAGATTTTGTGATTAAAAATAGATAAATCACTAAGGGAATAAAACATCAGTTCAAGGAGGTTTTTTAAAAGGCTATGTATAAGAATAAGGGTTTAAACATGACCAATATTTAAATGAAACATTTTATCTTAGAAGACAGTATCAATTGAATTACTGAAACGATTCATTCTATCTTGTAATAGTTGTACATATTGATATCTTTTCACTTTTCCTTATACAAATAGACAATAAAATTTGACCATTCAAAATGAGATCCCTATCATTTTTCACATTGGAAAATCCATATAATATCAATATATTGTAAACCATTAATTCACCATTATGTTGAGTCTATCATTTCTCACTCTAATTCTCATTATTATTTCAACACCACCACAGTCCAATAACATTAACTAGAAAATAGAAAACCCATTTTTTGAGATTTGGGGTTTTATATTAACTATTGGATCACGCCCACTCTCTTTATTTGTACACTCTGTCATGTTCCTATCAAAATAAATAAAGAAAACAAATCAATAAATTTTCATTAATAAACATATAAATAAATGATTATTTTGGAAAAAAATTGATTAACATGTTTTTGCTATTTTAATTAATTAAAAAAATCCATATCCCTACAAAAGTAACATTTTTTAGTTATAAAAATATATTTTTCATAACTAATTTTACTTTTGAAAGAACATTTTAAAACATGTGTAGTCACACTTATGTCCTGATAAACCATAATTCGATGAAGGATTCAGGTACACTTACATCTTTATCAATAGGGAAAAATAAAATCCATACATAATAATTTCAAAATAATATATCATGTCTGAATAAATACCATAGTTTTAAAAGTGAAAACCAAGACTCATAATCCCTTAACCCCATTCACATGGATGTCTCACTATATAGGAGTTAATGATTCACTCTCCGGAGGTCCATCTCCATATTTTGAACATTCATAACTCTAACTACGATGTCATAAATAGGAATATGAACAAAAAATTCTCTAATAAAATCCTAAAATGATATGGATTAAATCACATAAATCATAACCAAACTAGTGGTTCCATATAACACCACGTATTCCAATTAATATGATAGAGGATTTTGACTAGTGATGAGAGTTTGTGATCAATATTAGGTAGAATACAATATCAATACAATATCTGCTAAAAATATATAAATAACCAAGAATTGTCTAAATCTATATAGTAGGGTAATATTATGGATTTATAAGTAAGAAAATCATAATAGAGGAAAATATACTCATTAAAAAACTAGTGGATATGAAATTGTATTGTTAATAATAAAAACCCCATCCACCATATCGATCACATATAAGAGAAAATAAAAGTTATAATATAAATTTTTTTCACTACTAACCCATCACCTTTTCTTAACCAAATCATTAATCCCTGCCAGGATATGTGATAAACACAGGGTATACACATACATCGATGTTTCCATGCATGGTATGTGCCATAAATATATGTAGGACACTACCCGTGGAACCATAATATAAACTATCGTATAATTTTTTGTGTGTGATTAAATTACATAAATGAACACATTTTATAAAAGTATACAATCCATGCTATTACTTCCAAATGAGGTAATAATGATAGTATATCATACATGGCCTAATCATCTATGGGATTCCATATTTATTAGAGTCTCATTTATTCAGAATCCCATAATGGTAATTGAGAGACACCATCAAACATAGGAGTATATGGAAATCATCTAAATTATCCAACAACAAAATAAAATATCATGATATCCTTATAGATATCATTTACCGAATTAAAAAGAGATTATGATATGCTAATAACATACCGAATGTCTTGAAGACTCCAGAACACCAGCATCATGTATGTCCCAAGGATAAGTATCACTTATAAGAAATGAAACCAATAAAGGGAAAAACATATGAAACCACCCACATGATCCAGTACATTAACAACAGTAATTTCCCATATCTAATTTCATTTAATTGAGAAGATACCATTTAGGTATTTACAAAACCATGCTATTTCTTGATCCGAACAACCCAGTGAATGTAGGTCCCATAGATAATCATATAAACCTAATGGTGGTAAAGAAGAGGGTGTTACATAACTAAACTCTACCATGATTAGATATATCCCCTCAAGGTAAGGCCCCATAGAAAAAAGCCTATGAATCATAAGAATAATTCTATGTATTGGGTAACAAAGAGACTATCTCACATGATCTGAACCATCACCTTCAGGATTATCACATTGATATTTAGTTTGATCATGGAAATCACTACCCCGTATTCAAATTATAAATATTAATCCCATAAGTACTTCACATCACATTCCCAGAATAGAAATATATGACATTATTATATCACACCATGTCACATGTATCCTTGTACACTAAAACTTCCAACAAGCCACCAAAAATATCAATGCCATCTCATCCCCAATTCTTGATAAATGTTCATGGAAAAATATAAATATGCCACTTAGTAAATGTTTCAGAAATCAGTCATAATATAATCCCAATAGCCCATATTGAGGTTTACATAACACACCTATCAATATATAGCTTTTAAGTCTATCATCTTTTAAACAAATATTCATTTCACTATATAATAATCCTATAAGAGTGCTTAAAACAACATATATAATGAAAAATAATCATACGAATCCTCTCTATGACAAAACTAGACATGCCATCAGTTCTAGCATTAGGAGAACATACATAATCCTTCCAAAACTCAACCCTACACAGAAGAAATATTTTTTCCTCTCAAACACCCAATTGAAAATCTTTCCATGTGTAAAAAAATTATGTTAGTAATTAAAAATATATCCACATTCTCTAGGTCACATTATTTAATCAGTATGTTGATTGATACCATATAATTATTGAATTAGGGCACTCACATTTCTTACTAATGTCATCCTACGATGAATCCCATGGATATAATCAGAATCGTATATTTCCATGTATATGGTCGAGTATATTAGGGAATAAATACCACCATAATACAGTAACAATGCCTCAATCCATGATTATCCAAGACAATGATGAATCCCATCACATTCATCGGTTTTTTCTTATATATAAATACCTACATAACTAATTTCAATCAATTATAGTTAATTTTGTGATTTAATTCATTGGAAAATATTGAAAACCCATTTACCATCTTCACATATGAAAAATACCAATCAATAGTCAATATAAAACTCCAATAAAATCCTTGAAAATTCCATAAAACCACAAATTATAATTTATTTTCCAATTAATTTCACCCAAAATTAATAAATTATATAAATATAATCATAATTTCTTTTACATTTAAAAAAACAGTGACAAATGATCCACATTTATCCTCCGTAAAATTATCATATCCATCAAACTAAGAATCCGATTCATCTAGAGAAGAGTCCACAATGATCTAGTGTATTCATTACTAAATTCCTTAATTGATCTATTTATAATAAAATGGTGTTGATTAATTAAATGAGGAGAAGTATAGAGTGAGGTATTACATTGTTTTTATGGAGTGGAATGAATTATAATTGAAAATAAATATAATGATAAATTAAGTGGATAATATTGGGGAAATATATAAGATAATTCAATCCAAATAGTGTTCCTTAGAGGGACTTCCAACCAAAATAAAAAAAGGCATGAAAAAAAGAATGTGGGGTTTTCTAGGCCAATAAAAACTTCTCGAGTGTGTGTTGAGACTTGAATATTTATTTCATGGTACAATGAACACTATATAGGGTTAGGTTACAAAAAGATCCTAAATCAAGGCACACTATAACATGAAAAGGGGTTCCATAGTGAAATGATCTAATCCAACACCTCATTGAATAATCACATGAGCTGGTTATTACATGAATTAAGACATAAGAGTGAAATCTAAAAATGGGACATCATTCCAAAATCAACCCCATGAGATATAGAAAGTCACCTATTGAATCTATAGACTCTAATCAAAGATGTAAATTTATTTTTTACAATGAGACTTACAATGTTATACTATGACACATCACAAAATTACAAAAGAATGTATTATACAACATATTTGAGAAATATCCCTTACATTGTGGTCTGATTTCTACCTAATGGATATTTTTACACAAAAACCCCAGAGCCATGATGGGACATATCAAGCCAAAGTAAAATAAACCATTATCATACTATAATATCCACCACTATAAAATGATAATCTGGTGTCCCTCCAAAAAAAACTACAATCTCTTCCATTATTTACCCAATTTATTCAAAATACATCAAAATAATCAAAAAAATATAAAACAACATCAATTAGTGTGTAAAATACAATAATTTATATATAAAAACTCATTCTAGAAATAATATTTTCTCAGAGACTCAAAATACCAATTTTTGCAGAATATAAAAATCTATAAAAATCGATATCATTACATTCATATCCCATATCGATTTCAATTAAAAATTGAAAACCCCAAAGGCTCACTCAAAAAATATTTATAAAATATATATATATAGTGTATCAATAAAATATATCAATATAGGTACCCCGCACCGAATTCTTTTCTGATCCAGTTTCTCTTACATTCCAAAGACATATTTCCTAGAACATCCATTCCATGCCACTCACTTAATAAAACCTCATATCATAATGATATACCATAACCTTGAACCACAACAACATACCACATAACTACATAAAAATGGAGAGTATGGGAGAGGTAATAGTTTTCCCCCCTTTCCAACCACATAGAAAATATTGGGGGTTCACCGAAAACTACAAACCCCATTTAAGAATTAGATAGTTTTTCCAAAAAAATGGAATTATATATAAAATAGGAAAAAAAATATAAAAATATAAAAAACAATATTATCCATTGTTATTTCCATAAACAACCTCTTACATCTTCCCATAGAAACATGATAACTTTCAAAAAAACCCATTAATGCTACCTCGAATCCCATTTAATGCTAATAAAAAACTCCACACATATGGAAAGTACAAAAACCTTATATTTCCACTTCACATTTCCTTAAACTATTTTCATTATTCAATTTGGTAACACTGTATAATTGACTAATTATGAATAGTTAAAATAAAATTGATATAAAATTTACTACAAGATCCCTTATGATATTTTATTTCTATAAATAATACATTACATATCATACTAAGTTATAATTACACTTCCATTTAGTAATAATTCCATAATATTAAACCATGGATTGTGATTGAATCCGGAATCTAGTCAATTAATTTTCATTCATATTTAATATTTTATTTGAAAGAAAATAGTCATATGGGGGTTTATTGGGAACTCTCATGGAATTGACTATCTATAATATAGAAAAATAGAAAATATAAAAGTATTGATAAATATAATTCATCACTAAATAATTCCATGAAAATTATAAAATTTATGAGTCAGGAAGCTTAGTTAATATTAATTCAATAGAAAAATACCTTTTCTCCATATCATATCTTCAAATATACTTGAAATATTAGGCCATCACAACCCCTAAATTTATATAATAATCTAATATTAACATCCTATTATTAAATCCACATTTTAAAATATGATATTGTATCTTGATTCATTTGATTTTCTTCGAAAGTGTGTCAACATATATCTCTCTTTAATACATCATGTTAGTTACCCCTAGAGACACAGATATGGAGAGTCGCTTCCAATAATATTTCTTTATTATACTGAACCTTGACAAAAGAAGTTATCGGTTCTCTTTCATATTCCCATATGAAATCCTCCTAGTATATCACCATTTCAAAATCATTTAGGACTGGAATAGACTTAGTAGTAACCAATTCCCTTCCATTATAAAGTGTCTCCAATAGTAATCCATACTACCTTCCTAGTTCAAACATTGTTGTACACTATTTTTTCAGGATTTTTTATTTATATGACCTACAACCTATGGTAGGATATGTCAAGTTAAATTGGAGCCTGATGTTTCCTCTCTTATCTTGGGAACATGATATTAGGTTGCTTAAAATAATCCATTCTATTTATTAATATCATACATTGATTAATTGGATAATATTATTGAATGATGCTTCCCTTTTTTAAAATTTCTAATATGATCTTATTCTATTTAGTTCTGTGAAATTTGTCTCATGGTTAAAGTTAACACATAGAGACTCTTCATCCACTTGAAACACCTCAAAAATTAACCAAGTCCCTCTATAGGAACCTACGCTATTTTTGTAACATGTATATCCTTATCTCTATGTTTCATCAATTTTTAATTTGAAATTGGTGTTTTAAATACCTCTAAAATATCATTATCATTGAAATCATATCTTAAAAGAACAAATCTATTGGTCACCCCTACATCCACATCCTTCTCCTATAAATTATCTTCAACAATGAGAGATATTTTCCCCTACACCAAATCACTATCATCTATACCAAAAATTCCGTATTTATATTTATAAGGACCCTATTTTTTTAATTTTAATAATTTAAAAAATATCTATAAATATTTTTAGAGCTAGGTTTTGAGATAGAATGCGATTTCTAGGTCTGGTGTCACTGAAATTAGTTTTCTTAAAAAATTTAATATGTATAATATCATGATCAAATTATTTCTAAAAGATAAAAGGATATATCTTAAATTACATATTTAATTGAAAATATTACATCATAGTCAAATCTAGAATGACTATTTTACCCAGTGCATGAAATTAAATTGGTCAACATAGGGCATTCAGATATAGCGATAGTGGGCGAGTATTTTTATCTTAATTAATTTAAATTAAATTAGTAAATACTAGACTCCGCTATAATAACACTGTTATGGAAGGGATCTTGCGTGAGCCTAATATCTGTGGGACCCTTGATATTATTTTTCATCCACCTCTCATTAGTGAATCATGATCAAATAACAATGAGCCTCTAGATCAATGTGAATTAAGGGTAAATGAACAGAATGAATTGTTTACATTGATTGAAAACATGTTATTCATCAATTAATCATTTTAATTTAAGTATGAATAATAAATTGTTTCATTCATTATCAATTTATTTTAATATTTAGCATAATCCTTATTATTCCTTTGATATTTTATAATTTAACACATGCATGTTCTCGCACATCTGATATAAATTTTTTATTTAATTGTTTATCTCCCAATATATCCCCAGTAGTATTCATTTTTAAAAAAATGATTAGATTATGGATTTTTCACCCTTTTTCTATGTGATTTTCCCCTTTCATTCTTTGAATTATTCTTCTTAGACATATAGTTCCACTGTTTGACATTTTGGGGTGGGATTGAGCCTAATAAAGGATTAGAATTCATAAAGAATTGGCTTTCATTGAATAATTTGATGAATCAAGGATGGATTCAGATGGGTTTTAGGATATAGGAAATTAATATGTGGATTTAGAGTTTTTTGGAGGTGAATGGAGGTGCCAAAGATGATGACTAAATGCACAGGCTTGGACAAAAAAGATGAAATATGTTTTAATGCCTATAGATGGCGGGAAACATTGAATCAAGGCTTCTACATATATTTGGGGTGGCCTAGAGGCAAGATATGATCAACCATGCATTGACCTGGAATACCAGAGTAGATAATTAATTTCATTAAAAACATGACTATATATTTTTTAGTCCAAATAACACATGTTGTGTAGGGCCTTGGAGATGGTGGCTACGGTTTCCGAGTGAGTTAAATATAACATTCCATGTGAGACACACACATGACATGTGACTTAGTTATAGAGACATAATGTGTACTCCATGACTACATGAACACATTCAAGGAATGAAACATGACTAGTGTACATAGACACAACCAAAGGACATGTCCAGGTACACAGACATGGCCATATATCATGGCTAGGTACAGACAGTCGGCCAAGTGCACAGGAAAAACCCTATGTGGTCGAGGCATGACATGTATCCCCTTTACATGCTATATATAAATACATGGATAGTAATCTGTATATAGGCAGGTACCCAACCCTTATTAGGAGTGGGACCACATAACTTGTGGGTATGCATACATTCCCTATAATCCTACTTATTTTTTTAAATAATCTTCAACCTCTTGAATTTACTTCATTTAGAGATATATTATGTCCCACAAGTAGCATTTCCAAGGTGATTTTACATGTAGAACTTGATTGTGGACTTCATAGTAGATTTTGATATATGATGAGATATGTTTTGGGTGTGATAATTCATTAGGTGAGGCTCGATGATGAACATGATTAGGAAGGATCACCATGTTGATTAGAGTGCAAACCTCATGTTGGGAAGGGAATGTGTCATCTATATATCATTAGAGTAGATCCATCTAGCCAGGCATGTAATGGGTCTTATATATTCTATCATAGTTTCAATCTCTTATAGGGTCAGGGTGTGGGTCCTCAACCATTAGAGTGGAACCCTTAGGCTGAAAATGTCACTGTTCATCAATCTACCATTAGAATGGAACACACCTGATTGGAAGGATGTGATTCCTCCTTCTACTATGAGAGTGGAACCCTAATATTAGGTAGGTTATGGGTCCTCTATCAACATCCCAAGTGGAACCCCTCTACAGGTTAAGTATTAGAGTCGTCGACTATTATAGTGGAACGGTCCTACTAGGAAGGGAATGATTCATCTATCTACCATTAGAGTGACAACCACCAATAGGGTAGGGCATAGATCCCTTATCTATTGATAGAGTCGAACCATCATACTAGACTATGTATGGGTCTTCTATCGACAACCAGAGTAGAATCCTCCTATTGTTCTAGAGAATGTGTCTTAAAGTTGGATATTTTTTCCCTTCGACTATGTGGTATAGTGGAATGGTGAGGATTGACATGGATATTTATTTTGGAAGACATGGGATATGTTTTGGGTCAATTATAGTCATCTTTAACTAATGCAAGTCTATTTTTTGGGAAGGGTTTTGAGATGGAGAACCCCTTTTTCTCTTATTTTGGGATTCCATTGCTGAGTACACACACACAGACACACAAACACACACACATATATAATTTTATCCATGTTGTTGGATATTTATATTCTCTGTTTATATGTCATGAGATTTCATTTCTTATTATGTCTCTTACAACCCCCCCCCCCCCAATTTGATTTTGGGGAGTCCTACAGGGTATTTATATACAAACCACTAAATATTATTTTCCCACATGTGTTGTGTTTTATGAGGATGAAGGAAAAGTTAGTGTCGATTACAGTGGAGTTTTAAAATACCATAGGCATTAGACAATGTACGGTGATTGGGGCTTTGAGATCTAGAATCAGGCTCTCTCAACAATTTACTATTCCAGTTTTCTAATTTGGGTCATCTTTCTTCTTAGGTGTGTATTTTACCTCCTTTTATTTTTTAGTTTTCAATATCATACTATTTTTCTTTTTTGAGGTTCAACTTGCATGGTTAATTCTCTATATGTTTCATTTTTTACTATTATTCCTATGTTCTACATTGTGGAGATGGTGAGGTGTGTCCATACATGTACATTAGAAAAAGGTATCTCACAAATTTTATTACTTTCATCACCTATCTATCTCCACTAGCCTATGGAGGTGGGCTTGGGGTAGTAAAACATGAGCCCTATTAGTTTGGGTCGTAAGATTCTGGAATCAAATCAGTTCATTATATGGGATGGATTTTAGAGTTTTCCTTTTATGTGGATTTTTTTGGATTTAGGGAAACAATGTCAAAGTGTTTGGAGTGTGTATTTTTGTCTAAGGAACCAAGTGTTGTTGTGGAAACCATTGTATCTATTCACCATGACTTTTTCCACTTACTTGTCAACATAGTATACATTGAACTTGATTACAGAGTTCAACAATACCAAAATTATATATGATTATGTCTTTTATTGTCCTTATTGATACATCACCCCATATATATATAAATATTGTCCAATGAATGTGCTACCAGTTGATCAAATTTGAAGGATGTCTCCATGATGATATTCATCTAGGTTACCAATTATGGATTATTATTATGATATGGTGAGTTTTGATGCCTTTGTTCAGGGGCCATCAAGTTATATTATTACTCCATGTGGATAGGTAGAAGAACCCACAACCTTTGAGTATAAGATCATACCAGAAGAGTAGGATGAGAATGTGAGTAGTCATAGCAGGTTATGCGAATTCTAGTGATAGAGGTCATTGGGGTTCCACAGTGAGCTAGATCCTAGGGAGGATATGGATTAAATAGACTCAGTGATCCATGTTTTTAAGCTAATCCAAACATCAGCTGGTCATGTGGTTTTCCTGGTATCCATCATTTTTCTATAGAGTAGCTAGGTTCTAGGGGAGTTTAATTACATATATCTATAAGGAGTTGAGACTCCTAGGAGAAAAATTCATGTATTTGTTCTGTGAGGAGTACTTCTTTTCATGTTTGTTTTTGGTATAGATCTGGAGCTTCTAGTGTAGCTGTAGGGATGGATTTTTGTGTTTGTGTATGTTGTGAGGTTTAAAAATGTTACTTGTTACTCCCTATAAATGATTCATGGTGGATACTTCAGGACATGGATATTTGAGTTGGGAATTCAAGGATATATTCATTCTAGTATAGTAACCTTGTGTATTCACACATATTCTTGGGGTTTGGAGAAGTTGGTGGTGATGGATAGACTTTTATCAAAGGGATTACACTAGATCATCCAATGGGAACTATAGAGATTATACATCTTCTCCCTTTCAAAAATGCTAGTTTTCATGATATTTGTGTCAGAGATCTTTTTAGGGTCAGACATGGGCGTGTGGTTAGGGACAACGATGAGGACTAGTGAAACCTAGATAATTGAGGTACAATGCCTGTGACAAGTGAGGTCACATGGAGCATGATTTATCAACTTGATATGCTAAATAGAATAGTAAGATAATAGATGGACCTACATGTTATAGGCATCATCGTGATCACAGATCTTCAAAGAGTGGGTAGGTTATACACTCTAGAGGAAGAGCTCGAAAATGAGAATTGTAGGATCTGGGAAGATGAGCTATGGGTTATGGTTAACCCTATGTGATTCTTCCACCACCAAAACCACCAGGTGGCCCACATACGGCTCATGGAGTTCACTGTAGGGGTTGTAGATAGCTTCAGGCTATGGATGTGTATGACCCAACACTTCATGAGACAATTATAGTTACTTTCTATGTTTATTATAATCCTTCCGTAGTTCTAATAAACATATTTGTGTAGCATTAAATCATATCTTCACTCATGGTGTGATATTTGGAGCTCCCAGTTGAGGATTTAACCCTATATGTTTGACTTGGGGATCCTATGGGGAACACATCTTCTATATATTTTATCTACCATCATATGAACTACAAATTGGTGTAGTGATGCTCTAATGGGAAATTTTTTCCATCATTATGGAAAACTAAAAATTAATCTTGGTTATGGATAGTTTTGTAATATTATGATCCCATATTGACCATCACAATAAGTGAGTTAGATTCCCTTTCACTAATTGGATGAGATTCTACATTTTGGGTGAGAGAAATTTCATTGTAGGACATCTGGGTTTTGCGAGAAGGAAACTTCATCTCATCAACCATTAGTTTTTGAGTGTATCCCTTAGTGTGCCAGGAACTACATGTATATAGATTCAATCAGTCAAGGAGGATTTAATCAGTGTATTCCCCCATGGATTTTTTAGGACTACCACTAAGGTGGGTGATATAGTTTTTCATCGACTTGCACCCTAGTACAACCTTGATATCTTATAAATCATATATGATGTCCCATACTTAGCTCCAAGAGCAGTGGTTGTAGATGCAGGACCATTGAATAATTTTTATTGATAGACCTTGTGATTCCCCTAGGAAGAAACAGTGTTGTTCATGAAAATGGTGGTTCGGAGATTACCGATTTGTGTCAATTATCATCACCTAGATGAGGACATGATAAATAAAAATTACCACTTTAAGAAGATTTATGACCTCTTAAATTATTTTTCTGATGTGATATGGTTCTCAAAAATCAATCTCATGATCGGGTAAAATCCATTTTGAGTTCATGAGGGTGATATTCTGATGCTAGAATTTCAATTTCATTATAGAAACTATGACTTCCTAGTTAAGCCTTTTAATGTGACGAATTCCCCCTCTATGTTTATGGATTTGATGAACTAGAGTTTACAGTTACACATGGAATGATTTTTTGTTGTATTCATTGATAACATACTCAAATAATATGTGTTATATGATGAGCTTGAAAAACACTTGAGGATGGAAAAACATTTTTTAGGGGAACCAGTTTATACAAATCTCTCAAAGTGGTGGTTTTTGATCCATGTGGTTAATGTTCATGGGAATTTAATTAATGATAATAGATTAGCTATGGGAACCATTATTTATTGATGTATTTAATTCATGGGAATCACCCAAGATCATATCAAAGTTTTATAGTTTCTGAGGCTTGGTGGGGAACAATAGGAGGTTTTTAGTAGGATTAACTCAGATTATATCCCCTTTAACCACCCTAATATGGAACTGGAACTAGTTTATTTTGACTAAGTAGTTCTATATATTCTTTGAGGAGTTGTGGGTTTGGCTTAAAATTGATCCTATTTTGGGACTACTAGAGGAGGTCACAGAGTGTGAAGTTTATTTTGATTCCCTTAGGAGATGTGTTAAGTGGCATGTTGATGTTTAGATAGATAGTTATCACATATGGGTCATGGTAGATGATACATGATGAGAAATACTATGAAACTAATGAACTAGAGAGTTATGTGTTATTAGTCTTTTTGAGGATGAGGATTCACTATCCTCTAGTTGAAAGAATTGTGCTTTACTCAGACCATTTGATCTTCTTACATGTCTTTATGCATAGAGTCATGAAAATGATACAAAGGAGATGAATGTTTTTTCTATAAGAATTTTGATTTATGATAGTCTATACCTTACTGAATGGATATGTGGTTGTATATTCCCTTAGTAGGAATCCCCAGGCATGTTTGGTGCATGAGAAGTCAGAGTAGTTGGCCACCTTGAAGTTTTCCCTGGTTGAGAATGACAGTCAAACCTTTCTTTGGTTGATGTTGTTGACTCCAATTACCCTTTAGTGTGACTATGTGTCCTAGTTGGGATACACTAACTGTGAGGTATTACATTAAAATAAATCCTTAAAAGATTAATTTGATTTATTTATTAAAGGAATGAATAATATCATCCTTTTTTAGGGATTTGCATCTGTCCTAATCATGATACAAGGGGATAGGTGATGAGAGTGTTTCACACATCTCCTCTGTCTATAAAATGTATTGTGATAATGAAGTAAAGAGACCATAAACATGAGTTTTTTAGGATAAAATGATATGGAGTCTAGATATTTTCTCCTCTAAATGTATTATCTATTAATAGGTGAAGGCGTTGAACTAGGATATGGATTGTTTTTAGAACCTCATAGGATCTCAAAGTTGAAATGGGTCAATATATCCATGGACATTATGACATGGATTCTATTGAAAATGAAGGGCCATGTTTCCAACTGTGTGATAGTTGACTGACTGATGAATTCAACAAAATTCTTTTATTTTAGGGAGATGAGTTTTTTTGGAGATATATGCATGTGAGATCCTTAAAAATCATGGTCTTACCTTAACGATTTTCTAAGTCTATGATGTGTAATTCACAAAACGGTTTGGGATAGACCTACAAGAGGCATTCATAACCTAGATGAGTATGTTTATATCTTTTCACCCATATAAAGATCAGATGACCGGGTTTACAATATAGATGTTGGAGGATATGATGTGGGGTTTTATTTTAGAAATTATATAGATATAGGATGATCACTTTACATTGGTAGTGTTTTTGTAAAAAATAGATACCTCTCTACTATCAACATGACACATTTTGAGGCCAATTACGGGAGACCTTGTAGGTCACCCGTGGGCTGGACAGAGATCAGAAACAAATATACAATTAGTCCATATATGGTGAATATGTCAACCAAGAAGGTCAAGTTTATATGTGATTGGATGATCATATCATGGAATATGAAGAGATCATATCCCAATATTCATTGAAGGCCCTTGGAGTTCGATTAGGGAGACCATGTTTTCCTAAGTGTCTCCCCATGATGAGGACTTTGGATATTTGGGTTGGTATAAAATATATCCCTGAGGTTCATCATGACATTTGACTTAAAGTATAGGGTTGGTGAGGTTTCTTACAACCTCTCCCAACCCCAACAGTTATATCAGGTTCATGACGTCTTCCATGTGTCCCCGATGAGGAGATACATGCATGTCCACACACACGTTATTGACAGGGCGAGGTGGACGTCAAGGAAGGATCCACCTTTTCGAAGCACCTGGTGGCGATTGAGGATCAATAAGAGGGGACCCTATATGGGTGGACCACACCCATGGTATGAGATTTGTGGCAGAACATGCACTTGATGTAGATCTCCTTAGTGTAGGATGTACATATGTGGGCTCACTATCTCAAGATTTTTTTGTTTCTTATATTGGTGGAAACAATTATTGAATAAGGTAATAACAAATATAAAATTATTTTTTATTGTAAATGTTTTTAATATATATCTAGATATATTTTCATATCCACGTGCTGATATGGTGTACGATTCCATTTTCTAGTGTTCCCAGAATAAATTTTATATCGCTGGAACTTGGATTCTTAAATGAAATGCGATATCTCTTAAATAGAGTATTAAATCCAAAATATGATAACATAGTTTAATATAGAATGCTTGTTTCACCCTATGGATGAACTAAAATGGGTCGGCGTGGACCATTCAAATATAGAAACCATTGGAGGGTGTGTTTAAATTATAATGATGAAGTAATTTAATAACTTAAAATAAATTAAAAAAAAACTAGAATACAATATAAAACCACAATTATGGAGGATCTCAAAGGTAATCCACATAACCCTAGGATCATTGATTTTAATTTTATTCCACAACTGGTTGGAAAACAACATCATATGACATCCATCCACCACATCCAACCGTATTGAGGCACACTGAACAAAATGACATTTCTACTT
The DNA here is from genome assembly GCA_963277665.1 of Viscum album. Lineage (NCBI taxonomy): Eukaryota > Viridiplantae > Streptophyta > Magnoliopsida > Santalales > Viscaceae > Viscum > Viscum album. The sequence continues at coordinate 124,375,519 of OY728128.1, forward strand.
TTTTTGAGAGATATTTATTCACTTATGGATAATATGGATCATGGTATGACTCATATGGTTGGGTATTTTGGAACAATAAATTAAAATATTGGAAATGATCATTCTTATTCTTTTGATTTGTGCTAATTGAACAGCTACATGTGGCCTCATATTGGATTTAAATTGATCATTAAATTGTTTTCAACCTAGATATCCCCAATTATATTCATTCGACAAGAAAACATGTATTGAAATTGATTCAAACATATTATTTTTCATTCACACTACCATTCTTCAATTTGTTAATTTTATGCTGGTAGTTCCATAGTTCGAACCATTTGGGGGGGGGGATCGGGAAAAATCAAACACCCAGATTCAAGGAGAATTTACACATGGTGGATGATTTGATGAATAAATTTTGAATTAATATGGATTTTGGTATATGGTTGATTCCAGTATCAATTTAGGAATTCAGTGAGGTGGTTAGAGGCATTATAGATGACGATGGTATGTGTTGGCTTCTAGAAAATGAAAATATTCCATTTTCCGATCGATGGATGTTTGTAAATAATGAATGTAGGTTGGTCCTTGAAGTTTGGGTGTCCCAGAGGAGATAGTTTTTGTTGGGATTTTGTATCTATAATGCTATATAAGTTCTATAATTTGTATGAAAACTTGGAATACCTTCCATGTAGTCTAAAAACAAACATGGTATAGTGCCACGACATTATGTGTTAAGATTTTTTATGGAGTTAAATATCACATGCCATGTGGGATAAACACATTCTATGTGACTTGGGGATGGAGACCCAGTATGAACTCTATGAATAAATGAACATTGGAATGTCCAATAAAAAATAAATTATACATGAACACAACCATAGGTAATGGACATGTATTTGGACATAGCTAGAGTAAATGGTTGGGTACACGGACATGATGGGGAGCATGGGAAAGACCCTATGCGATTGAGCCACAACGTGTAGTCCCCTTACACGACATGTAGGGATGCCAAGGATGTAATCCACGTACCATAAGTTACTCGACTAGGTATAGGAATGGTACTACATTCCATGTGGGTCCTTTATACACTGTGTACCCTTAAATCATTTTTAATAAAATTTCAACCTCTTGTATTTCCTTCGTTTGGACTCTGATTTTGTTTTATGAATAGTCCACATTGAGTTTTTTTCTCCATAAAATGTGATAATGAGATTCATAATGGATTTTGATATATGATGCAAGATGTTCCAATCAAGATGATTCTTTATATTACACAAAACGACGTCATTAATTAGGAAGTATGATCACAGTGATTACAGTGGTACCCTCCTCTTGAGATAAGATTGGGTCCTATATATATTATTAGAGTGGCACCCAACTATTGGGAAGGGGATGTTAGTTCTATTTTATATTATATTTTCACACTCCCATGGTGTCATGGTATGATTTCTTTACCATTCTAGTGGGAGGCTCCTACTAGGCATGGCATGGGTCCTCTATCTACTATTTTAGAGGATGATAATATTATCTCTATCTAATATGATATTGGAAAACTCCTACTGGGTCGGGTATGGGTCCCCTATCTACGACACATGTGGTACCCTCTAATGGGGCCAAGGTATAGGTTATCAAACTTTAGATTGGCACCATCTTGCTTGGTAGAGAATGACCCCACTATCTACCATTAGAGTGGCACCCTATTTATGGGTATGGAATGGTTCCTATATCTTCTACCATTGGTGTAGTCTCCCTCTGTGAAAGGTTAGGTCCTCTATTGTCAATGAGAGTGAATTCTTGGGTTCTTTACCAAGAGATTATTGGACCTCGACTATACGAAATAGTTCTAAGATGTTTTCTCAATAGGATATTTTATCAAAAGTATATGAAAATGATCAAAATTGAATATGGATCTTTATAACTAATGGTAGACTCTTTTCTTGGTCTGGTTTGTGAGATAGAGATCCATGTTCTCTCTAATTTGGGATTCTTTTTTTTCACACACACACAATATATATATGTGTGTGGGTGTGTGTGTTCATGTCACTGGAATGAGAAAGTCTCTCTTCATATGGGTTGAGGTTTCTTTTCATATCATGTCTCATACATCCCTCCCCCCTCAACTTTTTAGGCATCAAAAATGGTATTTATATACTCACCCCTTTATGTCTTTTTCCTACAAATGTCATGCCTTATGAAGATAAAAGAAATGTCGATGGAAATTATAGAGGATCACTGGGGTACCTAGTGTATCGGATAGTGTATGGTGTTCGAGGCTTAGAGTTATAGGGTCATGATCACTCAGTAATTTTCATTTCCTATTTTTTCAGGTTGAGACATCTTTCTTGTTGGGAATATATTTTTTCCATTTTTCTTTTCAGTTTATACTTTCATACTTTTTCACTCTTATAGGTTTTATATTCCATGTTTATTATATAGATGTTTCATATTTTATTATTATTATTTTTCACTAATATATGAAGACGGTCAAGTGTGTGAATCTACGTAAACTTAGAAAAGGTATCCGATAAAATTTATGATTTTGATGATTTTCGTGAGCCACTATCCTATAGAGGTAGGATTTTGGTAGTTGGGGATCGAACCCAGTTGGGTAGGCTCATGGAACCATTTATCTCATGGAAAAAATAGAGTATCATACAAAATCAGTTCCTAATTAGATGATATGGGGTATACCCTATCCACATGATAAAATTACATATTTATTGAACATATATCATATATTAATGGAGAATCCAATAGGATCTCCTTCTACTTCAATATAGCTTTTTCATAGGTCTAAATACATATGGGATTAATAGGCCTAGTATAAAAATCCATTTACTTTCCAATAATAAGTGGGTTGATACTAGATTTACCTTACTTTTTCACCATCTAGATATAATCCAATCCAACTCCTAGAAACAACTCATTATTAATAGCTTTATGTAACACTTTTAGAAGTTGAACCAGTGGTAAAAATAACGATTCATAGTCAAATGAAATATCAGAATAAAGAATCTAAATGAAAAAAATTAAAACCTCACCAATATTAATCCATATAGATTCGAATGGGGAATTCTAAAAATCCCCTTACAAATAAAATATCAGGATATTTTGGGTGACACAATGTCTATGATCAGCTACCTATGCTGAGAATGAACCCATAATATTTATTAATATTTATATTATATATGGGTTTTCAAAATATTGACAAAAATCAAAGAAGCATACCAAAATTATTTGGATGTGGTGTTACACTTCATAATGAATCCTTTTTTTTCACCTATAAAAAATGAAACTAACTAAATAAATATGTGAATATTATTTAATCCAATTAAAAACAAATTTTTCTTATTAAAAAATGTTATCTAGAATATGAGGACGGTCTTGAAACCACATTATAATACACTTATTCTATAAAAAAGAACAATTTTTAATATATTAATGTAATATAAATTATTCATCTCTAAAAAATTTTCAATCCACGTAATGCTTATTGAGATTGATTCCTTAGTGAACTCATGGAGTAAATGAGGATGTTATGGGAACCCTGAATTGAGTGTAGGGTATTTTAGTCTGAGGGAGATGAGGGGAAATGCCATGGGATATTTAGGGATATTTAAAGGTTAAAAAGAATACTTATAAGTCATATAGATACCTAATAATCCCTCCCTTTGACCCCCTTGCTAGTGGGATGGTGTTTTAAAGTTGTATGTCACCATGAACATGATTATTTCTATGAAGAATGTGTAGTGGAAGTGGATTTTTTTCATAAAGAAAAAAAAGTTATCAATGATTCCATTAAATTAATTCTATTATCCCAAATTCGTCCCTACAAATACCAAAAATAAAATATAAAAAATCAAAAAAAATAATCATAGATGAAAATATCATCCCTCTTAGATTAAAATTTAATATTAATTCACAAAGAAATAATTTATCACCTCAAAATAATTATTTAATATCCACTACACTTCTCATTATTATATTAATCATATTATAAATTCATCTATTTCCACATCAATCAATTATATTTGTTACTTTATTTATTTATATCATTCATGTTGTACACAGTTCAGGCACAAAGAACCAATTACCACAAATATTAATTACCACATTAAATCCCCCCATGATAAACAAACTAGTTCTTCACACACTTAAAAATTTTAAAAAAATTATTTATATTTATTTCACACTATATTGACCACATTAATTAAAATATATAATTCTCAACATACTACCACATAAAACATATATTATAACACTCATGTGAGTTGATATTAATAATAATATATCACATATATGACATAAAACTCATGCTCCCAACACAAAGCCTATTTTATATAACACGATAAGAAAATTTTCGTCAATATACCTATTAGAATCCAAAATTTTATAAGTCGGCATTATTAAAAGTAAATAATATGAGAGATTATTAATTACACATGCTGAATTGATCTCTACTAGTTGCACTATGAATTGAAAATTTGTATGTTATCTAATATCCATTTTTTCAAATTAATCATAAAACAAACTAAAACATGATCATCTTAGTTCAATAAAAAAATTAAATCATTTCTAAAAAATTCCCAGAATAGATGAATCATGAGAAAATTATTTGATGAAAAACATACCTTGGATTTAAATCCTTTTATCTAAAACATAAATGAACTGAACGCCTCTAAAATTTATCTTAGGTGACCTATCATCCGCCAAGGGTCACAAAAGGAATAAGGGAACTAAATAGAAGAAATAGTCGTTCCTTGATTAAATAATAAAATCATGAGTATCCAACCATGAATCCTCAAGAATCATTTATCCTCTAAAATAATATCTAATAAATGTTTTCATGAACTACAACAATGGTTTTTAAGAAATCCATTTGATGTTTTTCATAAAAAATAATTTTTTTTACCCAAATCACAAAAAAAAAACTTCTCTTCACCCATAATTTACCTACAAGACAGTCTCCCACTTTTTAACACCTCAAAATCATTATTTTGAGGAATAAGAAAAAAAGTTTTTATATAATATTTCACTGAATTAATTTTTTTCATATATAATGTAAACAAAACCATATCAATATAAGTTTAAAAATATAATATTTGGATACCTCTCAAAAATGTTTAGGCCTATTGATAAACACAAAACTCATAACTCAAAGGCATGGTTCATTGGAAAAACACAATATCCTCTCATTTAATTCCATTTTAAATTTTAACACCACTATATATAGATACACTAATCATCCAAATGATATATTATACATAATACAATTACCCTAATAATTTTCATAAAAAACAACAGTTTAAGAACATTATTATAAAAGTAGCACACTAATAATAAAAATTTTCCAAATCATTATACTACAACACAGGCACATCCAAAATAATAACTGATCCACTAAAAATACTCAAATGTGATAAATCAGTGAATTTAAGACATTGTTTACTAAAACCCATAACGGATCCACTAATTATTATTTTTTATAGAAGAAATATAGTTTTAAAACATAATTATTATTCAATATTTTCTCCTATAACTAAACATGGAATTGAATTGAGAAAACATTATTCAAATTTCAAATACCATTTATAAAATTTTATGAAATATGAATAATACTTTTATATCATAAAAATATTCTTAAAATTATCTAAAATCATGTCATTAAGATATTAATAAAAAATTGTGAATTTTAATTCAAAATAAAATTGTGTAAAAAATATTTGCATAACATACCTTGTATAGAGATATTAAATCTAAATTTTAAAAATAATATAAAGGGGTTATTTTTAAGTGGATAGGGCCTCCTATTAAAAACATCCCCAAATACTCAAATCTAAACCTAATCTAGTTTAAATGACCACATATTCTCCCAAATCTACAAGATAAAATAAATATGTACATATGGTTAAAGAATACTATAAATTTTGGAGAAATCATAATACGTTTTCCATAATAAAAATAACTCACTCATCACAAGACATCGTATGCTTTTATTAACCAAATATTAGAGTTACTCTCAAAATATTAACTATGTAAAATACAGAAACTCTCTAAAATTCCCAAGATCATCTTTATTGACACCATTAACCTTAATAAAAATTCATCAATAAGATTAATAAAAATCACACCCCATAATACATGACATAGGACAAAAATTCCTAAAATATCATCAATTCTAAGGATTAAAAAAATTCGCATAATACATTTGACTATATAGGTTCACTAGAATATATTCTTGATAATTAACTATTAATTATACAAAATAGTGTTCCAAGATCGAAAATATTGACTTCTCATTGATAAATCCATTAGACACTTCCATATATACATAATTTTATTCTAGGGAAATAAAAAAATTACTCAAAAAAATAAGAATTTCCCCAAAAAAATCTCATCTTGGAAGCCAAGATTCATCCTATATAATATCCATGTCACAAATTAATATAGTTCTATTGTTAGGCTGATTAGGGATCCATCTGGGGTCTTCTAAAACTCAAAGGATTGTTCTACCTTATCTATATATTTTTCAATCTTTGGACACAAAACATCACAGGAATCTTATATACTTTATTAAAATTGGAATTCAACCAGATTTTACCTCATTACACCACCTTTCTTTTATTATTCACAGTATACATATTTTTTTCAACATCATATGATCTTAAAAAAGATGAAAATAAATAATTTTAGTTAAAATATATTAAAAAAGTCTAGATAATGTAAAATATATAACTCCAAATTTTCATAATGAATGTAAAACCTAGATATCATTAGAGTTACTAAACTATCCATACATTGATAGAAATACCCAATCAACATTACAAATAACATTGTTTGAAAACATTCCCAATCAAAATAATAATAAAATAACCAATAGAGTTCCATAAAATATACCATATACCACTATAAATAAGTAAATATAATCTCTTTCTGTTATCAATAATCATATTCACCATTAAACATTGATTATACATTCAATCAACAAAAAATTTGTTTTATAATATTTCTATAAAAACAACATTTCATTTTGTGTCACATTCATCATGAAATTACAGTTATTTTTGACATCAATCATATTAATTTATAAATATTATTTAAAACTATTTCTATCAAATAAAATTAATTCAACACTTTAGAAAATTTTCTGAAAAAAAAGTAGAGAAATTTTCAAAATTAAACTCATATTCAATTTTCGTAAAACATCTATGTAGAAAAATCATTTTACAAGTATAACCCCAAATTATATTTAGATAAAAAATAACCAACAAAACCCTTTATGACGCCTCAAAACCATTGAAACCCATTTTATAACCCCCTTTTAAAATATAAATATATATTTAATCATAATAGTACCCACCAATTCCATTCTCTATTTTAGGAAAAAGTTATCAATAAAACATTATATCATTCGGCCAATCATGAAAAAATGATCATCATACTCTATAATGTTATGAAAAAATCATCAAAAAATAAGATAATATTTTTCAAATTAATATAATTAAAAAAACCTATTACCCATGATTCATTTTTTACTATGAGTTTCTATATTAAGAAATAATTACATAAAAAATGTAACATTAGCCCAAACATTGAAATTTTTCTGAGTTCATACATCATCAATATATCATATCGATATCAATTTATTTATATCAAGATACCAAAATTTTATGTGTCTTAACATTGAATATTATTTAACATGTTTTTAATTAATAATGAAACAACCATGCTAAATAAAGGCTTTACATAATATGTAATGCCATTTTATTATAAAGGAACACATTTTTTATAATAAATTTTCACCATTAATGTATTTAAAATTACTAAAACTTTTAAATAACATAAATTTTATGATAAAACATGAGGTTATTGATAGTTATAATATCACAGTATTATAGTTAAAATTTCATATATTTTACTATGATTCATCAATTTGATCCTTAAAAATATTTGATTATTTTACTGTGATATATCATTTGTTAACCTTATTTCAATATTTAAAAATTAATATGAAAGTCAGATATTCTGAATATTATAAATTAATTATAAAAATAACAAGCTTTAATAATGATTTGTTATTATCAAGATAAAATCTATTATACAAATCACAAAAAGATATATATTCATTATACAATTAATTTTATCTAGATAACAATAAATCATTTTTCAAGAATGTTATTTGTAAAATTAATTTATAATATGCATAATATCTGTCTTTTATATTTATTTTAAATATCGAAATTAGGTAAACTTTTTATATAGCATCAATAATTATGAACAAAATAGGGTAAACATATAATAACAAATTCATGAAATTATAATGTAATAATTTCTGTAATTTTATCAACATAAAGGATTAAATTTGATTCTAATAGTTTTCCTTTAATGAAATCCGTTATGATTTATAGTTTCAATTCACAACTGCATTAATTTATCACTAACAAATATAAGATAATATGAAAAAAGTTATATCTCAACTCCAGACACATAGAGATGATACATATATTATATTATCAGTAAAGACTACATTATTTCCTAAAGGATCCAATCGTGTAGTTATCTTGGAATACTATATACATACATACATTAATTTTTAAAATATAAGATTTTTAATGAGAATGTTATGATATCAATATTATTCATTCCTTAATACCCATAAAAATTACACATAGTACTCCTCCAGGTTTCCTAGGTAATGGATAAAAATAATATTGACCTCATATTCTTAGAATCCAGTATTATATATTAGAATACTTCAAAACATAAACATTTAACATATGATATGAAAAGAAACAGTGAAACTATATGAATCCAAAATCTAAAAAATTTGATCACATTTGAATCATTGAAAATAATTGAACACATTGATAACAATTATCCTGGATCACATAATGATTGGATAAATAATTAAGAACATCCAAACATTATGTCATTTCTTTATTCGAAGACACTATCCTATCATTGAAAGGGGTATAAACCAAATCATATCCCATTTTTCTCCTAAAATACATTGATAAACCAAGGTTATGTATAAATTTTTCCCCTACGCATCAAGTTATTAATTCTTGCGCGTTTAACATAAGAGTCATAATGCCCTTTTATACCAATTTAAAGATATAATTTTTCGAAATTAAAAATATATATCAATATAATGATAAATATGAAAAATAAATTACTTCATCATTTTATTGAATAATGTTTATTTTTAGGAGATCATCCTTTAATAATTTTTGATAAAGATGGGTAACATAAAACTATCATCACGATCCCTTTCTATAAAAAAAATAGTGGTGAAGGTGCGTCCAATGTGTTGGGTTATCCATGGAAGAATATAATTAGATTTAATAGTTTGTATTATTAGTATAATGTAGAATTGGAAGGAGAAATATTTTATTATGTTTCACAAAGATAGAATGAATATTAAAAATAATATTCCCTAATAGTATCCAACAATTGGTTGAGTAAATTTCCATCCATCATGAATCACGATTATGATTGAGTTAATCACCAAAAACCATTTTTTTATGTTATGACACCATTGTGAATCTATTACATAACCTCATCCACATTACAATAATAGAAAATGATTTTCTTTTCTGGAAATATACACAATCTTTTACTTCACCAAAATATTGGATGGGTTTTCCACTATGGGAAAGATTAAGTTTCTCATAGGTATTTTTAACCTATAAATAGAAAGAATAAGATATAGGGATAAAAATATATATAGGAAAATATCTTAAATTTCATAAATAAAATCATTAAATTATTTCATTAGAATTTATGATCTCTAAAAATAAAATATGTGGGTAATATAACATGAGTCACAAATATTGAAAATTTAGATTGAAAACCCCCTTATGAATTGGAAAAAATTATATAAAAACCCCATTAAATGGTGGGATTAAAATTGATCTAAAAATATAAAAAATATTTAAAATTCATTATATAAAATCTAAAATAGGCCGTATATAGACCACATAATGTAAATTAGTTACACGATACAAAAAATGTCTCAATAGTAGAATTATAACAAAAAACCCGGACCCCTTGTTCCCACATCCTTGAAAAAACATAAACAAAAGTATATAAAACATATAATTCATAATTATTTAATTCATAGACATATTCATTTCCATTTTGACATTACTTTTTTAAATTAATCAATTTCTCCATGAATTCTACTAATTTTACACAATAAGATTTGTTTTTAACTTTGATTGTTGTTACATGTTTGATAATACTGGACTCTGTATTCATTCTTATTAAAAGATTATTAATTTCATGTTAAATATAGTTATTTTTATGGATGATTTCAAATTATTTTTAATGAATCAAATTTCATTAATGAGTGTATTAGTCTCTATCCTTTTATATGAAATTGATAACGATAATGTTTATATGATTTTTGTCGATCAAAGTGTCGTTACATAATTGATGAATTATATATGTATATAACATATCTATAAGAAAAAATTCCTTATTTAAAAAAATTATATAATATTACAATTATATTTATCTTCTCATATACTTTTGTGACATAAATTTATAGTATTTTTCATGTGGGTTTTTAGAAAGACCCAAACATGAACATACCCCAATTGAATGAATGATATTGGGGTGGTATTAATATAATATCACTATACTAGAAAAAAATGATATAAATTAGTGTTTTATGGGGTGACTTATCAAACTAAAATGGATTTATGAAAATAATTAATGGAAATTTATATAATAAATAGATTCAATTAATGTTTTTTCTCTTAGAACATTTTTTTTAAATGAATAAATTTACCAGGATAATTTCTTGGTAATATAAAAAATAGTATATATAATTTTTCACAAAATAAAATTATTTAAATCATAAAAAATCATATTTATCCTTAACAACCATCCTTAGATCCTGTCTTGTATGAATTTGATGGAAAATGTAACACATTACATCATCGAGGTGGTAGTACACATAATACATGAAAATTATTATTTTTACTTATGGATGTGGTATGTAAAGAAAAATATGTAATAAACATAATATAGTAGAACTAACTTATATATTTTAAAATATTATAATTAAATTATTTTTTAAAGAATATTTTTTAAATATTATAATTAAGAGGAATATCATTGTACATGATAATACTCCTATCGGGGACTTGATTTTTCTTTTGATTTCTATCTGGAAATGGAGGAAATAATAAAATTAATTTTAAGAAGATTATTTTGAAAGTGGTGAAGGTTAAATAAGGATATAAATTTATTATTTCAATTTAAAAATTATACAGATAGTTTCACCTAAAATTGGTGGGACTGTTACCACATTATAAGTTAAGGGATTTTATTTGTGGGAGTAAGACATAAATTTTAAATAGTATATGGTTTATATTTAGTGTTAGATGGGAAAAAGGGAATCAATAGGTGGTGGTGGTGTGGGTGGATATAAAATAACTTCACACTATTCTTTTTTAGAGAACATTGAATGTATAATAGTGTTTTTTAACATTTAATGTTTAACCTAATTTACTTTTACCTTGGAAATTAATTTCTAAACATAGTGATTAAATTTAATGGAAAATATTATAATTGAGTATGTTAATATTTTTTTATTTATAGTATGAAATTTTATCATCATTTTATATAATAAAATTTATATAGATTTGAAAATTAATTTTTAAAATAAACACTCTTAATCATATAAAAACTGATTTATGAAAAATTATATTTTTGCTCAAAATTTACCTATAAGATAAAATTATCATGAATAATAATTTAAATTACATAAATTAAATTATTATAAAAAAGGATTTATAGATTTCAAGGTAAGAAAAAACTATATCTATCTTGAATATACTTGATTTAATGGAAAATATTGATATTATTTTTTTAATGTGGAATTTTAGTTAGATCTATAATCATGTGACGTAGGGTTTATAATTTCAAAAGGTATTTTAAAATTCATATTTTACTTCCTTAAATTCATATTGGGTTTCATAAAAATATTTTTAAAAATATGCTAAATCTTATATAATGATAATGTCATAGAAATTATAAGTTTCATTAATATAATTTCTTCAACTAAAAATTTACATTTTCAAAAATAATATAACAAAATTAAAATAAGATAATTTAAATATTATGGATACAATAATTATATTTTGTTATTGATTTCCAAATTTTAAGGTTAATATATTCAATAAATTCCTGAATAACACATATTTAATAAGAACATTACATGGAAGTTAAGGATATGATATTTTCCTCCTATAGAAGGGTATTGATTGTTATATCCACCAATAAATAATTTCATCCTTGATATTAGTGTAGACCACAATTATTAATAAAATGTTGGTATTCCATCCTCATAGATTCGTTAGGCTCCTGGGATCTCTTTTCTATTTCCTGATTTTCCATGGAAATTCACAAAATGATTTTAGAAAATCCCAAATACATTTTATCTCATATCAATAATTTGGATAGGCCCCTCAATATAATGGAATTTGTTATCTAAATCTATTTACTCATATTTGAGATAATTCATTCGATATGGAATGTATTTTTTGAGTAATGAATTAAAGAAGACGTCATATGTTTTATAATGGTTTTGATACATAAAAATTTTGTATTCTAAAGTTACAATTATTTATAGTGTTTCAGATAGAATAATGACAATAGGGCTTCACATCATGTTTTTACAATGCCTTACAATACCCATCCACGGTAAAACACTCAATAATACATGATTCAAAAATATAAATTCCTTTTTGTAACTTGAATTATCTCTATAACTATTTTTCATTCTTTTGGATTCAATAATATGATCATTAATATTCTATTCGTTAATAGTTTCCTCATTTACAAGCTATTCGAAATCTAACTTTCTTTCTCTACCTTCTTCTTAATATGTTTTTTTGTGTCACCTCCTCCTATACAACTCTTCATATGGTTCCATTTGAATTCTCTAATGGAATCTATTATTGTATGAATATTATAATATAGCTTGATTCAAATTCCATATACCATAAAGTTATTGATAATGTGATCTCATTATGAATTTTATTGTCTATATTGTACTTTTGGATAACCCATCAATAAGGGGATGGTTTTGGGGTTTAAATATATGTCATTTTTGAGAGCCCTATGCAGACAATTTCCTGATTTTTATGTGAACATAGGGTCATGAACAAATAAAAATGATATATTAACCCCATAAATCCATAATATTTAATTTATGGAGATCTAGGAATGTTATCCAAGGGATAGATATTCTCTTATTTCTATGAAATTAGAATAATTAGTTAGATGATCGATAATGAACCCTCTAACATCAGTCTCCATTAAAGTCCTCGAGAGTCAATTGAAAAAGTCCATGTTAATGTTACTAATGGTTTATATTGGTATTGTAAAAGGGTGCATGAATCCCATAGGATTTTTACTTTCATCATTTTACAACTAAAAAACTACTCATATGGTGTCACGACCCATCCCCAGGGGCTCATGTCACGACGTACCCCAAGCCTACCTCTTGAAGGCCCAAGGTTAGAGACTAGCACAAAGTGCGTCAACCAACAACTGGAAGGAATTTTCCTGAGTACATTAACACAATCATGAACAACCACATCCCATATATGTAAAATTAAAAAAGAATGGAACTATAAAAAATTATTGAGTACAAGTATAACTAAAAGTAAAATGTGCCAGAATACGAAACCCAACAAAAGTCTAACTGGAAAACAGGAAAGTACAAAAGAAACTCTAGATAAAAATAATCTAAAAATCCCACCTGATGGGTAAGTGCGTAGTTGAGGTTTGAAGCTATAGATGTATGCCCAACTCACCAGGTCTTACTGGGCACCACCGAGTCGTGGGCCACCAAGTCCTCCATTAGTGCATCATTCATTTGTACCAGACACAACACTTATGGGAGAAGCCCGTGTAGGGGTGGGTTAAAATATACATAATAAGGACCCAAAAACCAAAAGTAAGGACCACAATGAAATCCAAAAACAAACCACAAATAATGATTACCAACCATGAACATGAACAAAGATAGCTCACACCAGTTATATTCTATAGTTGTAATGTAAGATCATGAGTCATAACATCGATAACTATGGGGTGTAGGAGAAATCCTCCTCAATGAGTATAGTGGGCCTGCCAAGTCACACAAACTGCTTCCCACTATCCTAGGACTGGTATGGTACTCATCCTCAATTTGTACAATGGGTATGTTGGGTCACACATATGTATCTCCCCATGGTGGGCATGTTGGGTCGCACACAAGCTGCTTCCCTCCTAGGCCCTACTAAGTTACTACTCCTTTCGAGTATCGTGGGTCTGTCAGGTCACATAGAAAATTCTCCCCACCATTGGCCTACTGGGTTACACATAAGCCTCTTCCCACTTGTTCATAGTATCAGATCCACACAGTGTCTCTTGTCAACTGCCTTTAGGTCCTAGTCAACCGTTGGTTTTTTTTCATGTACCATGCTTGATCTCGGGAGAACCACACCCAAGCCATTAGTCAAATTTCAACTTTAATTAAAACCTAAATAGATATTTCCCAAAGTTAAAACTCTTCAAGAGGGTTCCAAATCCAAAAATTACCTATCAATCAGATGCCCATTTTGAATGATATTGACATTTTTTTAAAATGGTGTCGGTTGGGTCAGGGCCCAGTTTGACCCGGTCGGACCAACCCGACACAAGTATACCAACTTGAATTGGCCTGGGTCTAACCTTCTGGGGTGGATAGGTTCCGCCTGGCTGGGTCGTGGCTGTAGAGACTCTAGTTGTCAATATACATTCGCCAGAGGAATTGACCGTCCACAAAGGACCAGCTCCTATCGATCATCTATCTCTCTCGGGAACTCCACAAATGTCGCCCCATCATCAATCTACAGCTCGTTACGGCCTCAAGATTATGTCCTTTTGGGATAATATATACCTGATACTCTTGTGGTAAGAGTAAATGTTAACAGTACACCCATCATGTAGTGATGCCACATCGTCAAGACAAAGACCACTATTGCTAACTCCAGGTCATGGGTCACGTAGTTCTACTCATGCTGTCACAACTACAGTGAACTATAGGTGCTCATTGATCACTCCTACATTAGGAAAAAACTAATTAATACCCATGATGTTTCACATAAAACTACATACCCAATTCCCTCCACTGGTAGTCTCAAGATAGAGGCACTCATCAGTCTTCCCCTCAACTTCTGTAAACTCTGATTTCACTTCCTCATCCACCTGATAGGATGTCCCATCATTTTCAACGTCAATAAGGGTTCTACTACTCTGGAAGAGAGATTCAAGAACCTCTAGTATTATCCATCCAACCCCAAAAACCATTACACCTCAATCACACTGTTGACGCTCCTTTCGTCACAGAATCTAAAGATCGGAAAAGGGAATATCTGAGCTCAAAGTGATTAATCCTTTGAAGAAACATCATAAATCGACAAAGGGATAGAAAGGGAGAACATTGCCCATGTATCGCGCAAGTTCCATATTGGTCGCGCAAGTCTACTTGCGCGCCGCCTCAACACTTGCGTGACACCTCATGGTCGTGCAAGGGACTTGCGCGACAGATCTGGTAACCGCCCAGTAACCGCCCGGGGTCTTCTTTTGCCTATAAATAGACCCTGTGGGCCCCCCATTCTGGAGGTTCTTTTCCCAGAAACTCGTATCAAAGCTCCCGACGCCCAAGTCTCTTCTCAAAGCTTCCAGAACACTTCTAAGGTAATTTCTTACCTAGAATGGAAGATCTAAAGGGAAGAAGGAAGGCCTAAGTGTTGAAACTTATCAAACACTTGCGCGCCGACTTAATTCCTTCAATATAACTTGCGCGTCCCTCTTCTGGAAGAACCTCAAGAGGATGGGAAAGGGTTTAATAAAGAGTCGCTCAAGTAATTCAACTCTGATTGAAAATCGCGCAAGTATCCCTTATGTCGCGCAAGTATACTTGCGCGACCAATACTTGCGCGCCGCCGCAGGACTTGCGCGACCTTCAATACTTGCGCGCCCCTATCTTTTTGGGTGCCCATCTTGCCCTTTTTCACCCCTCTTAAGCCATTTCACCCTTCCTATTCAAGATTCAGTCTTCAAGATACTCTTCAAAGCCATTTATGGCATGATTTCTTGATTTGACATCCTTATCTGAAAGGAATTATGTGAAATATCTCTCAAAACCTAATGATTTAAACATCTTTATGTCACCAAAGATTGAGAGTTCATTCATTCAACCTCATCCTTTAAGATGAGAGAATCCTAACCTGGGTTTCCTTTTCAGGAATAAATCCCCAGTTATAAAACCTTTGATTTAGGCATCTTCCTTAAGAATAAGCCCCAATCAAAGTCCTTTAAATCTTGGGCATCCTCCTCAGGAGTAAGCCCCAAACCTTAATCCCTAACCTGGGTCTCCTTTTCAGGAATAAAGACTCAGTCATAACCTTGGGCTTCCTTTTCAGGAGTAAGCCCCAAGTCCCCTAAACCTAGGCTTCCTTCTCAGGAATAAGTCCTAGTCATGAACCTTGGGCATCTTCTTTAAGAATAAGCCCCAATCAAAGTCCTTTAATCTTGGGCATCCTCCTCAGGAGTAAGCCCCAAACCTTAATCCCTAACCTGGGTCTCCTTTTCAGGAATAAAGACT
The DNA here is from genome assembly GCA_963277665.1 of Viscum album. Lineage (NCBI taxonomy): Eukaryota > Viridiplantae > Streptophyta > Magnoliopsida > Santalales > Viscaceae > Viscum > Viscum album. Next base: position 124,392,152 of record OY728128.1, read on the forward strand.
CAGTCATAACCTTGGGCTTCTTTCTTAAGAGTAAGCCCCAAGTCTCTTAAAATTTCTCTTAACCAGTCATAAATTTCCTTTGATTTGGGTTTCCTTTTCAGGAATAAAACCCAATCATAAGTCCCCTCCTAACTTGGGCATCCTCCTTAGGAGTAAGCCCCAAGATTAGAGTATTCAAATCTCCATGAAGCACATATAACTTTGTGGACCCTGTTCATGGATTTTCTTCCTAAAAGTAAATCCTAAACCTTCGCCTATCTGGGCAGTCATCTATACATAAGCCCCAAAACAAATTCTTATGATTGCATCTTTTATGGCACAATTGTCTAAATTTTACCAATACCTCTTGTTTCTCACACCGAGCATGACTCACGTGAGCTTAGAGTGTAAAAGTAATTATGACATTCATCTTTGAGCCATCAATCATAAAACATCATATCCCATTCCTCGAACTACGTGGGTTCTGATTCCTTTTTCAAAACAAAGGATACGTAGGTAGCCCATTCATGGGTTCGATCCCAACATTGAAATAATCTCTGTCCTTCTGAATGACGATAAACTTCAAGTGCCCCACTGAGTGGCTTTAAAACCAGCCTGGTCATCAAAATGACCAAGAGACTTTTATATAAATGTTTTGAAGGATACCATTGACCAAGAATCTCTAAACAAATATAGATGATTCTATATTGATGAAGGACCTCGAATACATATAAAATATTCTCTAAATTTCTTGCATATTTAATCATTGATTGTTAAAACTAAAGGAAAGCTCATTTTATACTTGGTAATGTAATAAGGATTCACGAACTTAACTTAAATCTATACAGAGAGTCCCGGAGTAGACAATAATTCCCCTCAAAAAGGTGTGATGAGTCCGACCTCCCATCCTCTCGACCAATGCAAATTCCTAAGCCTCATTAGCCCACAAGCTAATGAGCGCCTGCCTTTGGAAAGTAGGTCCAAACGGATGTGGAATCATTGGATGTTTCCGGTTCTACGAACAAACCCGTTAGAAACCGATCGGAACGTTTGAATCTCCCGTCCAGGAGGTCATCCCCGGATTCCGCGCGAAACAAAAAATGGTGAACCCGACGTGAATCCTTAACCAAGTTAAAGTGATGTTCTTCTTAGATGTTAGGCCCCTTGGGCCAACAAGGCAATCATTGACATATGATCATCCAAAAGATGCAGTAGCCGGATTCATCTTGATTATGTCTGTTATATGGAACAGGCACTCTTTTTTCAAGATCTTCTACAAAAAATGGCTTTCCTTAAATTCACCCCTGTGAATACTGCTGCTGAGAACACCTCTACTGTGAGGTCTGCTGCCATGAAAACCAATGCTGCTACTCCTGCTGGAACGTCATCCGCTCTGAGGATGACATCACCAACTCAGCGTCTTCAACGCTGTGTTTCAAATGCACTGGTTAAGGAGTACCGTCGTAACGGTACTATCCCAACTCTGGAGGCCGCTCGTCAAGCCCTCCAAGTTAACAATTCTACCTGGTCGTCCGGACAACGGCAACCAGCAATCAAGAAGCAGGCGGTGCTGACTACCGTCTCCAACCGTTTCGGGTCGTTATCCCCGGAACGCAATTTCCATTCACTCCCTTATTCTGAGGAAGTGAATGAGCAGGTCCCGCAGGACCTTAATTCAAAGAGACAGGAGTCCTTCTCAAGGGCTCCCATCAACAATCGCCGCCAGACTCGTGCGGTAGTGCACCCTCAACATGATGAGGGTACCGGCTCCAGGCATTCAGCTCAGGTTCCTCGAACCCGAGCAGGCAAGATGAATCACCAGAGACGGAATCCGGTTAATAATAGGCAGGTTGTCATCCCTGCCATCTCCGGAGAAGTCCACCAACCTAACTTGGTGGCAAACAACGAGCAGGCACACACACCTGCCCGTTTTAATCCCGCTGTCCAGCAGACTCGTCTGGCAGCATCAAGCCGATCCCGCCAGGCAATTCCGGCGGAGTACCATAGGCAGGAACATACACCTGCTTATACATCAGCAGTTAGTCAGCAGGCTCGTCTGACTACATATGATGGATCTCGTCAACAACGTTTGGCGAAGTGTAATCAGCAGGCACATACACCTGCTAATACTAATCAAGCCTACCAACAGTCTCGTTTGGTAGCGCACGGAGAAGTCAGTCGGAAAGCCCCGACGACAAACAGGAGGCAGACTAAACTCTCTGCCTCCACACTTAAGTACTGTCAGGATTCACTGACAGGAAAAGGAGGACAGGAGCAGGCACATACACCTACTCCAAGCCCGGAATGGACGTATATCCCTGTTCCGGCGGCTGAAGTCACCAAGCATATTTTATCAATGGTGAAAGAGCAGAAGCAAATTCCTGCTCATATTCTGGATGCTTGCCAGGATATCATAACATCTTCAGCATCATCTCAGGGACAGACACATAAATCTATCCCTAGCAGTGGAGTGACACATCAACAATTCACTCCGGAACAGACACACACATCTGTTCCAGTCCAAGAGGGTTGTGGGGCCTACTCCCCCATATCATATGGACAACCAAGTCAGGCACATACACCTGATTTGAGCGATGATCGTCAGCCTAACCTGACCATCTTTCCTGATCAGGCACATACACCTGCTCAGAGCAATCACTTTCGTCATCAAGTGATTTCTAAAGCGAGTAAGAAGGCATCTAAGAAAAAGATCCGCCCAGCACAGTCAGGAGATCAAAGGCCAATCTGCAACAAGGCCTTGCTCGATGCTGGACTTCTTGAAGCCCTCAGACATTTATCTGTCGAAATTCAAGATTCTACTCCCTCAGTTCCCAATAACAGGAACATTAATCCCGAAGGTCTTCAACAGACACTTCCTCATGAAGACTTGCTTCATGAAAATTCGGTCAATCTTGAAGTTTCTTCTTCAGATGAGAACCACAGGAACCCTCTGTGTGGTCAGAAGACCAAGGAGCAAGAGATATCATCTTTTGCTGTAACCCATCATGAAGGTCCTCCTCATGGTGATGAACTTCGCTGCGAAAGTCCTCTCCGCAGTAGTGATTCACATTGTCTCGAAAATTCTTCAGAAGGCAATGTAGTGACGAGAAAGCCCTCCTATCTCGAGGCACTTGCAAACGTAAAACCAGTCATGTCTGAAGTTTTACTATCGGCAGGTGAAACTCTTTCTCCATCAGAAGATATCTTGGGGTTCAGGTTATTCTCCGAACCTTCCCTAGGTCATTCATCTTCCAGCATGAATAGTGATTCCTCTACCAATCTTGTTGAATCCGATGAAGCAACAAGGAAACACCAACTCTGGTCCAAACAGGTAGAAGAATCTTCATTTAATGATAAAGAGGAAATGCTGAACATGAGGAAAAAACTGGCAAAAGGTGAAGTACCAGTCATGTTTTGGCCTTTGGCTGATTCACAGTATGACATTCCAAAGATGTTGACGGATGATGGAATCCATGATATTCGTCTTAACATATGGAAAACTCTTTGTCAATTAAAGAAGAAGGTATTATCTTACGATGAATATGAAAACCATCTTAAGATAATAGAAGGGTTACAATGCCAGATTGATTTGGCATCTCTATCAGTCTCTCGGTATCCGAAGGCTGAAAAGCAACAGAGAACCCTTCAACGTTCATGCCTTGGCGCGCTGAGAAAATTGCGTCAGTTAATTTCCAATGCTCCATCTAATGTTCATATCAGAGGATGGGGTATTCACGGAGCACTACATTTCACAGTGCTTTCCGGTCAGCAAAGCCCGCCGAAAATGGTCTCATGCAATGTTATTGCCCATGGCCGGCCACAGTCAATGGGCTTTGTTCATAATCAAAATCTTGCTCGAGATCAAGCTTCAACTAGTTCCTCTCAAAATCAAGTATATAGAGAACAGGTTGTTGAATTGCTCCTACATCAAGCAGGCGAGAATATTGCACAAGCCTCTCGTCTGGAGCAAACACGTCATCAAATGACAGAAGTTTCGGAAATCATCCAACGGTCTGTTGAACCAGGTGATAAAAGTGGATACAGGTTAATGCATCCAGCTAATTTCCGAACTAAGATCCGCAAGATCAAGAGAGATTTCAAGAAGATCTCAGACATAGCATGTCAAGAGACACCCCAGCTTGCCAGACTGGGGACTTCTCTAACCCAACCCTCAGAATCAACGAATGGAATTCGAGGAGTTGAGCAGAAGCAACAGGAACACCCCCAGTCCACCGGACTGGGGACTTTTTCAAATCTTCAATCCCTCCCTCAGAGAAAGTCAGTATTCTCTCGATTAGGGAATAAGCCTCAAGAGGAACGAAGAGCCAAGATGTCAGGAGATTATCTCCAAGTGACGGTTCACAAAGAAATTCCTGAGGGGTCAAGTCAACGGGATGCCATGTCTTATCATGGACATAAAAGGAGACAATATCATAGAAAGGCTGATAGAAAGGATTTCATGAAATATGCATCCATTAATGTCATCACTGCCGTTGCTGCTGATTCACCAGATGAGGCTCAATCAGAGGGATCAGATGAAGAGGTTCCTGCTCAAGAAGTTGCGCACACAGACCTAAATGAAGAAGGTGTGCGCACACGTAATCAAAGGCTTACCCAAAATTTGGGTATTCCTTCAAGTAACCCACTTCCCCCTCTCCGAAAAGGATCCAATAAGGGGAAAGGAAAGAATCAGGTTACTTCTCACCCTTCCTCTGAAGGAGGTCAATCGCTCTCATTAGAGCAAAGGCTTGCACAACAGGAGGAAGAAATGAAAGAATTAAGAAGGTTGAATGCAGAACTACTTCAGAGTAGTCTTCTTCTTAAGAATGCTGAAGTCCGACAGCCGAAGGAATTTGTTGTAACTACTGAGATGGATCAGGAATATCCTCCTTTATCAGTACACCCACAGAGGTCTAATCCTACGGGTCAAACGCAACAATGGTTGGCAGCACTACCATTAGTTGCAGCACCAACCTCCACGGCTGTCCAAGCTCCATTCATTGCACCTACCCAAAACCAAGTTCAACCTGACGTTTCTCAAAAGTTGATAACTACTATTGAGTCATTAACAGCTCGGTTAGAAACTATGGAAGGGAAACGGGCGCAAGTTCAACCTGAAAAGAAAGTTTACCCTGAATGGGTAGATTCAATTTCTCCTCCATCCAGTTTTGGAAACCCTATTTTCCCTACTTTCAATGGATCAGGCGACCCTGAACAACATTTGACGCATTACGTGTCTTGTTGTGATCCTATGATGGGAACTCCAGAACAACAAGAAGCAGTGAAACTCAGATGCTTCGTGTGAACCTTGCAAGGACCAGCTTTTGTCTGGTATACAAGCTTGAAATCCCGGTCAGTCATCGGATGGGAGGATCTTCGTCAAAAATTCCTTCTTCAGTTCAGCTCAACTTTGCCAAAAACGACAGTTTTCGATCTTACAAACTGCAAGCAAAGGGAGAATGAAAGAGTCTCTGATTTCATTTCTCGTTGGAAGGGATTAACGTATTCCTTGAGTTTATCACTCCCTCAGGAGGAATTATTGCCAATCTGTGTGGCAAATTTGCGTGACGAATTACGCACGCCATTGATCCCTGTGAAATACCCAGGAGGGTTTCGAGACCTTACTTCAATCGCTCAACAGATTGAAGATTCCCTTATACAGGCTAAGGTTAAATCTCGTGTAATTCCATCAGCTCCAGGAAGAAGAATGGGTAAAGCAGAAACTGCTACAGTTATGCTTAAACAGGCACCTGTACCTATTTCTACTTCAAAACCTTCATCTTCTCGAAGGGCTCCACCTCCTGAACGCCAACAACAAAGGCTGTTTCGTCCAAATGATCAAAAAGATCAACGACGAAAACAATTTGAGGATATGAAGAGTAAAACATACTCTTTCCGAAGTGAGCAAGTTCCTGGTTACTTCATTTCAGCTCTGGAAAATAATTTGGTTCAATTACCAGTGCCGAAGAGACCAAACAAGGAAGGAGATGAAGACCGTCCCAATTATTGTCCCTTTCATCAAATGTTGGGACATCCCATCCAGGAGTGTTTTGTCTTTAAAGACCTCCTACAAAAGATGGTTGACTTGGGACAAGTCAAATTGAAGGGTTCTTCAGCTCATGTAGCGTGTATTACCGCTACAGATCCAGAGGAAGGAGGCGAGTGGCAGGAAGTCAAAAGCAAAACTGCGAAAAAATATGATGATTGGATGGTCAGAAAGACAATCAATCGGACCCATTCCATTTTGCGAACACAATTGAAGAAGCCAATTGTGTCTCCTACAAAAGCTGCAGTAAAGCCTCCATCAAAGGACAAATCCTCAAAAGGGCAGCGTAATTCAAAGAAGAAAGAGGAATCAGAAGAAGATGAGTATGCATCAAAGCCTAAATTGTCTTTGACTCTGGCAGATTTCATGCCATCTACTTCAAAGTCATGGGCACCGTCCCACCAAACGGAACAGCCTAAACAGGCCAACCAGGCAGAGTCTTTATCAGACGAAGAATTGATCTTTGGTTCTGTTAATATGATTCAATTTACAGATTCATATTCCAGTCTTGATGAGCCTGAATTCCCTGTATCAAATAAAGGAACCCGAGGAAGTTCTAGAGGTTCAGGATATAGGGGAAGACGTGGATCTTTCCGAAGCCACTACTCTAATTCTACCCCTGCTAGCACTGTATATGCAGCAGAAACTCGTGGTAGAGCCCTTCAGCGAGCTCAAAATGAACAAGCAAGTTCTTCTGCTAATGGCCAACTCAGCTTCGGCACAATTATTTTGGAAGACCGATTAAAGGTTCCATCTTCTTTATCTCAGCAAGCAAATGGATCTAATCAGTCTAATTTTCCAAAACCAAAGATGTTGCCAACTTCAATACAAGATGCATCAGCTTCCAAAGCATCTGCTTCCAAGATACCTGCTAAACCACATATTCCTATTGGGAAATGCAGGCCTCTAGATCAAAAGTATGATATATTGAAACACTTGGCCCAAGTACCAGCCAAATTATCAATTTTGGATGCTTTGAATCTATCAAGAGATCTTCGGGAAGCACTCATCGATGCTTTGTCAAGTCCTCAAGAGTTTGAAGCTGAGATTGCTGCAGCTGAAATTTATCACATAGAGAATAATCCTGCAGAATGCCATGCAGTGATATCTTTTACTGATAAAGATGAGGATGATGTTGTGCATGGGCACATAAAACCTTTGTACTTATCCGGCAAAGTCAATGGTATAGATGTTCGAAGAGCTTTCATTGACAATGGTTCAGGAGTCAACCTCATGCCCATTCGCACACTTCGTCGATTGGGCCTCACAGAATCTGATTTATCTCCTTCTACCATGATGTTGCAAGGATATGATAAAAATGAACAAGAAACACTGGGAGAAGTTACGCTCAGAACTCAGTTTGGAGATCTTGTTTCCAATTCAGATTTCATGATTGTTGATCAAGACTCAGCTTTCAATATCTTGCATGGAAGACCCTGGTTACATCAGCATGCAGCTATTCCGTCATCATACCATCAATGTCTCAAATACTGTTTCGATGGTCAAGTTGGAACATTATATGGTGATAAGGCCCCGTTCAAAACATGTGAGTCTCAATACATTGAGGCGGAATTTTATCACATGAAGGGAAGAGAAAAATCTACAATAAAGGAAATTACCAAAGTTAATGCTCCATATGGTTTGGAAAAAATTCCAATAAATCCATTTTCACATGTGAGTACAGATTATGTGTTACCTATCAGTCAAATTGACAAAATAGTCCCAAATCAAAATACTCTTATGGAAAGATCCATAATGTCAATTACGGCAATCGAGCCAGACAACATGGGAGAAATTGGTAACTTACCAAGCAATGATGAAAGCATAAGTGGTGACGTTTTCATTTCGTCTGCTGAAATCCAACAAGTCTATACTTCGCTAATCAGGCCAGAAGAAGTTATAGCAACACCAGAGGTGAATGTTGATGTCGATTCTCAATCCATCATCTCCTCTTTATTTCCCAAAGAAGACCCTTGTTCATCAATAGGGACGGAAATGGAAGCTTCTTCTTCAAAATGTGAAAATTTTGACATCTCTTATGATCATGAGAATTTCGTTTTTTCATCTACTTTGCAAGTAGAAACGGAAGATATAACACATGATGAAGAGGAAGAAGAAGATCTTAGAGATGCTCCTCCAGCATTTGAAGAGGGTATCTCTACCACTGTGGATGAACTCAGAGAAGTAAATCTGGGTACAGAGAAAGATCCACGCCCCACTTTAATTAGTGCGGCCATGACCCTTGAAGAACAAGAGATGTATATTTCTTTTCTAAAGCAAAATAAAGATATCTTTGCTTGGAATTATACAGAGATGCCTGGCCTTGATCCTGATGTTGCCACCCATCATTTGGGTTTGCCAAAAGAACATCGAGGATTCAAGCAAGCCGCGAGAAGAACACACCCAACCTATGCTTCCAAAATCGAGGCTGAAGTGGATAAGCTTATCAAAGCTAACTTCATCAGAGAAGTTCAATATCCCAAGTGGTTGGCTAATATTGTCCCAGTAAAGAAAAAGAACGGACAAATTAGGGTTTGCATCGATTTCAGAGATCTTAATCGGTATTGTCCCAAAGATGATTTTCCAGTTCCGATTACATAACTCTTAATTGATGCGACGGCTGGCTATGAAGTACTTTCTTTCATGGATGGATATTCTGGATATAATCAGATCCGAATGGCCCCAGAAGATGAGGAATATACAGCCTTCAGAGCTCCTCAAGGTGTGTTTTGTTACCGGGTGATGCCCTTTGGTTTAAAGAATGCAGGTGCAACATATCAACGCGCCATGCATCGTATCTTCAAACCTTTTCTAGGGAAATTTGTTGAATGCTATGTAGATGATTTGGTGGTTAAATCCAAACAACGTTTTGATCACTTGGCTGATTTGGAAATCATATTCCACAAGCTTCGACAACATAATTTGAAGATGAACCCCTTAAAATGTGCTTTTGGGGTAACCTCAGGAAAATTCCTCGGCTTTGTTGTACGCCATCATGGTATTGAAGTCGATCCTGAGAAGACCAAATCAATCCTTGGTATGTCACCTCCTCAGAATTTGAAAGAATTAAGAGGACTTCAAGGACACTTAGCCTATATTCGGCGTTTCATCGCCAATTTGGCAGGCAAAAGTTTACCTTTTACCAAATTATTGAAGAAAGGAGTCACTTACCAGTGGACTAAAGAATGTCAAGAAGCATTTGATATTCTCAAGAAATACCTCTTAAGTCCACCAGTACTCATGCCACCTGTTGAGGGTAGACCTCTTATCCTCTATGTGACAGCTTTAGAGCGATCATTGGGTGCCTTTCTCGCTCAAAAGAATGATGCTGGGAATGAAAATAGTCTCTACTATCTCAGTAGAACTATGCTTGAAGCAGAAACCCGGTATTCGAGTATTGAAAAATGCTGCCTAGCATTAATCTTTGCAGTTCAGAAACTGAGACACTACCTGCAACATCACGAGGTCCAATTGGTATCTCGTAATAATCCACTCAAATTCATCCTTAGTCGTCCAATGCTTACAGGACGTCTGGCAAGGTGGGCGGTTATTCTACAGCAGTTCGACATTCAATATGTGTCTCAAAAGGCAATTAAGGGCCAAGCTCTGGCTGATTTCCTGGCTGAACACCCTTCAGTGGAAGACACATATTCAGATATCGAACTCCCTGATGAGGAAGTTTTTTCTATTCAAGAGAATCCTCAAACATGGGAAATGTATTTTGATGGTGCTTCTAGAAGTCCAACAGGGAAGAAAATGGAAAATCCTAAATTCAACAAAGTTGGTTTAGGAATTGTGCTCATTTCTCCAGATAAGGCAGTGTTACCTTATTCCTTTTTGTTGTGGGAAGGTGGTACCAATAATGAAGCTGAATACCAAGCTCTCATTGCAGGCTTGGAGTTAGCGCTTCAAGCACAAGTGAATCACTTAAAGGTAAAAGGTGATTCAGACCTGGTAATCAAACAAATCAATGGGGATTATGCCATCAGAAAAGAAGAATTAATCCCTTTGTATGATTACGTCAGAGAGTTAATGTCGGAATTCCCTTCAGAACCGACATTTTCTTATGTCCCAAGATCACAAAATGCTCAATCTGATGCACTGGCTAATATAGCCACAGCTTTAGCAGATCCAAATCGGGACGAGACAACCATCGGTATTGCCCACCGTCGTGCAATTTCACCTTATGTTCAAGTCAGAACAGAGGAAATTAATGAAATTAGTCCCATTCCTGAACCATATGGTCATACTACAGGATGGATGTCACCTATCAGGGAATACCTTCAAAATGGAACACTTCCACCTAATAGAGCCAAGAGAGAACAAATTCAGCGACGTGTGGTCAATTTTACTCTTTATGATGGTCCAAACCACCTCGAGAAAATTCTCTACAAACGTGGTTTTGATGGAGTTCTCTTCAGATGTATTGATGGTGAAGAGACAATGGCTGTCATAAAAGAAGTGCATGCAGGAGTCTGTGGTGCCCATCAGTCTGGACATAGATTGTCTGATCAAATTCGAAGACTTGGATACTTCTGGCCTTCAATGATACAAGATTGTGTTAATTTCACAAAGAAGTGTCATTCATGCCAAGTATATGCCAATTTCATTCATCAAACTCCAGAATTGCTTCATACAGCTAAATACTCATGGCCATTTTCCACATGGGGAATGGATGTGGTGGGACCTTACCCTTCAGCTACAGCCAAGCAGTTTAAGTACATTCTTACTGCTACTGATTTCATTTCCAAATGGGCAGAGGCAGTACCTCTCAAAGAAGTCAGTTCTAAATGCATTGTTAGCTTCATCAAGTCTAACATCATTACTAGATTTGGTGTCCCTCATACCATATTGACAGACAACGGCACCAACTTCTGCTCTTCTGAGGTAAAGAGATTGTATCAAGAATACAACATTAAGTCCAACCATTCATCTCGATATCATGCAGCGGCTAATGGCCAGATAGAGGCCTTCAACAAGACTCTTTCAAATATACTGCAAAAGATGGTGGATAAAGATAAGAGGTCATGGCCTGATAAACTCTATCATGCTTTATGGGCTTATCGGACTACCACTCGCAATGCAACGCGGTCTACTCCATATTCATTGGTATATGGAACAGAAGCAGTCTTGCCAATTGAAGTCCAATTGCCCTCACTCAGAATAGCCATTTGTGATCAGTTATCAACAGATGAGCAATCCCAAAAGCGGTTGAATGAATTGGAACAGTTAGATGAGAAAAGATTGTGCACTTTGCACCACTTGGAAATCTATCAGAATCGAATAGCACGAGCTTTTAACAAAAAAGTTCGTCTTCGTTCATTCATTCAGGGAGAATTGGTATTGGTTCTCAGAACACCAATGATACCAGGAAAGAAGCCTCCCAAGCTTGAACCAAAATGGGAAGGACCTTATTCAATACATAAGGTCTACTCCAATGGAGCGTATTCTCTGATTTCAATGGATGGAGAACACATCACGACTCCAACTAATGCCAGATTTCTGAAGAAGTATTTTGTATAAACACAAAATGTTGGTCCCCAGAACCAAGACTTACAATTGGTTCATACAGCATGACCTTAAACTGCATCAACAACTAGGTCCGGTATGACCTTAAACTACGCAATGGTCCAGTATGACCTTAAACTACAACTACGTCCAGCATGACGATAAACTGTATGGTCCGTGCATATGACCTTAAACTATTCGCACTTATGTCCCTGCAACATGACACTAAACTGTGCAGCACCAATAGTCCTAATTGCAAGACTTTAAACTGCATAGTCCCTGATTGTGTCCTAGCAACATGACATTAAACTGTGTGGCACTTCCAACGTCCAGCATGACGATAAACTGTAAAAAGATCAGAACTGATATCCTCATATTGATTCACCTTAGTCTTAGCTACATGACTTTAAACTGTACAGCATCAGTTCGTCCTTGCTATATGACGCTAAAACTATACAGCAATGGTCCAGTATGACTTTAAACTGCATCTTCGTCCCACACGACATTAAACTGTGAAAAAGTTCCATAAACAGTCCAGCATGACCTTAAAACTGCATCATTCCTGGTCCATGTATACGACCATAAACTATTTGCAAATATGTCCAGCAAGACGTTAAACTGTGACGTCCTAACTACATGACGCTAAACTGTATAAAAGTCCCTCACGTCCGGAAAGACGTTAAACTATATAATCATCAAAAGTCCAGCATGACATTAAAACTGCACAATCCCCCTTTCGTCCAATATGACGTTAAACTATATTGTCCCCTTCGTCTTAACTACATGACGCTAAACTGTACAGAAAATCCCTTTTTTATGTCCTACATGACATTAAACTGTACATCGTTAAGGTTGTTATTACCTCTTGTTTCTCACACCGAGTATGACTCACGTGAGCTTAGAGCGAACATCAACCATAACACTCCCTTTGGGCCACTAACCATGTGTAAGTCCCAACAACATTTTTTTTAGATCATTGTCCACAAGAACAACTTGATCATTAATTCATTCTTTAATTGAACTACACAGACTTTGATCCTTGCCCTCCAGGCTGGGTATGTAGGCAACCTCCCAAAGGTTCAAGCCCAAAAACAATCTCTTCACATTGGTTCACCACAATCTCATATGATGATGATTTGTGAAACCACCCTTGGAATCAATATCTTTACATTGATTCACTTTCTTCCTTGTTATATGACGTTAAACTATACAACACTTTTGTCCAGTACGACAATAAACTACAATATTCTTTGATTTCCTCATTTGAGAAGGAACCATTATTAAACATTGATTCTTTTTCAATCATGGTTTTCATTTTCAAAAAGACTACGTACATACATGGTAATGCCTAAACTTTTTATCTTAGGTTAAAACCATCATTGCACTAAAGTCCCTTTTCACCCTTCACATGTACGAACCAAATTTGTACAAAGGGTATTTCTAGAACTACGTGGACTTGATTCCCATCTTTATGGGATACGTAGGAACATTCGAGTGTCCCTCAAATCCAGTCCCAAGTCTTTTGGGCCTAACCCCAAATTTCACTTTCAGTCCCTTGGCTGAAAAGTCCTCATGAAAACACACACTGTGTATTCATTATTATGGTCCGAATTCTATGACCCAAAAAACTAAGATCACTCATCCTTTCGTCCTGCACGACGTTAAACTGCATTTCAAGAACTACGTATGGCTTGATTCTCATTCTTATGAGATACGTAGTGAAGTCCAAGTTTCAATTCAGGACCCAGCCACAACATGATTATGGTTTTCATTGACCTATGTATCTCTATATACATTGGAAAATACCCATCTTTATGTATTATAATCCTAACCTTAAATATTTTCAGATCTTCATAACCCTTTTTCATGACTTATGGTCACAAAAATGTCAAACTTCTGAGAATTCTTTTGCCTGACTATGCAGCAAGTGCCCATAGGTGGCCTTGCATAAACAGTCCACATAACAGACTTGTCAGCCAAGAGATGCTATTTATTTGACCATGCAGCCAATGCCCATAGGTGGCCCTGCATGTTTTCAACCCCCTAACGGGTTTGTTAAATAATAGTAACTTCATTCTTGGGAAGAATGCCTCTTTTGTCCTTATTTGTCTTAAACGACAGTATGTAGGGATCCGCAAAAATAGCCATCCTTAACGTATTTGTCCCATATCCTTTTTCATGATCTGAAAGTATTCAAGTCTATGGTTTATTCTTCTTCCCTACGTTTGGGTCAGACCTTCGTAGGAGTGACATTCATCCAGTTCTTCGATATTCTTGTTTGAAAATATCTTCTCCATATTCAAGTACCTCTTTCCATACAACAAACTCTATGCTTTAGAAAATTTGAATCTCCATAAACTTTCACTGGCTTTTAGCACTAGGAAAGTAAATTTCTGAGAGTTCTTTTGCCTAACTATGCAGCACGTGCCCATAGGTGGCCTTGCATAAACAGTCCACATAACAGACTTGTCAGCCAAAAGATGTTATTTTATTTGACTATGCAGCCAATGCCCATAGGTGGCCCTGCATATTTCAACCCCCTAACGGGTTTTGTTAAATAATAGTAACTTCATTCTTGGAAACTACTTCTTCTAATGCTATTTAGCTCTTTTTCATATCATTCCTCAGTTTCAAATATTCTTAAGTCATAGTTTACATATTTTCTCTCATACTTGAGTATGGTAATTTGTTTTCAGATAAATTATCAAGGAATTGAATCCATTTTAATCCATTTTTCGGTCAAATCTATTTCGACCTTAAACATTAGCCCCTTTATGTCCGGCTTGCATGACTTTAAACTGCCCGCACAAAAGACAGAGGAACTCTGAATAAAAGTCAAGTTCCAGCTCACTAAATATACATTTTTTTTTGTATGATTTAGGTAATATTGAGCAGTTAAAAGGTTCAAAGTTTGTAGGGTTATTTGTAATAATCCTAGTAAAAATCAAACTATGCTTACTAAGCCCATTGGATTAAGTAAATTTGAAGCAGGTAATGAAAGAATGCAGGTACAAATGATTGGAGACGAAAGTGTTTTTCATTGATACACAAGAGTTAGAAGGACATCCACAGATTGGAGTCTCTTCTCTTTTTCAAGAATTACAAGAGGCTTTCAACATAAACACTTCATTTGATTTACGGCATCCCGATCTTCATCAGCAACCACCTGGAATTCATTCATTCAACTGGAAACAAAAAGGAGATGCAGTGATACCAGCTCTTCTTGGAACAATTGTAAAAGGATGTTCTTGAGTGCGGTTTGAGAAAATTTTCTGCTGATCAAACAGTGACTCTGTTTCTGTCCAAGAGACTTGGAAGATGGATACATGGATTTGAGAATGGAGCATTGGAAGTAAAGAGCCATTTGAAGAGAGTACTCTTTTCAGATATTGCTCTAATACCATGTTTGTCTTCTCTCCACCAACCGGTAGTGGAAAACATTTCAGCCCATGGGTTTGCCATTTTTATATCTGCAAGGACATGGCATGCAAGGAGAATTTGAAAGTTCACACCATTGTTGTTGCTTTTAATGCACAGCATAACCGAAATGAAGGAGTAGCAGCGCAGCTGCATTTCAGGTGTATAGTTGTTTGCATTTGGAACATTGACTCATTGCAAGTTACCATGACCACATAGAGACAGGTAGATGCTCTGTGGGAAATTAGGATGATATTTCTTCAAGTACTTAGCCAAAACTGGAAGAGTGCTGTCGCAGGTGTCATAGTAATCAGGGCCAATGATGTTCATCATATCATCTATCCGCTTACTAGCCAGTTCATCAAGGAATCCAGGTCTAAGAGCCACTGAATCTGCACAAAATATGAATAAACTAACTCTTAAATGGGTTTATTTTTCACAAATTTTGTGAAGAAATTTGAAAAAATGGCTAAGGCATTAAGGCGCGCAAGTCTACAAAATGGCGCGCAAGTATTCACGTGCCGCGCTAGTTTTCGTCGCGCAAGTGTAAACCGCGCAAGTACGAATACCTTTACAGGAGCGCGACATCAAGGAAAAAACAGATCAGACTTGCGCGGCTTAGGTGACCTGCGCGGCGAGAGCTCGAGAAGGTATGAAGTCCGGAAATCCGGATACTTGTACGGAGGTGAGGCCGTATATTTATAGGCCAGGAGGCCTACCTGCGCGCCATACCAGAGGGTTTAAGGCCTGCGCGACGCAGACTTGCGCGCCTCCCTCTGCGCATTGAAGACTTGCGCGCCTCCCTTTTCCTTTGGAGGGATTCGATTTCCTCAGAGTCAAATCCTCATTTTTTCTCCGGATCCAACTCTGAGGGGGGACTTTTGTTGACGCTCCTTTCGTCACAGAATCTAAAGATCGGAAAAGGGAATATCTGAGCTCAAAGTGATTAATCCTTTGAAGAAACATCATAAATCGACAAAGGGATAGAAAGGGAGAACATTGCCCATGTATCGCGCAAGTTCCATATTGGTCGCGCAAGTCTACTTGCGCGCCGCCTCAACACTTGCGCGACACCTCATGGTCGTGCAAGGGACTTGCGCGACAGATCTGGTAACCGCCCAGTAACCGCCCGGGGTCTTCTTTTGCCTATAAATAGACCCTGTGGGCCCCCCATTCTGGAGGTTCTTTTCCCAGAAACTCGTATCAAAGCTCCCGACGCCCAAGTCTCTTCTCAAAGCTTCCAGAACACTTCTAAGGTAATTTCTTACCTAGAATGGAAGATCTAAAGGGAAGAAGGAAGGCCTAAGTGTTGAAACTTATCAAACACTTGCGCGCCGACTTAATTCCTTCAATATAAGTTACGCGTCCCTCTTTTGGAAGAACCTCAAGAGGATGGGAAAGGGTTTAATAAAGAGTCGCTCAAGTAATTCAACTCTGATTGAAAATCGCGCAAGTATCCCTTATGTCGCGCAAGTATACTTGCGCGACCAATACTTGCGCGCCGCCGCAGGACTTGCGCGACCTTCAATACTTGCGCGCCCCTATCTTTTTGGGTGCCCATCTTGCCCTTTTTCACCCCTCTTAAGCCATTTCACCCTTCCTATTCAAGATTCAGTCTTCAAGATACTCTTCAAAGCCATTTATGGCATGATTTCTTGATTTGACATCCTTATCTGAAAGGAATTATGTGAAATATCTCTCAAAACCTAATGATTTAAACATCTTTATGTCACCAAAGATTGAGAGTTCATTCATTCAACCTCATCCTTTAAGATGAGAGAATCCTAACCTGGGTTTCCTTTTCAGGAATAAATCCCCAGTTATAAAACCTTTGATTTAGGCATCTTCCTTAAGAATAAGCCCCAATCAAAGTCCTTTAAATCTTGGGCATCCTCCTCAGGAGTAAGCCCCAAACCTTAATCCCTAACCTGGGTCTCCTTTTCAGGAATAAAGACTCAGTCATAACCTTGGGCTTCCTTTTCAGGAGTAAGCCCCAAGTCCCCTAAACCTAGGCTTCCTTCTCAGGAATAAGTCCTAGTCATGAACCTTGGGCATCTTCTTTAAGAATAAGCCCCAATCAAAGTCCTTTAATCTTGGGCATCCTCCTCAGGAGTAAGCCCCAAACCTTAATCCCTAACCTGGGTCTCCTTTTCAGGAATAAAGACTCAGTCATAACCTTGGGCTTCTTTCTTAAGAGTAAGCCCCAAGTCTCTTAAAATTTCTCTTAACCAGTCATAAATTTCCTTTGATTTGGGTTTCCTTTTCAGGAATAAAACCCAATCATAAGTCCCCTCCTAACTTGGGCATCCTCCTTAGGAGTAAGCCCCAAGATTAGAGTATTCAAATCTCCATGAAGCACATATAACTTTGTGGACCCTGTTCATGGATTTTCTTCCTAAAAGTAAATCCTAAACCTTCGCCTATCTGGGCAGTCATCTATACATAAGCCCCAAAACAAATTCTTATGATTGCATCTTTTATGGCACAATTGTCTAAATTTTACCAATACCTCTTGTTTCTCACACCGAGCATGACTCACGTGAGCTTAGAGTGTAAAAGTAATTATGACATTCATCTTTGAGCCATCAATCATAAAACATCATATCCCATTCCTCGAACTACGTGGGTTCTGATTCCTTTTTCAAAACAAAGGATACGTAGGTAGCCCATTCATGGGTTCGATCCCAACATTGAAATAATCTCTGTCCTTCTGAATGACGATAAACTTCAAGTGCCCCACTGAGTGGCTTTAAAACCAGCCTGGTCATCAAAATGACCAAGAGACTTTTATATAAATGTTTTGAAGGATACCATTGACCAAGAATCTCTAAACAAATATAGATGATTCTATATTGATGAAGGACCTCGAATACATATAAAAGATTCTCTAAATTTCTTGCATATTTAATCATTGATTGTTAAAACTAAAGGAAAGCTCATTTTATACTTGGTAATGTAATAAGGATTCACGAACTTAACTTAAATCTATAAAGAGAGTCCCGGAGTAGACAATAATTCCCCTCAAAAAGGTGTGATGAGTCCGACCTCCCATCCTCTCGACCAATGCAAATTCCTAAGCCTCATTAGCCCACAAGCTAATGAGCGCCTGCCTTTGGAAAGTAGGTCCAAACGGATGTGGAATCATTGGATGTTTCCGGTTCTACGAACAAACCCGTTAGAAACCGATCGGAACGTTTGAATCTCCCGTCCAGGAGGTCATCCCCGGATTCCGCGCGAAACACACACTCTTGTGTGGTTCCCAAGAAAGTACATCCTCTATCTTTGTCAGATCCACTGGATCGCCAGCCTCGAAGAAGATGTGTCCCAAAAAGTGAACCACCTGAATCCAGAGTTGGCACTTCAAGAGCTAACCAAAATTATGGTGCACTCAAAGTGTATACAAGTCTATATTCAGGTTTGTGGCATGCTCCTCCTCTTATGCCAAGTACACTAATATGTCATCAATGAAGACTATTTTGAACCGATAAAGGTATGGCTGGAAGATACTATTCGTGAGTCCCATGAACACTGGTAGGGAATTGGTCACACTGAAATGCATCTCTAGAAACACATAGTGGTGATATCGACATCTAAAGGTTGTCATCGGAACGTCCTCATACTCTACTCAAAGATGAGGATAGCCAGATCTGAGGTCTATCTTTGAGAATTACCTCTCTCCCATCTGCTGATCGAAGAGGTCATCAATCCTCGATTTTGGATACATTTTATTCACAAACACCTAGTTCAGGTGCCAAATGTCCACTCACAACCTCAAAACCTCATCTGTCTTCTTGGAAAACAACATAGGGTCTACCCATGGTGAAATGATGGGCCTCATGAAGCCCTTCTCCTGCATGTTCTCCATCTATACCCAAAACTCAGAAATCTCTGTAGGGGCCATCTGATATGCCGGTGTGGATATAGATGTCATCCTGGGGTATAGGTTGATGCATAAGTCTATCTCCCTATGAGGATGTAATCTCGAAACATCCTCAGGGAAGACATCTTCATAGTTTTCTACCACTATAGGAATTCTTGGACTCCTATCCTCCATCACATCGAGGGTGATGCTGGCCAACTGGTGAGTGATCGGCAATAGCATCGACAAAAAGGTCTATCCTGCACCTCATGATCTCCCTTCTCACCGGTGAAGGAAAACCCAGTACCATCTTTGCGGACACACAAGACACTATGCCTAACATAGATGATCTGTGCATGAACTATGTATAACCATTCAATACCCAATATAACATCATAACGTCTCGATGCCACTGATAGGATATCACAACAAAATCTCTCACCTCCAAGTTTATTCTCACACTACCGGAAGTAGTGTGTAATCGTCAAATACCCTCTTGTAGGAGTCTCTAATCATAAGGATCAAACCAACGACTCCAACAAAATCTCGAAGCTCCGAACGAGGTCCATGGAAAGAAGAGATTGACTGAAACCTATTTCTATAATAACTATAGATAAGGTGAAGAAGACATAGATCATACCTCTAATCATCTTCAGAGAACCGTGGTCAAAGGCCTCTACTACTTGGAGATGAGATTTCCCTTTTCCACTAGCTCCCAAAGGTCGCGGTGGACCACCTATGGGTAGTGGAGGTATTACCTCGAACTGCCACCTACTTCCTAATGCTCATCCTTCTCCCCGATCATTTCATCCACCATTCATCCACCATGCTCGAACCTCTGCATCTTCCGTCACGGTCCCTCGATCATCTTCCAATAATTTTTGTAGTGGGGAAGGCAGTTATGATCTATGTGTCCTTTCCCACTGCATGAGTAACACGCCATGTTCCTCTACTTAACCCTTCTTCCCGGGTGGCCTAACACCACTGATCTTGTGTCCTTTGGTCACCATCCAAATGATCTAGTCTGCTTGAAGTGAGGTGGTTCTCGAATATATACCTCTGATCAAGCTATCAATAGCTTTAGGTATGGGATGAGCACGTACCAAATACAACCTTTAGATGTCGGTATGACCACTATGAGTTTTTGTTGATTCCTTTTGGTGCGTACAATTCCCCTACATTGTTAATGGGACTCATGAACAGGATCTTATAGCCTTACCTTAACGGGTTCATTATAGTCCTCACTGATGACATCTTGGTGGACTTTGCATTAGAGGAGTGTGCTACACACATGGGGATAGTCTTGGATACACTTTGAGAGAACTGGCATTATAGAAAGATCTTTATGTTCCAGTTTTAGATTTGGTAAGTCCACTTTCTAGGACACATCATCTCAGAGGCTGGAGTTGCAGTGGATTCGATGAATATAGAGGCGGTTATTTCTTCGGAGCCACCTAGGAGTGTGACTGAGGTGATTAGTTTCTTGGGGATGGCTGTATACTACTAGAGGTTCGTTCCCATCTTTACTAGAGTAGCATCAATCTTATCAGATTTGACAAATAATGGACAAACCATTTTGTGGAAGGAGATATGACAACAGTGTTTCCAGGTGTTGAGGCGAAGATGATGAGTGCCTCCATCCTGAGACTAACAGAGGAGGGAATTTGGTATATAGTTTTACATGATGCATCAGGGACTAGACATGGTAGTGTCCAGTTGTAGGAGTGAGTCGTGTTTGAATATAGTTCACAATAGTTCTGGAAGCATGATGAGAACTACATGACCCATGACCAGGAGTTAGCAGTCGTGGTCTCTTCCATGAAGATGTTTTGCAACTACATGATGGGTGAATGGTTTACCATCTACTATGACCACAATAGTCTCAGGTACATCTTCTCCCAGAAGGACCTAATCATGAGGAAGTGGGGAGCTAGAGATTGATGATGGGTCGATGTTTGTGGAGTAACCTATGCAGATAGGGAATCGATGGGAGCAGGTTCTTTGTGGCTAGTCGATTCTTCTGGTTCTCGTTCATTGCAAGCATATGAATCTCTATGGAAACACTTGTAATTGGCTTGGGAGAACATTTTTTAATCCAATGTTGTGCTTTACATTGGTGTGCTTTCCCTCGGGCTCATTGTATGACATACCCCTAGCCCGCCACCAGAAGGCCTGGGGTTGGAGACTAGCGTTGAAGGCATCAACCTGGATGTGGGAGGCATTTTACTTAGTACTTGTACGGATTCTCACAAAACCATGTCCCAAAGTTGTAAATGAAATCATGCAATCCACTAAAAAACCACTGAGTAAATGTATAAACTATAGTTCAAATGGGATAGAAAAAAACCCAACAAAAGAAAAATTGAAAATAGGAATGTACAAGGAGAACTCTAAAAGCCATCTTCTGGAAACCCCACATGATGGGTAAGAATTTATTAACAGCTGGAAGCCATAGTAGTATGCCTCGACTGACTGGTCTCACTGGGCACCACTATATCCAAGACCACCATGTCCTCCTTCAAGGCAGCGGTCATCTTCACCAGACACAAAAAGTGTAGGTGATGCCCTTGAAAGAGTGAGTAAAAGTATACTATGTGTGGAACCTAAAGGAAAAATGAAAGACCACAACGAAATCCAAAAAAAAATCATGATGTTTGATCACGATGCAAGAAATCTCATGCCAGGTATAATTTAGAGTATGAAATTATGATCATCAGTCAAAACGACGAACACCATGGACAAATTCATAACTCCTCCAAAATGAGTACAGTGGGCTTGCCGGGTCACACAGAAGTCACTTCCCACTAACCTTTGACTATTGTGGTACTCATCCCCTATGAGTAATGTGGGTATAATGGGTCACACATAAGCCTCTCCCCACTATGGGCATGTCGGGTCACACAAAAACTGCTTCCCACCATGGCCATACTAAGGTACACTTCTTGTGGAGTATTGCAGGTCTACCGGGTCACACAGAAAATTCTCCCCACTGTGGGCCTCTTGGGTCACATAGAAGCTGCTTCCCACAGGGTCACTGTATCTGATCCACACATGGTCTCTTGTAAATGGACTTTATGTCTTAGCTAACCACAGGTTTTCCACACGTAGCACGCTTGATCTTAGTAGAACTGCTCCCCAACCCATTTTTCGAATTTAAAATTAAATTAAATCCTCCATAGAGTATTCCAAATGATCCGTATTTTTGTGAGGGTTCCAACACCACAAACGTCTCATCAATCAAATGCCCAGTTTGAATGATATCTGCATTTCTATAAAAAAGGGGTCGATTGGGTTCAGGTCCAGTACCACCCGATTCGACAGACCCAACCCGTGGTCCACTGACCGGATAAGGTTCTACCAACCCCACCTAAACCCAGACCAGCCTGGGTTCTACCTAACCATGGTCTGGCCTAGTTGGGGTCTGACCATTCCCAGCTTGGGTCCGGCCCGACCCTATCTGTTGGGCCACCGGTTCTGCCCAACTCGAGGGGGTCGTTCTAGCCTGTTGGGGCGGCCAAAGCCCTTCCTGGTCCACCATAAGTGGACTGGTTGTCCCTAGCTGGGATGTGGATAGAAGTTGTGTCTGTCTCCCCATCGCCCAATGGGTCGTCTGCGGGGTCACCTTCTCTACCGTCATCAAGAGACCATGAACTTTTCCACCTGGAACGCGGCCCGGTGCAGTGTGGGGCGTAGTGTGTTGATGCTTGGGATGAGGCACAAGGCAGTGTTTTCAATTCATAGATGTGGCCAGGTGGCCGCATCCACCAGTCACCCACTTCCAGCCCTGAAGCACTACCGCAGTTAGTTGTCATGGTGCTCTTACGAGGCGTCGTCATAGCGCGCCGCCTCCCGCCCATGGACGCCAAACTACCAGCGGCTACCACCCACCCCTCGCCGCCACCCACCCACGGCTACCCCCTACCCGCATCCTCAGCCTTCCATTGCTGACACCATGAGTCACCATCGATGGGTTATTCAATCGGTGGGTTATTCCTCATACCATTGTCTCTTCTCCAGTGGTATGTTCTGCAAGCCCCTTGTGACTATGGACTCTGGTGGAAACCCCTTCCCTAAAAGGCCTTAGATTATCCCTATCACCATTTCGAGGATGTTTCCATTAAGAACACAAAAGTGGAGGGACTCTAGCCTTGTTCATGTCAGCTCATTCCCTCTGCATTAGTTTTTTAAAAATGGAAGGAGGTTGGGATTACAATTCTATCAATAATAATTAAATTCTGATGTATAAAACACAAGAATAACCCCCGCCCACATGAATGAACAATCCTTTGATCAGCATATTCGTGGGTAGTTCTGGGGTTTTCATTTTAGAATAAGAACACGGAAAACATTAAAACAAAACAAACCTCTATCTCGATTGTTGTTCTTTTTTGAAGCACTCTTTCATCTAGGATTCATACCTTGTTGTCATTTGTAACTTCCCAATCTTGTTCTTCGTAAAGCGTCGACGTTTCAAGCGACCCTGATGGAGTTCGTCATTTGTCATTTGATGGAATCCCTTCTATGGATTATTAGAGAATATCCATAGTTTAATTCTTGATTCTCAAACACATTAGTATATTAAAAAGAAAAAATGTCGCAACATTTCTCTTACGCTTCAACGTATAATCTAGAGTAGGATAGTAGGACCATCAATAATATCATCTAACACATTGGGATGCTAGAGAACTCCTCCTCAATGAGTACCATGTGTCTCCCAGATCACATAGAGCCTCTCCCCACCATGGGCCTTCAAAATCACACAGATCTGCTTCCCACATGGCCATAATAGCTGATCCACAAAAGTTCTCTTGTCAAAGGTATTCAGGTCTCATCCAACTGTAGGGTTTCCGCACGTAGTGCACTTGATTCTTAGAGAACCAATCCCCAACCAATTTTTCACATTTCACCTTATATTAAATCCTATTTAGAGTTTTCCAATAGATCTACCTCATCACGAAGGGTTCCAACCCCAAAAATCGCTCGTCAATCAGATGCTTGGTTTGTAAGTTATTGGTGTTTTAGTCAACAGGGGTTGGTTGCGTCTTTGTCTGGTCTAAACCTATCGTTCTGACCCGACCAACACAACCTAAGGCCCCACATTACCTAGTTTAGTTCAAATAACTTGACCCGTCCTGGTTTGGTTCATGTAAGCCTGGTCTGTACAGGCTAGTGGGCCATACCCATTCGGCATTGCTGAACTCTGTTCTGCAGGGGGTCCAGCCCACCGGGTTGCCTGGTGTCCTGGTCTCATTTAGTCATGCCCGATGGGTTAGTTCCAGCCCGTAGGGAGTGGGTCCACCCTATAGTATAAGTGTTCGGCCCGTTGGGGTCGGGCTCAGCATGATGGGTCTGGGTTGCACCCTGCCCAATCCGCCCCTGGAAAACCATATTCCTTCAGCCTATAGGCGTAGCGCATCCGGGGTGCTGTCACGTAGCCAGTCAAACCCAGCCACCCTGGTTCTACAAGCAGTCATGGGTCCGTGTGACACGCGAAGCCATAGCTCGTGGTTGTGGTCCATTCCACCTATGCGGTCGAGGGGCCACATCCTTTCTCTTGCTAGAATCTTGGCTGGTGGCCCCTCCTCCCTTGCTGCGGCCCGCACCAACTGTGGTGCTCCCTCTACTGCATCGTCATTGTGCATCACCCCGTACCCGCGGCCGCCGCCACTACACTAGCGGCCTCCTCCATAGACCATCTGGTCCGATCTGGTGGTTTTATTTTCACATCATCTGCACTTTCGTCCTATGTGGGGTTTTGCCTTCTCTTCAAAGGCCTCAGAATTTTATGGATGCTATTTTGAAATTTCGTCCATGATGAAGATAAATAACGCACAAAGGATAGGGGACCATGTTGTGACTACCCCATGCTCGCCTCCCAAAGGCTCTGGGTTGGAGGAAAGCACCAAATCCATTATCCCACGAGTTGGAGGTATTTTCTTAATTACCTATATGCATGCACACACACACAACCACTTCCCAAATATTTGGAAAATCAAAGGTGTATGCCACTAAACAATCACTATGTAAAGGTGCAAGAATTAATTAAAATTGGCTAGAATATAAACCCAAGAAAAGATAAACTGAATATAGGACATTATAAATTTTCTCTGGATTCCCATCCATTGAAAACCCCACATGATGGTTAAATATAGAGTAGCTATTTGAATCCGTAGAGGTATGCCCCACCTTCCTAGTCTCACTGGGTACCACTAAGTCCTAGGCCACCAAGTCTTTTTTCAAGGCATCAGTTGTCTGCACTAGACACAACACGTGCAGGTGAAGCCTATGTAGTGGTGAGTAGCAATATACTCATCAGGTACCCCAAAACCACAAGAAAATACCAAAAAAAATCCACAAACAATCAATAAAGATTGATTACCATCAATGATCATAATGAAAGACATGTAACACCACGTATAGTCTAGATTGTGAAAGTAATACCATAATTTATAACGTCGAACACCATGGGTGCTGGATAACACCTTCTCAATGAGTATAGTGGGGCATCTGGGTCAACTAAAAAAGCTAATTCCTACTAACATATGACTGTCTTGGTACTCATCGCTGATGAGTACCATAGGTTTGATGGGTCAAACAGAATCCTCTTCCCACCATGGGAATGTACAGTCACATAGAAGTCGCTTCCCACCTTGGACAGAGGCACTCTTTAGTTTGAGTATCATGGGTCGGTTGGGTCACACAGAATCCGCTCCCCACTGTGGGACCGCCAGGTCCCAAATAAGATTCTTTCCACTTAGCCATAGTATCCGATCCACATAGGTTCTCTTGTCAGTACTCTTTAGGTCTCAATAAACTGTAGGGTTTCTATATGAAGCACGCTTGATATCAACATAACCACTCCCATTCCCATTTTTCATATTTCAACTTCTATAAAACCCCCATAGAGTATTCCAATAGATCCACCTCAATGTGAGGGTTCCAACACCACAAAAAATCATCAAACGGATGCTCGATATTAAATATATTGGCATTTTTTCAAAAAGGGGATGGTTGGGTCCGGGTTCGGTCAGACCCAGGTCCGCCGTCCCGATATGGACCCTGCTTGGTCCAGCCCGTTAAGGCGGCCCATGACTTTACCGATCTATTGGGCTAGGATATGGATGGAAGCCAGATCCGGCTCCCATCGCCCAGTGGGTCATCCGCATCCACCTTCTCCAGCATGAGCATGTGACCGCAGCATTTTTCGCATGGGATATGGCACAGTTCTGCATTTGCAGTGCTCCAACGTGGCTTGGTGGACGCGTCCACCCACTGCTTGCTGCAGGCATATCTGATAGCCCTTACCACACCCCTATGTTTGGTTGACTGAAATTCTCTTATAGTACAATGTCATGGCACGCCAACACCTACCTGCTGTCGTAACTACCAATGCTGATGCACTGGCGGGTTCTTCGGTAGACCACTGAGTACGATACTGTGCTCTGTTCTCCGAGCCGCTTACACCTATGGCCTCCAAGGGATCCCCCTTACCTACAAAGGCCCCAATTCCTCTTGTAACCATTTGGAAGATGTATCCATGAAGAACACACAAGCAGAGCGGCTTAGGGCTTATTCATGTAGGCTTTCACCCTATGTGTAAGAGTTTTAAAAACTTGATGAGGATGGGATTATAGTTCTATCAATAATAATTTAATCCTTTTGTAGAAAACCCAAGAATAACAACATCCCACACAAACAAACAATCTTTAGATAGAAATTTTCATGGTTTGATCCTCATTCATAGTTTTATAATATGAACGTGGAAAATATAATAACAAAACAAACCTCTACCTCGATCGAGGTTCGTCATTGATTTGCTACTCCCTTGACGATTCAGGCTCTGTTGACGTTTGTTTATTCCAAGTCATGTTCTTCATAAAGTATCGAAATTTCTAGAGATCCTACACACATTTTTCATTCATTGTTTAAAATAATTCATGGCATAAATTCATTAGAGAATTTCGACAATTTAATTATTATCTCTCCTACGTGTTAGCTAAAAAAGAAAACACATCTCAGCGTTCTATTACGCTATGACATTGTGTCATTATGCAGTTTCATTTATGAAAAAACATATCTATTATGCTCAATTTACAAGCCATTATGGATCTTCCATTAATGAACCTCATCGCCGCATTGCAGCACTGTCATCCATTTCTCAACAGCAAGGGAATAAAAAAATAACTTATAACTTATTTTATAATTTTCCAAAATGTCTCAAAACTACCTTTTTCTTCTGACCCTTTCCATTTTATGTTGATTCAGTTCAAGGAGAATCTCACTATTCCATGTTAAATAGTGCCAATGGTTTTTTTATCTAAGCACTGTATAAAATGTTAGAAAAACTCGGTCACACACTTCCTTAGATGAATAAAAAAAAGTTCAAAATTCCATTTCGGGCTCACCAGGGCTCGGAATCATGTTCTATCCAATCATGTTGTCAATCGATATATCCATATAATTTTAAAATTAATTACACAGAATTGCTGGTACATTACATATGAACACACTTTATACAATTTCCCTCTTTATGTAAACCTGACAAAAATGTTCTCTTAAATCCCAATATATCGTTTATAGACTAGTGTGTATAGATATATTTTTTCTATGTTTTCAATACAGTATTTCCATTTTCAATTTTATTATGGATGAAACACATAATTTCTTCTCAATATTAAATAGTCCATCTATATAGATGATGATTTTCAATTTACCGTCACTCACAGCAAAAAACTTCCTCTGAAATTTCTCATCATCCTGTAAGGAATGCTATAAATTTTATAGAATGTATGATTTATACATTTCCTAGAAATTTAATGATGAATCTATTTTCCTAGAATTCATAATGTCAATATTTACTAGATCTCTATTTATATAATCCTTATTAATCCTCATCATAGTTAGAATTCCATAGTCACTCTAACTCAATTCGTTAACATCATTTTTTTCTTCCTAGTGGGGTAGTGTATCAAGTTATCATAGTCCTTGATTAAATAAAACCATATTATTAGCCTCATTATGAGATCCCCAGATGAGAATATATATATATATATATATATATACTATAGACAGTATATATGTCATCTAACCCAATATAGGTTGTGCCTTGATAATTTTTTAGAAAGGATTAGAAATTCCCACTCAAGGTCATGATTTGGATGGTTAGGTTAATATATTTTCAATTTTATTATTCAAAGCCAATAAACATTTAATTTTTTATAAGGAATCTACCAATTCCTTTCTTCGAAGCATCACTATAAATTAAAAATAATTCATTTCCTAAGGGTAAAGTTAAAACTAATGTATTAATTAGTTTCTTCTTCATCTCTTCATAACATTCCTTGCATTCCCTAATACATGGTAATCTAAACCCTTTACATGTGAACATGGTTGACCAATTTTCCAACTAAAAACGAAGTCATAAGAAAACAGTAGATAGTAACCTTCAAATCCATAGAAAATTAATATCTCTATTAGGTTCTTCAATGTATTCCATTCATTAACTACCACTTCTTGTAAATGGGGAATTTATATTCTATTAACTGAGAAAATATGACCAAGAAACAAAATTCATTCATCCAAAATATCGATTTAATATATTTCCCATATAACCCCTTTTCTCAAATGGAATCCAGAATTATTTCAAATGAATCTCATTGTCAACATATAACAAAGATTATATCAACATATCATCAATGAATACAAAACAATGTTATCAAGATAATTATTGAATACTATATTCCAAATATCCATAAATAAATAAGGTGTATTAATTATTTCAAAAGTCTTTTGCATAAACTCAGAATGTTGAAACCTTGTCTAACCTATTATATTTTTTATATCATTGTTCCTCAAACATAAATATTGAAAACTAGATAAATGATCATTCTTCTAAAACTATTGGGCTCCATGATTTTGAAATTTTCTTTCGTTAATTCAAGGGATATGATGTGTATTAGTTATATCAATGATATTGATATCATTATAATCGATGATAAATCTCATATAACCATCTTTCCTTTTTTAGGAATACGATAGGGGTTTCCAATAGTGAAACACTAAGGAATATAAATCCCAAATCACTCAACTCCTATAGCTATATATTTAACTCCACCAACTCCACTAGGGATTCGATATTGGTTGTTTTAGATATAATTCTTGTATCATGAATGATTGTAATGGAAAATAAACTTCTCATAATGGTGGGTGACTATGAAATACATCCAAAAAAACATCAATTAAATTTTTTACCATTGATATATCCTTAATACCTCGGATATAATCATTATCCAAAAATCATTATTTATTTTCCTTAATTCGTAAAATTTCAGTAAGAGAGCTACTATGGGAGGATCTAGACATGATTTCAAAGAAGAGGTTTTCTCTCTAAATATATGACATTTATCCTCATCTACTAAAATAAAAATATTATTATATTATAATTTTTTTTTCATTTTCACTTAAATGAATATCAATGGTAGTGAAAATATAAAATACAATCATAGGATTGATAACCAGGTTTGAAAATAGGGTAATCCAATCAATAATAATTGGAACCTCTTAAAATATATACAGTTCAATAAGACTTCCACTCTTTTTATTAATTCATAATTTTATAAATAGTTTTATATGGATATATATAATGTTTTATGAAAACATTGATATTTATAAAATGTTAAAACATATGGAATCAAATAAGATATTATCTAACATTGAGGCTATGATCAATGTATCTTACACCATATCATTTGAAACATTGACATCATCTTTGGTTATCACAGGAACATGGACTTGATATCATGTCCTTTTTTAGATGAATTTCCATGACATTTCATGAATTGGTCTATATAATGTCCCTCCAAACTACAGTTAATTCATTGATATCAGAGGCATCATTCATGCACTTACATTAATGATATTGATTTCATTTTTCTCAACACTTGTAATAATATCTTATTCACTCTCTACAATCCCCAATGTATTTATTCCTACCTTTTATATATTGGGTAAAATCCCACCCATCATTCCATCCCCATTGTTGTATTTCTCTTCCCATGATACTCATCAAACATCTTATTCTCCTAATTTCAAATTAATATTTTCCTAATATAAAAATAATTTGTTATTATATTAGTTATTCATAATATACACTCATATAATTAAAAGTTTCAAGAGGCCAATTCCCATCAAACACTCATCTCTAACACATCAAAGAAGAATTCAATATTTATTTTTAGACTACATACATAGTATTACCACTAAATTCTAGAATTTTCTAGCACATGATGTGATCCATCAAATTTAAACCATTTTTTTGGATCAACATGTCACCCTATGCATTTGGATTTATTTTTCATAACCCAAGTCAACTACCTTAATATTTTTATGAACAGATTATCCCCACCCCTAGGTTAATTAACTTGTTTAGTAGGAATATCCCTGGATTGATGATATGTGTTAATATGGGTCTGATTCCTCCTGGTACTCACCATCATTCAATAATAGCACACACTAATTTAGCTCATGAAATTTATTCATAAAATAAAATTTCATTTTCATTTTCTTGAGTGTCCCCAACAAATCATGAGGTTTTTTCGAAGTAAATTTGTTATCTCACTTGCTTCCCCAAAAGTTTATACTAAAATTCTAAAATATTAGTTATAACATTTATGACTCTAGAAACCTAGATCTGATGTTATATTAAATTATTTGAATATAATAGAAAGATTACATGAATAAACCAACAGTTTGGTATAATTGGATGACTAGATAAATAAATATATTACATTTCAAAACATATGATACATCATTGGCATTTTTCATTATCATTATTACCCTTCCAATATATCCATGATAATTACACATATTCCTCCTATAGGTTTCCTAGTAAAATGAAAAACAAATAAGGGTGTGATTAGATTCTCATTAAAGAGTTAAATATAGTGGAATATTTCCAAACATAACCATTGAATAAATGATTCGGCACAATCTAATGAGATAAAATGATTCAATAATTAAATAAAACTGGGGGTACTCTATTTCTATATAAATAAATAAAAAGTTGGCTAATAATAATAATTTATCTAATATTGATGGAATGCATAATTTTGAATGAAAAATCATCTTTTCAATACCTTATTGAAAGATACTATCCTATCATAGGAGGATGTGTACACCAAAATTCATTCTTTTTTTGTCTCATGATATCTGTTGGTGCATCAAGAGAATATAATATTCTAGTCCCCACCTATATCATAATTAAGTCAAATTAAATCTACATAATAGATACCAAGACCATTTATACCATTCCTAATTTAACCTATTACAGAATAAAAGGTATATATTCATATAATGTAAAATTAGGAAATAAAAGGCTTTCTAAGTCAATAGAAAAATTTGGAAGTGAAGGAGAAAATCCCATTATTAACATAGAAATAGTGGTATAATTAATTAAATATGTAGTTCCCTTATCAATGTAATATTGAGGAAAGGGTACTACCAATATAAATTTAGGCGACCAAGGAAATGGAGAGAATTTTTTATCATTGATCATATAGAGAACATGAGTTTTCTAAATCAAATTCCCCAATAGTGTATAGCCATGCATATAGTTATAGGCCCATTCATTTTGAATGTGGGTGATTATTGAATCAATGATCAACAAAACATTTATGAGTTTACTTCCCTGAGGTGAATGTATTCAATAACAACATCCACTATCCAGTATCCAAATAAAAACGTGTTTTCTTAGAAACTACAATTGAATAATAAGAATATGATAGTGGGATAAAAATAAAGGTTGTAAAATCCAATAAATTTCATGTATATATGTTAAATGTATTCCATGGAAATTTATTCAACACCCAAAATGAAATAGATTGTTAATATAACATTAGTCATTAGGAATATATATTTTGATGGAGAACCCCCACTTATGGATTGGGTATATACTAAATCAAAACGTATTGAAAGGTTAGGCTTAAAATTGACATTTAAATTCCATGAATTAATAAATTTCATGATATAACATATGATATAGTTTATATATATATTTAAAAATTTATTTTTATAAAAAGAAACATGTACTAACATCTTTATTGGGGAGGAAAAACTATTACATCTTGTCCTGAAATCCATACACAAACTATATCCTCCAATATTACAAACATGTATATCCAAATCAATTAATTAAAAACTATACCCGTATATATTTTCATTTATACATTTCATAAATTATCATTTTTTATATAAATTCAAACTATTTTCCTATATGTTTGTTTATAGATATGATCATTTATAATAGATTCATAATTGTGGTGTCTTTATTCATTATTATTCTAAGATCATCATAAATAGGAAATTAATGATTAATTTTTTGCTGATTTATAGTTAATAATATGGTTTCATAGTCAATTCATGTGTTTCATAGTATTTATCATTGAAGATGAAATAGATAATAATAATAATTAGTTTATTCTTAGAGATCTAAGTGTTTTTTATTAGTAAACGAATTAAATATTTATATAAAATATCCATAATAAAAATTTATAATTTTAAAATTTATATATAGTGTAACATGAAATATGTTCCTATAGTAATTCATGATACAAATTTATAGTATTGTTTATGTTAGTGGTCACCCCAACCATACATGATGATACATTGATCTGATAATTGATTATGAGATGATTTTCTAATAATATCACTATAATAGAAGCCTGATGATTATTTTTATTCATTAGGGTGATATATTTTAATTATAAATAATTAGATGTTGATTTCAGGTAATAGAAAATAGAATACATTTTGTATAAAATGTAATACTTTTGTACAGATATTTTAAATTATTAAATTATTGATGATAATTTTTGTTAATATAATTAATAGGTTCTAATGTATTCATACAGAACCTTAATGATATCATAAAAGCATATTTATCTTTTAATACTATCCTTAGATCTTTCCTTGTAAGTTGATTATGTAAAAAATGCTATGTTATGGAGGCGAGTGTCCACACACTGCAAAAACAACGGTTTTAATTCCTAATTGATGGGGGTATTTGCAAAAAAAATGATAATACTATTAATATAGAAAAATAACAATTTATAAATAGTATAAATGAAATTAAATTATATTTTAGTGGATAAATTTTAATGATGAAAATTAAGAGGAAAATCTATGTAGTTGATGATACTCACGCTGGGGAATTGAATTGTCCTTGGAAGTATCCTAGGAAATTATGTAATTATATTAAGAAATGGATATTAGAATAAATATAAATTTAGAGATGGTTATCAGAGAATATAATTGGTATATTTTCAAGGACTAATTTTAATTATATGCGAGCCTTAATGTGGTGGGAATGTTTCCATTTTTTTAGTGAAGATAAGGGTTGTTTTGGAGTAACCCTTAAATTTTGAGTAAAGTAAGGTTATTATTAAAGGACCAAAGGCCAAAAAATTTAAAATTTGTGGGTATATTTAGGGTGTGAAAAAATTAATCTCAACCCCCAATTTTACGGGAAAAATTTTAGTGTTTCTAGGATTTTTTATTAGCATATTTACACTCAAACCAACATACATTTATCATTATAATTGATTTCAAAACTTGGTACATTAATTTAAATGATAAAGATTAATGTTGGACCTTTTATCTATTTTCGTATATCTAATTTCTTATTTGAAAATAATTTTATCTAATAAAATAGGTTAGGGTGTGGGATATTAATTTTAAAATCAACACACTTAATTATGTTAATATACAATTTAGAAAAATTTCATTTTACATGTAAAATTTACATATAAGAAAAAATAATCCTGGTTACTAATTTAAATGGATTAAATGGATTTATTATAAAATAATATAGGTATTGAGTCTTTAATTTTAATCTAATAACAATAAACCATTGAAAAATTAATGTTTCAATGAATAGATAGAATGTAGCTTATTGATAAAAGTATCATTTTAATTAGTAATAAAAATATTGGACATTTGATCTATATGTTTGAAGAATATTTTAAAATTTATATATTTCATCCATAAATACCCATTTTATTACTAAATTTTTTTAAACCTTTCACTCATTAACACGAAATAATTAAATCATATAAATTATGATATTCATGAAAAAATGTGTGTTCCAACTAAAAGAACATTTTATAAAAATATCATAAATTCATACTAAGATAATTTTGATAATATAAATTCCAAAATTATGTTAGATTAGTAAATTCACAATTCTAAAATATATATTTTATAAAAATCTTGAGAAAACTCTTCATAAATGGTGAATTTCATTATAGTTTGGGATATGGTGTTTACCAACTTCCAAATGGTCTTCTGTATTACAAAATATAAGAATACCAATATAAATAATATTAACATATGTAAAATCTATCATGGGTTGTAAAAATAGTCTTATAATGATATCTAATATCACAACTATTTTCTAATAACATCATCCTATAATATATAATTTCCTTTAAAATGTAATCTTTGATGGTTCATATACTACTCTTAGGTCTCTACCTTGAAATCAATATCAACTCACATGATTATTTTATTAAAACTTAGATTCCTTTACTGAATCCACTAGGTCTATTATACCTCATATATATTCCCTCGACCTATATCATATACAGTACATGACTGATATTTGTTCCATGCATTACTAATGTTATTCCAAACTATTCTATATGAATATTCCTATAAAAATTTCCAAAACAAATCACTAACAAAAAAGTTTCTTGAACAACCTCAACCAAATCCTCTCATAAACCAATACTGAATCAATTTTTGACCACATAATTCTACCTTCAATATATAAAGGATATTGAAAAATTGATAATCATAAAAAACACAAAATATTTGAGTCATTACACACAGTAAAACCATGGAATACATGTTATAACCGATAAAAATCCATAACACTTATGAAATACAATAAAGTATCCTGATATAATAATGTAAAACTAAAATCATTTTTATAAAAAATAAGAAGATACTACA
This sequence comes from Viscum album, assembly GCA_963277665.1. Lineage (NCBI taxonomy): Eukaryota > Viridiplantae > Streptophyta > Magnoliopsida > Santalales > Viscaceae > Viscum > Viscum album. Next base: position 124,426,969 of record OY728128.1, read on the forward strand.
ACTCCAAAAACAATAGAAAAATTTAATGAATCCTGAGGTCCATAACTCCTCTAATGATAATTAAACACCTCATTACGTGCTAGTAAGGTCATGAATTATCTAAAGAAACAAATTAAAATTTTTATACCAATTGTATATAAAAGTAGAGTTATGTATGCAATAATACTCCAAAGGTATTTCCTATGAAATTATCATTACAATGTGGGAAACAAATATTGATGAATTATTGAATGAACTAAGATAAACAACTTTTCCCATTCCAATTTTCTTTATAGGACCAACTCAGAAAAGGTTCACTCAATAAATATGTATAAAATATAAGAATAGTAATATAGGAATATATATTCATTAAAGAACCGCACACCATCTACCCTTTTAATCTTGTCAATATCTTATATAAACAGTTGCATTTCATCAAATTCCATATATAGGTTGAACATACCATAAATTTATTTCACAAACGTATACCTTTAATGAAATTGAATATAACCAATAACACATGTCCACAATATATTATATAATAAATATGGGATACTGGGAGTATTTAGTCAATTATATTACCAACTCCATTATATTGATGGTCTACCCATGTCCAAGTATATTTTAGGGTTGTTTTTTATATTATCTCACTCAGGTAGTGGTTTATAAAAAATTACTAAACATAAATTTTTATCATATAACATTTAATCAGATCCAGTAATCATCCTATTAACCATCTATAACAATATCACATAGACCCATTATTAGCAACATAGAACCAATAGCGCAACAACTATCAAAACATCAAGGATTCACCTAGAAACAACAGAATCTCTGAATAACAAAGCGTATATTACTTATATTTCACATTACATTATCAAATGAATACTATTAAATACTATTCTAATTATTACATGTTATTTATATTTTATTATTTATATATATTTATAAAAATTACAAAAAAAAAGTCATAAATACAATTCTTAATTAATTTAAGTACTGTAAATATTATTTTTATTCTTTAGTTCATGTCTCGTTAATAGTTATTTTTAGCATTTTTCAGTGTTTCATGATTGAATCTAATATCTATTAAATTATATTTATCATAAATATATAGAACCAATTAACTATAGTAAAATTAAATAAAAGTAAACCATAAAAATATATCTCTCACAACATATTTCTTTATTTTACATAATTAGTGAATAATTTACATTTTGACCATTTACCACTATATAATAAATTATCATTGTCACAATCACATGTCACGATATTATAATCTTTTTATTAATTATCTTGTTATAAATTTTATCAATTATCATATAAAAAATATTTATTTATATTAATTATAAACACATAAGAAAGAATTAAAGAACACCTACCCTATGATAAGGAGAATCAACCACATCATTTTTTTCCATCCTTGATTGGATACCCACTATATTATTTACTAAACAATTATTAAAAATAAATAAAATTTAGTTATTTTAATCTATATTTACATCATTAATACATCCATATCAATATCACTATTTTTAATAGAACAAGTGAAAAATATTATGAAAAATGATACAGTTCTAGTTTACAACCAATTCCATGAAACCAAATAATTCTCAATATAAAAACTTTTTTTCAACTTGAACTAAAGCACATCGACATATTTATATTTATTCCACTCATAATTAATTTTATTTTGGTATAAATACATATATCTCATGTATTTTAATGTGGAAATAATTTTTTTAATAATGAATAATAAATTATTCAGAGGGGATGAATCATTCCAAAAGTGGTCAAATTACCCATTTTCTCAACATACTCCACCAATGAAATTGTATAATAATTATTTCATGATTAAACTTTTTCATGGAAAAAATAATATCTTGAATTAATGTTAAATCCCTAAACAATTTCTTTTTACTAACCTTGGGAAGGAAAATACTATACATGAACGGACTTGTGAGAAATATTTTCTAAACCTAGAAAAATGATTATAAAATTAACACAGCCTAGAAATAATTTATAATCAATGTAAATTTTTTTAATATTTTAAATTTAATGAGAGATATTTTTTTTCAAAATTATTATAATATGCATAAATTTTTCAAAATGTTAAAACATATTATCTATATTACGTTTTATATGTAAATATAATTATAAGTAAAAAATATATATTCAATTTTATAAAAAGTAATTAAACCACTATATGAAAATGATGATAGTAATTTTAAAATTTTGATTCATTTATTAATGAATTATTTAATTGAAAATTAATTTGATTTTAAGGTGAAAGTATTTGTCATAAAAATCAACTACATATCCACTAAAAATATAAAACATTTATTGTTTAATTTAAGGAAAACAATGGAATATGGACACAGATAATGGATTTTGGGGATTCATATGTATCTGTTCAACATAATTTTTAAATATTCTTGATGAGACCATCCATATACATTAATGGCATCACAAAAGCCTAAAAACACCAAAACCCTGTCCATTTCCATTTACTACATAGTGATGATAAATCCAAGAAATGATAATATAATAAATGAAGAAAAACCAAAGCAATACCTAATTATATAACAATAATACGATTTCTAATCACTAATATAGAATAATTCATAATCAATTCAATCCAAATATGACCCATATCAAGGTCGATAATCAAGAAACCCCTAATAAAATAGTTACACATCATAAGATTATACAAGTAATCACGAGTAACTAATGAAACACACACCAAATAATCTATTAGTATATATAATAGATTACTATGCCGTGGAATCATATGTCATCATTACAACAGTGAAATTATTAATTAGATAATTTATTTACTATAATTAAATAATTGGTAAAGAAGGTGAATAAGATAGGAGAATATTATAAGAGGGCCTACCTCACTTTAAAAGTGAAGGGAACGACACAAAATTTTTCTTAATTATATAAAATTAGAGAATGGTAGAACAAATAATTTTTTTATTTATTGAATTCTTCACTTAGATAGATTTATTCATTATTAAAATAATTAGAAATTTTTTAAATAAGACATAAATAGGTTTATTAAACTCTTTACATATAATATTTTCCAGAAAATATTATTTATTCAATTATTGAATTTTAATTTGAAAAAATAAAATTCATTTGTAAATCATATTTTTAAAATTATTTTATGATTAATGTTTTAAAATTTTCTAAAAAAAATATTTTTCAATTAATATTGAAAAATATTATTTTATAATAATCCAATTATTGTTTTTAAAAATGATCATTATATTAAAATTTAGTATAAAAACGTTTTAAACTAATTATAGGCATTTTTCTAAAAAACTTTTTTCCTCATGTTTTTTGAGTTTAATTTTTACTAAAATTATGTCACTTATGTGATTTTAAGATTGGAAAATTGGTTCGATATTTCAAATAAATGGGTCCATATTTGGTAAATATTACCCTTTTTCACGAAATAAATAGTACCCTAATAAGATTCTTTAGCCTGATTAAGGGAATATCGGTTAATTATAGTTAAAAATTAAATTATAAGATCTATAAAATGAAAATAAAAGATGAATTAATGTTATATTATGAATTCATTAATTAATAGATAATCTATTACTAGGTTTTATGAAACAATTTTTCATTTTGGATGTGGTTATGAACTTTATAATATTTTATTTATATAAAATTTAAAAATAAATCAATCTTGTTTTTAATCACTCGAATATTTTTCACACTAGGATAACCAGAAGTAATGTTTAATTATAAATATTTTTTAACAGAATTTTTTTCATTCATCAATTAAATATATTTTAATTTTTATAGTGAGTAAATAAATTAAATATTTTCATAATACTAACAGTTTAATTATTCAATAATTGGAAAAATAACACAAATGATATTAAAATTATTAGAAGTCGTATAATTTGAACAAACTAATACGACCAAGGAATTATAAATATATACAAATATTTGGTTAATTATTTATTCAAATATTTTATTATAATTTAATTTTCGATTCAAAATTTTAAAAAAGACAAAGTAAATGAATATTTCTAAAACTTAAATAATTGATCTTTTATAATAAGAAACATTTAATTATCAGATTTAAAATTAATAAAAATATTATATATAGCCAGATTAATTTTTTACAATTAATGAAATTAACCATGCAACATTTAGGGGATATTTTTTATTTTATTGTAATATATTTAGGCCTAAAATAGTAGAAAACATTCGTAATGTTGTAATTGTCAAAAAGATTAAAAAATGGTTAAAATGAAAAAAATAAGGACAAAATGGGATTCAAATATCTCACTAAATTTCATTTTATGATAGTATTTAGACTAATAATTATCTTATATTCTAATTATATCAATTTTTAGCCATAGAGGAATGAAATTTAATTTATATTAATTTAATATTTTATGAAATAAAAATATTTCACAACCCCTCTATTAAAAAAATCATGATTTATTCTCATTTAAACACTCTTAAAAAAAATTATCTTTAATAATTCATACATAAATATGTTCCATAAATTCATACTCACATTCTACTATTTTTTTATCATAAAACCAACATAGTGGTGCATTTTCTAAAATATTAATACATTATCTAAAGATAAAGTTTCTTAACCGAGTGTTTTTTATTATTTCTACTTCATCCTCCATACAATATTATTTAAATTTTTTGAAATAATAAGAAATTTTTATTCTATATGATGACATGTTTTTATTTTATTTGGATATTCCATATCTATACTATGTTCCATAAAATGGAAAACAAATCCATCGTTTCTGTGTACGATAGACTAGCGACTCACGATCCTTGGCAATTTGTTTTACTTCATTTTATTTCATGGAAAGTTAAAATTATAGAATTAATCTTATTATATTCCCTTTATGACATATATGTAATTATTAAAATTTAATATATCATATAATTGCATAACATTCCATTCACATAAAAGTGATATTGTCATTCATGCGTACATATGGAATACCACATCCATGAAATGATGTAATTAATTTTTCCTCACCACATCACATGAATGATATATACAAATTTTATCTTTTAGATAATATAGTATATAATATTTAACTGTAATACTTTAATATAAAATAATACTTACCTTTTTTGAAGTGATCGTTGAAAAATAGAAATGTTACTCATTCATTCGTACTACCTACCGTCACCATGATTATAATGTTTTCGTTTTTCATAACCATTATCAGGATTGGTTTTAAAAGTATAATTTATGCATAAAAATTATAATTATTTTATTATTATTATTCTGGATATGAACTAATAATTAAATCATAGACCATATTCATCCTTTTGATGTAACTTCAGAATTATGTTCTAAATATCCTCAAATCATCCGACATAAATTTAAATGATCAAGTAATTTTGAAAATAAATTAATAAATGAAATAAAGGGAAAAATATAATTTAAAATGTATCTCATGAAAGTAAATAATTAACATGATTTTGTTATTTAGTAATGTAATGAGTGTACTTGATGATTCATACTCGAAATAAGGGACACTTTTACTTAAAACCACATTTTAAATGTTACAATGATATATGTTAAAAAAATTATCTTCCACGTAAATTTTTATATAATTATTTTTTGATTTTAATGATATGGACAAAATAAAAGCTTATATGGTGTTTTATGGAACGTTATTTCAATGGTTTTGAAGTCATAATCATTCTATAGACATTTTTTACATTCTATACAATACATTAAAGGAATGATCTATATTAACATATACCGTGATAATGATTTTCATAACATTGTAAAAATTATTTTACATTTGTATACCTTTAAAGATTTTATTATTTATTAAATGAGTAACCCTATTTATATTTTTTGAAATCATGTTATTGAAAATCTGTTTTGAAAGAAACGTGTTTTCACATTGATTAAATGATTTCCCAAGGGTTTCGTTCTAAATACACTTCTTAGACATTGTTTATAAAGGGATTAGACCACTTATAGCTCATGATGAGACCAATATGGACAATATAATGGATTGAACCCTATTATAGCTCATAAGTGGGCCTGAAATAGCTTATATTATGGGTGTACTCTTATAGTTCTCAATTGCATTGGGTAAATAAAACGTTCCCTAAATAATAATATTAGATGTTTTTTGAATGGTTATTCCAATTGTTAGTTTTATATAAGGGTTTTAAGAAGATGATGTCCCTAGGAACCTAAATTAAATTTCCATACTTATAAATGAGTTTTCAGGGAAATATTTTGATTTCCAAAGGAATGATTATGATCTTTTTATTGAAAAAGTGTTCAAATTTTCTGATAAATATGAAATGTTTTTATAAAAAGGTTCTGTTATGGTTTTCAAGTTATTAATTGGTCTAATATATTTTTTCTTTTTATGTCCCCAAAAAATATTCTAGTTCCCATCCAATATTTTGAAATGTTTATTATGGAATTTAAGGATAAGTAGGGAAAACAGTGTGGTTAAGCTCAAATTTTTGATGATATGTCATAAAATAACATTTTAATTTTTAAAAGTTTTGTATGGTGGGAAAAAATTGATATTGTGTAGAAGTGTCCACTTTTTAATATATGTGATTTTTTTAAAGAGTTATGACCTAACACTCTAAAAATAAAACCGAAAATATCTTTGGGAATGTAAGACTGTTAAATATAATTTAATGTCACTAGAATATTATATTTCTATAGTAGGGACCTTATTGATGGTATCATATAAAAGGTTTAGATAACAATAGGGGTCAGGATAATGATATTATAATTCAATAAATAGATTTTATGTAATGGTTCTTTTGAAATAATATAGAATTTTAATATTACGATGTTTCTTAGTATAAAATATATTTGTTTGAACAGTTTTCCAATGTGGAAATAGGAAGGATATATGAGGAAGGTACCCATAGGATAATATCATTCCAATTTAGTATCCTGGAATGTTAGAAATTGTAATTGAGAAGTTTTTTCAATGATGGATCTACTAACAAAAGATAAAAATGGTGTTGGATTCTATACTAGAGAGAATCTTGATCGACTATAGAGGAAAATGATTATAGTAAAGAACATTATGTAACAAAATCTTCATTTATTCAGTGGATCTTTTAAATTAGTTCAAGTAAATATAAGGATCAACTCTCTGTAGATGATATTTGACATCACATGGTGTTAAGAAATCCCATAGGTAAACCGTTAAATTTATAATTTTTATGTAGAATCTGATCAAAGGTGTTATTTAGTCATGAATTCCAAAGAGATAAATGATATTGATTTCATCGAATGGGGCCCATTTAATAATCTTGTACTTGAGAAATATTTTCCCAAGGTTTTTTCCTCATGATGGAAACAAATGTTCTTTGAATTGTGGAAAAATGACTAATATTCTAAATATTTTTATGAAGATAGTTTTAAATTATTTGGAACATATGAACTAGATTACATCATGGATTTCGTTAATAATATTAAACATTTTTACTCATTATTAAAAACAATATATCTAAGGGAATTGGATTCTTCTGAAAGTTAATGATAAGGGAAATTATTTCGATATGACGAGAAGGGAAAAATGGATTTCTTCAATGATCATATATTTCATAAAAACAAGTAGAAAATACAATTGGATGGTATGAAATGGGGAATCATTTAGTAATGAAGTACAATGTAAAGAAATTTAATTTCTCATCTAGTGATATGCATTGTAAAATTAATCCTAAGTAATGCCTGGTTAATCGATAAAGTGAAAAAATATGTGGTACATTTGGTGACATGGCTCAGGAATGCAAAGAAATGGGACAAAAATAATTAAAGAATATTGTAAATTATAACCATACATAGATGATATGATTTATTTTATATGATTTATTTCATTACAATAACATGTGAATGATTTTAGTTACTTATGATAGAAATAATAAATATCAAAAGTTGAAAGGGTGTTGAATAATATTTTGTTACTAATATGGTTAATATAGGGCCATCTAATGAAGTGGTAAGTTGAAGGAAACTTCAAAATATGTTAAATATCTTGTTTCACTATGGATCTTCAAATTCTATCATTTCTATGAAACCTTAATATAAATTGGGATAATTACAACATGAATGTAAGATATAAATTTTGGTGAGAACTCCATGTGGATATATTAAAGAAACCAATATTTATAGTAATATTCATTTTATTATTACTAGGATGGTATTTTATAAAAATCATGTGGAACATCCCATAGTAGTGTTTGAAATTTTTCAGGGTATGGATTATATTTTTATTTTGAGTGATAAGAAATATTTCAGATTAAAAAATGTTTTATTCTATGATTTTATACCCCTAAAAAGATTCCATAAACCTATAATTTTTTTAGAGATTATAGTGAAGATTATATTACTGATGTTTCTAAAATGAAAATGATTATTCCAAATAGGGATGTCTCGGTAGAGAATGAATATATGGATATTTTTTCCTGATGATTATGTAGGAATTTTTCCATATCGATGTGGTGATTTTACTATTGAATTATTATGTTATGATAATCCTATTTCAAAAAACCTTATTAAATGTATCATGTGTAAATTTTAGAACATAAAATGAAATTATAGTATTTTATAGATAGTGGTTTCATTCATCCAAGAAAATTAATATATGGTCCACCTGTACTGTTTGTTAATAAGAAGGATACTTCCTTGTGTCTTTTCATTGTTTATTGATCCTTGAATAACATTGTTATTACTAAAAAGTACCATTTTCCTAATATTAATGTTTTTATCAGATCTTTGGAGAATGGTATTCTATAAAGATTGATCTTAGGTTTGGATAGTATCATTTGAAGGTGAAGGGGGAAGATACCTCAAAGACTAGGTTTTAGACAAGATATAGGTAATATTAGTCTATATTTATTCCCTTTGGATTTTCTAATACACCAAAATTTTTTATGGATTTAATTAATAGATTTATCCCTAAATTCAAAGACATTATTTCGGTTGATTTTAATTATATACTTGTGTAATATAAAATCCATGAGGATCATAAAGGGTAAATAAATTCTTTTTCACACCTTCAATGAAAATAAAATATATTCAAATTTTCCTGTGACTGAGTTATTGTGGAAAAAATTTCTTTCCATGGACATATTTTTTTAATATATGGAATAATGTTTTACCCTTAAATACCTAAAATTGTTAAATAGTATAAAATACCTACAAATATAACTGTTATTCTTAGATTTCATTAATTTTCGTGTTACTATTGGTGGTTTGTTTAAAACAGTGTGTGGTTGTCTAGCACACTAACTAAGGTAACTCTAAAAGGAGTGAAATTCATTTTGAAAATGAATTTGATGATTATTTTAGAAACTAATTATAAGATTAGTGAATCATCTAATTTTGGTATTTTCCGCTATAAGTGTAGATTTCGTTAGATAAAGTGATTATAATTTGAAGGGACTTAGTTGTGTCCTACTAAATAATGATTAGTTCATTGTTTATGTTTCTGGTAAACTTAAGCCTCTTGTGTAAAACTATCCTACAAAAGATATTTAATTAACTTCTCTTGGTTTTTAATTACAAATTAGAATGAATCATTTATATAGAGTAAAGTGTGAAATATATACTGAAAAAAATGAACTATGTATTCACTTAGGATGAGTTGAACCAGAGTAAGAGAATATTGATAGAAATAATTGATGATTGTGATTATCGATTAAATTATCATCCTCTCAATGAAAACAAATTAGATGATGCTTTGAGTCTGAAAAATAATGTTGTGTTGACCAGGTTACATTTGGAATATTTCCCATTGGATAATGAGTTAATGGATTGTTGCCTATATGTTTTGGATATATAAAATTCTCTATTTTGTTTCATGTGTTAGTATAATCGTCTATATTCAATGGAATTCAGAAATCTCGGAAGGAAGACCATGACTAATTAAAAAATTAGAATTTTTTATGAATGTTATGTTTCATGAATTTAATTTTGATAAAGTTGTTATTATTTTTTAAAAAGATATTATGTGTTACATTTGTTTTAAATCCAGAAATGGAATTTTTGAGTAAATATTATAGTTCCCTTTTCATTATTAATCCTAGGAGTACTAAATTTTATAGAGACTTTCGTGAGTATTACTAGTGGGATGGAATCATATGAGATTTTTCAAAATTTTCCATGAAGTGATTTACTTTTCAATATTTTTATGTATAATGGAAATTTCCCAAAGGGATTCATCAGCCTTTTCCAGTGCAAGAGAAAATTTGTAAAATATATCTCTGGATTTAATTGTGGGATTTCAAAAGAAATATTGAGTAAATAATGTTATTTGGGTAATTGTTGATCGATTAAAAAAAATATATGAAAATAAATCCCAATATAGATAAAATGAATTTGGATAATCTTTCTCAACTATATATATTGAAAACATTCATGTAAATTTGTGTCCCTCCCTACATATTTTCTGACCATGATCCCAATTTCATTTCATATTTTGGGAAAGGACTTTAGAAATCAGTTTTAAATGAATTAAATTTCTATAAAGTTGTTCATCCTCAATCTGATGGATAGTCTGAACGAATGTTTCAAACCATGGAAGATATGATTTATTAATTGTTAAATGGATTACTAGGGTTATTGGTATCACCATAAATCATAACATTATATTTATTATAATCAAATTTTTCATTCCAGTATACATATGGAATCTTTTGATTCATTTTAAAGATCATACGTTGAAATCGAGCTTATTTGGAGGAAGTGACAAAAAAATTTAGGACTAGATTTCATTGATTATATTATTGAGAAGGTCAATAAAAATTTGAAACATATGTAGATATTTTCTAGAGGAATGATAAGTTAAACATATAATTGAATGGAAGCTTGTCTATTCGTGGTTGGTGTTAATTGTTAATTAAAGTACCTCCATTGGAAAGTGTTATTTGTTTTCATAAATATGTGATGTTAATTTTACTCTTATTTAAACTATATAAAATCCTTGATAATGTTTTGTCAATTTATTAATGAGTTTCCCTTCCTCTATGTTTTTCTCAGTTCAATATTTTTTTCATGCTTCAATGTCAAGAAAATATTTTCTATTTTTAGACAATTTTTCGAGCCGAGAGATATTACGTTTGGGTGAAAACATCTCTTCTGAGGAAAAAACAGTTCAAATTCTTTTAAATAAAAATCAGGTGTTGAAAAATAATGAAATTCATTCATTAATGGAATTTTAAAACCATATGGTTTAATAAGAAAAAACATAATCTGAAAATTCTAGGAGGGGAAGATGTATCCATTGGATTAGAAATTGATTAAAATTTTTAGGATACAATTTCAAAAGGGGGAAGAATGTGACAACCTATGTAATTATTGATTAAATCAACTTTATTCTTATTTTATTCATTAATTATATATTTCTATTCATTATAAATATATTAAGTAATTTTATTATTCAAAAATAAATTTTTTTATTGAACTCCTTTCTTATATGGTTTTATTTAATTGCTTATTTTTCATAATATTGAATTTAAATTTGACAAAATAAATATTATTTTAATAATAAAAATTCCAAAATTATATTATAATGGGGTTTTTTATAAATTTCTAAAAAAAATCTATTCTTTTGAATAGTGAATTATACTCATATTATTGATAATGGAAGAATCTTTTTTATTAACTAAAATTTAAAAATTATTTTTAGAATTATTTTTCTTATTTCACTAAAAAAATTATATATAATAATAGAATAGTTATTTTAAAATTATATTTATTCATTAATTCTGTATAAAAATATTCTATACATAAACTTAGCATTTCTTTGAAAACCCATTTTTGTCACATTTTCATTAAAACCCATTTTCTCATCCTTCATCCTGTTTAAATTTAAATAATATTCTATATATTCTTTTTCCAAGGACCATATCATGAAGAAGTCATTGAATAACACTTTTAAACCAATATTTTATAATCATTCAGACACCAATATGTGGGGAAGTATTGTTTACCTCCTGGACCCATTATTTTCCTAACAAACACCAATCCACTTCAAAAAAACTCTGAAAAATTTCACCCTTTTACTGTTATGTTGAATAAAAAAATCCCAAAAAATAAAACTTTCCTATTAATCAGTGAAAAAATTCATATTTCATCAAAATTTCATAACCAAATTGTCTTCAAAAGATAATGAAAATGGACTTGGTGATCACTGAATAGGTCCTTTAATGTGGGTCCCTATGGAATATTTTTAAGTGAGGGAAAAAATATAAATTCATGAGTAATTTTTAACAAAATGGTTTGAGGACCCATTTAGCTTCATGAAATTATATACCTATAATCCTATATTATATTTTTTAATCATTCATAGTAATAAAAATGTATAAGTAATTGATTCCTAAAATGTATTAAACAAACTAACAATTCATTATTAAATCATAGTGGAACATTACAAAAAATGTACATGACACCATCTTTTACATACCAGGGATAATTAAATCTCATTAAAGTAGACATATTAAATCATTTAATATTGTTAAAAAATTATGTATTTGTTACTTGAGATCCACTAGATCATCTTCACTCTTTGTAATCGCCACAAGTAAAACTAATACTATAATGAAAAAATCATCTTGAATGGGTACAAAATTTTAAAAAACACATGATGAAATTTTATTTAATGAGAAGTGTTCATTATGATTTTATAATTAATTAATTTAAAAGGGGTAATGAGGGTTATATAACTATTATATAACCATTATAAATGGGGGATATAGGAGTCTGGTATAGTAATAGTAAACATATAACTTGTTTTGAACAACTTGTTAATAATTTATATGTAACGCCCCGACCCAAGATACCCAGAGTCGGTGCATTATTACATAACATTGGAATGATCATAAGAAAGATCAAGTCCTGAAAGACCGATTAGTTTAGTAGCTTTGGAAGCACTAGATATATTTATAATTTTTACATTACATCAATAGGTAAAAAACTACAACAACATATTTTCTTCATATCCCCTCATACTATCCATGTAGGTCATTCATAAAATACTTCTTCACATTCTGGGAAAAATAAAACATTGAAAGGGGTTAACTCAGATGCTCAGTAAGGATAACAATATAGCGGAAACTTTCATAAATAAAAATAAAAAATTAAGGCAATGTATAACTAAAACAAAAGCCTTTTAAACTTGAAATTCAGCATAATATGGAAAGGATAAAATGAAATAATACCATTTACTTATACAAATGGATATTATACTAGTCGAATAATCACATGAAAATATTAATAACCACTTTCATAATGACGGAATGCAAAATTCCAGACTATCATAACCACATAGTCAAAGCCTCGTGCCAAGACTACAAATAAGATTTTGTCAAGGCCTTATGCCAAGACACTAGTTTGTCTCATGAGACCTACCGATGCATCGAGGAGCTATAGTGGGATCCACCCGTCACTTACCAAGTCCAATGCATTCCTCATATGAAATTTTTTAAACATAACATAAACATTCGTATTAAAACTATCATAAAAAATGTCAATAATTTATCGAAAAACCATGAATGGTATAAAAATAGAACATCCACAGTCAAACATAACTCATTCGATACAATAATGAAGATTGTATTGCATTATATTAACCTCAATCGATAATGATGTAGGATATTGACATAGATGAAAATAATCATCAAAACAATTAGAGTGAAATATCCCCCTTTTTCATGAAATTATTTAAAAGTCACACTATTTGTCAAAAATCCATTTAAAATAGATTTTAGAATTAAAGTGTTCCATACCACTTTGAAACTTTTAAAATGAGTTTTAATTTTAAAACTTGAATGTCCATATACATAAATCCTTAAAACCATTTTTAAAAGATGGACATTAATGAGAAAGATTTAGAAGAATAAGTCTTTAAAACATTTAAAAATGGTATTTTAGTTAGAGTTTCTAACCAAAAGAGAGACACTTGAATACAAATAACTGAGGAAATAAAAACTTTTTAATATCATGAGAATTAATGGATTCATGATATATTATGACAAAGTACATTATATACACCATATAAAAGTGATTTGGTGTATAATAGTAAAGGAGACTCAATGGAATGTAAATTGAGATTAAATCTCTAATAAAGGTCGTATCCTTAGGTTAAGGATAAATCAATGACATAATTATGGGTGAAAAATATAAATACACTCAATATGATTGGATATTCAGTGTAAAACAATCAAAGTACATTCACACATATTCATGTAAAAACTACACCAATGAATTGGTTGTTTAACTCAACAAATCGAGATTGAGTAAAAATTACTCTTATCAAGATCTTACCGATTACCTGATAATTTATCAACGGAGTGATTATGTGTATCATAAGTATATCCACAGAAAGGGGAGTGTAATTTTTTTCATAATCAAATGAATAGTGATTCTACACATAATCATGGAGTAAAATAATCAATGAAGTATGCGTAAAGTCGAAGGAGTGGAAATTGAAATTTCAAATTCCCTTATTGATTTGGTAACATACAAAATATACACCCATCAAAGAAGGATAATACCATGATGATGTAAATATACATGAATTAAAGTATATTACACAATGAATACAAACATGGGAAGTACACACACCACATGTAATAAATAAGTGGTGAACAATGGAATTCTCACGGAATTAAAAGTGAGATTAGAAACCCCTTACTTTGTACTTTTTCCTTGGTCGAAGGTAAGTGAACCTCCTGTATAATGGTGAAATAATTGTTATAGAATTATAAAAGAATAATTTACATTAATATGATATCATATATGATCTTTTAACATTGATTTGTTAATAATATCATAGTATTATCGTCATTTCGGGTGTTAACTTACTCGTTTTCCTTTATATTATTTGTTATGTTAGCCATGTCTGTTATTGATAGGTTGTATATTATTCATATACTGAATTATATCAAGTCCTTAAACATTATTTTTAATCATCAAATGACAATTTTACTTGAATGGAAATGATGGAGAATTAATCTCATCGCGTTCGTGGAGACGGTAGTCTGTACGTATGCACGAGGGACAATATCATTCTTTTGATGTTATAATAATATATAATTGGATGGTATAACATATAGACAGAATAATTATCATGTTATATTTATTATTTAAATTTATTACACATCATTATTATACCCATCCAAATAATAATTTATTGAATGACAATTACACCACGACGTGGAGACGTTATGCCGTACGTACGCACGTATGGTGACATGCCATTCAAAGGATGGATAGAATACTGAATATGGTTGTACCATATTTATAATAACATCACATTATATAGATGATACTGGAGTTATTATTTTATAATTGAAATAACAAAGAAAGAAGAAGTTGATGAAGAAAGGAACTTGAAAGAGGGTGGTGAAAACATTACCTCTTCTTCGTGTTTTTCCTTTTGATTTGATCAAAAGGGATCCTTAGGTTGGATTTCTGATCAAACTAAGGCATTTGGGTTGTAGTGAGGGATGTTGAGAGAGTATTTGCGTAGGGTTTGGCCGAACCAAAAGGCTTTGAATGTGTGAATTAGTGAGAAGTTAGAGTGACCTTTTATAAGAGGGGTGAGGGGAACCTTTGGAAAAGCTAAAAATATTATTTTATAATAAATTCATATTCGATTTCTAAAAGCTGAAAAGTGTATTATTTAAAGTTTAAGGTGGGTATGGGTCTAAAACCACTCAACCAATAGAATTTAGACAGGTTTGGGTCATTATATTAACCTTATCTTTAAGTATTAACTCTTAGTTAATTAGTTTCACTTTTACAATGTATCTTTGTATTTTTATATTATATGGTTAATAAACATACTATATACATCCAAGCGACCGCCAAGTGGTCCATTAATGATACAACTATCATGATATTAGTCTCTTGGATGAACCGTAGTTTTTTTAGGAATTGAATATAAATTAATAGTATAATATTTGTTTTAAAAACTCTTTTATGTCAATTTGACACTATTGGGTATTTTGTTTTTGATAAATTCATAACAACATTATTACTTCGAACACAATTTATATAATAAATCCTAATATGTCATATTAACCTTGAAAATTAGTGTAATTCATAAAAAGTATCAAATTACATTTATTTTGGTATTTATAATATCAATTATTTTAATATTTCATTTATTAGGTAATTACTGCATCATCATTGTGTCATAAATAAATTCAATTATTTAATGTCTATAAAATATTAAATACAATTATGTAGGAAATATATTTATCTTTCTAATGAATATTTACAATTGAAGTTATCTTATGTATAACCCTATATTAAAAATGTTTTAGTAAATAAACTTTGATTTTATCTCTTTTAACTCTTCTTTGAATTAAATAATAATAAATGTCACAATCTAATACAAGTGGATCTAAATGATAATATTTTACTCCTAAGGTTGTTTTTGGTCGAGATATACTTGTCCAATAGAATTAGGACATGTTTTAGGGTAATATTAATATCATTTTTACCCTTAATTACCCTATTTACTTTTAACCGTGGTAAATAAAAGTAGAAAGTTACTATTCACCAAAAATTATTTTCAACTCATTCAACCAAATTTTACTCCTTGATATTAACTGTGTCTCTCGGATTTTTGAAATTCCACTCACAGAAGTGGTAAAATTATGTTTTATGAAAAATTCCGTTTTTTAACTACCACTTAGTGGTTTCACTATTCATCAAAAAATGAAAGTTTCCAGAAAAATACAAACAATTAGGCCTAAGCTATATTTGATATTATGAATTCAAAAATGATGTCTATTTTACCAAATTCAAAACAAATCAGTTTCATTAATTAATTTAAAAATTAATTCCCGTCGTGAAAACAAATAGCGTGTTTTTAAGAGATAATAACTATTAAAAGATTGACACTTGTTTATGTCTGTTTTAAATTTGAAATTACATCCAATGACCAAAATTCTATTAAATGGTAAAAATATATTCTAAATATACTTTAAAACCACTCAAATTAATAATTTATCACTATTAATTATTTCGATTAAAAAAGTTGTTTTTAATTAAAATTTAGTAATATTCACTATTCATCAAAATGTGAAAGTTATCCGAAAAGTACCAAAATTTCACCCTAAGATAATTTCAATATTAAAAATCCAAAAATTAATTCCATTTCAAAAGATAAAATTTGTAAAATTTCAAAAATTAGGTATTACTGTTCATAATGGCTAGTTTGATTGGTTGTGGTGTGTTAGAATCTCGAAGTTGCGTACAATGCACGCCATCACATTATTCAAAGGGAAACGTACCATGGAAGCTTGGGGTGTTACATTCTCCCCTCCTTCAATAAATTGCATCCTTGAAATTTTTTAAAATTGGGCTTGAGAATATAATGGAAAGTCCCACATCAGAAATAGAGTCAATAAAACTATCACTTTAAAAGAAAGGAAGAGAGGTATAAAGGTCACCCAAGAAAACCCCTACTAGGATTCCATGTATGAAAACATGGATATGGACAATAAACTATGTGTTAAGTTCTGATGGAGATGGATAGAAAACATGATACGGAGAAAGTTAACAATAAAAAACTCACAAACTTGTGTTGGGACAAACGGTCATTAGTCTCCCAGTATGAAAAGTAAACTGACAACATTTTTTGTTTTATGTTACATTACATAAGGAAAAGGAATTAATTTATGATGTTGACTAAGAACATACATAGATATACATACTTTTTAAGTAGAGTTTCATTCTTTAATAAATTGTTACCACTAACTCTTTTTTTTTGAACAATGATTATTCAAGAAGACTTGGTCACAATGGAAGAGCTAGAAAAAACTTCTATAGAAATACATGATCCATGCAGGATAAAATATATATTTACCTTGTCTTTAGAGATTAATCAAAACCAAAATGGTTAGTATAATATCTGATGATACCCAAAATGGATACTCCATTAGAGAGAAAAAACACTAATCTTAATTTCTAAAATTAAACCACCAATACCCCAATGTTAAAAAAATACCATTCAATAATCAATTGTCCTTAAAATCTTTCAATATAATCAAAACTAATATTGAAACCCAAAACATATAAGAATGTAGTCTTCCACGTTAAATTGTATCTCCAAATGACATCAATTACTCTTAAAGTCACATACTTAAAAGTAATTAACCTAATCATTTCCATAAATATCCCAAATCACTATAAATCCAAAATAAAAACATAGATAAAAATCCACCATTACTCCTCAAATGAAATCCCATACTATTCTATTTTCCTTTGGAATATAGTGTTCACAACAAAGCGAACAACTTCCAAAATAACATTTATCACTTAATCACCAAATCATTTTCCTATACTAAGGGTATTCATTTGATAAGACATAAGATCCCAAATCAAATTATTATTGATCAATAAATTCATTTAACTAAAAATAATAGTCACACTAACCATGGACTTCACGTTGTCCAGTGGTAGGCGATAAATCCCAATCTCACTTTGGTTGTGGGTTTGATTCCCATAGCTTTGTCCAATGCGGCGGGTTGTCACTTGGTCTGCGTGTTGTCCTTTTTCAAAAACTATATTTTATAACATTACCAAAATGAGATAAATTCCTCAAAATAACCATAACATAATTTAACCACAAATGTTATCTCATACCTTTCATTTTCATCTCAAAATATAATAACTTATAATTGCCTCAAACCTAGTGATCATATAAAACCAAATGGTTATTTATAACTATATCCACAAGAGAAAAGATAATTATTCTTCAAATAAAATTCTCACATGGAAAACTGTAGGGTTACAAATACAAGAGAAAATTATTCCAAAGTAAACCCATCAACACGGAGCACTAATACTTTTTAAACATTTCTGCAACCATTTATTTCCACATAGCTTCTTATTTGACCATGAAAATATCCTATAGAATAGGGCATTCACTCAGGTAATGGCCAGGTCCCCTACATTTATAGAAAATGACTGTAAATGGAATCTTGGGACCATTTTTATCTTCTTCCATAGTACTCTTCAATTTTCTTCGGCAATTATTCACATTATGTCCTTCTTTCCCGCTTGTAAAGCATTTCTTTGTCCCATTGAGACACTTTCCTAGGTGTCTCCTTCCACATTTCCTGCATGATGGAAATTGAGGATTCCTTTATCCATGGTCTCCACTGCTGGAGCTCTTATCATTCATCACCTTTCTCTTCATTGTTTTGTCTGGGAATTGGTTAATATATATATTGTTGATCATATTTTTGGAAACGTTATTTAGAAAAAAGATGATATCTTTTACGCCTATCAACATTCCATTTTTTTTCTCATTTCCACCACCGTTCCCACCTTGTACATCAATCCCAATGTCACTATTACTTCCTTGGAATCCAGACATTGACTAAAACCAGAAAGCATTGTGTGAGTAACAGTAGTCATAAAATCATTTAGATATTAACATGTCACCATATTCCAAATTTGAAACACATTAGTATTAACAAAGGCCATTTAATCTCATATTATATATATAATACTTCAAATTGGTTTGTAAATAAAATGTAAATTATCCTAAGCATATCCCCAGGGAGTGTCGTAACCAAGAGTGCAGCATGGCACGTTGTCGTGCACCAGTTCCCATTCGAGTCTAGATCAAAGCGTTGTTTTCGGGTTTTACCCCTAGGTACATCTGTTCTAGAGCCTCCTCTACCTGCTCATATCCAGACAGGGATGTATTGCTCGGAAAACTCACAAAATCTCTACAATACCAAAATTCTCGAAAGTTATTCTATACTAATCCTCAAAGTTCATCTTAGGTCTATGTGCTCTAATCAGAGTTTATCTAAATCTAGCTTCCAAGGTTTGTACTAAACATACTTTGATACCAACTCTAACACCCTGACCCTAGATAGCCAGAGTCGGTGCATTATTACATAACATTGGCATGATCACAAGAAAGATCAAGTCTCTAAAGACCGATTAGTTTAGTAGCCTTTGAAACACTTGATATATTCATAAAGTTTACATTACATCAATAAGTGAAAAACTTCAACAATGTATTATCTTCATATCCCCTCATACTATCCCTGCAGGTCATTCATAAAATACTTCTTCACATCCTGGGAAAAATAAAACATTGAATGGGGTGAGCTCAAATTCTCAGTATGGATAACAATATAGAGGAAACTTTCTTAAATAAACATAAAAATTAAAGGCAATGTATAACAAAAACAAAATCCTTTTAAACATGAACTTCAAAATAATATGGAAGGATAAAATGAAATAATACCATTTACTTATTCACATTGATATTCTACTAGTCGAATAATCACATGAAAATATTAATAACCACATTCATAATGACGGAATTCATAATTCCAGACTATCATAACAACATAGACAAGGCCTTGTGCCAAGACTATAAATAAGATTTTGTCAAGGCCCTATTCCAAGACACTTGTTTGTCTCATGAGACCTACCGATGCATCGAAGAGCTATAGCGGACTCCACCTGTCACTAAATAAGTCCAATGCATTCCTCATATGAAAAATTTTAAACATAACATAAACATTCGTATTAAAACTATCATACGAAATGTCAATACGTTATCCACAAACTGTGAATGGTATAAAAATAGCACATCCACAGTCAAACATAACTCATTTGATACAATATAGAAGATTGTATTATATCATATTAACCTCAATGGAGAATGATGAAGGATATTGATGTAGATGAAAATAATCATCAAAACAATTAGAGTAAAATATCCCCCTTTTTCTTGAAATCATTTAAAAGTCACACTATTTTTCAAGAATCCATTTAAAATAGATTTTAGAATCAAAGTGTCCCATACCACTTTGAAACTTTTAAAATGAGTTTTAATTTTAAAACTTTAATGTCCATATAAATAAATCGTTAAAACCATCTTTAAAATATAGACATTAATGAGAACAATTTAGAAGAATATGTCTTTAAAACATTTAAAAATTGTATTTTAGTTAAAGATTCTAACAAAAAGAGAGACAATTGAATAAAAATAATTGAGGAAATAAAAACTTTGTAATATCATGAGAATAAATGGATTCATGATATATTATGTCAAAGTACATTATATACACCGTATAAAAGTGATTTTGGTGTATAACAATAAAGGAGTCTCAATGGAATGTAAATTGAGATGAAATCTCTCATAATGGTCGTATCCTTAGGTTAAGGATAATTCAACGATATAATTATGAGTGAAAAATATAAATACACTCAATATAATTGGATATTCAGGGTAAAAAAATCAAAGGACATTCAAACATATTCTTGTAAAAACAACACCAATGAATTGGATGTTTAACTCAACAAATTGAGATTGAGTAAAAATTACTCTTATCATATTCTTACCGATGACCTAATAATTTATCAATGGAGTTATTATGTGTATCAAAATTATATCCATTGAAAGGGGAGTGGAATTTTTGACGTAATCAAATGAATAGTGATTCTACACATAATCTTGGAGTAAAATAATCAATGAAGTATGCGTAAAGCCAAATGAGTGGAAATTGAAATTTCAAATTCCCATATTGATTTGGTAACATGCAAAACATACACCCATGAAAGAAGGATCATACAATGATGATGTTAATATAAATTAATTAAAGTATATTACACAATTAATACAAACATGGGCAGTACACACACCACATGTATTAAATAAGTGGTGAACAATGGAATTCTCACAGAATTAAAAGTGAGATAAGAAACCGCTTACTTTGTACTTTTTCCTTGATCAATGGTAGGTTAACCTCCTGTATAATGGTTAAATAATTGTAATTTAATTATAAAAGAATTATTTACATTAATATGATATCATATATGATCTTTTAACATTGATTTGTTAATAATATATTAGTATTGTCGTCATTTTGGGTGTTAACATACTCATTTTCCTTTATATTCTTTGTTACGTAAGCCGTTTTTGTTATGGATAGGTTGTATGTTATTTACATACAGAATTATATCAAGTCCTTAAACATTATTTTTAATCATCAAATGAGAATTATACTTGAATGGATACGATGGAGAATGAATCTTATCACGTTCGTGGAGACGGTAGTCCGTACGTACGCACGAGTGAAAATATCATTCTTTTTATGTTAAAATAATATATAATTGGATGGTATGTCATATAGACAGAATAATTACCATGTTATATTTATTATTTACATTAATTACACATCATTATTATGCCCATCCAAATAATAATTTATTGAATGACAATTACACCACGACGTGGAGACGGTAAGCCGTACACACGCACGTATGGTGACATGCCATTCAAAGGATGGATAGAATACTGAATATGGTTTTACCATATTAATAATAACATCACAGTATAAAGAAGATACTGGAGTTATTATTTTAGAATAGAAATAACAAAAAAAGAAGATGTTGAAGAAGAAAGGAACAAGAAAGATGGTGGTGAAAAAATTACCTCTTCTTTGGGTTCTTCCTTTTGATTTGATCAAAAGGGCTCTTTAGGTTGGATTTTTGATCAAACTAAGGCCTCTAGGTTGTAATGAGGGAAGTTGAGAGAGTATTTGGGCAGGGTTTGGCCGAACCAAAAGGCTTTGAATGTGTGAATTAGTGAGAAGGGGGAGTGCCCTTTTATAAGAGGGGTGAGGGGAACCTTTGGAAAAGCTAAAAATATTATTTTATAAAAAATTCATATTCGGTTTCTAATGCCTCCAAAGAGGATTATTTAAAGGTTATGGTGGGGATGGTTCGATAACCACTCAATAAATAGAATTTAGACAGGTTTGGGTCATTATATTATCCTTATCTTTAAGTCATATCTCTTAGTTAATTAGTTTCACTTTTACAATGTCTCTTTGTATTTTTATATTATATGGTTAGTAAACTTACTATATACATCCAATAGACCCCAAAGTGGTCCATTAATGATACACATATCATGATATAAGTCTCTTGTCCTAAACTTAGATTTTTTACGAATTGAATATAAATTATTAATATAATATTTGTTTTAAAAACTCTTTTATGTCAAATTTGACACTATTGGGTATTTTGTTTTTGATAAATTCATAACAGCATTATTACTTCGAAAAAAATTTATATAATCAATCCTAATATGTCATATTAACCTATAAAATTAGTGTAATTCATAAAAAGTCTCAAATCACATTTATTTTGGTATTTATAATATCAATTATTCTAATAATTCATTAATTAGGTAATTACTGCATCACCATTGTGTCATAAATAAATTAAATTATTTAGTGTCTAAAAAAAATAAAATACCATTATGTAGGAAATATTTTTATCTTTTTAATGAATATTTACAATAGAATTTATCTTATGTATAACCCTATATTAAATTTTTTTTAGTAAATAAACTTAGATTTTAACTCTTTTAACTCTTTTTTAAATTAAATAATAATAAATGTCCTAATCTAATACAAGTGGACCTAAATGATATTACATTACTCCTAAGGTTGTTTTTTGTCGAGATACACTTGTCCAATAGAATTAAGACATGTTTTAGGGTAATATTAATATCATTTTTACCCTTAATTACCCTATTTAATTTTAACCGTGGAAAATAAAAGTAGAAAGTTACTATTCGCCAAAAATTATTTTCATCTCATTGAACCACATTTTACTCCTTGATATTAACCGTGTCTCTCGGATTTTTTAAATTCCACTCACAGAAGCGATAAAATTAACTTTTATGAAAAATTCAGTTTTTTAACTACCACTTAGCGGTTTCACTATTCATCAAAAAATGAAAGTTTCCAGAAAAGATACCAAAAAATAGTCCTAAGCTATATTTGATATTATGAATTCAAAAATGATTTCTAATTTACCAAATTCAAAAAAAAATCAGTTGCATTAATGAATTTAAAAATTAATTCCCGTCGTGAAAACAAATAACGTGTTTTTTAGAGATAATAACTATCAAAAGATTGACACTTGTTTATATCTGGTTTAAATGTGAAATTACATCCAATTACCAACATTCTATTAAATGGTAAAAATATATTCTAAATATACATTAAAACCACTCAAATTAATAATTTATCACTATTAATTATTTCGATTAAAAAAGTTTTTTTTAATTAAAATTTAGTAATTTTCACTATTCATCAAAATATGAAAGTTATCCGAAAAGTACCAAAATTTCACCCAAAGATAATTTCGATATTAAAAATCAAAAAATTAAGTCCATTTCAAAAGATAAAATTTATAAAATTTCAAAAAGTAGGTATTACTGTTCATAACTGCTAGTTTGATTGGTTGTGGTGTGTTAGAATCTCGAAGTTGCGTACATTGCACGCCATTGCATTATTCAAAGGGAAACGTACTGTGGAAGCTTGGGGTGTTACATGATACATGTAAAAAATATTTAGATGAAAAAAATATATAAATTTTCATGTTAAATAAATTTTTACCTAAATCAGAATTTATTTTATGTTAGAAATAAATTATACTAATTCAGTTGTGAAAATTACATTGGTTGAAAAGGAACTATTTTTTGGAATTTCGTATTTTTTATAAATTTATTATCTTTTATATATGATATTAAAAAATTATATCTATAAAATACATGTAATATTTACCGAAATGAACTAATAACATGTAAAATTTAATTAAAAAATAATGAGTAAAAATAATTTAATAATAAATGGATAAATGAAAAAAATATTTCCTAAAAAAATGAATTCATTATATATTATATTCTATTAAAATTCCATATATTTTTTGTATGATTTTTTTTAAAAAAATGTTCTTCATATCCATAAAAATTGAAGAAACAATCATATATTGATTATTAATTGGTTTTCAACAATGGTAAAATTTCATAGTGTCATAATAGAAACTTTTCATAGAATTGTTTTTATGTTATTAATGTGGGTGTTTAATTATAAATTTTATTGATAAATATTGATTAATAATGTTTAAGAATGTTTTTAAAAATTTATGCAATAAAATAAATTAATAATTATCTTGTAGTAATTACTTTGTAATTTAAAATACTAAGTGGAGTTTTTCATAAAAACATTTTTATTTAAAATAATTTTTCACATGTTATGTGTTTTATTTTAAATTTATTTTAATCAAAATTATAAATTTAATTCAAGAAAATAAAATTATAATTTTAATCCACACTATCTAATGTTCTCTAAGTGAAATCTTATGTTTATATACCAAATTACTTTACCAATGTAAAATTTAGTTACCCTAATAATGTTGAAATGGATAATTTAAATGAATAATTTTTAATGTTTTGGGTTATTATTATCAAATAAAATTAAAATTAATTATTTTAATGATCAATCTAATATAAATTTTATGTATATGTTTTAACATATTAAAAATGATTTATTATATATCTAATATGAAATTAGATTATGAACAAGACATATTCAGAAAAATTATATTTATACAAAAAACACTTTCATTATATTTTATGATTTAATTTCGAAGTTATTTTTCAATTACGTAGAAGTTCAATTAGATTAAATGGGATCTAAATTCAGATTAAACATATATAATCTTGGTATGAATGGTATTTTTATATTTTCTCTAAATAATTAATTCCTATGGTAAATGTTTATTCAAGGTTAAAGAAGGATATAAGTGGTAAATTATTGTGGCTTGAAATTTTGAATTTTAAAATAATTCAAAAACCACCTCTAAAACTTTTTTATGTATGATATTTAATATCATATTCCATAACAGCATTTATTTATGAATATCACTTAACACCAACATGATACCATATTTTCCCTTATCCTAAAATATGATTCTAATGAATTTTCCCTCTTTATCACTTATAAAGGGATCTCATTTATAACCACTTCAAGGAATAATAATCCCTAAAAAATCATATTAATCCCAGACCATGTTATCAAACATTTAAATAACATCCAATTTTTTTATCATCTAGTCCCAAGAAGGAGACCCAAATCCCACATTTATAAGTGGTCTACCAGGGGAGATTCAATCCCTTTACATGAGTATTTTCCAGTCACATACAATTTTTCTCAATGATTTTTATAAACATTTCATTCAATCATATTTTACAAATTAATAAAATCTACGTAATACCATCATACTTCTATAATAATTATATTATAATATTATAATCATTTTCATTACCATACTCATCCATATATTACATCATGTTATTTTTTGGGGTTGGTTCAACAACATACATGAATGATGATAAATTTTAATCAGGGATAAAAAAGGAAACCTAATAAATACCATTATTACTTATTAATGATTGAATAATATTATTTTTGTTTTAAATTGGCCAATTTAATATCTACTTAATTATTAACATGTTTCATTTTTTTCAATAGAAACTACCTGAACAACATTTTCATGTCTTCCATATTCACAAATGTGATATTGAATTTTGTTAAATAATTTCAAGTCAATTTAATAATGATCAATAGACACCGAAATAAAAAACCAAAATGGTCAGTGTAGCTGTTATTTCACGAACCAAGCCGGGTCGTCATCCAAACTGGGGCCTAACCCAGTTTATGACAAGGCTCGAAGGGTGTTCCTGATCTCCAAAGGTTAGAACAAGTTACCAGGTATCATGTAAAACACGTTGAAATGATTTATTCGAATTAAAAAATCATGAAACAACCAAAAATATAAATACAACAAAATAGAAAAATAATAACCAAACAATCCTTAACAAAATTTTCTTGATATGACTTTATAAAGTCTTACACAAAACCAAAATGGATAAAAATAATAGAGAAACCAAAAACTAACTCAAACTAGAACATTGCGTAGCGGTACAACTCCCCCAAGTCATCTCCACAACGTCGCACCAATATGACCGCTAGAAACCTGAACAAACATCTCTAAAAGAATTACACTTATTTTTATCAAACATTACAATGTATTATTACACCCATGGGTTTAAGAAGGGTGTGCAGTATTTCCCAATAGGATGCCAATCAAAATGGATTCCATTCCCTAAAAATTAAATGATAAATGAACATGAATGTTTTTTGAATGCAAGAAATTAAAGAACAATTTTAATAAAATCAACATTAAGAGAAAAACAATTTTAAAGGAAACAACTTTAAATAAAACAAATATTCTTTTCATATTACATTCCACAAAATATGTATTCTAACATTACGTGTGATATAGACAATAAGAACTAGTCATGAGAAATACCCCTAGGCACTAGTTAACAATGGGCCATAAGGTACCTCATATCTCTGTGAAATAATGCTTATAAACCAAAACCAATAGATTTCAAATGCATGACATGCAAGAGATAAGGAAGATACAATAATATAGTGGTCTGAAATCGTCATCCAATTTTAGTTATTATTGTCATCGTTAATCCCACTAAGTAAAACAAGGCCTTATGCACTTTTGAACCACTAGCATACTAGTCTCGATCTAACTGCCTAGATAATAGGGCTTCAATTTTGTGATCAATCAAGATTCACATGTCATAAAACACACCACTTCCATATTATGTCAACCTGAACAATAATTAAACATCACAAGCCACCATTTTCACAACCTAAATCCATTTTAAAAACAGACACACCATTTTTTTTTTGAAAACATGAGTCGAACCTCATACATAATTTAATAGATCATTAAAAAGGTTAATAAAACAATTCCAAGATGCACCATAAGGACTTACACCAAAACACACTCAAAATAAACATTTAATATAAAACCCATACAAAAAAATCACATCATGATTATCACCTCTTTCCTAATTTAATAAATCGTTTAAACAAATTATAAAACATTTCTAAATAGCATATTAATGGTTTATACAAATAAAACACCCAATTTCACAGTGAAATTTTACATTAAAACCAAACTCACAGAAAAACATTATAATTTCATTATTATCATAATATAGAAAAAATAATAAATCACTTTCTCCCATTAAAAAATATTTCCAAGAAGAACAATAATATTTACACAAAAAAATACACTCAATTTCACATGGAAAACCAATTTTCAAACCAAATTCAAATAAAATATTTCAAAAAACAACTTTATTACAGCACACATAAATCATAAAAAATATAAATATACTAAATAATGCAATATAAATTTTTCCAATAATGTTTAATAATAGAATCACCTACCTTAGTGGAGTACGAACATAACGAAAGCTTTCTAGAGGAGAGATCTATGCTCCAAGAACTATTCCCACACCATAGATCCAATGTAAAATGAACCAAACATAAACCCTAGCCATTGGGGTCTTACAATGGGAGGAATCCCCAATAAAACCCATGAAATCAGGATAGGGAAGAGAGGAGAATAGGAAAAGGAAGGATTTGGTTAAGAAATCATGAATAATCATTAAACTTTGGAGAGAAATTCCGCAAAAAGTGGACCAAAATGAAGGTAAAGAAGGGGGGTCCCAATGGTTGATACCCAATAGATAGGGATTCGAATAGGAGGTGGAATCACATCAATAATAGTTTATAAATTAAAATATATCCATCCCGTAATGGGAGACATGGTTTTTCTAAACCGTTCTGTAAATTGTTCAAAAACTGTGTGAATGATACGAGAATAATTATGCAACTTTATATGTGTAAGTTTCATGTTTGGTACAAACCATGATGAAACCATGTGACCTAAAAAATTGGACAAAAATCCCAAATAACACCCCAATCTCTTGTGAATCCCACTAAATGATCCTTGAATTATTTAAACATTATATAGAGACAACATGGGTGTCACAAAATCTCCACCATGCTACTTTCTCACTATAAAATTCACAATAACCATGAATAGGGATATGTGAAAACCAAAAACACAAAAATACTGATAATTTTGTTGGACACTAAACCCTATCCTCTACCAAAAGATCCAAAATGAATAAATAAATAAAAAAAATGTAAACATTGGTTGGGGTGTGACAATTCTCTCCACCACAAACACTTTATGCCCCCAGAAAGTCACCCTTCCAAAAGTTAACCAAAACATGCATCCATGACCAATCAAAAATGAGAACCTCAGGGTGACACTTCACTCCAAAATTCACACCATACCGATCAAGAAGAATGTCCAACATAATAATTAGGGGAGTTCACTATAGGGTTCTCCTGACCACAAGATCTCAACTATCAAGTAAACTTTAAAACTCAAGAAACACCACTGGTATATAAATAAGAATCCTTCCACGAAGTGACCCATAAGACTGTGACCCTAGGAACTCACTCAACCACTCCACATTAGCCAAAAAAACCTTCATTTCAACTGGGAATGAAGTACCTCCCATTATTGGCTAACCCAATTCTCTCGCAAAACCAATCCCTACAACCAATACTTAAATATAAATATTCTTGGAAGGAAATATGGAATACTGGGACTCGGGGATAAGGAAATCCCCTAAAATACCAAAAATACCTCTATAAAAGGATGAACAATAACACTGCCTGGATTAAGAACCTCGCACACCGATAAA
Source organism: Viscum album (assembly GCA_963277665.1). Lineage (NCBI taxonomy): Eukaryota > Viridiplantae > Streptophyta > Magnoliopsida > Santalales > Viscaceae > Viscum > Viscum album. The sequence continues at coordinate 124,456,449 of OY728128.1, forward strand.
AGACTCCCAACATAATGGCAGGGAAAACCCATGAAAAGAAACCCTAACTAAATAGTATACCTGAAACAACATTGATTAACTCCAAAAAGGAAAATAACTTTTATATGATCACAAATGAAATCGAAACCCACCCCACCCATCCAAGGGACAAACACCCCATATGAAGATGAACAATTCAAAAATCCACTTTCAAGTGAACATAACCATTTAGATCATGAAAGGATAGGTTCATTACTCTTTTATAATGAAATGTTGAAAATATAATAGTAGGAAAAATAGGAAAAATAAAACATTAAATGTTCCAATCCCATAATGGGAAACATATACTGGGCCATGGTTCCACACACCCTTGACAACTCTTCATTGTGCATGAGCTTTACTCAGAGGCATGTGGCTGGAGCCTTGATGTTTGATGAATCTCCTGCCTCATAGTTTGGTACATGCATCCTCTAATAAAAATCCTTCTTCTAGTGAACCTTCCTATAAATCTTCTATATGTGACCTAAACAAACATAATAGTGGAAGATCTTTGGAGGGATGCAGTAAGTCAGCTTCGAATGCTCAAACCAGCCACACTTGTTTCACATAAGAGAATGATCTGATGAACTAAATGCCATGAAAACTGAAAGAGGATCCATGGAGATAGTTTCCATGGGACTTCTCTCCTTTCCATATGGGTAACATTCATGGACAATAAGAGAAATTATATTGAAAACTGCTTACACTATGGAAATGAACATCTCTAAGAACATTTAATCTATGAACTTCTTGAAATAGAGGTCATTGTAAGAGAGGACCCTACCCTTGATCTCTAGATAAAGACCCCCATGTAAAATAGAGTACTTCAATAATCACGTGTTTCCACCTTTGAAGATAAGGAAACAAGCTCCTTGAAGATTTCAACATATGACTTCATCATCAATTGTCCTTACTATATACTCATGAGCTCTCCCATACTCATCGTATTCACATCCACAGGTATAAACCATTGGATATATATCGAAATAAAAAATTATCATGTCATCCCAAATTACATTGATGTTGGGTCGAACATCTCTCATTCTTCCAATGTAGGACAATCAAACCAACCCATAATACCAGGCACCCTTGCCGCTTTGAGATTTCCCAATAATATGATGACATAATCTACTTCCTCAATCCACTCAACTGACTGTAACATACCTCGATCACTATGAATGATAGTTAATATCTGTGAAGAACCAGAAACTGGGCATGACTTAACTGAAAAATTTGGAACCTTTCTACGTAGCATTTTATAAACAACATGGAAAACACAAAACCAAAACCAACATCGAACACATTCACAATAAAAGAGGACACCTCGAGCCAAAAAATAAGGCTAAAAAACAAAACATATGCGAACACAATCATGTTTTCCCTTTTCAAAAATACATTTCCATTTTAAATTTCAAAACCACCTTATTTCTCAATTATATTCCAAATACAAATGCACTCTACAAAAAACAAAAACAACATTATAAAGAAATAAACATTCAGAGTCATTTTCAACTTTCAAACTCACTTTGGAAGATTGAGGCCAAGCCTTCTCATTAGGGAACCCAAGGAATCCAACAAACTGTTGCACATGAATTCATCCACTTCCATCCACACATACCAACACACACTTTCCACACACATACACTCACATTTGAGAACATTTCTAATAAATACTAAGGATTATGAAAATACACGTGTTTACCAACTCCAAAGAGGACCCAAATTTTTAAAACCAAAATGGTTTCATTTAAAACATACATTAGGATTTATAAAACCACTTGAATGAAATTATTTTATATTTCTAAACCACTTTCTTTTCAAAACCCCAAGTTAAAAATTTAAAACCATTTGAAGAAATAACTTTCATTTCAAAACAATATTCAATTTTAAAATTAAATTACACAAATTGGAACCAACACGGAACACGATATAGAACAAACTACCAAAATGAGGAAATATAATCTATTACTAACTCTATGACATGGTATTGGTCCATTACCCATGTAATAAATAACACTAATAGGGTCATGAATAGTTTACTAAGAATCCACAAGGCTCACAACTCAATTTGAGGTTACAACATGACCCCAGATCACCTCCATTTTCATCCCTCAATCAAAAAACCAGCTCTAGATCAATCATTAGAAAATATATCAGGCTTTTAAAATAATCAAATAAAAAATTTATCAATTATAAAATTCATGTTAATTATCATATATTGATTTATTTTTTTTTCTAATCAACACCATGGTGACTATTATAGCATGTTTTGTTGAAAAAATAATTTTCACTAAACATGGTGTCACACAAGAAAAAATAAATCCTTTTTCAATAAAAAAATCTAATTGAGTTTTAAATTATTTCAATTCTGTTGGTTCCAAATAGTAATAAGGATTCTATAGTAGATATATACTAGGTACAAAATCCGTAGAGAACATTACAACTCTTACCAATGGAAAACCAAGAATGTTGAAGTGAAGTATATTAGGAAACATAAATAAAATATGGGGAGATCACCACTCAAAGGTTATCACTCCAATTCAATATAAAACACAAATATAAAACTACATATATTTTGAAAATGATTTAAAAATATACTTTCCTTGGGTCCTATTCACCTTAAAAAATTCACACAACATCTATAATTGTAATGGAGATCCATCAAAGATAAAAGTGAATTTGAACCATATGAAAAATTATCAAATCTATCTAGAAAATGATGTTAAGAGTTTTAATGTTGAGAACTATAAAATTTCAATTCAGATCAATATATGATTGATATAAAACAAATTAAGGACATTGATGGTTATGAAATATCTATATTCGGGGGGTTTGTAATAATATCTATCACCCAAGACATATGATCCAAATATAGATTTCCAAAATTCCCAACATGAGTTGATATGAATATGTAATATTCATTGGTATCAATAAATGTAGTCACTAAATATAAAGTTGCAATGATGGTATATCTCACTATCAATGGACCTACATAAGCTTCCTTTAGAGACTCGTCAACTATGTGAAGAAGTATCTTTCTAGAAAAATTTGGATGGAAACCCTTAGTTATTAAATAATTTGATTGAAGTTCAGTTAAATTTAGTGATGTTGATATTATTACATATCATGGGGAAATACAAGGAAGAACATAGGTAGGGGTCCTGAGAGATTGAACATTCCATGGACCTTAGGTTCCTAAGTGAAAATCTATTTCAAATTACGAACCTTTCCACACTGGAATAAATTCAACCTAACTATACTAGACACAATAGGAGGTCCACTTGATGTGTATTGTTTAAAACTATAATTATAATCGTCACAAATTCTCATTCCATTAAAGGAGTCAACCAAGCCTCCTTAGTTAGAAATATGTTCTCCCATTAACTTTGACATGCCTTATAGTTAAATCAAAGACATAAAATATCCACCTAACACATTCTAATAATAGGTGAGATTAAAAATGATATCTTTATGTTGTATATCTGATCGAAGACTCGTCTCAAATATTTTTTTCATTAAACTTCTCATTCATCCATACATTAGGTGAAAAGTAAATAATTTTAGTAAAATAATTTCAAAACAGAGTCATAGTTTCTTTACCTTACCAAAGGATGATAAAATTTATAGACTACACAAAATACAAGTATTTTGGATAGAACTACTCCATGATAAGATCATTGAAGTCTTTCCACTCCATGAACTCATGTTTCATTTTTATAACCATAGAGCCCCTCTATATACTGTTATGCCTATTCTAATTTAATGTATCACATTTCATTTTTAAGAAATCATGAGTTTTTTAGATCTCAAAATGAATCTCATCCAATTTCAACTAACCATTAAACTATTGATGATCATTTGAGACCAAGAACGACAGTTGTATCTCTTAAATATACTCATGAGAAAAATATCTATCTTCATACATTAGTGTGTTTAGTACTAGATCCTACATTGAAATAGGTGTGACAGCCTATCCAAGATCATGTCTAATAAACAATACTATCTCAAAAAATAAATTCACCTTTTGAGGATTTTATTTTTGTAGTTCACTAGTATCTTCCCCATGAAACCAATTCAAATTCCATCTTGGTGGCATGATTATACACAATATCAACATGCAACTTGAAAAAGACTTGAATATTTCATAGATAATCAATTTGATCAAGGGAGTTATGTTTTTGTGATTTCAAAATACTCAAATCAAATTCATAAAAGACTAAAATAAAATAAATTTATTCCTAAGTGACATTATTACCAAACACCCATGGTGACTTAAGTCTTTTTAAAATAAGATATATTTGGGAACTCACTCCTAACAACCTCTTAAGTATTAAAAACCCTAACTCTTATCAACAAGGAAAATTCCAAACCATAGACCAAAATCATGGAATGGTTCACAATTAACGGATATGATAGTAATTTTTTAAGAAACAAACTAGATACCCCCAGTATAATGATACCCAATTTGGCCGTCACATTGCCTGATTAGTGATCCCAAAACATGATTTTATTACTAGCACCTAATAAAAAAATGTTCGAGGAACTGATTTTCCACTATAAAAATACTCAATATAGAAGAGTGCAAGGAACAAACTTAGTCAGTATTCCAAACACACCTCATGTATAATGTACCATAAGAAAAAAAATATCCCAAGATAAAACATCAGAAAAAGATAAAAAATTCACAAAAACATATCAAAATATTTATGTAACAAATGGAACAGAACTCCCTTATTCACCACCATCAATAAAAAGCCTCAAGAAAAAAGAAAATCCAGTACCTCCAATCAGAAATCCCAACCCACATGGGTTTTACAATAGATTTTGACAACAAATAAGACTCTAGGGAACAACCTTTCCACATTAAAAATAATCATTATAGAATATTAGAAGGAAAAAACATATTTTGTATTCAAAACACTCCCAAAAAATATTGTTCCATAAGAACAAAAATAAATTCCCATGAAAAAACATCACAAAAGATTAAAAATCTATTAACAAAATCACTCAAAATACATTTGGAAAAAATGGACTGTATCTCCATTAGTCACCACTAATAATCCACAGCATCACGAATCAAGAAAACCTATTACCTCCAAAGGGAACCTTAAATTTCCATAGAACTACACTCAGAAAACCTATAAATACTGAAAGTGAAATGTATCATTTTTTCTACACATCCAAGTAGGTTCACAAATTGTTTTCCATAATCCTTTCTATAAAAATTTAAAAAAAAATATTCTTTCCATATAAATAAAGTATGGCATGTAAGGTCTTTTATATCTTTTCAATCAAAATATTCATTCCAATAATATAGATTATATATATATATAACAATATTAAATAAACACTTAATGAATAATTTTATTTAAAACAACATGTATTAATAAGAATACTATATAAACATTATCATATATGATAAATTCAAATAAATGAATAACAATGGACATATCCCCTATGTTACCTTAGTTTCAGTCTCATGGATTCTCTCACTAATGTATCATTAATAATGGATGAAGTATGTGAGCACATGACTTTATGGAATATGATTTGGAGACTAATTAATCAATATCCCATCATGAAAAATCCTGTAGAACTAGGTTTCGTTAGAGTTTCATTATCAATACATTTCAATGGAGACATAGTACTAGTGTGATTTCCTAATCACTATCAAACTACTTAAGATGATTTTTTGTTCAAGAAATAAAACATATGAAAATTAATCAATTCAATTCAATTCATCACTTATAGTTTAAATTCAAAATCTATGGTCTCAACATTATGTTCCAATTTAAAACCAAATCATAGGTTTTATCAATTTCCTGACATTAAAATAAAATTTTATTTTAATTTTTTATCAATAATCAACATCAAATAATTTCATCAAATCATGTCTCATTTAAAGACATAATTCTTATTAAAAATTAACTAACAAATAAATACATTTTAAATTGATTTCTATCAATATTTTCAGTCATTTTTAAATAAAAAATCGAATAATATTAGATAATTTTTTTTCAATCAATTTAAAACTCATTTTAGTCCAATCGTGAAATTTATGGTACCAATTATATGTTAAATCCTTTTGAATTAATCTAAATTTAATCTCATGATCAAACATATCAATACCTACAATGGGAAATTCCAATAGAGAGATAAATTAAAATATGATAAAATATGAACCCCCTGAATCCCAAGAAATAAAAAATATCCCCTAATACTAAGATGTAATGCATCAATAACTTGAGGATTTACTAATCTTGTAATTGATGCAAATATAGGTGATAGAAACCCAAATAAAGGGAGATACCACGTAATGGATAGGTATTGATATCGGAAAATGGAATTTCAATTCATAATATAGGAGGATTTAAGATCCCATGAATCGTATTGAAAGCCTCCAAAATCATTATAATTATATTATGTTTGAATGGGTGTGTGTTTAGGTGTGGGGGTGTTAAGGGTATTGTAGGTTAGAATGGGGGTTTGAGATTTTAATTATATTGTTTGGAAAATTTAAAATTATTATTCTTGGTTTCCTGGTTGGGGGTCATTTTTAGTAGTAACAATGTCCCACAAATATGTGCAAGTATTGGGCATCTTAAAAAGGTTAATATTTTTTCCATATAGTTAAATTTTGTTTTGTCCAACCATGAAAATCCATATTTCCAATGGTACATAGTTTTGAGGGGGTGGCTACGTGGTATTCCCAAACCATTCCCCAACTATATTTACACTAAAAAATCTCCAAAATATTCTAAACATCACCAAGAAACAACTTGAGAGAAGACCCAAAAAATAGGTGGAAGAAACTAGGGTGTAAACGTACCATAAATCATGTAATAGGATGTTAAATGATGCTAATATTAAATAATCATATTATATTGACACCCAAAATATAATATTTGTATGAGGATTCAATGAAAGGAATATCACTTGGTATGTGTCTCTACAAACATTTTAGAAGATGACATACTTCTTTAAAATAATTATAAAATAACAACAAAAATAGTGTACAATTAATCAAATAGAAGCTTACCAAGGTGCATAGATCAAACACTATATATTTTTTAAAATAAATGTTTCTATCACTTTTTCATTAATTTTGGTATTTTAGTGTAGTTTCACACTTATCCTAAAAATATATATTTTTTTGAATTAAAATTTTAAATTATAGGCAATGAGTTATGATTTTATTCTTGAACATTTTTCTTATAAGTTGTGAAAATTATATATTATTATGGAATTTTATTTGAATTTAAATTATCTTTTTGTGATATTGTTTTCATTCACATATAATCCCATCAAATCATTCTTACGTAAAAAGTTTGCTACATATATGGATTATTCATCGATTTTCAATCCATTGTGATATTATTTATATTTAAAACAAGTTTAATTTTATGTGTTGTATAATAGTCTGATTATTGTATTTTTAACGAAATTAATGGGATTTAAAAATCAATCTCAAGTTCTTTCTTTAATGTTATTTTCATTCAATAGTTCCTGAATCTATATGGGTATCTTTTCTAATATCAAATTCAAATAAACATTGTATATGTCTGAACCCATATTTTAGGAAATTTTGTATTCACTGTCTCCTAAAACCCCTCCTACTTTATTTTCCACTAGAAATTTATTATGAATACATGTATTGTCCAAATTTCATCTACCATTGGTTCATTGTTCAACTGTATGGTTTCTTTTAGGTAAAAATAATCTTATCTATTATTTTCAGTGATGAAAAATTCTCCTCTATGTCTATATTTTGTATATTAATTTATGGATTCTCTTATCTAAACATCAATTATTTCATTAGTTTATGTTAAAATTTCCATTAATTACATTAAAATTGTTTGAAATATATATTTTCAAAATATTCTATATGATTCAATTTCAAATAACATTGAATTTATTAACAAAAGTGTAAATGAAAACTTATTTTAAAATTTTTCATTTCAAATTTAAATTTTTTCAATGATTATAAGATTATTTTATGAAATTAATTTTTATTTTTCATGATTTTCCAATGAAATATTTTACTATTATTTTATTAAATATTTTATTAAATTCTATAAAAAAATTAATGTGTAATTTTTTCTTTCTCCATATAAATTTTAATTATCTTCTTGATATTTTTCTACCTATTTGAACTTATTTTAGTGTTTAATATGGTTTAATCTCACTATATAGTATATTTTTTTGATAGCTTATGATAATTTATTATGGATTTTTACATAAAAACAATTGATTTTTAATTGGATTGTTAATCTATGATAAAATTATTAATATTTTTTAATTATTATGAAAACATATGTCTTTTTTATCATCAAGTGATGTGCGTGTTCATTATATCCCTCTATTTTATAGGATAATGTCTTATATCTCATTATTTAGAACAAGATACGTAGGTGGAAACCTATTTCCTAAAATGGTTCATGGGTGGTAATCCCAACCCTAAAATAGTACACAAGTGGTTAAGAAAATCCTAAAAAGGTTTATTTGTGGTAATCCCAAAATTAAAAATGGTACATTATATTATTAACCCAATATTAGTATGTTACAGGATGGAAGTTATATTCATCCATTATGTGGTGAACATATTTTTGGTTAACATAGACAGATATAAATTGTTAGAAATGATTCCACATAATTATATAATCATGTAATATTCCAATGAATCATGAATATTGACTCAATCTTTCACTCATATAACACATGTATTATGTTTTTTAATTGAATTATTCTTATGCAAAGGATATATTTTATTTGAATTATTGGTTATGGTTATCGTGTTTTAGTACAATGCACCAGGGTTGTGTTCTCATACCAACATGTTGGAAATAACCTCACACGCTCTCTTCAATTAATATCTTTTATGTTTACCATTATGGAGAAAAAATCACCACCTATTCTTCAGTTTTTATTCCGTAGTAAATTAAGATTAGTATTAGGAATGAAATATTTGGATGGATAGCATGTGTGGTACTTCATGTGGAAAATTTTGAAGAATTGTTTTATAATAACAAGATCATTCAAGTAATATCCAATTACCGTAAACCTTTTAGTTTTTTGTATTATGTGTGAATTTTTCAGATGCAATGTTTAAATTATTGAGATTATGTAAAATATAATTGTGTTCAACTATAATTTTGTATAAAATATAGAGTGTATAGATATTCTTTCATCACTTGACCTTGAGTGCTAGAAATGGGAACATTATAATGTGATTGACATTTATTAGATGATTGGCTAATGAATTGGTTTGGGAGTCTAGGAATAATGGAATATGACTCAGGAAAGTATTAATCGAATTTTTTAATTAAGAAGAAGAATATTTTATAAAGGACTGTGAATAATATTTTTTCAATATCAATTATGGGTGTATGAAATGGTAAGAGTTTTTCTCTATAAATTAACTTTCTATATAATTAGATATATATTATTTGTTGAAAATCATATATAGTAATTGAAATATATTTATTAGATGGGGGAGATATTTGCGATAGAAATATTAGTTATGTATAACCTTAAGATTAATTTCCCCTGATAAGTGTTGATGAGATTGTGATACATAATTTTTTTTACTTTCATTGTGGAAGAATATCTGGGATTTCAAGTGACTATTCAAAGAGTGATACATACTAGAGAATATTTTTTCTATTGATCATATGATATTTTTTCCTATGTGTTTTATAAATATATATCCTTATGTTCACTATAGTCAGATTCCCATACATTGGGTGGCTGATATCTTCATGTGGACATTCTTATGCGAGGTTGCAGAAGGACCCTATGTTATTTCTTTTAGTAAAATAAATTTTATAGTAGAATTGTGGTTCTATTTATATATGGATCAATTGATACATTCACATCCATAAATAGTTAAAACCTTAATGATGTTGATTGAACATAGGATAAAGATAAATGTATACTTACTTTTTCTAAGAAGAATTGTATATTATATAATTTCACTAAAATGTTATTTTGAGGGGATTAAAAGGAAATGATGATTTTACATATTTTTAATGTGTATGATTCAATACGTACAATTTTATAAATCTTTATAAATGAATGTTTTGGAGAGACAACTAGATTATTGTCGCATGAAAAGTGTTTGTCTTGGAAACATCTTAATGTTGAAGGATTGCCTACAAATAATTTTAGTGAATGAGTGTACCAAAATAGTTTTAAAACATGGTGAATTTAAATATTATAGAATATTTTGGGATATAATAGAACAATAATCATAGTCCATAACATGTGGAAATGTGAGTATTGTATGGAAGTGACAAGTCGTCATTGGTCCTTAGGTGTCTCTATCTAGGAAAAATTTTCATAATGAGGAATAGTTACAGATATAAAATTGTGGAACAATAGATATCAATATCTTTTTTATAAATTAATTATAGGAACACAAATTAGAATACTCAAATATGAATAAAATTCCTTATGAGTGATAATATTCTTATTATAACTGATTATCTGGAGGTTGATACTCATTGAATAATTATGATGGGGATTTGAGGGTCAGGATCCCCCTGTAGGATACTAAGTAACATCCAATTGTAATTTAGGGAGGGAGATGAACCATTTAAAATATGGTAAGCCTGATTGTAGTCCTAATGTGGTTGAGATTTTAATTTGGAAGATAATGAGAAATGTGTGAGTTAAAAAATCCACTCCATTTAATAAATTAAAAAATATTGTCAGGGAAATAAATTGATTTATTTCTTTAAATTGGGTAATTTATATACTTTCAAGTAATTATTGTAATATGATATACCCTTTAGTATATAAATTTATTTTTAAAAATGTATACTTGTTTTTACCCTAGGTTTTATATAATGTAAAGTATAAATAAATATCGTGCACTACATAATATTATAAAAACTAGTCTAATTCATTGAAAATAAAAATTAAAAATCAATGGAAAAACATTCCATATATAAAAATTGAGTACAAAGGGGACATAATAATAGTTGAGTAAAATTACTAGATTTTGGAACCATGAGTTGTCTTTGCCACAAACAAATACCACATATCCAAAAACTACATTAAAAAATGAAAATGATTTGAAATATGATATAAATTTTGTTAATGAAAGAAATAAAACCTTGAGAGAAAATATTTGAATAAAAAATTTATGATTTATGGTATAGGTATATATGGTAATAAAGGTTAACATAGGTATTGTAAATATTAAAATTATAATTGCAAATCAAGATTTGAAATAATAGAATAAAAATTATGTGTAACATTTAATAAAAATGTTATTGAAAAAAATAAATATATGAATACCAAAATAAATTAAATTAAATTTTAAAGTATTTGATATGATATTATAATGCACCATTAATTAAGAAAAAAATGTTTTGGTAAAGTTATTTCACATCATTTATAAATCATAATTATTTAATTTTCAATATAAATACTCCCATTACCCAATTTGAAAATTTAATTTTATAAAATAGATTAATTTTTTTAATAAGTATTTTAAAATTAGTCAATGATTAATTAGAGAAAATTTCATGAAATATATGATTTTTCATTTGTAAAGTAAAATATAATAACTAATTGTTCTATTAAAATTTTCTAAATATAATAATAAAAGTTATTATTTTATTAGTTTACATAAAACTGTGATATTTTATTTTGAATATCATTAGAATAATTTCATAATACCAAAAAATCGAATTATGAATTTTAATAAATTCACTACATAGAATAAAAATTAATAAAAAATATTTTTTATATTTTTTTAAAATTTATTATATCATTATTAGATATTTATTCCAATAAAATAATTTCTTTATTATAATCAAGGTAGATAAATTAGTTTAGGGTCAAATTCATTATTTTTCATAGAAAATTAGTAAAAAAAATAACACTATAAATGTGGTACAATAATAATTTATCGATGAAATTAGTATGAAAAAACATCATCCTTCATGTAATCTTGAAATTAGTCTAGCCAAATGTTTATAGAATAATTTTCATTTTAAAATAAAAGTACAATATTTTAGTTATTGTTCCTTAATTAATATTAAGACAATTATTTTCTCACAAAAATGGATTTATCTTAATGTCCAAATACACCTATCCCAAAGTAGAAAATCTATTTAAAAAATTAACTACATTACCTCATATGATCCAATATTCATGAACATAAGTCTCGTACATTTGATGAATCTATTTTGGTCACAGCCCAGCCCAATAATTCAAGGCTTTTGGTAATTTTTATTTGAGTAATATTTAAGGAAGTGGGAGTTACTCTTTGAAATTCTCTTCATCATTTTATCATTTAATACGTCTCTTAGTTGGTTGATTTTACCACATATAAGGATCTCTTTAACACATTTATTAACATGAACTTCATGAAATATTATTTTACTATAAATAAGATAAAAATTAGATTTTTTATTTTTTTTAATGCAACTATAATTTTTTATCTAACTATAAATAATATATTTTGTGATTTTATTTTTTGTTAGTTAAACTTTTTTAAAATTATCAAGAAATAACAAAAACAAGTGGAATTAACATAATAAAAAATTATAATCATTAATTATTGATAAACATCATAACTAAAAATATGTTAAATAGATATAAATATTTTTTGAAAATAAATTTTTATGAAATATACATTTTTTACATGTAAATGATTGAGTATGATGAAGAAAATTTAGATCAACATATTCCCCTTACTGATTATTCCTCGCTTGGTATTCAAATTTTCATGTTTGAGATCACGAATAAGTGAATTCACGAAGAACATCTATATATATTTTGGGGTTTAGAAATAAGTTGAGATATTTTCCAAAATTGGGTGAAATTACCATTAAGTCAATCAACCACATGATATCATATATCCATATCTACCATGAAATTATTGAAATGTGAAAAAAAAATGTAACAAATGCATATATATATATTTATATCATTGATATAAATTCATAAAATACAAATGAGTCCCCCAAATAGAACTCATGTATCTCAAATTTTTGTAGGGTAAACACCAATGACATGAGGCTTGACGTTGCATCAAGACATATACTCCTCTAGTTATATTGGTAAAAAATCCATAAAATATATCACTAACAATCCAATATATATATATATTAGTTTATATTCCTGTATAAATGGATAAAATTGTGAAATTGCTTATACAGAGGGAGTAAATCAATACCTATTATATCTATCCAATGTTATAGATGAACCCCAAAACATCTACTATATTTGTTCATGATTCCTAAATAAGAGAAGACAATATGATTTCACATAACAAATAAAATATTTACAATCATTATCACCCCAAAATTCCCAATCCTCACTTTCAGCATGCTTCTCATAAAATAATTAATCTTTAAACTGAAAAAACAAATGAAATTTGGAAACCCCTCATAGAATTTCTATTTTATAATTTATTCATTGATTTACCAATCCTGATATTATAGAGGAAATATTAATTTCTATATATATTAGATATATTAAAGGGGATTCATGTCTCTAAATATTGTAGATGTATATATGTATGAACATCAGAGGAAATAAACATGACAATGGATAACTCTAAATTTTATAGTGTTAGAATAAATTAATATATCTGATGATATGAATTTATATATATTCCATATTACTTCTAGGGGTTTTTTATTGAATGAAGATATTATCATGTTCCGTAACATTTAGCATGATCTCATATTTATGTGGTAAACAATTGTCACCACCATGGTGAATTATTTTCTACAATGTTATTTTATTATGGAAAATATATGAATTACCGATATCCCATAATCCTTTATAAGAGATACTAGATAAAATAACTATGGAAAACTATCTCCCAGATATATCAGATCTATCTCAAGATAGACCAATTCTCATATCTATTTCCTTTCAGAGGGTGAGTGTAAATAGATCCACTAATTTATCTCAAAACCATTAATATCCATAAATAAAATGATGAATAACATTTCCTAAATATGGTTATACAATATATATCACCTCAATATAAATCATAGATCCCCTTTTCAGTCACAAAAGGATCCCAAGTTAAAACAAATTAAATATTTCAACCTCACTGATTTTTTGTACATTCTAAATAAAAGAAATTGAATGATAAATTAATAACTAATGTATTTAATTATTGAATTTTCCATATAGAGAAAAAAATCCATAAAATATAACACATTTCATATTTTAATGAATGTTCATGATATCGATATTAATATATGGTACTTGTATCGAGATCCCCTATCATTTCACATTTGTTTCCGATATGATTACCATAATATTTCAACCACTTTGTTACAATTTTTTTTAAAAAACCTTACTAAATATATTTCCATTTATCTCATGATATTTCATATTTTCTCTCGTTTAAATCATAATAAACATTCATTATTTAGGGAAAAAATTATTTATCCCAGATAAACAATAATTTTATCTTTGTTTTTGACTTGCATCACTAGTCATTATTATTTACCTTTACATTCTGGCATCTTTAACTAGATTCATTATTATATTAAACATGATTCAACAATACAATATATATTATAACAATTACATCACTTAGTTAAATTTTACAGAGTTTCATTCTTGATTTCAAAATTATTTTCATCATCCGACCCCCTAATCATGGTCATTCATTCAGAAATATTGAATACATTAGTCATACATCACCTTACAATATATTGGATCTTAGGATAAATTCCATTATTTTATTGATTCATTACAAGATCTCTATTATTTCATTCACTATTCACATGAAAACCTCTCAAATTTAATTTTTTTTTATTTTATTATTTTATATTTAATTTTATAATTTCCATAAGGGTTATAAACATATATTGAGATAAATCATTGAAGATTATAATAAACTACTAAAAATGTTATAACTTATTTTCATGGATGTTGAGTCATAAATATCAACCAATCATCCCCATCCATGGATCAGTAACACATCTATGATTTCAATTCAAGATTGTATCATAAGATCAAAAAAATAACACCAAATATTATAATTGTTATCAAATATAAAAAAATATTGCTTAAATAAAGTAATTTTTAAAACCAATTCAATAACTCAAACTCCACTGATCTCAGCTGACTCAATTAAATTATATCTTGAGATAGGTAGTAATGAAATATTAATCCCCTTTATTTTCATAATTATTCAATTATTATTTTATAATAATAATTTTGTCATATATTTGTTAATCATATCAATAATTAAATATCAAATAAACCTGAAAAGATTTTTTTATGGTTCTAATAGATCAGGTGCATCACGGGGTGTCAAAAAATGATTTTAGGGGTAATATCCATCAACCAATGAAACCTAACACCGGAGAGAGGGTTTCCAAAAGAGAGGTAGTAACATGTGGAACCCCTGTGTAAATTCATCCTCTATTTTTGGATTCTATTGATTCAATTTTTATTGGATGAGAATGGATTTTCCATCTTAAATTGGGCCCAAACATCTCCCATGTACCTATTTGGTCAAATTAGATGCTATTTGATCTCCAATGGTCCCATCATGGGAAGACATGGGTTCTCATGGATTATGTGCCCATATAGTGATTTGTCAAATCATTTTAATTATATGGACCTGAATTCTCTATGTTGGCACCACATACTACGTGGGGGTAGGACTCTTGTCTAAATTCCTGATCCATCCTATTAAATGATTGGATAACCACAAGGGGGTTCATCAGCATGTATTGTCTAACTATGTGAACCATGTTCCAATGGCACACACTACCCAATACCCACCACACATGGCATGATTAGATGATGTGGTTTTCTTCCCCTATATGTCAACACTCCAATAACTATTTTCACTATCCACCCCACCCTTGTTTTATTTCAATTGTGATTATGATTTTAATTTCTTCTGAACACCCACCAATCCATTTTCTTATTTGAAGGATCGATGAATAATAATAATTACCCTATAAATAAAACAAAAAGTCCTTCAAATTTTAGAGAGAATTGATAATTGGGATAAAATTATCTCTAATATAATCATCAAACCATTAATAAAAATAATTTCAAATATGCCACACTAGAATTTTTATTTTATCCCCACCTAGAGGTATTTGGATTTCAGTATTATTCATCATAGGTTTTAGTATATTTTATATTTAACAAAAAAACAACAAAAAATCATCACTCTGAGATATCACTAAATTTATATATCCAAAAATAAAAAAAATTCATATTAAATCCTAAGAGATAGAAAATAACATAAATGAAACATGGTTTTATAAATTATTCTTTATTCCTTATAAATATAGATTTGATCTTCCACACTTTTCTTTATAATTTCTCATAATTCTATCTTTGTATTTTGACCAATAAAAATAAAATTTTTAAATCATGATATCAAGAATAAATTACTTGAAATTTTTAATGAAATGTATTTTATTCTCCATGTAACGACCCAAACATTCATTAATGGAAGTCCGTCTTGATATAATTAAATGTCTATTTAGGTAAAATTTTTACATAAAATGTCAATTTTTTTGGTTTTATGTTTTTGGATTTTAAAATACTGATAAGAATTGTGACCATTGCTAATATAGTCGTTGAACAGTGATCACATGATTAGTATAAATATAGGGTTTTAACAAATCCAATTTAAACAGACAAATGAACTGATGGCCTCATCCACTAGATGTGCCCCATATGAAGCCCATTTTTCAGAGCTCAGAAAGTTAGCTGCATGTTTTAGATTTTCTTTGACCAAGCCCAAGCTGAGCTTGAATTTGTTAAGCTCGAGCGGGACCGCCTACGAGAGAAGTGGAAGTTGATAGAGATTACAACTGAGCAATGTTATCTGAGCCACCCCATGAGTCTGTCACCATCGCACACCTTAATCTTCGGTCTTATGTAGGTGTTATAAGGGGTTATGTAACAAGACCTTTTCACTATGGTTATGTACATTATTTTTTAATATAATAGTGAATATACATTAATTTTATTATTGTTACCTTGTAAATAGTTTTTAAAGAACAAATAGTATTTTTAGATAAAGATCAACTAAGAAATCTATTTTGATGAATTAATGGTATTTGTTAGTTAAATAATATTTTAATAAAATATTATTATTGTTATTAAATTAATTTTTATTAAATATAAATGATTGTTTAATTTTATTAATGCAATTGTAATTTTTATTAATGTTTTAAATCCATTTTTGTCAAAACCAAAGAATTTTAGATAAATTTCCATTTTTATTTTAAAAATCAAGATTAACTTATTTAGAAAATTATTTAGATAAAATTAATATTATTTCTGGAATTAGGACGTTGAAATTATCCAATGGTGAACTTTTCATAATTTTCTGAGACAGACAAATTTTTGGGGAAAAATTAAATATCGTTTAAATATATAATGTGTTTTATGACATTATAATGACCCAATAGTGATGTAATAAAATAATATAAACTTTATTCGCATTTATATATGTTTTACCATTAAAATAATGTGATTTTTGGTTTGAATTATTTATTTTACAAAGCATCAGTGGACCCTTGAAGTCTTATTAAACATTTTGTCTTTTTAAATTGTTTTCCTTGGGAGTGTGACTCACCTCCACATAAGCAACCCCATTATTTAAATAAGTTCGGACATTGGCCTTAAAAAATATTTTTTTCCACTCCCATTTCACAAAAACCATGGGAAAAAACCTTGGGTTGGTTTGTGGTATGGATTATTTTAATGTGAGGTGTCCGAAACCTAAATAATAATGAATTCCATCAACTTTCCTATATAAACCCACCCAAGCTCCCACTTCCTTCTCACTCAAAGCCTTTGGATTTCACCCAACCTCTACTCGAATCTCTTTATAATCCTCCCAATGCTCCCAATATCCCATGAAGCCTCTCTCAATCCTCTCTCAAGCCTTTGGAATCACACTTCCATATAAGGGTTTTTTCCTTTCTCATTTTTTGTCCAATATTCATTAAATTGTTATGCCCTTTAAATTTCAATTATAAATGATGCGGTATGGTTTTTCACATCCCACATTCTGCCCTATTTATGTTGGAATGATGATAGACCCATTTACCCCTCATTTAATTCCTCCCAAGTACACATGTTACTATGCCAAAATTCCGAAAGGAATTTCTCTCTCCTCATTTACATTCAAACAATTCTTTTGTAGGTTGAATTTATATTCCATTACATTAGATTGGACATGTAACTATATGACCCCCTTAATTTCCATGTAATTTAAATATGTTCAGACACCCCATTCTCTCTCATAAAAATTTTTTATGACTTCTTATTTCACGTTGTTCTGCTGCCGAAATTGCCCCGCTCTTTTCCAAACCCGAGTCATTGTGTATTGAATACCATTCCCATTTATCTATCAAGGATATTCACATTCATACACATTTACATATTTTTTAAAGTGTTTCAGGTTTGTATCCCACATTCTTTTATCGTGTAATAATTGATTTTGTTGAATGATTCAATGTTTTATGATCCATGTGACACATTAATGCATGAAATGAAATGTTTATTAAGGGTACGCCCTTATAGCGCTCCAATGCATTGGGTAATGTAAAGTATCATGATACGTCATGTAAAATGGGTGTTTACTCATGCTAATTCAACTGAAATGAGGGTTTACTCGTGATTCATATGCAATGAGGGTTTACTCGTGCTCAATGTGCAATGAGCCTTGGCTTAGGCTAATTCCATGTTAAGTGTTGTTGCTACATTTCCATGTTACGATTATCATGCCTTATCGTGGCTTTTTGTTTATACTTCTCTTATTCTCCATTGATATTCCTATTTTCTAACATGTATTTTATTCTTCATGTTGTTCCCCGATTAGTCCCTTACTGGGCTTTATTTCTCTCCCATTTTTAGGCATGTCCTCAGATTATCCCATGCAATGCTATATATAAGGGAATATAGTGGTCATGTAAAGGTAGTTTTAATAAAGATATTGATTTTTCATGTTCTATATTGTTATGTAATGATCTTAAGCACCAAATACACTTTAACTCTCAATCTTCTAGGTTTTATCAAATGATGTTTATGTAATAAATTATGTTTAATTGTGTAATAAAATATTAGGGTTGTCATAGTTGGTATCAAAGGATAGGTTTAGTAATTTTTGGGATTATGATTAGAAAACCCTAGTAATGCCTTAGATACAAGACTAATTATAATAAAAACATCCCTATGTTTTGGTGATTATTGAGTAATTTGTTTATCAATAAAATACATCCTTGTCTGGATACAAGCAGGTAGAGGCGACTTTGGCACAGATGAATCCTAGGGGTAAAACCCAAAAACACTACTTTGAGCTAGACTCAAACAGAAACTAGTGCACAACAACAAGACTTACTTCACTCTTGGTTACAACACTCTCAGAGGATATACTTTCATAAATTCACAAACTTAGTACGAACCGTTATTAAGGGACTAAAATAATTCCCTAAGAATATATGTTAGAAAGTAGCTCATGCATAACATAGAATGAAGCCAATAGATTCATATGTTAAGGAAATAAAATTTATTTATAAGTCATCATTTTTTTTTCTGGTATTATCCTTTCTGTGTTACCCATAACATTCCTTTTATTATATACAATGACCAGTTATAAGAGAACTCGGGATTCCAACCTTTGTGAAGATCAATGTGATGACTGTACTAATAAGATGCTCAATCTAATGGGAGCATGAATCACAAAAATTTTCATGCTTATCTTTCAACTGACTCAATATTTGGACAGAAACATGGGTCAAGAGAAACATTAACCCCCCCCCCAAAGAAAGAACAAGTTTCTATCGAGAGCTTCATGAGACAAAGGCCTCCTACTTTTAATGGATCATTTGATCCGTCAGTCACGGAACAATGAATCAACTCCATTGAAAAGATCTTCTCCATCCTTCAACATTCTGAAAAATAGAAGGTTCCCATAGGATTATCATATGTAGGGTAAAACTGATCAATGGTGGACATTGTTAAAAAAATACGAATCTTGAGGTGGAGATCGAGGCGTTGGAATGGAAGGATTTCTAGAAGATGTTTTTCAATAAATATTATCCACGGACCCTCATTCTTAAGATGGAAAGGGACTTCATTTCCCTCATGAAAAAATATGAAGAATCTGTCATAAAATACTAGGAAAACTTCATAAGTATTTCATGATACTCTTCTAGTTTTGTGGCTACCCTCGAATGCATGGTTGACCGCTTCTTTAGTGGGTTGAAACCTAGCCTGCAGAAAGTGTTGGCGATCCGTGACTTCAACTACTACGAGGAAATTGTCTGATGTGCCCTCAAGGTCGAAATGGAGATTGGAGAATCTCAAGGGTATCATGGGGATATGAAGCGTAATGTGGACTTTAATGCTGGCAGTCCGATTGATAAATCCAATGGTTCTAAGAACTTCCAACACCCCACTTACCAATGGTGCATAAAGAAGAACCCTAGAAATTTCCTAAAGGGTGCAAGGAAATGATTTAGGTGTGGAAGAGAAGGGAACCTAGCTATTAACTGCCAACAAGAAACACCCATGGCTGCAACAGAGGAGAGGAACACTCTGTTCGAACCTCAACATGTTTTTCATTGATACAACTGCAAAGAACCATGGAATCGTGCAAGTCAGTTCCCTATTCCAAGGGCATTCGGAGGCAACCAACAACATCCAATGTAGAAAGGGAGATCTTTTTCCATCACCATTGCCAAAGTTAACCCCATAAACGAAGTGGTGATATGTACGCAATTTATTCATTCAAGAATAGCAAACTTACTTATTGATTCAGGTTCTACGCATTCTTTTATATCTCAAAAGTTTAGTATAACAATCCAAGCACCACCAAAAACCATGGAATTGAAGATTTCAGTGAGTACGGGAAATGGGGAAATCATTTCATTACATGAATATAACTCCTCCCCTATCATAATCTATGGATTAAACATCCTAGAGAACCTCTTCATACTCTCTCTTGTGGAATTGGATGTGATTCGTGGCTTGGATTCTCTTTCCTTATATATAGCTATCATAAATTGTCGGGAGAGGGAAATCACTCTTCATGAGGATAATCAACCCTATATTCTATACAAGTTCAAGGAGGAAGATGAATCTTCTTTTCCTCCATCATCTCAAGAATGGATATTACTCCCCTATCAGCACGTGTATCGGGCTCAGATGATTGAGCCCAAGGAAGAAACCATCTTAGATGACATGCCTATTGTGAGGGAATTCACTGAATTGTTTCTTGAGGAATTTTCTGGTCTTCCTCCTAGAAGAGATGTTGAATTATCAATTGATCTTATACCTAGGTCATTTCCAATAACCATGACTCCATATAGAATGGCTATTGTGGAGCATGAGGAGCTGAAGAAACAACTACAGGATAATTTGGATTAAGGGATTATACGTCCAAGTGCTTCACCATGGGCTGCATCAGTCCTCTTCATCATGAAGAAGGATGGGTCAATGTACCTTTTCATTGATTATAGTGATCTTAAAAAACTCTTGATAAAGAACAAGTATCCTATCCCATGATTTGATGACTTGTTCGATCAGCTGTGTGAAGCACAATACTTCTCCAATGTGGATTTGTGGTCAGGATATTATCATGTAAGGGTGAAGAAGGATGATATACCCAAGGTTGCTTTTCGTATAAGTTACGGGCAATATAAATTCATAATAATGCCTTTCGGACTCATAATTCACCATAAATCTAAATGGACTTGATGAAAAGTGTATTTAATGATTACCCTGACAAATTTGTGGTAGTCTTTATAGATGATATTCTAATATACCCCAAAACCAAGGAGGATCATGAGGAGCATTTGAGAACTATACTAGAGACCTTGTGGAAGGAGAAGCTCTATGAAAAGTACAACAAGTGTGTGTTATGGTAGAAGGATGTCTCATTCTTGGGCTATATCATAACAAATAATGGGATGTCTTAGGATCCCTCCAAAACAGATGCAATTGGGGGAAGGCCGAGGCAAACATCATTGACAGATATATGTAGCTTCTTGGGGTTAGCTATATATTATCAATGATTTGTGAGAAATTTCTCAAAATTTTCCAACTCTCATACCAAGATAACTCGAAAGGGTGTAAAGTTTCATTGTTGTGATGAATGCGAATAATGATTCAATGAGTTCAAAAGGAGGCTTATCACTGCACCCGTGTTCACATTACCCATAAGTGGAGAACATTTTTTGGAATTCAGTGATGCGTCAAAGAAGGTCATGGGATGTGTTTTGATGAAAAATGACAAAGTCATTGCCTATGCTTCAAGGAAATTGAATGTTTATGAATATAACTATCCAACACATGACCTTGAGTTTGCTGTAGTGATATTTGTTTTGAAAATTTCATGTCATTATCTATTTTGGGAGAAGAGTGAAATATATATGGAACATAAAAGCCTCATGTACATATTCACACATAAAGAGATGAACATGTTCCAACGAAGATGGTTAGAGATGATCAAAGACTATGACTGATCAATCCATTACCACACTGGGTTATCGAAGAAGGTGGAAAATTCCATAAGTATAAGGACCCAGTGATTGTATCATTGATGAGAATTGAAAAGGATCCAATCTTATTAGATTTGATGAATATGGACATGGGAATCATAAATAAGGGAACATCATCAATCCATTCACAAATTATTTCTCAACCGTCAGTTTTGGAAAGGTAAAAGGATGATAAAAAATGATCATGCGGGAATTCATGAAAAAGTGGAAGTTATTGGAAAAGGGAAATCCCAGGATTTTAATGTTAATGAAGAAGGAATTATGAGATTTGGGAAAATACTACGTGTTCCATCAAGTCCAGAGTTGAAGAAGGCACGTTTGGATGATGCACATAGTTCAAATTTTACTATTCTTCCAATAAACACAATGATGTATAGAGATCTCTGAGAGAATTATTGTTGGGATAATATGAAGAAGGAGATCCCTGAATATACCACAAAGTGTGTGGTGTGTCAGAATGTAAAGGCAGAGAGGCAGAAGTCTAAGGGGATGATGCAACCATTGCACATACCAGAATGGAAATGGGAGAACATCACCATGGAAAATGTCACCAGACTTTCGAAGACATACAAAGGAAACAATACAATATGAGTTGTTCTGGATCACCATACAAAGAATGCACACTTCATTATTATTCAGGTGGATTTATCATTGGATCAACTTGTACAGATATATATCAGGGAAGTGGTAAGGCTGCATGGAGTACAACAATCTATTGTGTCTGATCGAGATCCAAGGTTCACCCTTATGTTTTAGAATTGTCTTAAACATGTTCTGAATACTAAACTGAACTTCAGTACAGCCTATCATCCTCAAAATGATTTCCAAACCGAGTGTACTATCTGTTGAGAGTGTGCTCAATGGACTTTAAAGGAGGATGGGATCATCATCTTCCTCTGGTTGAGTTATCTTGTAATAACAGTTTCCACTCGAGTATTCAAATGGAACCATATGAAGCCCCTTATGGGAAAAGGTGCAAAACACCGGTGTGTTGTGATGAGGTCGGTGAGCGTAAGCTGCTTGGACATGAAATGGTCGAATAAATGGTGGATAAGGGGATAAACGTTTAGCAGCATATCATGGAATACCAGAGTCGACAGAAGAGTTATGTTGATAACCATTGATGAGACATTGAGTTTAATGTTGGATACATGGTATTTATACTCATATCTTCTTTGAAAAAGTTCATGAGGTTTGGAAAGAAATGGAAGTTAAGTCCAAGGTACATCGTCCCCTTCGAGATTCTTGAACGTGTCGGGGTTGTGGCCTATCGACTGGTACTTACAACTAGAATGGAAAAAGTACATGATGTCTTTCTTGTATCCCTCTTAAGTAAGATCATACCAGACATTTCAAATTTACTCTCATCGGAGGTGGTACAGTTAATGGATAACCTTTCTTATGAGGAGCAACCAGTGAAGTTATTAGACCGTAGAGAAAAAGTTCTACGAAATAAGACAATGCCCTTCGTCAAGGTGTTTTGGTGAAACCACAGGTTAGAGGAAGTGATGTTGGAATTGGAGGAAATGATAAATCAGAGCTACCCATGACTGTTTTAGAGTGGGAAAAGGAAATTTCAAGGGTGAAATTTCTTAAGGGGGACGATTTTAACAACCAAAACATTCATTAATGGAAATCCCTCTTGATCAAATTAAATGTCACTTTCTGTAAAATGTTTTTATAAAATGTCAACTTCTTTTGTTTTATGTTTTTGGATTTTAAAATACTGTTATGAATTGTGACCATTTCTAATATAGCTGTTGAACAGTGATCACATGATTTGTATAAATATAGGGTTTTAACAAATTAAATTTACTCAGACAAAGAAAGCGATGGCCTCATCAAGTAGACATGCCCCATACGAATCCCATTTGATAGAGCACAGAAAGGAGGTTGCATCTTTGGGCATCGCTCTTGACCAAGCCCAAGCCGAGCCTGAATATGTTATGCTTGACCGGGACCATCTACGAGAGAAGTGAAAGTTGATAGAGATTACCACCCGAGCAATGTTATGTGAGCCACCCCAAGAGTATCTCACCATCGCAGACCATAATCATCGGTCTTATGTGGGTTTTATAATGGGTTATATAACAAGACCTTAGCACTATGATTATGTACATTAATTTTTATATAATAATAAATATTCTCTTATTTTATTATTGTTACTTGTAAGTATTTTTAAAAGCACAAATATTATTTTTAGTTAATGTTCAACTGTGAAATCTATTTTGATGAATTAGTGGAATTTTAAATTAAATAATATTTTATTAAAATATTATTTTTTTTATTAAATTAATTCTTATAAAATATAAATGATCGTATAATTTTATGTGTGCAATGGTAATTTTTATTAATGTTTGAAAGCACTTTTTGTCAAAACCGATGATTTATCGTTAAATGTTGATTTTTATTTTAAAATTGAAAATTAACCTAGTTAGAAAATTAATTAGATAAAATTAGTATTATTTCTATAATCAGGGCGTCGAAATTAACCAACGGTGATTTTTTCATAATTTTATGAGCCAATTAAATATTTGGGTAAAAATTAAATACCATTTAAATATATAATGTGTTTTATGACATCATAATGACCCAATAGGGATGTAATAAAATACTATAAACATTATGTTCGGACAATATATTTTTTACCATTATAATAATTTAATTTTTGGTTTGTTAGATTTGTTTTACAAAGTTTTAGTGGACCCTTCAAAACTTATTAACCATTTTGTCTTTTTAAATTGGTTTCCTTGGTAGTGTGACTCACCTCCACCTAAGAAACCCCATTATTTTAAGAATTTAGGACTTTTTCCTTATAAAATATTTTTTTCCCCTCCCCTTTTCCAAAAAAGACGGGCAAAATCCATGGGCTGGTTTGTGGTTTTGATTAGTTTAATGTGAGGTGTCCCAAACCTAAATAATAAAGAATTCCCTCACCTTTCCTATATAATCCCACCCAAGATCCCACTTCCTCCTCACTAAATTCCTTTGGAGTTCGTCCAACCTCATCCATCCTCTCTCGAGAATCCTCCCAAGGTGCCCCAAGCTCCGAAGAACCATCTCTCAAGCATATCTCAAGCCTTTGGAAGCACACTTCCAAGTATTTTTTTTCCTTTCTCATTTTTTATCCAATATTTTTTAAATCGTTATGGCATAATAATTTCAATTATAAATGTTTGGGTATGTTTTGGAACCTCCCCCATACTACCCTCTTTATGTTTGAATGATTTAAGACCCCTTAATCTCTCATCAAATGCCTCCCATGTACACTCGTTACTATGCCCTAATTCCAAAAAAAATCTCTCTTCTCATCTACATTAAAGAAATTATTTTGTATCATGAATCTAAATTCCATTAAATTTGTTGGGAAATGTATCTATATGACCCGCATACTTTCCATGACATGAAAACATTATGATACACCCCTTTCTCTCTCATCAACCATTTTTATGAGTTCATATGTCACACCGTTATGCTGCTGAAATTGCATCGCACTTTACCAAGTCAAAGTCATTGTGTAGTGAACACCATAACCATTTATCTATCAAGGGTATTCACCTTTATGCACATTTAATTATTATTTAAAGAGTTTCATGTAAGTATTAGACATTGTTTTATCATCGAATAATTGATTATGTTGAATGATTCAATGTTTTATGTTCCATGTGGCACACTTATGCATGAAATGAAATGTTTAAGAAGGGTGCACCTTGATAGCGCTCCAATACATTGGGTAATGTATAGTATCATGATACATCATGTGCAATGGGTGTTTACTCATGCTAATTCATGTTCAATGGGAGTTTCCTCGAGCTTCATGTGTAATGAGGTTTTACTCATGCTGCATGTGCAATGAGCCTCATGCTAATTCCATATTAGGTGTTGTTGCCACATTTACATGTTATGATTATCATGCTTTATCATGCCATTATGTTTATGCTTCTCTTTTTCATTATTGATATACTTATTTTCTAACATGTATTTTATTCCTCATGTTGTTCCATGATTATTCCCTTACTGGGCTTTATAGATCACTCGCTTTTTTATGCATTTCCTCAGGTTATCCCATGCAATTCTATGTAGAGGGAATACAGTTGTCAGGTAAATAATGTTTTCAATAAAGATATTTTTTTTTCATAGTTTATATTGTTATTTAATGATCCTAATCCCCAAAGACACTAGACCTAACTATCTTCTAAGTGGTATCAAATAATGTTTATGTAATAAATTAGGTTCAATTCTGTAATAAAAGATATGGGTTGTCATACTCATTGAATAGTAATAGATAAGATTATGTGAAAAGGTTTAGATAAATGACCAAAACATTTCTTACAGAACATACCCTTCAAATGTTTTTTCACCTTTAGTATGGATGATCCATTCTCAAGTAACCTTGTAACATCCTGAGTTTTCCCTCCCTAATCTGGTGTTTATAAACATGTGGTTTACTTAATGGATTTGATACAAACTATAAATTCTAAAAATATATAAAACATATAATTACATTTTGTAATGAAAATATTTTAGGACATACATTCCAATTATAATTTATGTTTATGTAATTCCTGAATTAGGACCAGTCATAAAATAAATAATCCCATCTGTTTCTCAAATAAAGAATTCTTTTCTACTCTAAGTAACATGTTATTCCATAATATGTTTTCATATTATTCCAAGATTTCATAATAAAAACAATCTTGTTAGAAATATCATGTGTAATAATTTTCATTATAACATAGGGAATTGGAAACATCATAAGGGGTGAGCTCAAATACTCTGTATGGAAAAAATACAACTAAGGTTATCATAGAATAAAGACAGAGTCAATGTTATTGAACCAAAAAATTGTCATAATTCCACATTAAATTTATATTGAGGAAAAAATATATTAACATATATAAATGGAAATAAATAGATCAACTGCATTTAAATTGTTGAATTTATAGTGATGGAAAGAATAGGAATAATATTCTTAAACATCCCATCAAGGCCCCATCCAATACAAAATTTTTACCTTCATGTACATAGCTAAGGAATAATTTTTATTTTCAGGAACTTAGTCAAGAGGGCCAGATGAATTGGATTAGAATACACCAAATTCCCCAACATGTTTTTCGCATGATACATACTGATGAACTAAGGAGCTATATAAATCCAATACCCACCTATAATTTGATTATGTCCAATTCAATAACTATATAAGATAATGAGTAAAAAATAAAAAATAAAATTCTCAAATAATCTCTCACATTAGAATAAAAGTATCTAGAATTATTATATGTTTCCTCATGTTAATAAATGGGATAATAGTATCAAAAAACACATAGAGAAATAAATTTATTTTTTAAGAAATACATAGTAAAATTTCATGATTAATTATTAAAATACATACAAGAATGACAATTACATGGATTTCAATATTTTGAAAACAATTAAGATGAATTTATTTCTATGTAAGAATCACTCATGATAAAATCCAATAAATTCATGGTATATAGTTAATAGAATTATTTCCCCAATTATTCAACACATGGTATCTTGAGGAAAACCAATCAATAAAAGGAATGGAAAAAAATTATTCATAAAGAAAAGGCATTAGATGAAAATTTATGCCTTTTCATGATCGATGGTTAGGAGAGAAAAAGGTAGTGATGGATAATCCATTTTATAGAAAGAAGCATTACATAAGGAATCCATAGAAACAAGTCAGATGATTTCAAAATATCATGCCCCTTGTGTAATAATGGAATCTCGGAAGGTTGCAAAGATTGATAAAAACATCATTGCAAAATAAGTCTTCAAATTTTATTATAGAAGAAGGATTAAATGATTATAATATTTTATACTATTAGATTCATACCACATATAATGAATATATATATATATTAATTAGAGATAAAATCATGTAACATAAATTCAAATATTGTAAATCCTTCTAAATACGAAATTAGTTTTGGAACATGGGTGTGCAGATGCGAGTGGTTGTGAAAAATTAAAAACTTTTCTTTAAGTTTAAGGAGGGTGATTTATAGGCCATTCAACCCTAATTGTTCGCTATTTCATGTGGCATATCTCTTGTGAATCCAATATGGAGTCAGTGAAGGGGTTCATCATTATGTGTCTTCATAAATCTCTGTCATGGGTCAGATCAAGGGAATTTATTTATTTTTAGAGACTGAGAGTCTCTCCCTTCAATGTTTACTTTATTGGAATATTTCTAATTAATGGGGACTTGTATGATTATGTGGAAATGTTGAATAACTTACTTTTTTTCATATGGTTAAGTCCAAGTGAATTCACAAGACCAGGGAACTTATTGAAAGGCATTCTTGTGATCATGGATGACTTTTCTGGGAGGATTCATGAGATAATGATGGAATGTCTGAGGTCTTCACGAGATATGGTTTACATGCCTAGTAGAATCATGGTACTTTTCTATGGACTTATTCCACATGTCGAAAATGTTTCATGACCGTGTGAGGATCCCACCTCCTCCCCTTTTATATTCACTTTGTCTATTATTCAATGTTTGGGATTCATGTGATATTTCATAAATAATTTCAATAGAAAATTATTCTACCTCATGAGGATTCATCACATTACCAATGAAGGTCCAACCAAAATGTTCAAGAATTTCATGGACAACTAAATCTGTTTCTCCTTGAGGTGATAAAGTGGAGTGTGAGGTTTCTTAGATATACCCAAGGGATGTCGTGTAACGAGGATGACAAGACAATGGGCTTCTGTGTGACAAGTCAAGCATATCACCAAGGACTCATGGTGTCTTTATAATAACCATTTTTGTGTCACATATGTTTTATGATAGTGATTATCTTCTTCATCCACTTAATTTATTAATTTTTTTATTCTACAATGGTGTAGGGGTCTTGAGATTCCTCTTTATTATTTTCAAGGAAATTATCCCTTCCCATCTGTGATGTGTTATATGATATTTAGAACCTCTAGATACCTCCACCTTTTGTAAATTTCTCTACCATTTAGAAATGATTTTTGTATTGGTCTTCAGGTGCTCTCTAATGGAAATTTTTGTATCAGGGGGGAGCTTATCTGGCTACAGGTGCAAGACCATCAAATTTCTGATTCTCCATTGTAATAGTATAATTACATTTTAATATAGGATTCATGGGACTGAATTAAGATTATTTTTTGTATTGGGTTCGTTCATATGACCCTTTAGTAGTCACTTGATTTCTTTTCTCGTAGAGAAATATGTGATCCCTGAACATCATCCACATCCTCTTTTTGTTAAATTTTGTTGGGGAAATAATTCCCATATTCAGGTATTCCTTACTCTTTTAAATTTTTTGATTCTCATTTGGTAGGCATAGAAAAATTCACACCCCACATAGTAGACACATCTACTGGGAAATGGCTCAATTATGAGGAATAAAATGCTTACTTCAGTCTTTGGTGGTGTTATCAACTGCTGTCGTGGGAATCATTTGGTCCGCTGGGTGATGATTTGTTTTCCATGAATTTCTGTACATATATGCGATGGAGATCTATTCATTTAGACACATAATCCTCCTTCATATCTCTATTTCCTCACCTCCATCACATACTATCATCACGAGACACTCCTATAAGACTTGATCACAAGACATATTAACCAGCCTTCACTATGAGCCCATTTCATGAGAATTCATTCACAATACCACTTTTACTTAGGTGAATATAAAATCCAACTATGAACCATAGATTAGTTATTTCATGAACATAATCCTTGAGTAATATGACTATTTTAAGGTTTTCATAGAATCTGATGGCCCGATCAATCATTGGAATTATTATTTAGCAGTTCCCATAACCATGTTCAGGTCATGCTATTGTGATTCTCTAGGAGGCCCAGCAATTTCCTGATTCCCTATGGGATTATGAACCTATGATACCTTTAGGTGCAAGGTGATTCTTGAACCCCATATGGTATTCATGAATCCCGTATCAATTCTTGTGATGTGCATGCTGCTTCTAGTTTATTGTTTCTATACATATGAAAAGATTTCATTTTATCTTTGTTTTACATAAGACACATACTCTGGTTCAGATGGATTCTTCTTCTCATCAAACTTCTCACAATAAAACAATGAAGGAGGAAAAGGCAGAAATATCCCATCCCAATGCAATAGTGGGGAGCGTATAACCTTCTTACAAAACATTATAGTGTGGCCAATCGACATCTATCATAGTTCCACCCTTGTGGTGTATTCTGTTTTTGATGAGATTTCAAAGAGGGTCCAAAATGTAGATATTCCCCAACATATTTCACATTATGAATGAATACATTTTATGATATCTCCTTATTACTATGCAATTTTCTTTTATTCATGACATGCATGATGGTCTACTACTTTGATATTACATACTAACAATACCCACCCCTTTCATTATATCAAATAAACAAAAATGCCTAGAATTGAATGTTAAAATTATAAAAGATTCCCCTTGATAGATGATAATTAATTCCCACCAATATGAGATTATCTATAGATATTATATTCTCTCTATCCTTAGATCGGTTGATTTGAAGAGTGATTTCTTGGGTAGGAAGCATGTATTGAAGGGAGAGTGTGCTTCTATTTCCAAAGATGACATGATTTTCTAGAGTAGATATATAGTTCTAAGGACATGTGATGGGTCTTATAATAATTTTCATTATTGCATGATAAATCCCTAATGTAATGTTATAGTTTGATGTCTTCTAGATTATACCATCTAGTGTTTTAGTTTAGAGTATTTTATCTTTAACCAAATATTTTCTAAGTTTAGGTTCAGTTAGCCCAGACCAAATATCACATTAGATTAAATACCTTTATGGGGTACCTTCTATAACTTTAGTTATAGGAGTTTTAGCATGGACCTATTATCAATTTATTTTATGGTCTCGTAGATCAAACCTGATATTACTTTTGTTCTAATTAGTTTATCTCAAACATGATATTTATTTAGTTTAAGGTATTTTAGATTATAAATTGTATTTCCTTAGTTTAGGGCCTTTTAGAGAAGTCCTAATATTTCATTAGTTAATGGTATTTTTGATTAGACCTAATATTTATTTAGTTTCAGGTATTTTATTTCTTACCTAATATCACTTTAGTTTAATGTCTTTTAGATCGGATATGATATCACTTTTTTGATTCCCTTCTATCTATGATCCTCTGTTTCATTGGTTTAGGGAATTTTAGCTTGGACATTATATTTATTTATTTTTGGGTCTTTTAGAATTATCCTGACAATTCATTAGTTTATATATTTTAGCTCAAACCGCATATTTCATTAGTTTTAAGTCTATTAACCTAGACCTAGTGTCACTCTAGTTTATGGTCTTTTATCTCATAATAGATATCACATTAGAGTAGGGTCTTTTAGCTCGACCCTACTATTTCATTCATGGAATATGGTGTATACATGCCAGGAATGACCCAATACACATAAAGGTTTTGGGTTCTTCAATGTTGTTGCAATGACACGTGAGGATTGGATTTCCTTTGTCAGAAGTAGGAGATTCTCTTAGAAGGTGGGTCAAATTATTTATGCATATATATCATGGCCAATATAAGCTAATCTATTCCCTTTTCAAAAATTCAAGGGACATTTATTGATGTAATATTTTTTGGGGGTGAAACAATAGGGATACAAACACTTCCTTGATATTTGAAATATGAGTAATGTAAATTACAACCTAAAATATTGAATCTACGAAAATGGGATGGAGCAGTCATACAGGGGATAACCCACAACACTCTAAGATACGAGGTCTCGTTGCGGCGTTGTTGTGGCTCTCACGGATTGAATCTCATGGAAGGAGGAGATTCAATTGGTTGGTAGGACAGATTCCTTATGCATCAATATCATGGACCAATAATTTTTATCTCTACTTTATGAGGGTCTTATAACATTTTTGAAGACTCAAATGTATAGATTATGAGGTTGGGTATGGATATAATGCTTCCAGGAAGGGAACTGAAACACTAGTATAGTTTTGATCTTGATTATGAATCTCAATATAAATTATTTGTGGTTTCAAATCAGGATTTGTGTTCCATAAAATGTTCAAGAGTACATTGTCTCTTCGTACATTTTGAAATGGTGATGAAAACAAAGAATTAATGCCAAGGACATCGAATCAACTTCAATAATTTGGTGTGGATATTGTAAATAATTGCAAAAATGGATTAGGTCATGAGGATGATATGGGATAATAATATGGTGAGAGGAGCAGATCACACCAATGTGTTGAGTTCTGCATCAATGATGTCAAGCACAAAGGGAATGTAAGTCCTTTTTTTCGGGCCAATGTGTCTCTAGTTGGTGGGTCTAACCCTTCTATATCAATAGCCTAGCCAAATAAATATATATCATTTTCAATACAAGGATAATGAAATGTTTGTGATGACCTAAGTCACTTTAAATAATGGAGTGTGGTTAATGAAAAATGTGAGCTCCGAGAAGGTTTTGAACACCTTAAATGTTTTGAATTTCATTGAGAATATATTCTCATGGTGGGGAGTTGTCTGAAATTATTGATCATACCTTTAAATATATCAGGGGGTCTAGCAATCATATCTTTGCTTTTATTGGGGATAAATATATATCCTAAAACTTTATTCATATTTACTTTCACCCTTATTTTTTCTAAATTATGGAGATGAATAGTTTAATGGGTTAAGATATGACTTTTGATTGGGCCTCCCTTTATGAATTTGCAACCTGACAAGTCTGGTTTCTCATTCTCTAGGAGTTTAAGATCATGTTATTGGACCATCACTGGCTAGATCTTAAGTTTTTATAGATTTTAACTAAGTGTGGGATGCTTTTAGTCATTGCGCCCTTGGACTTTATATGGAGGTGTTACATAAGAGAAGATTTAGGATACATAGGGTCAAGGGAAATCCAACATCATTCAGAGTGGGATTGAGGTTCTTTAAAATATGGAAGAAACATCCCATAATCACATTGATCAAGGTAATGATATAATAGTACTTTGATAAGGAATGAGAAATAGGATATGGAACGTAGAGTTTATGTTCAGGTTTTGGGGAGTTTTTTCATGTAGTTTAACATCATTTGGTAAGGCCAATTTCTGTTCAACTTAACATCATGAGGTAAGAACATAATTTTTTCCATTTTAATGTCATGTGACCATGAAATTTTCCTTTTAGTTTAACATCATGTGGTATGGTATTTCTTCAATTATTTTTATCATCATGAAGTAAGGACGTACACCAATGCAATTTAATGTCCTATGGTTAGGAAATACTCTTGTGTAGTTTGACATCTTGTGGTAAAGATGTGGAAACTAATGTGAATTTTTTGGTGTGATATATTATGCACAAAATTATGTCGTTTGTAGATATGGATCGTTTGTAGGAAAATTGATATTTTGTGACTTTTTTATGATGATTGGGTAAATTTATTATCAGTTTTTATAGTTTGGACTAGTATTGGGTATTTGTAAATCAGTACATATAAATTGATGACATGAATCAAGCCATATAGAGTTCATGAAAACCAATTTATTTTAACATCATATGATGATGGAGAAGATGATCTAACATGAAAGAATGGAAATGTCATTTTTTGGATGAAGGGTGGAACTCTGGGCATCCCAAATTGTCTCATGAAAGTGACAATCAAACCAGACATAGTTCAAATGTGCCATTTAGTTTAATATCATGCGATGAGGATGTGGGTCCTCCAATGTGAAATGTTGGTATTGCAGTTGGTCCCATAAATGTAATTATGCATGTTACTATATAACCCATCGTGGTGGGAATATAGTCACATGTAGTTCTAAAGGGAGTTACTTGCATAGGTTTGTCCCATATGCAATGAGGGGGCATTCTTATACATACCTATTATGAGTGGGACTGAGTTGGAATGATGGGATTCACTATATATCATGTGAGGATAGTAATCAAGTCACACATAGTTATCAAATGAGAAACTCTCCCTTTATCAATCTAGCCATTATGGGGAGGTGATAATTGTATTAGTTTATTATTGTAGATGGACCGGGATTATAGATTTAGGAATCAGTTTGTATCTCGTGATGATCAAGATCATTCCACACATAGTTCAGGATGTGTTGTGTAGTTTTATGTCATGTAGAAAGGATATTGATCATGTTGTTTATGCTCATGTGAAAAGGACTCATTCTGTGCCTTTTACAATATTTCATTGAGGGTCATGATTGGACATTCCTATACTTTCATGACTTATTAATGCCGGTAATCCCTTAATTCAATTCCTAAGATCATGTGAGAAATGTTCGGTGTGAGAAAAAAGGAATATAAAGGGTTTCTATCATAATACAAAGGATGTTTAGGGAAAACCCAAGGTATTTTGTATCATGAAGTGGTTGTACCATGATAAAGGATCAATGTGTCCCTTTATAGACCATTTAAAAATGATAATAAATGTGTACATTTCTATAGATGGCCCATGCAGTTTAATGTCAAGGGTTATGGAATGTTTTTACTCTATAACATAATGTGTTCAAGACAATGGATATTGTGTAGTTTTAATTTTTTCTTCTAGGAATTATAAAATGACTTACACTGATATGGATACCCATTTCATGATAGCTATGGAAATTATTTCTTGAGAAATATCACACTGGTGGGAGTGTAACATTCTCCCCATTCATTGTGTCCAATGTATTGGATCCATTATGATAGACCGTATGGATGATGTAAGGCCCCTCCCCCATGGGTTTGAATTTTGGTGGATTATTCCCTAGTATCACTGAGGTTCTGAGAGCCATCACCAGGTCTCCATGGATGAATGAAGGTGAACTTTCTTATTAAAAGATCATGTGATCCCACTCTAGTGGACCTCTAAGTTCTATAATGTAGGAAACCTTCTCTCATCGAGCCACTATATTTCATCCATGATCTTTTGTGACTTCTCATCATCAGAGAGATTTTTTAAAATGTATATTTGGAGAAAGGGAGGATATAATTATATGGGTTCCACTACCTAAATCCCACACATAAATTAGAATAGTGTTTCCAATGTGGCAGAATGCATGGTGTTATGGTAAGCCAATAAAGAACATATAATCTTTTCTATCCAAAAAATTGTTATCCTTATTCAGGATTTTGTGTATAATATTTGATAGAGTCTTATTAAATCCTCTATATATTCAATTTCCATATCATGATAGCAAGATGAGTGATTGGACTTGATATTTTACTATTGGAACATTCTATTCATCTCTGTAGACTAGAACTAGGTGTCACTATCCATCAATATTGTGTGAGGGACCTCTATCCTAGTGATGATACGAGACTTCATGAAGTTGATTCCATTCTTTTTCCTGAATTTCATGGGTGGTATTGTCTCAAATTATTTGGAAAATAAGTCTTTAGTAGTAATATTGTACTAAAACTACTTAGTTGTGGCTGGGGGATATGTTCCCACAACATCCATTCCAAAAACTGTAAATGGGATGGAATATTTTGTTCTACTTAGAAATTTTATGGGATGATGGTTGGTATTTGAATGGATCTTAAGAACATGAAATTTCATGGTGAATTCCACAAAATATTCTATCATGGTCTTCATGTTATATCCCTAACTCTGGGTTTGATGGGAGAGCTTGGCCCTAGATTGATGGGCAACACAAGAGCCTAAATGTAATTCTTCCTTGGTGGTGAAAATATCTTCTTTTTCTATGCATATGAGGAGGATTCCATTAAATCCTTGTTTGTAGTGGACTTTATGGCCATTTTTTCATCCATTAGAGTGATGTTTTATACATAGTGCTGAATATATCCCCTTCATGATCGGTCTGTTGGATGTGTCTTATTTTTAAGATAACCAATTATGGGATTCATCCATCCAAGTGATGTCATTGGTTTATCTCTCTCTCAGGAGGTGATTAAATGATTGATTTATCCCCTATCACATACAATAATTGATGACACTTTTGTTTGACGTGTGATACATAATATTTCTTTCTTTAGGTCAAGATCAGAAAGGATAGTGGCTCCATTGGCCAGCGCATCGACATGATCATTCTGTTATGAGGGAGAATGATGCAAAGTGGGATCTAAAGTGAACTATTTTATCAGTCCCCTAACATTTCTAGTGGGGGGGGGGGATTTCTTCCATCATGATAGAAAATTTCCCATTGATCTACTTTAACACCAATTATGAGCCCCCCAATTTCGATCCCCCTTTGATATTTAAGTGGGTTGTCTGTAGTTGTAGGGCTTGTTCTAACTGAGTGACGAGGTCTTCAAATTTGGCCTCAATATTTTTTATCATTGAAATAGTGAGAAAGTGTAGGGATGAACTTATTTTTCTAGATTTTAAAATAAAATCTTTAGGACTACCCAATTGATCTTCGGGTTCTCCCTTCTTATGATGATAGGACCTGAGGAGGTTCCATCAAAACACATCTCCCATGTCCAAGGAGTCTCATGAGAATCAAATATTTCCTCATTTCGAAGTTCTTTATCACTTGGTGTATTTTATTTGGCAATATGTGTTGTGAGGAAATCATCCAGGTATTTTCCATTGATCGAAATCTATGATACAAACGGAATTTTGTATTGCTACAGATGAATTCCCATCAAACCAAGAACACAGTCAATATAGGGAGGCCAATGATGTACTTGAGTGGATCAGTATGAGGTTCTTGATGGACTACATGGTGCTTCATGTAATGGGTTTCCTTTTTCACGCAAAAGATGAGTGTAAAGACGTTTTTATCAACATCATGACATTTAGTATCAGTACCTCGAATCATCCAGCTAAGGTAGTGGACAATATTATCAATCCTCGTTTAATTTTTCAATTGAAGGAGGGTTCCCAATGGGTGCACCATGGTGGCCACATATAAGATTATTGCCCTACCTTACACAAGAGTCATGAAAACATGTGGGTGAAGGTGGTAATACTTGAGACTCTTAAAGGATTCTGGGTAGCCATCATCCCATTGATCAGTAATTCCTTTTCACCATTAGCCGGGTAACGGGGAGTGATTTGTTGTCCATGTTGGGTACGAATCAATGAATGCAGGAAAGTTTCCCTTGGATCCCCCTCATCTATTTGAGATTCTATGGGTGAAATTTCTATAATAGAACATATATTTTCTGGGTGAACCTCAATTTCATGATGGTTTACCAACAAGCCAAGGAATTGTCCTTATGTTACCCTAAAAGTGCATTTTAGCAGATTGAACATTAGATTATGTCATCACAAATTCTATAATATTGTTCTAATTTATGTGAAGTGATCACATTGTTGTCATTATTTACCAATATGGTCATTCTCATAGAATTTGGACATTTTTTCCTGGAATGGATTAATGTTTTTATACAAGGAATGTTTGTACATAGCACCAGAATTATTTAACCCAAAGGTTATTACCAGATAGAATAAGATCCCCTAAGGCTCTCTGAAGGAAGTGCCTTCCTCGTCTTCTAGGACTATCTTGATTTTATTATAACCCAAACACCAATCCACGAAGGCATGTTCTTTTTGGCCAATAATTCTTGTATCAGTAGTTATATGATCATTAATGGGAAATCATTTTTTGGGCAATGCTGATAAAGGACTCTAAAATCAACGAAGACCCAAATATTCATATTATTTGTCCTGAAAGGGATTGTGTTGGTGTTACAATTCTCTTAAAAAGTTAGATTGGATCTACTTGTAAAATTTTCATCTACATTGGTGGAATGAGAATGGTGCATCCTTCTAGCTTCCAGCCTGAAGATTCAATGTTCATTGGGTAGTCCAAGATTGTGTATAGCCACATTTGGATTCAGTCTAGGTATTTCCATATAGTTCCAAGTGAACACATATCAGTTCATATTTATAAATTAAATTTACATATCTTTCTCTTCTAGGGGCATGGAGGTACTAATCAAAGTATGTCACAAGTCTTCTTTTATTCCCATATTTTTCGTATGGATACCATATATGGTGGTGGACATGCCTTCCTCAAATATGGGATGGTCGTTTATGAGTCTATCGTCCCTTTATTACATCTCTTAGTTCATGGGGATGATTTTTGGTGAAGATGGAAATATTACGGATTCTATATCACTATCAGGGTGGGTAAGGCCATGAGAAGAGACAGTTTCATCCTATTCTTCTTGAGCCATTATATAGAGAAGCTGGAGAGGATTTTATTTTAATTAGTCATTGAGGAATGGGTGGCTTGGACCTCTTGTACTAGATATGTTACCTCTCCCAGATTTATGTCGAGTACATAGTCTCTCTCAAGCAAATTCCATGGATTCATAGTGCCAGTCTGCAATACAATTTGGGTTGAAACCTATATATTATAATTCACCATTGTTTTATTCCCTCCCCTCTTATAGAAATAGGATTTAGAAATTGTGGATCAATATGTTACAACGAGATATCTATTAGTATGATTAAATATCCCTCAATGGGGTTCTTCAGAAACTAATGTATTGTTGAAGGTAACACCATGTGGCTATAGAGACATGGCCTTCAGAGTAGGAAAATATATGTGGTGTTTTTTTGGATACCCATAATCACAGTTTTATATGAATGGCCCCCAAAATGAGTACAGAGTGTGATTTTCCCAATAGGTTTTGGGTCATTCTTATCGTACCTTTCAATGGTTCATATTTATAGGATATAGGTCCCCTTAGTTGTATCACAAATGTCATGGGGTTCAAACCAAGATGAAATTGACCCCAGAGCCATTGTCAATGTTATCCAATTGGATGTTCACATTATTGATTCTACCCAAAATATACATTTCTCTGATGTTCCCCTTGATAATCACTCCTTGATACTTGGATAAAATTACATCTATATGTAACACATGCGGGATCTAGAGGACTTTGATGAGTTCCTCCATGTATTATTTTGAAATATGGTGCTCTTCCATGGTAGTGATCTTGGATGGAGAAAAAATCTAGCTACTTCTTAATGTCATAATTTTGAGCCAGAGGTCAGGACCTCCTGTTGTCAGTTATCTCCATGAAATGTAGCATAGGAATTGAGGCATTTGAGGATGATGGTCCTGGTTCTTTTGAAGAGGGTTTTGAAAGTATCAAATTACACTGGTGTGGGTCACTCTATCCTTCCCCATTGTCTAGGATGATCATATTATCTAACCCCCACTATGCATCCTTGTAAGCCAATTGGGTGTGGATGACTAATTGCGGGTTTTGAGACACCTCTATGACTTTGATGGGTTTAATAGAGTGTTTTCCCATGGTAATCATTTGCATATATTTACCATGTGGGGAATTGACCAAAATATTGGGTCTCAGCATTCCCATAGTGTCCCATGAATCCTTATTTCTTGGGCATGTGGCCTCCTATTCCATGGTTATATGTAGGGAACGTGTATTTTGAAGCATGTCCATCATCATATAAGGGGTCCAATAGGATTTTCATTTTGACAAAACTATATAAGAGCTCTTCATCGGATGGGGATCCCCTTTTGTGGGGTAGTAGCCATGCTTCTAATGTTGTAGGGATGAAAACTGCAAGGGTCATATCTCGTATTGTAGAAAAATATGATCATTCCACTTATATTCCTTCCAGTTTTTGGTGGTCCTGACTACCTCTAGGTGGAAATTAATCTTTCTTCTTATTATTTCATGGATCTATTTCATGTCTTCACAACTAGATTTTAGTGTGGCATGAGCTTGATCAACTTTTTTTCTAGTCATCCAATTTTCAATATTTTGTGCACGCCTTGCCGGATCTTTTTATCTTCCATTTTATTCTTATGAATAAGAAATGGTTATATTGGCCAATATCACTAGGGATTTATCTTGTGCCCCCTATCCATAATTGAAAATCCATGAAGGTTTTATTTGATGTAGAAGAAGTCATGGATATTTTGGCCCAGCCTTCTATGTTATGGAAAATAGTCAGGATGGATAGTGAGGTTGACCTCATCAGGCTTCAAAGACTATGGATGCTTGAAAATTTTATTATTAAAGGATACTAAGATATAATAAGGGATTTATTCAGTCCAAAATGATTTTGAATTGTGTATCCATTCCTCAAATCCCAAGTGAACCTAATTTAAAAATTTTTTTGGCCGGGGGTGATTCTGTGGTTTTCACCGCTCAAAAAAAGGTTATGGGGATTATATGACTACCTAAGTGCTTTGATGGGAACTATTGGTGGATTGATAGTGGAATATTTAGCTTATATATGAACTATACTTATCCCTTATACTGAGGGCATGAGTTGTGATTTGGATCAGATTTTCTGAATGGATTCATATAAATGTTGATCAGTTTCTATGAACTCATGTTATCCTCATGGATACATCATCACAACCAAGGTGTCTAAAAATCAACCATGATATTTATAGAAAAGAGTTATAGTAGTATCTATTGTGAGAGAGGGATAATGAGTGAGTTTTCTAAACCTTTCCACCTCACTACAATTTCGGACACCCTCTCATTTTCAAGTTTCTTATAGTTAGGTAAAAATTGTAGTTTTCCTCAGTGTGGAGATGAAATTTTAAAGTAACTATACCAGTACATTGATAAGGAATGATAAATTGGTGATGGAATGTAGATTTTATCTTCATGTTTTGGGGTATTTTTTCATATAGTATAACATCATTTGGTACATCCATTTTTCATTCAATTTATCACCATGTGGTAAGGACATATTTGTTTTCCATTTTTAATGTTATGTGACCATGAAATTTTCATTTGATTTTAATGTCATGTGAATAGGGATTTCTTCCATGATGTTTATCATAATGAAGTAAGGATGTACACCCATGAAGTTTAATGTCTAGTGGTAAGGAAATACTCTTGTGTAGTCTACTATCTTGTGTTAATGAAGTGGGAACTGATGTGATTTTCTTGCATGATATATTATGAACACAAGTAAGTCATATATAGATCTGGATTGTTTTTAGGAAACTATATATTTTGTGACTTTTTTTATGAAGATGGGGTGAATTTATTTTCAGTTTTTACAGTTTGGACTAGTATTGGAGATTTTGAAATCACTACATATAACATGATGAAATGAGTAAAGACATATAGAGTTCATGAAATCCCATGAATTTTAACATCATGAGATGATAATGAAGATAAATTGACATGAGTGAACAAAAATGTCATTGTTTGGATGAATGGTGGAACTCCGGGTGTCACTAATTGTCTCAAGAAAATGTTAATCAAGCCACATAATGTTCAAAAGTTCCATGTAGTTTAATATTATGTGATGCGGATGTGGGTCTCCCAATGTGAAATTGTGGTATTGAAATTGGGCCCATAAATGTAATTCTAGGTGTTACTATGTATCCCATGGTGGTGGGAAGAAATTCACACATAGTTCTAAAGGGAGTAACTTTCATAGGTTTGGAACATATGTAATGAGGGGGATTTCTTATACTTACCTTTTTTGATTGGGACTAAGTTAGAAAGCTAGGCTTCCCTATATATCTTGTTATGATAGTAATCAAGTCACACATAGTTATCCAATGTGAAATTCTCTCTTCATCGTTCTAGCCATTATGGGGAGGTGGGTATTGTTTTAATTTTTTATTGTAGCTGGACAGGGATTACAGATTTAGAAATTAGTGTGTATCTCATGATGATCAAGATCATTCCACACGTAGTTCATGATATTTTGTGTGTTTTTATGTCATGTTGAAAGGAAATTGATCATGTAGTTTAAGGTCATGTGAAAAGGACTCATTGTGTTCCTTTTACACTATTTCATTGAGGGTCATGAGTGAACTATCATATACATTCATGCCTTATTATTGCTGGTAATCCCTTAATGCAATTTCTATACTCACATGAGAAATGCTCGGTGTGAGAAACAAGGAATATAATGGTTTTCTATAACAATACAAATGAATTTCATTGTGAAATAGAGGTATTTTGTATCATTTAGTTGTTGTACCAAGTTATAGGATCAAGGTGTCCCTAAATAGCTCGTTTAAAAATAATAATAAATCCATACATATATATATATGGCCCATGCATTTTAACGTCATGAGGTATGGAATATTTGTACAGTTTAATGTAATGTGTTCATGAAAATGGATATTGTGTAGTTTTAATTCTTGCTTCTAGGAATTATAAATTAACTTACACTAATATGGATGCCCATTTCATGATAGCTATGATAATTATTTCTTGAGAAATATCACATTAGTGGGAGTTTAACACACTCCCCATCCATTGTGTCCAATTTGTAGGACTCATTATGATAGACCTTATGAATTATGTAAGGCCCCTCCCTCATGGGTTCCAGTTTTTGTGGATTATTCCCTAGTTTCACTGAGGTTCTGAAAGCCATCACTGGTTCTCCTTATAGGAAAGAAGGTTAACATTCTTATTAAAAGTTCATGTGATCCAAATCTACTGGACCTTCATGTTCTATAACATGGGGAGCCTTCCCTAATTGAGCCACACAATTTCAACCATTATCTTTTTTTGATTTCTCATCATATGAGAGATTTATGAAAATGGATATTTAGTTAAAGGGAAGATATAATTAAATGGGTAACACTACCTCGGTCCCATATAAAAATTAAAATGTTGTTTTCAATGTGGTTGTATGCATGGTGTTACGGTTATCCCGTAAAGAACATTGAATCTTTTATGGCCAATAATTGTTATCCATATTCATTATTTTGTGTAT
The DNA here is from genome assembly GCA_963277665.1 of Viscum album. NCBI lineage: Eukaryota > Viridiplantae > Streptophyta > Magnoliopsida > Santalales > Viscaceae > Viscum > Viscum album. Next base: position 124,499,648 of record OY728128.1, read on the forward strand.
CGTATTCGATAGCATCTTATTAAATCTTATATATATTCTATTTACACATCATGATAGAAAGATGAGTGATTGGACATGATATTTTACTATTCAAAAATTATATTCATCAATTTAGAATAGAACTTGGTGTTGTTGTCCATTAATATTGTGTGAGGGACTTCGAACCCGATGATAATATGAGAATTCACAAAGTTGATTCCATTCTTTTTCCATAATTTCATGGGGGGAATTGGATCAAATCATATGGAAAAGAATACTATAGTATTAAGGTTGTACTAAAACTACTTGGTTATGGCTGGGGGATATTTTCCCACAACATCAATTCCAAAAATAGTAAAGGGAAAGGAGTATTTAGTGGTATTTAGAAATTTTATTGGGTGATGGATGATGTTTGCATGGATCTGAAACACATGAAATTTCATAGTGAATTCTACGATGTCTTATATCATGGTCTTCAAGTAATATCATTGTATCTAAATTTTATGAGAGGTATTTGTCCTAGATTGATGGGAACCAAAAGAGGCTAAATGTAATTCTTTCATGGCGGTGAGAATATCTACTTCTTATATTCATATGAGGTGGACTCTATAAATTCCTTCATTGTAGAGGACATTGTGGTTATTTTTTCATCCATTAGAGTGATGTTGTATAAATAGTGTTGAATTTATCCCCATATGGATCAGTCTGTTGGGAGAATCATATTTTGAAGATGACCGATTATGGGATTCATCCATCAAGGGGTGGTCATTGGTTCATCACTCTCTCAGGTGGTGTTTACAAGAATAACTTATCCCCTATCACATACAATAATTGATGAGACTATTATTTAACATGTGATACAGAATATTTCATCTTTTAGATCAAGATCAGAGAGGATAGTGGCTCCACTAGCTAGTGCATCTTCATGATCATTCTGTTATCCTTGAGAATGATGCAATTGGGATCTAAAGGGAATGATTCCATCAGTCCCATAACATATCCAGTGAGGGGGGAATTTCTTTCATCATGATGAAATATTTTCCATTGATATACTTTCTCACAAATTCTAAGTCCCCCAATTCAGAGTCCCCATTGATATTTAGGTGGGATATCTGTAATAGTAGGGCTTGTTCAAACCTACTGATGAGGTCTTGATATTCATCCCTAATATTTTTTTTCATTAAAATAATAAGAAATTATAGGGAAGAACTTCTTTTTCTAGAGATACAAATAAAATCCTTAGAACAACCTGATTAATATTTGGGTTCTCTCTTCTTATGATGATAAGACCCCAGGAGGATCTATCAAAACATCTATCCCATGTCCAAGGAGTATCATGGGAACAAAATATCTCCTCACGTGGAAGATATTCATCTTATAGTGTATTTTCTTGGGCATTATGCACTATCTAGAAATCATCTAAGGATTTCCCTTTCACAAATATCTACGATAAAAAATAAATGTTTTATTGCTATAGATGAATTCACATTATGACAAGAACCCCATCAACATTGGGAGGCCCAGGATGTACTTGAGTTGATCAGTATGATAGACCAGATAGACTTTAAGTTGCTTTAAGTAATGAGTTATCTTTTTCACTTAGAAAATGATTGTAATGATGTTTTTCTCAACCTCATGGCTTCTATTAGCAGTACCTTGAATCATCCACCTAAGGTAGTGGAGAATATTCTCACTCCCTGCATCATTTTTGTATTGGAGGAGGGTTCCGAGTGGTGCACTATGGTGGCCACATATAAGATGACTGGCTTAACATACACTAGAGGAATGAAATCTAGTGGGTTCAGGTGGTACTGCATGAGACTCTCAAAGGCTTCTTGGTAGCCATTATCTAATTGATAGGTAATTCCCTTAATTATTAGCCTGGTAAAGGGGAGTGATTTGCTGGCCATGTTGGATAAGAATAAATAAATGTTGGCAAGGATCCCTTGGATCCCCATCATCTATGTGAGATTATTTGGGTGAATGGTCTAAAATAGAACAAGTATTTTCTACGTGAACATTAATTTCATGATGGTTTACCAACCAGCCAAGGAATTTTCATTATGTTACCCTTAAAGTGAATTTTAGAAGATTCAATAGTAGACTGTGTCATCATAACTTCACTAATATTGATTGAATATATGTGAATCGATCACATTGGTGTTAGGATTTACCAATAAGTTCATTGACATAACATTTGGATATCCTTCCTAGGAATGTCTTAAAGTTGTTTTGCATGGCATGTTGGTATGTTGCACCAGAATTATTTAACCCAAAGGGTATTACCTGATAGAATAAGATCCCCTAAGTCTCTGTGAAGGATGTTTCTTCCTCATATTCTAGTGAAATCTTGATATTATTATAACCCAAATACCTATCCATGAAGGTATATTCTTTTAATCCAATAGATATGTTTATCAATAGTTCAATGGTAAGTAATGGGAAATCATTCTTTCGGAAATGCCGATTAAGGTCTCTAAAATAAATGAAGACCCATATCTTCCTATTATTTTTCATGAAAGGGATTATGTTGGTATTACAATTATCTTAACAAGATAGATTTTATGAAATTTTTAAATTCATATACAAATTGGTGGGATGAGAATGGTGTGACCTTCTAGCATATACCTTGAAGATTCAATAGGTTACGAAGGGTGAGCTATCAGTCTGATGACTTATCCCTAAATGGGATACATCAGAAACTAATGGAATGTGGAAGGTAACACCAAGTGGCTATGGGAAATGGCCTTCAGAGTAGGAAATTATATGTGGTGTCTTTTTGGATAACCATAATCACAATTTTATATGAATGGTCCCCAAACTAAGCTTAGAGTTTTCTTTTCCCAAGAGGTTTCTGGTCATGCTTATCATACCCTTCAAAGGTTCCACTTCATAGGAGATAAGTACCCTTTATTGTCTCCTAAATGTTGTAGGATTCAAAAAAAGATGAAATTGATCCTAGATCAATTATCAATGAGATCACTTTGGATGTTGACATTATTGAATTTACCCGAAATATACATGGTATTAATGTTCCCTTGGATAGTCACTCCCTGATGCATTGCTAAAATGACTTCTATATCAAACACATGTGGGATATAGGGGACGTTAATGATTTCCTCCATGTGTTCTTTTGAAATATTGATATCATACATGGTTGAGATCTTGGTTGGGGATACTACCAGCTATTTAAGAATGTCATTATTTTGAGCCAGTGTTCGGGACCTTGTGTTGCCGGTTATCTCCTTGAAATGCAGCTCAAGAAAGGAGGCATTTTAGGAGGATCGTCCTGGTGCTTTTGCAGAGGTTGTGAAAGTATCTACTTCAACTATTGTAGGTCACTCTATCATTCCCATTATCTTCATTCATCAAAAAATCTCACCCCCACTAAGCGTCCATGTAAAACAATTGGGTGTGGAAAAAGGATAGAGGGTTCTGAAACACCTCAATGACTTTTATGGGTTTGATAGAGTGCTTTCTCATGGGTATCATCTGCATATATTTCCCATGTGGGGAATTGATGAAAATATTGGGTCCGACCATTCCCATGGTGTCCCATATATCCTTATTTCTTGTGTATGTGGACTCCTATTCCAAAGTTATATGTAGGGAGCCTATATTTTGAGGCATGTTCATCATCAGATAAGGGATCCATAAACTATATCACTTTGAAAAAACTGTATACGCGCTCTTCATCCAATTGGTATCCCCTTTTGTGGGGTGGCACCCATGCTTCAAATGTTGTAGGGAAGAAAAGTGAAAGTGTCATATCTTGCATGGGAGAAGAATTTAATATTTATTTTTCTATTCCTTCCAGTTTTGGGTGGTCATGACCTCCTCTAAGAGGCACTTCTTCTGTCTTCTTATTAGTGGGTGGATCTATTTCCTATCTTCACCAATAGATTTCAGTATGGCAGAAGCATGATCAATTTTTCTTCAAGACATCCAATTTTAAATCTTTTGTCCACACCTAGTCAGATGTTTTTCTCATATATAATATTTTTATGACTAGAAAATGGTTGTAATGGCCACCATATATAGGGAGTTATCTAGAACCCCAGATCTATAATTGAAAATTCCAAGAAGGGTGTATTTGAGGAAGAAGAAGATATCCTGGATATTATGACCTAGCCTCCTATGTTACGGAAAATATTCAAGAAGGTTAGTGAGGTTGAACTCATCATACTTCCCAGACTATAGAAGAATGAAAAGATTATTGTCCATGTCTACCAATATATAATCATGGATGTATTCATTAAAAAATTAGTATGACTTGTGCATCCATTGCTCAAATCCTGAGGGACCCTAATTTATCAATGTTTCTGAACGAGGGGTGATTCTGTTGTAATCCCCCCTTAGTAGGAGGGTGTGGGGATTATGTTCCTACTTAGGTGATTGGATGCGCACTACTGGTGGATTGAGAGTGACATGTGTAGATTCTACTTGACCTAACATTATCCCCTATACCTAGGGAATGAGTTGGTATTTGATTCATATTTTCTGAATTGATTCTTCTAAATATTGGTTAGTTTCTATGAACGCACTTAATCATCTACGATATATCATCGCAACCAAGGTTTATTCAACTCATCCATGATATTTTTAGAAAATATTTCCAGTAGTTTCTATTTTGAGAGAGGGATAATGAGTGGGTGTGCTAAGCCTTTGCACCCCACTATGACATCATACACCCTCTCATTTTCATGTTTCTTGTAGTTTTTATGTCGAAAATTGTTGTCTTCCTCAGTGTGGAGATGAAATTATAAAGGAACTATTGGTAATGGTCTCCCAACCTGAAACGGATCATGTTGGAAGACTAGTTTATGAAAATATGGTTGGACCTATCAGATTCTGTGCGAAACACATCATCTCGGTTGCCTCCTCTTGATCTTGAGGGGCCATCATTGGCCCATATTATGAAATGAATTGTGTGAGATTTTTTCAGGGTCGCCTACACCATTAAATCTCGAGAAAATATTACTATCTAAGATTGGTGAATGTGAGGTATCTTCTACCCATTCATGATACATCTTCTTCTCTGGATGCATGGGCACAAGTCTCCCTTTTATGGATTCCATTCGTGTAGCCAGGGAATCAATGATGTTATTTAGCTTTGGGGGAACTATTTTCTCACTAGTCTCACATCCACGTGGAGTAAGAAAGCATCAATATAGTGGAACTTCCTTAATATCCCCTTGATTATTGATTATTACTAGGAATGACTAATTTTACTAGTAAAGGAGATCCTCTCACCTCAATGGATGTAATTCATAATCATTTCCAAAATCCTCATTTATGTAGACTAAAGACCTTGATCACAAGACACTCTGACACTCATATGCCACTTTTCCTAGAGGATTGTCTCTTATTGTCAGAGGGATATTTTCCTCATCCTAATGATGATACCCAGTGTGGATATTTCCTCTAAGTATCTCCTCATTCAGATATTGGAGAGTTTATATTTCACTAACATATTTTGAAAACTATTCATATATTGTATGAACCTAAAATCCACTGGACAGTGATCAGTATGTAGCTACACCCTTCCCTTTTTCAGTGGAAGTTTTCTATTGGATAGGCGACATCTCATTATTCAAAGATTGTAGATTCTAGAGCCCTCTCTGGTTACGGGTCCATGCATCCATTGTTGGTGGATCCAGATCAGCCTCCTCTTAGGGTAGAGTTCACGGGTTACGACCACCTATGTTTGAATCATGATCCAAAACTTATTCCATATTTATAAAGATAGAATTTATTGAGGCATATCATGAAATGGGGTTCATTCCATTACATTGAACATAGTAGTATGATTCTACACTACCCTCATCAGGTCATTATTCAAACCCTTGTCCATATTGGTCCATTTTGGATTGTGAAACCAGAGGGGTCTGACCAATTTTTTCAGACATTCCTCCTATATAGGTATGTGAGTAATTAATTTTAATTATTTTATATTCATTATTTCCAAACCGGCCCCGACCATCAATGGTCTTTCTTGCGGTTAGAGGAATGGGTTGGGTGATTACTATTGACTTTTCCCTCCCAACCAGGAGAAGACTTATTTTAGGGAACCAAAGTTTGACATACATGGACATTATATTTCTTTTGCAGAATATTGAATACATGTCACCAAAAAAATTATCAAAGACTGTATTAATTTAGTCCCTTTGGAAACTCAAAAAGTAATCTTTTAATCATGGTGAAAGATCTCCAACATCTCCCATAAAGATCTTCCCCTTTTGTTTCCCCACCTAAATCCATTCTTTATATTCGGGGAAAATAAAACACAAAATGGGTGAGCTCAAACACTCAGTAAGGGTAAACATGGAGAACATAAAACAAACAATAATCATTTGAACGTAAAAACCTGAACAAAAAGTTTAAGCATCGAAATATTGATTCATGAAATAAATCTTGGTTGTACGTAAGGCATAGATCATAAAAGAATATTAACTATGATAGAATAGAATAAGAATAAAACATGTAATTTTATGAAACCTTTAAGCACATAATATGATTTCCATAGTAGCTAAGGTAGTTTTTCCAAGACCATCATAGTGGACGAACTCCATTATTGAACTGGGTTTACATGTCGTTCCAGCCATGTATTACTAAACCAGATTAACCTACCATTCTATATATGTCTATCTCATGACTTATAAATCATCACGTAATGCATTAGAGAGAGATATAGGTCCCACCCATCTCATAATTAAACCATTGATACATGTGCCACCAAAATATAAATCATTCATCATACCATAACCCAAGAAATAAAATGGATTTCTTTAACATCATTACATCATTACATAATCAACAAAAAGTTAAATGGACTTCATTAAAAAGTACATCCATCGTAAACATAATAAAAAACATAACCCTATTTAAATAGAATCATATTATATGGAAAATAATTTTTTATAACCCAAATTATCTTAGTTATTGAGGAAAATCTTCCTTCTTCTTCAAAAACATTTTTTTTCAAAATGTCATGCAATTTTAAATGAAAAAAAAGTTAATTGAAAATAAACTTGAAAACATGTAAAGGATGCTTCATGAAAATAATGATTTATGAAAGCGTAAAAATAAGTTAATTCCAAATAAGTTTAGAAAATCATTCTTGTCGTAATTTTAATTGAAAATTCAAAAATAATCTTGTATGGTAAATAAAATAAATATTCCTTCCATACCACATAGTAAATGTAAAAAATGGGAAAAACAACATTAAACATACATGGATGAATAGTAAAAATTTTATGAAAACAATTTTATAAAACATGGACATGGATGATAAACCTATCCCTAGAAAATACTTACGTATAAAAAATCTCAGTTAAAAATGAGATTGCAAAATTATCCCTAACCTTAGGCCCAATTTCTTCCGTGTGTGTCTGAAACTCCTCTTACTCGACGTTCCTCCTTTAAACATTTTCTTAGGGCACTATAGCTAGTAATTTTATAATTATAGAACCTCTAGAATGTAATTATGGTAGTTGAGAAGAGAAATGGATAGGGGTTGGTACATATTAAAGGCTTAAAATGGAGTTAAGAGTAATGGGAAGAGGTGCCCATTTATAAGATAAGAGAGGGGAGCTTTAGGAATGTTCCAAATTATTAATTTATTATAAATTAAAATTTAATTTAAAATGATAAAAAATTTATTTAATTCCAAGATAATGTAATTTTTGTTTGAATACCCATCATACAATAATTTTTCAGAGGTTTAGAATTATTTTTTATCCTTATCCTTTTGGTTTTATCCATATTTTACCATTTTTAATATTACTGTGATTTCATGCTATTTAAACATTGGGGGTTAATGTATTTATCATATCTTGTCAAATGAACTAAAAAAAGTTATTTATGAAATATTTAGACTTATATTAACCATTTGGCCAGTTCATAGACTTTTATGAATTTAATGTCATTTAATAAAATATTTTATTTTATAAGTTGTGAATTATGTCAATTTTGGATTCTATTCATACATGAAATTTTTAAAAATTCATAAAAACATATTTCATTTGAAAATAAGGCATTAACCAAGACATAATATGTCAATATCATCCAAAAATTCGTGGATGACATCAAAATAAAAAATTATATTTGATTTAATTTTTATAAATTCGTTTATTTGAATCCTTTATTAATTAAGCAATAATTATTTCTTCCTTGTGTCATAATTAAATTTATTTATTTAATTTACAAAAAATTAAAATAAAAAAGAATAATATAGAATTTTTTTTATATTTCTAATGACTATTTATAGTGGAATAGATCAATTATATAACCACTTATAAAAATTATTTTAGTAAAAGATATATGTTTAGTTTACATTTTCCTTAACATTAAATTTAATGTAATTAAATTCCATTTTCACATAAAATAGGCTCAATGAGGTCCCAAAATCTTCCCAAGGATGCTCACTATTTTATATGTATCATCCAATAGGGTTAAGAAACGTGTTAGGTTAATTATTATCTTATTTTTTACCATTATTTACTAGATTTAACCTCAACCATGGTAAATATAATATTTAATGAAGTTACTATTAATAATGTCTAAAAATAAAAGTTACCTATTTAGAAAATTTTTACCTCCTGATTCCAAATATGAAATCCATTTTTCCAAATTCCAAACACATACATTTCAGTAATGAATTTAAAATTAATCCCGTTGTTGATAAAATGGGTTTTAAAAGTTACAACATTACAAAGGATTGAAATGGATTTATATATGAATTCAATGTCAAATAAATGCTAATGAAATACATTATATTAAATGGTAAAAATATATTATATTAATACTTTAAAACCATTTAATACTATAGTTTAACTAGTTATATTATCTTGATGAAATTTTTTTTTTTAAGTAAAATATAGCTTATTTTTACTATTGAACAAAATATGAAAGTTATCAGAAAAATATCAAAAATTTATCTGACATAAATTTTTAAACCCTGATTCAAAATAAGAAGTTTTTTTTAAATTGAACTTATAAATTGGTCAAAAATTATTTTTAAAATGGGTGGTCTATTAAAATGTGATGAAACTGCATTTTTTAATAATACTTCCTTTATCTGAGAAATTGATTTTGTTCTCATACCTTGTTCTAGAAAATGTGTCAGATGAATGATAATGTTATAAATTTAAAATTGTGGTTAATACTATTCATAACAGATAGTTCAAAATAATATAATAATAGTATATTATTGTTTAGTGAAACTCGGTATCGCGTACAACACAAATTATCGTGGAAGGCTATTCTTGTGTGTAACACAATCCTAGTCAGTGTTTCATTTAGTGAAATCTTCCATTGGTATTTCACATATCATAATCAAATATTATTTCATGGAACGCAATTTGTACTATCTGTTTTTTGAAATTAATTCTATCAAAAGAACTTTAAATTGCGTGCAACACAATACAAGAATAGTGTTGTGTATACTGAATGCCAATATAGTGTTGCATATAGCACAAGGTAATCTTTGTGTAATGTAAAACAGAATAAATGAAAGGAATTAAAAAAAATCTATCTCATTAAATCTCATGGTGTTATACTAATTCCATCTATCATGATGAAAATTCTCCCAGTGTTGAGGAATGGGGGTTATTCAGGGCATAAATTGGCATTGACTGGTCCTATTGTTGAGTATCCAATGGTTTCAGTCAAGGATTTGACAATTCCTAGGGTGACCATTAAAATATAAATGCCCACAAATCAATAGGATGGGGAGATTTAGAATCACTATTTATTTCCTTAGGACCCTATCTCGGGATGATGAACATGTATATGGTGATTCAGATATCAGTTCCCCCATCCTAGTGGGATGGGGTTTGCATCAAGCTACTGAGGATATGTCTTGAATCCTCTATGGAATTGAGGATTTGAGGGGTGGAGGTGGTAGAAGATATTCCACTAGCATATGTGCGTGAGTCTTCTTCTAGAGGGATGTTATGAAGGTTGGTATTGTAGCCTTTTTGATGTGGTATAACTGTATTTCGTAGGAGTAGGGCACGATGGTAGCCCCTGACGAGAACCATTCCATAAGGGAAGTTTCCTGAGTGATCGAAACTTTTGTGTCATTTTATGAAATTCATTCGCATTTCTTCGAGGGCCCTACATTGATGTCCTGTTAGCTATCCAATCCCACTCTTCATGATGTGTGGTAGTCATTGAAGTAGGAGATTTCCATTTTTGTGACCAATTGTCCCAATTGTTAACTAGTCCCCTAACATCATAATAGGATATGACATTACAACATGTTGTATCAAAGTAGGTATATTGTTCAAGGGGTGAAACAAATTCTAATTATCTATAATATCACCATCCTTGAATACAAACACATTATGTGGAATTAGAGATCACATGTTAAATAGTCCAGATGGAATGGAGGCAAGAGTATTGTGGGTTTTGGCAGTTCCTTTCCAGTTTAGGATCCAAGGAAATAGAGATACTGGCTTGGTCTCACTGACAACTATGTATATTTATTTTTTTAAGTTGACACTCATATATTTATAAGAGATATGTCTAGACTTATGCAACTGATTAGAGACCCACTTATTTGGGAATAGATAAGGCATGAAATCTTTTTCCATCAAATCTAGGATCTCATATATAGAAGAAATGATGGTCTAGAACATGATGGCGAGTTTTTTCAGGTCATTCTCTCCATATGAAATATTAGCCTCCTCCTCATCAGAATTACATGCCTCCATCTGGTCATACCATATAATATCTTCTGAGGGTCGCATGTTGAGTGGAATGGAGTAAAACCAGAATTTGACGGGGGAACCATATTCAGTAGACCCCGAGTTTTTGAGAACCCCTCAATACGAAGGTGTTGGTGTATCAGAAACAATTATATATAACGGTGTTTAGGAAAGGGTAGGATTTATTTATTAAGGTGGATATCACCACGGTGAAGTAGAACACAGTGGATGTTAGGTGTAGAGTCTCTGTGATCAATATCCATACTACCATGATGAATAATGTTGTGGTAATGATCATCTTTTACATTAGTTGAAGAGTTTAAAACCTTTTTGGAGTATGTAATGCATCATAAATGGCCTCAAGTATAGTAATATAAATCATATTTGGAATATGGGGCCCGATCTACCTCAGGGATGGAATATGATGACATGGAATTCAAAATTATTTAGGGATATGTCCCTTCTACATAGAGGTTTTGGGAATCTTCTTATAACCTTATAGCGATGTGGGAATATTCACCTGCTACAAAGAAGATGTGGGAATATGCCAATAAGCTATATCATTATTGTTAAAAATATGAACCTATTTGTAGGAGTGTTCCATTATCACTTGGTGGGCCTCAGTTAAGAGGAGTGTACGAGCATGGTCATGATACATTGGGATATTCCGCTAGAATTTAGTGGTAGAAATATGATCTTACCCCCAGGCATGTGCCACTCTAACCTTGTGAACCCTAGTTGGAACATGAATATAAGCCTAATAAGAATATACATTCTCCTTTAGAATATAGAGATGAACATTCAAAATGGGAGAATGGATATGTTCCACTGCATGTGTTTCTTTATAATAGTGTAGGTGATATCTTTCATTGGTGGAAGTATGAATATACCTCTAGCTTCTATGATCTGCTAGAATATTCATAGTAGATTAATTGATAGAAAAATTAACTTTTCCTGATTATTGTTCCATTCTAAATTGGTCATTCCCATCTATAAACAAAGATACTTACCTTATTTTGGGAATTTTTAATATTCCATGAGACTTATTTGATAAGAATATGAGGTTATCTAGAGGCTTGTTCCCCTCTCACATAGTTTTCCCTTGATTGAAGGAGGACATGAATTTGATCCTAGGTATTTGGATTACGCCACAAAACATTTTCAACATGCATGTTACCATGTCTTGAAGCATGTTATACTTTCACCTGGTCAACCCCAATTAGAATGGGTTTATGAGCATAATCTGATGCCTCATTATTTATCATAATATGTTGATAATCCTCCAGAATGGGATCTTGAATGTATACTTTCTTCAATACAACCACTTGGTATAAAGGATTAGTGTATTGTGATTCCTTGGTTGTAGGGATAGGAGAATGTGTATGTATCTTTATCTGGAATAGTGTTGGAATATGTCAGTAGTGTTCTTCATATATTGCTAAAATATATTGGAATTTTAGCAAAGTGTTTATAGGGATATAATCCTGCATATTTTATGTCTCTGTTATACCTTAGTATATGACATTGATTGATCTAGGAATATGTGCACACTTATGTCCCCCTTGTGACAAAGGAGTATTCAAAATGCCTTCAAGCATAGGGGCATGGATATGTGCCTCTCCAATATCTTCTGTGGGAATATTCACACAAACATGTTTCAAGTGAGTAGGAATATGAGTATACTCACTAGTTACCACAAGGATATACCGATAAACTTAGTCAGTGGGAGTGGGAATATGAACCCCCCTTTGGGTATCGAAAACTATCCATTTCTGAAGTGTATTCCTTACTCACATTTCACGGGTGTAAGAGGTGGGAGAAGGTCATTTTTTACCCTCAGCAGGAAACTGGTGTGTACTAGAAGGACGACATTTGTGACATTGGTTCCATGGTTCCCTTCTCGGTGGCACCTAAACTAGAAGGGATCCGTATTTGGATTCATGATCAGCCTTTGTTATATACAAATGGTGGCGGTATTCATGCTCCTGGGATATGTTTACGAAGTGATATATTTTTGCGACAATGGATACTAGCTTAGATGAATCATTCCCTAGGTGATGTAGACATCCTAGTGGATATTTTTGGAGAACATCATGAGAAACTTCTAGATTCCTGATTGTACCATGTCCGTGGTACTCCCAGACCATCTTGTTCTCCAAAAAACAATGGAGTTACCGATCATATAAATTCATTTTATTTTTTGAGGGGGTTTCATCCATATGTTATTTACAAGAATGATTGTTGGATTATAAATAAATTGGCTCAAATCAGTCTTCTAAGAGTAGTAGTTGTAGTTTTATAGATGAAAATGAACAAGGTTACTGATTCGTGAAATATCTAGGCACAATATTCACAATCAGATATGAATGGTTAATAGAATTTTCCTTTTATTCCCTATTCCTTCATTCCAATCATTTGGAATTTTCAAAACACTGATGGACTTATTTCATGAGAACCTTATTTAAAGAGTATCATTTATAGGATCATTTTTTTCTTACTGATCTGTTTGTAAAGGGTAAGAAAAACAATGTGACATGAGACACAATTATCTTCTCTATTGAGAGATTCACTATGGGATTTCCATCTTTTTGTGTATAATTTGAAAAATAAATAGATTGCTGGATAATAACACAATCATTTTTAGAGAGATTCACATCAGTTTCACCGTTTTTTTCATATGTTGTGAAAGTGAAATGGCCAGACACATAATCAGAAATCAATTTTTATTTCAGATATTCTCATCAGGTTCACCATTTTTGTTTCCTTGTGAAATGTGGTGATGTGGATTGATTTTTCCCACATGTTTTTTTATAATGAAGTGGATTAAGGTCTTATTCATTAAATTGAATATGGTTTTCTATTTTATTGTCTTCCTTAGAAACACCCAATGATTCCCCCATTTGTAACTAGATATAGAAATGAATTCCAGAGGCTTATGATCACCTTGTATTTCAGAGCCGATCACAGATAGGGACTCACATTGGTTGAGAGGGTGGGAGTTTGGGATAATCACACCCTTTGGGTGTGGGGGGACTATTTCCTACTCCATGACACTCTTATGTCTTTATGATATGTACGTGAATCTCTTCATAATTGGGATATGGGAAAAATTATCCTAAAAGTACTAGTATAGGTTAAGTCTCTCTCTTTATACAAATAATGGGGGTATCATCTATGTATCCATCATTATGTATGTAAATTTCACTATTAATTTCCAACAATGGAGAACTGCTCATTTGTTGAAGCTGTATTACCAAGATCCTCAGAATTTTTTTACCATGAATGGAGGTGGATAATATTATGAGGATGGGTTTGAGCCATTAATAGACATCCTACATATCCTTTCTCTTTCTGGAATCAAAACCCACATAGTTAATTAGACCCATGTAGTTTAACATCTTTTGAAATGGACATATTTGAGTGCTCTGATGCATTGTGTATACACGATCGAGTCCCTTGGAGATGTCCTATGTATCCTTATTATAGAGAGAATCAGTGTTTTCATAGTTCAATTTTTTTCTCATTCTAGTGATGGATGAGGAAGAGTGATCATCCCATGGGAATTAGCCAATGGTTTAGGTGTCAAAAATATCAGAAGACTAAAACCAAAGTGGGTGCTTATCTGTGATCATACCTTAATAACACATCCTATTTATCCGGATTATGGTGGGAATCAGAGTTATCCTAGATTAGTCATTCCATTAGGGGTGGCCCATGGTCGATGAGATTTTTTTAGGGGAATATATCAAGCCACTCATTTGGGGTTTCATGCTTCCATCTTCCATGTAGGTGGACATTAATGATGTGAATTATATGACTATTTCAACTCCCTATGTGAATGTGAGCTTTGATCTATGTGAGAAACAAGGGATTACATGTAATCATTCTCACTACACACTGTTGTGAGTATTATGCACTATAGAAACCCTAAGATGATTTTTTATAGATATTTGGACCTATGGAGGTGTCCTACGTATCCAGGTTATAACAATAATTAGATTCATCGTAGTTTAGTTGATTGGGTCTTGCACAATAAAGTTTCCATTTTCATTATAGATACACTGAATACAGTTCAAATGATTCATGAAACACCTAAATCGTACATGAGTTATGATCATTGTGAAAAAAAAGGGATGGAATGCAATCAATGACCTGACCTGGGTATGTCGGACTTATGTGATGGGACTTAACAAGGAAAATTAATATGGGGCTCAAACCTATGGGTTGTGTCTTATATATTCTATTTATGGAAGAAATCAGTGCCTTAATATTCTCATTGATTTGGTGTTACACAATGATTTCACCCTTATAATTGAGGCATATTATATTATGTCATTGGCCGAGCCTTACACTCTGAGGTTTCCCTATTGATCAAGTCTTACTCACTGATGAAAGAAAATTTCATCAAGTATGGGGATTCCCTTGTAACCTAGCTTATTCCTACACATGGTGTTACATAAACTAGTCGAATTTTCATGAAGACATCAAAAGACCTGACTTTCTTGTCTAGAGGGTCTCGCAAAACCCAGATAACTTTCTCTGATGTCATCATAAGAGTAGGATAACACATATGGAGAGTATCATGATAGTCAATAAAACTTGTCTCTAATGGTGTCTCGTGTCCTGGTCGACATGTGTAGTGGGAATCACATGTCCTAGATGACATATTTGTTGGGTATCATCGGTATTGGAGGACATAGATGTAGGGTTTCATGAGAGGTAGTTCGTATGAAAGGGTCCAACTATGAGACTTGTATGACATGATCAAAATCTGTTATAAGAGTCAAAAATATGTAGCTGATGGGAATTTCATGGCAACGGTGATGAGCCTGAAGGGATTAAAATGACTAAAGTGGTTCACTCAGGGGATACATGTGGAATAATCTAACTTGTTTAGATGACTTCACATGGACCAAAAACCATGCCAAAGTAGCATCGTGAGATCTACATGACATGTCCTTGTGTTGTCATTTGTTTTAGATGGATCATGTGAAGCGCATGAGGGTAAAGAAACATGTTTTAGTTTAATACTTCAACATTTATTCTTTGTTCTATCCCATAAATTGAGAATGTATTAGATTCATTCACTGGTACTCTATTTTATGTCACACACGATCTCATAGAAGTGTGTGATTTTCCTCACATTTCCTGCCATAAGTCCTTCACATGATCTATGAGTGATTATGTGATGTGATTTATGCATGGTTCATGATTTCTCTAGCTATTCGCTGGTATATTACCCAATAGACGAATTTCCAATCATCAGATCATCTTATAAAAAACATCCATTCTGGTTCATGGGTTTGTCGATGTTTCTAGATGTGAAAAATAACACTTTTTTCTTTTTGGATAGAGTGGGGGGTTTACAGGCCTCACAACCACGATTGTTCTCCATTTTCAGTGGAATATCCCACGAAAGTACATGATTTTGTCGGTGAAGGAATTATGTGTTGCACATACTTGTGATTATCTATCATGGGTAACACCAAGGGTGTTTCTTAATTTTTAGAGAACATTTATTTCTCCCATCCATGTTTCACTTATTTGATTATATCCTATTAATGGGGACTTGTTTGATCATTCTGACATGTTGAAAGAATTCCTTATTGTAATATTAACAAAACCAAGGGCCATTACAAGATTAGGGCACTTGTTGAAAGGTGTTCATGTGATCTCAAATGACTTGTCCTGGACGTTTAGTTAGACATGGATGGATTTTCGAGAGTCTTCATGATATCTGGGTGAAATTTCCAAGAGTATTGAGAGACTATGCTGTGTACTTCATCATCGCATGATAATTTTGTTTTACCAAGCAAAGCTCCCACATCCTCTACATTTATATTTTCTTTTTTCTATTTTTCATTGTTTGTTCATCAAGGAAGATTTCATAGAAAATTTCGAATACAATTACTCTTCCTCTTGATGCTGCATCATGCGGCCAATAATGGTCCTATAGAGATGTGCATGTATTTTATGGACCAATCTATCTATTTTTCCTTGATGAGCCAAACGGGGTGTGTGGGGTTTCGTGAATATAGCCGAGGCCATTTTCATAAATAGTATGACAATTAAATGGGCTTCTGTGGGACTAGGTGGACATATCATTAGTGACTAGTGGTGTCTTTCGGATCATCAACATTGTGTAACTTGGATTTTAAAACCACGAGTATCTCCCACTTCCTCTTCTTTCATTTCCTTTTCTTATTCTACATGGTTAGGGGTCTAACGATTCAACTGGAATATTTTCAAATAAATTTTCCATTCTCATCAGTGATGTGTCACATTATCTTTATGACGGTTAGAGTCCTCCTACTTTTGGACATTTTCCCACCTTTTCAAAGTATTTTTGGATGGGTTTTCAGAAACTCACCAATGACAACCCAAATGGAATGGGGGAGTTTATCCGACTGCTAACACATGACTATGTGATGTATAAAGTCTCTTTGTGACAGAAGAAGGTGTTTTCAAGATGGTATTCACGAGACATGCTGCAGAATATCTATTACACCCAGTTCCTTCATGTGAATCAATGATAGTCAAGTGATTATCGTTCATTTTAAGGCTTACTTGATCCATGTTCTTCAGCCACCTCCACCTTCCATTTCTTTTTTTGGGAAATAATACCCATATTTAGGTATGAATTCCATTGTAAATTTTTTTAGGATCAATTGGTTGGCATCCAGAATGATATAAACAAAATATTTTCCTACAATGCTTTCAATTTTCTAAGGTTAAAAGGTTTATTCATGCTAATTGAAGTGTTATAGATGTTCATACATCAAAGGATTTTCTAGATCATGAATTGTGTTTCTTTCCATATTAGAAATTATCACTGTGTAACTACAAATGTATGGTCACAATACATTATTTTCATGTGTTGTTGATATTAATTATTTCAATTTTATGGAGATATATTCACTATAATAATATTATGACATTTTTAAGAGAAAAAGGAAATTGATTTATTCATAAAAAATTTATTAAATATATTTTATGGTTTTTTTAATCCAAGAATTTAACAGTGAACAGTACTTTGGAAATCTATAGGAAAATTTTTAATTTTTTTAACCTCAAAAAATTTATATTTTTTTGTGATATTTATAGATTAAAAATTATTTGATTGATCAATATGAAATATTTATGATATTTAATTTCTTTAGATTATAATTCCATTAATACCTTTAAGTTCTCCAAGTCAAATTAAATGTGTAGTTCTAAAAGAGAAAATAATGATATTTTATAATAAAAAATATTTTTTAACATGATAAAAATTATATAAAAAATATATATCTATCTAATGGAAATGGATAGGGTTGAATAAATAAAATATGTCTCATTTATGGTTCATTTACCTTTTTCATTAATTATCATGACCCCTAAAGAGAAAAAACATTTATACCTCGTTAATTACAAAATGGTCTGACATGGGGTTATAACAATGTCATAATGGTAAAAAATAATCAAAAAATGTCCAGATTTTAATGCATGATAATATATAGAATGATATTAATCCTATATTTGTATAAGTTCAAAATTTACCTAGTTTTTCTTGGAAATGAATTTATATTAATTTAATCTATTATGTAATTCCATGACTTCCCCTTTCCATGTTTATAAACGTTAACCTCCACACCTCTATTCATCACACCTTTTGCACACTCTAGCTCAAGAAAAACCAACCCAAGTGTCTACACAATAAAACTCTATAAATTATAGGGGTCCGTATGTATATGAAATATCAAACATATGTAGATTAAGGTGTTAGCCAAATAGGATGTTTGAGGTGAATGTAAAAGTCCTAACATACCTATTTTAGGTATGTTTCTTCTAACAAATAAATAAAAATATTCTTTATTCCTGTAGAAATAATAAAATAAATATTTGACATCTATTTATATTTTAATATGATTATGTTACAACATTTCTTATTCACCTTCTTCATCCTATGACAAATAAAAACATCGCCCATGTGTATTTGTGGATTTCCACCTCTAAGAAGTCATATGTCTCATTTTCCTTCACTAAAACTCATAAATAAATTTTCAGATTGATTTAATTTATAGATATAATATAAAATTTCAATTTTACATTCTATAAATATAATTTATGAACTACTATTTTATAATTCCGTCCATTCAAAAATGCTAATTCCATTCATTCATATGTGTGGACTACCACCTCTACGAATCGATGTGATTCATTTTTTATCACCACATCACTATGATTATATATACATATATATGTTTATTCAAAGAGATAATATGATACTTATCATATAATAATCATTATGTAAATACAAACAAATAATTACCTTTTTTCCCACATGATCATTGAGAAATTTAAATGTTACTAATGCGTATGTATGACCTTTTGTCTCCATGATTGTAATAAAATACATTTTTCATAACAGCTATTAATGGTTTTTTTGATTTTTTTAATAAATAATGATTATTATGTCATTATTATTATTTTAGATATTATATATTAAATAATTATTTGACCATAGTTACCATACCCATGTTATCTGGGGTATTTGAGAAAAATATCATCAAAACATCTTACATTAACATAAATAATTATGTAATTGAATTTAACATGAAAAAAAATAAAAAGAATAATAAACCTTAAGCTGGTTTTGAGAACGAAAATAATTAACATATGTTTAGGATTCATGATGATAAATAGCATACATAACAAGTCTAACTGAATGTAAGATACACTTTACCAAAAACCATTTTTTCTAAAATATTTTAATGTTTTTTTCTAAATTCATTCCTTCCATGTCCAAATTATAACAATTGATGTATTCATTTAATTATGTGGACTTTAATTAATTATAAATTACATTTTATATTCCTATTGATTTTGTTTTTGATGTTTTAAAAATGAAAATTTTTATGGAATGCTTTCACATTCATAATTTAAATCCAAAATAAATGTATTTTTTAATGTACTGGGTCCAAAAAACATTTTACATTGATGATATACATTAAGTTTATATACAATACAAATATTCCTTTTTTTCAAATAAACCAATTCCTCATTTTCTGGTATTTTAGTTTTGAAAATCTGTTATTAAAATTAAGGGTTATTTAAATGTATGAAAATGTTTTTCTTTTGGGTTCAAAAGTTTTTTTAATGAATGTATGATGAAATGTTTCATGATAAAATGGTTTATTCCTAATATGGTACATGAGTATTATAGACGATTATAGAGATCATGTTTAGATTATTTGATGGGTGAGCCTAATATATCCTATATGATGGGAGATCTCGATACAACTTATACAATGGGTGAGTTTGATATATCTCTCCAATGCATTCTGTAATGTTCATTGGTTTCCAAGGGAATTAGGGAGTCACTCTATATGGTTTCTCTTATATATTTAATTTGGATTTAGCTATTTCTAAAACTACTAAACAAAGGTAATAAATATGATTCCCAATGTTTCAAAAATGGGTTTCTATTGAATTTATGAGGGTTTTAAATGATTTCTATCAGAAAAAATCCTGTTTATATCATGTGGATATGATTTATTTCCCACCCTCAAAGAATATATTGGAAAATGTAAAAAATTTATGGTGTTTTCTATTTTTTAGTATACTAATTTATTTCAAACATTATGTACATAACTAGGATTATGGTTCTTATCTCATGTTTTTAAATGTTTTTCATAGGGTTTAAGGATGATTAAGAACATATAATAAGTTAGGATTAATTTCATGAATATTATTCCGTAAAATGTAAATATATTCCATTTTAAGAGGATTATATTTTTAGAAGAATGCATATCGAGTAGATGTGCCATTAATTTTAATATATGGGGTTTTTATGGAAGAGATATGATCTATTTAACTAAAACTAAAATCCATAAATATTATTGGGAATTAAACAAACTGAATTCTATTCTAAATAATTTTTGTTATGTAATGATTATGGGTGTATCCTTATAGTTATTATCACAGGAATTGTTTATATAACATTAGTTGTTAAGATAGTATTAATGGATTCCATTGAAGATTCCTTATTTATGGTTATTTTTAAATGATATACCATTTTATGGTTATTATATTTCATCATGTACCCTAGTTCAGTTTATAATCATTTTCTGTATAGGAAATAGCAAAGATGATGTATGTAGTCATCATGAAGGTAATGTTCGTCTGGATCAACCAAATAGAATAGTTGTAATTGGATCTAAATTTTTTTATATTAATGTCTTAGTTAATGCAAGATATAAATTGTGGTGGTGTCTAGGTTTGAGAACAACCAGGTTCCGAACATAGAAGAATGTCAATAGTTGGCCATTTCATCGAATATCACTCTCTGAGTATTGGATGAAGCACATATCTTATAGTATCCAAATGAGAGATCAGTGTGCTACAAATGGTATTTAAATTCACGATATCTTTTTAAAATAAAAATGATACTCATTACATTTATCATTTTAAAGGTAAAGCCAATCAATATTGGTATTTGGTTAAGAATATTTGAGATATATGAGAATGAAACCATGGAATATGATAGATTTATAAATCATTTTATAGAGAAATAATTACATAATGTTGTTTGAATTATAATGTAGAAAAAATTAACAGAAATTAGCTAAAATGAGGAATATTTAATATCCACATATATAGGGAATTTTCAATATTTATGATGAATTCAATGAATTTTAATCAGGACCTTCAGAATTATATTTATAAATTTAACTCATCAATGAGTCCATGTATATAAATAGATTTATCTATATGAGATTTTTAATGATATAAGAAATTTCCTCATTTGAATATGAATGTGGAGATAAAGTTTCAATGTAGTAATAAAACTTGAGGTGATAAGAGTAAGATGTGTTAATGGTGGAATGAAATGGAGAAGCTTTCAATTTATAAATATTAATGAAATCCCCCAACATGTTCAATGATCTATGTAAAAAAAATTCCGGGATTTTTTACGAACCCTGGATAGTTTTTCCTTTATATAATGTTTGGTCCTAGGGATCATGTCAATAAATAAAATATTACTGAAAAACCAATAACAGGGTAAGAGATAAAAAATAATTGTGAAATGTTTTAATATCAATGAATATGGAAATTATGTTAATGTGTGTTTTAAAATAGTTACACTGAATAGAAATAATGAATATCAAAATCAAATGGGTGTGGAAAAAATAGTTGATACTACTAAGGTTTCTGTTGGGGAATCTAATAAAGTGTTGAAAGGTACAATAATTTTATATTCAAATTATGTGAATACTATATTTTACTCTTGATCATTAAATTATGTTGGTTGGAGTGGATACTCAAGAGGTGGGTGAATTGAGTTCCAATTAAAATTTCAGTTAAAAACTTTTCGGATTAAAATCCCCCAAATTAGAACAGCCCAGTCAATTAAGGCAATAGGGATATAGGTGAGTTATTGTTTAATAGGGTTTTCAAAGGTTGATTACTCCTCAGTTGAATCAGTATGAGAACTAATTCGAATTTTGAAATAGGTTTACTAAACAACTCAGATATACACACTAACCAAAACTAACTATTAGAGTGAATGTAAAAACAGATCTCTGTATTTGAAAATATAAGCACAGCGGATAGATGTTAAACAGAGTAAATCAAAGATGAACACAACAAATTTAAACAAGAGGTTCAGTCTTAAGTCAAGATCCAGTCCTCTCCACTTAGTGATCACCTGCCACTAAGCAATTATATTAATAGTGATACACAGCCTGTATCGGTCTTTACAACAGCTTTCACAAACTGTCCAGGTTTTCCAACCTCTACCACAGTTCTACGTGGGTAAATAAACTTCCAAGACACACCAAGATTATTCCACAGTTATACGTGGGAAACAAATGTAAGAATAGTTTGGTATGGGGATTTTCAGTATCCCTCAGTTCAAGCACAAAAGTCAGTGTTTGTAACACATACACACTGCTCACAAATGTAAAGTAATTAAACAGAGTAGAGCTACAGATAGTGGGAATGAGTTTAGTATGCTATGTTGTGTTGGAAGATCAGCTCTGGACTTGTTGTAATGAGTGATATGAAGATTTGGTCTTTCTATGCAAGTTGTCTCCAAAACAGAGTGTCACAACTTCCAGGTTATGTCTTCCAGATTTTGAGAAAATTATCTTCTAGGATTCAAAATCTCTTTGCAGCACACTACTATAGATTGTAGAAGGTTCTTTTTCAATAGATCTTCACGAAGCTCTTGTTCTTTAGGATTAGTGCTTGAGAGTTCCCTTCTTCTTTCCAGTATGTTTGGGGCCTCTTCTATTTTTGTGTCTATCTTCTATGTCTTTTATATAGTGTCTTGTTTTTGTGTTTTGTTGTCTAGTAGGGGCCAATAAGAGAAATGTTTCAACCAAGTTTGGTCTTCCTCGTACATCGTACTATCTCCTAATATCCTTGAAAATAACATTAAATAATGTCAGGTGCATTAATTTGTCCAGACATGACCGTTATAATAGTATTAATAAAACAGGTAAAGAAAAGAATAGAATATCATTAGACTGGTAGCAGAAGCATGTCACACAGTAGACTTCAATCTCTACAACTGCGGACTTAATCAGTAGACTATTCACCTGAGGGCTTCAATAGTGGTCTTTCCAACTGTGAACTGCAGTCTTTCCAATTGTGAACTGTAGTCTTTTAATGGTAGCTGTTTATTCATTGTAATAGTGGATCCTCATTAGTGAACTCCATCGATAGGCTCAACAGTAGACCTTTAACAGCAATCTTCTAATTTTTAGTTCTGTAACATCAGACTACTTCAACAGTAACCTTTCCAACTGCAGACATGAACAGAGAATTTCACAATAGAATACTTGAGAAAGAGTCTGAAAGTGGACTTCTAGTAGAAGCCTTGTTACAACAGTGACCTTATGATAGTAACTCTTTATCTGTGAGCTTTGATAAGTAAATCATCAGTAGTTTTGTGACAGTAACCTTGTACCGGTAGCTTCCAACAGTGACTATAAATCTTCAACGGTGATCTTCTAGAAACAGTGACTTAAGGTGATAGTAAGCTATAACGGCGACTTTGAACAGAAGGATCTTACCAGTAGCCTTTAACAGTGAACTTATATTTCGATAAATATGGACTATAAGTTGATGCAGCAAAGTCATGAGTCTTAAGAATATATATTGTTGAGAATAAGATAATTGTATATGTAGATTAAAAGGATTAAAGACCGACTTAATATAATATTATCAATATTTAAACATGATTTGTGATTATTAAAACAGGTGAGTCCAACAATCTACCCCTTTTTGATAATCACAAATTATGTCAGTATGTATTAAAATATATCAAGTATCAGAGATTAATAAGCACAATATTTTGAGAGTTAGCACAGTATTTTCATATCAGTTTCTCAATTAGCACAGTAAGCACATTATTTCTCCCCCTTTGTGATTTGAAAAAATAAAAACAAATGAGAGAAAAACTGAGAAGGCTTATATTAATAACACAATACATTTCATGACAAAAAATAATACAGATTCCCTATCAAAAGACATAAACAGACTCAATCCTCAGAATCCATAGTAAGGGGCCCTTCCCTTTGGAAGAAGAAGATGGAGAAGAAGCTTGTGGATCAGTAGGTTTAGGAATGGCTGTATCAATGACTGGAGGGGAAGCAACAGAAGTTCCTGTGGGTATTTAGTGGGTATATTTCTGAGGAATCAGTGGATTATGGATTCTGATAGCTTCAGCAGGAGACATGATGGAAGAATAACCACTGGTTTGAGATGTAGGTAAGGCTGGAGGGATAATGATAGGGGTGCAGTCCACAAGAAGAAAGGGGAGAAGAAGGTTTCTGAAATCCATAATAATGCTTCCTCCTATTTCCATGGCAAATAAAAAATCATCTTTATTCTCCAAAAATTTATCCAAAGTAGGGGCTAATTCTCGCAGCTTGCTGACCTGCTCCCTGAATTCCTGAGTCACTGGAGGGAACTTCATATTTTCTATCAAGAGATTGAAATGGTTGGTCATTTGATGCTTGGTATAGACCTTCTCCATGTAGGCATCCACCTTATTCTTAATAGCCTCTTGAGAAGCAGTAGCTGCCCGTAGGTGATCACGAACAAAACTGCTGACTTCCCTTGTGGTAGCAAGTATCTGAGTATCAGAGGTTCCACCGGTAATGGCCTTATCCAACTCTTCCTGGATCACAGTTCTGATCTGGTCAATGTTCACATAGGAGCTAGATGAGGGAAGGGGTTTTACCGAGAAAGCTACTGTCTCTTTGAAAGACTGTGTCAAATTACTAACCACCTTCTGAACAAGTGCATATTGACTGTTCAAATGTTATTTGATTGATGTCTTAAAAGCCTCAAATACTTCCACAAACTGCTTGACTACTTCTTTGATATATCTAATTTCAGCATTCACTTGGGTTTGAGAACTGTTCATGGCAGTCAATGAAGCAATTGATTGTCTTAGAGAAATCACAACTCTTGTCCAAATATCAATTTGAGTATGGCATACTTTGACTTCATCCATCATTTCCTTCACTGGACTAGTCACAACACATCCCATATATAGCTGCAGGGATTGCTCCACACTCCTCATCACTTCAACCAGGCTTTTCTTCAAATATTCCACTGAATCTCTCAGTGCTTCTTTCATTTCGGCCTTTAAGGACTCAAGGTCCTCCTTGGTTGCTAAATTGATAGCCACAACAGGAAGGATAAATGAATCCCTTTGGGGGTTGTCTTCCTCCTCAGAATCTCTATAATTGAGTCCAAGTACCATATATCCTGGATATGATGACCAACCTTCGATGTCATACAACACAGAAACTGAACCATGATGCTCCCCCTCACTTAGAGTATTCTCCTGAGGAATCTCCTCTAACTATTATACTCAAGGTAACTCCATAACCTCCTCTGCAACTTCAACATATGCAACAACCATTTCCTCGGATATTTCAACTATAGGGTGAGTCCTATCCTTTTCTGAGTCATTAATGACTCTCTCATCAATGGTAGTAGATGTTGCTCCTACTTCCTGATCAGGCACTATATTGTCTGTATTATCAATCAGAGGGATCAAACTGAGCTCTTCTTCTTCATTGTCCTCATCATCTGCTTCAACAGCAGCCTCATTTTCTTCATGAGTAAAATGATCTGATTCGGTAGCCTCATCCTCTTTAGAGGTGTCCTTGAAAACATTCTGATATGCTTCTTCTTCTTCTACAGTGGTCTCAGTATCACTGTCCTTCAAAACAGTCTCTCTCCTTGGTAGTTCTTTTGGGGGCTAGTTGCTACAAAAGCTACAGTCTTTATAGGACTATGAGGTAAATCAGGATCACTCCCATCATTAATGGGGGTGTTCTCTCTTTGAGGGTCCACAACTCCTTCAGCCTCCTCCTCATCAGAATAAACTGGTTCTGGCTCATCAGGCTTCAGGCATGGATATCATTTGTCTTTTGGCCTAGTCGGATGAGTACTAGGGTCAAAATTTTCATACACCTTTCCTTCATCATTCACCCATGTCCTCTTCCAGGGATTCCATCTAATTTTCATGAACTTGCAAATGACCTCGGAGATACAGACATTATTCTTGGCAACTATCATTGCTTCTTGATTTCCAGCCACACCCTTTACCTTTAGCATAATTGAAATAAGCTTGGAATGGAATAAGGCATTGGAATTCGAGCTTGACTTGGTTATATCATCCAATTGTACCATCAGTAACCTACATAGGTTAATCTTCTTTCCATGCTTTAGTAAGTACATCAGGAATATGTCCTGGTACTTCAGTACAACAAAGTCCCCTCTCCTTGGACTAAGAACATGCTGAATGAATTTAAATAAGAGCCTATATTCTCCGTTCATCTCAACTGCAACGATCCTTCTTGATTTTCCATCTCCTATCAGTTCTTTCAGATCTTTTTCATACTGAAAAATAGCATTGTCTGGAGGAGCCACTCCATAGTAGAAATCAAATATTCCTTCACGAGGAACTCTCAAACAGGAAGCCCACGTAGTAGACAAGAAACTAACTTCATTTCCATTGACTCTGGACATTATCATATGCACATCCTCTTCCTCTTCAAACGTTATATATTCGTAGAATTCATTCAAAAGCATTGGGTAGTAAGTTCAATTATTTTTGGCAAAGCATTCGGTACATCCTTGGGCATCTATTACTTTTAGTACTAATGACTTTCTCGACAATATCCATTCTTTACTTAACTCTTTCTTAGAAAAGATTTTTCTCTTGGCCAGATGCGGGTTTACAGGTCCCGGTGGGGTGTTACTGGTGCCACTGGATTTGGCCCGAGTTCTCTTAGGCCTTGGCGCATCCTCATTGACAGTCAGGGGTCGCTTGGTTCTAGCCATAGAGATTGAGAGATGTTCGAGGGATCAGGTGAAGGGTTAGGGTTTAGTAATTTCGAGAGAAAGGTTCAATATTGGGAGAGGAAGGTGGATTGAAATATGTTCATTGCCTTTGATTTTATCATTTAGGGATTAAAAAAAATAGAAATAATAAAAAGAAATAAAACGGTTTGAATTCCCGAAAAAAATAAAAACAAACAGCGAGGTATCCAACAGTGAGATGTATCAGTGAGGTACACCAGTGAGGTGCAACAGTGAGGTATAACAGTAAGGTCCAACTATGAAGTCCACTTGTGAGGGTCAACTGTGAGGTCTAATAGTGAGGTTCGAGTGTGAGGTCTAACAGTGAGGTTCGACTGTGAGGTCTAAGAGTGAGGTTCGACTGTGAGGTCTAACAGTGAGGTTCGACTGTGAGGTTAGACTCTGAGGTCTAACAGTGAGGTCCCCTATGCTGAAATTAATCATACCTAATTCATGTTTGATGTAATTTAACCTCTCATAATTCAAAGTCTTTGTGAATATATCAGCCAATTTTTGTTCAGTGCCAATGAATTCAAGAGTGATATCACCCTTTTGATAATGTTCCCTCAAAAAGTGATGTATCACATCAATATGCATTGTCCTAGCATGAGATACTGGATTTTTGAAAATGTTAATAGCACTTGTATTGTCACACTTTATAGAGACATGTTTAAATTGAAATCCATAGACTAGTAAAGTATGTTTCATCTACATAATTTGAGCACAACAACTACCAGCAGCTTTATACTCAGCTTTGGAAGTAGATAATGCAACAAAATTCTACATCTTACTACACCAAGATACTAGTGACTTGCCTAAAATGTGACATGTCCCAGAGGTTCTTTTTCTATCTAACTTGCAACTGGAAAAATCAGTATCAGAATAACTCAACAAAAAAAATAATTGTCGTTTTGGATAGAATAATCCTATGTTGGGAGTATGTTTGAGATATTTAAAAATTCTTTTCACAGTAGTTAAATGAGACTCGTTTGGATTGGCTTGAAAGTGAGAACACATGCATAAACTAAACATGATGTTAGGTCTACTAGCTGTAAGATAGAGTAGACTCCCTATCATACCTCTGTAGTTGGTTTGATCCACTGGTTCTCTAGCTTCATCTGTATCCAACTTATAGGTGGTACTCATAGGTGTGTCACTACCTTTACTACCATCCAAAGAAAAACATTTTATAAGATCCTTAATATATTTTCATTGATTCAAAACAATTCCATTTTTATTTTGAAAGATCTAAAATCCAAGGAAAAATTTGAGTTCTTCCATTAAACTCATTTCAAACTCATTTTGCATCATTTTTGAAAAATCAACACATAATGAACATTTAGAAGATCCAAATATAATATCATCCACACAAATTTGTACTATCAAAACATCTTTAGAAATCCATTTAATGAAAAGAGTAGGATCAGCTATCCCTTTGTTAAAACCTTTTGAAATAATAACAGAGTTGAGCCTATCATACCATGCTCTTGGAGCTTGTTTTAAGCAATACAATGTTTTAGACAGTTTGAAAACATGATTGGAAAAATGGGGATTTGTAAAACAAGGGGGTTGTTCAACAAACACATCCTCAAGTATGTATCCATTTACAAAATCACTTTTAACATCTATTTGATAATGTTTGAAATTCAGATGAGCTGCATATGCAAGGAGTATCCTAATGGCTTATAGTCTAGATACATGTGCAAAGGTCACCTCATAGTCTATTCCTTCTTCTTGGATATATCCTTGTGCAACTAGCCTAGCTTTATTTCTAACTATATTCCCAGACTCATCTACTTTGTATCTAATCACCCATTTAGTGCCTATGGTTAGGGTGTCCTTGGGTCTTTCCACTAATTCCCAAACATTGTTTCTTTCGAACTGATTTAGTTCTTCTTGCATAGCCATTACCCAAAATTCATCATTGATTACATCATTAATATTTTTGGGTTCAAGATGTGAAAGAAAAGATGGATGTTCAACCTAGTTTCTTAGAGAATCTCTATTTTGTGTTCCACTATTTAAATCGCCCACAACAGCATCTATAGGATGATTCTTGAGTGTCCTAATACCTCTAGGAAGGGTTGAAATAGATTCTTCATAGTTTTCTGTTGGTTCAAAAATAGCAGGTGCAGATTCTAGAAAATTTCTAGAACTGAATACTATTACAGGGGATTCACTATTTTTATCATTAAGGTTCAAATTTGATAAATCTTCCACAAGATTTTCAAGAGAAGCTTTAGGCTCATGTGGATCAGTCTCATCGAATTTGATATGAACTGATTCTTCCACATATTTGGTTTTCTTATTGAACACTCTATAGGCTTTACTTGAAATAGAATAACCCAGGAAAATTACATCATCACTTTTGGGAAAACATTTGTCAAGATTATCTTTAGTATTAAGAATAAAGACTTTGGAACCAAAAACTCTAAAGTAATTAACCTTAGGCTTCCTATTATTCCAAAGTTCATAAGGGATCCTTTTTAGAATTTGTCTAATTAAGACTCTATTAATAATGTAACAAGCTATATTTACAGCTTCAGCCCAAAAATAAATAAGTATGTCATACTCATTAAGCATAGTCCTTGCAATTTCTTGAAGAGCCCTATTTCTTCTTTCTACAACTCCATTTTGTTGGGGTGTCCTAGGGGAAGAAAAGTTTTGACTATAGCCATTATGTGAGAAGTAGGATTCAAACTCATGATTCTAAACCTCATGACCACGATCACTTCTTAGGGTTTTAATCTTAAGACCACTAAGGTTTTCTATAGACTTAGAATATTTGACAAATTAGGAACAAGATTAACTTTTGGGAGCTAGAAAGTATACCCAAGTATACCTAGAAAATTCATCTATAAGAACATAAACATAATGCTTCCCATTTAAACATGAATCTTTTGATGGTCCAAAAAATCCATGTGAACCAACTCAAGTGGTTGAGAAGTTGAGACTTCATTCTTTGGTTTGAAAGAAACTTTGTGTTGTTTTCCCTTTTGATAGGGATTACACAATTTATCATTTCGGAATTCCAATTTAGGTATGTCTCTAACTAAACATTTCTTAGATAGATTCCTAAGTGAGTGCACATTATAGTGTCCTAATCTTCTATTCCACAACCAATATTCTTTATGAAAATCATTTAAAAAAGAAACATTTTGTTTATCTAAGGAGTTTAAATCAATATCATATACATTCTCATTTCTATATGCAGTGAAAACTAATTCATTCTTTGAATTAAAAACATTGCATGAATCATTCTCAAATTTAACATTAAGGCCATCATCACATAACTAATATATGCTAAGTAATTTATACTTTAATCCATCAACAAAAAGTACTTTAGAAATTAATATTGTATCAGGGTTACCAATCTGGCCTAAGCTGATGATTTTTCCTATAGCATTGTCACCAAAGGTGACATGCCCACCATCAACTTTAATTAGACTCTTAAAGAACGAATAGTCTCATATCATATGTCTTGAACATCCAATGTCCAAATACCATAGAGTGTTACAGGAACTCTTTAAACAACTTCACTGCAAAACAGATTAAACATGGGATAATATTGGTAACCAGATCTTCTTGGGTCCAGAAAGGTTATCCAATAAAACATTGGGAACCCATATTTTCATTATAGAATTTCTGAATTCATCAAACATATTTTGAGACATAAATACTTTGTTCAGTCCTTTAGAAAAAAATTTCTCAAAAGATTGTCCAGAATTAGCAGTGAACTGCCCAGATTTTGGAACAAATTTGGTTTTGCTAATGTGTCTCTATCCAGGCTGATATCCTAGACTAGTTGTATTTTTTGGAACAATATGTCTTCCTAGAAATTGTGTCAAGGTATCCTGACCTTCTGTGAACATTTCAATATCCTTTATCAATTGTTCATTAGATAATTTGAGCTGAGTATTATCTTTCAACAATTGAGTATTCTTTTCATTTTCTACACTTAGATCTATTTCTATATTACTATTCAAGGCATGCTGTTTCTTCAATGATTTGTATTTT
Source organism: Viscum album (assembly GCA_963277665.1). NCBI lineage: Eukaryota > Viridiplantae > Streptophyta > Magnoliopsida > Santalales > Viscaceae > Viscum > Viscum album. The sequence goes on from OY728128.1 coordinate 124,530,727, forward strand.
TCTTTTAGTTCATTGCAGGTATCTTCTAGTACGTTGCAATATTCAAATAGTTCATCCTTAGACATATTTTCATCATTATCTGAGTCACTGTTATTTTCAGAATAATAATCATTTAGAATAGGGGAAACAAGTACCTCAGATATGTTAGTCATGAAGCGCATGTTGGCATGCTTATTTTCAGAGTCAGTAGCTTCTGATTCACTTGTGCTGTCTTCCAAAGCACTCCAGGTTGATTTCATGGCTTTCTTGTACTTCTTGTCCTTATAATCATATTTCGTTTTTAATTTTAACTTCGGACAGTCATCCTTGATGTGTCCTTTCATCTTTCATTCATAACAGACTATATCATCTTCCTTATCAGATTTCTTCCAATCCTTCTTCCACTTACCTTGTTGATCATACTTACCCTTGTAGTTTGGCTTTCTAAAAAACATTTTCTTCTTATAGAACCTCTTAAATTATCTAGCTGTTTGGGCCATTTCTTCATCACTGTCTGAATCTGAATCATCACTAGTTGAACATACAGTAGGTACATGTATTTTCTCCTTGTATTTAATCTTAGAGGCAGTAGACTTCAATGCTACAGATTTTCTTTTGGGTTAATCATCTTCTTCTTTGTTCACCTTCAATTCCTCTTCATACATCATTTTTTACCAATCAATTTCTTAACCGGTAGCTTTCTGATGTCACATGACTCTGGGATAGACCCTGAAGTGCCTCTCCACCTGTCAGGCAAACATCTCAATTTTCTCATGATCTGCTCCTTTTCTGGAACAACTTTTCCCAGTGAACTCATGGTGTTGACAATCTCATTGAACCTGGGATACATATCATAAATGGGTTCATTAGGTCTCATTTTAAAATTATCATATTTAATAGTATATGTATTTAATCTCATTTCCTTCACATTGGTTGTTCCTTCATGAGAAACAACCAAGGTGTCCCAGATTTCATGAGCTATTTTACATGCAGAAATTCGGTTAAATTCCTCATCTCCTAAAGAGAAGTAAAGGGAAATCATAGCTTTACAGTTATTATTATAGTCAGACATTGTCGCATCATCCCAGGTAGATCTAGTAGTTTTGGGAATTTCATATTGTGATTCTATAGCAGACCAAATATCAAAACCAATACTTTCCAAATGAATTTTCATTTTAATATTCCATTGACCATAATTCACACCATTAAATAAAGGTGTCCTGTTAGTAGCAGCACCTTATAGTCTATTGTACATAACTAGATTTTAGAAAATATTTTAATGAGAGAAAATTTAGAACTAACAGAAATTTATGATATTTATGTAAAACAAAAATCACAGTTTGAAAACAGAGAGTTTGAAAACCTTTTATTTATAAATATGAATGAAACCTCTGATAACAAATATTGGTCGGATTGGATACTCAAGAGGGGGGTGAATTGAGTTCCAATTAAAATTTCTGTTAAAAACTTTTAGGATTAAAATCCCACAAATTAGAATAGCCCAGTCAATTAAGGCTGTAGATATATAAGTGAGTTATTGTTTAACAGGTTTCTCAAAGGTTGATTACTCCTCAGTTGAATCAGTATTAAAACTAATTCGACTTTTGAAACAGGTTTACTAAACAACTCAGATATACACACTAACTAGAACTAACTCTCAGAGTGAATGTAAAAACAGATTTTTGTCTTTGAAAAAATAAGCACAACAGATAGATGTTAAATAGAGTAAATCAATGATGAACACATCAAAATTAAACAACAGGTTCAGTCTTAAGTCAAGACCTAGTCCTCTCCACTTGGTGATCACCTGCCACCAAGCAATTATATTAAAAGTGATACACATCCTGCATCGGGATTTACAACAACTTTCACAAACTGTCCAGGATTTTGAACATATACCACAGTTATAAATGGGTAAATAAACTTCCAAGCCGCACCAGGCTTCTTCCACAGTTATATGTGGGAAAAATGTAAGAATAGTTTGGTATGGGGATTTTCAGTATCCCTCAGTTCAAGCACAAAAGTCAGTGTGTGTAACACATAGACACTGCTCACAAATGTAAAGTAATTAAACACAGTAGAGATAAAGATATTGGGAATGAGTTTAGAATGCTATGTTATATTGGAAGATTAGCTCTGGACTTGTTGTAATATGTGATATGAAGATTTGGCCTTTCTATCTATGTTTTCTCCAAAACAGAGTGTTGCAACTTCCATGTTATGACTTCCAGATTTCGAGATAACCAGCTTCTAGGATTCAAAAACTCATTGTAGCACGCTACTACAGATTGTAGAAGGTTCTTTTTCAATAGATCTTCGTGAAGCTCTTGTTCTTTTGGATTATTTCTTGAGAGTTCCCTTCTTTTTTCCAGTATGTTCGGGGTCTCTTCTGCTTTTGTGTCTCTCTTCTGTGTCTTTTATATAGTCTCTTGTTTTTGTGTTTTGTTATCTAGTAGGGGACGAAAAGAGAATTGTTTCAACCCTGTGTGGTCTTCCTCGTACATCATACTGTCTCCTGATATCCCTGCAAATAACATTAAATAATGTCAGGTGCATTAATTTGTCCATACATGACTGTTATAATATTATTAATAAAATAGGTAAAGAAAAGAATAGAATATCATTAGACTAGTATCAGATGCATGTCACACGGTAGACTTCAATCTCTACAACTGTTGACTTCCTCGATAGACTATTCAGCAGAGGGCTTCAACTATGGTCTTTCCAACTATGAACTGTAGTCTTTCCCGTTGTGAACTGTAGTCTTTTAACGGTAGCTGTTTATTCTTTGTAATAGTGGATCCTCATCAGTGAACTCCATCGGTAGGCTCAATAGTAGACCTTTAATAGTAAGCTTCTAATTGTTAGTTCTGTAACATGAGGATACTTCAACAGTAACCTTTCCAACTGCAGATTTGAACAGAGAATTTCTCAACCGAAGACTTGATAAGGAGTCTGATAGTTGACTTCTAGCAGAAGCCTTGTTATAGTAGTGACCTTCTGACAGTAACTCTTTATCTGTGAGATTTGATAAGTAGATCATCAGTAGGTTTTTGACAGTAACTGTGTACTAGTAGATTCCAACAGTGACTGTAAATCATCAACGGTGATCTTCTAGCAACAGTGAATTAAGGTGATAGTAAGCTATAACGGTGACTTTGAACAGAAGGATCTTACGAGTAGCCTTTAACAGTGAACTTATATTTAGATAAATATGGAATGTATGTTGATGCAGCAAAGTCATGAGTCTTAAGAATATATATTGTTGAGAATAAGATAATTGTATATATAGATTAAAAGGATTAATGACTGACTTAATATATTATGATCAATATTTAAACATGATTTGTGATTATTAAAATAGGTGAGTCCAACACATTACTTCATTTATAATAAATTGTCAGGTAAAATAGGATTATAACCTCATAAAAATAAGATAGAATTTTTTTTGAAAAATATAGGGGGAAAAATTAATTTAAAAATGATTTATAGAAATCATCAAATTATTATCAGTAAGATGGTCTTCCTTAAAAATTGTTTTCAACTTCCGATAATGGATTTTGATATTATTCATGGTATAGATTAGAAATCAAATTTTCATTATAAAAATTATTAGATATCTAGAAACATTATATTCAATGATTTCATTACACTGATAACATGTCAAGAAGATGAAAAACTGATTAAATATAGATATTAATGTTTCCTAGATCGCATTACCGAAAATAAACTATTTAAATATTTTATGTTCTCGAAGAAAATTAATATAAATATGTTTAACCTAATGAATTATATGGTGTTATTCATAGTTGTGAGGTTGAGTTTACTATTGAATTAGTTTGTAGTTCCTAGAAAATTTTAGAACCCCTTATCGAGTGGCTCGAGTTGAACATTTTGAAATGAAAAATAATATTTAAATAGTATATAATGGTTTCATTTAGTGAATAACATCACAAAATAGAACATGTAATTCAAATATAAAAATTAAATATGGTTCAATGAGACTTCAAATGATTACAGATCATTGAGTACCATCACTATAAAAATGAATCATTTTCATCATATTGATGATTTGTTTGATCATCTCCTTGGAGTGCATCATTTTTCAAAGGTTGATCTCATTTTTAGGTATCATTATTTGAAGGTGAGTTAGGATGACATTTTAAATACTATGTTTCCAACTAAAAATGGGAACTATGAATTTATAGTTATCGCCATTGGATTGTCTAATGTATTATATTTCATCGTTGATATTATGAAAAGTTTTTCCTATGAATATTGAGAAGATTTTGGTTATTCATATTAGTGATATATTTTAATATTATAGTTATATTGAGAATCATGAAAGTGACCTATGTATTTTTTTCAATTATTAAATGAATGTAAAATATCAAAAATATTCACTAACTATGATTTTTTTATGAAAAAAACATCCATCCTTGAGAACATTATTTCTTAGTAGGGGATAATTATTTACCCTAATGAAACTATATAGTGGTTTACTACTGGATAATACATACAAATATCCTATATATTCATATTTCATGGTTTAGTGGGTTACTTCAACGAGCTTTCAGGAATTATTATTTAGTTATATATCCCACTGACTAAATTTACTAAGAAAAGGATTCCACTCATTTTGATGAAAGAGTCTAATTATTGTTTTTAGGAATAGAAAATAATATTATAGAATGTTATATTTTCCTCATTCCTTTAGAAATATTAAATGTTTCATCAATAGTGACAGATTATTGAAGGGAGTTGGTCATGTCCTGATTATGAATGATCAGGTGACTTCATATTCTTCACATCAACTAGAACTTCATGAGCTAAATTATCCTAAAATTATCATGAAATGGATGATGTTTTTTTCTATTTTAAAAATTTAGGCATTATTTATATGTAACAAAGAGTAAAATTTAGAGTTATCATAAAATTTTTATCTATATATTAATTTACAAAGTATATACATGCGGTAGAGTATATATCATGAAGTAATTAAGGATTATGATTTCATTATTCATTATCATCCTAGAAAATTAACAAAAATAGATGATGTTATGAGATTTACTAATAATGAACCACTAACCATGAATCCTTTTAAAGTGTTCCATTATTAGATTAGATAATGAATGATAGAACAAAATGTTTTTATATGAGAACGTTTTCTGTTTTTTTAGGTTTTAATGAAGTCGAAATTCTCAAATAGAATTTACACAGATTATAATGAGGACCCAGATATACATGTAGTGGTCTACCTTATATGGAATAATATGTACCTAAATATAAAATTAACAAGTAATATCTGTTCAGATTTGAAAAGTTGATATATATTCCATTTTATTTCAAATGAAATGATAATTATAAGATTTAGATTATAGTTCACCATTTTCCCATCATTCTGGAAGAACTATGATGTAGAGAGACCACCTAGAGTATTATTGATTGGATTGAATGAAGAAAAATACCATATAATTTACAAAAAACTGTTTTAAAATTCAATAATTTAAATGTGTCTTAAATTTTCCAAATAGAATGCTTCTTCCTTTTCTAGTACCATATTGGAAATAAGATAATATATCCACGGATTACATGGTGGGATTATCAAAGAAATATCAATGTAATAATAAAATTAAGTTTATTGTCAACTAAATATATAAATATTCACATTTCCGACCAATTTAAGATAATATGTATTTAGATCAAATTTCCTAACTATACCACAAGTATATAGTCAGGTTACAATGAGCCCCTCATTCCATTGTATTTTACCATGTTCTCATGGTTTCTCTTAATTTTTTGGAAATTACATCTTTGGTCATTGGGTATGGAATTAAAGTTGACTACATATTTTCATCATCAATCAAATAGATAGTCTGAGAGAAATATTTAGACCATGGAATTCTTGATTCATGCTTATTATGGGAATGGTCGTGGAATTTGGGATCGATATCATTCCTCAATATATTTTTTATAATAATATTTTTAAATCCATTATGTCGATATATCCTTTTGTATAATCAAATGGAAATTGATGCCAAGCTAAAAATTATGGGGTTGGAGTAGTTGAAAAGAAATTAACCATACCAATTTTAATAAGAGAAATGGTTTTGATGATAATGTTTATTTTGATTCACATGAGAGTATCTTAGAGTATGTAGAAAATTAATTCTAATATCTGGAAGTGAGACCATTCATTTGAGTTTGGTGATATGTTTTTTATTTAAGTAAACACAAAGAGAATTTTTATTCATTTTGATAAAAAAATGCTATTTTCATGGTCAATTGACCCTAAGAAATCCCCAATAATGTTGGATAATTTTCCTATCTATTTTCATTTCAGATGATTTTAGCTCAGTTACATGTTTTTTCCCTATATTTTTGTTATGAAAACATGTACCTGAGGAAACTCATGTTTTGATACTGGAATTAGTACAGTTGGAAGAAATTGAATCTTATGAGGAATATCCAGTACAAATAAGTAAGAATATATAGAAAGTGTTTTGGGATAAGGTAATTCACTAAGTCAATGTTTTCTGAAAAAACAATATGGTTGGAGAAGCAATATGATAGTCGAAAATTTATATGGGTGAAATATATACTACCTTATTTATGTACTGAATAAAAAAGATAGGACAAAATTTCCAAAATCGGGATGAATATAAAAAAATGTAATGATAGAATAAATTTTTTTCATATATTATTATCATTCAATAATTATATTTTATAGGTATATTTTCACTATAATAAAATTAAGTAATACTCCATTCAAAAAGTAAATAGTTTTATTATTTCTAAATTTCTTTATATATAATATATGGTTTTATATAAATTATTTCTTTCCATATTTAATAATTTTCATTTAAAAAATTATCTTAATATTTTAAATCCTCATACACAAATTTTCATTGGTTTAAATTTTCATATTTTAATAAAACTATTTATTTTTCAATGGATAATGAAAATTATTATTTTTAATGAAAATCATCATCCCTTTTCAAGTATTTTCAATATAAAACTTTATTCTATATTAATTTTCATATTACGTTATTTTCTTTTGAATGTTAAATTTCAAATAAATTTTTCCATCTTCTTGGTATTTAATTCTTTAAAATGGACTCCATATTTGGAATTATAAATTTCACATTTTGTATGTATGCCCCTTTTATTTTGTTTTTTGTGAATAATAATAGTTTTCAGTATTCTTTACATTGGCATTAATAAATTGTTTATTTAAGGAATAAAATAATGTGATAAAACCAAAACATATTCGTAACACTTTTATTTCTTTCATTGTAATTTTTTTTCGTACCATTACCAATAGAGTTTCAGAAGTGTGAAATATTTCTTACCACTTTTTATTGATAATTTTATTAATATAATTTTAAATAACCAATAAAAAGTGTGAAACTCTATTTTTTTAAATATCCCTATTCATTTTTCATTGGTATAAAAATGTGATTTCACCCACACTAGTATCCTTAATCTGGTACCTCACAATATTAAATTTGTATGAAAACAATGCGGTCAAATCCTGAAGGAAAAAAATCCATTTAGTTTTTTTGGAGAACATGGTATGTGCATGACTTTCGTTTTACAAATGAAAATAAAATAAAACATACCAAAAAAATGATACTAATCTTTGAAACTCATTCAAATGATTCATATTCATTACTTGGGGAAATCAATCAAAATATGAGTGAAATAAAATTCATAGTAAGGACTATATACAGTGGAATCTATTATGATTCAATAATAGATAATAAATATTTAAAGGTAAATAATTGAACACACATTCCATTTATTGAAGAAATTGACTATCATAATTGGATAAGTTATAATCGATTTAGAAAGGAAAATAATAGAAAATAAATTGCATTTAATCAATAAACTGAGAATGAAATTTATCCTAATATAATATCATTGTGACAATATCAAGGGTAATAATAGAAACTGAATTCTCAATATTGGAAATCATTTATTTTTTTACATCATGATATCATGCCTCATGATACCTCAACCATCTAGTCCATTCATTAAATATTTCAAAAATAGATGGTAAAATCCCAACTGATTTGGAAATTTATTTTTCTCATAATACTCATTGATGCATCGAGGGGGGTATCATTAATTAATCCCCAACCATAACCTCAGGTCAAAAGAATTACTCATACATAAATAATCTCATTAACTCGTGAAAAATATTACTTCTCAAAAAAAATCATTGAGAAAGTAACATGTATTTTTTAATATTTCCTCTGTTTTCTTAAATAATGAGAGATTTCCCAAATGGGGAATCCACATTTATTGAAAAAAATATTTCAAGAGCCTAATGTGAATTTTTTACTATAATATATTTAAAAATGGGAAACAATATCATCATTTACATCCTTGAGTAAGGTTAGCTTTGTAGTAGTTATCGCCATATTTGAACTCCCATTATCCATGAATTTTTCTTCATAAATTTTATGTGTGATGATGTAATTCATGAATGAATTTAATTCTATGTAATTGATCCACTTTTGTAAGATCCTCAATCTACTTATGGTATTTTTATGTTTATTTTTTTGTTTGGACTCTTTTTTTTGGCTGGATAATTGTTTCTATATATTTATGTGAAGACCTGAGGGTGTTCCAAGGGTTCGGGACACAAAAGAGGAAGGAAAATAAATTTCTAAGCATGTTACACAGTTTGTGCACGGTTATTTCAAACCTTGCGGAGCATCCTGTGTAGGAGTGTATCCTTTCACAAAATATTACACATGGTTGGTGCATGATTAAAAAACCATGAGGAATTACGAGGAAACCATTTGAAGGGGTGATTTTTGGGCAGTAGCTTCTGCATTTTTTGCGCACAGTTTGGATAACTATGCTGATAAACCGTGTGGACTAATATAGAAGGAAAATTTACCAAATTTAAACTCTTGTATTTTTAAACTCACCTTCAGTGTCCTGTCTATTTCACCCTTCAAACCCTAGTGATGAAATTGGATTACCAAAGAATCCAAGAGTTGGTTCTCCATCGATACTTGTCTGTTTCGAGCATCGTTGCTTGCAGATCGATGCCTCGGGTGACTATAAAGCTCCTCTTGATTCACTTTTCCAAATTAGGGCTGAGGGGTTCTCCCATTTTATTCAAAAAACCTAAAAACCACTTTCTTTAGTGGAACCTAGGATAAGGATTAATGGTATTCTTGAATCCGCACCTATGGCTTTGAATAAGAGTGTTCCCATAAACAAATTCAAGGTAGGTGGTCTAGAAGTATTATCCCATAGATATATTTAGGATTTTTTCATGGAAGATCATTTTATTATTCTTCCCTAACTGTGTTCTTGGTTCCATTGGGTTGTTTGAAAAAAGGGGAATCCAAGAAACTGATGGAAACCCTCATGGTCCCTCAGGGATGCATAGGGTAGGACTTGACCAATTTAGGGCCACCCATGGGGTGCACTAGTAAACACAGACCTAGATTGTGGTAGGGTTATGTGGAGGGTTGATGAATAATAATGAGGAACTCTTGTCTAATATTTCCTAATGATTGGTCATGATTTAAATGGAATGGTGAATAATATTCCTAGCATGATAAAGGAATAAGGATTTGTTTGGTATTACATGAAAAAGGTCAAATTGAGTCGATTGGGTTTATGTTTTTTGTTTAAGGTAATTTTCTTAGAAATTCCTAAGAGGGTTAGTGCATACACAATGGTGAACTTATAATTAGCTGACAGATTAGGAAATTGGGATCATGTTAATGGGATTTAATATGGAAATGGATGAATATGTTGAATGGGTTAATACATGGGAATTATGGTACACCAAGTGGTGGAATGTATTATGTTGTAGTGTTAGGAGATATGTAAAATGTAATTGTAATTCATAAGTGGGTAAATTATTTTAAAATGATAAATGGGTTAAATGGGTAAATTTTATGGTCATTGATGAATTTTTATAATGCATAGGGGTTGTTGAATAATATTATAGGGTTAGGTCGCGAGAATGGGAACATGGATAAATTTCTAGGAATTATAATTCGAAAATGTGTTAATGGTATATAGCATAGTACTAATTCCCATGTTTTTTGTTATGCATTTTGACTGATATTTTCCAATGGCATTGGTAATGTTATGTTCTGTTATACTATGGTTGTGGTGATTTGATAAATAAAAATGTCCAAATGGCTTGGTAGAGTGGGGTATTGAGTTGAGGTTCTATCCTCATGGGTTGAGTTAGACTAAGGCTCTAAAGTCCACCCCACAATGCATTGGTTAGGGAAGGGGACAAAGGCTCTATTCCCCTAATAGTTTCATTCTACTCAAACTGTGGCTTCAAGGTGGGGAAATGGGTTTATGTGATATGTGTATACCTATTGAGATAGGGACTTAAATTATTTTCCCACATAAATTGTGATTGATTTTACTCGACCCTTGTATATATGATATTTATGTCTGACCCATGTAACATCTGATCAAAATGAATTAAGTAATGATGTAGGTATAAGAATTTGAATTGGGATAAATACTTGTTATTAGTGAAACAAACATTGATAATTTATGGAACCTGAACTCTTCCTTGATTACTTACCAAATATTTTTAACTTTCTTGCACTATCTATTAGACTGTATATTTTGTAGACACTATTGGTGGTGGCCTACTGAGGTTTTTACTCCCACCCTACACGGGCCGATGTAGGGTACCGAATCAGATCTCTTGGTTGCAGGTTTGAAAAAGGGTAGAGGCCCTACACTAGGTTGTTGAGTTTTTCTCGGGATGTACATGGAGTAGGACCCAGAAAATTTCTCAGGACCCATTTGGAGTTTTTTCCATTTGTTTTATTTTGGGGTTCTTTCACTATGCATTACTATTACGGCATAACATTGTTGTATTTGATTTGTGGTATTACCCTGTTCAAAAACGTACCATTATGCATGTTTATTGGTTGTTCACATTGTTTCCAATAATTATATTGTGTTATGATGTGGATTAGTCTGGTAAAGAGGGTATTGTCTCCCCACATGTCTCATTAGACCCTCACTGCTAGGTGGAAACCTCAGGCGTACGAGGAGGCATGCTTGAGGTCATGTAACGACCCATCTCGGAGAACCAATTTAGTGCCTCTTGGTTTGGGGATGTTATAAAGTGGTATCAGAGGTCTTATTTTAAGTTTATTACTATTTGGTTATGGGATAAAGGAGATTAGGATGTGTCTTGCCTGGTAATGAACTCATGATTGTGAGTAGCTGGCACATGTATGAGGGAAAACCCAAGTCACCCTAGGTGGGAATTGTTGTTCTTCATGTGTTTAGTTACCGTTGAATGATATTTCACCATTGTGTGTGGCACATGATGTGTGATTTTATTGATTTATGACATTTTTCTCATTAATAGAATGGAATTAGGTTGTGCATTCATGCATCATTATTGGAACCTAAGGATATATGTGGCATGAATCATTATAGGATCACACACGGGATGGGTGTGTAGAGCATAGAGATTAGAATTTTAATTCCCCGACCCGAGTTACATAGAGTCAGTGTTTTATTACATAACATTGGCATGATACAAGGAATCATGTCCCCAATGATCGATTAGTTTAGTATTATTGGAAACAAGATACATACATATGTTCAACATTATAACTAGAAAGGAAACACAGAAATATTTTATTCCATTAGAATCATCCAAGCCTCCTAGATTATGAATGAAAGTAACTCATAACTAACTTCTTTATATCATGGGAATATTAAACATAAGAAATTGGTGAGGTCAAATTCTCAGTAAGGGTATGAAATATAGTGAAAGATAACATAATCAATAGGCATGGTGAATAATTAAAAACACATGCCTTTACAAATAATAAACATGAACACTTTATGGCCGGAAGATGAGTTGAGTAAATAATGACCTAATAAAACATAGTCATGGGTATTCTACTAGTCTAATTACCACATGAACCATCATTATTAATTTCATAATGAGGGAATGTATAACTTCAGACATTCTGAAACATCTTGTCAAGGCCTCTTCCAAGACGTCTAAAAATGATTTAGGCCTCAGCTAAAACCATATATCAAATTGAAAAAGGCATCAGCCAATTCCACGTCTAATGGTCTCATGGGACCTACCGATGCACCGCAGAGCTATAGCAGGATCCACCCATTTGATACTAAGTCCAATACATACCCCATATAAAAATTTTAAAACATAACATAAACATTTTTATTAAAAATATCATACGAAATATCAATACATTAACCATAAACCATTAATGGTATAAAAATAACACATCCACAGTCAAACATATCACAAAGCCTTCAATAAAATATGGAAGATTTGTGTCATAATAAATCAACTTCAAACAAGTTTAAAATCCATCAAAGGATGTTGACATATTCGAAATGAAACTATTTGAAAGAAATACCTCTTTCTATTTTGAACCCATTTAAGAGTCACAAAATTATAGAAAAAAATATATTTTGAAAATATTCTTATAATCTTTCAAGGGAATCTTTGATGATTTTATAATGGTAGAAAATAGCGGCACCCTCCATATAAGTTAAAAAACTCATTCTTACCTTAATATTTTAAAAAATTTCATAAAGTACCTTCATTGGATAATGACAAAAAGACTCCATTCAAAACTTATAAGGTCAAATAAGGGAATTAAAAAATTAACCAATTGTTTATTAAATAGTAAAAATGTTTTGAAATACATATTTACAAAAACATGTATATGGAAGATAATGAGGTCCCAGTTGATACTTACGTAAAAACAACCTCAGATAATAAAGAGATTGTGAATTTAACCCTTACCATGTAATTTTTCTTGGTTGAGGGTACGTTAACCTCTTTATAATATTTAAATAATTGTTATTAATCTATACTAGAACTTTACATATAAATATTATATCATATATGATACTCTAATATTGCTTTGTTAATAATATTTCAGTAGTATCATCGTTTCAGGTGTTAACTGATTCGCTTTCCTTTATATGATTGGTTATGTAAGCCATGTTTTTTATGGATAAGATGTATCTGATTCATATATGGAATGATATTATGTTCATAAACATTATTTTTATTAACCAAATGAAAATTATTCTTGAATGGTTACGATGGAGAAATGAAACTAATCGTGTTCAAGGAGACGGTAATCTGTATGTACACATGAGAGACAATATCATTTTATTGATGGAGAAAGAATTTGTAATTAGATGATATATCATATATAAAGAATCATTAACATGTTATATTTATTATTTACCTTATGTATACTCTTTATTATACCCATCCAAATAATCATGTGTTTGAATAACAAACTACACCACAACGTGGAGATGGTAAGCCGTACGTACACACTTATGGCGACTTTGTCATTTACAGGATAGATTGAATAACGAATATGGTTGTAACATATTTATAATTACAGAAATGTATTCAGAAGGTAATGGATGTATTATTTTGGTATTTAAACAACAAACAAAGAGGAAGTGGAAGAATAAAAGAACTTGAAAGAGGTGATGAAATTTTTACCTCTTCTTCGTGTTCTTCCTTTTGATTTGATCAAAAGAGTTCCATAGGATGGATTTATGACTAAAGGAAGGCCAATAGGATGAAGGGCAGATAGTTTAGAAGATATTTGGGCAGAGTATGGCCAAGACAAATGTCTTTGAAGGTGTGAATTTGAGAGAAGGGGAGGTGCCAATTTATAAGAGAGGTGAGGGTCACTTTAAGAAAAGCTTGAAATATTATTTCATTATAAAATAATTTTCAGTTTCTAATTTAAAAATAATGATCCATTTAGAGGATAAGGTTGGTATGGGTCTAAAACCTCTCGACCAGTAGTTTTTAGATAGGTTTAGGTCACCATATTAACATTATCTTTTAGATTTAACTCTTAGTTAAGTAGTATGACATTTACCATGTCACATTGTATTTTTATATTATATGGATAATAAACATACAATAAATATCCAAGAGAACCCCAAGTGGTTAATTATAAATATATATAACCATATATATGTTTTTTTCATGAACCTTAAATTTTTATGAATATTATATCAATTAATAATATAGTATTTGTTTTAAAAACACAATTATTTCAATTTTGACACTATTAACTATTTGATTTTTTTGAAAGCCATTAAAATATTTTCATTTAGAATAAAATATATTTAGCCAACCCTAACATGTCATATTATCCTAGAGAATTATTTAAGTTCATCAAAAGTCACAATTTACATTTATTTGGATATTTATAATATCCATTATTTTAATATTTCATTAATAAGTTAATTATTGCATCATCATTGTGTCATTCAAAAATTAAATTTTGTAACGTCTAAAAATTATAAATAGAAAACCATTATATATGAAATCTTGTTATCTTTCTAATTAATATTTATAGTGGAATTTATTTTGTGTGAAACCATATATTAAAAATGGTTTAGTTATTAAACATTGAATTTAACTCTTTTAACTCTTCTTTAATTAATATAATAATAAATGTTCTAATCTAATCCAAGTCAACCAAAGGGGGTCATATTTTATTCCTAAAGATTTTATTGGCCTAATTATACTTATCCAATAAAATTATGACATGTTTTATAGTAATTATGAAACCATTTTGACCCTTATTTACCCAAATTACTTTTAACAGTGGTAAATAAAAGTCAAAAGTTACTATACACCAAAAATTATTTACATCTAATTGAACAAAATTTTACTTACTGATATTAACCGTGTTTCTCGGATTTTCGAAATTCAAATCACAGAAACCGTAAAATTTTGTTATGTTCAATTTTGAAAATTCTCCTCGGAGGTTGGTAAAAGACGGTAAAAAGTTCAATAAAATTTTGATATATCTAAACATAATATAAAATGACTCCAATGAATTAAATTGAACTTATATAGGTAATATGTATCTATTTTGACTGGAATTAAATTTAAATAAAATAATTTTTTATTTAAATAAAATGACTGTTTGAACCAATAACGCAGTGTTTTTCACTATTCATAAAAAATTTAATGTTTTCAGAAAAATACCAAAATTTCACCCTAATCTAATTTTGATATTCCAAATTCAAAAATGAATTCCATTTTGAAAAATAAAATTTGTAAAACTTCAAAAATTGGGTATTACTATTCATAATGGCAAGTTTGATTGGTCGTGGTGTGTTTGAATCTAGAAGTTGCATACAATGAAAGCTATTGAATTATTCAAAGGTAAACATATTGTGGAAGATTGGGGTGTTAGCTTCTTCCCTCCTCCAAATAATTTCATCATCAAAATTCTTATAATACTACCACACAAAAAGATACGGGTGGTTCTTCATCATATGTTCTTCTGGTTCCCATGTTGCCTCTTCCATCTAATGGTTTGTTCATATAACTTTTACCAGACGAGTAATCTGGTTTCTCATTACATGTTCCCTATTATCATGAATTTTGACCAGCTCTTCACAATAAGACAGATCATGCTCTAGTTCAGTTTCCTCATTGGTGAGTAAATTCATTGGGCCAGGAATGTATTTTCTCAATAGTGATATGTGGAACACATCCTGAACTTTGGAGAGACTTGGAGGAATTGCCAAATGATAAGCTACAACTCCAATTCTTTCTAGAATTTTGAAAGGTCCAATTTACCTGGGACTCAATTTAACCTTCTTACCGAAACATATAACACCCTTCCATTGAGAGAAATTCAAGAAAACATGATCTCCTACTTGAAATTCCAAATCCTTCCTTTGGTTATCGACATAGCTCTTTTGCCTACTTTGGGCCACATTTATGTGAGTTTGGATAATCTTCACTTTTTCCATTGCTTCCTCAACATGTTCTGGGCCTACGAGTTTTCCTTCACCAACATCATCCCAACAAGTTGGTGTGCGACTTATCATTCCATATTACTTTTTCATATGGTGCCATCTGAATACTAGAATGGAACCTATTGTTATAGAAAAATTATACGAGAGAAAAATATTGATCCCACATACCTGGATATCCAAGCGAGCAAGATCTCAACATGTCTTCTATGGTTTTAACAGCCCGTTCTGATTATCCATCAGTTTGAGGGTGGTAGGAAATGCTCACATGATGTTCAGGATCTAAGGATTTCTGAAGACTTTTCTAGAATCCTGATATAAAATGGGAATCATGATCAGAAACAATTGCTAGAGGTACTTCATAAAGTTTTACGACTTCATTAACATACAGTCTTACTAAACGTTCATGTGGTAAATCTCATCTTATAAAATGAAAATTTGCTGACTTGGTAAGATGATCAATAATGACCCATATTACATCATTCCTTCTAGGAGTATTTGGTAGCCCCATTACAAAGTACATCATAATATCATCCTATTTCCACTCAGGTATGGGAAGAGGTTGCAAGACTCCTCCGGACTGTTTCCTTCCAACTTTCACTTGTTAACTATCAATATATCCTGAAACAAAATCAGCAATCTCCCTCTTCATGTTGTCCCACCAAAAATGATCCTTCAAATCCCTATACATCTTCGTGCTCCCTAGGTGTATAGATAAATTGGAACTATGAGAATCATCGACCAATTCCCTTTTTAGATTAGGTATATCAGGAATACAAAGTCTCTTCCCAAATTTCAAAATTTCATCATTATATATGATGTCACTCAATCTCTCATCATTTTCATCATTAATGTTATTTTTAAACTCCTCATCATTAGTTTGAGAAATATTTTTCCTTTCTAGTAAATATGGATTGGAAAACATTTGAAAATTTATTGATGTTTCACCATCCATGGTTATTCCCATATCCATCTTTACTAGATCTAGGAAAGTAGGATCCCTTTCAACTTTCATATTGTTAGAAACTCCATGGTCTTTTCCACTCAAATCATCTAACGACTTATTTTCCTTCCCCTAGAGGTAGTGTATAGTGAAATCGTAATCATTGAGTAGATCAATCCATAATCTTTGCCTCATGTTGAGTTCTTTTTTTGAGATAATATACTTCAAACTCTTGTGATCAATATAAATCTCACATTTTTCACTATAGAGACAGTGTCCCCATATTTTCAGAGCAAAGATTATAGCTACTAACTCAAGATCATGAGTATGATAGTTTTTCTCATTAATATTTAGCTATTGTGATTCATAGGCAATAACTCAATCATTCTTCATAAGGACACGACCAATTCCTTTCTTTAAAGCATCACAATAAATAAAAAAACCTCCATTTCCCAATGGTAGAGTCAAGATAGGATCATTAACTAATATTGCCTTCAGTTCTTCAAAACATTCTTCACACTTTTTTGTACAAACAAATTTAACCCCTCTACGTGTGATCATGGTTAATGAGTTAGCCAACTAGCCAAATTCTGGACCAAATGTCATTAATAACCTGCTAAACCAATAAAATTTTGTACCTCAGTTATACTCGTCGATGTTGGACATTCTTGTATTCCCTTGGTCTTATAAGTATCGACAGAGATCCCATCTTTAGAGACAATATTCCCAAAAAAAGAAATCTCCTAAAGAAAGAATTCACACTTGGTAAACGTCCCATATAATTGATTCCTTCAAAGAGTCTTTAGAATAATGCGCTAGTGATTTTCATGATATTTTTAGCTTTTGGAGTATAACAAGATATCATCAATATATACAACTACAAAGTCATCAAGATATTCCTTGAAAACTCCCTTCAATTAGGTCCATGAAGATAGGGGGTTCATTATTTAATCCAAAAGGCATTACTGTAAACTTGTAATGCTCGTACCTGGTTCAAAATTTTGTTTTTGGAATGTCTTCCTTCTTCACACACAACTGATGATATCCAGATCGAAGGTCAATCTTTGGAAAATATTGAGCTCCATGAAGTTGTTTGAATAAATAATCATTGCGAGGTAGGGGATACATGTTCTATATTGTTATAGAATTGATCTCAATGTAGTCTATGCACAACCTCGTAGATCATTCTTTTTTCTTAACAAAAATTATAGGGTCTCCCCATGGAGAAACACTAGGGTGAATAAATCCATAATTACTCAATTACTCTAGTTGTTTCCATAGTTCCACTAATTCCACAGTGGCTATTCTATAATTGGTCTTTGATATGAGACTTGACCTAGGAATTAAATTAATGGAAAAATCAATTTCTTTTATAGAGGATGTCCGGGTAAATCCTATGGAAACACATCAATATATTCTTGCACAATACGTACGTCCTCTATTCAAACATTATTTCATCACCCATAATTATTTCATTCTCATCCTCCCTAATAATTAAATTTAGTAGAGCTACTAGGGGTGGATCTAGATAAAAATAATATGGTGACGTTTCTGCTCTAAAGATAAGGTACTCCTTATCATCATTTAGAATTGTAACCTCTTTCTTCTTAAAATAAATTTTTGTATCATGTTCTGAAAGCCAATCCATACTGAGGATTATATCCGATTAAATCATTGTTATGATGATTAGATAAATAGATAAATATCATTTATATACCTTAATAGGGATAGATTCACAAAAGATTATTGTAATTATAATTCCCCAAAGAGTTTTTACTGACAACTCCCTTGTTAAATCAAATTAGAAATGTCTAATTTTCTTAGGAAACTAGGTTGGTATGAAACAATACGACGATCTAGAATCCATTAAAGCATTGGATAAACTTGAGGAAACCATTAAATTACCTACCACCATGTCATTACCCCCTCCCCACAAAGTGTATCCCTCCTGGGCTGGCAATGTGAAAAGGGAGATAATGACCCTCGAGTCCCGCCTCCAGTAGGCCCCGGGTTGGTGACTAGCACCGAGGATATAATAAACACACTGATGGGAGGCATTACTCTCTAAGAGAACCCATGTGGAAGAGAGAGATTAGATAGATACCAACAACTCCAACTCAGAACTGAAATATAAAAGAAACTCATGTATATATATGAAATGTAATGCAAAAGTACTACAATTGAAAGGGAAAACTACAAGTACACAAAAGAAAGGAAAACGGCAGCGACCGCAAGCCCGAACAGCTCCTCCAGCCACAATCTAATATTAACTAGCTTGATCTTCAACCTGCTCCAAGTGACCTAAAAACAGTTTATATATGCGTAGGGTGAGTATAACAGTATACTCAGTAGGATCCTCCCTGATGCATCTCGTGCAAAAGTAAAGAAAACATGCTAAAGCATAGTGAACAACAGTGAAACTAACTCATCCCCTAAGCAGGTATACTATGTTCCTAACCTCGCCTTGGAAACTCTCACCAAGTAACGCAAACAATAATATATCATATATAAAAGGATATCAAGGGTACCCCGCTACTACTTCCCCACTGGTTTTCTTCTTTGCCCCAACAACATACGTCTTTTGCATCTCTCTCCAAAGGCTTTCCCGTATACACCTAGGCTAAGCTCCACAATCTAAACCATGTGCACCACAAAGGCTTGCCCGCATACACTAGGTCAAAGATCCACACCATCCTCACTACCAAAAGTAACCAGGTTGTTTCAGAGAGCCACCAAAGATCGCATAACGTGTATTATACATCGGTATTATACCTCAAGCCATTACAGCCCATACACCGAGTAAGGATCCTTAATCCATCACAGCTTATACATGTTACACCTATAGTAGTCCATAGGATACTATATCCATAATATATGTGTGTTAATAACCAGAGGCCATTACATCCCTCTACACACATATATGGGGAAAACTAACCGTTGTACCCAATGGAACTTGTATCTACCAAGAGAAGAGAGCGGGGTCAAAGGGGGTAGTAAGCCATTCACCCTCCCATTGGAATGTTGGGGAAAACACCCCCCCAGGGCTCAGAATCCCCGGGGTGCTAGTTCCGCTTACTGAAAAGGTAGAGTAGCATATAGAAACACAAAAAGTAAACAATATATAACTCACAACCACACAATTGGCATAACCTAGTCTTAGTCTCAACTACAGCTAACGTCTCTCTGACTCCGGGCTGCTATTTCTAAGACTAGGTATCCTATAAGAACACAATCAATTAAATAACTTCATTAGTTTACTTCATTCCCTTTTTCATCAGTTCCACTTTATGTTAATTAGTTCATTGCACATTAATTAACCATGAACACAATCACATTAAACTTCATTGGAATCACATTCAAAAACAATTGTTCCTTTAAATATTCAATATCACCTTTAAATTCTAGCATCTCTATCCCTGGGGATCATCACCATTTAATCAATATTTCATTACAGAAATTACTTTCCCATATTCCCAGGCATTCTAGAAAACCAACCTATGCTACTAAACACAAGGGGAATCAACCTGGTGAGTAGATGTACTACGCATCGAGTCTTTTCCGCCTATAGAAAGAGCGTAGACCCATCCTCCCTCGAGAATCTAGACACAGAAAGCATGTGGAATACCTCACGCGTCTTCGCCTACTTCGGAAGAAGGGTAAGCAAGACCACCTGCATTGAGAAGTGGGGGAAAGTAAATCAGATAAACAATCAATCAAAGTCACCACACATCCATCAAACACATCCATCACATTCCATCATCACTTCTATCCTCCCTGACACCCACATGCATAAACCGATGCATCTCGCCACTCTATGCGTCATCCACTGCCACAACCACAAGGCCTCACTGCCTTCACATACTACAACAACCCTCTGGCGTAACATCACAACATAAGCAGTAGGAAATCAAACATCACATCAAATGGGATCTTGGCCCTTTAACAAGGCATCCAACCTTCATACGTAATGATCACTCAGGGCTCTAAAGCACAAGGCACTTGTCCTTACGAACAAGAGGGTAACTATGAACCCTACCATGAATTATCTTTTATCAACCAACAAGTTATTTAATCCCTCTTGAATTAACAGATTCAATTAATAGGTTCCAATTCCAGGAAACCTAATCAGTAAGCTATCACAAAAGATTTAACATGCTTACTATGCCAATTTGATTAACATAAAATTAGAACAAATACAACAACGACAACAACCAGATTCATTTACAAGCCCCATTATCTTTAGCCAATTGATTATAAATTAATTCCAGATTTACGTTCTTTATGAATTTCCATCACGAACAAACAACTGAACAAAGCAAGCATAGATATCACTCTTTCTAGCAAAACATGAGGCAAACCATTATCATGGTACAAAGAAGCAACAACAAGCAATCAACCCAATTATTTTAATCTGGTTCAAGTATTTAATTAGGTAAATTCCGTTATGATCCAAAGGGCTAAATCATGCAATCTCTACGATTTCACATAAACAATTAGAGAAGCCATGAATCCCCTACCTCAATGGTTTTCGAGGAAATGCCCAAAGGTCAAATAACGCCCAAGGAGACCGGGATGATTCACCAAGGATACTCTTTATATCTCCTATACTAACACAACCAAGAACAAATATCATCACAAAAAACATCCACACACATATATCTACACATAACGGGCATAGATCTAAGATCCTGAGAAAAAAGGAGGAGTAGATCTAGGTATATCTATGAAACCAAACAAAAAGGATCACTTACCTCGAAAAACCGGCTTTGATTCATGAAGAGAAGCCTCCGGATCACCTCCAAAACGCTTGGGAGAGGTTCTTCCTCCTCCAAGGATGGGTAATCCCGAGTTATGTCCACTTACAAGATTAAATGAGGTGATTAAAGGAAAAACGAGTTAGATCCACAATTTTAGGATCTAACTTTAAGTGCCCGCATGGTTAGTTCACACGGTTTAACAAACCGTGCGCTAACCGTGTGTTAGCTTCTGCCTCGAAAACCCCTCCTCTCACGGTTAGTCTGCACGGTTAGGCAAACTGTGCACTAACCATGCATTAGCCACTTCCCTCAAGACCAGCCTCGCATGGTTTGGATGCACGGTTTAGGAAAGCCTTGCACCAACTGTGTGAAATATATTCCCCTTTAACATTCCTCAAAAGTCCACCCAAACGCACCCCCAAGTCACATTTAATTCCCGGAAGACCTCTAGTACCACATTTTCACAATGGAATGGACTCGAGAGGTCTGGGCCATTACATTAGATACCTCTCAAAATATTCTCATCCTTGAGAATCCCAAACCCACCTAAAGAGAAAACAAAAGAGGGTCTGAACTACCACCCACCGAGATACCTCTCAAAATGGAGAAAGCCACCAAAGCAAGGAAGGGAGTTATCTCATAAACATTAAGGTTTCATAACCACATAAGAATCTTCATTACATGATATAGATAAACATTAAACAACCCTAGGTACTGAGCACATATATGTTACTCACGTTCCCATGTACTCTCCCCCATGCCACCGTGTCGCCACAAGACATGAACTAATGGGATGGAAAGCCCACGCAACACCATCTCCTTGCGGTCTTGGATCTCCACAGGTCTCTTCTCAAAGGTGGCATCATCATCAACATCGATCTCTCCCTAGTCGATGATGTGGGAGTTGTCATGAAGATAATGACGTAGCTATGATACATGGAAAACATCTCGTATCTGACTCATATAAGGGGGAAGTTCTACTCGATATGCCACATCTCCAACATGAGCTAACACCTCGAAAGGCCCAACAAAACAGGGATAAATCTTACTCCCATGACCAAACCTTCGCTGCCCATGATAGGGAGTCACCTTTAGAAACACATGATCCCCAACATTAAACTCTAAGGGTTTCCTTCTTTGATCGACATAGGATTTATGAAGATCTTGTGCCGCCTTCATCCTCTCATGAATCACCCAAACCATATCTGTTGTATTCTGCACTAGTTCCGGTCAGAGAATTTCAACCTCTATGACCCCAGTCTAGCACAACGGAGAACGGAAAGGCCGGCCATACAAGGCATAAAAAGGCGCCATACCGATGGTGTAGTGGAAACTATTATTGTAATAATACTCCACCAAGTGTAAGTACCTCATCCATGAACCTACAAAGTCAAGAACACAAGAGCGTAACATGTCTTCAAGATTCTGTATGGTTCGCTCTATCTGACCATCTGATTGAGGATGAAAAGCAGTGTTAAGGCATAGTTGAGAACCAAAAGCATGCTGGAGACCTCTCCACACCCTGGAGGTAAAACGAGGATCTCGATCAGAAATGATCGTCCTTGGGACTCCATGAAGTCTCACCACCTATTCCAGATACTACCTCGACAAAAATTCCACTGAGCTCAACTCCTTGATCGCTATGAAGTGGGCCGATTTTGTTAAACAACCCACTACCACCCAAATAGCATCATGTCCTCCCAGAGCTCGAGGTAAACCTGTAACAAAGTACATTGAGATGTCCTCCCACTTCCAATGAGGAATCTCTAATGGCCAGAGAATACCACCAGGAACACGGTGTTTGGCCTTCACCTTCTGGCAGACTAAACATCGAGACACAAACTCATCAACTGCACGCTTCAACCCAGGCCACCAAAACCGACTCCTCAAGGATCGGTACATCTTTGTCACACCATGATGCACTGCTAAAGTAAAATTGTGGAACTCTCACAGAACCATCTCGCGCATCACCAAGGGAACAAAAATCCTTCCATGATACAACACTCTATGTTGTTCATCCTCAGACCAACCATCTGGGGCCTCACCACAAACGACTCGGTCTCTCCAGACCTCCACCTCATGATCCCCCAACTGGGACTCTTCCACCTTCTTCACTAGGGATGACTGTACCGTCATCTAAAAAAGAAAACCTCTACCTCCGACTTCTCCCATGTCAAGATGTAATGCTGATAGTTCTTCCATTACTCTCCTGTAATCACCGGATTCATGCACAGCATCACTACGTGTCTTTTGGCTCAGTGCATCAGCTAAAACATTCCCCATTATAGGTGTATATGATATTTTGAAGTCGTATTCCAGCAAGAACTCCATCCACCGACGATGTCGTAAGTTCGAGTCACGCTGAGAGAAAACATACCTCAAACTCTTATGATCGGTGAAAACCACAAAGCGCTCACCAATGAGGTAATGTCTTCACAACTTTAGAGAAAACACCATGGCTTCCAACTCGAGATCATGGGTGACATCATTGCGTTAATGGGGACGTTACCGCCGAGACCCATAAGAAACAACTAACCCATGCTGCATAAGAACACAAACTGACCCTAGATGTGAAGCATCGCAGAAAACATCAAACTGAAATCCTTCTGCTGGAAGACAAAGGACTGGGGCTCTTACTGACTTCTCATTTAGATACTCAAAAGCAGGCTGACACTAATCAGTCTATATGAATGGATGATCCTTCTTGGTCAAAGATGTCAGAGGAGTCTCAACCTGTGAGAAATTGGCCACGAACCTCCTGTTGTCGCCTGCGAGACCAAGGAAACTTCACACCTCAGAAACTGTCTTGGGGGCTGGCCAAGACACAACTGCTTCTATCTTCTATAGATCCACATATAATCCCTATTGGGACACAACATTCCCCATGAAATGGATATCTCGAGCCCAAAACTCACACTTCGACAACTTCCCGAATAGCAGATGTCGATGAAGAACTCCCAAAACGGCTCGTAGAAGCTCTGAAAGATCCTCTTCAGATGTGTCGTACACAAGGATGTCATCGATGAAGACTACCATGAAATTGTCTAGGATATCACAAAACACATAATTCATCAATCCCATGAACACAGCAAGAGAATTCATCATTCCTAATGGCATTACAATGAACTCATAATGCCCATGACGACAACGGAAAGCAATCTTCGGAATATCCTCATCCTTCAAATGCATCTGATGATATCCTGAACGTAATTCGATATTTGAGAACCAAATTGCACCCTTCAGTTGATCAAATAAATGGTCAATCTGTGGAATAGGATAGTGGTTCTTTATTGTCACTTAGTTTAAGCAACGATAATCGACACACAACCGTAAACTGCTGTCAACCTTCTTTACCAACAGAACTGGTGCACCCCATGGGGACACACTTGGTCGAACAAAACTACACTTCAATAGAGCATCAAGCTATATACGCAGCTCTCGTAACCCAGAAGGGGCCATCCTATATGGAGACATATAGATGGGAGACACTCCTGGCTGTAGCTCAATCCCAAACTCATTCTCTCGTCGAGTGTGTAATGCTACAACCTCTTCTGTAAAGACATCAGGGTACTCCTCTACGACCCTTGGAAACACCAACTACCGAACCTCTGAAGAACTCAACATCATCTCAGCTGCCATGGAAGATAAGGATGGAACGCGCCTATGACCCATCCGAGGATCTCACTCACCAACAAACACCACCTGCTCTCCATCCACACCAATGAAGATGACCTTTTTTCAGAAGAAATCCACGATATCCTGCACCGAATACAACCAATCCATGCCAAGGATGACATCATATGGTTGTATCTGTAAACATAGGAAATATCCACAAGAGTGGTGTTTCCGCAACACTAGCTCACAGTCTCTACATACTTCAAACAAGTCACCTCGACCTCCAACTTTCATAGTCAATTCCAAGGACACTGGAAGCCTCTCTACATCAAGTCCCAAAGCATGGACAAGGGTAGGTGATATGAAGGAGTGTGTCACTCCTGAATCAAACAAGTCATACACCGTGGTAGAAAACAAGAAAAGGGTACCTCGAACGACATATGGCTCGCCTGGTGCTGTAAAAGCAAGATCATGAAGCTGAACACGACCTCCTCCACAACCTCTCTGACCCTGATGCTGACCACCACCATGGTCGCGCTCTGCTCTTTGAGGACGGGGGGCATCATGGAGCTATCCTCTTCCTTCCCCATCTCCCCTCTGGTGATCTAATTCTGGTGCAACTGGCTGCTGCTGCCTCGGTGGAAACTGCCACAATAGAGGAACCTGGAGCATAGTACCTAGTGCACGATGACCGCTCTGAATGTTCGGGCACTCCCGCTGCTGGTGGCCACGACCACCACAAGAAAAACAAGTGTCTGATCCCTTGGCATAGGCCTGAGAGTTTCTGCCTCTGGAGAAACGATATGTGAAGGGCTGGGACCTACCCCCTGTTGAACGGAATCTCTTCTGCCCTGAAAACCAAGAACCCCAAACCACAGCCTTGCTTCGTGAGGGATCATGACGATCCCCATGTTGTGATGATATGGTCCTGGACAAAGTCCTCTCAACAACCTCTTCCCTCACCAACACCTCGAGATATGTATTCCACACAAATGGGGTGACCTGCCGCTAGATCTCTGGATTCAAAGCCTCCTCGAAATGCCTCGCCTTGGCCTCCTCATATGGTAAAAGGTCGGAAGCATATCGTAAAAGTTTCTTGAAATGGATTCCAAACTCTTGAACACTGGTGATCCCTTGTCAAAGGGTAAGAAGCTCCTGGCGGCTGGACACCTTTTCAGTCGAGGAAAGGAACTCAACGCTGTACTTGTCTTGAAACTCCTGCCATGTGATCGATGACTCCTCCCGATCCATGAGGATCAAGAACCATAACTACCTTGCTGCTCCACGCAGCATCGTCAGAGCTAAGGACACCCAGTGCTCTTTCTGAGAATAGATCGAACTAAATCCTATCTCGACCTCCTCCAATCAGTCTTCCATGACTGTATCTAAAACGGAGCCCTCGTACTTCTATAGACTCTAGGGATAAAACTCTCAGAGTTTCTTCCTCCATGTTTCGTCTTCGTCAACCTCTACTCTGCGGTGACCTACTGGAATAGCCTACTGGACATCTTCTACCCAAACTTAACGAGGACATCGACCTAGATCCATACCTACAAAATAAAAAACACTTATAGCTCCTAATCCTGGAGTATGGAAGACTCAAAATTAATTAATTAATTATTTTCATTCATTGGTTTTAGGATAACCTATACCAAGGTCTAGCCATTCACACACAGGCACAAAGAAGAATGATGCATGATCCTTTCCTAGGTCTCTACCCTGCAACTAGTTTCACCTTGTTTATTATCCATGGTAAACTTAATGGTTCGTACATCAAATCATAGGGGGACCTAAAAGCCTATGTCTTAGTCGGTTTCCAATGTTTACCGCACTTGGTAAACATGAATGACATTGTTTCCCTACCAACCCATGCAACCTCACATGCGCCTCACTCCAAACTCCATACTATCCCTCAACTTGGCTCTGATACCACTCTGTCACGACCCCCTCCCCACAAAGTGTAACCCTCCTGGGTCGGTAGGGTGAAAAGGGAGATAATGACCCTTGAATCCTACCTCCATTAGGCCCCGGGTTGGCGAGTAGCACTGAGGGTATAATAAATACACAGATGGGAGGCATTACCCACTAATATAACACATGCGGAAGAGAGAGATAAGATGGATAACAACCAACTGCAACTCAGAACTGAAATATAAAAGAAACCCATGTACATATATGAAATTTCATGAAAAAGTACTACAACTGAAAGGGGAAACAACAAGTACCCAAAAGAAAGTAAAACAACAGCGGCCACAAGCCAGTGGAGCTCCTCCAACCACAAGCTAGTAGTAACTAGCTTAATCTCCATCCTACACCGAGTGACCTGAAAAACAGTTTATATATGCGTAGGGTGAGTGTAACAGTATACTCAGTAGGATCCTCCCTGAATCCTCTCGTGCAAAAGTCAAGAAAGCATGCTAAAGCATAGTGAACAATAGAGAAACTAACTGATCCCCTAGGTAGGTATACTATGTTCCCAACCTCACCATGGCTACTCTCACCAAGTAACACATACAAGAATATATCATATAGAAAAGGATATAAAGGGTACCCCACTACTACTTCAACACTGGTTTTCTGCTTTTCCCCAACGACATATGTCATGTGCATCTCTCTCCAAAGGCTTGCTCGTATACTCCTGGGATAATCTCCACAATCTGCAATAGGTGCACCAAAAAGGATTTCCCGCAGACACCAGGGCGAAGATCCACACCATCCTCACAACCAAAAGTAACAGGTAGTTTCCGGGAGCCACCATAGCTCGCATAACATGAATCATACGTCGGGTATTATACCTCAAGCCATTACAGCCCACACACCGAGTAAGGATCCTCAAGCCATCAAAACCTATACACGTTAAACCTATAGTAGTACATAGGATACTATATCCAGAATATATGTGTGTGAATAACCACAAGCCGTTACAGCACTATACACACATATATGGGGAAACCTAACTGATGTTCCCAATGACACTAGTATCTACCAAGAGAAGAGAGCAGGTTCAAAGGGGGTAGTCATCCATTCACCCTCCCATTGGAATGTTGGGGAAAACACCCCCCAGGGCTCAGAATCCCCGGGGTGCCATTTTCCCTTAATGACAGTGTGGAGTAGTGTATAGAAACAAAAAAAGTACATAATATATAAATCCCAACCAAACTATGGGCATAACCTAGTCTTAGTCTCTACTGCAGCTAATGTCTCTCGGACACTGAGCTACTATTTCTAATACTAGGTATCCTATAAGGACACAACCAATTAAAGAACTTCATTTGGTTACTTTATTCCCTTTTTCATCAGTTCCACTTTACGTTAATTAATTCTTTGCACATTGATTAACCATGAACACAACCACATTAAACTTCATTGGAATCACATTCAAAAACAACAGTTCCTTTAAATATTCAACATAACGTTTAAATTACAGCTTCTCCATCCTCATGGATCATCACCATTTAATCAATCATTCATTACAGAAATTACTTTCCCATATTCCCAGGCATTCTCGAAAAGAAACCTATGTTACTAAACACAAGGGGGATGAACATGGTGAGTAGATGTACTAACCGTCGAGTCTTTTCTGCCTATAGCAAGAGCGTAGACCCATCCTCCCTCCAGAATCTAGACACGGAAATCACGTGGAATACCCCACGCAACTTCGCCTCCTTTGGAAGAAGGGTAAGCTAGACCAGCTTCCTTGAGAAGTGGGGAAAAGTAAAGCAGATAAACATTCAATCAATTTCACTACGCATCCAACAAACAAATCCATCCATTCCATCATCACTTGTGTCCTCCCTAACACCCACATGCATAAACCGAGGCATCTGTCCACTCTAGGAGTCATCCGCTGCCACAACCACAAGGCCTCCCTGCCTCCACATACCACAACACCCCTCCAGGGTAACATCACAGCACAAGTAGCAGGAAATCAAACATCCCGTCAAATGGGATCTTGGACCATTAACAAGGCATCCATCCTTCACACGTAATGAGCACTCATCGCTCTAAAGCACAAGGCACTCAGCCTTACGAACAATAGGGTAACTAATAACCCTCTCAGGTGTTATCTTTTATCAACCCACCAGTTCTTTAATACCTACTGAATTAATAGATTCAATTCATAGGTTCCAATTCTGGGGAACCTAATCAGTAAGCTATAAAAAAAGATTTAACATGCTTACTATGCCAATTTGATTAACATAAAATTAGAACAACTACAACAACAGCAAGAACCAGATTCATTTACATGCCTCATTATCATTATCCAATTGATTATCAATTAATTTTGGCTTTACATTATTTATCAATTTCCATCAAGAATGAACAACTGAACAAAGTAAGAATAGATATCACTCTATCTAGCAAAACATGAGGCAAACTGTTATCACGGTACAAAGAAACAACAACAGGAGATCAAACCAATTATTTTAATCTGGTTCAAGTATTTAATTAGGTCAATTCCTTTGTGAAACAAAGGACTAAATCATGCTATATCTACGATTTCACATAAACAATTAGAGAAGCCACGAATCCCCTACCTCAATGGTTTTCGAGGAAACCCACAATGGTCGAAGAACGCCCTAGGAGACCAGGCTCATTCACCAAAGATCCTCCCTATATATCCTCTCCTAACAAAACCAAGACCAAAGATCATAAAAAACATCATCCACACACATAGATCTACCCATAACAGTCATAGATCAAAGATCTTGAGAGAAAAGGAGGAGTAGATCTAGGTAGATCTATGAAACCAAACAAAAAGGATCACTTACCTTGAGAAACCAGCTTCGATTCACGAAGACAAGCCTCAGCATCTCCTCCAAAACGCTTGGGATAGGTTCTTCCACCTAAAAACAAGGGTAATCCTGAGTTATGGCTTCTTAGGGGATTAAACGAGGTGACTAAAGGCAAAATGAGTTAGATACACAATTTTAGGATCCAACTTTAAGTGCTCGGACGGTTAGTTAGCATGGTTTAAAAAACAGTGTGCTACCCGTGCATTATCTTCTGGCTCGACAACCCCTCCTCATATAGTTAGGAAAACTGTGTGCTAATCGTGCGTTAGACACAACCCTTAAGATCAGCCTTTCACGGTTTGGCCGCACGGTTTAGGCAAACCGTGCGCCAACCGTGCGAAAGCTATTACCCTTTAACTTTACTCAAAAGTCCACCAAAACTCACCCCCAAGTCACCTTGACTTCACGTAACACCTCTGGTACCGTATTTTCACAATGGAATGGACCAGAGAGGTCTGGGCCATTACACACCATGTTTTTCAGTGCTTCAACATTATTAGTAGTGATCACATAATCTTGGCCTTGATCCCTTGGCCTTTTCTAAGTTAAGTTTCCCTGAAACATAGGACATTCATTTGCGTAGTCTCCCATCTCCCTGGAATTGTTTCTTTGAACATTAGTAGCTTCTTTATTCCCCTTACAATCACTATAAAGATATCCTTTCTATCCAAATTTGTAGCATACTCCTTTTCCTTTTAGACATGCACCAGGGTGCTTCCATCCACAAATATCACAGGGTGGAAATTCAACTCTCACTTCTTCCATGTTTCCTTATTTACTTTACCATAGTGTTCAGCTGATCACTTCTTCTCTTTATTTTCATTAAAGTCATAAGACTTGGATAATTTCATTTTTGTCTCGATAGAACATGAGACAATATCTTCAAATGGTGATATGTATTGTGAGACTAATGCTCAATGGATAAATTGTTTTATCCCATCAAAAAATTGATTAATTATACTTCTTAGGTTACATATATAATCTGCAGCATGACATGCTGACCTTATAAAGATAACCTCATACTTTGCAACATTCTCATCCTCCTTTTGCCTCAGACTCAAAAATTTTCTTTCCATATCCGCTCGATGGTCATGAGGAAAGTGTTTTTCTAAGAAAATAACTTTAAACTCCCTCTATTCCATGTTTTATACTTATTCATCTTATTTTGTGTTTTTAATCAATGACCACCATTGATCTGCATCTCTCGTGAGGCGATAAACTGGATTGACAACCTCCTCCCTTTCACTACTCCCCAATGAATGAAATAATTTCTCTAAGTAACTTATCTAATGGTCAGATACTAACAGACTTGTACTCCAATTGAATGTTGATGGATGTTGCCTCATGAAGTGGTATGACATTTATCCTCCACATTGGGGATTAGGGTGCTCCATACGGGTACGGTTATTATTTATAACCTGAGTGAGTTGTCCCAGTATGGTGAAAAGCTGATCAACATGAGTTTCATAACCCGATCCAATATAATTATATTGAGTAGGTTGGAAATACCTACATGGATTATGTGGGTTGATATGGTTTCCATTTCTTCCACTAGGCTCCATTTCTAAACAATGGTATACAATATATTAGTTTATGAATCACAATACATAATTATGACCTTGTAAAAACATAACATAAATAGAACAATTTTTTGATATAATCCATAATCATTAAAATGATTTATTTTAGAAGGTATATACTCATAGATACTTCATAATGTTTTGAAAATAAAATCAGAATTATCTTAAGAATATCCCCTGGGAGTGTCATAACCATGAGTGCAGCAAGGGCTGTTGTCGTGCACCAGTTAGATTCGAGTCTTGCTTAAAGTGGTGTGTTCAGGTTTTACCCCTAGGTACCTTTGTGCCAGAGCCACCTCTACCTACTAGTATCCATATAGGGGTGTTTTTTTGCAAAACACATAAAATCTATACAGTACCAAAATTCCAGGAAGTTCTTCTATACTAATCCTCAATGTCTATCTTAGGGTAATGCTGTCTAATCAGAGTTCTTCTAAATCTAGTTTCCAATGTTTGTACTAAACATTCTCTGTTACCAACTATAACACCCCCAACCTAGTTACCCATAGTTTGTTTTTTATTAAATAAAATTGGGATGATACACAGAACCATGCCCCAAAAGGCCGATTAGTTTAGTATTATTGGAAAAAAGATACATACTTAAGTTCAACGTTACAACGTGAGAAGAAATACAACACTAATTTATCCCATTAAAAACATTCATGCCTCCTAGATTATGCCTCCAAGTCACTCATAACTAACTTCTTCAAATCATGGGAAAATGAAACATATGAAAGGGGTGAGCTCAAATGCCTAGTAAGGGTAAGTAGTACAGTGGAAGATACTTGCGTAAAAACAACCTCAGATAATAAAGAGATTGTGAAAGTAACCCTTACCTTATACGTTTCCATGGTAGAGGGTACGTTAACCTCCTATATAATAGTTAATTTTTTTTATTAAATTATAAAATAACTATATACATAAATATGATATCATATATGATCCTCTAATATTTCATCGTTAATAATATTTCTGTTGAGTCAATAAGGTTTTCCTTATGACTTTTCCATTCCTTCTTGTTTTAAAAATCACAAACACCTTATCTTTAAGGAAAATATCTTTTGTAAGGAAAAATTGCTTTTATAAGGAAAATTGCTTTCTTAAGGAAAATCGCTTTTATAAGGAAAATTATCCTTATCATATTTTCATCAATATTTTTCTTAAGTATAAGTTTCGGATTCATTTTCTCGGAGTCATTAAAACTTTGATATAAAAGCATTCTGTTTTTAGGATTCGGTTCTGGACAAGAACTATAAGGAAGTTTCATTCCGAATTCCGGATATGAATTCTGACTAAGTTCTATTCCAGATTCAGGATACGAATTCTGAAGAAGAATTCTCATTTCAAATTCTAATGAAGAAATCCCATTCCGAATTCTCATTACGAATTCCAATAAATAATTCCCATTACGAATTCCAATGAAGAATTCTCATTACGAATTCTGATGACGAATTCTCATTACGAATTCTGATGATGAATTCTCATTACGAATTCTGATGATGAATTCTCATTACGAATTCTGATGACGAATTCTCATTACGATTTCTGATGACGAATTCCTATTCCGAATTCCTACTCCGAATTCTCATTCCGAATTCTCCTATTAAACAGAATCTGATTATCATTGTTTTATACACTCTGAATTTATTCACTCCGAACCTTCACTCCGAAATTTCTATTCCGAACCTTTTTGTTAGAGTTTAAAACGATGTCGTACATTCTGTTTCAATTGTTTTGTTATAAAACGATGTCGTCCATTTTGTTATAAACTAACCGTTGTCTAAGTGACACGTGTACAGGTCCCTCCGAACATTAAGGAAAATATGACCGTTGGAGAGGAGCCGACCTTACCTATAAATAGGAGCTCATTTGAAAGAGCTCGAGGCTGATGCATATGCTGATTGTTGATAAAGTTCTTACATGCTGTTGAAGTGATTTCTAGAGAGAGAGTCTCTTATTAACTCTCAAAGCTTCGTGCGACTCCGAATGTTGGTGATTACATTCGAGGGCTTCCGGGGATAGGAAGACAGAGGTGCCGACTACCTTAAAGATCGAGGGCTTTCTTGCTGAGAAAGACAGAGGTTGCCAACTACCTTAAAGTTGAGGGCTTTCGGGGATAGCAAGACAGAGACACCGATCTTCGTATCGAGGGCTTACCCTGGTGTGGGTAAGACAGACTTGCTTGAAAGTATAAATCAAGGGACCTTTGTCCAAGGTTGTTGGATACCCTTCTCTTTGGGTTAAAAGACTATTATCTTGTTACTAGTAGTTTTACTACTTGTCTTTATTCCGCTGCAATTTTGTATCTTAAGGAAAGTATAACTTTCTTATACTTCCTTACTTACTCTGATTAGTTTAGATTCTATACGCTTTAAGGTAGAATCTTATATTGTAACTTTTGTTAAGTTTCAATTTCTGGAATCATATTTCCGGAACCTACTTTTGGAATCCCTTTCCAAGTTCAGTTCGGTGTTAGAGGTGTTGTGAATTTACATAGTTTAACTTTGTTAAACTTAGTCCTTTCCTTTTCTTAAGGAAACTCTAGTTATTCATAATTAACTTTAAAGGTTCCAAAGGAATTTTTAAAGTATACAATTCACCCCCCCCCCCTCTTGTATATTGAGCATCTCATATTATATTTCGATCCTATAATTGGTATCAGAGGTTGGAAACCTCTTACTCTATACCATTCTTACATTTGGTATCAGAGCCAAGGTTACTGAAATACTTGTACTCACATACAAGTTTTTCTTGCTCACTTTTCTATTCCGAACTTTGTCATTCCGGATTATCCATTCCGAACTTTTCCCATTCTGAACCTTGTTATTACGATTCTAAGCTACTAACAATTTTGTATCCAAGTTATTTTTTAGTATGACAGGAATTAATGTTGGATCGATTGACAATCTGAATCCTACAAGGCCACCAATATTCGATGGTAATGATTATGAATACTGGAGAGATTGTATGAAGACTTTTGTTATCAATACTGGAGTAGACAACTTTGTGATGCTTACTGGTGATTATAAAATTCCTGACAAGGAAGTCAGAACCTTTACTAACCAGGAGAAGCAAGAATATCAACTTAACTATAAGGTACGCGATACTTTATTATGTTCAATGACTAGAAATATATATAGCCAAATTTCTTCTTGTGAAGCAGCTAACTGTATATGGAAGAAGTTAGAGGTTACACACTTTGGGACTTCTAAAGTGATTGAGACTAGAAGAGCTATGCTTAGAGCAGAATATCATGGCTTTAATTTTCCTTATGGAGAACCTATCTGTAAAGTACAACAAAGATTTATGACTATCGTCAACAGTCTACAATCTATGGGAGAAAAAGGTTTAGATGATGAAGCTCTTGTGGACAAGATAATTGATATTATGCCCAATGAATGGGAATCCAAGAGAACAGCTATAGATGAGAACAGGAAGGTTACTCAAATTACTCTTGATGAATTATTTGGAACTCTTCTACAACATGAGACCAGAATGAAGAGAGATGCTGACAACATCAAGAAGAAGAATGGAAATGGTACTGTTGCTTTTACTACAACTTCAAATCAAATGAAAGCTAAGACTCTTGAGAGTGTCACCAGATCCAAGTCTAAGAAAGTCATTTTTCAATCCGAATCTAGTGAAAGTGAAGTTTCAGAAAATGAATTAGCCAATCTTGCTCGAAGGATGAACAAGATAGCTGGACAGAGAAACTTTCAATCCAAGTATAAGAAGAAGGATAGGAAAGATAAGA
The DNA here is from genome assembly GCA_963277665.1 of Viscum album. Taxonomy (NCBI): domain Eukaryota; kingdom Viridiplantae; phylum Streptophyta; class Magnoliopsida; order Santalales; family Viscaceae; genus Viscum; species Viscum album. The sequence continues at coordinate 124,565,976 of OY728128.1, forward strand.
AAGATGGAGAAGTTACATGTTATGAATGTAAGAGAGCTAGACATATTAGACCAGATTGCCCTATGCTCAAAAAGAAAGAAAGAAAGGAAAGACATTCAGAAAAGAACATGAAGAAGTTTTACAAAGCTAAAGCTAAGAAAGTTTTGAAAGCTAATGACACCTGGAGTGCCAGTGGTGGTGACTCTTCAGATGAATCTTCTGAATATGAATCTTCAGGACAGAAGAATCTTGGTCTTATAGCCAGATTACCTATTGATAATCATTGTCTTATGGCTAAGGTACGAAATGCTGAATCATTGACCAATGTTTCTTTAAATCCTAATGATAGTAAGTATTATAACTCTTCTGATGAAGAATCATCTTCTGATGAGGAAAATACTTTACCTACTTTTGAAGAAGTCTCTAGATTTGCTGAACTTCTTGAGATTGAGAATTCCAAACTCAACAAGAAACTTGATAAGGCAAATTCTAGGAATTCTATTCTTACTAAAGAGATATCAGATCTTTCTAAAGATCTTGATAAGAAAAATGCTGATTTTGAAAATATTTCAAAAAATCTTGAGGAAGTAAGTTCTGAGAAGAACAAACTTTCTAAAGAGTTAGAAAAAGTAATTTCTAATAAAAATGTTTTCGAGCCTAACTCTAGTTCAAAAACTAATGATTTTGAGGATAAAAACTTGGTTGTAAAACTCAAGTCCGAAATTTTTTCCTTAAAGAAGTGTTTATCAAACTTTAGCCATGGTAAGGAAAATTTTGATAAGATGTATTCTCAAATACGACCTTTAAGAAATAAATCCGGATTTGGTTATACTCATGCAAAACCAGTTTTCAGTAACAATTATTTTGTTCCTCAAAGTGCCCCATTTTTCACTAAGTGTCAATGTGGTGGTCACTGGGCAAAAAAATTGTTCCTTAAACAAAACCCAATCCTTAGGTTTTCATAAAGCTTACTTTTCTAAGAAAATGTGGATACCTATAATTTTATTGTCTGGAAATCTCGGATCCAAACAAGTTTGGATTCCGAAAGTCTAACTTTGTTCTCAATTTCAGGAAAATAAAGAAAGTTCCAGTAACAATATTTGGTACATGGATAGTGGATGTTCCCGGCACATGACTGGTAACAAAAGCTTTTTTGAAAAGATTATCAAAACGAAAGGAGGAAAGGTAACTTTCGGAGACAATGCTAAGGGAGAGATTGTTGGTATTGGTAATATAGTTCTTTTGGGTAAAACTTTGATTTCAAATGTTCTTTTTGTTAAAGGTCTTAAGCACAACCTCATTAGCATAAGTCAGTTATGTGATGAAGGTTACCTTGTGAATTTTAGGAATGATAAATGCTTAGTTCACAATTCCAAGGAAGAATTTATTCTCTCAGCCAACAGGCAAGAGAATGTTTACACATTAAACTTAGAAGACCTAAGAAGCCAAGATTTACCTTGCCTAAGTGCAATGGAAGATCATTCTTGGTTATGGCATAGAAGATTAGGACACTGTAATCTTAGGAACCTATGTAAACTCTCTAAGAAGAAACTTGTTAAGGATCTACCGGAGCTTAGATTTGATTCTTCTAAAGTTTGTGATCCTTGTCAATATGGCAAGCAACATAAATCTAGTTTTAAGTCAATAGGTGAAGTCTCAACAACTGATGCATTACAGTTGGTGCACATGGATCTTTTTGGTCCAACACAAACTGGAAGCATTAGAGGCAAATACTATGTGTTTGTTCTTGTTGATGATTACACTAGATTTACTTGGGTCTATTTTCTAGCAAGGAAAGCTGAAGATTTTTCTTATTTCAAAAGTTTTAGAGCCCAAGTTAAAAATGACAAAAACCTTCCATTGAAAACTATTCATAGTGATCATGGAGGAGAATTTCAAAATTCTGATTTTGAAACTTTTTGTAGTAAGAAAGGTATTACTCACAACTTTTCAGCACCTAGAACTCCTCAACAGAATGGTGTAGTTGAAAGAAGAAATAGAATTCTTCAAGAGATAACTAGAACCATGTTGAGTGAGTATTCTATTGCTAGACATTTCTGGGCTGAAGCTGTAAGTACTGCTTGTTATACTATAAATCGAGTTTTGATTAGACCTTTTCTTAATAAAACTCCTTATGAGTTATGGAATGGTAGAAAACCAAGACTTTCCTACTTCAAAGTTTTTGGTTGCAAAGTATTCATTTTGAATATTAAAGATAACTTACATAAATTCGCACCAAAATCAGATGAAGGAATTTTCATAGGTTATTCCACAACCTCTAAGGCTTATAGAGTTTTTAATAAAAACACTTGTACTGTTGAAGAAACAGTACATGTGAAATTTGATGAGTCAGATCCTTTTGTTTTTAAAACCTCCCAACCTACATCTTCGGATGTGTTTTCAAAAACTGATTGTCAACCTTTGATAGAAGAACCTTCTGATAAGGAAATTGTTCTAGAAGATACTTCTGAAACATTTACCCCAGAAGACTTTCTACCCTATGTTGATGAACAGGTTTTACAAAACCCAAATCAGGTGTTTCTTAAGAATCATCCCAGTGATAATATCATTGGTGATGTAAATCAACCTGTAAGGACTAGAAGTTCCTTAAGAAATGAAGTAGAACATCTAGCATTTCTTTCCCAATTAGAGCCTAAAAGCACTGATGAAGCTTTAGGTGATGATGATTGGATCAAAGCAATGCAAGATGAACTAAATGAATTCGAAAGGAATAAAGTCTGGACCTTGGTTGAAAGACCTAAGGAAACTTCTGTTATTGGAGTAAAATGGGTTTTCAGGAATAAATGTGATGAAAATGGAGTCATTGTTAGAAATAAAGCTAGACTTGTTGCTAAAGGCTATAATCAGCAAGAAGGAATAGACTATGAAGAAACCTATGCTCCAGTAGCTAGACTTGAATCTATCCGCATTCTACTTGCCTTTGCAGCATTCTTTAATTTCAAACTTTTCCAAATGGATGTGAAATGTTCTTTTCTTAACGGTTATGTTCAAGAGGATGTTTTTGTTGAAAAACCTCCTGGCTTTGAAGATACAAAACATCCAGATCATGTTTTTAGACTTACCAAAGCTTTGTATGGCCTTAAACAAGCCCCACGAGCATGGTATGATAGACTTACTGGATATTTGCTTCAAAATAACTATGTTAAGGGAAATGCAGATCCAACCCTTTTTATTAAGAAAGATAAGAAAAATGTTTTGATTGTTCAAATATATGTTGATGAAATTATATTTGGTTCAACTCAGCAATCTTTGACTGACTCTTTTGCTAGTCTAATGAAATCTGAGTTTGAAATGAGTATGATGGGTGAGTTAACATTTTTCCTTGGTTTTCAAATTTCTCAAAAACCAGAAGGAACCTACATATCTCAACATAAGTATATTAAAGATCTTCTTAAAAAGTATGGTTATGACAACACTAAGAGTATAAGTACTCTTATTGGTACCTCAAACTCTTTAAATCTTGATGAAGCTGGGAAACCAGTAGATCAAACATATTTTAGAGGTATGATTGGAAGTCTACTTTACTTAACAGCTAGTCGACCAGACTTAATGTTTTCTGTATGCTTATGTGCAAGATATCAATCCAATCCTAAGGAATCTCACTTAAAGGCAGTAAAAAGAATTTTTCGCTACCTTAAGGGAACCATGGATCTAGGATTATTTTATACTTATGGAAATGATTTTGTTCTAAAAAGCTTTTCTGATGCTGACTTTGGTGGATGTAGAATGGATAGGAAAAGTACATCCGGAACTTGTCATTTCTTAGGAGATTCATTAGTTTCTTGGTCATGCAAGAAGCAACATTCTGTTGCACTCTCTACTGCTGAAGCTGAATATGTAGCAGCTGGAAGTTGTTGTGCACAAGTGTTGTGGATGAAACACACACTCACAGACTATGGCTTGAGTTTTACTAAAACTCAAATTTTGTGTGATAACACAAGTGCCATTGCCCTATGTAAAAACCCTGCACATCACTCTCGTGCAAAACACATTGATATTAGACATCACTTTCTTAGGGATCACACACTTAAAGGAGATATTATTCTTCAGTTTATCGGAATGCAAGATCAACTTGCTGACATTTTCACAAAATCCTTGCCTTCTGATAGATTTGAATATATTAAACAGAAGTTAGGAATGATAACCGTAAGGTAATCTTCCTTAATTAACTTTCTGTTGAAAAAGTCTCCTTACAGTAATAAACTCCTTTTCATAGGGGGAGTACATTTGATTGCTTATTTAACAAAGTTTTTCAAAATTTGTTTTCAAACTTTTCGGAACGAAAATTTCCGGAATGGAACTTCCGGAACTACAATTTTCCAGAAAGGATATTTTCGCATAGAATATTTCTGGAATGAAAGTATTCGTATTAAAAATTTCCGGAGTGGACAACTTTCGTACTGGGATTTTCATAACCAGATTTTCGTACCAAGTTTAGTTTTTCGTATTGAGTTTTTCGTATTGACTTTTTTTATTTACTTTTTCGTATTGAGTTTTTCGTAGTCGTCTTTATATTACCCATTACGAATAACTTTCCTAAGCTAATCCGAAAGCTATGATTTCCTTACTGAAGTTTTCGTAATCATATTTTACTTGCTGGCAATATCTTAATAGTTTGTTTTTGGTTTTTGGATTTCATAAATCTTTACTTTAATAAAACCTCAAAAAGATCGGATTCAAGCTTTCAACCGTTAGATCTGATCTCATATCGTTCTAAACCGTTAGATCAACCGAGAAAGTTGAACCGTCATCGCATTTCCTATATAAAGGGGACCCTATTTTCTCGTCCCACATCGATTTCAAGCTTTTGCGTGCTGAAGCTCTGACTCTCCGATTTAAGGCCGTTCCGAACCACAGTTTTCTCAGTTCCGAACTTCAGTCTTCTCTGTTCCGAATATCTCAGAGGACTTCTAATCCGAATGTCTACAGAGTTAGCTTCTCAAGAGATGTGTTCAACCAAGCCCATTTCTCAGTGGATAGTCTACAGAGAAAGGTTAGTTCATCCGACTTTCTTCAGCAACTATGATTCTATCATTTCGAAGAATATCAAGTTGAATGGCTGGGAGGATGTTGCGGTATCAAAAACCGGCAACCAAGATGAAGTCTACTCAGATTTGCTTGTTGAGTTTTATGAGTCGGTTGCTTTCTTTGAGGAAGACAATAGAGAAAAATTTTCTTTCAAGTCGTATGGAAAAACATATAAGCTTTCTTACACCAAGGCTGCAAGCTTGGTAGGGTTAAGGTACGAAGGTGAAGCTGAATTCATTTCTCACGTACTGCCAGACTCTTTGGGTAGTTTCAACAAGGAGAAAGCCTTAGAAATTCTCGGATTGGATGATGACAAGGCTCCGAAAATAGCAAGTCTTTCTACAAACTTCCGGATTCTGGAGTTATGGGTGCAAGGGCTTATTGTACCAAGAAAAGGAGATAAGGATAGTCTGAAGAAAAGTGATATATATATCCTATATTTCCTGATAAATCTAAGAAAGTTCAACTTGATGAAGCATATCCTTCTTAACTTTGAGAATTTGAAGAAGGGGAATCTGAGAGCTCAGATTGTGATGTACCCAGCAATATTGTCAAAGCTCATAGTTCGGTGCCTGGAATCTTTCAAGGTAGCTTGCAGTTCTAAGCCGAAAGTTTGTAAGATCATGCTGCTTAGGGATTCCACTCTTAAGAGAATGAATATAGCTTTTGACAAGGAGTCAAGGAAGTTCATTGATCTACCTCCTCAAGCAGAAGTGACTCCGAAAGTGGCTGATCCGGAATCATCCAAGCCGGTAAGGAAGAGGAAGCTGAAAGAAGTGGTTGTCGAAGCTGAGGAACCCAAGTCTAAGGAAGTCCACTCCGCTCCTCCTAAGTCTAAGAAGAAGAAAACCTATACTGATGAGGTTGCAGCGAAGTGGAGAGCTGATAAAGAGAAGAGGAAGGAAGGAGATCCGCAGTTCGGATTGGATCCTGCAGAGGCTAAAGCTCTGAAAGAAAAGGCCGCTGATGAGCTTGAGAAGCAAGCAAAGGAAAAGAAACTGAAGAAGAAAATGTCCGAGGCTGAGGTAGCTCAGGCCTTGTTAAAGTTCAACGAGATGGTTTCAGCAACCATTCCCGTTCCGAGATCTTTTTCTCTGGAATCTCTACCTGAGACTCCAGGAAGAAATCTTGTTACTCCGGAAGAGGCTGTTGCTACTGAGGAAGTAGAGCAAGTAGAAGAAGTTGAAGAAGCTGCTGAAGGAAGTGGTGAGACAGGAGATGTGCTCAAACAAGTAGATGAATACAAAGGAACTCCTTTGGAACACCTGTCGCTCCGAACATCTGAAGCTCAGTCTTCAAAGCTTGTCACTCCGACTATGGAAGAAGAGAAAGGCGAAGAAGAAGTTTCTTGTCTGAGAGAAGAAGAACATCTTTTACTTGATGCTGCTCAGAAGGAAAATGTAGAAGTTGCTGATGAGGAAGATTTGGTTGTTCAAGTATCTGATAGCGAGAAGAAATCTCCGGAACAGGTTTCTATTCCGGAAAAAGATAAGGGGAAACGAATTCTTGCTGATACCCCGAGTTCAGAAAAGAGTATGAGGAAGGAAGCTGGTAGTTCTTCTAAGAGGAAGTTGGAGCTTATTGAGGAAGAAAACTCTCCGAGCAAGATGTCAGATTTGGAATCATCTTCGTTGGGGCACGATTTTGTTGTTCAGTCCTTGAAAAAGTTGGTGGGAACCATTCCGACCTTCTCCAGTATTGACTCTCGGTGCCAGATGCTCCAACATGCGCTAAATCAGAAAACCGATTCCGTATCCATGGTAATGGATAAGTGTGTTGAGATTGAAGCTCAGTTCAAAACTTTCTTCGTTGGTTATGAAGCACATAAAAGATCTTGCAAGAGGATGACAAGCTGGTCGAAGAAGAATGTGGAAGAGATGAGGTTGCTGGATGAGTTTCAGGAAAATTTTAAGGATGCATTTCAAACCGAGGACAAGAAGTTTCATGAGATGACTGCTTCATTCGATGAGAAATTGACAGAGGAAAAGAACATTCGGATTCAGGAAGTGAGAGATCTGAATGGAAATCTCAACTCCGTTAATCAGAGTTGGAAATTTGAAAGGGATCATCGGATCAATTTTCTAGAAAGAATGAAGGCTCAGGAAGAAAAGATGAATGCTCAGGAAGAAAAGTTGAAGGCTCAGGAAGAAATCATTGAAGCACAGTCAGCAAGAATAGTCGTCTTGGAGAAGCAAGCAGAGGAAGATCATAAGGACCTCAAAAAGATCAAGACAATTCTTAAGGGGCTCATGTCAATGGAGAAAGATCCGAAATGACCAATCCGATCTTTTTGTTGTAATCTGTTTTTGTTGCTGACATTTCAAATATAATGAGAATTGTGTTTGTTGTTTCATTTGTACTAATTTTTCAGGTACTTTGTTAAGTTTTTCCATTCCCTCCAATTCTTTTTGAAAATCACAAAGGGGGAGAAGGAAAAGATCCTTAAGAAAAAGAGGAAATCTAATAAGTGCTTATCAAAGGGGGAGAAAGAAAAATACCCAAGGAAATAGAACTCTAATAAGAGTTTGTTTAAGGGGGAGTTTTTCTTAAAGAAACATCACTCCGGAAATATGAATACGATCCTTATATATTCAAAGCCTAAGGGGGAGTTAGTTGTATTCATCTATTTCTTAAACCAAGGGAGATAAGCTTTAATGTGTTTCTTTCTTTCTTAGAATAGCTTTTTCGTTAGGATGTTTGTGCTTTCCAAAAAGGGGGAGATTGTTGAGTCAATAAGGTTTTCCTTATGACTTTTCCATTCCTTCTTGTTTTAAAAATCACAAACACCTTATCTTTAAGGAAAATCGCTTTTGTAAGGAAAAATTGCTTTTATAAGGAAAATTGCTTTCTTAAGGAAAATCGCTTTTATAAGGAAAATTATCCTTATCATATTTTCATCAATATTTTTCTTAAGTATAAGTTTAGGATTCATTTTCTCGGAGTCATTAAAACTTTGATATAAAATCATTCTGTTTTTAGGATTCGGTTCTGGACAAGAACTATAAGGAAGTTTCATTCCGAATTCCGGATATGAATTCTGACTAAGTTCTATTCCAGATTCAGGATACGAATTCTGAAGAAGAATTCTCATTTCAAATTCTAATGAAGAAATCCCATTCCGAATTCTCATTACGAATTCCAATAAATAATTCCCATTACAAATTACAATGAATAATTCTCATTACGAATTCTGATGACGAATTCTCATTACGAATTCTGATGATGAATTCTCATTACGAATTCTGATGATGAATTCTCATTACGAATTCTGATGACGAATTCTCATTACGATTTCTGATGACGAATTCCTATTCCGAATTCCTACTCCGAATTCTCATTCCGAATTCTCCTATTAAACAGAATCTGATTATCATTGTTTTATACACTCTGAATTTATTCACTCCGAACCTTCACTCCGAAATTTCTATTCCGAACCTTTTTGTTAGAGTTTAAAACGATGTCGTACATTCTGTTTCACTTGTTTTGTTATAAAACGATGTCATCCATTTTGTTATAAACTAACCGTTGTCTAAGTGACACGTGTACAGGTCCCTCCGAACATTAAGGAAAATATGACCGTTGGAGAGGAGCCGACCTTACCTATAAATAGGAGCTCATTTGAAAGAGCTCGAGGCTGATGCATATGCTGATTGTTGATAAAGTGATTACATGCTGTTGAAGTGATTTCTAGAGAGAGAGTCTCTTATTAACTCTCAAAGCTTCGTGCGACTCCGAATGTTGGTGATTACATTCGAGGGATTCTGGGGATAGGAAGACAGAGGTGCCGACTACCTTAAAGATCGAGGGCTTTCTTGCTGAGAAAGACAGAGGTTGCCAACTACCTTAAAGTTGAGGGCTTGCGGGGATAGCAAGACAGAGACACCGATCTTCATATCGAGGGCTTACCCTGGTGTGGGTAAGACAGACTTGCTTGAAAGTATAAATCAAGGGACCTTTATCCAAGGTTGTTGGATACCCTTCTCTTTGGGTTAAAAGACTATTATCTTGTTACTAGTAGTTTTACTACTTGTCTTTATTCCGCTGCAATTTTGTATCTTAAGGAAAGTATAACTTTCTTATACTTCCTTACTTACTCTGATTAGTTTAGATTCTATACGCTATAAGGTAGAATCTTATATTGTAACTTTTGTTAAGTTTCAATTTCCGGAATCATTTTTCCGGAACCTACTTTTGGAATCCCTTTCCAAGTTCAGTTCGGTGTTAGAGGTGTTGTGAATTTACATAGTTTAACTTTGTTAAACTTAGTCCTTTCCTTTTCTTAAGGAAACTCTAGTTATTCATAATTAACTTTAAAGGTTCCAAAGGAATTTTTAAAGTATACAATTCACCCCCCCTCTTGTATATTGAGCATCTCATATTATATTTTGATCCTACAATTTCAGTAGAATCATCATTTCAGATGTTAATTGATTCTTTTTTCGTTATATTCTTGGTTACGCAAGCCATGTTTATTATGGATAGGATTTATTTGATTCATATAAATAATGATATTGTTTTCATAAACATTATTTTTATTCATCAAATTTATATTATTCTTGAATGGTTTGGATGGACAAATTAAGCTCATCGCGTTTGGGGAGACAGTAATCCGTACGTACACACGAGCGACTATATCATTATATTGATGGAGAAATAGATTATAATTGGATGGTATATCATATATACATTATAATTAACATTTTATGTTTATTATTTACATTATTTATACTCATTATTATACTCATCCAAATAATGAAGTGTTTAAATAACAAACTACACCACGAAGTGGAGATGGTAAGTCGTACGTACGCACATTTGGTGACATTGTCCTTTATAGGATGGATAGAAAAACAAATAATGTTGTACCATGTTTAAAATAACATCACAGTATGTATAAGTGACTTTATTTATTATTTTGGTATGGAAACAACCAATAAAGTGGATGTGGAAGAAGAAAAGAACTTGAAAGTGGTGATGAAATATTTACCTCTTCTTTGGGTTCTTCCTTTTGATTTTATCAAAAGGGCTCCATAGGTTGGAATTGTTTCCAATTGAAGGCCTCTAGGATGAAGGGAGGAATGTTTGGAGTATATTTGTAACATGGTTGGCCGAGCCAAATGGCTTTGAAGAGGTTATTTTGATAGAAGGGGAAGTGCACTTTTAAAAGAGAGGTGAGGGTCACTTTTGGAAAAGCTTGAAATATTATTTTATAATAAAATCATTTTTGGTATATAATGGATCCAGAATTAATTTTTATAGAGGATATGGAGGTTATGGGTCGAAAAACCCTCAACCAAAAGGTTTTAGATAGGTTTAGGTAACCATATTGACATTATCTTTTAGATTTAACTCTTAGTTAAATAGGTTTACATTTACCATGTATCTTTGTATTTTTATATTATATGGTTAATAAACTTACTATAAAATACCAATAGAACACCAAGTGGTTCATTATCAATATATATAATTTAATCTAAGTATTTTGGCATATCCTTATATTTTTATTAATTTAATATCAATTAATAATATAGTATTTGTTTTAAAAACTAAATTATGTCAATTTTGACAGTATTTAGTATTTTATTTTTTTTGAAGCCATTAAAACTTTATCACTTCGAAGAAAATTTATTTAAACAACCCTAAAATTTCAAATTAACCTAGAAAATTAGTTTAATTCATCAGATGTATCAATTTACATTTATTTGTATATTAATAATATCAATTATTATAATATATCATTAATAAGGTAATTACAACATCATCATTGTCTGGTAAATAAATTAAATTATGTAAAGTATAAAAAATATAAACAAAATAAAATTATAATGGAAATCTTTTTATCTTTCTAATGAATATTTATAGTCGAATTTATATTGTGTTTAACCATATATTAAAAAGTGTTTAGATATTAAACTTTGAATTTAACTCTTTTAACTTTTCATTAAATAAAATTATAATAAATGTCCTAATCTAATCCATGGGGACCAAAGGGGGCATATTTTATTACTATGGTTGTTTTAGGTCAAAATATACTTATTTGGTCTGAAGTTTCATACAATGAAAAATATTGAAATATTCAAAGGGAAACATACCTTGGAAGCTTGGGGTGTTACAAGAGTTCATTTTACTTCCTTGATGAATTTGAAGAGAATTTTTCCTAATAATGGTAAAGAATGTGGGTGAATGATAAAAATGAAAATGAATAGTCAAGTAATATCATACACAAAGAAATTTTATGAATGGGTAATCATTTTAGGTTGTGATAAATTTTAAAGTTTAATTTGTTGTCTAAAAAGAAAATATATTGCATAGTGACAGAAAATTTTTTCATGAATTTTTTCTAATGAAAGGAATAAATGAGATAAAATGATTAATTTAACAAGTTTTGAAGTGGATAAATGTTACTAATATGAAGGAATCAGGTGGTAAAAGAAGAATTGGTTTAAATAGATGTCGACAAAAGACATGTGATTTAGTAAATTGGTTACCCCATGTTGGCCATGACCCATTGTAGGTATGGTTGAGGGTAGTGTTATATATGAGATTATGACCTTTTGGATTGATAATTTAGGGTGTATTGTTTAAGTTTGATAGTGTGAGACCTTTTCCCACATGTAGGCAAATATTGTCGTTCATTCTTTGAGGATTCATGTGAACGACAAGTTAAAATGAGAATGTATGAGTTCAAAGGTGGGTATCCTTTGTGTTGTCAGTTTGAACCCTATATGTGTGGGTTGGGGTAGTGATATAGTGTTTTTTTGAGAAATTGTATTTGGATTGTGGGGCCTTTTTGGTTATGATATGGCTTCGGTGGTGTGTTTTGGGAACCCATAGTGGGGTTGTGGCTGCTGGTTTGCGATCGTTGTTTAGTAATGTGAGTGAGGAAACTCCTGCGGTTCGCAACCTTACGATGTGAATGCTAGAAACGAAGGATGTTGCCTGGGTCTTTGTGACGTTGTGAGTAAATACCTTGTGCGATGTGTTTGAAATCCTATATAGGATGTGTTCTCGTAGTATGAATGAATGTGTACACCTATGGTACAAAAACTAAGGTAAATGGATATTTGGTGTTCTAGGCACATTGTGCATCGGAACTGGGGAGAGAGTTCCATTCACAAACATTAATTTGTTTGTACCATGATATATATGGTTTGGAGAGAGGGCCAATTGCTTTTCTTGGTTGTGACTCCAATCTAGGTAGTTGGTATCATTCAACTTTCATGTTGATCAGTGAGAGAGATTGGACAGTCTCTCTGGTTCCTTTTGATCTTTCTCACACATGATGATTCTTTGCACATTGATAGTGGAACTCAGAGAGTTGTATATTGTGGTTTTGGCCTAAAGGGCTGAGTGGGATGGTTTATAGTTGCTTTTGTTTCTCAATTTGTGGTTACGCAATGATAGTCTTGGAAATCCAGGGTGACCTTGTGGGAGGTTATCTCAGTGGTGCATGTACCTAAGAATATGAAGCAGGTGAGATGCTTGAGAGGTGGTTCCAGTGCATACTAAGTGCTACCAAGATTTAGTAAATGGTATTGTTGTTCCTAGTTCATTCATAAGGGTAACCTAGTGTTTTTGATAGGGGGTAAGGTTTTTTAGAAGGGTTTTATCATAAAGATTCATGACTAGCTTATTGGATGATGATTAATGGAGGCCTTGATGTTGTTTTCATGTGTAAGATAAAAGGGTGGCTAAATTGTGGTTGTATGCTTTCCCTTTATGGTGACACCCAAGGTGAGTTTGGTCTCATGGATAAATATTTTTGAATGAATGGTTTTAGTTGTTGGGTGAGATGTCAAGGCCACCTCTGGGATTATGAGGCTGAATTTCCAAGATACATGGATAGTTAAGTAAGTAGGTGCTGGACTACACATATATAAAGGTTGATTTGTGAGAGACTATTGGTTTGTTTGGTGTTATAGACCATTTTAAATTAGTTGTTAGCCGTCAGGGATGCATTGGAAGGAATCTAGTGGTTTTGTGGAAGTAGTGTCACATGAGTCATTTGTTCATGATTTCTTGGTATTTTGTTCACGGATTGATGGTCAGACATGGATGGAACCCACACGTGTGTGGTAGTGGTTAAGTGTTGATATCATGAGTTTGCTATTGGAGCTAGATAATACTTTCCAGGTAATGGTGTCACATAGTCTGACATCAGAAATGGATATGTGGGAGGTGGTGTTCTTTGAAAAATTCGTAGCATACCTCAGATAGTGATGATCATGACTAATATCTTGATATTTTCCCCGGTACGTTGAGAAGCTCTAGCTCATGCCACGAGACTTGAATTTTTTTTCATGGATGACATAAATCATGGTGTTTATGTGTATGGGAGTAGTTTGTGTAAATCCAGATAATGGGATGCACACCCTTGATGCATTAGGGTGCGGTCCTCGCGATGGACCAAGTGTCGACACAGGTCATGGGTGTCATTTATAGAAGCTGGGAATGGGCACTGTGTGCCATTAGTTTTCTTGTTTTGGGAAAAGGATGGATGGTCATGTCTATGTTTGGTGTTCATTTTTTTGATCGGGTATAAGGTGTGGTGGTTGGAACCCCTCTGGAGAGCAATATTAACAACACCCCTAATGTGGGGAGTGATATGTAAGTCCAAGATGTGGAGAGGAGAACATTGAAATGACGTAGTGGAACCAGGATGCCAATGAGGAACATGTAAGGTTCTTGTTTGGTTTCTCAGAGATGAAATTTCAGAGTTGGATGTGGTGACTGATAAACCATGTTTCGAATTCTGGCTCAGGGTGGTTCTGTGTAAAACTTGTGATGTCTATGTTGAAGTAATAGAAGGGTGTTATTGGATAAGAAAATAGGTTGTAGAAATAGAGGTTAGGTTCTATAAATCCAAGAATGATGGGGGTTAGATTCGGCAAATATACCCTTGGGTGGCTTTAAAACATCTTAATGTTGGGGGAACCTTGCCATGTGATGTGGTGTCATGACAAGCGTGAAGCTGATGGTGTTGTGGAAAGTAATAATGTCTTGATGATGTAATTATACTATAATTCAGGTAACGACCACAGTGGGTTCTTGGGATGATAATGATTGTATTCAAGTCAATAATCACAATGGAAAAATGAGAAAGGTGGTAGCACACTATCATTAGAGAGTGGGTGCTATTGGGAAAGCCCGTCGAGTGTGGACCGACTTGATGATAAACTGGAAAGTGTGTGTTGGGAGTGACCCACCTCTTGGTTATTGTTGTGGCGGAAAGTGCCTTTGTGAAATGATGTTATACTTGATTAAGGTAAGGTTGATCTTGGTCCATTAAGGGATAGTGTGGGAATGTCCTTCAGAATGGTTTCAACGGTGCGACTGGATTCCATTGTAGGGTAATGTCCCTATGGATGCTTAAGTGTGGTGACTTGGAACATGTTAGGTGATGGTAATATTGGGTCAAGTTCTAGTGGTCCTTCTTCAATGGGGGAGGTTCCATGTAAACGAAAATGGTTGATATAACCAATCCAGATAAATGGTTTGTTGGTGACATGATTAGACATTCTGGTAGGAAGGACTCAAGTGGTCTCCGTTTGTGTGAGTTAGCCTTGATAGAGTGCATTGGATTGGGTTTAGTTGGTCGAGTACCTTAGATTTTGGGTTTCATTTGGTTGTATAGTTGTGGAGTGAAATCTTCAAGAAATTTGGTTGGAAGGATCATGCATTTTCCTCTTTGTGATAAAGGATTTTGTTCTCCCTTAGAGTTTCGAAAATAGAGGAAAATGATGACAATTGATTTGGGTCACGATTTGTAAGAGGATTGTACCAAAGGGGTTCCAGTTGGTTTCTCAACAATGAGATGAATTTTTGTGTCATATTTCCTTGTCTTGTGAGTTGGGATATATTACCTCTGTTTTATCTCTGAAGTTCTAGTGGTTGGGTTTGGATGGAGGTGATGCATCCTTAAATAGTTTTCGGGTTATGTTGTGGTTCTGGTAAGGAAGACATTAGGGACACGTTTATCAATGTGATCCGTGATTTATGGGATTTGTGATGTGAAATAGGAAACTAGAAATATGAAAATGGATAGGTAGGCCTAGTGTAATGATCCCTTTTTACCGAAATTAGTGATGCTCGGAAGAGCAGCTTGAGGTAGAGTCCTTATATGGTGGGGAGGTTGTAAGATCTCAGATCTTCGTAAGGAATGTTTTAATTTATGTCATTCATTCACTTCTTCTTTCTTATCATGATAAGTGTTTTCCCATTAAAATGTGGCAACCCGAGTGTGTTACGTAGGTTTGAGATAGGAAATATAAAAAAAAGATGTTTTTGGGCATGTTACACAGTTTGAGCATGGTTAGTGAAAACCGTGCAGAGCATCCCGAGAAGCCATGCAACCTTAGAATGAGCCTCAGACACAGTTGGTGGGTTGTTATAAAAACCATGAAAAATTCCCAAGATATCATGAAAAGGGGTTTATTTTCGGGCAGTAGCTTCTATAAGATTTGGAAAATAGTGAGAGTAAACCGTGCAACCCAGTAAAGATAGATAATTTACAAAATTTCCACTCCGATATTTTTCACACTAACTTGAGTTTCTCCTATATTTCACCCCTATATCCCTATTGACGATATTGGAGGTCCCAATCCTCCAATAGGTGGTTCTTCTTCGATTATTGTCAGTTTGGAGTGTCATTGGTGGCGAATTGAAGACTCAGTTAAGTCTAACACTCTTATTTCTTCTCTTTTTTGGGATTAGGGTTCATGGGTTCTTAAATATTCTTCTGAAACTCTAAAAACATATTTCTCTTGTGAAACTAGGTTTGGGCTTCATGTAATGCATGAAAAAACACATAATTTCGTGATTAAGGGTGTGTTATTCAATGGATTTGAGGTAGTTGGTCTACAAGTATTATCCCATAATCTTATTTTGGATTTGTCCATGGAAGCTCTTGTTATTCTTCTTCCCTAATTGTGTTCTTGGTTCCATTGGAGTGTTTGATAAAAGGGTGTATATAAGTTACATATTTAATGCCTCATGATACCATTTGGATGCGTAGAGGATGAATTGACCAATTTAGGGCCACCCATGGGGTGCGCCCGCAAACCCGAACCTAGGTTGTGGTGGGTTTAAGTGAAAGGTTTCTGAATAATAATGTTGAACCCTTGTAGAATATGTCTTAATGGTTGATTAAGTTCAACATGTATTAATGATTAATATGCTAAGGGTGATGAAATCATAAGTATTTGTTTGGCATGACATGAAAATGGTCAAATTGGGTCGAATGGGACTCTGTCAACAGTTTAACCGGATTCGGTTAGAAATGCCTAAGAGGATTAATGCATATTAAATGGAGAACATATAATTGGATGATTTATTGGGAAATGGGGAGCATGTTAATATGATTTAATAATGAAATGGATGAATATGTTGAATGGGTTAATAAATGGGAATTACGGTACACGTAATGGTGGAATGTAATAAGTGGGTGTCCTATAAGATATGGGAAATGTACACGTAATGCGTAAGTGGATAAATTATTTTGAAATTATGAATGGGTTAAATGGGTAAATGAATGTTCGTTGATGAATATGGATAAGGTATAAGGGGTTTTTAATAATCTTAAATGGTTAAGGAATGAGAATGTGAAATTGGATAAATGATTATGAATTGTCATTGGAAAATGTGTTAATGGGTTATGGAATAGTATTAATTCCCATATTGTTTGTTATGCATTGTTATTTGTGTTTTCAAATGGAATTGGTTATGTTATGTTCCATTGTGGTATGGTTATGGTGATTTGATAAATAAGCATGTTCCCATGGCTTGGTAGAGTGGGCTATTGACTTGAGGTTCTACACCAATGGGTTGAGTTTGATCAAGGCCCTAAACTCCACACCAAAATGCATGGGTTAGGGAAGGGGCATAGGATCAATTCCCCTAACAGTTTCATTCCACACAGACCTAGGGTTTGAGGTTGGGAAATGTGTTGATATGAAATGGGTATCCCTAGTGAGATAGAGACATGACTTAGTTTCCACTATGCATTGTGATTGATTACCTTAGTCCCTTATGTAGATGATATTTATGCCTAACCCATGGAACATGCGATCAAAATGAATTAAGTAATGAAGTTGGTAAAATAATTGGAATTGTGGTAAATTCTAGTGACAAATGAAATGAACGTTGTTAAATCAGGGCACCCAAACTGTTCCTTCTTTACTTACCATTTATTTTTTAGTTTCTTGTACTATATATAAGTCTGGATATTTTGTAGACACTATTGGTGGTGACCTATTGATATTTTTACTCACACCCTGTTCAGACCATCTTTGGGTACCCGCGAAGATCTCTTGCTTTCACCTTAGGACAAGGGAAGATTCCATGCACTCAGATACTGAGTTTGGATCAGGATGTGCATGGAGAAGGAACCCAACATAGAGTTGGGACCCATTTAGAGTTTTGGCCATTTGTTTTATTTTGGGTTTCATTCACTTTGAAATACTAGTACGACATGTAAATGTTGTATTTGATTTGTGGTTGAACCCTATTGGGAAAATTTTGATATTGTAGGTTTATTGGGTTTTATCATTGTTTCCTCTAATTATATTGTGTTCTGATATGGATTACACTAGTAAAGAGTATATAATCTCCCCATGTGTCTTTTTATACCCTCGCTGCTACTCAACATCCAATGTCATATGAGAAGGCATTCATAAGTTCATGTAATGAACCAGCTCAGAGAACTGGTTTAGTGTATCCCGAGTTGGGGTTGTTATAACATTACTATAACCGTCCTTGAGATAAGATTAGTTCCATTTTTAATAGACAACACGATGGTGGTGGAATCACATTTAAGACACAAATTAGACATTATGCGTTGCATTTTCATTTATACGACATTATAAAATACCAAGATTCTCATCCCCAATAGATATGGTAGTTCTATAAGGACAATAGAAGAAACCCAATGCTTCACCATACTGAGTTATGAAGATATCATGATATCCATAGGGACCCAAATTTCTTCATGAAGGTCCATTTGTGTTTCATTTCTTCTAGCCATGTAACAGACATATAGAGAACACATCCAATGTTCTAGAAGGAGTAATATAATTAGAATTTATGTAAAAATGTTTAATCAAAGTGAAATTATGTATATAATTATCACAAAAACCATTTTGAATGGAATCATTATTTTTCACTGATTCCATAATTCTGATCAGTGATGACTAAAGTCAGGAATGTATATTATCATGTATTATTTTACTCCTTGTGGTCTATATCATGGGTATGAGTGTAGATATTCCAACTAGCAATTGGTCTATCATCTACTTAGAGAGGGTAATCATGACGAATGTGGAGATAGGGTCCTATATACACATTGTATAGGGAATTTTGAGCATGAAAAAAATCCTAGATTGTAGTCCATAGCCCCACAGCAGTCACCAAACTATGAAAAAAGTGAAATATATCATTCCTATACTAGTTAAATAGATAAAATATTGATAATATGTTAATAAAAAAAGATATAATAAATCATTAGTAGGAATTATAGAATAAATAACCATCCATTCCTGGAAAATTATGTATAGAAGAATCCAACATCTTTTCAAGATCCCATCCTGTCAGTTTTCATCCCCTACACAACCATTTGATAGAAAAACATTGATTAATGCCTTCCATTTTGAGAAGGTTCCAAAAATAATGTTTCATATCCCTTAATAAATTTTTATTTCATGAGAAGATAATACTTTTAAGAAGCCAAAGTTTCAAATGAAACCTACATTTTCACAATTAATGACACATTTATGTTGAGTGATGATTCAAGAGAACTTAACACATTAATAAAAGATTTACCTGTTCAATTTTACTTCAAAAAACTATTTAAGACATGTAGTTAACAGTGACAGAATATCCATATAAATAATATAGAAATATTTCTTAATAGAAGGCCAAATGGAGGTTTATAGAATTATGATTTCATGTTCTGAGCCTTCAAAAGAAACTATATATTTGAAATTCATGTTCCCCAGACTTCTTATTGATGATCCTCCACATAATCAAATCCTACAATGGTTGATTAAAATTGATGATATTTGTAATTCCAAGCCCACCATATTAAACAGGTTGACAATATTGTTTTCATTGGATAGCCACAAGTATTATATGAATGATACTCCTAATATAAAAAAAAAATTAAGTAAGAAGTGTAATATTTTATTTTGAACTCCAACAATTTATATACCATGAATGAGTAAATAAAATTTAAAACGATCACAGGTTTCAAAATATTTTACATGTTTTCCATTGAATGAATTATTCCTTTCCACGAACCCATTTAATTTCAAATTCGGATCACCATGTGAGAGAAATATCTTACACATGTTTTCCCAAAAACATGGGAACAACAATGTAAATGAATGGAAATAAACCATCAAAAATTCCCAAAAAAAATGATTTCCACTTTTTTAGCCACAATAATATTATTTCAAACATTTCTGAATGAATTTTTCAAAATGAACATGAACTAAGAGAATTTTTCACAATGAAAGAAATAGTTTTTAGTTTATATGATGTTTATTTTTTCACATAATGTGTAAAGGGTAATGTCATCAACATGAAATGAATGAGTGGGGGTAGGAAATCCAGTTCCACCTCAAATGGGTTTGATTTTGCTGGCATTAACCATGTTGAGAATAATCCTTCTTATGTAATCTTTTGAAAATGATAATATGGTGACAAATAGAGGATATAAAGCTATTCCACCTCTAGAGAAATTGTTGTAACCCTCAAGAGAACCATTTCTTGGTACAATGATATGGGATGAGATCAGAAGAATTTTAGCCAATTTAACTAAAATCTCTTCAAATCACAAACTATATTAAAGATTCAAATTAAACCCCAATATTAAGTGGCATTTTCTTTTTTAACATCAGGTTTGAAAGTTATATTACTTATACTACTATATTTCTTGAGAATGATATCACATTCATACTATTTGATGAAGTAATATTGAATCGTTATATATTTAATAAAATAAAACAACATTGAATAAATAATTATATTGGAAATGGAAGGAATCATTCTAGTGATAACATTACAAATAATATTTTAAATATTTGTTTAATGATCCACATGTATAATGAGATGAATCTCATATAAATTTTCAACACAAAGAATTAATAAATGGTATTGAAAATTAATTGCTGTTTTTAGTTGAGTAACATTATAGATAAATGATTTATATGCCTAAAAACATCACCATGAAAACTCTCACAGAATTTTTGAAAGAAAGAATTTAGGATGCCATCCCGACTAGGTGAGGATTCAAAATTAAGACAAAAAATATCATATTTAATCTCAAATTCATGGGTAATATCAATCATAAATAAGTTATCATAATTTCCAACCATATTTTTAATGATGTCTTCCTTTAGGAAAATAAATGTTCAGGGTCCATTAATTTGGTTCTCATAATAAGAGATAAAATGAGTTGTCAAATCCAATATTTTAGAAAATAGCTTCCCATTATCACTAGAATTGCTAATGGTCAATTGAGTTTCTAGATACTTTGGAGAGAGTTAAAAAATTTGAGTTTGTGTCACCCTCTTTAATCATTTTAAAATTTAAGGCTGTAATTTTCATACATTCATTAATATTTAAGACGGTACTAAGGTCGGGAGTATTATTATTTTTCTTCTCCACACTCATAGAAAATTAACTAGGACTATAATTATCTTGAATGATTTGAGGAATGAAATCAATATGAGAACAATATCATCCATCTGTTTGAATCACATTATTCAAAAATATTTAAGATTTTATAAATGAATTTAAACATAAATACACAAGTTAAGAAATCATTGTTAAACATTATATAATTCTAGGTGACCTATACTAATTTCTTTAACTCAGGATGTAAGGACAAATCATTGTTGAACCAAAACAAAAAGGTTGTTTTACCCCCTATGGTGGAATGGTTTTCCAAAATAGGTTGATTATTATAATTAATTTTATTCATGAGTAGTGTGGAAAATAGTGTTCCAGACATCAATTTCCACATGATTTAAAAAATACCCATATAATAGTTTTTCCACCATTTTGTGAAGTTTTTTTCTATAACATTTGTATTTGGTACCAACCATTTTAACTTCATGCAGGTTTTTATTCTCAACTAAATCCTTGTAGTCCCTGATTTATGTAGAAATATAATTATTTCAATACTATCATCTGGAGTATGAATTGAATGAAAATACAAAAGAAGATACCATGGACCATTTAGTGATACCCCCAAAACCTAGATTTTGTACCATATATTCCTTCTATACTGATGGTAGTTATAAGAATATATTAAATAAAAAATATTTCATTCAAAAACTAAAATTGATGAAGTTGTCCATATTTTCTATAGAATTTATAAAACATATTCTAACCTCCCCCGAATGAGCTAAGACCCAATGTATTTTGATATTATTGGTGGACTATTTTATGTCAATAATATGATATTCCCTATAAATAAACGATGAAATTATATCAGAAAAACATCTCTTTTGTTTAGACTGACCAACATGATCAATCTTATAATTCTTGATAAAAAGAAGAAGGGAATTAATTATGTTAGAGTAGGACAGACCATGATAATTATTGAATTGAATATTTTGTTTAAAAAATCATTTACAGTTGGATATGCCCTTAATAATTCCACCATAATTTTTGTTTGTGGTATATTTTTCAAATGTTTTTAACTTTTTCTCCTCACGGTTTGAACAGAAATTTTTCTCTATACATTATGTGTCATGAATGAAATAACCTATTGTCATTTTTTGATATGAGACATCATGAACAATATTATGTCTTATTTTTACTATAATTATATTATGTCTTCCCTCCGGTTTCCTACTACTGTAGTTCAATTCATTCCCCAAGGAATGAGGTTCTGTTATGCATTTATTTCATTCAATATTGGAAATCATGGAATATCCTATGGGTGTTTCAACTAAATCTTTGACATCGAATATAGATGAGGAATTGTCTGGTATGTCTTCTTGGGAAGGGTTTCATTGGTTTTTTAATCATAATAATTATCCACCACATGAGGTATTTGATTAAGAACCTTAGATTCTTGAGAATATGTATAAATCCTTCTTAAAATATAATCATACTTTATAGAAGTTATAACTGGTGAGATATCAAGTTCCATGACATCTCTGGTAGATATATAAGTTTTATTAACTACATATGTATTTTTTTGTTTGTATCATCCTTCACAAAAGTCATTTGATGATGATTTTGAACAGATAAATTTACAACTTGGGATATAGTGGAAACCATGCTTATGATTTTATGAGAAAAAGGTGAGAGAAAACACCTTTTTTATTGTTTGAAAAATCGTGAACATGGGAATCAAGGGAAGTACAAACATGAGAGGATTTCAACTAAATTTATGAAAGGTATTCATAACCCCTCCTGAAATCACAGAAAGATCTTTTGTTACTATTTCATCACTTATACTTATTATAAAAAGTTTATAGACATCATACAAATAATTTGGATAACCTTGAATTGAATCATTAACCAACATTGATTTATATGTATTCATGTAAAATACATCAAATGGGAATTATACAGACCATGAAAAAGTGAAAATGTTAATATTAATAAAAATGTATCAAAGAAATGGAAATTGAGAAAAAATTCATTACAATTAACATAATATTGAAGTGATAATTAATCAATGAATAGATTATTAATATAATATGTAAAATCACAATAAATATGTTCTAATAGAACATAATATAACAAAAAGTCAATATATACATAATCTTGGAATATTAAATGATAATGATGAATTAATATAACCTAATGAAAATAATTTGACTTATGAAATTCATTACCACTTTGTAAATATCTTGTAAAATCCCCTTTAGTGAGATAATTCAAAATGAAACTAAAATTCCATGAGTTATTAATTAATAAAGATATTAAATGTAAAAGGGGAACTATTTACACCATATAATATAAATTAGGTTTATAACATTATAATATGCCTCAATGAAATGAAATGGAGATGAAGAACCTCACATGGAGTCACCTCATCATGTACATTCATTATCATCCTATATTTTAAAGTTGTGTTAATAATTTAATTTACATTAATCATACCTTTTATTTTACTCAATACCATTTTATATAAAATTACATAATCAATTATGTTTACGTCGTTTAGTTCCATGATATTTGACTTATGTGTCAGAAATGAAATTTGTGGGTTGGCTATTAGTTTAAAAGGAAATAATTTAAACATATATTGAATAATAATCATGAAATAATTATCAAAATTATTCATAAGTAATACATTAATACCAATCTTGAAATATGGTTTTGAGAAATTTTGTATGTTACGATCATGAAGATGGTGATCATACTTACACAACAGCAACATTTAATATATTCAACAATATTTATAGAAGAAAGGTAAGTAATATTTTATCATTTCAGAATTATCATTATTTCATAAATAAAATGTATTTTTTAAAACAATATTTATATATACATCATCCATTTTCTTGGTGACAAAAACAAAGTCACATCAATTTTAGATGGTGGTAGTAATCACATACATGAATGATATTATCATCTTTTACCAAGTAAATTGGTGAGAAAAATGATATAATATCATTTTATAATGATAAATATTTCATTAATAAAATAATTATTTCATTTATGTCACATATATTCATTTACATTTCCTTTATTACATTCTACATAAAGAGTTATTTAAAAATGAATCACATCGCATCTTATGGAAATAGTTTTTCATACACATGAAAGACGCAATCCTATCCCCTACAGAATAGAAAATGAAACTATATATTTGATATAATTACTATATAAGAAAAATAATATTATAAATATCAGATATATATAATTTATTTCCCTCAACATACTGATCTTTTATAAGTGTTTAGGGAAAACATTTCAAATCAGTTCACAAGGAGATAACCCACTGTATACAGAAGAAAAAACATCATTTCCCTATTGAGGAAAAATGGGATGAATATAGACTATTGCCTAAACACAGTAACATTTCATTATTTTCTAGAAAAAAAATTATTTTTACACTCATAATTTAATTATATTTGAATACGGTTGAAGAAGAAATGATATAAATACACATCATTAGGAATCTAACCACATATTAGACAACATCTTTAGGATTATGCATAGTGTATCCCTAGAAAGAATTTCTAGTAAAATGGATTACTGGAATAAGTTATGGAGGTTTTAATTGATATGGTATGATATTGTTTGAATGAAATTATTTTTATTTTGTGAAGAAGAGAGGAGAGGTAGTGGCCTTTTATTTTTGAGGTGGGCGGTTTGCTTGTGATTTGTGAAAATAAAATGGTGTACCCATGATTTAAACATTTAAAAATGGTAAAAAAATGGATTATTCTAGATTAATATCCTTTATTGGGTTGAAAAAGTGTCATACAATATAATTTTTACAAGTTATAAGGTCCTTTTTACGCTAATAGTTTTAGTTTAACCACTTCTAAACACATTTTTACCTTTACAATGTTAATAAATTTATATTATATTTACTTTTTATTTTGATAAAAATTAATGTTGAATTTATTTTAAAATTTAAATTATTTTGATTTGAAATATGTAATACATTTTACTAAATTCAATTCATGTAATGTGAAAATTTAATAAAAAACAAAACCTAAAGATTCCAAAAAAGAGGGTTTTCAAGAATAAAACTATCATAAAAATGGAAGGTTTTAATATCTAAATTAAAGATAAAATTATTTCCAATAATGTAAAAATTAATCAATTAAACATAATATAATTAAATTTTCATTGTAAATAATTTATAAAATTATTTTACCTCGTAAATAATTTAAATATAAAGAGAGTTAGTAAATAAAAATCATTATTTTTCAGTAATCATCGAAATATAAAAAATTTCTAAAAATTCCAAAAATTAACCCAAATAATTTTTTTATATATTTATTTAAAAAGGATTTTAATATTATAAAATAAACTTTTTAAAATTATAAATAATTATTGTATAAATAATATAAAAAAATTGATTAAGCCATTTAAAAAAAAATAATTATTCAAAATAATAATTTCGTTTTATACCAAATAATGATTCATTAATTTCTAATAAATAGATATCTATTTATTTTATTTTTATATGTATAAAAAATATAATTTTGACAATTTAATTTTTACTCTTAATACCTATAAACATAATTTCCATGATATAATAGTCAATGTTAAATAATATTATATTATTTTATATTTGATTGAACTCAGCATTTCATGCTTTGAAAGTTATCAAATATGATTAATTTATTTAAATATAAATGAGCTCTAAAGTCTCTTGGTGTTACATTCTTCCTTTCTGAAAAATTTTTATCCTTCAAATTTTGTTGACATTACCTTCTAAAATTATTGGAGAATTTCTTCTTTATAACATCCTCTGGTTCCCACATCGCTTCCACTATTTTGTGAATTCATCAAAATACATTTACCTAATGTGTCATCACATATATCAATAAATTATATCATTTATTGAAGATTTAGATGGGTTACTCATATAAAAGTAGATGACGTTGACATTCTATTTCATTAGAGGTGAGAACATTCATTTTGTCTAGCATGTAATTTCATATCAATGGTATATTGAATACATCATATACTTTTGAGAGACAAGGTGGAATTTCCAAATAATAAGAAATATATACAATTCATTCAAGGACATCAAATGGTTTAATGTTCCAAGGTATTTTCATTCCCTTCTTTCCAAATTATAAAATATCTTTCTTTAGATATACATTCATTAAAACACGATCACCCACTTGGAATTCAAAATATTTCCCCAAATAATTAACATAATTATTTATCATAAATTGTGGTTTTTTAATCTCAGAATGAATAGCCATTATACTTTGTCTGTCTCATCATAATGTTATGGGAAAATGAGTTTCTTTTCTCCAAATTTATCCCATTAAGTTGGATTTTGACATATCTTTCTATATAAACCTTTATATGGCTCTAATTGAAAACATGAATGGAAACTACTATTATAGGTAAACCCTAAAAAATTAAATAATGATATGATATATATTGAATGTCAACTGGGTATGACCTCATCATGTCTACCATTTTATGAGAAAACTTTTTGGACTATCTATCAGTTCGAGGATGGTCGTTAATACTCAAATAAAGCTCAGTATCATGATCATTCTAAAGATGTTTCTATAATTTTAGAGTAAAATGAGGTCCAAGATTAGAAACAATCAAAATAGGTGCACCTTAAGGTCATAAAATATAAATAATATAGAGCCTTATAAGGTTTCTAAGAGGTAAATATCCACATATAACAATGAAATGTGTATATTTGACTAGGGGAACAATAATAACCCATATTGCATCATTTTTTCATAGATTCTTTGTTAGTCTTGTGAAAAATTCAAAAGTTATGTCATCATAATTCAAAATAATAATAGTAATAGGATTCATAAATCCTATTGGATGATAACTCACACCATTAACTTTATGAGAATCAAAACATCTAGAAATATAATCAGTAATTTCATGGTTCATGTTATCATTCAAAAAATGTTCCCACAAATCCCTATACATCATTATGCTACCTAAGTGTATTGAGAAATTCAAGCTATGGCCATTATCCAACAATTTATTTTCTTGAATAGGTATAGATGGAACACATTACCCCATTCCAAATTTTAAAACCCCATCTTCACAAATGATGTCTGTTAATTTTCCATTATTCACATCATAAATTTTCTTTTTAATTTTCTCATCATCAAATTGACACTACTGGAATTCTTGGTAATTGTGACGGCCTATTTGCAACGGGATCCTGTCGCAAATAGGCTTTACCGATGGGGACCCGTCACAAATAGCCCATTGCAGAAAACGCTGTCGCAAATACAATTATTTGTGATGGGCCCGTCGCAAAAAATATTATTTGCGACGGGAAACATTTTCATCGCACATAATCTTCCGATTATATGTATTACATATACATAAACGTTTTCGTGATGGGCCCCTCGCAAAAACTATTTTCCACGGGCTCTTGTCCCGTCGCAAAAAATATATATCTATACAACTTTCCGTGACGGGCCCGCCGCAACACATTATTTGCGGTGGGCATGTAGTCATGTCGAAAATATGTTTTTAAAAATATTTAGTAAGACAATTTGGGACGGGACCCCGTCGCAAACAATCCCATCGCAAATATTAAATTGATTTTTAAAAAAATAGAATTTAATAAAATTATGATTAATCAAAAAATAATATTACTATTATTAGAACAATAAAAAAATATTAAAATTCTCAATATTGACAAGAAAATATTAAAAAATAAAAAATATTAAAATTCTCAATATTCAAAAAAAATATAAAAAAATAATAAAATATTAGAAATTAAATTATGTAATATTTTCACCGATATAAAAGATATAAAATTTAAATAATTCATATTACAATGTTAAATTCAAATGATTGTAACATAAAAAATTCAATGGGGTGTCATCTTTTGGAGGTATTGGAGAAGTTGAAAGATCTGGTAGAGGAAACTCTATCCCTAAACTACAAGTCAGACGGCGCATGTACTCCATCTTCTCGGGATGCTGCTGCTGCAATCGACGCATCTGCTCCTCGTAATGCTACTGCTGGTGCTACTACAACCAACACATCTCTTCCTGTTGCTTCTGCAATGTCTTTATATGCTTAGTCTGAGCTTGCAACTGCTCCTGATACTATGATCCAGAAGATGATGCCTCTCCACAATCTCCTCTGAAGCTGGACGCTGACATCACAGCAGTACCATAATAAGTACTAGGAGTCAAATGAGAGCTGATGCCAACTACTATGCCCTTCTCAAAGCCATACTGAGTCACCTGCATCCATGCTGCCTCATCAAAATGGTGAGCACTGGTCTGCTCAGTCATCCCGTCCTGACCCTCAGCCTGTGTCTGAGAGGTCACAGCCTCATATGACTCCTTCAATTCCAATTTAAAATTAAAATAGTAAAAAAATTATATGTTGTTAATTTTCAAACAAAAAATAATAATACTAACCACAATTTGATGTTGGTGATCACCTCTAATCTCTCCAGTGGGTGGATCACTATACATCCTCCGATAAACGTCGAACTCCGTAATATCGGGATGCTCGACTACATACATAAATAAAAAATAAATTGTTTATATATAATGTTATATAAAATATTTCAAAAATATACTTACCAGATTCACTCTATGTGAACTGAATATACAACTACCATCTTGATGTGTCACCTCCTGTCTACCCTGGTTCTGTCATCCCATTGAAGATCTCCTCTGAAATCCACCACCCAACCAGTGTAAACATAATCCATCCCAAATGTGAGATAAAATGTATTCTGTTTGGTGGGCTCTACACAACTCATCAAATTCTATCACCTCTGCTTTCTTAATGGTTGTCCTTCCCAAATTGTGCAAAAACCGACGGAAATGGTCACACATAGAAACCTACCATGCCTTGTGGATAGCGTCCCGCATGCTATCATCAATAAGATACCATAAACGTTACAAATAATTTATAATATCAAGTTGTAAATAAAATAAAATTCAAAATAAATATTATTTATTTGCGTACCATCCAATGATGGAACATGACGTGTCGCACATAAACGGGAATCTTTTCCCATGTGATCAATGGTTTAGAAAAATAATTGTGCAAGATAGCGCTCCCATGTCCAATAGCTATATGTGCAAAACAGTGAAAAATGAATAAATAATCAAATAATTAGTATATATATAAATAAATTAATGAAATCTAACTAAAATATAAATTTTATCATACCTCCTTGTCTGTGGATCGAAACCAAGATCTGGTCTTTGCTCGGGGACAAGGTCAGGAATCATCAGTCATGCAATACCGCGCCCCTCTGCATTCCCCATGAACCGCCAGTAGGATGAGGGTCAGATGATCGAAAATCCCCCTCATCCAATGGTAGGTCAGCCTCCTGCAACTCAAGAAATAGCTCAGGGTCCATCTGAAACACAAAATGATTGTTGTTAGCAGATAGTTGAAAATAACTATTATATATAGATTTATATTATTTATGATTAGAATCATCAATTAACTATGTCATTTTTCATCTTAATCCTCTTCTCCATAGATGTTATAACGACCCATACATTAAATACATGGTTACTACTTCAAAATTGAATCATACTTATTACAACATATAACAAAACCATGAATGGACCATATAGGTATAGTGTCTTTAGAAACTGGGAAACATAAACAAATGGTTCATAAAGAATCTACACTGTCTCCCATTTATTTCATCATATATAGAGTCCATTTTGGCATATCCTACTTAATATCCTTCTTCATGACCTGGGGAAAAGAAAACATACAAAAGGGTGAGCTCAAATTCTCAGTAAGGGTAAACAAAATAAATATCAAACATATCATATTCATAAGAACATAACATTTTTGGAAATCTTACCATGAAAAAGAAATCATAATTTCATAACATGGGATAAATCATAGAAGGGAAATTTAATCCCAATAATCATAACTTAAAACATTACGCTTTGTGGCATACACACATAATCATAGAGAATAATTTCTTAGTTGTCAAGACACATTTCCAAGACTATCTTAGCGGACAATGTCCATTTATGAACCGAGTTCACTCCTCGTTTCAGTCCTGTTTCACTGAACTGGTTTAACCTGTCGTTCCAGCCATGTCTATCTCATGAGATATAAATCATTACCCAATGCATTGGAGGGATATATAGGACCCACCCATCTCATAATGATACCCTTCTTACGTGTGCCACAAAACCATAAACCATACATCATTGAATAACCCATGTAATAAAAATGGGATTCTTAAACATCGTGACATCATAAAACAATTCATATAAGACAAAGGAATTCATAAAAATAATTCCATAACAACATAATCAAATCAATGTAATAATAGGGATTGAAACAGAACCCTATATTATCTTATATGGAAAATAATTTTGATAAAACACTTGAAATCCATTCTTGAGGAAAATATCCTCTCTACTTTAAAAACACTTTTCCTTTCTTTACATGTCATACAATTTTAATCTAAAAGAATTTGATTAAAAATAAACACGAAAACATGTAAATGAAGCTTCTTTGAAATATTGTTTTAATAATCCATTCATGTCGTATAAGTTAAAAAAACATTCTTCTCATACTTTGGCCGGAAAAGTCAAAAAGTACCTCGTACGAAAAACGACAACGGATTCCTTTCATATCTTTTACTAAAAACTCACCGAAGGGTAAAATTGGATTTAAAAAATTGTAGAAGGATATAAATATTACATATTGAGGAAACATGGATGTGGATGATAAATATTCCCCAGTAAATTCTGAAGTATAAACAATCTCAGATAAAAATGAGATTGTGAGGTTTACCCTTACCTTAGGTCCAATTTGCTTTGTAAGTGTCCTAACCTCCTGTATAATGATTTAAATAATGTAATTGACTTATTAAAGAATCATACATATTTTTATGATATCATATATGGTCAGATTATTAGCTTCTTATTAGTAATATTTCATTGCGACTTGTTATTCGAGTGTTTATTGCTTTATGTTTGTATGTGTGTTTTGTCAAATAAATTCTTATTCCTCTTTTTAGGTTATAGAAACCTCATTTCTGGAATGGTATTAGTGTAATATATATCATATTTATTCATTCAATTCATTTATATAATCATTATTCAATGAAGATCATGTAGAATGAGTCGCATCACATTGTGGAGACGGTATTCCGTACGTAC
This sequence comes from Viscum album, assembly GCA_963277665.1. Lineage (NCBI taxonomy): Eukaryota > Viridiplantae > Streptophyta > Magnoliopsida > Santalales > Viscaceae > Viscum > Viscum album. The sequence goes on from OY728128.1 coordinate 124,596,824, forward strand.
GCACAAGCGATGATATCGTTCCCATGATTGTGGAATTGTATTGGAGTGTATGTATACTACTTCAGAATCAATATCAATTTACAATAATCATATATAGTCATTATTTACACCATTATACCCATCCATGTAAGGTGGTGGTGGAAAATAGTTTACACCACGGCGTGGAGATGGTATTCCGTACGTACGCACGCGCGGTGATTTCGTTTTCCATAGGATGGATAGGTGGTGAAATAGGGTTATTTATAACTTATAATGACATATCAGTATATGAGTGATACTGATGTTATTACTTCATAATGAAACAACTAAAGAAGAATAAGTAGAATATGAAATAAAGTTGAATGAATCTCTAACGGACATTATCACTTCTTTGAAGTGCCTCTTTGAGACCTCTTCTTATGGAACTAAAATTGGTCTTTGAAGATGACCAGGATCTCTAGGATGTTTCTAGGGAAGTGGGGAAGTGAAATGGGCAGGGTTTGGCCTAGATTGAAGGCTCAAATTGGTGTGAGGAGGAGAGGGAGGAGGTTCCCTTTTATAAGGGAGGATAGGGGCACCTTTGGAAATATAAGAAATATTAGTTTATATTAAATCCCAACCCCACTTAAGAACTTCCAAAATGACTCATATCCGAAGATTATATGGGATAGGGTTTTAATATCCTCAACCAATAAAATTTATACATGTTAGTAATTTATTTTAAACATTATCAACATGATTTATCCTTATTTACCAATTTAATTTTATTTGTGGTAATAATATTCTAAATTTTAAATTATTATAAATAATTACATATGTGTTGTAAATTTTTCATAATTTGACATTTTATGACATTTTAGACAATATAAATTTTAATTTATAATTTTTAATTATTTTTGTGATTTTTAAATAATTTTATAATATATTATTTTTATAAAACAACAATAGTGTCAATTTTGAAACTATTCATTTATTTGAATTTAAATAAAATAAATACCGAGGCTATGTTCGAAATAAAATCTTTAATAGATTCATAAAATGTCATATGTATCTAAAAAATTAGTGGAGAACATTAAATAGTTGATATAATATTTATTTTAATATTTTTAAAACCATTTATTTGATATTTTAAATAATAAAATATTTTCAATATCACTATTGTGTCAAGATTAATGACAATTATTTAATCCCTAACATTTATAACAAAATTTCTATGATGTAGATAATTGTATGAGATTCTTGGAGACTATTCATTTTTGATGTTTCATTAAGTTTATCACTAAATTAAAATTATTATACTTATAAGATTTATGAAAGTGACATGTTGTCACTTTCTTTGGTTCTAATAATAATTAAATTATTTTCAAGGAAAAAAGTCCATTAAATGAATATCATCCTACCCTCTGGTGGTATGGGTCAACTTTTAGTCATCCAATAGGATTTTGGCAGGTGTTAGGGTAATTTTATAATCTTATATTTACCCTTAATTACCCGATTTACCTTTAACTAGGGTAAATAAAATTTACAGTAGTTACTATTCATAATGCCCAAAAATAAAAAGTATCCTATTAAAATAATTTGGACCCACTGATTCCAAATATGGAATCCATTTTTCAAAATACAAAACACATAAGTTTCAGTAATTAATTTAAAATTAATCCCATTGTTTGGAAAACGGGTTTTAGAGGTTAAAACATTGGCAAAGATTAAAATGTTTTTACCTATGAATTCATTGTTAAATTAATGCTAATGGAATACATTATATTAAATTGTAAAAATATATTCTATTTATACTTTAAAACCATTCAATATTATAATTTAATCATATAAATTATCTCAATGAAAAAAGTTGTTTTTATTTAAAAATTAGCGTACTTTTACTATTCATCAAAATATGAAAGCTATCAGAAAAATATCAAAAATTTACCCAAAGTAAATTTTTAAATCCTGATTCCAAAGAAGAATTTTATTTTTTCAAATTGAACTTATAAAAATGTCAAAACCAGATTTAATGTGGGTGCGCCATCAAAAGGCGGCAAAACTGCATTTTTTGAAAAATACTTATTTTTCTCGAAATATTTATTTCGTTCTCTTACCATGTTCTAGAAAATGAGTAAGATGAATAATAATGTTATAAAATTCAAAATGTAGTTAATACTATTCATAATGGCTAGTCCATAATAATATATCGTTGTTTAGTGAAACCCGGTATTGCGTACTACACACGTTATTGTGGCAGGTAGCGATTGCATGTAATGAAAGCCAAGTCAGTATTGTGTGTTGTGAATGATTCCTTTGGTGTTTTGTATAAAATAAAAAAAAATTCTCATAAAATCTTAGGGTGTTACATTCTACCCCCCTTAAAATAAATTTCGCCCTCGAAATTTGTCACTTCATTACAAACAGATGAGGATACCTCTCCCTCATCATATCCTCAATTTCCCATGTAGCTTCTTCTAATTGGTGGTTCCTCCATAAAACTTTCACCAAGTGAGTTGTCTTGTTCCGTAGGACTTTTTCACTACGATCCAGAATCTCTATCGGCCCTTCTTCATAAGAAAGATCTTGCTCTAGTGGTACAACTTCTAAGATGAGTACATGTGAAGGATCAGGTATGTACTTTCTCAGGAGAGATACATGGAACACACCGTGTACTTGGGAGAGATTCGGTGGAAGCGCCAATCAGTAAGCTACCTTCCCAACACGATCTAGTATTTCGAAAGGATTGATATATCTAGGTCTCAACTTTCCCATCTTTCCAAATCTCATGACCCTCTTCCAGGGAGATATTCGTATCAACACTTTATCACCCACTTCAAAATCTAGGTCTTTTCTTCGGTTATCGGCCTAACTTTTCTATCGACTCTGAGCTGCTCTTATGTGTTGTGGAATAGATCTGACCCTTTCTGCCATCTCATCAACGAGATCAAGGCCTAATATCTTTCTTTCCCCTACTTCATCCCAGCAAGTTGGAGTTCTGCATTTCATTCCATAGTGGGCTTCATAAGGAGCCATCTGAATACTGGAGTGAAAACTATTAGTATAAGAAAATTCCACCAAAGATAGGTGTTGATCCCAACCACCTTTGAAATCCATAGAGCAAGCACTCAACATGTCTTCTAGAGTTTGAATTGTCCTCTCAGACTGACCATCTATCTGAGGATGGTAAGCAGTGCTGAAACTCAACTCTATATCTAGAGCATGCTGGAGACTTCGCCAGAATTTCGAGGTAATCCTCGGATCCCGATCAGATATAATGGAAAGTGGTACTCCATGCAATCTTACCACTTCCTTTACATATATCCTGGCAAGTTGATCAAGAGATAAATCTTCTCTAATAGCAATGAAGTTTTCCGACTTAGAAATACGATAATCTATAACCCAGATGGCATTGTTTCCTTTGGATATTTTAGGAAGTCCAGTGACAAAGTCCATAGTGATGTTTTCCCATTTAAATTCTAGTACGGGTAATGGTTGTAACATCCCCTTAGACTATTGTCTCTCAGCTTTAACTTGCTGACAAACCAAGTATCGAGAGACATATTCAACAACATCTCTTTTCATGCCATCCCACCAGATGTACTCTTTCAGGTCCCTAAACATCTTCGTACTTCCAAGATGAATAGAAAATGACGAACTATGAGCCTCATCAAGCAACTCCTTCTTCAATTCGGGGATGGTAGGAACACAAACCTGATTCTTGAACCTTATTATCCCATCACAATCAAGGTTGAATTCAGGAACATTTCTCACCTTATTTTATAACTCTACATATTTTTTCTGTGCCTCTTTAATCTTCACATGTATAGAGGGTTGAACATTTATTTGATAAAGATAAGATTTCTCCCCTTCCATTATAATTCCAAGATCCATCCTTTGTAAATCCATAATTATTGGATCTTTTGTGATCCTCATCATGGACAATCTAGAATGGTCTTGTCGACTTAATGCATCTACCACCTTGTTTGCTTTCCCAGGGTGGTAATGAATTGAGCAGTCGTAATCCTTAATCAGCTCCAACCATCTTGTTTGACGTATATTAAGCTCCTTTTGAGTGAAAATATACTTTAATCTTTTATGATTAGTATAAATATCACACCTTTCACCATAAAGTTAATGCCTCCAAATCTTTAATGCAAAGATTACCGCAGCTAACTCCAAATCATGAGTTGGGTAATTTTGCTCATGGATTTTCAACTGTCGTAAGGCATAAGCTATCACAATATCATTTGGCATGAGAACACACCCCTGTCCCTTCTTGGATGCATCACTATAGATCACAAACCTTTCTCCACTGCAAGGTAGTGTGAGCATAGGTGCACTGGGTAACCTTATTTTTTGCTCTTTGAAATTCTCTTCACATTCCTCAGTCCAAACAAACTTAACTCCTTTCCGAGTCAACTTGATGAGTGGGTTAGATAAACAAGAAAAATCTTTCCAAAAACGTCCATAATATCCATCCAAACCCAGAAAACTTCAGATCTCAGTTACTGTTGTTAGTCTCGACCATCTTTCGATAACCTCTGTTTTTACTGGATCCATAGATATCCCCTCTTTTGAGATTATGTGACCCAAGAATGCAACTTTTTGAAGCCAAAATTCACACTTGGAAAATATGGCATAAAGCTTCTCCTTTCTCAGGGTCTTTAATACAATTCACAAGTGATCTTCATGTTCTTCCAGGCTCTTTGAATAGAAAAGAATATAATCAATAAAGACTACCAAAAAATGATCAAGATAGTCACTAAAGACTATATTCATCCGATCCATGAAGATAGCATGGGCATTAGTAAGACCAAATGGCATCACTATAAATTCATAGTGTCCATACCTTTTACGGAAATCCATCTTTGGTATATCCTCCCTTTTGATCCTTAATTGATGATACCCTGAATGAAGATCAATCATGGAAAAGTCTTGAGCTCCACGTAGTTGGTCAAATAGATCATCAATGCGTGGGAGAGGATATTTGTTCTTTATAGTGATCTTGTTAAGTTCTCGATAATCAATGTAGAGTCTCATTGATCCATCTTTCTTCTTAACAAACAGAACATGTGCTCCCCAAGGTGACGCACTAGTGCGTATGAATCCTCTATCAAGATTCTCTTGGAGTTTGTTCTTCAATTCCTACAACTCAATTGGGGCCATTCTATAAGGTTTCTTTGAAATAAGCAAAGCACCCAATACGAGTTCTATTGAAAACTCAACTTCACGATTTTGTGGAAGTCCTGGAAATTCCTCCGAAAAGATATCATGAAATTCTCGTACAATGGGAATATTATTAATAGTACATTTCTAACCAACCATTTGAGATAAATAACCTTCATTTAGTGGAATCAAGACCCATAAGATAGAAAAAATTTCCACTGGAAGGTTATGTTCATCCTTGCATCGATAGACGATTATAGATTGATCTGGAATATGAAATGTGACTTCCCTTCTTTGGAAATTGATATGAGCTCCATAAAAAGAAAGCCAATCCATGCCATGAATCACATCAAATTCCACTATAGGAAGGATCACAAGAATTTTAGGAAGCACTTTCCCACAAACTTCAATCGGAGAAGAAATGAAAACTTTTGATGCGACTGTTGTGCCATTAGGAGTTGTCACAGCCAACTCAACATCTAACCGTTGCGGTAATATGGTGATACCCTTAGAAAATTCTTCAGAAATAAATGAGTGGGTGGTTCCAGAATCAAATAAAACATTTTCTACTTTAAAGTGGATAGTAAGTGTACCTCTCACCACTTCTTTGTCGTACTCCACATCGCCGATAGTAATTGCATGTGCCTTTCCTTTGTCTTTAGCATTACGAGTTTATTGACATCGATCCTCATCATCAACCCTTGGATTTGGGCATTGATTGGCATAATGCCCTATCTCCTTGCACATGAAACATTGAAGTGTAGTAGGTTCATTCTTTGTATCCCTTCCTTTGATTGCATCATTAGATATCTTCTTCCCATTATTTCGACATTCAATTGCCCGATGACCTTCTTTTCCACACTTATAACATTTTCTTGTCCACTTAATACAATTTCCTCCATGTTTCTTTCCAAACATTGAGCATAAGATAAAACTCATCTTATTTTCAGTGTGGTATTTAGATTTTCCTTTGAATTCCATTTTCCTCTTATTATCAAACCCATGTGACTGATGGGTTACACCAATCTCCATCTCAACCTTGAGAGCACATAGAACAATTTCCTCATAGCTATTGAAGTCCCTTATGGATAACACCCTTCGAAGACATTGTTTTAAGCCACTAAAGAATCGATCGATCTTACTATCAAGTTGGATAAAAATTCTGGAAGCGTACCTTACAAGTCTTGTAAAATTTACTTCGTAGGTACCAATGGATTCAACATCCTTTTGCGTCAGTTCAAGAAACTCCGTCTCCATCTTTTTTCGAAGAATATGAGGAAAATACTTATTGAAAAATATTTTCTTGAACTCGTCCCATTCCATGAACTCAATTTCATCCCTTTGCCTCGTATTCTTAATAATATTCCACCATTGATCAGAATCACCTTCCAAACGATACACTACTAAGATGACATTATCATGTTCATAACATTAAAGAACTGAAAATATCTTTTCAATGGTACTGATCCATTGTTTAGCCACTAATGGATCAGAAGACCCGCCGAATGAAGGTGGTGCCTCATGAAGGATTCAACTGAATGTTTCTCCTTCCATTGCTCATTTGGAAGTCCTGCATGATTCATAGCTTGAGAAAGTTGTGTGAACATGGCTACAAGATTTTTCATCCCATCTCCCATAACGTTTGGTTTCTCTGGGGGACAATTATTGCATTGCCCGTCACATTCTGCATTAACACGGTTCCTTCAGGTTCTAGCCATTAACTAAAACCAAGAAGAATAGTGTGATCAACACTAATTATAATTGGAAAACCACATAATCAAGAATAAAATTTCACACTTAAGGTCTTATCACAGGTTGTTCATGTCCATTTCTAAAACACTAGGATTGTGTTCTATACTTAGACATATCCTATGGTTTTTTACTAAGGCTTCCACATCCTAGTTTCCAAAGGTTGAATATACCTTTCCACTGATACCAACTATAACGACCCATACTTTACATACATGGTTATTACTTCATAATTGAAGAATACTTATTACAACATATAACAAAACCATGAAAGGACCGTATAGTTATAGTGTCTTTAGAAACTAGGAAACATAACAAACTGGTTCATAAAGAATCTACACTGTATCCCATTTATTTCATCATATATAGAGTCCCTTTTGGCATATCCTACTTAATATCCTTCTTCCTGACCTGGGAAAAAGAAAACATACAAAAGGGTGAGCTCAAATGCTCAGTAAGGGTAAACTAAAGAAATATCAAACATATCATATTCATAAGAACATAACATTCTGTAAATCATACCCTACAAAAGAAATCATAATTTCATAGAATGGGATAAATCATAGAAGTGAAATGTATTACCAATAATCATAACATAAAACATGAAGCTTTGTGACATACACACATACTCGTAGAGAATCATTTCTTAGTAGTCAAGACTCATCTCCAAGACTGTCTTAGCAGACAATGTCCATTTCTGAACCGAGTTCACATCTCGTTTCAGTCCTGTTTCACTGAACCGGATTAACCTGCCGTTCCAGCCATGTCTATCTCATGAGATATAAATCTTTACCCAATGCATTGGAGGGAGATATAGGTCCCACCCATCTCATAATGATACCATTCTTATGTGTGCCACAAAATCATAAACCATACATCATTTCATAACCCATGTAATAAAAAAGTGATTCTTAAACATCGTGACATCTTAAAACAATTAATATAAGATAAAAGAATTCATAAAAATAATTCCATCAAAACATAATCAAATCAATGTAAAAATAGGGATAGAAACAGAACCCTATATTATCTTATATGGAAAATAATTTTGATAAAACACTTGAACTCCATTCTTGAGGAAAATATCCTTTCTACTTCAAAAACACTTTTCCTTTATTTACATGTCATAGAATTTTAAACTAAAAAATGTTGATTAGAAATAAATGTGAAAACTTGTAAAGTAAGCTTCTTGGAAATAATGTTTTAACAATCCATTCATGTCGTATATGTTAAAAAACATTCTTCTCGTACTTTGGCCGGAAAAGTCAAAAAGTACCTCGTACGAAAAACGTCAAAAGTTTCCTTTCATATCTTTTACTAAAAACTCACGGAATGGTAAAATTGGATTTAAACAATTGTTTAAGGATATAAATATTACATATTGAGTAAACATGGATTGGGCTGATAAATATTCCCCAGTAAATTCTGAAGTATAAATTATCTCGGATAAAAATGAGATTGCGAGATTTTCCCTTACCTAAGGTTTGATTTGCTTCATAAGTGTCCGAGCCTCCTATATAATGATTTAAATAATTTCATTGACTAATTCCAGAATCATACTTATTTTTATGATATCATATATGGTCATATTATTAGCTTATTATTATTAATATTTCATTTCTACTTGTTATTCAGTGATTATTGCTTTATGTTCGTATGTGTGTATTGTCAAATAAATTCTTATTCCTATTTTTAGGTTATAGAAACCTAATTTCCAGAATGGTATTAGTGTAATATATATCATATTTATTCATTCAATTAATTTATATAATCATTCTTCAATGGAGATCATGTAAAATGAGTCGCATCACATCATTGAGACGGTATTCCGTACATACGCAAGAGTGATGATATCGTTCCCATGATTGTGGAATTGTATTGGAGTGTATGAATACTATTTAAAAATCAATATCACTTTAAAATAATCATATATAGTCATTATTTACACCATTATACCCATCCAAGTAAGGTGGTGGAGGAAAATAGACTACATCACGGCGTGGAGACGGTATTCCATACGTACGCACGCGCGGTGATTTCGTTTTCCGTAGGATGGATAGGTGGTGAAATATGGTTGTTTCATACTTATAATAAAATATCAGTATATTATTGATAGTTGTGTTATTACTTCATAATGAAACAACTAAATAAGAAGAAGTAGAAGAAGAAATAAAGTTGAAATAATCGGTAACAGACATTACCTCTTCTTTGAACCTCCTCTTTGAGACATCTTCTTAGGGCACTAGAATTGGTCTTTGAAGAAGCCCAGGATCTATAGGATGTTTCTAGGGAAGTGGGGAAGTGAAATGGTCAGGGTTTGGTCGAGCTTTACGGCTCAAATTTGTGTGAGGACGAGAGGGAGGAGGTTCCCTTTTATAAGGGAGGAGAGGGGCACCTTTGGAAATATAATAAATATTAATTTATATTAAATCTCAACCCCACATAAAAACTTCCAAAATGACTCATATCCGATGATTAGATGAGATAGGGTTTTAATATCATCAAGCAATAAAATATAGACATGTTAGGAATTTATTTTAAACATTATCAACTTGATTTATCCTTATTTACCAATTTAATTTTATTTATGGTAATAATTTTCTTCATTTTAAATTATTATAAATAATTACATACTTGTTGTGAATTTTCTATAATTTGACACGTTATGAAATTTTAGACCATATAAATTTTAATTTATAATTTTTCAATATTTCTGTGATTTTTAAACAATTTTATAATATGTTGTTTTTATAAAATAACAATAGTGTCAATTTTGACACTATTCATTTATTTGATTTTAAATAAAATATATACAGAAGCTATGTTCGAAATAAGAGCATTAATAGATTAATAAAATGTCATATGTTTCTATAAAATTAGTGGAGAACATTAAATAGTTCATATAATATTAGGTTTAATATTTTTAAAACCATTTATTTGATATTTTAATTAATAAAATAATTTCAATATCACTATTGTGTCATGATTAATGATAATTATTTAATCCCTAAAAATTCTAAATAAATTCCTATGATGTAGATAATTGTATTAAATTTTTGGAGACTATTCATGTTCGAAGTTTCATTCAGTTTATCACTAAATTAAAATTATTATACTTATAAGATTTATGAAAGTGACATGTTGTCACTTTCATTGGCTTTAATAATAATTAAATTATTTTCATGGACAAAAGTCCATTAAATAAATCTAATCAGACCCTTAGGTGATATGGGTCGATTTTTGGTCATCCAATAGGATTTTAGTAGGTGTTAGGGAAATTTTATAGTCTTATATTTACCCTTAATTACCCGATTTACCTTTAACTGTGGTAAATAAAATTTACCGTAGTTACTATTCATAATGCCCAAAAATAAAAAGTATCCTATTAAAATAATTTGGACCCACTGATTCCAAATATGGAATCCTTTTTTCAAAATTCAAAACACATAAGTTGCAGTAATTAATTTAAAATTAATCTCGTTGTTAAGAAAACGGGTTTTAGAAGTTAAAACAATGCCAAAGATTAAAATGTTTTTACCTATTAATTCAATGTGAAATTAATTATAATGACATAAATTATATTAAATGCTAAAAATATATTCTATTTATACTTTAAAACCATTCATTATTATAATTTAACCATATAACTTATCTCAATGAAAAAGTTGTTTTCATTTAAAAATTTGCATATTTTTACTATTCATCTAAATATGAAAGTTATTAGAAAAATATCAAAAATTTATCCAAAGTAAAATATTATATCCTAATTCCAAAAAATAATTTTATTTTATCAAATTGAACTTATAAACATGTCAAAAACTAGATTTAATGTGGGTGCTCCATCAAAAGGCGACAAAACTGCATTTTATAAAAAAAATATTTATTTTACCTGAAAAATTTATTTTGTTCTCTTACCATGTTCTAGAAAATGTGTAAGATGAATAATAATGTTCTAAAATTAAAAATTTAGTTAATACTATTCATAATGGCTAGTCCATAATAATATATCATTGTTTAGTGAAACCCAGTATTGCGTACTACATATGCTATCGAGGAAGGTCGCGATTGCATGTAATGAAAGCCAAGTCAGTATTGTGTGTTGTGAAAAAATCCTTTGGTATTGAGTATAACAAAAAAAAAATATTTCTCATAAAATCTCAGGGTGTTACAACTATCGATGTCAATGTCATCATCTTCCTCCTCAGCATCATCAATATCGATATGAGTTGTTGTTTCAGCATTTCTTGTCATTTCAAATTCATTTGTAACATCATTAACATCTTCATCACCATCGTTCTTTAATTGTGGGGTGTCATCATCGATATTCACGTCTCCCTGTGAATCTGATGGATTTTGAGAAGTCTCTTGAAAAATTTCAATTCCTTCCACTTCAGCAGAACCACATTAATTTTGATTAAACTGATTTTCCCGAGATTTCATTTTTATTATGCTCCACCAATTTCTCACGTCTCTTGAAGTAGCACAGTACTTTGCATAATAAATTTGATATGCCTATTGAGCCACTAAAAATGGTTTATTTACGGCAAGAAGACATTAATATTTAATATCAACGATTCAATGAGTCAGATGAACATGGAAGCCTCTCTCAATATCCAACCACCGACATTTAAACTTTGTTATGTAATTCTGTCCTAGATAACACAGCTCAATAATTTCATCCAAATGCCATAGAAGTCAACTTCAGTTTCTCTGGGATGTGATACTCTCTTGAAAACTCCACAGTTCATTGTTTTATTTTTGATTCCCCATATGCATGTGTATGAAATCTAAAACTATTCACCACATATACATTTTATGATTTAACCATTTTGGATGGTGGTTTACTCAATATACACAGACGGTCATCAATTTAATCAGCATATTGAGACACCTGAAATTTTTTAAAACAATTATCAATATAAAAAATAATAAATGGAAGTGTTATTAAACCATCAATAATTTATGCTACCAGTTTTTCAAACCATTGAGAAATTTTTTTTGTCTCCGTTCTTCAAGAGCAGCAGCTGCAATTTGGGGAAGTTGTTTCTTGATATGATTATCATATAACCTACAAATAAAATAAGTCTAGATACTATAACATAAATTATAGAATATGTGATAGAAGAACTCCCAGGAAAAATGATGTCATTTATTCCCAGTTGAGCAGAACGTATGTATGAGCTCTATGATGTTCATCATCTAAAATCCATCCTTCATGAACTCCACCCAAACCAATATTTGGCGGATTAAAAAGTGTTAATTGATTGTACATTTCAGGCTTAACATTCCCCGTGTTTCATCCTAAGGGATTTTGTTTTCAGGGAAATTGAGATTCAAAATAATGAGAGCAAAAAAAAAAGAAATTTGCTCTTGCAAATAAGCTTCAGCAACTGACCCTTCAACTGATGCTTTGTTACGTATTTTTTTTCATCAATTTCGGCATGAATCTCTCGAATGGGTACATCCATCTAAATTGTACTAGACCTGCACATTTAGCTTCATTTGGAAAACGTAATATCAGATGTTCCATTGATTCACAAAAAGTTAGAGGAAATATTTTTTCCAGTTTACATATAATTACAGCAACATCTTCTTCCAGTTTTCTTAGCACATCCTAGTCTGTTGTCGATGCAAAAATGTCTCGAAAAATATAAGATATTTTTGTTTTTGAATACCAAATCATATAATTCAACAAACCTCTGAATCCAATCGGCATAAGTCTTTCCATTATAACATGACAATCATGACTTTTTAATCCAGTAATATAACCATTCTTAACAAATCTGCCAAATTGGATGCATAGCCATCTGGAAGTCTCAAATCTGCAATCCACTGACAAAATTGTAAGATAATCTCTTTGGAAAGTGTATAAGATGCTTTTGGCTTCATTAACCTATGTGATCTAACATTTTTAAATAGTTCAAGTTCTGGTCGCCTGTAAATTTGGGTAAGATCTAATCGTGCCTTTACAGTATCTTTGGTCTTACTTGGTGTATCCAAAACTGTATGAAATAAATTATCAAAATAGTTCTTCTCAATATTCAAAACATCCAACATGTGGTGGACCAACAAACCAGACCAATATGGAAGATCCCAAAAAATGCTCAGTTTTATCCAATTATGTTCTTTCCCAAAGACATGAATTTTTTGTTGGTTTAGTGTTGGTCCAAATTTGATGGGGGTAATGAAAATACAACTGATTTTAAATCTGTACTTGAGATCATCTTTGGATTTTCATCCCTTTCAATTGTACCTTTTCTGAAATGAGAATTGTTCCTTTGAAAAGGATGATCGGTTGGAAAAATCTACAGTGAAAATAAAAATAGCACGTTTTTTTCCATTGACTAGCATAAAGACTTTGTTTTCTTTCATACAGTAAGGACATGATTTTGGACCATGTGTACTCCAATCAAATAACATGCCATATTCTGAAAACTCACTAATCATCCACATCAATGCAGTTTTTAATATGAAATTTTGTTTCACAGCAACATCATATGTAATATCACAATCACTCTACAATGCATTTAACTCATCAATCAATGGTTTAAAATAAACATCAATATTATTTTTCGGATGTGCTTGGATTAATAGAGTCAAAAAGATATAAGGATCCTTCATCAATATCCATGGTGGAAAATTGTACGGAGTTATAAAGACAGGTCAACATGAATACTCACTACCAAAAAAACCAAACAGACAGAAACCATCAGTAGAAAGACCCAATCGTACGTTTTGGGATTCTATAGAAAAATATGGATTCAGACGGTCAAAATGTTTCCATTAATCACCATCAGATGGATGATTCAATCTTTTATTAGTTGAAATCTTGGTTTTTTTCCATGACATCATTGAAACTGTGTTCAGAGACATAAATAAACTCTACAACCTGGGTGAAGGGGGGAAATATCTCAACTGTTTTACTGGAATTGATCTAGACTTCCCTAGTTATGATTCTTTATACATCGATTTTCCACAAGTGGGACAACTATCCAATGATTCATTTTCGCCAGAATATAAAATGCAATCATTTAGACTTGCATGTATCTTCCAATAACTACAGCACAGATTATGAATCAGCCTCTTGGTCTCATAGTAATTTGCAGGAAACACATTTCCTTTAGGTAACAGTGTTTTAACCAAAGAAAATATCCGATCAAAATAGTTGTTTCACATTGCATTATCTGATTTAATATACATAAATTATTCAACCGCTTCTAATTTTCTTATCTTGCAACCAGGATATAATGCATCCTCAGCATACCTCAATAACTCATAAAATTTGGATAGTGCCAACTCAAGAGTGAAATCAATATCATCGTGAGTTTCAGTTTGTTGCACTGATGGACCTGAAACATCATGAACTAAATTTTGAAACCATGATGGATCCGGAATCAATTTATTAGGATCTTTTCAAGAATTTTGTTCACCGTGATGATACCAAAAACATAATCTGTTTGAAAACCAAACCGCAAGAGATGTCCCCCAACCTTGTCAAATGTGTCAAATGTTCTCAGAGAAATTTTTTTACAAGGAAACTTAATTGTGTGGTTTAAAATATATTCTGGTTTTGATGATGCAAATTCTAAGAAAGCTTCAACACCCTGAATATATATAGGATTTAAACCAGAGCCATTTGGATTTCTGTGCTGATTTATCCAAGCTCAATCATCTAATAGTGACTGATGTCGACTTCCATGTTCAATATTTTTCTACATAAAATCTAAAATCATCACTGTTTTTGAATAATTTGAAATTATAAAAACAATATCTGAGAAAAGAAGATAAATAATTGTAACTACTTAATAATTACCATTAATTAAGGGTGACACAATTTGCAGTGGATTGACGGCTACTCTTTTGTCTGACAGCTCATTTAATTGCATCTTTCTCACACTTATTATTTCTAATTATTTCTAATTATTCCTAATTATACCTAATTATTTCTAATTATTACAAATTATTACCAATTATAACAAATTATTAAAAATTATTAATAATTAGTACTAATTATTACTAATTATTACAAATTATTACAAATTATTATAAATTATTACTAATTATTACTAATTATTACTGATTTATCAATATGTAGAAATAATTAGAAAAATGAAAACTACTTGAATAATGAATGGAAATTTGGTAATCATCGTTGTGGAGATGATTACAGATTTTCCCTTCATTGTCCAAGAGATTTCGTTTACTAATTATTAGTAATAAAAAAATTATATTATCAATATTTACGAAGAAAAAAATTTTAATATTATTAAAATAATAAAAAAATTATAAAATATTAAAATTATCAATATTCACAACAGACATTGCTCTATTATTAACATGTACAAATCTCAAAGGGTCGTCAATTGTCAAGTCATGCATAATAAAAGGTTTGTGTCAGTCATGTCCAATGTAAACTCTATAATTGTACTTGCATGGTTGATCACCTCGCAAGTAGTGTTGCAATAGGATGACCAATGTAATGATGTTCTCATCTCTAAGAATCATCTCACATGACACTTTACATAGATCATTCTTCCTTAAAAATATGAGGGGATATCATTATCTTTCCCTTAAATTTTCAAGGAATAATGGTCTATGTAAAGGTTCATGTGAGATAATTCTTATATATAAGAAGGGAATGGCTTGTTTTTTCCTATTGCAACACTACTTGTGAGGTGATCAACCATGCAAGGACAATTATAGAGTTTATATTGGACATGGCTGACACAAAATTTTTATTGCGCATGACCTGAAAATTGGCAACCCTTCGAGATTTGAACATGTTAAGAATAGAGAAAGTCCTGTTGAGAATATTGATAATTTTAATATTTTATAAATTTTTTATTATTTTAATAATATTAATATTGTTTTTTCGTAAATATTGATAATATAATTTTTTTTATTACTAGTCATTGCTACTTATTTCTAGTTATTGATAGTTATTGCTAGTTATTCTTTGTTATTCCTAGTTATTTCTAGTTATTCCTAGTTATTCCTAGTTATTCCAAGTTATTCCTAGTTATTCCTAGTTATTCCTAGTTATTCCTAGTTATTCCTTGTTTTTCCTAGTTTTTCCTTGTTATTCGTAGTTATTCATAGTTATTCCTCATTATTCCTGGTTATTACTAGTTATTACTTGTTATTACTAGTTATTACTAGTTATTACTAGTTATTACTAGTTATTACTAGTTATTTCTAGTCATTACTAGTTATTAGTAGTTATTACAATTCATTTCTAGTCATTACTAGTTATTACTAGTTATTACTAATTATTACAAATTATTACTAATTATGGCTAATTATTACTAATTATTACTAATTATTAATAATTATTACTAATTATTACTAAATATTACAAATTGTTACTAATTATTACTAATTGTTACTAATTATTACTAATTATTACTAATTATTACTAATTATTACTAATTATTACTAATTATTACCAATTATTACTAATTATTTCTGTTGGTCGGAGTGGACACTCAAGAGGGGGGGTGAATTGAGTTCCAATTAAAATTTCTGTTAAAAACAATTTCTATTAAAATCCCCCAATTTCAAAAACAAATTAAACTGTAGTGAATTTATATAGATTATAAAGGTTCAATTAGTTTCTCAAAGATTGATTAATTCTCAGTTAACGTAATCTTATGATTAAATTAACTTTTGAAACTAACTTACTGATTTATAACAAATATAAACACTTGCGAATTTAATTATCAAAGTAGCTTTGAAGATAGATTATATTTCAAAGTAATAGCAGCGGAATATGAAATAAATATGTATAGTATGGATATAGAGTATAACTATAAACACAGAGAGTTAACCAAGAGGTTCAGTCTCAAGCCGAGACCTAGTCCTCTCAAAAGTATTTATAAAATGATCCACACCCTGGATCGGGGTTAACAACAGTGAACACACTGTCCAGGTCACAAGACCTCTACCACAGTTCTTCGTGGGAAAACAAACAACAGCAGCAAGCTGTCCAGGTCACAAGACCTCTACCACTATCCACAGTGGGAAATGGAGTGCAAAAAGATTTGCTGAGGATTTACAGATCCTCCAGTGAAAGTACAGGAGTCAGTGTGTGTGTTTAATACAGCAGATAACACACACTGCTCAAAATGTAGAATAAATCACAGAACAAGAGATGTAGAGTTTAGAAGTGGTTCTGGTGATCTCAGTGTAGCTCTTGTATTCGATCAGAAGAGAGTTTGAGTCCTCTTCTCGTTTCTGTTTGAGAAACAGAGTGTCGTATGCTCCAGGTTCACAGGTAGTGAGAATGTAGTCGATGAAGTTCTTCAGGGTTCTTCTTGTATGCACAGAACACTTCTCGAGTATACTTGATTGTCTATATGCTTCTCTGTGTTCTTGATGGAACTCGTTTTTATCTTCTTGTGTTTCTGGTATATTTCGTCCACCACGCACTTCTCTGGTTCGCATTATATTTGGGCAGCGTAGTCTTCTCGTATTTATCTCCCGACAGGGGACAGAAAAGATTTCTTTTCAGCAGGTACGAGGTACGGGTTCCTGAAATCCGACAACCTTTATCAGATATTTGACAAATCATCAAAATGTATGATATTACCGTTAGATAAATTAAATGTAG
This sequence comes from Viscum album, assembly GCA_963277665.1. Classification (NCBI taxonomy): domain Eukaryota; kingdom Viridiplantae; phylum Streptophyta; class Magnoliopsida; order Santalales; family Viscaceae; genus Viscum; species Viscum album. Next base: position 124,614,309 of record OY728128.1, read on the forward strand.
GAAATAAAGAAATTAAAACAGTGAGTCGAGAATGTATGTCACTGTTGACTTCAACTGTGGTCTTCCAACTGTGGACTTCCAACTGTGGACTTCCTTCTGACTGCTGACTTCAACAAAAGGCTTGCTGTCTGTAGGCTTTCAATGGTAGCTTTTACTCCATGTAACTGTAGCCTCTCTAACTGTAGACTTGTAATATCAAATTTGTTAGAACTGTATCCTTTGTCAAATGTAGACCTCGATCATCAGTAGACTTAGTCGACAGAAGCTGTCTAACTGTAACCTTGACTGTAGGCTTATGACTGTAGGCTTGTTCGACTGTGAACTTGTTCCAACTGTAGACTTGTTCGACTGTGAACTTGAGCAGAGAAAACTTTGAACAGAAGTCTTGTAACTGTGACCTTCGTCTGTGAGCTTTGAAAATAGATAGCAGTAGACTTGTAACTGTAAGCTTGTATTAGTCTTCGACTGTAACCTTGTAACTGTGAACTTCTTGAAACAGTAACTTAAGGTGACAGTTAACTGTATCTGTGACTTTGAAAATAAAACTCTGACTGGTAGCTAACAATACCAAACTTATGTAAATGCTAATGTAAGCTGTTACAGTAAAGTTATGAGAGTAAGAATATGAACTGTTTAGAATAAAATACGTTTAAGCATAGAATAATAAGATTAATGCAAGGTTTTAATACATCATAATTAATGTTTAAGCATGATTTGGGATTATCAAAACAGGTGATTCCAACAATCTCCCCCTTTTTGATAATCACAAATTATGTCAGTATGAAATATAGAAGTATCAGAGAGAAGTGTGCAAAACACAGTATTAGCAATATGAGCACAAAAATGAGGTATAATCCGCAAGGATTTCTCCTCTTTGTATAGGTTCATTTCTCCCTTGAGTTTCCCTATTTCTCCCCATTTCTCCCCCTATCTATTTCTCTTTATTTCTCCCCCTTTGTGATTAACAAAACGAAAGACAGAGAGAGAGAAAATAAACATTGTATTAATAAGGAGTACAATACATGACCCAAAACGTGAATACATGATCCCTATAAAAAAAACATAAACAGACTCAATCCTCTTCATTTGGAGGTAAGGGATCTTTTCCTTTGGAGGAAGAAGATGGAGTAGGAGGTGAAGGATCAACAGGCTGAGGAATGGCAGCAGGAATGTCTGGAGGGGCAGCAACAGAGGCTCCTGAAGGCCGGTAGTGAGTAGCTTGCCGAGGGATCAGTGGTCTAAGGCTTCTGAGGGCATCAGCAGGAGACATTACTGAAGAACCACTGGGGTTGGAGACAGGTAGGGCAGGAGGAACTATAACAGGTGTGCAGTCCACATGAAGAAAAGGTAGGAGCAGATTCCTGAAATCCATTATGATGTTTCCTCCTCTGTCCATGGAAGATAAGAAGTCATCTTTGTTTTCCAAGAATTTATCCAAAGCCGGGGTCAACTCTCGTAGCTTGCTAACTTGTTCTTTGAAGGCTTGAGTTACAGGAGGCAGCTTCATAGTTTCTAGCATGAGCTTGAAGTGATTGTTCAACTGATGCGTGGTGAAAATCCGATCAAAGTAATAATCCACTTTACTTTTGATGGCCTCCTGAGAAGCAGTAGCAGCCTGCAGGTGCTCACGAACAAAGCCACTGACTTCTCTTGTAGTAGCAAGAATCTGTAGGTCTGATGTGTCATTTGCACGGGCCTGAGTAAGCTCTTCTCTGAGCAGGCTTCTAAACTGCTCAAGGTCCACAGGAGAGCTAGATGAATGAAGGGACTTGACTGAGAATTCCACTGTCTCCTTGAAAGACTGAGTCAGATTTCCAATCACTTTCTGAATGACAGCATCCTGATTGCTAAAGTGTTCTTTTACTGATTTCTTGAAAGCCTCAAATACTTCCACAAACTGTTTGACCACTTCTTTGATGTATCGAATCTCACTAGCCACTAGTGTCTGAGAACTGCTCAGGGCAGTTAAAGAAGCAACTGATTGTCTGAGGGCCACTACTGCTCCAGTCCAGCTTTCAATTTGGGTGTGGCACACTTTCATTTCATCCATCACTTCTTTGATTGGACTTCCCACAACACATCCTAGAGATAGTTCTAAGGATTGTTCCACATTTTTCATCTCATCAAAAAGACTGGTTTTCAATTCAGCAACAGACTGTCTGATGGTCTCCTTCATTTCATTCTTTAAGGATTCAAGGTCTTCCTTGGTGGCCAATCTTTCAGTTTCTAACACAGAAGAGCTGTTAGGTAGGATGACTGGATTTCTTGGTGGCTGGGTTTCCTCATCTGAATCCTCATAATTGAGTCCTAACACCATGTATCCTGGATCTGAGGTCCATCCTTCTATATCAAATAGTACAGAGACTGAACCAACACGCTCCCCCTCACTTGGAGGTCCTTCCTAAACACTTTCTACTATCTGCTCAACTCTGGGTAACTCTAAGTGCTCTTCTGTAGCTCTAGCAGGTTCCATATTTGCTTTCTCTGTAGGTTCAGCAGTGAGGTTAGCCTCCTGCTCTGTTGGGTCATCAACCACTTCCATGACAACAGTAGTAGAGACCACTCCTGCTTCCTGGTCAGACACTGACTTGTCTGTATACCCTATCAGAGGGCTCATACTGAGTTCTTTTGTTTCTTCACCACTGATCTCCTCTTTATCTTCTGCAACAGTTTCTTGATTTTCATTTAAAGCTCCAGCCTCTTCTGCTTCGACTGTATCACCCTCATCAGAGGTGTCCTTGACAAAATATTGAGATTCTTCTTCTTCTTCTGTAGTCTCAGTCTCACTGTCTCTTAGAACAGGTTCTCTACTAGGTAGTTCTTTTGGAGGGCTTGCTGCTCCAAACGTCACTGTCCTGACAGGACTGTGAGTAGTATCAGGATCACTCCCTTCATCAATTTGGGTGTTTTCTCTTGCAGAGTTACCAACTACTGCAGTCTGTTCATCATCTGAGTATACAGGTTCAGGCTCATCAGGCTTTAAGACTGGATCTCTCCTATCTCTCGGTCTAGAGGGATGAGTAGTAGGGCTAAAATTCTCATAGATTCTCTCCTCATCATTCACCCATGATTTCTTCCAGGGATTCCAACTGATCTTCATGAATTTGCAGATTACTTTCGAGATACATACACTGTTCTTTGCCACTATCAACTCTTCCTGACTTCCAGCTGCACCTTACACTTTCAACATAACCGAAATGAGTTTAGCATGAAACAAGGCACTTGATTTTGAGCTTGCCTTTATCATGTCCTCCATCTGAGCCATCAGCAACCTACAAAGGTTGACCATCCTTCCATGTTTTAATAAGTACATCAAGTAAATATCCTGATGCTTCAGAGTTGCAAAATCTCCTCTTCTAGGACTCAGTACATGCTGAATAAACTTAAACAGAAGCCTGTCCTCTCCACACATTTCAGTAGCAATAATCTTCCTTACAGTGCCATTGCCTGTCAATTCTTCCAGAGCCGTCTCATGATCAAAGATTCTACTATTTGGAGGAGCCGCTCCAGAATAGTAGTTGTAAATACCCTCATGAGGAACTCTTAAACATGCAGCCCATTCAACGGATGAAAAACTGACTTCATTTTCGTTTACTCTGGATACTAGTCTATGCAGATCATCCTCTTCCTCGAACTGTAGATATTCATAGAATTCCTTCACCAGCTTCGGGTAGTACGGTCCATTATTGTTTGCGAAGCATTCGGTCCATCCTTGATCATTAAGCACTGCCAGCACTAATGATCTGCTCGATAAAATCCACTCTTCACTTAGCTCCTTCTCAGCAACTATTTCTCTCTTAGTCAGATGTGGATTAACAGGTCTTATCGAGGCGTTCCCGGTGCCACTGGATTCGACTTGAGTCCTCTTTGGCATTGGTGCATCTTCGTTGACAGTCGGGGGTCGCTTTGTTCTGGCCATTGGAACTGAATCAGGTTTCGAGGTTCGGTTGAAGGTTTAGGGTTTAGGACTTGAGAGAGCAAGGGTCGAGATGAGTGGATTGAGATATGTTCGATGTTCTCAATTTTATCATTTAGGGATTTAGAAATAAAAGTATAAAGAAAAGAAACGGTTCGAATTCCCGCAAAAATAAAATAAGATTAAACAGTGAAACAGCCTACAGAGAGATGTAACAGTGAGGTACACCGGTGAGGTCTAACTGTGAGGTTTCAACTGTGAGGTCTAACTGTGAGGTTTCAACTGTGAGGTCTAACTGTGAGGTTTCAACTGTGAGGTCTAACTGTGAGGTTTCAACTGTGAGGTCTAACTGTGAGGTTTCAACTGTGAGGTTTCAACTGTGAGGTTTCAACTGTGAGGTTTCAACTGTGCTATAGTTAATCATACCTAACTCATGTTTGATGTAACTTAATCTCTCAGAATTCAAAGGCTTTGTAAAAATATCAGCTAACTGATGTTCAGTGCCAATGAACTCAAGAGTGATATGACCTTTTTGATTATGATCCCTCAGAAAGTGATGTCTCACATCAATATGTTTTGTCCTAGCATGAGATACTGGATTTTTTGAAATGTTAATAGCACTTGTATTGTCACACCTTATAGAGACATGTTTGAATTGATATCCATAGTCTAGTAAAGTGTGTTTCATCCACAAGATTTGTGCACAACAGCTACCAGCAGCTATATACTCAGCTTCGGCAGTAGACAATGCAACAGAATTCTGCTTCTTACTACACCAAGATACTAGTGACTTGCCTAAAATGTGACATGTTCCAGAGGTGCTCTTTCTATCTAACTTGCAGCCAGCAAAATCAGCATCAGAATAACTTAATAAATCAAATGATTGTCCTTTTGGATAAAATAATCCCAAATTGGGAGTATGTTTTAGATATTTGAAAATCCTTTTAACAGCAGTCAAATGAGACTCTTTTGGATTGGCTTGAAATCGAGCACACATGCATACACTGAACATGATGTCAGGTCTACTGGCAGTAAGGTACAGTAGACTACCTATCATACCTCTGTAATTGGTTTGATCCACTGGTTCACCAGTATCATCACTGTCCAACTTTCAAGTGGTGCTCATAGGTGTGTCACTGCCTTTGGTGCCATCCAAAGAAAAACGTTTTAGAAGATCTTTAATATATTTACTTTGGTTCAAAATAATACCATTTTTATTTTGAAAGATCTGAAATCCAAGGAAAAATTTGAGTTCTCCCATTAAACTCATTTCAAACTCATTTTGCATTATTTTTGAAAAATCAACACATAAAGAATTTTTAGAAGATCCAAAAATAATATCATCCACATAAATTTGTACTATTAAGACATCTTTAGAAATCCATTTAATAAAAAGAGTAGGATCAGCTATCCCTTTAGTAAATCCTTTCGAAATAAGAAAAGAGCTGAGCCTATCATACCAAGCTCTTGGAGCTTGCTTTAAACCATATAAAGCTTTAGATAGTTTAAAAACATGATTAGAAAAATGGGGATTTGTAAAACCAGGAGGTTGTTCCACAAATACATCCTCAATTATATATCCATTTAGAAAATCACTTTTAACATCCATTTGATATAGTTTGAAATTCAGATGAGCAGCATAAGCAAGTAATATCCTAATGGCCTCTAGTCTAGCCACGGGTGCAAAGGTTTCCTCATAGTCTATTCCTTCTTCCTGACTATACCCTTGTGCAACTAGCCTGGCTTTGTTTCTGATTATGTTACCAAACTCATCAACTTTGTTTCTAAACACCCATTTAGTGCCTATGGTAAGAGTGTCTTTAGGACTTTCCACTAATTCCCAAACTTTGTTTCTTTCAAACTGATTTAGTTCTTCTTGCATAGCCATTACCCAGAATTCATCACTGATAGCATCATTGACATTTTTGGGTTCAAGCTGTGAAAGAAAAGCTTGATGTTCAACCTGATTTCTTAGAGAAGCTCTAGTTTGTGTTCCTCTATCAAGATTACCAACAACAGCATCTAAAGGATGATTCTTTAGAATCCTAGTTGATTTGGTAAAGGTTGGACTAGCGATTTCAGGTTCATCTATAGGTTCGGGTTCCACAGAGGAAGATTCTGGAAAAAGTCCAGAACTGGATGTTTTAATTACAGGTTCTTTAGATTTGTCATTTAGGTCCAGAACAGATAAGTCTTCTTCAACATCTTCATGAGAAGTTTTAGACTCATGTGGATCAGTCTCATCAAACTTGATGTGAACAGATTCTTCCACACATTTGGTTTTCTTATTGAACACTCTATAGGCTTTACTAGACATAGAGTAACCCAGGAAAATTCCTTCATCACTTTTTGGAGCAAATTTATCAAGATTATCTTTAGTATTCAGAATAAAGACTTTGCAACCAAAAACTCTAAAGTAATTAAACTTAGGCTTCCTATTATTCCACAACTCATAAGGGGTTTTCTTAAGAATCGGTCTAATCAAGACTCTATTAATAACATAGCAGGCTGTATTTACAGCTTCAGCCCAAAAGTAAACAGGCAGGTCATATTCATTAAGCATAGTTCTTGCAATTTCTTGCAGGGTTCGGTTTCTTCTTTCCACTACACCATTCTGTTGATGTGTCCTAGGAGCAGAAAAATTTTGAGCATAGCCATTGTGTGAGAAGTAAGATTCAAATTCTTGATTCTCAAACTCACGACCATGATCACTTCTTAGGGTCTTAATCTTGAGTCCACTAAGATTTTCTACAGACTTAGAGTATTTAACAAAGGAAGAGCAGGCTTCACTTTTGTGAGCTAGAAAGTATACCCAAGTATATCTAGAAAAGTCATCTACAAGAACATAGACATAGTGATTCCCATTTAGACTTGAAATTCTTGATGGTCCAAACAAATCCATGTGAACCAGTTCAAGTGGTTGAGAAGTTGAAACTTCTTTCTTTGGTTTAAAAGAAACTTTGTGTTGTTTTCCCTTTTGACAGGGATTACACACTTTGTCATTTGGGAATTCAAGCTTAGGTAAGTCTCTAACTAGGTGTTTCTTAGAGAGTTTTCTAAGTGAGTGAATGTTGCAGTGTCCTAATCTCATATGCCACAGCCAAGACTCTTTATGAAAAGCATTTAAGCAAGTAACGTTATGTTTAGCTAAGGTGTTTAAGTCAACAACATAAACATTTTCATTTCTTAAGGCAGAAAATATTAAAGCATTTTTGGAATTATAAACATCACAAGAATTGTTTTCAAACTTGACATTAAAGCCATCATCACACAATTGAGAAATGCTAAGTAGGTTGTACTTAAGTCCATCAACAAATAAAACTTTGGAAATTAATACTGAGTCAGTGTTACCAATCTGGCCTAGGCCGATGATTTTTCCTTTTGAGTTATCACCAAAAGTGACATATCCTCCATCAACCTTTATTAAGCTTTTGAAGCACGAATAGTCCCCAGACATGTGTCTTGAACATCCACTGTCTAAGTACCATACCTTATTGTAATTGCTTTTCAAACAGATTTCCTACAAAACAGATTAGACAAGAAATGACTTTGGTACCCAGATTTTCTTGGGTCCAGATATGTTAGCAATCAAGGATTTAGGTACCCAGATTTGTCTTATGGGTCCCATACAATTAATAGATGCAACAGATTTAGAGAGATATACTTTATTTGATCTACAACTATTTAAATAACCAGTTGAGGCATATGAATTTCCAAAACTGGAACTAGCAGGATTTTTTTCAGACTTGGAAATAAATCGGGTTTTAGTCAACTGTCTTTGTCCAGGTTGGTATCCCAATCCAGTAGCATACTTAGGTGCAACTTGCTTTCCTAGCAGTTGGGTTAGAGTATCTTTTCCATTTGTGAATGTTTCTAAGTCCTTTCTAAGTTGTTCATTAGATAGTTTTAGTTCTGTATTCTCCTTTAATAATTGAACATTTTTCTCTTTTTCTACATCAAGTGCAGACTTGACACTTGCAGTAAGAGCATGCTGTTTCTTTAAAGACTTATATTTATCCTTTAGTTCATTACACGTTTCTTCCAGCATATTACAGTATTCAGTCAATTCATCTTTAGACATATTTTCAGAATCAGAACCAGATTCTGCTTCACCTTCAGAATAATAAGAGTTTAGAGTGGGAGTGTCTAAGGTTACCTCAGATGTGTTTGTCATGAAACACATATTAGCACGATTTCTTTCAGAATCACTGGACTCTGATTCACTTGTGCTGTCTTCTGAAGCACTCCAGGTGGCCTTCTTAGCTTTCCTATAACTCTTGTCCTTGTACTCATATTTCTTCTTGAATTTTAACTTAGGACAGTCAGCTTTGATGTGTCCTTTCCTTTTACATTCATAGCAAACTATGTCTTCTTCTTTATCAGTTTTCTTCCAATCTTTCTTCCACTTACCTTGTCTATCATACTTACCCTTGTAGTTTGGTTTTCTGAAGAACTTCTTCTTCCTATAGAACTTCTTGAATCTCCTTGCTATTTGTTCCATCTCGGCATCACTGTCAGAATCTAAGTCTTCACTAGATGAGCTTTCAGTTGGTATATGCACTTTCTCCTTGTCTTTTCTCTTTGATGCATTAGACTTAAAAGCTACAGATTTTCGTTTTGGTTCCTCATCTTCCTCTTTATTCACCTTTAGCTCTTCTTCGTACATCATCAGCTTACCAATTAGCTCCTTGACAGGCAAAGTTCCAATATCACAGGATTCTCTAATTGAAACGGATGTGCCTCTCCATCTGTCAGGCAGACATCTCAATAATCTCATGATTTGCTCCTTTGCTGGAACAATCTTCCCGAGTGAGCTCATTGTGTTGACTATCTCATTAAACCTGAGATACATATCAGAAATAGGCTCATCAGCTTTCATCTTAAAGTTATCATATTTGATAGTATAAGTGTTTAACCGCATTTCCTTGACATTAGTTGTTCCTTCATGAGAAACAGCTAAGGTGTCCCAGATTTCAAAAGCAGTTTTACATGCAGAAATTCTATTGAATTCCTCATCTCCTAGAGCACAGTAGAGAGCATTCACAGCCTTACAATTATTATTGTAAGCTACTTTAGTAGATTCATCCCAAGTTATTCTTTCAGTTTCTGGAATCTTGTATTGAGACTCTATAGCAGTCCAAATATCAAAACCCATACTTTCCAAATGAATTTTCATTTTGAGCTTCCATTGGGCATAATTCACACCATTAAAGAAGGGTGGCCTGTTAGTAGCAGCACCTTCTAGTCTATTATCCATAAGGAAATTCTAGAAAATGTTTTAAAGAGATAAAATTTAGAACTAACAGAAATTTAAGATCTTTTAGATAAAACTACAATCACAGTTTAAAAACAGAGAGTTAAAATAAAACTTTGAGCAAGTATAACAGAGATAAACACAACCTCTGATACCAAATGTTGGTCGGAGTGGACACTCAAGAGGGGGGGTGAATTGAGTTCCAATTAAAATTTCTGTTAAAAACAATTTCTATTAAAATCCCCCAATTTCAAAAACAAATTAAACTGTAGTGAATTTATATAGATTATAAAGGTTCAATTAGTTACTCAAAGATTGATTAATTCTCAGTTAACGTAATCTTATGATTAAATTAACTTTTGAAACTAACGTACTGATTTATAACAAATATAAACACTTGCGAATTTAATTATCAAAGTAGCTTTGAAGATAGATTATATTTCAAAGTAATAGCAGCGGAATATGAAATAAATATGTATAGTATGGATATAGAGTATAACTATAAACACAGAGAGTTAACCAAGAGGTTCAGTCTCAAGCCGAGACTTAGTCCTCTCAAAAGTTTTTATAAAATGATCCACACCCTGGATCGGGGTTAACAACAGTGAACACACTGTCCAGGTCACAAGACCTCTACCACAGTTCTTCGTGGGAAAACAAACAACAGCAGAAAGCTGTCCAGGTCACAAGACCTCTACCACTATCCACAGTGGGAAATGGAGTGCAAAAAGATTTGCTGAGGATTTACAGATCCTCCAGTGAAAGTACAGGAGTCAGTGTGTGTGTTTAATACAGAAGATAACACACACTGCTCAAAATGTAGAATAAATCACAGAACAAGAGATGTAGAGTTTAGAAGTGGTTCTGGTGATCTCAGTGTAGCTCTTGTATTCGATCAGAAGAGAGTTTGAGTCCTCTTCTCGTTTCTATTTGAGAAACAGAGTGTCGTATGCTCCAGGTTCACAGGTAGTGAGAATGTAGTCGATGAAGTTCTTCAGGGTTCTTCTTGTATGCACACAACACTTCTCGAGTATACTTGATTGTCTATATGCTTCTCTGTGTTCTTGATGGAACTCGTTTTTATCTTCTTGTGTTTCTGGTATATTTCGTCCACCACGCACTTCTCTGGTTCGCATTATATTTGGGCAGCGTAGTCTTCTCGTATTTATCTCCCGACAGGGGACAGAAAAGATTTCTTTTCAGCAGGTACGAGGTACGGGTTCCTGAAATCCGACAACCTTTATCAGATATTTGACAAATCATCAAAATGTATGATATGACCGTTAGATAAATTAATTGTAGGAAATAAAGAAATTAAAACAGTGAGTCGAGAATGTATGTCACTGTTGACTTCAACTGTGGTCTTCCAACTGTGGACTTCCAACTATGGACTTCCAACTGTGGACTTCCTTTTGACTGCTGACTTCAACAAAAGGTTTGCTGTCTGTAGGCTTGCAATGGTAGCTTTTACTCCATGTAACTGTAGCCTCTCTAACTGTAGACTTGTAATATCAAATTTGTTAGAACTGTATCCTTTGTCAACTGTAGACCTCGATCATCAGTAGACTTAGTCGACAGAAGCTGTCTAACTGTAACCTTGACTGTAGGCTTATGACTGTAGGCTTGTTCGACTGTGAACTTGTTCCAACTGTAGACTTGTTCGACTGTGAACTTGAGCAGAGAAAACTTTGAACAGAAGTCTTGTAACTGTGACCTTCGTCTGTGAGCTTTGACAATAGATAGCAGTAGACTTGTAACTGTAAGCTTGTATTAGTCTTCGACTGTAACCTTGTAACTGTGAACTTCTTGCAACAGTAACTTAAGGTGACAGTTAACTGTATCTGTGACTTTGAAAATAAAACTCTGACTGGTAGCTAACAATACCAAACTTATGTAAATGCTAATGTAAGCTGTTACAGTAAAGTTATGAGAGTAAGAATATGAACTGTTTAGAATAAAATACGTTTAAGCATAGAATAATAAGATTAATGCAAGGTTTTAATACATCATAATTAATGTTTAAGCATGATTTGGGATTATCAAAACAGGTGATTCCAACAATTTCCAATTATTACTAATTATTACTAATTATTACTAATTATTTATAATTATGACTAATTAGATCTAATTATATCAATTAATTACTAATTATATATAATTATATCTAATTATATCTAATTATTGCTAATTATTACTAATTATATCTAATTATATCTAATTATTACTAATTATTACTAATTATATCTATTCATTAATAATTATATCTATTTATTACTAATTATATCTAATTATAACTAATTATATCTAATTATTACTAATTACATCTATTTATTACTAATTATTCCTAATTATTACTAATTATAGCTAATTATTACTAATTATTGCTAATTATTACTAATTATAGCTAATTATTACTAATTATAGCTAATTAATTCTAATTATAGCCAATTATTCATAATTAAAGAAATTTATTTCTAATGTTATCAATTTATTACTAATTATTAATAATTATATCTTTTTATTACAGAAGATTACTAATTGTTACTAATTATATCTATTTATTACTAATTATAGCTAATTATAGCTAATTATAGGTAATTATAGGTAATTATAGCTAATTACTCCTAATTATAGCTAATTATTCCTAATTATATCTAATTATTACTAATTATATCTAATTATTACTAATTATATCTAATAATTACTAATTATATCTAATTATTACTAATTATATCTAATTATTACTAATTATATCTAATTATAACTAATTATATCTATTTATTGCTAATTATATCTAGTTATTGCTAATCATATCTAGTTATTGCTAATTATTACTAATTACTGCTAATTATTGCTAATTATTACTAATTATATCTAATCATTACTAATTATTCCTAATTATTCCTAATTATTGCTAATTATTACTAATTGTTGCTAATTATTACTAATTATTACTAATTATAACTAATTATTGCGAATTATTACTAATTAATGCTAATTATTACTAATTGTTGCTAATTATTACTAATTATTACTAATTATTACTTATTATTACTAATTATTCCTATTTATATCAAATTATATCTAATTATATATAGTTATATCTAATTATATTTAATTATTACTAATTAAATCTATTTATTACTAATTATATGTATTTATTCCTAATTATATCTAATTATAGCTAATTATAGCTATTTATTACTAATTATAGTTAATTATTCCTTATTATAGCTAATTGTTACTAATTATAGCTAATTATTACTAATTATAGATAATTATTACTAATTATAGCTAATTATTACTAATTATAGCTACTTATTACTAATTATAGCTATTTATTACTAATTATATCTATTTATTACTAATTATATCTATTTGTTACTAATTATATTTATTTATTACTAATTATATCTATTTATTATTATTATTACTAATTATATCTATTTATTACAAATTATTACTAATTATATCTATTTATTACTATTTATTACTATTATTACTAATTATTACTAATTATTACTATTTATTGCTAATTATATCTAATTATAGCTAATTATTACTAATTATATCCATTTGTTACTAATTATATCTAGTTATTACTAATTATTTTTAATTATAGCCAATTATTACTAATTATGGCTAATTATTACTAATTATAGCTAATTATTACTAATTACTACTAATTTAAGCTAATTATTACTAATTATTACTAATTATTACTAATTATATCTAATTATTACTAATTATATCTAATTATTACTAATTATATCTAATTATTACTAATTATATCTAATTATTCCTAATTATAGATAATTATTACTAATTATAGCTAATTATTACTAATTATAGCTATTTATATCTAATTATAGCTAATTATTACTAGTTATAGCTAATTATATCTACTTATAGCTAATTATATCTAATTATATCTAATTATATGTAATTATAGCTAATTATAGCTAATTATATCTAATTATAGCTAATTATATCTAATTATTTCTAATTATATATAATTGTTAATAATTATATCTAATTATATCTATTTATTACTAATTATATCTATTTATTCCTAATTATATCTATTTGTTGCTAATTATATCTACTTATTGCTAATTATATCTATTTAGTGCTAATTATATCTATTTATTGCTAATTGTATCTATTTATTCCTAATTATATCTAATTATATTTAATTAATATTAATTATGACTAATTATTTATAATTATAATTAACAATATCAGTTTCTTAGTAAAAATAAATATAAATAAAAATCAATTGAGATCTTATTAAATTACAACTAATAAACAACAATTAAAATTAATATAAAAAATATAAAAATAAAAATAAAATATAAATACCTTAAACATTAATATTCTGTAGATATTGACGCCCTCCGATTGCTCTCGTATAAAAAATTTATACTAAAAGAAATTTTTTCATTAAAACTAAAGAATGCAGAGAGGGAGAGAGAGAGAGCTAGATCTGAATGATTTTGGGGGAAAACGGATGGGGGAATATATAGGTTAGATTAGTTGCAACGGGGTTATTAGCGACGGAGGTCCCGTAGCAACTGGTATTATTTGTGATGGGGCCTGTCGCAAATACCCTCACCCACATTAATTACAGTCAGTGGTTAAAAGGTTATTTTTGATGGGTCCCGTTGTAAATAGTACCTGCCGACAGTCTTTTTGCGATGGGACGACATCCCGTCACAAAATGTTATTCACCACCGCCGAGTATTTGCGACGGGTCCCATCGCAACTACCTCTGAGCGGTTTGGCGCGCAAGCCGCGCCAAACTATTTGCGACGGGATACATCTCCCCGTCGCAAATACTATTCGCGCGGTTTGGCGCGCCAGTCACGCCAAACTATTTGCGACGGGAGACGAAATCCCATCGCAAATAACCAATTATTTGTGACGGGAAAATTTTCCAGTCTTAAATAGCTTCCTGGACGGGTTGTTTACGACGAGAAGAAATCTCGTCGCAAAAAACCCGTCGCAAATAGTGATGTTTCCCGTAGTCTGAGAACATTCAATCACTTCCAATAATGATGGTTTTACCAAAATTTGAAAAAATATGTGACGTATCTTCTTCCGTAGTAATTAAAATATCAATATTTACTAGATATATGAACATATGATCTCTATAAATCCTCATTTACATTAAAAAAATCTGTGATCTTTCCTTCTCAATGCAACTTCTACCATATTATCTTTCCCATAGTGGTAGTGTATTGAGAAATCATTATCATAGAGTAGCACGACCCATATCCTATCTCTCATATTCATCTATTTCTAGGAAAATATATATATTAGGATTTTTTAAATCTCTGTGTATCTAATATCTTTTTCTATAGAGACAACGTATCCATATCATGAATGAAATGTTTGCAACAGCCGAGTCAAGAATATGGGTTGGATAGTTCTATTCACGAGTCCTCAATTTCTCCGATACATATGAAATAAAATTATCATTTTAAATTTGGACACAACCAATTCCCTTATTATATGCATCATTATATATTATAAACCCATCATTTCTATATGGTTGATTCAAAATCAGAGCATTGAAATATCTATTTTTTATTTCATCAAATCATTCATCACATTCCTTTTCCAAACAAATAAAACCCCATTTCCTGTAATCTAGGTTAATGGGATATCCAATTGGGAAAAATAACGAAAAAATCACAGATAATAACATGAAAAACCAAAGATTCTATGTAGCTATGTTATGTTCATTGGTGTAGTATATTATATGTTTGAATTTTTCATCACATGATCAATCATGATTCCATCCTTGGAGATAGTATGTCCAAGAAAACAAATTTATTAGTGCCCAAAATCACATACACTATTTTTCCTATATAACTCTTACCTTATAGGATTCTCAAAATTGATCTTCAAGTGATTCTCATGGTCCTCATTACTTTTAAATTACACCAAAATATCAACAATGAATACAAAAAAAAACCAGATAATCCTTGAATACTCAACTCTTTAAATCCGTAAACATATAGGGAACTTTAATAAATCTATATGGGATTACAGTAAAAATGTAATGTATATAACTCATTTAGTAATATTTATTTTGAATCTATTCCATTTTTAATCACAGTTTATGAAATGTTAAATGAATATCAATCTTTTAAAAATATTGGCTTTCGTGATATTGATCAAATAAGTTTTCAATGCGAGGAAAATGATACTTTTTCTTTGTTGAAATAGAATAGAATTCCTGATAATTAATGCATAGTATCCCTGATCCCAGTTTATTACATCTTGATATTTAATGATTTTATAAATTAAATTATTTTTTATATATAATTCATTATACACAATAGAAATTCCATATGTCTATAATGAGTTTCTTCGATAGTGTTCATGAGACACGATAGTGAGCTTTAACAAAAAATGATGTAATAATATTATAAATATAACCATTATATCCTAGACCTTAAATAAATTATTATTAATAGTATTAACTACATTATGAAATACACATATAATTTTCCCACTAAATATAATTTAATTTATAAATTTATAGTCAATAATCAATCATTTTTTAGTAAATTAATTATATTTTTCAAAAAAAATTCTTCTTCAAATAGTTTTTTTTATTTTTATTAGAAAATATAATAATTAATTTTTTGATATTTTGTAAAATTTATTTTATAAAATTAACTTCATTTTTGATATCATCATATCAAAAGTAACTTATTCTAATTTTTTGGATTTCTTTTAAAAAAATATTGATTTTTTAGTAAATAGTGAAAACTAAAAATTTTTGTAATACTCAAATTTATTCTCAATAAATTAAGTAATTTAAATACTCCACTATGTTTTAAAATAACATTATTAATAAATATTTATATTTAATCCACTTAATTATTTTTTATTGAACATTATTTTGAATTTTAGTAATATTTAATTTTTGGTATTAAAAAATGTATTTTTCGGAAGACTGTTTTAAAGAGAATAATGTTTATTCATTTTAATTAATATTAAATAAAACCTAATGAAAAATTATATAAATAAAATTGAATATATATTAATATATTTTTATTCAGCTTCATTAATTTTTTATTGTTAGAAATATATTTCATATAAAATCATCGCGTTCTTTAAAAATATATTTCTCAAAAATAGCCTTTTCCATCACCTATGTGGGTTTTGTAAAAATTTTAATTTTAGAAAATTTTAGAAAAATAAATAGACAAAATAATATAATTTTTTTATAATAATCATTTCAAAATTATACTCTCGAACCATTTTGATAATTTTATGAAAATATTATTTTTTACTGTTTAAAAGAAATATTGAATTTTAATATGAAAACAAAATTTTATATTAAATGAATAATAAAGTTAAATTATATTATAAATGTTTTTAAAAATAAAAATAATTTCAACTATATATCTATTAATAAATTTTCTTTAATTAGAAACAATTTTATACTGATATTGGATATAAAAACATTAAATAATTTTGAACATTTTCTTTTTTAGAACCCACATTTTTATCGTGGTTGCGAGATTCATTTTAAAATAAAAATTTTATAATTTAAAGAATTGAGTTTATAAAAATAGATTCCATAATATAAATTAGAATTATTTATATTATCTAATATGGCCATCTTTATTGCTGGCCAAAATGAATATTGAAAAAATTAAAAATTTATTACCGTTGTTGTGGTAAAAATTGGATAACATGGGGTCAAACTAGAAATATAAGGGTTAAAAAAACATAAATGTTTCCTAAAATATATTTTTTGGAAATACTGTAGAAAAAAATGACTAAGGATAAATAATATTTCATTTTGGGTAAATTTATAAAGAAAAATTGTGGGTACAAATATTTCTTTTTAAAAAATTACAAGTTTGCCACTCAACTCACTAACAAAAGGCTGCCCCTATCCCCTTTTATAAAAACCGAAAAACCCTTTTGGTTTAGAAAATAACTACCCAAATTACTACCCAAAATACCTCCTATGATACAGTAATCCTTATTTATTTCTGAAATAAATACAACCTATGATGGATTTTGGTGCAAACCTAAGATGGTTTCCTGGAGAATAGGTAACATCTTTAAACGAGTGTTTTTTATTTTAATTCATTCTCAACCTCCTTCAATTAAAATTAGAAAATGATGATATAATAATATAAATATCTTATATATAACAATATTTTTTTAATCCTATGTTCATTTCCTAAAACCATCTCCACTTCCATTAATGGGGTTATGAAAACACAATTCGTGTGTAAGGAAGACTATCGCCTCATGAACTAATATCATTCATTTTCCCATTACCACCTCTCAAATTTGGGAGTTTTCATGGACATAATGTATATATATATATATCTTATTTAAAAAATTATTTTACATTTTATATCATTGCATCACATATACATTTTTTACATTTCATTATATAGTGGATATGATGACATGGTTCATGTGTATGGAAGACTACTGCCTCGTGTAGCGATGTTATTCATTTTCACTTAGGAATTAAAGGGAAGATAAATAGAATAAACATAATTTATATGATATAAATGAAAAACTGGTGATATTAATGTAATATTTATAATTTTTAAATGAGAATATATATTTTTTCTGAGGTTTTCTCTCATTGGGAGATGACAACGTTGTTTGTATACATGTGGAATACCACCATCATGATAGGAAATGACTTTCTTTTCCTCACCACACCACATGGATAATATGTTTAATTATAATTAAAAAATAATTATTTTTAAAATATTATGATCATTTTTTATATATAATATATTTTTTCCCTACCTTCAATAATGATCATTGAAAATTAGAGATGTTACTCATGCGTAAAAATGACCTACCATCTCAATGATCGTAACATACATAATTTTAAAAACCTATCAATAATGATTGGTCATAAATGTATAATTGATGTATAAATATGGTAATTATTTCATGATTATTATTATTTAGATTATTTAATAATGAACAACGTAAGGGGAATGAAAATAAGTAATCAAAATATATGTGAAAAACATTTCGGTTATTACCTGAAACGTAATTTTCACAACTGATTGATAATGTGTGGGTAATAAATGTTCTTAAGAAAATCATATATGATATGATATATATAATTATGGTTCTATAATATATTTATGATATATTTATATTTATTATAATGTAATTTCAAATGTGTAAAAAGGAATTTGGAGACATAAGGTAATGGAATTCCCCCTAACATTTATCTTCAGTCAGACACATTCCATATTCACCACAAGTTTAACTAATGCAGTATATATACTAAACTTGATGATACAATATGATTCTTATCGAAGAAAATTTCTATTTAAAAATCCATTTGATTATCTCTTTTTCAATTGGATTATAGTTCAAAAGTTACTAAAGTGGTAATGAATTTTCCTCCCAATTTTCCTTTTTTGGGACATAATTTATGATATGCACCAATATTATTCAATGAGGTGTACTTAATTCAACAATAATATGTTATATAATTAGTTTCTTTATTTTAATGATATTACATGTTTCGTTTCATTTTTTAATTTCATTGGGACTATGGTTCAATGTCAGCAATGTCGTAAGATTCTTATACTACAATATCATCATTTATCATGACCCTTTATGATTAATCATCCAGTAATGAAATAGCCTGATATATATTTTGAAACTTATGCATTATCATCTACTCTTGTTATTTCATGATATTACATGCTTTACTTTCATTTTTTTCACACTTTATCCACATAATAACTCTAAATGGGGTTTAAAAAAAAATTTTTTTGTCTCCCTCTTCAGTTGAAAAAACATTTTATTCCAAAACAATGTTTTATGGAATATTTTGAATGATTTTTTTAGAACACTAAAAATGATTTATTAAAAAAATTATCCATGATAAAAAATTTATTTTTTTGTTCAAAATGAATCTTCATGTATTTTAATAAAAAATGCATGTAATGATTTTATCGAAACTATGAATGGAATGTAAGTTTTAATGTGTATGGAATGAATATAATTTATCACTCCCATAAAAATTATTTTTATTAAAGGTTACCTTATAATTATTCAATTTTATATTAAATTAGAAGTTTGTTTGAAAATTTAATTTTTCAAAAAACTATTATTCAATGTGAAAGTGTTATTTTACCTTGATTAAATGATATCAATGATTTTTGTAAAATCATTTCCATCTAAGATGGAATCCGTTGATGTTAATAGTGAATTAGTTGGGGTTATGATCCAATGATACCATTCTTATCATTTCTATGACTCATTTACGTTTTTAAGGAAATTATTTTTATGAAACTCATTTCCCTCCCATGGGATATTCCATGATGGAATGCTTATAAATCCCAATTCCAATCATAGGTTAGGATACAATGAAATTATTATGAAACCTATATAGTATTAATAGGTTAATATATAATGAAATGTTACTGAAACCCATTTTCATTTCAGGGGTAAATATATGATAAATGGTTTATGATATTATGGCGCACATATGTATTAATTTCATTATGAGATGGGTGGAACCTAAATCTTATTATAATGACATGGGTAATGATTATTGTTACATGTTCTCAAAGGGTACATGCGAGGTTATCCAAATCCAAAAAAGTGCACACGATATGTTATTCCAATACAGAAATAGGGTACATGGGATGTTATCTCAATCGAAAAAGATGGTACATGGGGGGTTATCCCAAGACCAAAGGTGGGCATACCTGGGAGGTTATCCCTTTCATGAACTGAGTACAAAAGTGGTTATCCCAAGACTAACATATTGTGATTATTGGGGTTGATAACCTTTAAATAATATTTTCTATGATTTTATGTATTACAAAATTCGATGAATTATGCTAATATTATTGTCTCATAGAACATTTTATTTTATTCTATTTGATTAATATCATAGACACATCCAATCATTATTCCCTGATTAATTATTTTGATCTTTGATACAAAGGTTATGGGTTTCTAATGTTATGTTCATGTTCTCGTAACCTTATTCTTGTGTTACGTTTACATGATTCCTTTTTAACCTTATGGAGAATCTATGATAACCCTTTATTATATCACCCATCCCTAGTTCATGAAGAAATCATCTATGTAGTGTATTTCTAAGAAGTGTACTATATTTGAAGATCCTAGTGGGAGATGTTGAATATCATTCACTAAATTAGATTTTGTGTAAATTGTATTCAATGAAACTAATCTATTACAACCCTCAAACATGTGTTTGTGTAATTAATATAATAATCATCTAAAAATATTTAATATCTATGTATGAGAAGTATGGGTCTCTATAGTTGGTATCATAGAAAATGAGCAATTAACCATTAAAAACTAGGATGAGAAAACATTAATGAGATCCATTATGATATTTCTAGTTATATTTCTATGGGCGATTCTCATGATAAGTCTAAGGATGAGTCAATGTATAGAATAAAATTCTATAATTTTGTTACATGATAGAGTAAGTGGTTTAAAAGAAATTATATCTCTGTTTGGATAATACCCATGGATATGGATCTTATATAGATGTTCCTAAGGGTAATCACTCTCAAAAGGGTTCATTATCCTCTATTCGGTCATCACTTGGATCACGAAAATGGGTCATTCTTCACATATCATTTGACACTCCCAGGGGAAATGATTTGGAAATTAAATAATTTATTTTTGAACCACCATGAAGTATTTAAATATATTTATATTATAAACATCATAGGATAAACCTACTGTATCATAGATTAAAAAAATGTTCCACAATTTAGATATCCTATAAGTGATTTCCAATATAATTTATTTTTTCACTATGATTTGTAATGCTAAAACTATTCTTTTTAGTTTCATACAATAGAGGGAACCAGAACAAAATATGATAACATTGAATGAGATTGAAATTTTTGAACCCAAAATCCAAATGGAATGATAACTAGATTAAACAATATTATGATTATTTCTAATCAGTTATCACAGAATGTGATTAATATCATGAACCATAAATAACTCTAGGACTCACCAATGAAGATAAGGATAGAGTTTACTGAGATCTTGGGTAGTGGAGACCATGAATGAATGAAGGCTTAATTTCTTATATATCAAGAATGTGGAAATAATTACTCTAGGGAATTTCTTAGAGGAATACGAAGTTATTTTGAGTGTGAAAAAAAGGATTAAAATGATGAAATTTCAGTGGAAAAAATGATAAGTCTGTTCAACCCAATTTATGAGAATAATAGTCTCCCAATGATATCATTACATGTTAAATTATTAAAATATGGAATGTATGGTCATTATGAATTTACTTCCGATGTGAAGAACTCATAAAGAGAATCAAAAGGATTTTCTGATTAATGATTTTGAAATAAAATATAAAGAGACTATTAATGAAATATGAAAGGAAAGAGGTATTATGGAATATAATGATGGAGCTTGGTAAATGTCTTGAGAATGATATGGTTTGCTTAACTTTATTATGTATCTTTAATTGAGAATTATGAAAATTATTAAGATTGTTTAGTATAATTTTTTATTTTAGGATAGGAATGTATGTGTTTAATGGTCATGATGAACAAGAAATATGATTTAATAGAATGGTAATATTCATGTAAAACAAAATATTAAGGAAAATATAGCCTCTAATAACTTCTTGTAAATTATTTTTTTTAAAGAGATTATCGATACGAATAAAAAAATTGTATACTATTGATGTCCATATAAATTATAAATCATTTGGGGATAAATATATTTATGTTATATAGGATGTATTTTAAAGAAATATTTTATTTATTAAATATATTCAACAATATATGGTCCAATTCAATTAATGGGGAAGTATGTATCTTTTTAATAATGTTTAATCAATATTCTTTTTTGTATGATGTTTCAACAACATATATGACTAAGTTATTAAAATATTTGGCATGTGACAATCAAGATTTACAATTTTATTTTTCTGGGAATTAATGTAAAGATTTAATGGAGATATTCAGTGTCCTTAATAATAAATTAAATATCTTGGAAGGGTTGTATGTTTAAAAATTTATTGAATTTTTTTAAATGAAATATGGATGTTGTTTTAGAGACTAGGTTATTATTTACCCTTATCGGGATTTATCAATTTACTTATGCTAACAATTAATTTTATGAAAATGAAAAGAAATATAATTAATGACATATAATTATTTTAGGGATATTATTTATTTATTATGACATAAAAAATTCATCTCTCATATTATGAAATGAAGTGGAAATTGATAAAGTCCGAACCTAATGATGATATATTCTTTATGAAATGTAATGAAATCATGTAAGTATATATTCTTCTCAAAACCCCACAACATTAGGAAGAGTAACATGAAAACAATTCTCCAATTATCATCATTTTTATGATATCAATGAACTTTTACACACCTCCTTGGTTTATGGTCTTTAGCTTTTTATACATCTTTGGATCACCCAAATTCATGTGAATAATGATCTCTATCACTCTCTATAATTATTTATAAATTTTTTCCATGTTCAAATCATCACATACAACTTATGTTATCCTATATGGAAACCAATTTAAGAGTTATATTAGGTAAATTTATTATTTCAAACATTTTTTTAATGGTAGTATATTATTCATTTGTATGAAGTGGGTTTCTATGAAGGAATTTTAAAATATTAAACCATTGATGACAAAGATGAATTTGAATGTATAAATTAATTTTAAATGGGGTAAAATGTAACATCATTGTATTTTATGAATATTTTTAAAATTAATTAATTTATTTAGATATATTTTGTTATACGTATTTTTGACGTTATCTTGAAAACACATGTTTCTTCAATAGTGTCCATCGCACGTGACACCGACCATCACCAAACCATGAAATAGTATTATTACAAAAAATGACCATTATAACCAAGACATTTAATAAAAGAGTATTAATTGTATTAACTAATTTAAAATATATAAATTTAAATTTATGAAAAATGTAAATTTCTTAATAAATTCTCAAAAAATAATCCTTCAATATTAAGTAAATTAATTTTATTCTTCAAAAAAATTCTTCAAAATTTTTTTTTATTAATTATTATGAGAAAATATTATATATAATTTATAGAGATTTTTGAAATGTTATTTTATAATATTAAATTAATTTATGATATCATCATATCGAAATTATATTATGGAGAAATTTTGGGATTTTTCCAAAAATATTGATTTTCCAATGAGTAGTGATAAATACAAATTTCTTAAAAACTATCATTTCTATTCATTGAATTATGAAATATATATTCCACATTATGTTTAAAATTAAAATAATTATTCATTATCTATATTTATTACACATAATTAATTTTCAATAAACATTATATTGGATTATTGTTTAATTTTTTGGGTTTAAAATTTGATTTCTTAAAAAAAAAATTATTGAAAATGATGCTTCTCCTTTTAATTATATAATATAATCCCAAATAGATAATGTTTTCAATTAATTTTATAGATTATATACTAGTAAATTTTAATTTATTTTAATATAATGCTTATTATTTTACCTAGAGAAAATATAAAATCATATTATTGTCAAAATTACCCTTCTCAAAACCATATTTTTCATCACCTTTAAATGTTTTTTTAATCAAATTTTTGTTAAACCTAGAAAATTTATTAAAAAAGGAAATTTTGAAATCAATATTTAAAATTTTATGAAAATATTAATTTTTTGTTGAAGAGTTACAAAATATTTAAATTTAATTTGAAATTGCATGTTCATTTAAATTATTTATAATTTTTAAAAATATTTTAATTTATTTAAGTTAAAATTAAATAATATATATATATATATATATATATATTAATAATATTTATTTCATTGGAATCAATTTCATAATAATATTTGATATAAAAACAATTTAAACTTTTTTTATGTTTTCGCTTTGAAAAAAATATTTCTCATCATGTCTATAGGATTAATTTTAAATTTTTTTCCCACTTCAGTGAATTAAATTTGGAAAAATGGATTGCATATTTTTTATTAAAATAATTTAAATTATTTAATTAGTATAACATAATTCTTCATCAATATTAAATGTGAAAATAGTGAAAATTAATAACTATGGTTAAGGAAATATTGGGTTTAACAATGGTAAACCTAAAAAGATAAGGGCTAAAATGGCATAAAACATGTCAAAAATATATTTTATGGAAATATATGGATTTTTCATTATTATATTTCTATAATAACCATTTTTTCATCAAATAACATCCTTAATCACACCACAACCTCCCTCTCCTCATCCTGAATGCCTTTATTGGGTAA
This sequence comes from Viscum album, assembly GCA_963277665.1. Lineage (NCBI taxonomy): Eukaryota > Viridiplantae > Streptophyta > Magnoliopsida > Santalales > Viscaceae > Viscum > Viscum album. The sequence continues at coordinate 124,638,808 of OY728128.1, forward strand.
AAATCCAACCATGGTTGGCATTTTGTAAAAACTTATGGATATTACACAAAGAACTGGTAAAAATATTCAGTAAGTGTTTTTATTTTATTTCTTATTACTCCCCCATTAATTATTATTTAACATTAATTTTATAATAACCTTTTAATATTTCATTTATTGAGATTTTTTATATAAACTGTGTGACCTAATACCAACTCCACTTGCATCAAATGGGTTAAGAAATCATTATTCATATGTGCGGCGGACTGCAACCCCTAACAGTTGGGTATGATGACATAACGATTATATATATACATGATAGTTATAATTTAATTATACCTCTAGAGTCCTTATATTATATATACCATTTTTACCTTCCATTCCACAAGGGATATGATAACTTTGTTTGTGTGTATGACAGACTACCACCACACGAAGTGATGTGATTTATTTTCACTAATATTTTACACGGTAGATAAGAGGAATAAAGTTAATATATATTATATAAATGAAGTAATTATGTTATTAATTACATAATTTTTTTATGAAATTATAATATACCAGTCTCTCTCTTAACTTTTCACTAGATGAATAATGATAATGATGTCCATGTATGTGCGTGCTACCGCCTTCACGAAGCGATGTGACTCTATATTCATCACTGAACCACATGGATAAAATGTATATGTATATTTAAAGAAAAATATGGTATTAATGATATTATGAACATTATTTATATACAATATATTAATTACCTCCTTTTCACAATGATCATTGAAGCATAGAAATGTCACTCATGCGTCGTATGGCCTGCCATCTCCATGATCGTAAAATACTTCATTTTACCAAACCATATTTCCAGACTAGTCTCAAAAATATATTTGATATTGAAATATGATAATTATTTTATTAATAATTTTATATATATGATGAAACCATGATAATATTTTGATGAAAAAAAATATATAATCAAAATGCTTTCAAAAAACATTGTTTTTATTACCTGATATGTAATTTTAACAAGGAATTGTAAATAAATAAGTAATGAATGGTCATAAGTAAATAATTTATGGTATGCTATATATATATATGTGTGTGTTTGTGTATTTATGGTCCAATAATAGATATATAATAAAATTATATTTATTATATATGAGTTTTTATTGTGTACAAAGGATGTTATGTCTTAAGCAAAAGCATTTCCATCTCACTTTTATCTTCTATGAGCCACATGCCATATACTCCATGACTTTCTTTAATGTGGTGTATATTCTACACATGACTATATTTTTTAGTATTAAAGTTAAAATAATTGGGCTTAAATATCTATTTTAGTATTTATCTTTCATGGGATTTTTTATTCAAAAATACAAAAGTAGTATAAGGGATTGTTTTCTCAATTATCATTCATTGGGAAGTAAGTTATGTTATACACCCATCTTCTACTATGTGGTTTATATTATTCAACGTTAACTTATTATATAAATTTTCTACTTATATTGATGATATTATATGTTTTATTTAAATTTATTCTTTCATTGTCATTACAATTCAAATTTAACAAATTGGTACAATTTGTATCCTTTAATATCATCGTTTATTCATCTTGTTTATGATTATTCTTAAAAAATTAAATTTTAATCTATCTATCAAGAAACCAATGATTTTTTTCTTGGGTTATGTCCTGGGAATAATTTTTTCCATTTATTTTCCTCTATTTATGTAATCATGATTTAAAAATAACATTTTTTTGATAAATCCTCATTATCTCGCTCCTCGGAAAAATATCCATTTTATAAAAAAATTAATTTCCAAAAATGATTTGAATATTTTTTATCAATCACCAAATTTTTTATTAAATATATTTTTTCACATTATTTACTTTCCAAAAAAATTGAATAGATTATTCATGTAGTTTTTCAAAAAAAATTGATAGGTTTATACTGAAACTGGTAAATGATTTTGTTTTTAATGTGTATGAAATTGAAAAAATTTCACAATACCATAACCTGTAATAGACCTACGTGGGATTACCAGACTATCACCCTATTCATTATATAATAGGGTGAGGTATAACAAATATAAAAAACATGTCTCTTATATAATAAAAACAATACATAGAACTAGAGTACAAAGCACAATCAAAGAGAGGTAAAACACAGAAAAATAATCTAAACCAAGAACAACAACATTCCAAGAAAATAATTGTACATCTGGAAAAATTTCACCAATATAAATCATCCTAACTTGAAAAAGTGACATAAATAGAGGCCAACATGATAAAAAATACCCTTCCCATTACCTAATAACTGAAAACAATGTCTAAAATAGCCTGAAGGAAGAAGTAGGGTGTTAGTAACAATCCCTAGAAGGATACCATTAATGAATCTACAGATGTTCTAATATAAAGAATTAAAAAGTTCAATATTTAAAATTATGTATGTATTTTTTATCAATAAAAAATTTCAAAACATTTCTCAAACAATCGGTTTATTTTCCACAAATTTCATATCAAATTTTCAAAATCTAGAAACAAGATAGTCATAATTGAAAGCTTGTAAACATACTAAAATATAAAAATAAATGTGATACAACATCCATGAAATAATATATCATGAAAAAAAAATTATGTACCTTTCATTCGATCTCTAGCCGAAGGGGAAATATGTTGATACCCGATGCTTGACGTACATAGATATTACATTACTTTTGCAGAATACATAATATATAACAAAAAAATCCACATAAGGACCATACTAGTTTAGTGTCTTTTGATACTTGGAACGTAGTCTTCTAATCATGGTGAATGATTTTCAACATCTCCCATAAAGATCTTACACTTTTTGTTTCCTTACCTAAAACCTTTCTTTTAATCTTGGGGGAAAATAAAACATAAAAAGGGTGAGCTCAAATGCTCAATAAGGGTAAGCATGGATAAAATAAAACATACCATATACATTTGAACTTAAAAACATGAACATAATGTTTAAACATCAAAATATTGAGCAACGACTTAAAACATGGAAGTACATAAGGCAATGATCATAATGGAACATAAATCATGATAACATAGCATGGGAATAAAACATGTAATTGTGGCATCCATTAATCACATGTAATGATTTCCATAGTAGCCAAGGCATTGCTGCAAAGACCATCGTAGTGGACAAAGTCCCTTTCTGAATTGAGGTCACTCCTCATTCCAGTCCTGTAATATAGAACCATATTAACTTACCATTCCAGCCATGTATATCTCATGAGATATAAATCCTTTCCCAATGAATTGGAGGGAGATATAGGTCCCACCCATCTCATAATGATATCATTCTTACTTGTGCCACAAAATAAACATAAAACTTTCATCATAACCCAAAGAATAAAATGGGTCTCATAAACATCATCCCATCATTTCATAATCCATATAAAACAAATAAACAATTCATCATAAGAAAAGTGAACCATGTAAATCATAGATACATTAAACTTGAAACATACACATATGAAATAATGTCATCTTAGATGAAAAATGGTTTTGATAAAACACTTGAAATGAATTCTTGAGGAATATATCTTTTCTTCTTCAAAATCATTTTCTTTTCATAAAATGTCATCCAAATTTAAAAGAAAAGAATTTTTTTGAAAATTCTCATGAAATATTTTGGAGGAATCTTCATGAAAATAACGCTGTATAAAACCGTAAAAATCGGTTTGTGCCGTATTAGTTAAAAAAACATTCTTCTCGTACTTTGGCTGGAAAAGTCAAAAAGTACCTCGTGAAAGAAATATTCCATACATACCATGTAGTAAAAGTCAAAATGGTTAAAAAGGACATTAAACATACATGAAACCATTTTTAGGAAACATGGGCATGGATGAGAACAATAACCCCAGTAAATACTTATGAATAAACAATCTCGGATAAGAACGTGATTGGAAAAGTTATCCCTTACCTTAGGTCCAATATGCTTCGTACGTATCTAAAACTCCTATATAATGATTTAAATAATGTCATTGACTTATTATAGAATCGTATTCATTGTTATGATATCATATATGGTTCACTTATGACTTTATATTACCTTTTCTTTTGTAAATTCCATGTTAAAGAGTGTTTTGGGTAAAATCGTTTCTTTTGTCGTCCTTATTTTGACTTGTAATTATTCATATGATTACTTAGATCATGATTACTTAATTCCAGAATATAAAACATGATTTATATATAATATATATTCAGAATATACATTTATATAATAGATCGATAAAAGGAAAGAAATACACCATTCATGGTGACGGTAGGCCGTACGTACGCATGAACGTTGTTTTCGTTTCCTCATTGAATTGAATGGAAGTAATTAGATGACATATATATATATACATAAATACAGTATCATTTTTATGTCATATATTTCATGATTACTTATTATATATACTTTATAATCATTTATGAATGGTTAATCATTGAGAATGAATCTCATCGCGTTGTGGAGATGGTATTCCGTACGTACGTACGAGCGATGATATTGTACCCATGATTGTGGAATTTTATTGGAGTGTGTGTATACTCTTACAGAATAAATATCACTTTACAATAATAATATATAGTTATTATTTACACCATTATACCCAGCCAAGAATGGTGGTGGTGGAAAATAGATTACAACATGGCGTGGAGACGGTATTCCGTACGTACGCAGGCGTGGTGATTTCATTTTCCATAGGATGGATAGATGGTGAAATATGGTTGTTTCATACTTATAATAACATATCAGTATATGAATGTCACTGATTTTATTACTTCATAATGAAATAAGCTAAGAAGAAGAAGTGGAAGAAGAAATAACGTTGAAAGAATCGGTAACGGACATTACCTCTTCTTTGAAGCGCCTCTTTGAGACCTCCACTTAGGGCACTAAAATTGGTATTTGAAGAAGACCAGGACCCCTAGGATGTTTCTAGGGAAGTGGAGAAGAGAAATTGGCAGGGGTTTGTTGAGCTTGAAGGCTCAAAGTGGTGTGAGGAAGAGAGGGAGGAGGTGCCCTTTTATAAGGGAGGAGAGGGGATCCTTTGGAATAACTAAAAATATTATTTTATTATAAAGTAATATTCGGGTTATAATTGCTCCAAATTGATTTATTTTGAAGATAAGGTGGGTATGGGTATAATTCCTCTCATCCAATATAATTTAGACAAGTTTAGGTCATTATATTAACCTTATCTTTTAGTTTTAACTCTTAGTTAATTAGATAGACATTTACCATGTCACATTGTATTTTTATATTATATAGTTAATAAACATACCATATACATCTAGGAGACCCCCAAGTGGTCTATTAATGATAAACCTATCATTATATAAGTATCGTTGACGAACCATAGATTTTTAGGAACATAATAACAAATAATAATATAATATTTGTTTTAAAAACTATTTTAAGTCAATTTTGACACTATTTGGTAATGGATTTTTGTGAAAATCATAAAAGAATTATTAGTTAGAAAAACGTTAATTAAATCAATAATAACATGTCATATTAACATATAAAATTATTTTAATTCATAAAAAGTCTCAAATTACATTTATTTTGGTATTTATAACATCAATTATGTCAATATTTCATTAATAATATATTTACTACATCATCATTGTGTCATAAATAAATTAAATTATTTTAAGTCTAAAAAATTACAAATAAAATATCATTATGTAGGAAATATTTTTAGATTTATAATAAATATTTATAGTCGAATTTATCTTATGTATAACTCTATATTAGAAATGATTTAGTTATTAAACATTGATTTTAACTATTTTAACCCTTCTTTAAATAAATTAATAATAAATGTCCTAATATAATCCAAGTGGGCCTAAATGGTCATATTTTATTCTTAAGGGTGTTTTTGGCCGAATAAAACTTATCCAATAGAATTATGACATGTGTTAGGGTAATAATAATATCATTTTTACCCTTAATTACCCTATTTACTTTTAACTGTGGTAAAAAAAGTAAAAAGATACGATTCACCAAAAATTATTTTATTCTCATTGAACCAAATTTTAGTCATTGATATTAACTGTGTCTCTCGGAGTTTCGAAATTCCACTCACAGAAGTGCTAAAATTATGTTTTATAAAAAATTCAGTTTTTTAACTACCACTTAGTGGTTTCACTATTCATCAAAAAATGAATGTTTCTAGAAAAATACCAAAAATTAGTCCTAAGCTATATTTGATATTATGAATTAAAAAATGATGTCTATTTTACCAAATTCAAAACATATCAGTTACATTAACTAATTTAAAAATTAATTCTCGTCGGCAAAACAAATAGCGTGTTTTTAAGAGATAATAACTATCAAAAGATTGACACTTGTTTATGTTCGGTTTAAATGTGAAATTACATCCAATGACCAAAATTGTATTAAATTGTAAAATTATATTCTAAATATACTTTAAAACCACTCAAATTAATAATTTATCACTACTAATTATTTCGACTAAAAAGGTTGTTTTTAATTAAAATTTAGTAATTTTCAGTATTCATCAGAATATGAAAGTTATCCGAAAAGTACCAAAATTTCACCCTAAGCTAATTTTGGTATTCCAAATCCAAAAATGAAGTCCATTTTGAATGATAAAATTTATAAAATTTCAAAAAGTGGGTATTACTATTCATAACGGCTAGTTCATAATAATATTATAATAATATCTCATTTAGTGAAACTCGGCATTTCATACTACACACGCTTTCTAGGAAGGTCGCGATTGCGTGTAATGCAAGACAAGTCAAGGATGAGTTTTTTGCATGCTACATTTGGTGTAGCGTACAACAAAAGACATTAATTAAATTAAAAAGAATATTTTTCATAAAATCTCAAGGAGTTACATTTTACCCCCCTTAAAATGAATTTCGCCCTCAAAATTCGTCAGGGTTATAAATGGTTTACTACTCGAATGTTTTTTAATAGAAACCCACATTGTAAAAAGGAATACCAAAACATGTCTTTAAAAACTAAAGTATGTAACGTAATGGTTACCAAAATTAACTCATCACTAGGTTTCCACGTAGGATAAAATAGGTGAAAATATGGATATGGAAAAAAAATCTAACCATAATGTTCTGATAGAGAGTGGTAGAGAACATGGCTATGAAAAATTCAACAATCACAAATCCATAAATTTGTGACGATCTAAGGTATCATTTAATTCATCCGATATAAGATCACTAGGACAACATTTTTGGTTTTCAAGATCATTTCCCTAAAGTTGATGAAATTGGAATTAGAAGAAATACTTTCGTGATTTTGGTACAGTCTCACCGTTGGTCGTTCTTTGGACAATTTCCACTTCATATATTAAAGATATGATGTTGAATTTGTCATTCGTGAAGTGTTAGCAGATCATGTGATAGAATGATGGGTCATTCCATCTGTCTCAAACAAAAGGTTAGAAAAGTTATCAAAAAATACATAAGTCCATGTATTGTGACATTAATCATATATGGTTCCTAAAATGGACTTATAATTCATATATCATACTGCTTAATATAATAAAACTAGTTTCTACAAAACAAGGACTTCCTGTAGGCCAGTGGTAGGTGATAAAGGCCAGTCGCACTTCGGTTGTGAGTTCGATTCCCCCAGCCTTGTCCGACGCGATGGGTTGTCGCCCATCCTGTAGGTTGTCCTTTTTCTAAAACTACATTACTATAACATCCCATCAATAATATCAAAAAAACATCTATCCTTAAACAATACTAACCTATTTCTAACATAATCCATTCCAATCTATAGGCTTATCCAAAATACTGTTTTCCAATCTCATATTATAGTTACAATGATTACCAAAGAGTTTGTATAACAAGCATTTTAATACCATCGTTGATCCCCATATATCATAAGATATGACTTGTTGGTCACATTCCAAACATTCGAAAACCTTAATCATGTATTCTCTTGAAAAATGAATACCCATTGAATCTTAGTGAACACATAAGTGCTGTAAAAAGTTAACTCTTTCCACATATCAAAACCCCAAAATTCTATATACTCAAACCATGATATAACTATTTCCTTATATCAGTCATGAGATCATGAATACTGTCAAACATTTCATTTTCTCCTTATCCCTTCATTATGTGCATATCATCTTTTTTGCAAAAATATATCAATCACTTTCCATGGTTACTGGTACCCTAAAATTATTGAAAACCACAATAGACCAATACACAAATATTCCAATATTCCATGATAATATATACAACATTATTTTGGAATCCCATTACATAAACACTTAATCATTCCACCACATCATTGTCATATTCAACATCGCCAATAGTGATCGCATGTGACATCCCTTTGTCCTTTTCCTTAAGTGGTTGCTCATGTCGATCATCACTAACCCTTGGATTAGGGCATTTATTAGCATAATTCCCCATTTCCTTGCACTTGAAGCATTGAAGTGTTGGTGGTGCGTTCTCCGCAGTATTTTCTTTATTCACATCATTAGAAACCCTTTTTCCATTACTTCGACACTTATCTGCTCGATGACCTTCTTTTCCACACTTAAAACATTTTCTAGTCCCTTTAAGACAATCTCCACCATGCATCTTTCGACACATTGAACATAAGGAAACATTCATCTTCATTTCACCATTATTCTGAGATTTCTCCTTGAACTCCATCTTTCTTTTCTTTTCAAAACCATGAGATGGATAAGTAACACCAACTTCCATTTCTACCTTGATAGCACAACGCACAATTTCATCATAGCTACTGAAGTCTCTTATAGCTAATTCCCTTCGAAGATTTGGTTTTAAGCCACTAAAGAATCGATCAACTTTATTTTCAGGTTGGATGATAAAGCCAGATGCATACCTTGCAAGACTTGTAAAATTCACTTTGTATACACCAATAGATTCATCATCCTTTTGCTTTAGTTCAAGAAAATCCTTCTCCATCTTTGTTCGAAGAATACGAGGGAAGTACTTATTGAAAAATAAGTTCTTGAACTTGTCCCATTCCATGGACTCAATTTCATCTCTTGGCCTCGTATTCCTGATAAGATTCCACCATTGATCAGCTTCACCTTCCAAATGATATACTGCTATGATGAATTTATCATGTTCAGAACATGGAAGAACTGAAAATATCTTTTCAGTGGTACTGATCCATTGTTCAGCAACAAGTGGATCAGAAGTCCCACTGAAAGAAGGTGGACGTAGCCTCATGATGGACTCAATAGAATATTGTTCCCTTCTCTTCTCATTTGGAATTCTTGAATGATTCATATCTTGTGTATGTATAGAAATAAGATTTTGCACTCCATCTCCAATAACATTTGTTTGTTCAGGAGGACAATAATTTCATTTTCCATTGCATTGATCAACACGGTTCCTTCCGGTTCCAGCCATCATCTAAATCCCAAAAAGAATAGTGTGAGAGGAAAAAATCATGCTAGGGAAAACAACATAATAAAGGGGGAGTACCTTCAATATCTAACATATTAGGTTTAATTCTAAGATCGTTTCCGTAATTCTATAACCTATACTTATACTTAACCTTAGGGACATCCCTAGACATACCTTAGAAATATCTCTAGGGATCTCACTAAAGTTATCGCATCCTAGTTTCCAAAGGTTGACTAAACCTTTCCTCTGATACCAACTGTAGATACATGAAGCTTGACCTACATAGATATTACATTACTTTTGAAGAATACATAATACATAACCAAAACAGACACACATGGACCCTAGTAGTTTAGTGTCTTTGGAAACATGGAACGTAATCTTCTAATCATGGTGAAATATCTTCAACATATCCCATAAAGATCTTCCCCTTTTTTCCCTTACCTAAAACCTTTCTTTTAATCCTGGGGGAAAATAAAACATAAAAAGTGTGAGCTGAAATTCTCAGTAATGGTAATCATGGATAAAATAAAACATACCATATACATTTGAACTTAAAAACATGAACATAATGTTTAAACATCAAAATCTTGAGCAACGACTTAAAACATGGAAGTACATAAGGCATAGATCATAATGGAACATAAATCATGATAACATAGCATGGGAATAAAACATGTAATTATGGAATCCATTAAGCACATGTAATGATTTCCATAGTAGCCAAGGCGTTGCTGCCAAGACCATGTTATTGGACAAATTCCCTTTCTAAATCGAGTTCACTCCTTGTTCCAGTCCTATAATACTGAACCGGATTAACTTACCATTATAGCCATGTCTATCTCATGAGATATAAATCTTAACCCAATGCATTGGAGGGAGATATAGGTCCCACCCATCTCATAATTAAATCATTCTTACTTGTGCCACAAAATAAACTTAAAACATTCATCATAACCCAATGAATAAAATGAGTTTCATAAACATCATCCCATCATTTCATAATCAATATAAAACAAATGGAAAATTCATCATAAGAAATGTGAACCATGTAAATCATAGATACATTAAACTTGAAACATACACGTATGAAATAATGTCATCTTATATGAAAAATGGTCTTGATAAAAAACTTGAAATGAATTCTTGAGGAAAATGTCTTTTCTTCATAAAAATCATTTTATTTTCAAAAAATATCATCCAATTTTAAATGAAAAGGATTTTTTTGAAAATATTCCTGAATTCTTTTGGAGGAAGCATCATGAAAATAAGGCTTTATAAAACTATAAAAATCTGTTCGTGCCGTATAAGTTAAAAGAAACATTCTTCTCGTACTTTTGTTGGAAAAGTCAAAAAGTACCTCGTAAAAGAAAGATTCCATACATACCATGTATTAAAAGTCAAAAATGGGTAAAAAGGACATTAAACATACATGAAACCATTTTTAGGAAACATGGACATGGATGAGAACAATAACCCCAGTAAATACTTATGAATAAACAATCTCGGATAAGAACGAGATTGGAAAAGTTATCCCATACCTTAGGTCCGATATGCTTCGTACGTATCTGAACCTCCTGTATAATGATTTAAATAATGTCATTGACTTATTATAGAATCATATTCATTATATGATATCATATATGGTTCACTTATTACTTTATATTACCCATTCTTTTGTATATTCAATGTTAAAGAGGATTTTGGGTAAAATTGTTTCATTTGTTGTCCGTGTTTTGACTTGTAATTATTCATATGATTACTTAGATCATGATTACTTAATTAGAGAATATTCAAAATGATTTATATGTAACATATATTAGAATATACATATATATAATAGATCGATAAATGGAAAGAAATACACCGTTCATGGAGATGGTAGGTCGTACGTACACATGAACGTTGTTTTCGGTTCCTCATTGAATTGAATGGAATTAATTGGATAACACACATATATATATATACATAAATACAGTATCATTATTGTGTCATATATTTCATTATTACTTATTATATATACTTTATAATCATTTATGAATGGTTAATCATTGAGAATGAATCTCATCGCGTCGTGGATACGGTATTCTGCACGTACGCAGGAGCGATGATATCGTTCCCATGATCGTGGAATTTTATTGGAGTGTAGGAATACTATTACATAATCAATATCACTTTAAAATAATAATATATAGATTTTATTTACACGATTATACCCATCCAAGTAAAGTGGTGGTGTAATATAGATTACACCACGGCGTGGAGACAGTATTCTGTACGTACGCACGCGCGGTGATTTCATTTTCCATAGGATGGATAGATGGTGAAATAGGGTTGTTTAATACTTATAATAACATATCAGTATATGATTTATTCTTATGTTATTAATTCATAATGAAACAACCTATGAAGAAGAAGTGGAAGAAGAAATAAAGTTGAAAGAATCGGTAACAGATATTACCTCTTCTTTGATGCGCCTCATTGAGACCTCCTCTTAGGGCTCTAAAATTGGTCTTTGAAGAATACCAGGACCTATAGGATGTTTCTAGGGAAGTGAAGAAGAGAAATTGGAAGGGTTTGGCCGATCTTGAAGACTCAATGTGGTGTGAGGAAGAGAGGAAAGAGGTGCCCTTTTATAAGGGAGGAGAGGGGCACCTTTGGAATAACTAAAAATTTTATTTTATTATAAAGTCATATTCAGTTTTTAATAGCTCCAAATTGATTTATTTATAATATAAGGTGGGTATGGGTCAAAATAATCTCATAAAATAGAATTTAGACAAGTTTAGGTCATTATATTAACCTTATCTTTTAGTTTTAACTCTTAGTTAATTAGATTGACATTTACCATGTCACTTTGTATTTTTATATTATATAGTTAATAAACATACCATATACATCCAAGAGACCCCACAAGTGGTCCATTAATGATACACCTATCATGATATAAGTATCTTTCCCGAACCATAGATTTTTAGAAACATAATAACAATTAATAATATAATATTTGTTTTGAAAACTATTTTATGTCAATTTTGACACTATTTGGTAATTGATTATTGTGAAGATCATAACAGAATGATTACTTCGAAAAAAGTTAATTAAATCAATACTAACATGTCATACTAACATAGAAAATTATTGGAATTCATAAAAAATCTCATATTACATTTATTGGGGTATTTATAACATCAATTATGTCAATATTTCATTAATAAGATAATTACTGCATCATCATTGTGTCATAAATAAATTAAATTATTTTAAGACTAAAAAATTGATAATAAAATTCCATTTTGTAGGAAATATTTTTATATTTATAATGAATATTTATAGTATATTTTATCTTATTTATAACCCTATATTAAAAATGATTTAGTTATTAAACTTTGATTTTAACTATTTTAACCCTTCTTTAAATAAATTAATAATAAATGTCCTAATCTAATTCATGTGGGCCTAAATGGTCATATATTATTCCTAAGGTTTTTTTTTACGAATTACACTTGTCCAATAGAATTAGGACATGTGTTAGGGTAATAATAATATCATTTTTACCCATAATTACCCTATTTACTTTTAACCGTGGTAAAAAAAAGTAAAACGTTACTATTCACCAAAAATTATTTTCGTCTCGTTGAACCACATTTTAGACCTTGATATTAACCGTGTCTCTCGAACTTTCGAAATTACACTCACAGAAGCGGTAAAATTAAGTTTTATGAAACATTTAGTTTTTTAACTACCACGTAGTGGTTTCACTATTCATCAAAAAATGAATGTTTCTAAAAAATACCAAAAATTAGGCCTAAGATATATTTGATATTATGAATTAAAAAATTGTGTCTATTTTACCAAATTCAAAACATATCAGTTACATTAACTAATTTAAAAATTAATTCCCGTCGTCAAAACAAATAGCGTGTTTTTAAGAGATAATAAATATCAAAAGATTGACACTTGTTTATGTCCGGTTTAAATGTGAAATTACATCCAATGACCGACATTGTATTAAATTGTAAAAATGTATTCAAAATATACTTTAAAACCACTCAAATTAATAATTTATCACTATTAATTATTTCGATTAAAAAGGTTGTTTATAATTAAAGTTTAATAATTTTCAGTATTCATCAGAATATGAATGTTATCCGAAAAGTACAAAAATTTCACCCTAAGCTAATTTCGATATTCCGAATCCAAAAATGAAGTCCATTTTGATAGATAAAATTTATAAAATTTAAAAAAGTGGGTATTACTATTCATAATGGCGAGTTCATAATAATATTATAATAATATCTCGTTTAGTGAAACTCGGTATTGCGTACTACACACGCTTTCGAGGAAGCTCGCGATTGCGTGTAATGCAAGCCAAGTCAAGGATACATGTTGTGAAAGCTCCTTTTGGTGTCGCGTACAACATAATACATTAATGAAATAAAAAAGAATATTTTTCAGAAAATCTCGGGGTGTTACATTCTACCCCTCTTAAAATGAATTTCACCCTCGAAATTCGTTGGGGTTATAAATGGTTTACTACTCGAAAGTTTCTTTAATAGAAACCCACATCGTAAAAAGGAATACCAAAAATTGGCTTTAAAAACTAATGTATGAAATGTAACGGTTACCCAAATTATCTCAACACCAGGTTTCCACGTAGGAGAACATAGGTGAAAATATGGATATGGAAGAAAAATCTAACCATCAAGTTCTGATGGAGAGTGGTAGAGAACATCGCTATTAAAAATCCAACAATCACAAAGCCATGAATTTGTGAAGATCTAAGGTAACATCTGATTCATCGGATATAAGAGCACTAGGACAACATTTTTGGTTTTCAAGATCATTTCCCTAAAGTTGATGAAATTGGAATTAAAAGAAATACTTTCGTGATTTTGGTACAGTCTCACCATTGGTCATTCTTTGGACAATTTCCAATTCATATCGTAAAGAAATAAAGTTGAATTTGTCAATCGTGAAGTGTTAGCAGAACATGTGATAAAATGATGGGTCATTCCATCTGTCTCAAACAAAAGGTTAGAAAAGTTATCAAAAAATACATAAGTCCATCTATAGTGAGATTAATCATATATGGTTTCTAAAATGGACTAATACTTCATATATCATAATTCATAATATAATAAAACTAGTTTCTACTAAATAGGGACTTCCTGTAGGCCAGTGGTAGGCGATAAAGGCCAGTCGCACTATGGTTGCGGGTTCGATTCCCAGAGCGTTGTCCGATGCGATGGGTTGTCTCCTATCCTGCAGGTTGTCCTTTTTATAAAACTACATTACTATAACATCCCATCAATAATATCAAAAAAAAACTTCTATCCTTAAACAATACTAAATTATGTCCAACATAATACATTCCAATCTTTGGAATTATCCAAAATACTTCTGTCCAATCTCATATTATAGTGAAAATGATTACCAAAGAGTTCATATAAAAAGCATGTTAATACCATCGTTGATCCCCATATATCATAAGATATTTCTTGTTGGTCACATTCCAAACATTAGAAGGCCTTAATCATGTATTCTCTTGAAAAATGAATACCCATTGAATCTTAGTGAAAACATGAGTGTGTCAAAAGTTAACTCTTTCCACACACAAAAACCCCAAAATTCTATATACTCAAACCATGATATAACTATTTCCTTATATCAGTCATGAGATCATGAATACTGTCAAACATTTCATTTTCTCCTTATCGCTTCATTATGCACATATAATTTTTTTCCAAAAATATCTCAATCACTTTCCATTGTTAGCGGTACCATAAAATTGTTGAAAACCACAATAGACCAATACATAAATATTCCAATATTCCAAGATACTATATACAACATTATTTTGGAATCCCATTAAATAAACACTTAATCATTCCACCTCATCGTTTTCCTATTCAACATCTCCCATAGTGATCGCATGTGACTTCCCTTTGTCCTTTTCCTAAGTGGTTTCTCATGTCGATCATCACTAACCCTTGGATTAGGGCATTTATTAGCATAATGACCCATTTCCTTGCACATGAAGCATTGAAGTGTTGGAGGTGCCTTCTCTACAGTATTTTCTTCATTCACATCATTAGAAACCCTTTTTCCATTACTTCGACACTCAGCTGCTCGATGACCTTCTTTTCCACACTTAAAACATTTTCTAGTCCCTTTAAGACAATCTCCACCATGCTGCTTTCCATACATTGAGCATAAGGAAACATTCATCTTCTTTTCACCATTATTCTGAGATTTCTCCTTGAACTCCATCTTTCGTTTCTTATCAAAACCATCAGATGGATAAGTAACACCAACTTCCATTTCTACCTTGATAGCAAAACGCACAATTTCTTCATAGCTACGGAAGTCTCTTATAGCTAATGCCCTTCGAAGATTTGGTTTTAAGTCACTGAAGAATCGATCAACTTTACATTCAAGTTGGATGATAAAGCCAGATGCATACTTTGCAAGCCTTGTAAAATTCACTTCGTATACACCAACAGATTCATCATCCTTTTGATTTAGTTCAAGAAACTACTTCTCTATCTTTGTTAAAAGAATACGAGGGAAGTACTTATTGAAAAAGAAGTTCTTGAACATGTCCCATTCCATGGACTCAATTTCATCTCTTGGCCTCGTATTCTTGATAAGATTCCACCATTGATCAGCTTCACCTTCCAAAAGATATAATGTTAAGATGACTTTATCATGTTCAGAACATGGAAGAACTGAAAATATCTTTTAAGTGGTACTGATCCATTGTTCAGCAACAAGTGGATCAGAAGACCCACTGAAAGAAGGTGGACGTTGCCTCATGAAGGACTCAATAGAATATTGTTCCCTTCTCTGCTCATTTGGAAGTCCAGAATGATTCATAGCTTGTGTAAGTATAACAACAAGATTTTTCACTCCATGTCCCATAACATTTGTTTGTTTAGTAGGACAATCATTGCATTGTCCATTGCATTGATCAACATGGTTTCTTTAGGTTCTAGCTATCATCTAAAACCCAAAAAGAATAGTTTGAGAGGCAAAAATCATGCTAGGGAAAACAACATAATAAATGGGGAGTACCTTCAATATCTAACATATTAGGTTTAATTCTAAGATCGTTACCGTAATTCTAGGACTATAACCTATACATATACTTAACCTTAGGGACATCCCTAGACATACCATAGAAATATCTCTAGGGATCTCACTAAAGTTCTCGCATCCATGTTTCCAAATGTTGACTAAACTTTTCCTCCGATACCAACTGTAGAGACCTGAAGCATGAAGTACATAGATATTACATTACTTTTTCGGAATACATAATACATAACAAAAACAGACACACAAGGACCGTAATATTTTAGTGTCTTTGGAAAATTGGAACGTAATCTTCTAATCATGGTGAAAGATCTTCAACATCTCCCATAAAGATCTTGGACTTTTTGTTTCCTTACCTAAAACCTTTCTTTTAATCATGGGGGAAAATAAAACATAAAAAGGGTGAGCTCAAATGCTCAGTTAGGGTAAGCATGGATAAAATAAAACATACCATATACATTTGAACATAGAAACATAAACATAATGTTTAAACATCAAAATATTGAGCAACGACTTAAAACATGGAAGTACATAAGGCATAGATCATAATGGAACATAAATCATGATAACATAGAATGGGAATAAAACATGTAATCGTGTCATCCATTAAGCACATGTAATTATTTCCATAGTATCCAAGGCATTGCTGCCAAGACCATCTTAGTGGACAAAGTCACTTTCTAAATCGAGTTCACTCCTCGTTCCAGTCCGGTAATACTGAACCGGATTAACTTACCGTTCCATCCATGTCTATCTCATGAGATATAAATCGTTACCCAATGAATTGTAGGGAGATATAGGTCTCGCCCATATTAGAATTAAATCATTCTTACTTGTGCCACAAAATAAACTTAAAACATTCATCATAACCCAAATAATAAAATGGGTTTCATAAACATCATCCCATCATTTCATAATCCATATAAAACCAAGTGACAATTCATCATAATAAAATTAAACCATGTAAATCATAGATAAATTAAACTTGAAACATACACATATTAAATAATATCATCTTAGATGAAAATTGGTTTTGATAAAACACTTGAAATGAATTCTTGGGGAAAATATATTTTCTTCTTCAAAATCATTTTCTTTTCACAAAATGTCATCCAATTTTAAATGAAAATAATTTTGTTGAAAATAGTCATGAAATCTATTAGAGGAAGCTTCCTGAAAATAAGGCTTTATAAAACCGTAAAAATCTGTTCGTGCCGTATAAGTTAAAAATAACATTCTTCTCGTACTTTTGCTGGAAAAGTCAAAAAGTACCTCAAAAAAGAAAGATTCCATAGATACCATGTAGTAAAATTCAAAAATGGGTAAAGAGGACATTAAACATACATGAAACCATTTTTAGGAAACATGGACATGGATGAGAACAATAACCCCAGTAAATACTTATGAATAAACATTCTCGGATAAGAACGAGATTGGAAATGTTATCCCTTACCTTAGGTCCGATATGATTCGTACGTATCCGAACCTCCTGTATAATGATTTGAATAATGTCATTGACTTATTATAGAATCATATTAATTTTTATGATATCATATATGGTTCACTTATGACTTTATATTACCCGTTCTTTTGTAAATTCCATGTTAAAGAGCGTTTTGGGTAAAATCGTTTCATTTGTCTTCCGTGTTTTGACTTGTAATTATTCATATGATTAGTTAGATCATGATTACATAATTACAGAATATAAAACATTATTTATATATAATATATATTCATAATATACATATATATAATAGATCGATAAATGGAAAGAAATACACCGTTCATGGAGACGGTAGTCCGTACGTACGCATGAACGTTGTTTTCGTTTCCTCATTGAATTGAATGGAATTAATTGGATGACATATATATATATATATACATAAATCCAGTATCATTATAATATAATATATTTCATGATTACTTATTATATATACTTTATAATCATTTATGAATGGTTAATCATTGAGAATTAATCTCATCGCGTTGTGGAGACGGTATTCCGTACGTACGCATGAGCGATGATATCATTTCCATGATCGTGGAATTTTATTGGAGTTTATGTATACTATTACAGAATTAATATCACTTTACAATAATAATATATAGTTATTATTTACACAATTATACCCTTCCAAGTAAGGTGGTGGTGGAAAATAGATTACACCACGGCGTGGAGACGGTATTCCGTACGTACGCACGCACGGTGATTTCGTTTTCCGTAGGATGAATAGATGGTGAAATAGGGTTGTTTAATACTTATAATAACATATCAGTATATGAGTCATATTGATGTTATTACTTCATAATGAAACAACCTAAGAAGAAGAAGTGTAAGAAGAAATAAAGTTGGAAGAATCGGTAACGAACATTACCTCTTTTTTGAAGCTCCTCATTGAGACCTCCTCTTAGGGCACTAAAATTGGACTTTGAAGAAGACCAGGACCTCTAGGATGTTTCTAGGGAAGTGGAGAAGAGAAATTGTCCGTGGTTGTCCCAGATTGAAGGCTCAATGTGGTGTGAGGAAGAGAGGGAGGAGGTTCCCTTTTATAAGAGAGGAGAGGGGCACCTTTGGAATAACTAAAAATATTATTTTATTATAAAGTCATATTCAGGTTTTAATAGCTCCAAATTGATTTATTTAGAATTTATGGTGGTGATGGGTCGAAATACTCTCATCCAATAGAATTTAGACATGTTTAGTTCATTATATTAACCTTATCTTTTAGTTTTAATTCTTAGTTAATTAGATTGACATTTACCATGTCACTTTGTATTTTTATATTATATAGTTAATAAACTAACCATATACATACAAGAGACCCCCATGTGGTCCATTAATGATACACCTATCATGATACCAGTATATTGGCAGAACCTTAGATTTTTAGGAACATAATAACAATTAATAATAAATTTTTTAAAAAAACTATTTTATGTCAATTTTGACACTATTTGGTAATTGATTTCTGTGAAAATCATAACAGAATGATTTGTTCGAAAAAAGTTAATTAAATCAATAATAACATGTCATATTAACATGGGAAATTATTTGAATTTATAAAAAGTCTCAAATTACATTTATTTGGGTATTTATAACATCAATTATGTCAATATTTCATTAATAAGACAATTACTGCATCATCAATGTGTCATAAATAAATTAAATTATTTTATGTCTTAAAAAATACAAATAAAATACCATTATATAAGAAATATTTTTATCTTTATAATGAATATTTATAGTCTAATTTATCTTATGTATAACTCTATATTAAAAATGATTTAGTTATTAAACATTGATTTTAACTATTTTAACCCTTCTTTAAATAAATTAATAATAAATGTCCTAATCTAATCCAAGTGGGCCTAAATGGTCATGTTTTATTCCTAAGGTTTATTTTGACCGAATTAAACTTATACAATAGAATTAGGAAATGTGTTAGGGTAATGATAATATCATTTTTACCCTTAATTACCCTATTTACTTTTAACGGTAGTAAAAAAAAGTAAAAAGTTACTATTCAGAAAAAAATATTTTCATCTCATTGAAACACATTTTAGTCCTTGATTTTAACCATGTCTCTTGTACTTTCTAAATTACACTCACAGAAGAGGTAAAATTATGTTTTTTTAAAAATTCAGTTTTTTAACTACCACTTAGTGGTTTCACTATTCATCAAAAAATGAATGTTTCCAGAAAAATACCAAAAATTAGGCGTCAGCTATATTTGATATTATGAATTCAAAAATGATGTCTATTTTACCAAATTCAAAACATATCAGTTACATTAACTAATTTAAAAATTAATTCTGGTCGTCAAAACAAATTGCGTGTTTTTAAGAGATAATAAATATCAAATGATTGACACTTGTTTATGTCTGGTTTAAATGTGAAATTACATAAAATGACCAACATTGTATTAAATTGTAAAAATATATTCTAAATATACTTTAAAACCACTCAATTTAATAATTTATCACTATTAATTATTTCGAATAAAAATCTTGTTTTTAATTAAAATTTAGTAATTTTCACTATTCATCAGAATATGAATGTTATCCAAAAAGTACCAAAATTTCACCCTAAGGTAATTTCTATATTACGAATCCAAAAATGATTTCCATTTTGAAAGATAAAATTTTTAAAATTTCAAAAATTGGGTATTACTATTCATAAGGGCTAGTTCGTAATAATATTAATAATATCTCGTTTAGTGAAACTCGGTATTGCGTTCTACACACGCTTTAGAGGAAGGTCGCGATTGTGTGTAATGTAAGCCAAGTCAAGGATGCGTGTTGTGCAAGTTGCTTTTGGTGTAGCGTACATCACAAGACATAAATGAAATTAAAAAGAAAATTTTTCATAAAATCTCGGGGTGTTACAAAATACATACTACACACTCAGTATCCTAGAACGGGATAATGTTGGATCCAAATATTATTGAGTCCTGCCAAATTACATTGATATATAAGAGGTCAGCTATTAGTGATTTCAAACACACATAAATCCTACTTTTGTCCCTTTCTTTATGTACCCATGGTTCCCACTATGCAATGTTTTTCAATTTATATTTTGATAACCATAGCCATTATTTTATAATACCATTTTGAAGACAAGTAAAAATTATTCAGGGTTTGAAATTTCATTTCTCTAAATCAGGGGAAATCCGTTTTAAAATAAGAAACCCTTTACAATTCTAACTCATTCACTTTTTTATTTCCCAACCATTCAATTACATTTAAAATCTTAATAAATAAAATATATCAATTAGAAATTTAAAAAAACTAATTCTTTAATAGATCTACCTACCTCAAGGATTTTGAAAACCTAACTGCCTTTAACAAGGAGGATTGGAAACCAAGAGAACAACCATTGTATTGAAAGGAATTCAAAATTCCAAAAAATGATCAATAGAAAACCCTATTTGATCATTAAATAATAGACAAAACATTGTCCCAACCATATCTAAAGAATAACATAGAGGAACACTTTCCCAAAGAAGAGAAATACGACTACAATGGTGATCAATTTCTGAGAGAATCGATCTAGATAGAAGGATGTACCCAAAAAATCACCTAGGATGCTCTCAAGGTCAAGAGAGGATGGATTCAAAAAGGATTAATTAAAAATATCGCACATATGAATCCCTAAAAACCAACACTTTTGAATTTTACATAGTGTGTAACTCATGAAAAATCATTTAATCCTCAAGGTTATTATACACCAAAAAACCCATTGTTGTTTTTTTTATTTTACTTTTATACATAAATGGATTATACCTATTACATGGAATGTAAACCAATCACTCTCTATATACAGTTCATTGTTTTTTCCTAGATACAATTACTTGGAACATACACCACTTAAACCGCATGTGAGTGCCTATATAGTATAATAAAAACCATGATTTATATTGAAAACTATAATAAACCCCTTACGTTAGCATTATAGTTATCCTCCCAATGTCATGGTTTACCATACATATCCAATGAAAAAGGAAACCAAAATCAAAAATTATAACTTAACTTATAGAAATTAAATAGTTCATTACAATCTCCCCACCCTAAATGATTTATGTACAAAAAAGCACTCAAGATCATGGATCATCACAAATAGTTGGCCACTACATCATCACCAATAACTCCAATTCCCATGTCTTATAGATATCTTATCTATACTGACATATTACGTACACATGGTGGATTCTTTTACCATATTGTACCTTATCCTAGTGACCTATATTCTAAACTGGAAACCTAACTATATTGGTATCAAGATCAAGATCAATATCAACCCATATAGTAACATTATATCTATATGTAATATACCTCATCAACTAGGAAAAATTAAACTCACAATGAAAATAAGTTAGAAGACACAAAAAAATCCAATCGATATGCCTCCCTCCCCAACTCCTCAATGATCTAAAATGGTCCCAAAATCCTTGGTTATTTCATACCATTTGTACCCAAACAAGGGTTTCACAAGAAAGGTAAAATTATGATAAAAACATGATAACCAACCAATAAATATTACATCATATGAAATCATTGAAGATAATTTTTATGATTAGTCTGTTCCATGATCAAACACCTCTAGATCAAGTATACCATCATTTTAGTCTAATGAACAACACTCTACCAAACCAAGGGCTGTTATCAAAACTCTTCAATGTACAAAGGAGATTGTCATGGCCACCCATAAAATGCCTCAATAGAATAATCTCAATGATTTCCTTATAAGTATTATTATTAGAATATATGGACAATAGAAAGTTCATATCCCTAGATCAATCTAAATAAAAAACACATGCATGGAGTATATCCTCAAGAATCTAGATAACCCTCTCTATTAGTCCATCCCTCTATCAATTATAATCCATGATCAATTTCAAAATGGAACCCATTTTTTCTATAAATTTTTTCCAAAAACATTATGTGAACCTTGATTCCCTATCAAAAACAATTTCATAGGAATCCCAATGAAGTTTATCAATCTCTTTGACATATAGGTCCCCATGATGTTCCACTTTCATCATATCCCTTATTATTAAGAATTGAGCAAATTTTGTGACTCTATCAATAGTCATCCAAATTACATTCTTCCAACTAGTATTCTATGGTAAAACAAATATGAAATACATGGAAATGTTATCCCACTTCCGTACCAAAATTGATAAAGGATTTATCAATAATACAGGTCTCTGGTGCTCCACCTTAACTCTCTAACAAGTGACAAATCATGATACAAAATCGAGAACAAACCACTTCATCCCGGGCCACAAATACTGATGTCTCATACTGTAGTACATTCTTATAGCCTAGTTTTCATCGAGTAATATGATCTTTGACAACTATTTAAAAAATCATGAATCGGGGAAAAATGAACAACCAGCCAACTCCAAAATCACAAATCTACACTAGGTGACCGATAAAACTTTCATGAGGTCTTCCCACCATGTAATATTCCACTGATTCATCGACTCCTATTGTCAATCAAATATACATGATAACCACTCTTATATAAAGAAATTTAAACCATTATTTAATCTACGAAAACCTTTTCATAAATCCAAATTACTCTAAACCTCATATCAGCAAACAAACCCATCATTGGAAACTCTTCAACTAATTCATTTGCTGCATGGATCACTACTTTACTGCTCAGTGCATCGGTAACCACGTTTCCATTCCCAAGGGGTATATATGATACCAAAAATAAAAAATTCTAGAGATATTGTACCCATAATCTCTATATCAAGTTCATATACATATGAGTGAAAATATACATCAGGATTTTTTGTTAAGAATACACAGTAAATAGCTCCCCAAAAAGATAGTGATGCCAAGTCTTGAGTGTGCGTACAACCACTATCAACTCAAGATCATGCATGGTATAGTTATTATCATGATAGAATAACTACAATGATCCATAAGCGACCAATTTTTTCCCCAAAATCATGATGCATCCTAAACCCATGATAGTAGCATCATAAAAAACATCATAACATGCACAATGTTCGGGGAGAGTCAACATTGTTATGGAAATCGACCTCACTTTTAGCTTCTAAAAATATCTCTAACCTTTTTCATCCCACTAAAACATTTCACCCTTAGAGTTAATTTTTTTCATTTGAGATACAAGCTTAGAGAATTCCCAAGACACCTCAATGTCTGATATCACCACCTATTATGTTAGGCACATTAAACATTGTTCATACCTATTTCTAAAATGTGGGTAAAGATCAAAAAATAATTCCATAAGCACAAAATGAAAACCCAACACATCACCATCTTTGATGATATAAACTATTTTTTTGAACCATTATCAACAAAATGTATATCCATAGAAATTGAAATATACACAACATCCCTAAAATTAGTTTCCCCTCATCAAATTCCAATGGTACATTCTCTTCCTCATAAATTCATCCAAACATAGCCACATGGACATCCACCATGGCCTCAAAATAAAATCCAACATCCTTATAAGCATCAACATAAACATAATACCCCTTGGTGAATGTTCATCCCAACTTATGACCTTGGGAAATCCGGTCACATAAACATTTCAGATGGCCGGACCGACAAAGCGGAAAAGGCCCATCTAAATAATCTATGTATTTAATCAAGTGACCATATACAAACTAAGTCCATATAAATATTACATTGGTCCATTTAAATATATTTCCCATATACCTAATTCCAATTAATCTAAATACTAGGTCTCATACTTAGTAAATGTTTTTCGACATCCCATGGAAACTCGGATTCAGTCATGGGAGTGAGCTGACAAGGTCCCATTATCACACCTACTAAAAAACTTCTAATGATCCTTGTCTTGGATTCCCAAGACACTAAAACAACTCATGAAGTGTAGAAACAATTTTGTTTGAGTAACTTCTTTGATAACAGATTGTAATAGACTGCCCAGGTCAAATAGACCATTCACTAAAGTCATCCCATTATAGGGAGAGGTTTAACAACGTTAACATAAAAATTCTTGTTTATAAGAATAAAATACATAAAAGAAAAGTAAAATTATAAAAAAAAGTGTGATAACACTAATCCTAATTTTAAAAACTATGAATAATAACAAGGCTACACAATATGTCTCCATGTGACAAAAAGGCACCAATGTAAACCTTCCCAAACTCAAATAGTGACAAAAATATAACCTACCATGCTATAGATTTCCATTCCATTAACCTGAGTCTAGAAAAACAATGTCTAAAGCCTACCAATAGAATAATTATGGTGTGAATAATAGTTCCTAGTTGGTTAACACCAAAGAATCTATATAATTTCTAATATCAAGATTACCCAAGTACACTATTTAATACAAAATATTTTAACATGATTTTTTAACAATAATAATATGTTAAAACATTCCTCAAACAATACTTGGTTTTAAAAAATATATCAAATTTTCCAATGGAATAATTAATCTAGAAATAAAAAAATGTATACATACCAAAATATTAACACACTTGTTACACAACATCCATTAAATAATCTCTCATGTAATAGAAAATAAGAATCATCAATACACAATCCAGTCAGGATTTAGAATATGGAAAAAATATATTAGACACTCATGAGCCTAGAAATGAATATGGTTATATCCAATTAATATCATTTCCTACAACTGTCCTTCGATATATAAGTGGTTTCCATCATTTGGTGTCACAAACACAACTAGAAAATGAGACTATATCCAAACATATATAGACCCAGTTTAAAAAACATTTTGTTAAAACCTCACATCAAGCCACAGTTCCATGGAATTATGATGAATCTTCCTTCATTTCTTCCCAACATCTCGATAACTCCCCCACTAAAACCCTAACACCCCTGATGACCGCCCCACGCCTCTTCCCCGCAACCCACCTCTAGCGAATCCACTCCAACGCTGAGTCCCACCATGCCACCTCCATAATTCCCTCCCCCATGCCTTCTCCAATCCTTCTCAATTACCCCCACCCCACATATAACTCCCGACACCCTTGATGCCGAGTTCGACTCCCCTATCACCCTCCCTAACACCCCCACCCTGTGACCCTCCCCGCATTCCTCGTCCTACATTGAAGTTTCATTTAGTGGCCTCCCCACCTCCTCCCTTCCTTCCTAAAATCTATCCCCAATAACCCTAATGCCCTTGATGCAAAGGATGACACCCTAATTTCCCTCCCTGATGCCTCCCTCGATGGCTCCCCACCAATAGTATCTCATATTTTTATTGATTTTTGTGAATATCTACATTGAATAACCTCCAAATCAGTCATCCCAATTTTCACTAGATTAATTCGTAGATCTCATTTTCCACCTTCAGTCGATTCATCAGATTCATACAGTCCACTTATTTTCACTCTGGATAATTACAGTAAATTAAACTCTTATAATAGAAAATTTATACTTAAGTCCAAAAAATCTAAGATTCACTAATCCACTACACCTTTTACACTTCACTGAGTAGTATCTGATCCAATGTTCGCACTAACATCTGTATAATTTCTATGTGTTTGTTTGATTGATTTCCTAAGATAATTATTAATCACATACCTTTGTAGTATAAATTCCTAGTTTCAAGGTTATTTTTATTCTAATCTTATTATTTCTAATTTTTTCATAATATTCTTCTTTCAAATTATTTTACACCATACTATTTTGCTGACTTCTTTACTCATACACTGCTATAAAATTCACCCTCCTTATATAATGTATTCTTATTATAACATCTATGATGCATTTAACAGTCTTACTAATAAGTTTACTTTTTTATTTAAGTTTTTTTCATTTTAATTTTTCTATTTTAGTAAGGGAAGATGAGAGATACAATTTATACTACTCAATTTATTCATAATTAGTGAATCTACAACTATTTTTCATTATGTACGCAAAATTTGTTTAGCTTATTTTTTAAACTTTGTTATCGGATTTATTCTTTTTATTATTGAGTTTTAAAATTTATGTATTTTTTTTTTATTTCATTTCTTATCAAAACTTATAACCATATTTTCATTAAAATGACTCTAAGATAAATGAGTATGATGTTATTTGTTTTATAGAAAACACTGTAACATTATCCTAATCTCTTATTACACTACATGTTTCATCAAATTTTTATTGTAATTTATGTATATTATGATATATATATATATATAATATAAATATATCAAAACACACACACACACCCATCTATGTACTGCAACTATATTGATTTTGTTATTTGTTTAATTTACATTTTTGATTACTTATTCTTCTCTAATGTGTTATATTGTGTTTGGGTCACCCTAATTTTTAATTATCATGATGTATATACTTCCACAAAATCATTTATTTCATCTTCCATGTCCCCCACCTTCCATTTAATTTCAAATTCATTAAAAATCATCACAGCCAAAATATTTTTTGAGAAATCAAATTTCTATATAAAAATAAACTATCAAAACACATTTTAAAATTTCAATTGTTTACAGAATAAAAATGTTTCACAATTAAATTCCAAAAAAATGGTTTTCCTATCTTCAATTTAAATGGGAGGCCCTTTAAAAAAATACTTTCAAAATGATCTCCCATTGAATCCATAATTTTTTAAAACCATTCCCTTTAATTTATGTTTTATGTTAGAATCTGTTTCTTAATTTCAAAAACCCTATAACATATATAGGTCTACATACAAACTGAGAACGTATAGAATGAAAAAAATAGAATAAATACCAACATAAATATTTTTAGAACCATCCTATCAGTACAGTGAAAATAAAGAAAATTTAGAATGACTAGTGAGGGGAATCCTTCAGTGTCTTAGTGGGAATGTTATCTAAGGTTTAGCCTATGTTTATTAATGAGTTATAGTTTATATTAATAATAATAATAATGTATTCCATTATTGGATGACATGTACAAGATATGTCAATTAGGATACAAGCATGTTGGATATTTCAAAAACTAGTAGAGTACTAGGATTGCCTTCCATAAGCCATATATTATTTTGATTAGTGTCTTAATAATGGTTCTATATCCAGGCCACCAAATAGTTAGAGAAATCCAACATAATGACCATGAATTGACTAGGAAAACCTCCAAACTCTACTTGGGTTGATTCATATCCTTATTCATGTCTCTTCACAGCCATTTATTGCCTCATATCCCAACCAACACCCAAAAGCTCCCAATATCCTCTCACACCATTAACTCTATTATCAAAAACAAAAAATATAGACAACCCTTTCCAAAACCCCTATCTAATCTCTCAATAATTTCCCTCTCCATATATCATAGAAAACTGGTACGATACGTTGAGTTGTAAGTGATTCAACATCATAATAGTGTGGAATTGAGTGGTGATGTTTGCCACATACACTTGTGATGTTTCCTTGACATTGTAAATTTTCATATGTAGTCAATGGCCTCAATGTTCAGGGGGAAGGAAGTGTGAATGTGTTGTGGAGGGTGGGTTTAGGGTGTAGGGGGTTTGGGAAGGGGGTGGAGGGAGTGTGTGTAGGGGGGTATGGAGTGAGTGGAGTAGGTGTGGAGATAGTGTCAATGTATAGGGGACAGTGGAAGGGGGTGTGTTTTGGGTCTAGAGGGGTTGTGAAATGGGTGGAGGGAGGGTGTGAAGGGTCAAGAAGTGTGAAGGGGGTGCGGAGTGTGGGTGCAGGGTGTTGGGAGTTTGTGCATGGGGTAGAGGGAGTGTGTGTAGGAGTGTATGGAGTGTGTGTAGAAGGTGTAGAGAGGGCGTCAAGGGTGTAATGGGTAGGGGGTAGGGGGTGTGTGTAGGGTATGGAGGGGTTGTGCAAGGAGTGGAGGGAGGGTCTGAGGTTCAGGAAGTGTGAAGGGGGTGGGTGCAAGGAGGGAGGGAGTGTGTGATGGGGTAGAAATTGTGTAGTGTCGGTGTAGGGGATGAGCAGGGGGTGGGTGTAGGGGTGTGGAAAGGTGTGCGGGTGTAGTGTTATTGGGAGTGCAGGGTGTGTCGGGGATGTGAAGGGTGTGTGCATGTGGTTGATGATGTTTCTGTAGGGGGAAAAGTGTGCAGTGTGGGTGTAGGGCGCAGGTGGTGGGGGTTTGAGTACATGGGTGGAGGGAGTTTGTGCAGGGGGTGTGCATGGATGGTGTAGTGGTGTCATGGGGTTTTGCAGGGGGCATGGTGTAGGGGATGTGTGCTGGGTGTATATGGGGTGTGTAGGGGGTTGAGGGAGGGTGTGTAGGGGCTAGTAAGTGTGTATAGGGTGAGTTTAGGGTGTGGAGGGAGTGTTTCGAAGGGGAAGGAAGTGTGCAGGGTTGGGGCATGGTGCAGGGTCGCACTTCTACACTCCCCTAATCTGGACATGTTTTGTTGATAACTAGATCCATAATATTTCTAAAATGACATGTCCTACCTCTTTCGGTATTCTAATTCCACAATACAACCTAAATTATGAATCATTTTTTCTTTATTCTCTCATTATTGAATCAATGTAACATATTACGAAAGGAGCATAATTTTTTTTATAACTCTCTCCCATATAAAGACATCTTTCATGGAATAATGGTAACCCCCAAAAATTGGGAAATTTTTAAACACTTCAACTTATGATTCAATTTTTTGTGCTTATTCTTTCTTATTTCTATCACCCAAGTCCCACTCTACAATAGTTGTTTCCTTAATAATATATAACTCATATAAACTAGTCAACATTTATAAAATTTTCCGGCATCCATTATTCTTTACATTACTCTATTGTTTAGATAACTCCCAATTTCCTAAATTAATGAGACATTATTATTTTTCTAGGATATCGAAAAAGGGAGAGGGAATGACATCATATATTTTAACTAACATTGAGGGATATAGGTAAGATGTTCCAATGTGTCATGGTTTGGAATCTGTTGTTGTTGACCAGCAGTTTCAATGTTTTGAACATTCTGATATCCTTGAATTCTAATTAGATTAGAATGGAAATACATTTTTTGATTTAATTTCATGGTTTCACTAGAAATATAACATCATTATTTCATCATTGGTAAAAAAAAATTTAACAATTTCATTATAGTTGAAAAAGGGAAATTATCCCACTGGATTTATTTTTGATTCATCAATTATTGTTGTTGGTTTGATCTGAAAAATTTCAGTTTCACTTTTTCACCCACTGGAGGCTATCAAGCAGTGTGATTATGTTTTTGTCAATTGTCTTTGTGATTTTTTCAACTAAGGGTTTCATTTATCTTAACATGAAAGTGGCATAATTGTTTAGGTGAATTGCTCTATTAAAAGTGTTATCCAACAACTTGGGAGGTCATCTTGAATTTAAATTTATTAATCATTTGTCTGGACGTGAGAGGACTTTTATAATGATATAATTCATTACTCCATAGAAGTGTTGGAAATGAGATTTAGTTTTTTTTCACTGGTTTTTTATATCAATGAGGGTATGGCGAGGGAGAAAATAAGGGATGGTGGTATAAAATGAGTAATTGTTCCGTTGACATGTTTCTATCTCCTCACACACTGAACATCATAAAAAATAATTTCATGGGAAGGAGTTTTGAATGTTATGTAGTTTTTGTTAAAAATCAATAAGAATGATATTTCAGTCTGCTTAAGTCGCATAAGTGTTGTTCGCATCAAAATTCAAACTTCATTTGTTGCTGAGATTCCTTGTGATCAATTGTTTCTAGATTAGTGAGTCTTATAATGATATAGCTCATATACATCTCGAGATAAATACCCCTGAAAGAGTTGTTGTGATTTAATGGATTATAATTCGTTTATTTGGAACAATTACTTGTGAATCTCATAGTATGAGCGATATTTGTTCTCTGTGTTGATCATTACACATTGATGGAAACATTGATAAAAAATCATGGAAGGGAGGGCTAGGTAAAGGTGGCTTTTTCTGGAGCTTCACTCTTCTATTAAATACTTGGATTTCATCCGGTGATGTAGTACACCAATATTTGAGATGTCTTAAAAAATCCAATGGATTCAATAGTTCTTTACGGTACTTTTCTATTTGTGTTTTATGGGGTTATTTTGGTGACAACATTCCTACGTTTTTCATCCATGAAACTGAACTTTCTCTGGTTCTCTTTAGATGTGGACAATATGATACTATTTTTTTACTCAGTATTCTAGATCCACATTCACAAAAATTGAAGGTATCTGAATCTTTTTAAGGTACCATCACTAAATGGTGAATGAACTTCTATTTTCTATGAGGCAATTTCAAAAATCACTTCACTATCACCATTAATTATCATGTCAGACACGGATGATGCATAGTCCAGCACCCAGTAATATTTCATGGAATTCATCCCCGGGCGATTACATATTTTGAATATTTTGTTTTTATATTAGATGTATTATTAGATGGATGTATTATAATTTAATGATAATACATACCCTTTTAAATGATTTGATTATTGTAAATGATGAAAAACAATAGGATAATGGGTATAAGGTGTGTAGTAATAGAAGACCATAGTTACAAATTATTAGATCTACCAAGGATTGGACATAAACTATAACTCTAAAAAACACTATTATGGAAGGGAGACACATGATGATGATATTCATTGACTTCACACCCATTCATTTTATTTTCCTTGATAACTTGTAGTGTGTGGATCCACGGAATCCTTGTCCAAATTTACCATATGACTCTATAATCAGGGTAAATTGTTTTAAGAATGGTTTTCATTTCATTATTGGTTATTTAATCATGTTTGTGAAAATATTAATACATATATCTTTTATAACCATTATGAAATTGTTGATTACAATGTTTTTCATTAAATTATGTTAATCTATTCTTCATAATTTTTTTAAACTATGTGAAAGTGGTTATATTTTCAATCCTATAAAATAATATGGAATTATTATCTATTATTACTTTATTTCATCAAATTGAGCATAATGTATTTCTTTAATAAAGTCTACTTTTGAAATAATTTATGGGATTCAACTCAATTGTTGAGCTGAAACCCTTAAAATTTATTATCCAAGAATGTCAAGACACATTCAGATTCTTTCCACATCTAGTGGAATTTATAGTTTCCCTTATAAAAAGTAAGAGAAATAATAATTTGGTTCATAAGTTATGTGGTTCTAGTTCATAGAAGTGGATTCATTTTACTCCCTCACTATGGGCTAGGAGAGTGGCTAGGATAGTACCTCTAACATATTAAACTTAAATTTTCTTCATCTATTTTCCATCCACAGCTGCATAACATTTTTTTATGATTTTATTTGTCAAAATAAATCAATATTTTCAAATTAATCCATGGGGAAGTATAGACAATAATAGAAATAATGTTATGGGGGACTAAATGGTTATTTAATGTGCATAATTTCCTTTGTTAACATTATTGAATATAAATTTTTCATTTTTAAACCCATAGAGGGGTAATAAGAAAAGATAAACTCTAGGTTTCTTCCACAAAAAAAAGAGAAATTTCTTGAAAGAAAACCCCCACATAGTCATTATTTTTGTGAAATATAGCTAGTTCGTACAAAACTACCAAGAAGTAGGATACTTCCAATAATAATGTATCATTTATTAACACATATTTCAAAAACGTACTTGTTTAAATAATTAAATTATTTTCAAATATCATCTTGCATATTTCGTAACTATTAAAACATTCATTAATTAGTCAAACCAAATTTAGTATCCAAGTATTCCAACCATGTAGAAGTTAAATCTTGGTGATTTATTAGGTAGAATCTGTATATTATTTTGAACCAATACTCAACTTGATTTTTCATTTTATTCCTATTTAGGTATATTGTACAAAGTGCATACTTCTAAATAGTATAGGTAAAAATTGTTCATACATATTATTATTCATTATTATCTATTTTAGGTCATCACCTCTATCATCTTCCTAACATATTAGTCTGACATCCGCATATATTAGGAATGCGTACTTTATTCCGTTGTGATATATAATTATAGAAAAACCCTTACATGATTTTAGTGTATGTTTAGAGGTTAATAATTACATCATGTAGTTTTCATTTATTATAAAAATTAAACAGTCGTCCGTTCATTGTCTTTCTATTTTTTATAGAGTTTAGCATCTGATAATATGTTTCATACTATTTATTAGATGGGGTGAATGGCACATGCAGTAATGTAAATATCCATTATTTTTTGCATTAAAAATTACCCTACTGTGATTTCTAAATTCTTATTGATATACATGATTTTAGCAACTTAAGTCATTGTTTTGATTAAACATTTAATTTAATAAATTTTAATATCAATAAAATAAAATTCATTATATTTCAATTTCATATTTCATCAATGGTTTTTTGATAGTCAAAAAATAAATATCACAGATGTTTTTGGTATGAATGATTTAGAGATCATCATTATTGGTAAGGACTATTTTCATGCCATCAATGTCTAGGGTAAGAAGCACATTTTTCTTAGTGTGGATAATATATAATATTAATCTCAAAATATAAATTTTTTATATTTCATAATGGTATATGAATAAAAATCTTTTTACAAAAGGGAATTAAAACATGTAGATATCGATAAAACTTCACTATTTGTACTTAGTCATTTGGAATCCTTAAAATCTATGTAATTTCATTTATGGAGTTGGACTCCCTCTATGTTTAGATGCGGACATGATGACATTTGTATTTATTTTTTATATTCAAATCTATATCAAATAAAACTTCATTATTTTGTTTTTTTCTATAATGAAATATTGAATTATCATTGGATACCCTATTTTCCATGGCATATTTATGTCAATTTTACCTCTATATACATTAATTAAATATTCAGTTTTTCTATTACATTTTATTTTTTATGCATGTAGCACTGTCCATATATATTAATAATTTCTATTATTCATTCATTTACAACATGACTTTTATTTTGAATAATTCCCATTACTATTAATATTTATTTCAAATGAAATTATGCTATTGTTGGGTGCAATAATTCAACTCAATGCTTTATGCACTCCATTCATATAGGTATATTACCAAATAAAATTTTACATTATTTGAATACTATAATTTAAGTCACGTTTGATAGAATTTATAACATTATCTAACAAGGATTTTAGCATTCCTTCTTTTTTCCAATGTAATTTTCATATTGTTGTATAAAATTATCATTATGCAATCATTGAATGCATACAATCTATTCCCACTTCATTTCCTAATTCTCATGAAAGGTCATGTTTGGAATTGTGTATCCAAATGTATTGTATGCAGACCTATGAAGGTTTATTCATATTTACTTTGATATGTGACTGAAAATATGAAGCCATGTAGTGATCAAATCCTATGAATTTGAATGAATATAATCATGTAATCATCCTATTTTTTATAATTGTTCCTTTTGAAATATTTACTAGTTGAAATTTAATGTACAATAATAAGCTTCATGAGTCTTATTGCATGTTTTATTATTAATGGAGTTGTCAAGAATATGTATTTTTCATCCTACTGAATATCACATAAGATATTATTAAAATTGATATGAAAATCACATTCAAATTCTTTAATGAAATTTTCTAAGGTTATTAGAGCATACTGCACCCAAGAGTAATGAAAAAATTAAGCTAACTTTTTTTCACTTCATCAAACTCTGGATTACTCTATTTTTTTAAAAAGACATTCAATTAAATTATGTATTTGTATCAGTTTTCTCTAGGGTATACATTATCATTAATTTTTTTTCAAATGTGTGTTTAGGGCATATGTACTTGTCCTATTTTGTTCACTGATTTTAATTTGTGGTGTCTATTTTTAAATTCACAACATCATTTTATATTGATTCTTCTTATATACTAATAGAAAAGGAAAATAACTTTTGATTTATAATAATGTGTCAAATTTCTGGTCAGTTATTTTCTCTAATTAATCTATGACAACTACTTATTTTATACACTTTTGAATCTACCTTTACCATATGACCACTTCTTACATCTATTACCATCTTTTTATGTCTCACTACCCATTTATTTTGGAATTCATGTTTTGATTCGTTTTTGTCATTTTATTCAATAAGATACTGATATTTCATGCCCTAACAGAAGTGGGGTTATTTTATGGTATTCTTTTTTACATGGATTTTAACAATATAAAATTTTTGGCATCTGTGCATCTGTGATTGAAATAAAGCAATGTTACCAAACAAATTCGTGCTGCATGAGATATCATTTTTCACCGATGTATTATTTTACTTCTATTTTTTGATTCACTCTGTTTTATGGTTTTTTATCCTCATATATGAAATAATTTATTTTTTCCCTTCTTAGAACCCATGGATAATAATTCCTTCAAAAAATGTAATGCCTTCTTAAGATTTTGGTGGATTAAATTCTATAATAGGGACTAACATTCCCATCCATTTCAACCTTTCCGTGGATAGTTAGTCATTTTCTAATAATCTCCATGGAAAGATTTTTCTAGCTACTTTTGGATCTTCATGTGTTACAATATCCTCACCAACATAAGTTTATTGTCAGCAAAAATGAAGTTTCCATAATGGTTTGTGCCTTCATATGCTTTTGAGATAGTCTTGACTGTATATATGTTTGGGTACAAGTTGGAAAATTATTTATTAAATCTAGTATCATATTCTCATAAGTAGGGTGAGTTAGCACAAAATTGTATTTTTCAAACTAATCCATGTTATTGTTTTACACTTTCAATATTTTAAATAATTTATGTTTCATTTTTTCCCTGCTTTTCACATATCCAAGAATTTTTTACTTGTGAATAACTATTTATACCAAAAAGGATTCATTATAAATAATTGGATTCATCTGTTATATCATAAAATTTTTAGGTACTTATCATTATATTTATTGTTGTGCCATGATCTATCAAATTTTAGGATGAATAGGCATCTATGGAGGGAAAAAAGGAAGGGATTTGCAGGGGTTACAGGGGGACTACTAGACAAAACACTGGAAGGGGTGGCATGCAAGGAGAAATGGTAAGGGGTGGCAGGAGGAGGAGGGGGACTGGTAGGGGGTGGGGAATTGAGGGGGAAATAGGTAGGAATATTGGAATAGGAATGGAAGGGGAAGAGCTGAATGGAAAATAGTGGGAGACAAAAATGGTTGGGGTGGAAGGGGGATTCCATGTAGGGGAATGGGTGGGGGAAGCAAGTAGGTGGTTGGCATGCAAGGGGGGATAGGCATGGGTACTATGAAGGGAGGAAATAGATAGGGGGACTGGTTGGGGTAGAGCTAGATTGAAAATAAGGGGGATACAAACAAGGTGGGGTGGTAGGGGGACTACAAGTTAGGGGAATGAGTGGGTAGGGGTGGGGGGGTTAGGTAGGGGAGAGTTGGATGGAAAATTGGGAGAGATAGGCAGGGGTGGAATAAGAATTCCCACAGGCCTACTGTATTTTATTGAAGTTTAGGATTTTGAGCCACAGTTTCTAACCATGGTTATTGGGCCTATTTTTTTCTCTAAAAATTGAAGAGGTAGCCACATATGAAACCATGTATATCGAATGTTCCCTATATCTACACCACTCGGTGCCAAGTTCGATGAAACCATAGCTATAAATTATACGCATGGTTTCAGTGTCTATAGCCACATTTATATACCATGGTTATAGCCTTTTTTCTAGTGGGGACACACACTATGGATACTCGTGTCTCTTTATCGATGCACAACATGTTCCTACTGTGAAATTTTTATCATTATTTTTAAAACCATGCTCAAATTTTTATAAAACCATTTCAATGAAAATATAATCTTATTCAAGGTTTGAAGGTCCATATTTCCAATTCAAGGTGATTCTATTTTTAAAGGAAAACCTCTATTTAAGATGATATTGCTTTCCCTTTTCTATTTCAACCCATTCAATTCCATTTTAAATATCAATAAATCATTAAGTACAACTAAAAATGTATGAAATTTGAATTCATGAATAGATTCAACTACATGAATGAAGTAGAAAATCTAACTAGTATAGACAATGAAGATTGGAAACCCAGAGAAAAACCATCATAAAGAAAGTCATGCCAATAACATAAAAAGGATCAATAAGAAAACAATATCTGGTCATTAACTTTCTACCAAAACAGTGCCTCAAACAAAACTACTGTACAACCATGACGACAACTAACACATATAAGATAAATCCATCCACAATGGTGATCAATCGATGAACAAATCGATCGTGATGAAAGGAAGCCTCAAAAAATCACTTCAAAAGACATCTTGGTAAAGAGAGGTGGGATTAAAAGAGGAAGAAAGAAACATGTCACTCATATGGAACACTAAAAACAAACACCATGAAATTTATAATGCATGTAACTCCTTTAAAAATCATATAATCATCTGGGCCATTATATGCCAAAAAACCCATCGTCTTTTTATTTAAAAAAATGGATTTTTATACCAAAATGGTGTGTACCTATTACACAGTGTGATACTATTACATAATGTATAAACCATTCACACCATGTATCCAGTTAATGGATTATATATATC
The DNA here is from genome assembly GCA_963277665.1 of Viscum album. NCBI lineage: Eukaryota > Viridiplantae > Streptophyta > Magnoliopsida > Santalales > Viscaceae > Viscum > Viscum album. The sequence continues at coordinate 124,676,262 of OY728128.1, forward strand.
AATAATTACAAGGTCTATACATCACATAAAGGGAATGAAAGTGGAAATTGAGTAATTGAAACACCATGTTTTATGTTTTAAATTCAAAAAAAATCCATAATATCACCATTATAGGTATCCTCCCAATTTTAGTGCTTGAAACACTCATCCAATAGAAAATTAAACCGAAAGAAAATATTTGAACATACCTGATAGAAAGGTTATAAGGATTTACATGATAGTTATTTTCTTTTAATATTCCATTATTAATTTTCAAAGTTATTTCTAGGGAAAATTATTTTCAATGTGTGTTACATTTTAAAAAGTGTCTTACAATGTGAAGAGGATATTTTCCCTCAATGAAATGATACATGTGATCTTTAGAAAATAATTTTATACATAATATGGGATCCTTTGATGTTACTTATACATTATTATAGTCATCATCCAGGAATACCATTTTGATATATTCTCCAAACAGTTTATGCTTATGATGAAAATATTTTATTAAATGTTTTTTTTCTTCTATAGGTTATTCAATGATGAAATCATTATGAATCCAGATTCTTTTTTGGGTTATACTGTGCTGAAATTATAATAAAAACTGTATCTTTTATATAGGTTAGGATATGATGAAATTTTTATAAACCTCATTTTTATTTCATTGTCTATGATATGATTAATTTTTTATGATCTTGTGTCAAACAAATATATGATTTTCATTATGTGATGTGTGGGTCCTATATCACCTTACAATATAATAGGTAATGGTAAATATCATATGAGCTCAAAGGTTACATGATAGGTTATATCAATCCTACAAATTGGTACACATGAGGTTATCCAAAGCCTGAAAGACTATAAATGAGATTTTATCCCCATATTGAAAGATGTAACGCGATAGGTTATCCCAATCCCCAGAGAGGGTATAGCGATCTTAACATATGGCCAAAGTAGGTACACAATTGTTTATTCAAACCTAAATGTTTTGAGTGTCTTAGTGGATGGCCTTGAAATATGATTTTATATGATCATGTGTACTGTAAAACTATATGTGTTATTCTAATTTAATGATCTGAAGGCTCATATTATATGATCCATATCTTATGAACTTATATATTTAGTCCATGAATAAAACATTTTACCTTTGATTTATTGGGTATTGTTTTTATATGTTATTCTAATGTTCTCATACTATTATTCAAACGTTATATTTACATTTTTCCATTTTCTTCATTTCTAAGTATATTTGATCCCCCTTTATTACATTTTTATTTCCCTTGGTTTAGATTAATGGTTTCAAGAAGGGGGTGTCTAAAAAGAATACTATTTCGGAAGATCCTTATGTGATATTTTAAAGATATTTCACAAAATTAGATTATTTTATACCTAGTCTCTACAAACACTAAACTATTATGGTGATCATGCTTATTATTTTTTTGGAATCAAATATTTATAAAAAAGGATGTGATATCTAGGAATTATAATTGTGGGTCTCTATTATATTCATTCATGGTGACACAAACATGGTATCCTCATTGTGTAACACTAGTGTGAAAAAAATATTTTATCACAAAAAATCATATAGTTTTCGAGCCCACTAATTCTAAGCCATAAATTCTATAGGTTGTCGATGATATTATCTTTCATATGGTACTAAATCAATGGAAAACTAAACTTTATACTATGGGGGATGTCCAAGTAATTCCTTAGGAAATACATCAATGTATTCAAATACAATAAGTACCGAATTAGTTTAATGATGACTTTCCCCATCACTAGATTTTTTCCTCTTTTCCCCTAATAATCACATTTAGTAGAGCTATGGAGGGAGGATCTAGAAATTTCTTTGATGAATATGTATATCATTTAAAGATAAAAAATTCTATATCTTCACCAGGATTCATGATTTCCTTCTTTTTACATTAAATGTTTTGTATAATATTTTGAATGTAAGTAAATATAAACGATTATATTATGTTCAACCAAAGGTATTATAATAAGGATAATAAATAAATATTTTTTATCTATCATAATGGGGACTTCATGAAAAATCCTTATGGGAGTGAGATTTTTAATTGGAGTATTGACATTAAAATCCCTTGTAAATGTTACAGGGAAATATCTAATTTTCATAGAAAACATCGAAGATTAAAAATTTTGTGAGAATCCATAAATTTGTCAAATAATTAAGTAAATTTAAATCAATGATTAAAGTACCATTGACCACATCATTGGTTACTTCCACATCCTTTGTATTTATTAAAAAATCTTGACATTCTTCTCTTTGCCTCTTTGGTGGTAGATTCCCTTTAAGTTTCTTGAATTCATTTACAATGTTACCCATATTCCTATAGTTGAATCACAGAATAATAGGTTTCTATTTCTTCTCATATCCCTCCCTATCATGATGATCCTTATCTAGACAACTATAACAAAATCCCAAGAACATCAATAATTTCATAGTGGTATTCCTTTCATAGTTCTAATAAGGTGGAAATTTCATGGTTATATTCTTCTTTGATGCATTTCGTTTTTCTTGGTTATTATTTTAAAACTTATTTTATTCATTTCTATTTTAGATTTTGTATCTAGAAAATTCATTTTCCATTTATTTAGACGTGAAAAAAATATAATCATACAATAAAAATGGTTGATAGAACACTTCCCTTCAAACACCTAGATTAATCCTTTCAAATAAATGGTCAGTCTTGCAATATGTGTTGCATATGTAATATAAATCATACTAGGATTACCTTGAATATGTAGCCTCATACATAGAATCAATTCCTTCTTCCTTTTTATTTAATCTATGTAACAATATTTTCATTTTAGTTTAATTTTCATGAGGGAAATATTGGTTAAGGAATGTATCCTTAAAATAATTCCATTCCATGAGTTCTATTTATTCTTACTCCTTAGTATTCTTTATCAAGGAACAATATTTATCAACATCTCTTTTGAGTTAATACACATCATGTCTAACCATATCGTTCTTATCACATACATAGGTCATAAATACGTTCCCCATAAAAACAATCCATTTATCTTCTACTGTTGTATTAATATCCCACAAAATGATGAGGGATTCTATCACCTAAGGTGGTCAATCATATGAGAATCTCACAATGGAACAAGTTTTTCTATTCAAGATAGCTTGCTTTACAAAACCTAATTAATATTCCTTAATGTATCCATAATTTTATCAGTTCTATTACCAAATGTATTAGCTTCCTCTATTTGGAAATATCTACATTTTCCATGAGTATTTATTCCCTTCTTCCTTCTAGGCACCATTTCTAAAAAATTTAATATACTATATTAACTCATAAAAACATGAATTTAAAATCATATTATATAATACTATATATGGTGTAATAAATATCATAAATTAATATTTCTACATTCTTAATATTAGTTTCATATAATTCTTTTCTTTAGGGATAATATAATTTTTATATCATTTACCATGGTTTTTATGGAAAATTTGAATTATCCTAAGAATATCCCCTGGATTGTTAGACTAGGTTCCTAATAAGGCTTATTTTGATACACTAGGTGATGATAAGGTTAATCCAAATGATCTATTTTTAAATTAATTACACCTAGGTACATATGTTCTAGAACCACGTCAATATATAGTATCCATAGAGTGTTTTATTGTAAAAAAACCCAAAATATATTCCTTACCATAAACTTAGAATGTTTCTAGATACCTTTTCTCAAATTATATTCTAGGGTTTTGTTACCTAGAATACATTTTTATTAATATGGTACATATGGTTTCTTCTAAAATTCCTCTAATACCAACTGTTACAACCCTGAATCTAGTAACCCGAAGCTGATACTCACTTTGTTATTTAAGGATAAATGTATGGGGGATAAATCCCGAAGGACTGATTAGTTTTGAATTTTTGGATAACTATGTGCTGACATGATACTCACTTAACATAGGTAGATAAAATAATATCTATGAATATAATATTCTTATCATCCTTGAAACTCATTCAAATGATTCTTCTTCATAAAATGGGGAAATGAATCAAAATAATGGTTACCGTGAATGCTTAGTAAATGTTATATTATGAAAAATCTATCCAGAATTAATGAAACATAATCAATAGGGAATAATAAATAACTTATCACACATTCCATTTTATAAATAACTTTACTATCATAATTTCATAAGGCATAATAAATATGTATATGTACATAAATAAAAACACATTCCATTTAATCAGTAAACAGAGAATTAAATGATTCAAGTGATAATATCATTAAGAAAATGTCATGTATAATAACAAATATATAATTATCAATGATGAAAATGATTAATTATTTGATTTCATGATCTAAAGAAACATAATACCTTTACAATTGAGTTCTTTCACAGGGCATCTTTAAACTTGTAGGTATAAAACCAAATTTATTTTTCACATGGGACATCTAAATTATACAAAGAACTATCTATAACTAGGCCCCACCTATTACTACATGTCAAAATAAATACTCATATTACCTGTAATAGATTTTATTCAAGAATAATACTCCTTGTTAAAAAATATCCATTTTGGTTAAGTATCACAAATTTATCAATATTTTCCCAGTTAATCCAATAACATTCAAATTAAACACAATATTAATGAATGTTATATAGTTCAGTAAATATTTATATCAGTGGAAAGAAGAATATAGAAATCCATGAATTAAGAAATTAAGCATATTAAATAAATAGGTATTAATGTTAAATACATGAATGGGTTATTATATACACCACATGAAACTGAATTAGTGCATATTAATAAAAAAATATCAATGAAATAGAAATTGAGACAAAATCTCTTACTAATGATCATAATGTTGAAGTGATAATTAATAATCTAATATATTATGTGTATAAAATGTAATTAACATATAAATTTTATATATACATCATTAAACAATAAAATTTAATTAGATATAGAATCATATAAAATTAATTGAAAATGGATTAGTTATATAACCTAATGATAATAATTTGGATGATGATAATCATTACCACAAGGTATCATTCAATTGAAATCCCCTTGGATGAAATAATTCATATTAAATCTTATAATAACATAAATTACTATGTAATAATGATATTAAATGTAAAATGTGGAGTTTATACACCCTATAAGCGAAATTAATGGATTTACAAAACAATGTTCCTCAATAAAGAGAAATTGAGACAAAGACCCTCACCTTGAGTTTGACTCATCATGTATATGTTTTATATTCCTCAGTAATAAAATAATAATTATTAATTAAATAACTAGGAACCATTATTATTAATTTCATTTCTCTTATTATTTTTTTATATACAATTACATAATCCATTATGTTTGTTTCGTGTGTTTTGACAATATCTTACTTATGTGTCAGCAGATGACTTCTTTGGGCTGAATATTGGTATAAGAGGTAATTATTTCAACATCTCTAGAATAATAATAATGGAATAAATATCATAATTATTCTTAATGTATACACTTAATACCAATCATGTATGTTTTTTTATAATTATTTTATGTTAAGATCAGGGAGACAGCAGGTCATATGTCTTCTTGAGTAATGTTTCACATTTTGAACGATCCTTATATAGAAGATTTAAGTACTATTTTATCTTTAATGATTTTTCATAATATTAAAAATAAAATACTATTTCTTAAAATTTACTTATATATATCATCCATACGTTTTTGATGAAAAGAGAGCCGCATTGCTTCATGAAGTTGGTTGTCTACATTTATTCGAATGCTGTTATCATCATTCAGTTAGTTATAGGGTAAAATAGAAAATGATATATTATATTTTTATAATGATTAATATTAATTTAATAAAAAATATTTCATTAATATCACATATATTCCAAAACATTATCATTGATAGCTTCCATGTCTATTTTAAGAGAACAACAAATCAGATCGCTTCGTGAGGCAGTCATCCGTCGTATACACAAGTGACTTTATCATGCACCATTTGAAATGAAAATTAGAAATTGTATATATGATATAATTAATAAAATTTTAATGTAATTATAATATATATATATATATGTATATTTATTCCTTAAATCCATCATCATACCCAACTATGAGAGGTGTTGATGGAAAATATGTCACATCATTTCAGGAGGCGGTAGTCCTCTATACACACCCACGACATTATAGTTTCCCATTTGAGGGAAGAGGAGATCATTGTATGTTATTACCTTAATATAATAAAATCTATTAATATGTTATATTATGGTGTTATTATATAATCACAAATGAATAATATTTGGAGGAGGTAAAAAAATAAAACTAAAATGCATAGTTATGAAATTTACCAATTCCTCGAACACCTCATTAGAATTATGTGTAAAATATTACTAGAGTTGATTTTTGGTAAAAATGATAACAATATTATTCTAAGGAAGTTGGGAAGTGATTTTTTTATGTTCTTGGTTGATACAAAAATGGTTTTATGTTGTGAAGAAGTGTGGAGAGGTGATGGAATTTATAAGTGAGTTGAGAGACATAGTGGTTTTTTTTAAAAGCAAAAAGGTGTAAACACATTTTTCAAAAACAATAGGGATATAAAATAGTGAATTAATGAGAACTATACATTATAGGGCATAAATAGTTCCATAAAATATATTTTATTAACATTTTTATTCCATTTTATCTCTTGTCGTATTTAGTTTAACCCTTGGTAAACCAATTTTTTCCATAATAGTGCTAACTAATATTTTTTTTCCAATTGTCAATATTAATTATGGTAATAATTAAGTTTAATTTATTAGAAAGGATAAAATATTTTGATTCCAAGTATTTAATCTATTTTACCAAATTAAATGTATATATGTTGGAAAATTACATTTAAAATAAAACACATAATCGCGATGAAAATGATGGTTTTCATAATGAAAATTATAATAAGTATGGAAGGTTTAAAAAAAATCCAATATGAAATTATTTAAAATTACCTAGATTATATATATTATGTCATATTTGGAAAAAATTTACTTTATAAATAATTTAATATAATACGTATATTTTAAATTATTTGAAATAAAAATGTGGTTTTCAAATAAAAATACATATTTTTATCTATTTATCCAGAAAATGAATCTTATCAAAATACAAAAACAAATAAACCATTGATATTTCCGATATTATGATTTAAAAAATTAATTTAATATGATGATATAAATTTTATAAATATAAAACAAAATAATTCTATCATTAATGTTCAAAAAGCAATAAATCGGTTTTCTTTAAAACATTATTTAAAAAAACGTTTTTTCTCTCAAATGGTAATTATTTTATATCAAATAAATCGTGATAAATTTAATTTATATTATAAATATATAAACCATATTATTTAAATAGTTTATTTTATACTTTTCAGATTTAAAAACTTAATGGAATTGTTTTAATGGTCATGTTTAAATAATATCTTAAAAGTTTATCTTCATTTAAACCTAGTGTTGTGTTCATCATAATGTATCAAAGAGGTCTGATTTATATAAAATGAAATTTGTCATAAAATATTTGGGTATTTTATAAAAAAATTTATTTATGTCCAAATTTGATATCAAGAAAATAATCATTCAGGGTAATTTAATTTAATTTTTCATTACTTACATAAATATTCTAAATGCTTACACAACCGTGACAAAATTCTTGAGCCCACTGTAGAAAATTCAAGAAAATAATTTAACGAAATGTAAAATTAATTTTTTTGGGGTGAGTGTAGTGTGCCTCGAATATTATAGATCAACATATTACATTTATTATGTGTCAAAAGATTTAATTCAAATTTCCTAGTCGTAAGCTTTTTTTTTCAAATTCAACCTAAATGAATAAACCCAAAAAATATATTTATATTCAAGAATAAAAAATAAATAATTAAATGATTTGAAATTAATAAAAATGAACAATTCATACAATTTAATGAGATATGGTGGAAAATATCATCCATTTTACATTTATGGTACATTTTTTATTTTATAGTAAATTTATTGACCCATGAATATTAAAAAAAACATTGATATCACCATAATTTTCAAAAAGTATAGTGGGGGTTAAATAAAAAAATAAATGTAATAAAAAATTATTGATGTTTAAAAAAAAATTGTTTGAGATTATTTCAAACCATCCCCATCCAATATTTTAATAATTTCAATTTGGATCCATTTTTAAATTGATGTCAATTTATATTAATTTAACACTTTATGTAATTACAAAAGTTCCTCCCCCTCAATTATAAATGGTACCACTTCTTCTTTAGTCGATAACTTTTTTGAGAACTCTAGTTCTCACAAGGCCCCCCAAATCTCTTATCAAATTCAGACCCCACATCATATTCATCATAGGCTTACCAAAACTGTAAGGAAAAAACCAACCAATACACACATAGCATGTGGAAGGGCAAGCTACCACTACCCCAACCTTACCTGCAGCATGATAGAGGTCGGTGAGCATCCCCAAGAAGGAATATAAAACACACGGGAGGCATTATCTAATGATACATGTACGTATGCACACACATTCATCTTCATAAAATTGTGAAATGATCATAAAAATAAATGATTAAAAATGAATGCATATATCTATAACCCACAAAATAAGTTTGAAAGTAATAGAAAAAATGAAAGTAAAAATGAAATCCCACCGAAAAACAAAAAAGGATTTCAACATAGTCAAAAGGTAAGGGAATTCTAGCAAATACACTACGAGTACATTCCTCTTTCAAGATAAAATATAACTATACTCCACCCTCTCATGGCCCCCCAAGGAAAAAACTATGTTACCTTTTTTCAAGACAATATAATACATGTGTGGGTAGATCTCATGAAGGGGTGAATAAAACACCCATTTGGTTAAAAAAAACAAAATAAAAGGTTGAAACTAAATGGAAAAAATATCTTAACCAAAATCCTGAGGAGATAGACCATTTGAGTGAGAAAAATAAAATTGATATTGACCACTCATTCTCTATACATGACTACTCATCACATCACCAACAAGTTTGTTAGATAAATTCTACATACTGAAAGTAATCCTAGAATATCCATGATATTCTCATAACAGAATCCAAATATGATTTTTCTGACCAAAAAACATCCATGGAAACCTACATGATGCTTAAAGGTGATTCTCATCCAAGAGAACCCACCCCATCACTCCTTCCATACCTCCTGGATCTAAACTGAGTGATACAACTCAATGGATATGACTAGGCTGATGGAACATCCCTACTCTCTCATATGGAATGCATTTTATAGAACACCCTCATTAAATCTCAACATAAAGAAATCCATGCTAGAAACTAAGAGGAATCATCTGAGATACATCATCAATCAGATTATTACCTCATCAAAAAGTTCAATTATCAATACATAGATAGGGTTCTATTTCCTAGGGCTCAGTGGGGGGTTTGGATAACCAAGTGGAAACACATTACATAGAAAGTGGTAGAACAAAAAAACCTATATTTGGAACAACATTTTATGAAAGGTATCAACACTGATGTAATTTTTCTTATGTCAATTCAATAATCCCCACCAATGGATAACATCACAGTAGAACTCTGAAGTGATTGATAAACATATATGGGTTAATTACTAGAGATCTTTGAGGGACACTATACCATACTGGATTTATCTTCCCAGATAGAGGATCAATTCCCATGTAAATATTTGCCATGAAAATTCCAAAAACCCTACTAACAGATCAAGAAGAAAATGATGATCAGTCAGGGCCTCTCGGAGAGATAAAATTTATAATCCACTAGGGGGTACGAAGTCATGTTCTTGGGTGTAGATTCAATAATAAACCCCCATGGAGGAAGAAAAATATCCCATTACTCTAGATTATGGAAGATCAACCATAGTGAAAAATGTCAAGGAAGATATAGAGGGTTCATTATAGTTTAATGAGGAGGTCAATCCAGAAAACCCTCACAGGAATTGACTGATTGAACTCACTCAACTAATACCAACCTATATAATGAAAACCGAATAATCCCGCAACATCACTTCATGTATCATAACTATCACAAAAACCATGTCCTTAACTGTGTCTTACATATAATCCTACCTAGGGTAGTCCACTCATGGGCCTCTATTAGGGTCATGGAAATGGAGATACATGAGAGAAACATCTTTGAGGTAAGTACATGGTTTATACCCTTAGTACACAACATGTATCCTTAGAAAATGGAATGTTTCTCATAACTATCCCCTAGTAGTTTTCCCTCTCTCCATATATGTTTTTTATTAAATGAAATACATGGAACGTAACTTATGTCAAATGACGTGTGCCCTCATATGAAGCTCGGGGTATAAACTCACATTCACATGGGTTGGATAAACAAGTATCGACACATGGATTTTTCCATTAGTACATGTTGTTTTCTTCTTTTTTGGGACTCACTCGTTTTCTTGGATGTGCCTGGTAAAAGGAACTTGTTACCATGTCCTATGGCCATGTACTAGTATATTTCTATGTCTATTAACACTAAAAAGTTGACAATGTCCTTGGACACATAACATGGGATCACTATAAGGCATGTACCTAAAGTACATTTATTGTAGTCCCAAATGGTTTTCATTCTCTAATGGGAAAAACAAATGGTTTTAACTCCTAAATTACATTCCATATGATAAGTAATTCCAAATAGGAATGCCTTGAAAAACACTTGAAACCCTTAATTTCTTCATGTCCGACCAAGATTATCCCCATAGTGTCCCTAACAATATATAAGGGATAAAAAACCATCAAAAATGCATAAATGGGGATAACTATTCCCATAATTTAAATACACCAACCTCATGGGATGTCGGAAAATATTTGGGCCCAATACAACACCTGGAAGTGGCAACACCATGATCTGGTGATGATCTTCACCAAGAACATGGTTTGGTGGCACCTCATCACCTTAGTTCTTCCTTAGAGCATCTATCTTGTGGGAGAAACTCCCCTACCCCCTCTATATACATGACGAAAAATGGGGATGTGATGGTTTATTAATTTTATTTTATTAAATAAGTAAACTTATATATTACTCACCGCCAACTGTTACCTCCTACCAAGTGCATGACACCTATGATTTTTTGGTTGCACCTATGAAAATCCCTACATTTTGGACACAACCGTGATCCCATATTTCTTATCAAATATTAAAAAATTTATTTATTCCTCATTTTAGAAAAAAATGTGTTCCATTTTATGATTTATTTATCATTTTCAATATCACCACTTTGAGACTCTATGGGCATTGGAATTCCATATCGACTCAACGACTAATATCAATAATTGTACCAAAAAAATTAAAATAATTTATAGAGAAAACCCATCATAACTACACTCTCCCCAAATTAAATTGTTTTCATCCAAAAAATCAAAGGAATATGCATAAGAGAGAAAATAGGGCACTCAAAATAGATATCCCACACTAGAGTGCTCTCCAGAATGTTCAAATTCTTTCAATAACACGTATATAGGGTATCTATATGAAAATTAAACGGTTATCCCCTGGATTCTCACAAACTTCATGAGCATCCTTATAAATAAACATTATGCTTAATTCCTAGATCATCCATGTCTACATTGTCCAAAACTTCATGCACATGTCTCCTCAGTTGTGATTGGTGGAAACACCCAACACCCGATCTAACAATGATCACATGGTCTCGAGTCATGCCACATTTCAAACTCATAAAAAAATGGATAAATATTCTATGAACATCATACATATCCTTCCACCCCTCCAAAAATTCATAACCATCAATGATGTGGGGTATAACAGAACACAATACCCCATCGTCAAACTCCAAGGGCTGCCATTATCAGAAAATATAAACCACATATATGTTGGATTACACATCATATGACACTAAATGGTCTTTGTTTTTCATTAACCATCAGTAGTACCATATCTTGGATAAAGATTGGTTTTTCTGATAAGCTCATACCTTTACAATAATGACCTATATGGCCCCTCTCCCATGGCCTCCAAAGTTGATGTACTTTTATCTTTAGTAAAATCCATCAAGAACATGTTTAGTGGATATATCGTCATGTGAGAACTCGTAAATAAAAACACCATGTTCTGTCACCATACATTACAACAAAAATAGGTGAAAATACAATATACTAGATATTTGATTCAATAAAATTAACCTAAATATTCAACTGTATGAGAGAATTCTCTTTATCATCTCACTTACAAATAGTGGATTTAGAGGATTATTGTAGAAATCTATACTGCACAAAATCCCCTGGTTGTTTCTCATGCTACTACTGCCAGATCACATTCCAATGTGGATAGAGAGAAAATCCAATAGTCCATAAATTACCCAACATTGATATAGAATCTCACAAAACAATCGTATTCACTATAAAATCACTCAACCAATGTGTATTTAGGATGCTATCATTGGTAAAAATGAAAATAAAACCAATAGATGGTGATAACCTGACCATAGAAGAAACATCGACAACCATCTAACTCATATCCAATGGGTAAATAAGTATTCAATTAATGGGTCTGGGTAACCCTCCTTAATAGACACATGTGTTAGGAGATGCAAACCAAACCTAAAATTGCACAATCTCTTTCCCTAAGGTGAAAAACATAGGTCTTCCCAAGTCATCCAACATGGTTTTATAGGTCCTCAGAATACCAAAAATTTCACCATCTCTCAAAAAACTCTAGAAAATCACATTGAAATAATGCTAAAGCTATAGAGTATCCACTATTGTCACTATTCCTCAAAGAGGTTATACATGTTGGAAAAAGAGGTTGATTAATCACTGCAACTGCTTCCTGTATAGTTTGGATACATGTCATACACCAAACCACAGTTGAGCCACATGTATAGACGCCTACTCTACATGATTCTCATCATTTCAATTACCTACTTGTTTACCCCATTTAGGACCTACTCTAAAACCTATTCAAAACATACTTCCACAAACACAAAATTTAAAGGAACTCATCCTCTACACATAAACACTATTCACTTTTAGCATTACATACTCGCCCGCACAGTATTGTATTATCTTTCAAGAACATGTATCTATAAAGGCACGATTATTCATTCTTCTGAGTGAAAATCCCAGTAAAACATCACCATCATAGTAATTCATTGATTACCTACATCATCCTTGATAAACTTTGAGAAAGAGAGGCATGGAAAGAGTACATCACCCTTTTATATAACCACACTACTATAGAGGTTTAATTGATACATACTATTCCTTTAGTCATCCTTGGATCCTCTGGGTTAGAAAAATCCAATGCTTTTTTCCTCCCATGTTTCTACCCTTCATCTCTCAGAGCCTAACAAAGACCACTTAGTGTGATGGTAATTCGAAAAAATAAAGTCACCGTATAACTCCATCTCCTCTATCTCCAATGCAATGTCTTCTACCCTTTAGACCTTATTATTGAACATGTTGTCTCTGCATCAATGATCCATTAACCATTTCATTGTTTGTATAATGACGGGTACTAAAATAAGATATGATATTACAATTTCCATCATAATCATAATAATTCCTCAACCTTTGTGGACTAATCTATCATTGATCACTCAATGAAACATCATGTTTTTTAACCTACATCCAACCACTACTACCAACGAGTCCTAATGAAACTCGACCACATTTGTTCCCTACCTAAGAATCTCACAATACACTTTTTATCCCTACATATCACATTCAAGCACCAATACATCCATCCGCATGTTATTTTGACATTTTGGGTCCACCAAAACATTTTGAGATGTCCCTAAAAAGAGATCAATAGCTTAAAACACTACCCATTGACCACTAGAAAGAAAAAATAACTTATTACCAGGATGCTACATAGAGGCCTCATCACTCATAGAGTCTTACCATCATCCATTGTGTAGAGAAATTGAAGGTTTTCGTCGTGGAAACATGTATAAATAAGGCAATATGTCACCCAGTAATATTGTATTTCTATTGAGTTAACTACAAAACATTATTGTAACGAAACCCCATTATTATATATTACATATATCAAATGATTCCTTGGGTCCAGTGATTAAATGTTTCAAGTAAATAATGAGGTTATAAGATCCTTGTTGAATGGATATGTCAGCCTCCACACAAATACTAGATTCCCTAGCATGGACTCCAAACTTCATACTCATTAATATTGTTTCCATAAAGGAGAAACCAAAATCTTAGCTAGAAAATTACTAACCCCATTGAAATGGAAGGATTTACACTAATACTAATTTATAATGGCCCAACCCAAAAAATACGTCCTAGATGACAGAAGGATGAGTCACCACTATTTTAAGCACACATCCAATATGATAGGTGTAAAGACCTGAACCTGTCCTTCCTGATTCAGTACTAAAAAATGTATTATAAAGTTTTTCTATAAAAAAATTCAATAACTACACAAAAAATAACACAATTAAGGAACTTTTATTTAATATATTTCATAGAATTAGATTCACATATAAAATTTCTTATAAACTATACAAAATAAATTAAATTAACTGAAAAGTCTTCAGTGCACCACCTGATCATAAAAAAATACCTCACAAATATTCTAATAAACTTGAACAAACATAAATTTAAAAACATACGGTGAGAATTTAACATTCCTACTAAGTTAATTTAACATGTTAATAAACCTTTTTAAAAAATAAATTTAACAAGAATAACTACTTGAAAATATGATATCATAACATATGTATACTAAATAAATAATAAAAGAAACAATTATTTTATCAAAATAATTATAATTTAAAATATGATTGGGATTCCTCCATTTAAAATTATAATTATCATCAGGTCATTTTGGATACATGGTAGACCATATTTAACATAAAAGGCATCTAATCATACATCATATGGAACAATTTCCACTTATGATTTATGGTTTAACTCCCCAAAACATAACATTAATTATACTAATGCCTATTTTCTAAAACAATTCCAATCTATATGTATTTATCCATCTTAATCAGAACTATTTCGAAAATACATACATAAAATTATTTTGTTTAGAAGAAAATAGCATTTCCAATAATATTTCATACACATATTTTTGAGTGTTTCTAAAACTATTTTGAGGATAATCCCATGCTAATCCATTACTTCTTTAAAAGTTATAAATAAAATTCATAAATAAAATATGCGCACACTTGATTAAAAATTCATGGAATACCACTTAGAATTTATATAGTGGTCATATCTAAATTTGAATGAAATAATAGTGGATACAGATGAAATTTATCAAATAAAATAAGATCTTTTTTAGGATTGGAACATAAAATGAAAAATATTATCTTTTAAAACATTAATATAATACAAAAAATTATTAATTAAGATCAAATTTATAACCATTGTAAATAGATTTGGAAACTAAATATTAGTCCTTACTTATAAATAAATTGATATACTAATACATGTATACATAAATATTAATCATTATAACTTATACATAAAATGATGTTTTAAAAAACATAATCAACTCCTCTTATAAAAATAAACAACCCATTTACAAAATATAGTCTTTGGAATGAAATTTAAAAAAAAACATTTATCTTATTAAGTTATGAAAATTAGAAAGTTATATAGACACACACACACACACACATATATATATCTAAGAAATTTAAATTAATCAATGATAAAATCAAAACCTTAAAAACCATACGCTTGGAAATAAAATTGAAAAAAATCCTTATCTTATATATTATGAAATATAGATACTTATATATATATACATATATATGAAAATATTTGTAAACTGAATATAATTTCATTAACAAAAATAAACCCCTAGATAAATCCAAAATAATGAAGGATTTATATGGAAACCCTTAAAACATGAATTTTAACGAAATATTTTCAACCAAAAAATTAAAACAATGAAATAGATTTGTAAATAATTATATATATATATAGTTTTATATATATTTATATATGTATGTATTAGTTAAAATGAAACAGAAAACTAATTAAACACTTACTTTTTTTATGAAATAAGGATCTAGAGCATCTAGAATTCAAGCTGAAAGAAATGGTGGGCTTGAGAAGATGATGATCAGTTGTTTATGTGTGAAAAATAAGGATATATATATATATATTCCAACATTTCAAATATCAAGGATGATAAATGATATCTGAAATTGATCAAATAAATACAAATCAAAAATAATAATTAGTGAAAATTTATTATAAATTCTGGTTGAGTGACAATGTATATTTATATATATGGATTTAGGAGGAAGCCAGGGTAGAGGATTGACATAACCTAAGACATAGATTTGGATTAATTTAAAAAGTACCTTTCTTTAATATGATTTGTGGATGATGAAACCGAAATAGGGTCTTGGGTCAATGGAAACTTTGATGAAGAAGATGGCTTGGGCAGTTGTTAACCTAGTAGTTCAATGGGAATGATAGGGTTCAAGAGGAAGGAGAAGACCATGATTTAGATGAAGGGATGTGATTTTATGAGAAGGATCAGATAGATGAGATTGATCCTATTCTTCAAACAAATGACATGTGGAGTCTTGATCGAGGAATAAGATTGGACATATAGGATTATCTCAGTTCAAAATGGAAGGCTCATATTAGATATTTGGATTTGAAAACACATCTCAGATTGAAAAAGAAAATAATTTTATAGGATAGACTAATAATACATGACATGGGTATCTCATCTCTAATGACACGACACACATAAAGAGATCCTTAGACAGGGGATCTTGCCTATTCCTTGGCCTAACCTATAACTAGACTGGTACCTGGTCCTCTTATGCTCAGTCCGCAAATCTACCCACATATACACAGGGTCACCTTTCATGCTACTCGAGTGGGATTGTACTATACCCACTGGTCCTTGAGGGCTTGGCCTTATTGGATACTCTCAGTTTTGGCGACAACATTGATTTTTTCTTTAAATAACTTTTTTCAAACATTACAATAATTATCGATTTATTTTTTTAGGTTGTAGATTAATTAACCCATTTAAAAAAAATAATTTTATTATTCTTACATTGAATTTAAAAATTATCTTTATCAAATTATAATGTTATACTATGAAATTATTAATTAAAACATTACATTACATTAATTTTTTTATATTCAAATATTATTTTAATTTCATTTTAAAATATTCAAAACATTCAATGTTGAATTTAAAATAAAACACATATGTTTTAAAAACATCAACATTCACTATAAATTAAAATGAATAATTTTTAAAATGGTCATACTATCTTTAAAAATACCTATCTATGGAATTACATAATGAAAAGTCATCAGTGTTCTTTTCTTTCTTTAAAAAATGTTTTTTACATTCCTATTATTCTTAGTATTTCCATTATTCTTCTAGACATATATATTCTTATTATGGTAGATCCATTAGCTTAGGTCTAAATAATAGCATTTAATGTAATGATGATATGAATTCCAATAACACCCTAAACCCATTATTATTAGTTTAGTGATTAAAAACATGTCCTGTATATTTTTTTTACAGAGGATAAATGAAAATACACTGTACATTGTAACATAGTGAACCATTTACTGGTATAGGTTTAGGGGGATTAGAAAACACATCAAATTTATCAGAGTTGAAAAAAATAATTCGAGTTACTACAACTCATCTGTGCACAGTAACTCCAAAAAAAATGAAGATATCTAAAATTGAACTCCTAAGATACCAATGAAAAATAATTTTAAATCAAACGGTGAGCATTTAATTTCCTCGTATGGATTTTTAAAACTATTTAAATATTTTTAATAAAATATTACTTTAAAAATAATGTTGAAAAATTCCTTTCAAGATGAAATAAAAATACATTGAAGAACACCCTTTGAAAAACTTAATTGAAATTACTTATGTTCAAAATAATATACAACCTTTTAAATTACTTACGTACAAAAAATTATTTAAAAGTATTCTAGTGTGTTTTTTAAAACTCTATGGAAGATATTGAAAAAATACATTTTGGAAACATAGAACATTGAAGGATATATTATTATTACCCACTTCTTGAGGAATTGGGTTTACTCCCCATTTCTGTGTTATATTTACAACATTCACACACTGATTTTTGTAGAAACATTTAAATCATGCTTTACGTATATATACTTTCACTCGAGGTTTTAATTTTGATAACTTGTCACTAAATTACAATACACAATCACATTAATATTAATATATAAAATAATTTTGATGCAAAAAATATATGATTATATATTATAAATCACTTCAGAGTTTGGTTCTAACCAAAACACGTGCTATATATTAGTTTCATAAACATTTTTATACAAAAACTTTTATGAAATAAAATTTTACATATTGTTACAACTTCCACCATTTTCAAAACCCAATCAAGAAGAAAAAATTGCAATCACACACTGGTATCAGTGATTTATGCATGTAATAATGAATGCAAAGAACAATAGTAGCAAAAAATAAATAAATTTTTTCTTCTTAAAAACAATCATATGCATTATATAATTTTGTGATGCACATAAAATTATCAATGTAGAACATAAATTATACATTCATCGCATTCATGGATATATATATATGTACATAAATTTTTATGATATTAATATTAACTATATATACAAAAATATATATAAATATATATACATACATGTAACTTGAATTCGATCATGAATGTTGAATAAATCATTTTATTTCTTTTTATTTGTCTATATAATATGTAAAAAACACATAATGTGAAAAATATCACATTAATATATATATTAATATATATATATATATATATATATCAAGCATTAATGTAATAATAAAATATAAAACTAATCAATAATTTACACGACACACATATTCAATTCATGAATTAAATTTATTGGCTTAGATTTCATATAAGTTTTAAACATGAAATAGAAATATTTAGAATATCTTGAAGTAAGAACTATAGATGTTTAAATATAATACTCATATATATATATATATTGATAAATATAAATATTTAAAAATTTTAAATAAAGGATTAACGTCAAAATAAATCTCATTACCGTAGAACAAATTTATGTATTATTTTGATATCTATAATTCCTCACAGAAATTTCAATTCATTCACGAATAGATAAAAATAAAATTAGTTTGGATAAACATAAATCATTTAAATGAAATTATTTTAAAAGAAGATAAAATTTGTAAAATATAAATAACCCTTTATGAAAATAAAATGGAAATTCAATGTATTATAAAATAGTTAATCCCTTATGAATAACCATAAAATTAAATTAATAATTTTGAAATAAATAAACTATCTTTATCTTACTAATAATTTTGAAAAAGATAAACTTTAAAATAAAATATAATTATCCCTTACAAAAAATTATCAATGTTCTGAAAATAAAGAACATATTGACATTAAATTGAAGAATCCAATAAAAAAAAGTAGGTATAAATAAGTATTCCCTTACTTGAAATTAGTATATAACTACTTGAAACTTTTCTTAGGGGACTACTGCGCTAGAAACATACTCACAAAATGATTAATGCAAGCCTTGCTGATTACTTCTCTCATTTGAGGCTATTTATAGGTCAGCAACTCAGAACGAAGATTTTGAAAAATAAGAACATGTGGTTCTGATTTCATGCTTCATGGAGAAGTGATATATATATATATATATAATTAATGTATACTATTGCTAGAAAAAAATCATGAAATAAAACTACTGATAAATAAAATTTATTTATTGACACAAAACCACCAAAAATGATGGGAATGGGAATTGAATACCGACAAAGTATAATTTTGATCAGATACATAATATGTAGACAGAGTTTTGATACCAGTATTAAACAAATATTTTGGAAAATTTTGTAAGCTAATTCAAATGTATATGATACTGATAAAGATGAATACTGATTGAAGAAAAGGATAAAAAATAGGATTCTGTACAATACTGATAAGATTTATTCAGATAATTATATCAATTAAAATCAATCCAACTTATAGTGGGTGTTGGCATCAGATAAGAAGAACTCAGAGCATACGTCAACATCCAGAGGAAAAACAGATAAAATGACAAAAAAACGTCACTATTGAGCTAATTTTTAGAATATTTTTTCATTAAACATATAAACGGTCACAAATATGGACAAATGAAATAAGATAGACCTACCTCATAAAAAACTAGAACCCCAAATGTGATTTATATTTTGTCTTCTTTCGGTCCGAGTTTGGACTTCCTATGTGATTCCTCAGACATGATTCTACCTCCTCCATAATCGATATCATCAAATTGAAGCCCTTCAGCTTTGATAGAACATGATTCACATCCTCAGCTGGACCCAATCTCAAATCTCACTCGACCCCTACTCATGAAGATAAATCCCATCACCTCTTCTAATCTCTTTCGACACAAATATCACATCTATTCATTTTTATTCATTTTCATTTTGTTTTGTTTTAATTTATGTTTTAATTTAATTATTATTTATTCCCATTTTTTTTATTATTAATAAAATTAATTAAATTCACATTATAGAAAAAATGAATGTTATTTATTTTATAAATCATTATAATTCAATTGTTTATTTTTTATAATTCCATTTAAAATTTTTTTTCTAAAACAATAAAATATATTAATAATATTTCTATCCACAACACAGAAAATGAATTTATTTTACTGTTTAAAACATTATTTATTCCTAAAAATTAATATATAATAAAATTCACTGAATACTGAAATTATATTTATTAATATTTTCAAAACATCATATATTTTATATATTTAAATCACATTTTGTTTATTTTTTTCTTGTATAATTTTTCATAAATGTTTTTGTATTACATGTTTATTAGAATGTTTATAATAATTTTATAATCCTCCTAAAGGAAATTTTAATTCATTAGACAAGAATATTCAACTAATATAATATTATGTTAATGAAAAAAAATATTATTTGTAAAATAAATGTTTATAATTATGAATATTAATTCAATATGAAATAATAATATAAAAAATAAGGTATAAAAACTATACATTTCATAAAATTATAAATATGAAAATTTATTTTGATTATAAAAATCTTTTAATTTTGCAGATGGTACATTCTCTCCCCCCCCCCCTAAATGAATTTTTCCCCCACAATTCACTTGTCAGACTTTAGAAATATCAAATTTTACATCTTCAGAATTAAGGAATTGTTAAGGCGACGTAATTACCTAAGGGATGTTCTAATGTGTAGAATTATTTTCTTCAAAATATAACATCTAATCCCCAATGTTGTCTAGATAATTCTTCTAATACAAATTATAATTCCCCAAACCCATGCTTTTGGGTTCATTGCTTAAAAACATGTCGTTTATAATTTTTTATATAAGATAAATCAGATTTCAATGTTCTTTCTATAATACGGGACATTTTACCAGTCCATGATCTAGTGTATTAGACAACACCTTATATTTATGAGAGTTTAACAAAAATAAGCAATGTTCCAACTACACTTCTGCAGATACTAACACTAAAAAATTGATAATATCTAAAAGTGAACGTATAAGATACCTGTGAAAAATCATTTTAAATAAAAGGATGAGAATTAAATTGTCCAAAAAGTAGTTTTCAAACTATTTAAATACATTTTATAAAACACTTATTTAAAAATAATTTTGAAAATTCTATTTAAAGATAACATAAAAATAATTTGCAAAACACCCTTTAAAAACATAATTGAAATTACTTATGTTAAAATTATTATACCACTTTGGAAATTAATTATGTAAAATTAGATTAAAAGTAATCCAGTGATTTCTCGAAAAAAATATGAAATCTTTTGAAAAACAATTCTATCAACTTATAACATCGATATTTATCTTGGGCCTACCCAAATGTTGAGGGATTGGGTTCAATCCCCAATTTCCTTTCATATTTACAATGTTCGAATGGAGATTTTTATAAAAACATTTTAAGCTTGCTTTACATATATATACATTCACTAGAGGATTTAATTTTGATTACATGTAACTAAATTAAAATACACATTCTGATTTATTTATATTTATATTTGAATTTTTTTCATAAATATATGATCTTCGATTGTAAATCACTTCTGAGATTTATTATAACCAAAAATCATTCTATATAGTCGTTGATAGACATTCATGAACCCAAACATTTATGAAATACAAGTTTACATATTTTTATAACATCCACCATTTTAAAAACACAATCATAAAGAAAAAATTGCAATGACATGCTTGTTTCATTTATTTATGCATGAGATAATAAAGAAGTAAAATAATAGCAGTAGAAAACATATAATTTTTTTCTTTTTAAAAAAATCATAGGCATTAGATAATTATGTGATGCACATAAAATTATCAATGTAGTACTTAAATTATACAATCATCACTTTCATGTATATATATATGTACATAACTTTTAAGATATTAATATTTAGTACATATATATATATATATACATACACGTAATTAGATGTCGGTCTTGAATGTTGAATAAATCATTTTTTTCTTTTTTTTGTTTTTGTATAATATGTGTCATTGAAAAAATGTGAACAATATCACTTAAATATATATATGTATATATCAAAGGTAAACATAAAAATAAAATATAAAACTAATCAATATTTTATATAACTGACATATTAAATTTAGGAATTAAATTTATTGAATTGAATTTTATATAAGTATAAAACATGCAATAGAAATATTTAGAATATCTTCAAGCAAGAATTCACGATGTTTGGAAAAATTACTCATATATATATGGAGAAATTTAAATGTTTAAAAATTATAATTAAATTATTTACATCCAAATAAATATTATTAACGCAGAATGAATTTAAGTGTTGCATTGATAACTCTAATTCATTACAGAAATATAAATTCAAACATGAATTGATAGAAAAAATTAATTTAGAAAAAAATAAATCATTTAAATGAAAAGATTTTAAAATAAGATAAAATTTGTAAAATAGAAATAATCCCTTTCAAAAACAAAATGGAAATTCGATGTATTTGAAAGTAGTTAATCCATTACGCATAAATCAAAATTTAAAATCAAAATTTTAAAATAAATTTTCTATCTATCTCTTAATAATAATTTTGAAATAGATAAATTTGAAAATCCTATAATATTACCCCTTACAAAACATTTACCAATTTTTTAAAACTGAAAACATATAGATTTTAAACTAAACAATCCAATAAAGAAAACATACCATATATAAGTTTTCCCCTAATTGAGATTTGTAGATGACTACTTGAAAATTTTCTCACCAGACTACCATGCTAGAAAGATACTCACAAAGGATGTGTGCAATATATAATAATTATTTCTCTTAATTGAGGCTATTTATAGGTGCATCAACTCAAAAAAATATTCACGATAAATCAGAACATGTGGTTCTAATTTCAAGTTTTATGGAGAAGCGATATATAAATATATAATTTATACATACTGCTTCTACAAAACAATTCATGAAATTACATTATTGTTAAATTTAATTTATTTATTGACACAAAACCACTGAAAATTATGGTAAGGAAAATCTAAAATCAACAAAGTATAATTATGATGAGATATAGGATATATATATAGATTTTTGATACCAAAATTAAACAAATCTGATGGAAAAGAGGTAATCAAAATGAAATCAATATGATATAGACAAGGTTGAAGACAAATTCATGAAAATTATAATTAAAGGGAATCCATATGATACTGATATGTTTTTTTGGATAATTAAATCAATTAAAATTACTCCTACTTGTATAGGATGTTAGTATTAGATAAGAATTACTCAGAACATGCATAGTTTTCAAGTAGAAAAACGAATAAAATGACAAAACATGGAACTATTGAGGCTCTTTTCTAAATATTTGGTCATTAAACATATAAACACTCAAAAATAAGGACAAATGAAATAAGATAGACCTACCTCATCAAAAAACAGAAACCCTAAGTTTGATTTAAATCTAGTCTTCCTTCTTTCTAAGTTTGGCCTTCTGAAGTGATTCCTCGGTCTCGATTCTACCTCCTCCACAATAGAATTTATTAAATCAAAGCCCTTAAAATTATATAAAACTTGATTTTCATCCTTGGCTAGAGTCCATCTCAAACCTTTCTTGACCTCTACTCGGAAAGATAAATCCCATTGCCTCTCCAAATCTCCTTCAACACCCATATCCCGTTTATTTTTTTTATTCATTTTCATTTTGTTTCGTTTTTATAATTCATGTTATCATTATATAATTATTTAGTCACATTTTTATTTTACTAAAAATTAAATTAACATAATTAAATTTGTAGAAAAAATAATAATTATATTTATTCTATAAATAATTAATATTTACTTGTTTGGTTTTTTATAATTCCACTTCAGAACATTTTTTTAAAACAATAATATATAGTAATAATATTTCTATCCATAACACATAAAATACATTTGTGTTAATGTTTAAACCATTATTTATTTATACAAAATATTTTATAATAAATTTCATTGAATACACAAATTATATTTATTAATATTTTCTTAAATTCATATATTTCGTATATTTAAGTGACATTATGTTTAAGTTTTTTGTATAATTTTTCTTAAATGTTTATGTATTACATGTTACTAAAAATGTTTTTAATAATTTTCTAATCCTATTAATTGAAATTTTTTTTCAATAGGATAAATTGACAAGTTATATAATATTATGTTAAATATAATAATAAATTATTTATAAAAGAAATTTTTATAATTATTAATATTAATTAAATATTATTTAACAACCAGAAAAAAAAAGAAATCAAAACAATAAATTTTATAGAAGTCTAAATATTAAAAAACAAATTTATTATTAATTAATCAATTTGAAAAAATAATTATCAATAAGATTTTAATTTTTCAGGATGTTACAATTCTAGTGCTTCTACTAGGGATTTTAATGAGATTTATGGTCTCGTTGACGTCTTTAGCCTTGTAATGATTTTGGGTGTTAGTGTTTTATAAATAAAAAATTTAACATGTGTTCTCATTTTCATGAATTCATTTTGAATTAAATAAATTTATTTTTTTAACGTAATATAAGTAAGTAATACAAATAACAGTTATATTAATTTCACTATTACAATATTTGTTCGAGGAGTTACATTCTCCCACCCTTAAAAGTATTGTCCACTCAAAATTCATTTGTACACCCATTCCCACAAGATTATTCCCTCAGGCTTCAATATCTATTTTCCTACATAAAAAAATATTTATTATTATTTATCAAATTTAAATTATAATATTTAGTTCATACCTTCACCAGAATCTAAAGTGTTGATGATTCTCATGAAAAGGTGGGTTTCGTCTAGTAAAATTGATCCTTAGAGTAGTTTGAAGCTTCTCAGCTTCTTGCATACAAACAAAACTGAAGAATCTAGGAACAAACTCCTGTAAAAAATGGTTGGTTCTTGAGACCAAGGTATGGGGATGTAAAAACTATTGATGTAGAATTTTTTTATAAAAAACATAGTTGACATGTCCTCAAAAGACATAATGTCATTAATTATCTTACATAGAAAGAAACAGAAAACATGAAACAGATGGTTGTGGGGAGGTCACCCACTCATAAAGTTCCCAAAAAGTATTTTATGGATTATAATTGTTTAGATAGTGTGAATAATTTGGAAAGTCTGCCAAAATATTTTCCTCGTCACTCACAAAAATTATGTTGTGCAAGCATAATGAAATTACAAACAAAACTAGTCCCTTGAAATAATAAAAGTATATCAGAATTATTTGATATTTGTTAGAGTCATTTACAGGATAACATAAGCTTCAAAAAGGGTTCATAATGACGTGAACATGAATTTAAAATTATATTTTAATGAAATTAATCATGAAGGGAGAAAAGAGTTGTTTGTGATATTTTATCTTCCTTCTAAAATTTTCAGTAAAGAATTTTACTTAAGAAAGAATATTTAAATTATTAGATTTGTTTTAATATTCCAAAATTATCTGGACATTTCTTCTAATAGAAACTATAAGGAAAAAATTTGTTCATCCTAATTTAGCAATAAAATATATTGTATACTATTTTTTATAAAAGAAACTGAATAATTACACCAGACATTACACAATTCAGGTCCTTTTTCACACTATATTTTCGATAATTAGATACAATTATTATATTCCAACTAAAATGCAAAAAATAAAATTAAATAAACTAAAAATTATTTATGGAGTTTCTTCCTCCAAGAATAATTTATCACAAATATTTGTACCGAACATATACAAACATGAATTTAAAAATGTGAGTTGATCATTAAATATTCCTGGTATGGTGTTTGGAAAATTAAAATTAATTGTTTTAAAACATTTCCATGAACAAGGAGACATACTTGATGATTGGTTTTCATAAAATCAGTATACTAATTAAATAAATTTGTAATCAATTATTATATCAAAATAATTATAATTAAAAATATTATTGGGGTTCCTCCATTGAAAATAATAATTTTTTATAATTCATTTTTTATACTTGGTACAACATCTTGAAAAAATATTCTTTTTATTGATAAATCATATTGAACAAAGACCCCTTAATATATATGGGATCACTCCCCCTAAAATAACATTAATTATAATAGTTATAATTTTGGAAAATGCTTTTAATTGACCTTTCATTCTCAATCCTAACCAAATAAATTTTTAAAAATACATACAAAAAAATTCTTTAAATGAAAATAACGTTTTTAGTAACATGTTGTAAACATATTCATAGAAGATTCAGAAACCATTTTTGGATAATCCCATGATAAAAAATTATAATTCTTATTTAAAAGTTATAAATAAAATGTATAAATAAAATATGTGCACACTTGATTAAAAATTCATGGAATGACACTTATATGTTAGATAATGGCCATATCTAATTGTGCATTGAATACCAGGGGATGGATATAAATTTTTCAATTGAAATAATACTTTTTTCTGGGAATAGAACATAAAATGTTAACTATTATCATTAAACATATAAATATAAACCATAAAATTATTTATTAAGAACAAATTTCTAACCAATATAAATTAATTTGTAAACAAAATATTAATCCCAATTTTGAAATAAGTTGATATTCATATATTTATATAAATAAATATAAATTGGTATACCTTACACAAAAAATTATGTTTTTGAAAACATAATAAATCCCTTTTATAAATATAAACAGTCCATTTACAAAATATAGTTTTGAGATGAAATTTAAAATAAAACCATTATCTTATAAAATTTGGAAAAATATAAAGTTATATAGATACATATATAAATACTCACATATATATATATGTATATCATTATAAAAAATATGAATTGATCAATAATAATATCAAAAAATTGAAAACCATAGGCTTAGAAATAAAATTCAAAACAAAACCATTATCCTATATATTCTAAAATATAGAGAGTCGTATATTTTTATAAATACATATATACATATATATAAATATATATTTGCATATACATATATATTTACAACATTGTAAAATAAATATATTTTGATTAACAATAAAAAACACTTACATAAATCCATAAGAATGAGGGATTTATTAGAAAACCCTTAAAATATGAATTCAAAATAAACATTTTCATAAAATAGTATTAAAAAATAAATAGGAATGTATATATTTATATTTATAACTAAATATATATATATATATATATATATATATATATATATATATTTCTTGGTGATAATTATACATAAAAAAATTGACCCCCTTACTTGTTTTTGGATGAAATGAGGGCCTAAGGCTTTTAGAATTCGAGAAGAAACAATTATAGGTCTTGAGAGGATGAGGATCAAATGTTTAGGTTTTAAAATAACTATATATATATATTAAATCATTTTTAAAAAAAGTATATTAAATGAAATATGAAATTGACCAAGTAAATACAAAGAAAAAAAATATAATTATTAAAAAATTATAATAAATTCTGGTTGATTGAAAAAATATATATTTATATAGATGGATATCAGATGAAGCCATGGGAGAGGATAGACATACCCAAAGTTACAAATATAGTTTAATTAAAAAAAATACAATCCATCAATTTCATTTTCTGAATATAAACATGAAATTGATTAATTGTTTAAAGGTGGCCTTGATAGAGGAGTTGATTTCAGTGGTAGTCAACCCACTAGTTTTAGGGGCACGATAGGGTTCACGAGGAAGGAGAAGACCAAGATTTAGATTAAGGGATATGATTTTATGAGATGGATAATATGGATGAGATTAATCATATCATTTAAACAACAGAGAATATGAGGCACGATCTGAGAAAAATGATTTGATAGTCATGATTAGATTAGTCCCAAATAGATGGATTAGATTAGATATCACATTTTAGAAACCCATCCCAAATTAAAACTAACCGGTTTATAGGGCTTCCTTATATGCTTGAACACATGGTTCTTATCTCTGATGACATAACACACACAAATGGATCCTTAAACATGGGATCCCACCCAGGCCTTGGACCAACCAATAACCGGATCAGAACTCAGTCCACCTATGCTCGGTCTAAAACTCATCCCACCTATACAAAGGGTGAAACGTCACACTGCTCAAGTGAGATTTTGCTATTCCCAGTAGACCATCAGGGCTTGGCCTTACATGCTTCTATTGGTTAGGGTGGTCACTTAGGAGAATTTTTTTTGACATTATTTTGATGTATAACCAAAATAATCTTCTTATTATATTATAATGTTGATTAATTAGATAATTCAAAAAAAAAATATTTATGTTATTCTTATTTAGAATTATAAAACCATCTTTTTCAAATACTACGATTATAATATCATGTTAATAATTAGAACATTACATTAAATTAATTTCATTTTTGAAAATATTATTTTAAATTCATTTTAAATTTTTAAAAACATATATCGATAAAATGAATAGAAAACCCAACGATTATGAAAACATCAATGGTGAGTATAATTTCAATGGATATTTTTTTAAATGGTCATATAAATATTATAAAAACCTATCTAAGTCATTCCACTAACAAAAATCATCAAAGTTCATTTATTGCTTCAAAAAGGTTTTATTCATTCATCTTATTCTTGTTATTTTCATTTTTCTTCTAGACATTGTGTTTCTTCTTATGGTATATCCAAGGGATGAAGGATACAAAATCGGTTTTATCATGATGATGTGAGGAATTTTTGTGGTGCTTATATGGCTTCCATTTACTTTTCTACAGTCGTTGGGGTCTCGAGCCTTGACATGATGTAGTATATCAATTTTTTATTAATAAAAAAATCTCATGACTTCTCATTTTATTGATTTTTTTTGGAATTAAATACATTTATTTTTTTAAAATAATAATATTAAGTAATAAAAATAACAATGATATTAATATCACCATTACAATATGGGTTTGGGGCATTACACTAGTTTTTGGAGACCAGCACCGAGTAGGAATATCACACACCTGGGGGCCATATCCTCTAGTACATATACAGATTCACATACATGCATATCAATGAAAGAGTGAAAAGACAATAAAAATGACAAATACAAAAATTAATTCATATATATAGATCCCTCAAAAATAAAATTATATTAAGCATAAAATTAAAAAAATACATGCCCACTAAAAAAGAGTCAAACCCATTCAAAAGGGAGGGGATTTCTGTAAATGCATGATCAGTGTGAGCCTTGCTTAGAATTGATCAGAACAATGATCCACCAACTCTCGTTCCACAAAGGAAACCTCAAAGATACATGTCATCTTCATAGTAAACAATATGTTTGGGTATATCCCTCATAATGGTGTGTATAAAAATAAATATTTGGAACCTCAAAAAACTAAAAAAATGTATCAACTAAAAGGAAATAGTTAGCTCGACCCAAAAAGAGAGTAGAAAACCCAATCTATAGTGGAAAAAATACTTCACCTAAACCAATACATAGATATAAAAAACTATTCATCGTATCACCACCAGGTATGTAAAACCAATGATACAAACCAAATGGTATATAAGAATATCTGAGATTTACGTGTAACAAACTATATGTATCACGATCCCAACTATAAATAATAAATAGAACCTACTATAGAAACAATGATTATTCTCATCTGGGAGAACCCAAAACACGAGTCTATCCATACCAAATGGTACTCAATAAATAGGTACTTCGTATCGGATATCAATAAAACGAAGGAGCAACCCTGATAACCCTGATAGAATACATCTGAGATAATATATTCTTCGAATCTCACCATGAATAAGGTCATATGGGAAACCGAGAGGAATCATTTGAGAAACACAGTCAATAAAACTATAACCTCATCATAATTATCATTTATCGATATAGAGATATGGGATAATTATTGTGGACCACAAGGAGGATTTTGTATCATACTAGAAACATTGTACAAAGAATGGAGTGTCACACCAAAACCCAAATTTAGAAAAACACACTGAGAAGGGTATTAACACCCATGTTGTTTTGGTCACACTATTCCACAAACCCCACCTCGGAAAAAACAAGGTACAACACCAAAGATATTGATACATATATCAAGGATCAATACCCAATTCTCTTTTGGGGGACATAATACCCTACAATATTTAACTTTCTAGATAGGGGATCTATGCCCTTGTAAATACTTCCTATTATGATTCAAACAACCCTACCTTGGGTGAGAGAAGGAAATGAGGATTGATCTAGTACACTATAAGTGTTACAAGATATAATGTACTTTTGGGTATTATGTTTAGTGCATGTGACAATATTTTATACTAAACCTTCAAGGAGGATGACTAAGACTAACTCACTCAAGAATAACGGATCTCACCAACACTTCACAAGCTGAGGAAATAAATATTGAGATCAAGATCCTTTGATGATGATGTGATTCCACATAACTGTTATAGTAATAAACCTTGGGAACACATTAAATAGATATTGGCATATACAACTATGACCAAAGAAACATACAATATCACCCAGGTCGCATATTAAACACCAAAACCATGTCTACACACACATCCTATGTAACATCCCAGGTAAATAAATAATATGAAATTTTTATATTTACTAATATTTGTAAATTAATTATTAATTTTACTTTAATGGGATTCTATGTTCTATGGCATATCAGATACACAACAACGGGTTTCTTCGAAATCTTAAGTTGCACACAAAGTTGGGTCGTACTAAATAATAATAATATAATATTATTTTAAATGGTATTTAACGCCTAGTTGTTGTAATGGAGGGAATGAACAGAACTAACTAAAAAATGATTATACATGTTGGTCAAATGTTTCTACATTTACCTAATAAAATTTATAGGCTTTAAATGTGAATGAATCTAATTTTAAGCATAATTTACTTTAAAAGGTTGATTTACCACCTTTTAATTGAGAACCCTCATTAAATCCAGTTCTGGTCACTTTTATATTTTCCATTTGACAAAATAAAATTATTTTTTATAATCAGGACATCCAAATTTTCTTTGGGTAAATTTTTGGTTTTTTCCTGGTAAAATACAATTTTGGATGAATAGTGAAAAACTATATTTTAATTCAAAACTGCCTTTTAATCTAATTTATTTATATGGATAGTTTGTCATTCTAAATGGTTTTAATGTTTAATTATATTATATTTTTACAACTTAATCCAATGTTGGTCAGTGGAAGAAATTTCACTTTGAAATTTGACAAAAACAATGGTCAATCTTTTGGGAGTTATTATTTCTTAAAAACACACTTTTTGTTTTGACAGTAGGAATTAATTTTAAATTAATTTCTACCACTTCTGTGTTTTGAATTTCGGAAAATAGATTTCATATTTGAATATTTAGGTCCAAAATGTGTAAATAGTTAGCTTTTATTTTTATACATTATAAATATTTTCTTCAGTAAATATTTTATTTCCCATGGTAAAAGGGTAAATCAACTAAATAAGGGTAAAAAATAATATTATAATAATAATAATTTACCTAAAATGTGTCGTAATCCTATTTGATGATACATTTCTGACCATGGGAAACCTTTAATCGATTTTTAGGACCCCATGGAGCATCTTAAGAGTGATAATGACACTTTATATTAATTAATTTAAAGTAAAGTCAAAATTACATAAACATATATCTTTTAGTAAATAAATTTTTACATGGGGTTATATAAGTTATCTCTTGAACTATAAATATTAATTAGAAAGATAAAAATATTTCATACATAATGTTAATTGATTTATAATTTTTAGACATCAAATAAATAAAATTATTTATGACACAATAATAATGCAGTCTATACCTCATTAATGAATGATTTAAATAAATATGATTATAAATATTAAAACAATATCCAAAACCTATCCAATTCTTATTGGATAATTTTATTTCAAATATTGGACATCATGTCTTCGACTTTTATGTGTTTTAGACACTTTTAAACTGAAGATATGTTTATAATAAAATATTATTTTCAAAATTTCCTAAAGATCCCCTCCTCCCCCTTATAAAAATTCCTCATTTCTAAAAAATTCCACACACCTCTCAAGCCTTTTGGATTGTCCAAAATCTGACCAATTAAGCTCCCTACATCCCTCTCCTTATCTAAGAATCCTTTCCATTGGAATAATGCACTTAAAGAAGTCATTTTGGTTCAAACCAAAGGGAGTTACCCGAAATAAAGGTAATGGTTTCTATTAAATTATTTTCTTTTTTTTACTTCTCAAACCCCGAAAATCCATTTATTACATTATTTTATAACAACACCAGTATCCTCAATATAAATTGTTTTTTTTACAAGATGGATTATAACTACACTTACACACACCACCATTTAATTGGTAAAGTACATACAGTTTCTATTGTTGGAAAAATAACACCGCAAGAAATGATGATTGTCCAAATATCTCCTACAACTTCTCATGGTGGACATAATGATGGAAATGTATTTATATATGAGATATATTATGTTAATGTTTTATTTATCCTTCTATATTTTTTATTTATATCATATGATTATTTTTTCCATTATGAGTAAATGCGATAATTTCATTTAAGGATGTGCGGACTACCATCCACTGAAAGTGATATGACCCGTTCATACCATACATGGGACTTATAAAGGATAGAGTTATTGAAATTATAGATTATATTATACTGGAATTATAATATACCTATGTATCATTATATTTTAATTCCATTAAATATGAAATATAATTTAAAATACTGTTCATACGTACGTACAACTTATCATCTCCATCCATCCAATATTGTTTTTTTAATTTTATTGAAAAAAGTAATAAATAAATAAATAAATAAAAGAAGTCTAGAAGGAGATCCACCACCCAGTAATAAGCCTATTGGGGTCTGATGTAGTGTAACCCGATGGTATCCCCTTTAATAAATTATATCCCCTTGGATGTAATGCTTCCAGCCGTGTGTGGAAACAAATCCACCGTGCCAGGGTACGCCATTGAGGCAAGGTAGTCTTACATCTTGTTCCCCTCCATCCAGGTATTCTGTACACTAATGTTTCTATTGAGAATAATTTTGCAATTCCTGATAGTTTATAATGTCGACCAAGGTGTGACCCCACACCCTTCCAAGGAATCATGGACAACCAAAGGAGTCTGTTTCATCATTTGAAATCTCCAGCCCCTGTTTCCTACACAAGGTGAGGGAAGAGAGCATAGCCATAGCCTCCAGTTGAATTGAGGATCTCTGACCCAGCCTGGCTGACAAATCTATGTAAAAAGATCCTAAAACATCATGCAACACCCCTTCGCTGTGCATGTACCCCTATATACAAAATTGTCCATATTAATTTTCAAGCCACCAGAAGGACTACGCCAACTGACCTAATTGCCTGCCCTGCTACTAGAAGACACACTCATCTTGGAACAGGATTGAAATTAGTGGATCATGGTAGCCTCTTTCCAAGACTTTAGTTCCTTATTCAAGTCCAGAAATAGATTTTGTGCCCAGAAAATTATAACTCGAGCATTCACTTCCCCGCCATTATACATCATCTTGTCCCGCGCCTGCCAAATACGCCAACAATTGGAAAGCGACAACATCGAGTGGGCCACCATCTCCACCATTCCTCCCTCAGCATCATGGAACCAGTCCCCAAAGAAGGAATGAATATCACAATACGGAGTAAGAACCACTGAAAATTCCCCCAGTGCATTCCAGACCACAATCGCCCATTTGTTGCTGAAGATCAGTTGATTAGAACTATCCTCTCTATGCACCCTACAACACATGCACTAGAATTCCAGTTGGATGTCGACCTACATATGCTATCATTAGTCATAAGGGCTTTATTATGAAGCCTCCTTGTGTGAAAGTTGTATTTAGTGGGAATGATTTTAACCCAAATGTTATGTACTATTATAAATACATATTTATACTGGATATATAAGATATATATTATATCTAAATCATTAATATAATTCTCGAGTCAATGGATATTTGACCACATTATCAACTTGTAATTATAAGAAGTTCATTTGTGACTCAATTACCAAATATCAACAAAATGATTTTTTAACATAAATGATTAAATAATGTTTATAATATGGAAATAAGTGATATAAAAGGAATAATAAAGTTGAAAAATATTCTTAAGCAAGTAGATATTAACTTATGTTTATTATTCATGAAGAAAAAGGAAAAAATGAGTCATGTCGAACATGATGTATGTGATTTCTTATCTCACTTTTAATTTTGAGATATTTCCATACTTCAAAACATATTTATTGCATGTTTTTTATTGTGAATTTCCATTTGATATATATTATCATGATTTTATTTATATTTAGGGTATTATGTAATTCCTTTGGTGGTTATTAAATTTTTTTCATACGAATCGATTGATTACGATGTGGTAAGTGATTTCATATCTCACTCTCAATTCCATGATATTTCCATTGTTCGCCACTTATTTATTGCCTGTGGTGTATTGGGTACATCCATTCGGTATATATTATCATGATTCTCTTTATATTCCTCGTATTATGTGATTCATTTGGTGGTTATTAACTTTTTGTCACATGATTCATTGATTACAATGTTGTAAGGGGTTTCCATCTCACTTTTATTTCCCTGAGATTCATACTATATTGCCACTATTTCCTTTGGTGTGTTTTATTTACTAACCATGATTGCATTCATTATGTAACATACCTAAATTTATGGGTATTTACATCTTCATTATATGATCAGTATTTCATGGGGTGTATGTTTTGTATGTTTCCAAATCGATAAGGGAAACTTTCACCCTCTGCTTTTTAAAAGATTTATTTTTTTTATGTATTTAAATTTACATCTCGTTTGGTTGGGATATATTCTTATATATCCTTATGGATGTAAATTTTATTTCCATATGCTGAGATTACCTTTTCACTCACATCAATTCATTTTCTAAATTTTAATGTGATGTTGTTAGGTTGTCAAATTTCTGTAAGTGAACTTCTTCACCCTATTTTAATTCTTTGGGTTACACTTCTACTTCTTGATTATGTCGTGATATGAATATGTGTGAATAAAATCTGATTTTTTGAAAGATAATATCCACTCATATTGGGTGTATTCTTATTTTTCACTCATTATAATGTAATTGATTTATCCTTAATCTAAGGATAGAGTTTTTATAAGGTATTTCTTCTCAATTTACATTCAATTGAATCTTCATTATTGTTATGCACCAATTCACTCTTATGTGGTGTATATACTATCGTTCGACATAATATATCATGAATCCATTTATTATCATGATATTATAAAGATCAGATTAAATGTTATTTCTCAATTATTTGCATTCAAGCATCTCTCACTTGGTTAAAAATTCTGTATCAAATATATCGTTTTAACTGTTTTAAAAATTTATTCTTCTAAATATTTATCATTATTGTACATGTTTTAAAATTATTTTCTGGATTTATTTTTATGTACATTAATGTTTTCAAATGATAATTCATTTAAAAGCTTCAAATTTGAATGGGACACTTTTAATCAAAAATCACATTATTAAATGTTTTACATGGTATTGAAAATGATTCGTTAAATCATCATCTATTTCAATATCTTTATTTGACATATTATGATTGGAATGTGGAATTGTTATCTTTATTTCATGCTTGTGTTATGTGTTAGGAATATACAATGGTTATTGGGCATTGTTTATGTATACGGGGGGTTCTGTGATAAACCAAGGACGGGTGAGCCCGAGATTGCTCCCCAATGCATTGGGTAACGTGACGGAGGTAAAAATTAATGTTTATCCTAAGATATTTAGTGAATATATTTTGATGGGTACTCAAAATGTTACTTTCTATGTAGCTGGGAGTGATACAATGTAATTATGTTATGAATTCCATAATTTACCTTTAGGATTTATGATATCTGTATTTTATTCATAAATCTTATGATTTCTTATGGTATGTTATGATTGAAAAGTATTGGTTTCATTGATTTGTATTTATTGAGGGGATAATTTTTTCCATCCTTATTTTATAACCCTTACTATGCTTTTTATGTTATTCCCATGTTTCTGAAATGATTTCCACATGACTTATTGATGAACAGAATCAAGGACGGGATCAAGGAAATGTCATACTGTCTAAAACAGGGAACTAGACAAGTTTCTTTATAAAAATTTTTATTTTATGAAAAATGGATACTGATTAGTTGTGTCTATATGTAATTTTCAATTTTTTATGTAATAGTTATTTCCAAATTCTATAAACCTCAAAACCTGAAAAGATCTTAAATGTGAATTATAAATTTAATTCAATATTATGTAATGTTTTATGGCCGGGTCCTTACAGTTGGAATCCAAGGTCAGTTTAGATAGCTTTAGAGGTTAGGTAATTCATTAAGTATAAGTGACATGACCGTAATGGTTAGTATTTTAGAAAGTCGTATTTTTTAATAAACTTAACAAGTTTAAGATAACATGAATAAGTCTATATTAGTATTTACCCTCCTCATAATATATTATATGATGATTTTACCGATATACTCACATTGACCTTTTTTGTTTTAGTAAATGGCTGGATTTAGCAAGATCCAAAGTAATAGTGAATGTGAAGAAAACTATGTTAGTTTTCTGAATGAGTAATTGAATGAAATGGGATATGTGGTGATAAATAGTTTGGTTATTCTCAACCGAATATTTGGAGTCATGATTGACCACCTGAACCATGGTGATTTTTATAAGGCATTGTAAAAGTGAGAAACAAATCCCCACAGAAGTTCAGGTAATAATCATAAAGTTATGTATATTCAAAATCCTATGTGTCAAGGATGTGGAAAGAAACCCATAGGAAAATGTTTCAAATGGAAAAGAAGATGCTATAGATGTGGAAATGATGGTCATAAAGCAAGAACCTACCATGAAAAAAGTAAGCATTCTGTTGACTCTAGGAAAAGGAAATAAGTTCTTTCAGATGGATCAATTGAATGTTTTAAATGTTGTCTGAATGGTCATTATAAAAACAGATACCCTAGGAAGATGTTTCAGGAATGGGATCACTTGGATTGTAGAAATATATTTTTACCAATACCTAATTCCATTCTGATTGAGGATAATGATACTAACAATGAACAATGAATGGTATGGATTATTTCTTAACATATATTTTGATATTATTGAATCATAGGATATGATTCAAGATTTTTGTATATAGGAAATAAGTATTTCCAAATAGGTTGGTAAAGAATGATTAATGGATCATGATGAATTTTGAGTGAGTAAGAAGTCAACATATAAGGGATTCAAGAGTTTTGAAATATTTTAGGATGGTGAAATGCTTAAAAATATTAAGGCTCTCTTGATGATGGGATTACATTAGAAGACTTTTTATTGTATGTGTGACCCTGTATTTTGATATATGAAAATTTTATTCAATGAATAATTATCTTTTCTTCTGTGGGTATATTTATAAAGAACCATTTGGGATTAGATGATCATGGAATTTGAGGAAATTACCATTTAATAAATTTTGGGATGAAAAATGAAAGTTATTAGATAACCTTTGTGTTTAAAATATGTTATGGTTAATTTTGATGAATTTATCTCTTTTTGGGAATTTTATAAAATTATATAGTTTTGGAAAAATGACAACACACATACCGTGTGACATCCCTTCGTGTCAGACAAAGCTGTAGGAATCCAACCGACAACCCAAGTGCGACTAAGATTTATGGCATACCATTGGACTATGTGAAGTCCCTGGTTAGATTGACGAATTATTTTTAGCTAGATGATTTTATGAATAAAGAATAAGATTATTTTGGGTTATCTATGGAAATGATTAAACTAACATGGAGAATATTTTATTAGGTCAATTACAATATAGTATGAGACTTTAAGAGTAATAGAAGATATTTAGAGATATATGTTAATATTTATCATGGAAGATTATGTGATAAAATACTTCTGAATTTTTGGTTTCAATATTATTTTGGATTCCTTTGTGGAATTTTATAGAAACTTGTTTATCTAATGGTTTTTGTTGAACTTTCGGTAATTTTTAACAAATTTTGAAGATAATGAGTAGTTTTTTATTTTGTAATATATTATCCATTTTGGGTATTATCTAATATCATAATAACAATTTTGTTTTTGGTTAAGGTCTAAAGACATGGGAAATATATATTTTATCTTTTGGGGATTATGGTATTCTCTCAAAGTTTGTTATAGCGTTTTTAATGTGAACAAGTCATCCGGAATAATCATCGTTTGGAGAAAATATGATTATGTGCGAGAAATATAGTAATGTATGAAATTATACATAATAAGTAAGTTTGTTTCCTTATGTTTTTAGTTAAGCTCATAAATAAATTACTCAATGAAAAGTAACTAAAAACAAAAAGTTTTTTGTTAACTTTTCCTACTAGGGAATCAAAGTCTATTTAACCGATCACAAGTTTGTGGTTTTCAGGTGGTTAACTTTCTCATAATCAGGTTTTCTATCACTCTCCATCAGAACATGCTGGTTTGTTTTCTCCACCATATCCATGTTTTCATGGAATCCTAGTATCTGTTTTTTTAGGTATCCTATGTACTTCTCTTCCTTTATTTTAAAGTGATATTTTTATTGACTATTTTTCTGATGAGGGGCTTTCAATGATGTTTCTGAGCCCACTTTTAAAACATTGAGGACAAAATTCCCAAAAGGGGGGAAGGATGTAACATCCCAAGTAAATAAAGAAGATGAAATATTCATATTTATTAATATTTTTAAATTAATTATTAATTTTACATTAAGGGGATTCTATGTTTGAGGGGGCACCTGATACACAACCACGAGATTCATGTAAATCTTACATTCCACACAATGTTGGGTCGTACTGAAAAATAATAATATAAAATTATTTTAAATGATATTTAACACCTAGTCATTGTCATGGCGGGAATGAACAGAACTAACTAAAAAATGATTATACATGTTTGTTAAATGTTTTTTCATTTATCTAAGAAAATTTATAGGCATTAAATGTGATTGATTCTAATTTTAAGCATAATTTACTTTAAAAGGGTGATTTACTGCCTTTTAATTGAGAACCATCATTAATTCTAGTTTCGGTCACTTTTATATTTTCCATTTGACAAAGTAAAATTAGTTTTTAGAATCGGGTTATCAAAATTTTCTTTGGGTAAATTGTTTTTATTTTTCTGGTAAAATACAATTTTGGATGAATATTGAAAAATACTACATTTTAAATCAAAACTCCCGTTTAATCTAATTTATTTATATGGATAGGTTATATTTCTAAATTGGTTTAAACTTTTTTTATATTATATTTTTACAATTTAATCCAATGTTTGTTAGTGGAAGAAATTTCACTTTGAAATTTGACAAAAACAACGGTCAATCTTTTGGGAGTTATTATTTCTTAAAAACACGCGTTTTGTTTTGACAGCGATATTTAGTATTAAATTAACTTCTACGAATTATTTGTTTTGAATTTGGAAAAATGTATTTAATATTTGGAATCAATAGGTACAATTTTTTTAAATAGGTAACTTTTATTTTTAGACTTTATGAATATTTACTTCAGTAAATATTTTATTAACCATGGTAAAAAGGTAAATCTGGTAAATAATGGTAAAACATAATATTATAATAATCATAAATTACCATAACATTTTCACTATTCTTATTGGTTGATACATGTCCCACCATTGGAAAACATTAATCGATTTTTGGGACCCCATAGAGCCACGTAAGAGTGATAATGACACTTTATGTTAATTAATTTAATGTAATGTCAAAAATGACATAAACATATATATTTTAGTAAATTAATTTTTAAATATTTTTATATAAGTTATCTTTTCAACTATAAATATTAATTGAAAATATAAAACTATTTCCTATATCATGGTAATTTGTTTATAATTTTTAGACATCATATAAATAAAATTATTTATGACACAATAATGATGCAATGTTTACCTCATTAATGAGTGATTTAAATAAATAAGATTATAAATATTAAAAAAATATCAAAAATTGTTCCACTTCTTATTAGATGATTTTATTTAGAATATTATTCATCTTATAATCATCTTTAATGGTTTTGGACCTTTTGAATCTGAATATATGTTTATAATAAAATATTGTTTCCAAATATTCCTAAAGAGCCCCTCCCCCCCCCCTTATAAAAATCCCTCACTTATAACCAATTCATCACACATCTCAAGCATTTTGGATCATCCAAACTCTTCCTAATTAAGCTCTATAAATACCTCTACTCCTCTTAGAAGCCATACCTTATGATGAACGCACATCAAGACGTCCATTTTGTTCAAACCAAAATGGGATTTACCTGAATTAATAGTATCAAATTCTCTTTAATTATTTTATTTTATTTTACCTATGCAACCCCTAATATATTTTTATTAATTTATTTAATAAAAAAACCAGTATACTCAATATAATAGTTTGTTTTTATGAGATGGATTCAAACTAACCTTAGAAATACCTCCATCAAATGTGTAAAAAACATACTGTTTCTCTGGATGGCAAACTAACACCTCACAAAACGATGATTTATCAAATATCTCCTACCACATCATATGGTGGACACTATTATGGCACAATATCTATATGTGATATATATTTTGTTTATATATTCCTTATTCATCTGTATTTTTAATTTCTAGCATACCTTTATGATTCCATTATGAGTAAACCAGATAATTTCATTTAAGGAAGTGCGAACTACCGCCCCCTCAAAGTAACGTGACACGTTCATACCATGCATGGGAGGTATAAAAGATGGATTTATTGAAATTATATATGATTTTATACTGGAATTATAGTATACCTATGTATCATTGTTTTTTAATTTCATTAAATAGGAAAAACTATTTGAATTATCGTTCATGCGTACGTACTGCTTACCATCTCCATGAACGGTGCATTTCATTTCATACCTCCAAATGATATATACTATTATAAATACAAATATATAATGGATATATAATATATATATGATATATAAATCATTACTATCATACTTGAGATAATGTATATTTGACAACATTATCAACTTGTAATTATAAGAAGTTCATTTTTGACACAAATACCAAATATCGACAAAATGACTATAATTTAATTAAATAATTACATAATGTTTCTAACATTGTAATAAGTGATATAAAAGGAATAATAAAAATGAAAAAGGTTCTTAAGAAATTATAAATTAACTTATGTTTATTATGAAGGAAGAACAAGGAACAAACGAGTCATGTTAGACATGAGGTCAGTGATTTCGTATCTCACTTTTAATTCTGTGAGATTTCCATTGTTCACAGCTTATTTATTACATGTGGTGCATTGGGTACTAGAATTTGATAAATATTATCATTATTCTCTTTATATTCTGGGTATTATATGATTCATTTGGAGGTTATTAACTTTTGTTCATACGACTCGATTGATTACAATGTGGTAAGGGATTTCTTTTCTGACATTCAATTCAGTGAGATTTCCATTATTCTCGACTTATTTATTGCATGTGGTTTATTGGGTACTACCATTTGATATATATTATAATGATTATCTTTATATTCTTGTTATTATAGGATTAATTTGTTGTTTATTAACTTTTGGTCACACGACTCGATTGATTACAACGTGGAAATGGGTTTTGAACTCTTTTTTATTCCCATGAGATTTATGCTATATTGCCACTATTTTATTTTGTGTGGTATATGTACTAAAAATAATTTCATTAATTGTGTAATATACATAAATTTATGGGTATTTACATATTCATTGTAGGATCCACCTTTAATGGGGTGTATGTTTCGTATGTTACCCAATCAGTACGGGAACCTTTCACCCTCCAATTTTTAAAAGACTTCTTTTTGTTATGTCTTTTAATTTACATCTTTTTATTTTGGAATATGTTCTTTTATATCCTTATGGATGTAAGTTTTATGTAAATATTATGATATACCCTTTTCTCTCTCTTCAATTGATTTTTGGAATTTTAAAGTGACACCGTTTGGTTGTCAAATTTTTCTAAGGGAACTTCTTCACCCAATTTCAATTCTTTTGGATAAAGTTCTACTTCTTGATTATGTTGTGCTATGAATATGTGGGAATCACCTATGATTTTTGTTACACTTAATATCTACTTTTATTGAATGTATTATTATTTTCCACACTTTATTATGTAATTGATTTATCCTAAATCTAAGGATACAATTTTTATAAGGGATTTCGTTTCAATTTACATTACATTGAGGCTTCATTATTTTTATACACCAATTCACTCTTATGTGGTGTATATACGGTCATTTGGAATATTATATCATGAATCCCTTTGTTCTCCTGATATTATGACATTCTGATTAAATTCTATTCCTTAATTATTTGTATTCAGGAGTATCTCATTTTGTTAAACTTTCCTTAACTAAAATATCATTTTAAAAGTTTTAAAGATTCATTCTTCTAAATATTTCTCAATAATTTCCATGTTTTCAAAATGGTTTTTAGGATTTATTTATATGGAAATTAATGTTTTCAATTTTCAATTCATTTAAAATCATCAAATTGGTATGGGACACTTTCATTGAAGCATCTCTTTATTAAATGTTATAAAGGGTATTGAAAATGATTTGATAAATCATTGTTTTTTTCAATATCTTGATTTAATATATTGTGATTGGAATGAGGAATTGTTATATTTCATTAATTCTTTTGTTATGTGTTATTAATATGCTATGGTTATTGGGCATTGTTTACATATACAGGTGGTTCCGTGATAAACCTTGGGAGGGTGAGCCTGAGATTTCTCTCCAATGCATTGGGTAATGTGATGGAGGTAAACATTAATGTTTCACCTAAGAGATTTAGTTAATATATAGTGATGGGTATTAAAAATGTTACTGCCTATGTAGATGTCATAGAAACAATGTTAGTATGTTATGGACACCATAATTTACCTTTATGATTTATGATTTCTGTGTGTTATTCATAAATCTTATGATTTTTTGAGGCATGTTATGATTGAAAAGTACTGGTTTCATTTATTTTTATTTATTAGTGGGTTAATGTTTTTCTTAAATACATTATAACCCTTCTGATCATTATATTCTCATCCTAGGTTTTTTAAATGTTTTCCATAGGACTTAACGATGAAAATGGTCAAGGACGGGATCAAGGCAAATTCATGCCGTCTAAAAAAAGGAAATAAACATGTTTCCTTATAAGTGATTTTATTTTATGAAAAATGGATATTGAGTTGTAGTATAAACATGTAATTTTCAAGTTGTTATGTAATAGTTATGTCCTAATTCTCTAAAACTCTAAACAAAAAAATCCTCAATGTGAATTATTAATTTAATTCAAGATAATGTATTGTTTTAAGGTCGGGTTCTTACATCCCATGTGTAAAAATACTAAATATTGGATACCCATGGTCCTCCATCAGAGTCTTGAAGATGGATATGCATGAGGTAAACATCTCCAT
The DNA here is from genome assembly GCA_963277665.1 of Viscum album. NCBI lineage: Eukaryota > Viridiplantae > Streptophyta > Magnoliopsida > Santalales > Viscaceae > Viscum > Viscum album. Next base: position 124,720,270 of record OY728128.1, read on the forward strand.
GGGATGTAAATTATTTTTACACTTATTACAAAAATTTTATCTTGTAATGAAACCATACTAAAGTTCCCTCATAGTTCCTTAAATGAATAATGTGAAATAAATGGCTTGTACCTCATGTCGCATGGCATCTGACCTCATCAAAAGATATAAATGTGTCTTATTTCATACATGGTTTATCATGACATATATCCACACATTGTGTGTACCATCAATACATGGTTTGTCCCACCTATTTGAGCCTAGCCCATTCCCTTTTTCATGCCTGTGAAACACTACTAGTTCATTTTTCATTTTCTCATGTACTGACACATGACCAAGACCCTTAGCATGATGATTCTAGTCATTTACATGTCAAATTGACTTGGGCTCACTACATGGAGTATATACATAGTATATTATGTGTAGTACCCAGAGTTTATATTCACCAAATGATAAGAATGCACAGTGTGTAGTCATGCACTTGGCCCCATTTGACCAGGAATTATGAATTGTAATCCCCTGTGAGCCACCTGAAACAACCGATTTCTTCATATCCAACCTAGAACATCCTCAATGGGGTCCCTAGTCGAAATATAACTGATATAAAACCATTAAAAAATTCACAATATGTTATTTATTCATAAATATTATAAATACACTAACTTTGGTGTTAAATGATGACAAATTTAGTCAAACACAATGCAATAAAGTTGTTAGAGATTGATCAGGTGACGATAGGTATCAAGAAGAGGGTCTAGAAACACCAATATGTCTTGGTTCTTCCATGTTATTTCTATTGACATGGTGCAATATACCCTCACCCTTCATTATCCAAGAAGATATTATAGGGAGGGTGGGCTCAACATCCATTTAACACCTCGCCAATGGTTTCCTCCAATAGGGTGCCAAATTCCTACAATATTTATTTTTCATCTAGGGTAAACACTGAATTCTGTACACAACCACGTTATTCTATTTCAATTCTGAGACTTCACAAAAGATTTATTCCACATTTCTTGGAAAATTCCTGTACATGATAAAATATATTTAATATTTTCAATACCACTACTTCGAGACTCTTCAGGCCTTAGAACCCCAAATTTATGAAATTCATGGCTTCAGAAGTATTACTAGAAAAAATTTAATATCTTAAAAAAATAAAAATTCCCTAAATAAATACAAAACATATGATGTTTGTGTTATAAATCAAATAGGTTGTCTGAGGATAAGTTATATGTCCAAACTAACCTATTTGATGTTTATTTCTTCTTCCACTTCCTTTATGTATTATGTAACAATTTTATGATAATAATATAACTATAATTAATATATTGAGAAGTTATTTTAATTATGTGAAATCTTCTCTTAATCACCATTTTCGTAATATGAAAAATTAAAACATCACGAGTGCATCCTTGAGGATTATCACTTCCATGATGTGTTGTACTTTGTTCTCAATAACCACCTCATAATATTGATTATTTTGATAAATTTAATTAATATATATGATATTGATGACATTATTACCTTTCTATAAAGGTAATTTTTTTAATATGACTTATTACTATTTATTCTATTGAAATGTAATATCTTCTTTCACACTTACCTATTGACTACCCCCTCTATGAAGCTATATGATTTGTTTTTAAGTTACATATCACATGGATAGTATATATATATATTTTTATTTAAAAAGGTATTATGGTATTTAAAAAATAATAATTAAACTATAAATATAAAATAATACTTACCATATTTCAATCATTATAGTTGAAAAATAAAAAATTACCCATACGTACATACGACCTTTGATGTCCATGATTAAAATTTAATTCATTTTTATAACCTTCTTTCATAGTTATTTTTAAAAGTATATATGATTTATTATAATAAAAATTATTTCATTATTATTATTCATGATAATATGTAATAATTTTCTCTTTGACCATAGTTAACCTACCACAATGTTTTTGGACTTTTGATCCAAATATAATCAAATAGTCTGACGTGAACATGAATGATGAGGTAAATGAATTTATTAGAGAAATATATAATATAAAAGGAATAAAAAATTTAAATGTATATTATGAATATATTTAATTAAAAAAATTTTATTATTCAAGAAGATAAAAAATTTATGTAATGAATTTAACTCAAGGAATTAGATAGTTTAAAATATAACAAAAACTTTAAAAAATTTATTGATTTTTTGTAGAAAAATTTAATCAATGAACATATTCGAAAAATTTATTTTATGGATGTATATTAATTGCCATAAAATAATTACAAATCAAATTTTCTTGCATGTTTGATTTAATTTTAATGGTTTTAATGTTTAATTATTTTACTGAGGGTTTTGACCATCTTTAAAAAATTCTAAAATGAAAGTTCAATATAAATGTATAATACATCAACGACTCTTCCCACTCTCAAAACCATTTTTTCATGTTTTTATTTTTATTTTAGATTCCATGTTTTCTTAATTATAGAAACTTGTTATCCTTCATTGGGTATTTTAGATTTAAAATGTTTTTTAAGAAGAAGAGGTATTTTGATATCTGAAAAATGTATTTAATAAGGGTCAACATAGGTCTTTTAGGGTATTATGATGATAAGGCTCAATAATAAAATTTTATAAAATTGATATAGTACATGAACATCATAAATTATCATGGTTAATCCCTATATAGCTTATACAATGGGTGACCCTAATACAACTCATATGACGGGTGACCCTAATAATTGTTATACAATAAGTGAGCCCTATATATATCTCTAATATAATGGGTGATGATACATGTATTTAAAGGAAAGAATAAAGAATTTATCTAGAGTGTTTTCTCTTATGGATTTAGTTATTCTCCTATTATTTCTGATGTGAGTGAACATGGGTTATTTTCATGATTCTTTATATCACCTAAATGGGTTTTAATTCTGTTTATATATGTTTTAAAAGTTTTATTTGTGAAAAAGTGTGTTTTTTAAATGTGGATATTATTTATATCATATTATTAATGAATAATCATATAATGTTAAAAGTTTTATCTGATTTCATGTTCATAAGTAGATTAATGGATTAATTACTTATATGTATCGTACAAAGATTTCTTGTGCCAATCTCATTTTATAAATGATTTTCATAGGGTTTATGGATTAGTAGGAATAAAGTAGAACTCAGACTATGAGTCATGAATATTTTTTAAGAAAGTAAAGTAGGATCCATTTTAAAAGCTTTATTTTATTGAAAAAATGGATACATAATAGAAGATTCATCTTGTTAATATATCATTTTTTATTAAATATTTATGACCCAATTTTCTAAACCTATAAACCTAGAAGATCATTTGGAATTACTGAAATTGAAAAGATGTTTGAATAATCTAGATAATGTAATGATTGAGATAGTTTATTTGGAGGAGTTAGAATCATATTTCAAATAACGTCATATAAAGAATATGCATGGTCTAAAAATTAAATTCTATTAATTTGTAAAATTAATTCCAAGAAAATACTTAATTGCATTATGATAAGGAAATTTATAACTACTAAGGCCTTCAAAGGCCATTATGTAAACAATATCATGAATTTTACTTGATAAAACATGAACACCATTCATATTTTAGTGGAACATTTATCATTACGAGAATTTATAGTGTCACATTAGTTACATAATTGGACAGTGATATTAAGGTTGAAATTAAGTCTAAAAATATAAACAGTCCTTGTAATTATATATTTTACATGAAATAAGTCACTTAAAATATTTATAATATGGCCTTGAACAATGTATCATAAATAGAGTAATCCACCATCAAATTTTTGTATGGTCCAAAAATTAGACTTCTCTAAAATTGTTCCTTCTTAACAATAGTCGTCCATGTAATATATTTTATTACTATTAAAAATCATATATTATTCATTAAATTTTCAATGAAATTAGTTTTTTACCCAAACATAATTTGGTAAACTTATTTTTGTAAACCAAAATTTAGGAACTATCATCTTTCAAAAAAATTGATGTTATAGTATTTTGAGATCATTATAAACATATTCTTCATCATGACTCAAAGATTTATTTTTCAAAGAATAATGTTTCCAATAATTTCCCCCTAACTAAGATTTAGTATAAAAGGGTTAATTATTCATACAAAAATAATATAACTAAAAATATGACTTTTCAGATCTAAAACCTATTATAGAAAATTTAAAATTTTGCTTCTAATGCCAAATGTTCCCATCATTGTTCCCTCTACCTGAACTAAAACTAAATAGATTCTTATTTAGACTACTAATCCAAGATTTAAGTTTATAAACTAAATTTCAGTCAATATGATTTGATGAAATATTATTTTTTTAATCTATATTAGAAATCAACTTTTTATATTTTAGAAGAATGTATGGAAATTTTATCTCCAACTTTTGTAAAATATTGTATATTCAAGTAAATGTCTTACATCATTTTTTTCAATCATTTCACATATTTTACCACTTCGTACAATGATGAAATACCATCCTAATTATTAAATATAATTTTACTATAATTATACCTTTATGTATAAGGGTGATTAGTAACTAAAGTATAATTTCAAATATTTTTATTTTTTAACTTTACCATAAAAAAAATATACATTATGAGGACCATTGACAAAAATATTAAAATCATAAATCTATCATCATTATATTTTGATGAGATATTAGATATATTAGTTTCTTTTTTGGAACTCAATGTATCTAATTCCTTCAATATATTCTTACTAATATGTTTTGATGATATAACATAATTTTTTCCTTCATTCACTATTCCTGAATAGTATTATCTTATATGAATAGGTTTTATATATTTATAATGTACAACATATGATGAACCCATCTTCTGATATTCCCATTTTTGAATTTTCATTGAATATGAAGAATTTTATCCATTCTGATAATCCCGTTCAATGCCTTGGAAGTTGTGTAAATTTAAATTTTCTAAATTCTATATGGATTATATTCAATTGATTATAAAATTTCTTATTCATAGTAGTAGTGGCATTTTATTTTTAAACCCTGAAAGTGAAATCAACAGAAGCTAATGTGTGTGAACCAATACTCTTCTATTCACTTTATTTTTGTCTATATATAAATGATTCTCATACTATATGATAGTTTACATGATACTATCAATACTATAATTTTATGGATTAATATTATTATCATTCATTGAATGTTTGTATTCTAATAATTAGAAACAATATTCATAACCTTTCACACCTATTGTTTATTATAAATCCTTCTTATCGGACGATGGTTTTACATTAGAAACCATTATGAAATATTAATTTATCATCATTACTCATTTTCATTATAGAAAATTAAATTTATAATAATCATTAAAAAGAATATGCCTTTATATATATTAAACAGTTTAAGTTACAAAGAGATTTATTTGCATTTTCTTCCATAATATGTTAATTTCCCTACATGGTGAAATATTTATATAGTAATATTATTTCATTAAACATAAGAAAAATTATTTTTGGGATTGGTGGATAACTAGTATTCGAATTTTCTATAATTACAATAGAAATTTGACCCATGTTAAAAAAATATATTTCCAATTTTATAGGCTAGTTTATGGAAACATTTATGGTCCATTAAACAAGAAGATAATAAAAAACATAAACTACATGAAATGTGTATTTTCACATATATCAAGAAACTACCATAGAGACCAAATATTTCCCAAAAAAAGGATGGTATGTAATCTTTAGGAGTGACGCTTTTTATTTTGGATTTAAAATTTTTCTCTAACTCATAGAATCATATTGTTAGAAGCATATACAATATAAAAAATGGGGTACAAAATAAACATGTATTAGAAATTAAATGAAGTATAAATTAAACAACTATCCAATAAAAAATCGTTTTTATATGTTAAAATGAATAAATTAATATAAATAACATAAATAAAGCCAATAAAAAATATAATTAGATAATAAATAAATATATCAAATTTTTCATAGAATTAAGGATGATAATCCTTAAAATCCTTAAAGAAAATATATTTTGAATTTGATTTAACTAATTTAAAAATTTAATTGTTCTCAAATTAGTAGGATAATATATATATATTTATATATCCGAGTTCCACACATGTTACATCCATGATTGTAAACCTATCAAAAAGTATCATACATGAATCTCTATCTTAAAGATCCCATTTGATCAAATAATTTTTAACATTTCTACACCATGATATCATCGACTATAAACATCCTAGATGGAAAAACATCAAATCCCTAGAATACAATCAATCTATATGATGAGAAAGTGATCATGTTCATAGACCTAAAACATCCTTGTTCATATTGGATTTTGTAATGTAAAAATACAAGTAAAATTCTATGAGCCTTATAATAAATCCTCACTATATATTATATTTTAGTGAAACTAACTTGAAAAAAACATTTAAATCAAACAATCTATGTCTTAAAATATTGAACATGGATTTATTTATAAAAATCAAGTGAATATATATATTTTTTCCTTAAATAATCTAGTTTGATTTATTGAAACAACCGTAAAAAACTCCAATAGTCGAATTTCATGATCTATGGGGTCAATTGTAACATCAACTAAAGAAACATTAAATGTTTTGATGAATTTTTTATATAGATCAAACCATAAACATTCCATTTTTATTACCAACATGATTTTAATAGGTTTTATTAAAATAATGAATCACATCCATTCATCATATCGTAAGAGAATTTTAAATTATGTTATCACCAAACAAAACATAAGAAATAGAAGTTTTTGAAAAAAATAGTACTACGATTTTTTAATAATGGATACAAAGAAGTAGTTTTAATTAACAATCATGAAGAATAATAAAATAATTTTAGAACTAAATTATACTTACCCATAATCCCCCCCCCCCACACACACATGAGAATGTTTTGATGAGGTTTGAGGTGCCATATGGCACCCCATGTACCAATCTAATGAAATCCACTTTTCAACAGTCCTTATACAAACATAGATTGATCAAGGTCATACAATATTGATTGGATGAAATATGATTTCCTAGCACTACATGCTATTATTATCCTCCCAAATTACTGACATGGAAACACAATATAATATTTTATTTCACTCTTCAATAGTTTTCCATTATATAAATACATGTTCATGAATTTTCAACAGAGAAACATGGTAATACATTTGATATTTTTTCTTAGAAACCCATTAGTATTTTACATCCAAATAATGTATTATATAGGGAATAAATGTAATAGAAAGGGAAAATATATCTGATGAAACAATCCTATGACTGTGAGGGGTTCTGTTTCCATATTTATGGAAAATATAATGACATATACCTAGGGAACATGTGTCTCCATCATAAACAACATCATCTAGATCGAGTAGTGAAGGATCCCCTTACAATATTGGCCAAATTCATTACAAAAAGTAGAATTATTAAGATATGGAATTCCAATTTTATTGAAAACTCTTATAGAACCATGATCTCATATAGATAATCCTAAAATAATAAAGGATTTTTTATAAATTAGTTAGTTTTGATTTCAGATTGTAGATATAATGTTTATTGAATGAATCTTCTCTTTAAGATGAAAATAAAACCATTGATTAGATAAATCTAAAATTATTTAATTTATATTCATATTATCAGTTCCCACAAATGGATATATGTGTTTAAGGATGAATCTTCAGAGATTTTAGTAAATATAAAAGAAATATAAAAATGTAAATGAATATTCCCTATAAATATCAAGAAAAATACATATCCAAATATAAAAAATATAGTTAGTTATAAGTTTTAGGAGATAGATAATAATATATATGAAACTTGGTTTTTAATTTTATGTTTTTCTTAATCCAAATTCTTAAGAGACATTTTTGAGATTCCAATATTCTCTCAATATTTTAATGACATGTTTTTGTCAAATTTCAACCAAACCAAATCTGTTTTTTAAATATTGATCTTTAAATTGGTAATGGGGTTTGATAATAAAATTCAATAAATTATTCCATTAATAGTAATAGAGAGTATTCAAAGGAAAAAATTTGATACATGGGAATGATTATTCTAAATAACAATACATTTTTTATAAAATTTCAATATCTTATATAGAGAAAATATTATCTGGAAAGACTTCATAGAAAAGGATTATGCTCCCTCCCCTTGTCATTCACTCAAAGATGAATGTATATGGAAAGATATACATTTTATTCATTAAAATGAATAATTAATAATTTTTTAAAATCTAGTAAAATTACCAATCTTTGAAATAAAAAAAGTTAAAAATAATATAAAAATTATAAAAACATTAATGATCCACATTAAAAATATAAATTATTTATTTTATTTTATGTCATTGAAATGTTTCTGGTACAACTTGTCATGTTCGGAATGGAGTTTCGGTTGAACAGGGGTGAATAGTGGCTGAGATGAAAGGTAACCTACATGGAATATCCCAATTATGTCCACTAAGTACCTCATAGAGGGGTATTAGGTATTTTTTAAGGGAAGGAAAATATGTGATTCAAATATATCTAACACTTGGTGGCTGGTGATCAACCGGGTGAAGATTGTGTTCTAGATAGTCATATATTGTTTTATATATATTATTTTTTAATAGGGGTATATTTTCATATTCACAGTCACTTGAAATGGACCTTAACTCAAGAATATATGCATTTAGGGAATATTTTGATGTATTTCTATTAATCCTTGGATATCTAAACATGAATCTTAACCCCGAAGCTTCAAGGAATGAATCCATCACAACTTTTGATTATATTTTTTTATCTCAAAATGGAATAATAATCTATTAGTAAGTGATTAATGAAAATTTTCCTTTCATGTAATGGGAATGAGATATTTTCTTTTGGTATGCTTCTAATCCCACGACTCGTGGCCTAGTTACTTGGATTGCCATTTTTATGATTTCTTATAGTTGATAATGAGTTATACCTTTGACATATTTCTTTCCGTCAGAAATATAGGTGACCAATTTCTCTCTCAGAGATATTATAATGTGTTTTTATATATAATATTTAAATTATTCATGACATACTAGATTCAATGTGTCTCTCAACATTGAAATGAAACTAGTTTATGATAAATTAATTGTCTATTAATTTTTAAATAGTTAAAAATATCCTTATGTATTTTCTTGGGAAAATGTTAAATAACCATGATTTAAGGATAAAATCGGTGAGAGTAATTAGATCAAAAGTGAAGGGGACTTATTAGAATAACACTGAGGTGTTAAGATTAGATTTATATGACCTTTAAAATAATTTTTAAACTGATATTTAATGAATTTATTTATATAAAAATCATGATATATTAAATGTTATATGATTTAGAAATTTGATACGATTTTTTTGAAACTGTAATAAAATCATGGGTGTTAGGATATTTTTAAACTGTAATTTTGAAATTTGACTAATGAAATATTTTGTGAAATAGGGAAAATGCCCCTAAATTACCTTGAGAGTTGTCATTTTTCATGTAAGGTTAATAAATATGTTTGGTTAGTAGTTTAAAAGATTTAAAATATACTAATGTGAATGAGATAATGACTTAATTAATTAATAATGGTTACAAAATAACATTGGGCTCAAATATAAGATAAATGATTCATAAATGGTGGTTATTGAAGTGTGTTTACCTAATGAAATTTTTGCATAAACTATATAAATTAACTTTCAATGATATTTTTATAATGTATGTTCTAAAAAGAAGTTGAAATAAATAAAAGGAATGATAGGGGATGAAATTATAATAATGTTATTGGGTTGTGGTGATACATTGGATGTTGATCAAAAAAAGTATAATGTTTAAACATATCTAAGGATATGGTCTCTTATAGATAGCCTATGGTGGGTCGAGTTGTGTTGTTGAGAATGTATGGTAAAATATGGGATATGCAATGATTTGTATTTGTTATCCCTAAGGGGTTAAATATAAGTAGTTTTGGGATATAATTTACTTGATAGGCACAATTATGTTTTCTAAATGAGTTAAATTTTCCTTATGAGTGGTAAAGGTGACATGATGAGATATGGTATCTTTTCGTTCATTTACTAACACTAGTAATTTAGGAATATTATTCTTTACATTATGTGTCATGATTTACACCTACTTTTCTATGTACAAAATGACAAATCATTGATAATTTTTGATCATCACAATATATTAAAGTTAAAAAATATTAAACACATTAATTTGTTATTTACTACAAATATATGTAATTAATAAAATCAGAATAGATTATGAGGTGTAGTGTTTTTTTTTATTTGATGCATAGAATAATCACTTGAATCATGGGTGGACAAAACTTATTTAAAACACTATAATATGACCTAATACAAGTGAGTTAAGGGCACCTGAATGTAATATAAATGGGTTTAGAATCCTGAACATGAACATCAAATCATGATGTTAAATGAAAACATCCAAAGAACATAAGAATGTGGAAAAACAGAAAACATTACAAAAAAATTATATGTAAAGTATAACCATTGAGACATCATAATATAATGTACTTTTTATAGCCTAACATGAATTATATATGGTACCTCATGTGATAAAAACAAATCCCAATGTAATTTAGGTATATATAATTAAAATCACATCCATCCCATTCCTATCATGTGCATGCCTTAGTGTGAAACATAGATCATACAAAAAAAATAAAACACTTTTTCACTTTTAACCAATTGATTATGGAGTGTGGGTTTCAAAAATGAAATTCCCCACTCAATTATGGATTAGTACATATAGGATAATACTTTTTATTGTAATAGGGGGTCGGTATTCCATACAATTTTTATTGGAAAGGAAAAATCACTGGATAATTTTGGAAGTATAATGTTATTGAATAATTATTTAATATAGTTTATGAGAGTTAAAAGGGTTCTATAATTAATTGTAAATAGTAATGAAATTAAATTTGATTTGTAAAAATAAATTCAAAATTGAAAAGTTTGAAATTAAATGGCATAAGAAAATGAATGTGTCAGAATAAAAAGGAGGAGGAATTCATCCATTAACATGAGATGGTTATTCTAAATGCTTGGGAGGAGCTGTTAAAAACATGGAAACAACTTGATATAGAATTAAATAGTATGGGAGGGAGAAAAAATCCTTGAAAATGGGTTTTGTGTGAAGTGGAGTTTATGTTTAGGTGTTTATTTATTGAAAAAAAGATGGGATTTTATTATTTATTCAAAACATAGGTTTTGAACTCTACATGACAAAATAGTAAAAACAACACATCTTCCAATGTATTGTAGAATTGGTTTATGAAAAAGATATTTTTTAAAAATTTATATATCTATGAATAAAACTAATTAAATTTATACCAATGCTGGGGTGGAATTGAGTCATGTTCGTAAATAATTTATTTTCAAACCGAAAATTATTTTATAGTTTTTGGGGGATTCCAAAAAAATTTATAAAATTAAATAAAATAATACAAAAAAATTATTTTATGTGTAAATATTAATTTATTCATATATTCCCTTTATAGTATTTATCATTTCACTTTGAGTCTATTATTGTATCATAATACATAAAATATATCAATATAGTATTTAATTTTTACCCAAAAATTTGACCATCATAAAATATTAAAAAAATTAACCATTGGAAAATTTTGATATGATGATACAGAAAATTATATTTATTTTATCAAAACAGTTCTACAATTATGAGAATTTAACATTTTAAATGAAAATATTTATTTACTAAAAATGTTTTCTTTTATGAAAATAACATTTTTCTGTAGGATATAATGAATACATTGGGATTTAATAAATTTTATTTTTATTTTTAAATAAATTAATATTATATAATAATAATTTCACAAGAAAATAAATTTTTGTTAAAATAATTGTATATATGAAAATGTTAATTTTAATTAAAATAATATACTTGTAAAAAAATATAATATTCATTTCTTCAAATCAAAATATCAATTTATTGAACTCGTATATTGTTTTATATAAAAAATAATGATGAAATGGGATACATATAATAATTATTTTATTTGAAATAAAAAATAAAAAAATCATGATACCATGATCTAGAGACATAATGAGACTTTTAAATCTGAGGACAATACAATATTGTCTTTTCAGGGTATCTCATCATTGAGAAGTGACATTATAGTTCCCTCTTTAAGAGATCATGCCACTTAAAAAGTGAGTTTTATTCATACATCTATGTTTCATTAAGGTAAATCTATGGTTCAAAAAATAATAAATGATAGGCATTATGATCCCCCATAATAAATTTTTTATCCTATGAATATTTAAAACTAAATATTCCTTGTGGTATGAATCGGTCACTAACTCAACATCCTTATTATCAATCCGTTATTAAGGATATGTTTATTAATTTCCATGGAGAGACACGAGGAATCTATCATTAATAGCTCAATGCCATCAAAAAAGAACTAACCAGTTGTCCACTGTCGAAATCAACTCATCTATCTTGATGTACCTCATAAATGTTGATTCATAATTTCCCTTCCAATGTAATCACATGTTCCTTAAAATATGGGATGCATAAAATAAAACATAAAACCCCATGGTGAAATATAATGGTGACCACCATCAGTCTATATAACAATTATTTTGGCTAAGAGTAGTAACCAAATGCTTCCTTATCAGATACAACCTCTCGAAGGTTTCTTACACAAAAAAATTCTTGACAGAAATGGGATTTCTTTCTTCATGCCTACATAATAGAAAATAATAGGGTAGACCACCATTATCCTTGAAACAATCCTTCATAATTTAAAGATGAATACTTTTATTATATACAACCAATACAAAGGCTAGGTAGATATCCCATGCTCTTACATAGTCTATAACACATTCCATTATCATATCTATAATGAAACAAAATTTTATCAATGAAATATTCCTCCTTATATAAACCCATTATATTTACTAATGTATTATTTTCTAAATCACATGAACCACATGGTAATCCCAACAACATTTAAATATATTAAATTCAAAATAAAATTTAGAGAATACATATAAAAATAAAAACAAAAATAACATAATTGAATAGAAATAAATCATTTGATATTTAACTTTCCATGATTTTGTAATCTGTTATATATTCTAAAACAATTTAATCTTTTAGTTATTTTTCTCTACATGTAACACTCAGTTAACTTAAATTTAATGAAAACCCAAGATAATCTTGTAATAAATGAATCAATAGGTTAGATATGATTCCATGACACATGAAGTTAATCTTGAACTACATGAAACACAGTGTTGGCTTGTGTTAAACATGAAACAACATTTTAGAAAAATCATGATATATTATTAATAATTTAATTTAAATGTGACCGTTATAACATTGACATTAAACTTGGTTATATAAATTTTTTAAAATAATTTTTAAAAATTAATTATGATGTTTTTATATAAATTAAACATAATCATAATAGATTACCTATTTTTGGTAAATTCATTATATAATCCAAAAATAGCATTTTCCTGAGATTTATTTTTTTAAAACATTAATAATATTTTTTCACACTTTTAGAAAATTAATTTAATAAAATAAACTTATTTCAAAATCATTTTAGGAATAATTTTTTAGATTTTCCTAAAGAGTTTTATTTTTTGTTAACTAGTTAAAAATACTAAATTTTAATTGAAAAATGCATTTTAGTTTAATTTAATTATAATGTAAAATTATACACTACTACAAAAATGGGAAATGGAAGCACTAGCCTTTTATAAGTGCTAAAAAAGCACTGATAAAGGGGGCCTTTAACAACACTAAAAAAAGTGATGTTAAAAGTGACCCTTTATCAGTGAATTTTTTAGTGGTGATAAAGGCCCCCCATTATCAACGCTTTTTTAGTTTTGTTAAAGGGAACCCCTTTATCAGCACTTTTTTTGTAGCGCTGATAAAGGGGGGATTTATCAGTTCTTTTTCCAAGCACTAATAAATTTTATTTTTAAAAAAATTAATTTTTCATGAAAAATAATATATTGTTATATAAGTATATTTATATTGATATAAATAAAATATATATATTTTTAATTTGTTTTAGATAAGTATAAATAGACTATTAAATTTAATATATAATAAATTCAGTGAAAATGGCTTTAAAATATTTCAAAAAATATTATTAATAAATAATTTTCTAATTATTATCGATTAAAAATCATTTAATAACAATTTGATGACACATAAAATCAAAACAATTAAAAAAAGATCTAAAATAAGCTAAAATCGCAACTCAAACTTCACATGACCATAAATTTTAATATGGGTGTCCTTTTGAGCTCTAGAGAATATCAAATCGAACCCTACGACGAGCTCTACATGCTTATGACCCAATAAAAGCTTCTGTCACATTTTTCAAGCCCAAAACTCAAAAACTGAGTTTTTCGTCCGGATACCCCGATTTATTAACATTCAATCATGTATAACTTCTGATCTGGATGTCCGTTAGGCGTGTACCACATATCATATCTAATATTGTTTCATTTTCAATGATTTGACTGGTTGTGGTGTTGAAACGGGCTTCTATATTATATGTTATGTTCGTTTTAACATTATATGGCTTTTCAAATACACACATATATATGTATTTATTTGTAAATGTGTGTGTTTGTGTTGTATATATGTATGTATGTATTTATTTATTTATTTATTTCAAAACACACAAAAAAAAATATTTTATAAATGTATTTAAAACCAATCTTATAAATATACATTTATATACAAATAAATAAACGGAGAAAAAATTGTAACTACAAATATATATATAAATATATATAAATATATATATCAATATACGAATTAATATATATACTAATATTTGAATAAAAATATATGTATTAATATTACTAAATATATTTATATTAGTATGAATCTATATTAATATAAAAATAAATATAACTATATATATATATAAATAAATATATGTATCACTAAATAGAAAAAAACGAAATGGCTTAGTGGTAAAGGTGCAGGTGTGCAAGGGGGAGGTCACAGGATCATGTTTGGGTGGAAGCAAGGAATTTTTGCATGCATGTGTCGGACGTGTGGGCAAGATCAATGCGGGGAGTGGGGAGGGGCAGCCTAGCGCTGATAAAGGGGGGGGGGAAGTGCTGTTAAAATATCCACCCGAATATAAATTATTTTTTATTTTTTATTTTTTTACTTTTATCAGTGCTTTTAAAATGCGCTGATAAAACATCCCTTTTATCAGAACATTTTTTAGCGCTGATAAAAGAGGTCTTTATGAGTTCTTTTCTGAGCACTGATAAAAGGGACCCCTATATTCGCCATGACTAACAGCGCTTTTTTAGCATAGTTAGTGCACTTTTCTAGCGTTGATAAAAGCCATATTTGTAGTAGTGATATTTAAAATTAATCATAAAATAAAATTTATTTTATTATAATTCCATTAATCCATATTATTTCATTTTAATGAATTTTATATCTAATATTTATATAAAAAATTGTTAAACGTTTGAATAATTTCTCTTTAGAAACTCCTGTTCTCGTTGTGTCGGTAGAATAAATATGAATTTTTTTCATATTCTATGAGTAAAATTTATATAAATCTATTTCATATATATATTGATATTAATTTATATTATCTATTAGTGGAAATTAATTTTTTATTATAATTAATAGAGAAAAAAATAAATTGTAATTATTGTGAATAACGTTAAAATAGAGCTTGGCGCGTTACATTAACTTGTGTTAAAATTAACATCCAACAAAAATATGATTTTTATTTAAAAATCTATCATAATATTTTTAATCAGTATTTATAATTTATATAATAAATATTATTTTAATTTTATTATTTCAAGATTGAATACTTAGATAAAAAAGGATACAAGTTACCGTGGAAAAGGGTAATAACTGAGTAAACATAATGTCTAAGGAATAATTAGTTATATAATGTGTTTATATTGTGTGGTAGAGAAATTTATAAACCATATAATCCCTCCACACCATTATTTACCATATTTTGAGGCACATGGGGAAATAGTGACTTCCCATTATTGAATACTTTCAAATTTTTATAAGAATCGCACTCCTACCCAATTACAAAAGGGCACTCACTCTAATCATTTACTAACTCATCTCAATCGATTTTCATAACCAAACCCTACCCAAATAAAATTCCAAAATAGCTAAAATTATACTATATCCCTTAATTTGGTTACTAATCCATCCTAGGAAGGATTTTGGTGAAAACCTATAGAGGATTCTCAAAGAATATGTAGTGTACATTAATGATCATTTTTTTATTTTTTTCATACATCTATATAAATTAATATTATTCCATGAAGATATAAAAACACTATTTATATTTCACATAATGTAATGTTTTTATTTTATTTCAATGACCTATAACCATTTAAATATCAATCTAATGGGTTGTGAAATCACTATTTATTTGTATGGAAGATTAATGCCTTGTGAACCGATGTCGTTCATTTATCCATTGACACATCTCAGGGAATTCAAATAATGATGGATTTATTATTTACATATGATATTTATGTTTTATTTATTATTATATAATTATAATATCCCACATAACATAATACTCTCCATATTTTGGGAATACAATAACTTCGCCTGTTTGTACGACAAACTATGACCTCAAAAAAGCGAGTTGATTCATTTAAACTTTACATGAAAATTAATAATAAAAGTTTTAAGGACCACATTATATATATATAAAATAAAAATTATTCTCTAATATTAAAACATCATTTACATTCCTATACTACAATACATCAAGAAAATAGATCCAACGTTCATGAATAAAAATGTTCTACCATATCCTTTGACTGTGTATTTCATCTTCTATAACAATTTTTTTTGGATTACACTAAATAAATATATAATAAAAATATTTTTTATATATATCATGGATTTAATTTGGGTTAATTTTAAACAATGATCAATTTATGAGTATAAAAAATAACAAATCATAAAATACATGAAAAACATTGCAGTTATAACCTGAAATGTGACGTTAACATGGAATTGTTAATAAACGGGTAAAAACATTTCATAAGAAAATAATATATGGTATGATATATTTATAAATTTTTATATTATATAAATATAATATATATTTATGATACATGTTGTTTGAACTAGTAATGCAGAATTCAAGACTAAATGTGATGGATTATTAGTCACTCTTATTTCTAGGATACTTATACAAATTCACAACATGTCTATTTTAGATGGTGTATATACCACACCATTGACATGTTATATATTTACTCCAAATATTTTCATGATATTTATTGTTTCATTTTATTTAATTATTTATCTGGGATTATGATTTAAAGGATAACTAAAGTCGTACGAATTGTTTTTTCTTAAATATCCTTTTTGTGAATTAAGTTATGTAATGCACCTATCCTATATTATGTGGTGTATATAAATCCTATTTGACAAGTAATATCATGAATTTGTTTTTTATCAAGATTTATACTGTTTAATATAATGTGATCTGGTTTTAAATTCAAATATTACCATTGTGTTAAGAGTTTTATTTTACAATATCATATATTATCAGGCTTTTTTATGATTATACTACCAATAATGAAATAATATGATTATCTCTCATGAATATCATGAAGTTTATTTATTTATTGTTATTTCATGATAATAAATGACTCCCATTCATTTTACTCTCTTTATTTACTAGAGAGTTAATAATAATACTTTTATGAAAAATTATATTTTCAACGGAAAACCCTTTTTTATCCAAAATAACATTTCGTTAAACAATTTTCAAAATTTTTTAAAAAAATTTCATCTACTTTATTAAATATTTTTTTCTTATGTTCTAAATTTGTTTAAAAATTTTAATAGAATATTCATGTTGCTTTCAAAAACGATACTTATTTGAGTCTTATTGTAAATGTGATAGAATTATTGTTTTTACATACACAACATGAACATTATTTCACACTATAATGACCGTTGAAAAATTGTAATCTTCCTTTAAAATTTTCAAAGTTCATCTAAAAATACATTTTCAAATATAATTGGGAAAAAAATTATATTTTAAATAAATTTTTGTGATGGAAAAATAGATTTTGAAAATTTAAAAAATTGTTTTTCAAATTGGAAGGGTTATTTCCTAATTAAATGTTCCATGTGATCTTTAAAATTGATTTTCTCCTAAAACGGATTTCCCTTATCTTAATTATTTTTTAATAGGGATAATATTTTATGACTTCATATATATTATTTCTATTTATGATTAATTTGATTTCTAATTAAATTTTTATGAAAAATGTTCTATCTTCTCGGATTATGATTTGATGATATAATGAATGTTATATGATATTATGGAAGAAGAAAGTATAGATTTAATTATGATATTAGTGGGACTTATATCACCCTCTAAATTTTTTTCTTAATATGGATTACTCATGAGTAAATACTCTATTCTTGAACATGATTACATGTTGAAAATGTCACGTGTGAATTAGATTTCATGTTCACAATGTTATCCATGAACCTAGTTACATGATTGAAATGTTATTCTTGATCCTAATTTCTGGATGTCAATGTCATGTGTGTCCCTAACTATAAATTAAAAATTCAATGTTTTAATCTAAAATAACATCAATGAATTATGCATGAACATATATTTAATGTCCATAATGCTTCATATATCTGATTTCATGTCCATATGTTTATGTGAGAGATTTATTTCATGTAAATAACTAAATGAGTACTTATTCAAAATGTTATAAGAAGTTTTGTATGAAACGATTCTATTTACTATGAAAATTTAATGCTCTGATGGATCATTTTAATTTATTCTATTATTATTCATGTCTAATAAACATTAATCCTTTGTGTCATGAATCAAGATCATGATCTATGTTATGATGGGTATGGTTTTCAAATGTTATTCTATTGTTAAGATATTCTTATTTTTATGTTATTCATATAAATTTCCCTTATTTATCCTTACTGATCATATATACTAACCTTTCCTTAAGTTTTATTTCCCCATGTTCTAAATAATGGTTTCGGTTAGGGTTTTTCTAGGAATAGTACATAATGGTAATATCATTGTGGGGGTAATTAAATATATTTTAGTAATTGATAAGATTATGCACCTAGTATTAAAATATAATAAAATATTATAGTCCTCATGTGTGTTTTTGTGTAATGTAATAAATAATCATATAAAAATATGTAATATACATGCATGAAAAAGTCTAGCTCTCTATTTCAAAGGAAATATTGAATTATCATTTGGATTCTAGGATGTGAAAATATCAGTGACATTTATAGGAATATTTCCAAGGATTTATTGAGGGATAAGTATATAGATAATTCTAAGGACAATTAAAAGGATTGAAAAATGACCTAGAAATTTGGTAAAGGATATAGTGAGTGATTTGCAATAAATTTTAGAAGGATTTTTTTTACAATGGATGTGTAAGGTGGGAGATTTGATAATTAAAATTTCTTTTTATTTTATTTGACTATAACCCCGAGAGAGGATCTTTCTTATTATGTTTAAAATTATTTTTTTTACATTCAAAAATTAAATTTACATAATATTATATTTTTTCATCCGTATTCTATGCAGATCATCTAAAAATTCCCTTTCAGATTTTCCTTCATTATTCTTGTGAGGATTCATGGGTAGAATCCCTCTAGGGGTGATCCAAATGTGCTCTAATAGTCTATGAGTAATTCCAAAACATCTCTAGGTTATAGCATAGAAAATTGTATTTCATATGTTTCTTCATTGATTAGTAGTTATTCATCATTGGAGAAATATCTCTTTTGTTATAGTTCATGATTTTAAGGGTGAATAAATTAAATCGTAGATTACTCTTTTGTGCAACAATTCTCTATTCTAGTTTTTGTATACCAAACACAATAGATAGAATCACCAATTTATAGATCTATAGTTCATGTTAAGAAATTTATATAATTTATTCTAGTCATTATATAATATAATAACCATTAATGAATCCTCGTTCGACCTAATAATAATAATATTATAATAATTTGTCCTATGCCAACATGAAAAAATAGATAAATAATATCTATCATCTTGTAAATAATTATTCATCATATTATGTGTTAATGTCCATTTGAACTCCATAGTAGTAATTGGATACCTAAATAAATATATCTTTTTTGAAAAATAAATATTTCATTCACTTACTAATTAATAAATATTTATTAAATATTCAACAAAATAATGAAAAATATTTTTATTCACATACTAGAAATTTAATATTTAAATAATTTAATAAATCATTATAACATGAATAAACTTCATCCTTAATCATGAGAATAATATTAATTCCATTGATTATATCCAAATATAATTTAATTTAGATCAACCTAAATACATAATGTCTAACCATCATGTATTTTTTATCATTGGTATTTGGAAGTATTACCTAATGTCCATCATTACATTGAAGAAATGGGTAAAGTCACCCAAGAGAAATAGCATAATTTCACAAGGTCAAAAACCACATACAAACACTATTTGGGTAATATAATCACTTTACCACAATATGTCATCAAGAAGGTTTCAAATTCATGACAACAATTTATATTCCAAATATGTCACTCTAGAAGCACACAATGTATCCAGGTTCCACATAAACTATTATATTTGTGGTTTAAAAAATAAATCAAAGTATGGGAGTTGTAAATTGAAAAAATATAATATTATTGTATTATGACTATTATACATGCTCGCAGATGAGAATATCTATTGATTCCAAATCATATAGACTTCAAACGAGACAATCTATTCCCATAATCTTCTATCTTGGAGATTACTAAGTGCTAACTCAATTAGAAGAATCCAAATCTAATTTTGAAGACCCACACATGACATTCTATATACTATGTTTCCCATCATAGTATATTATCCAACTATAGGAATATATTATTAATATTATCATTGAACATCTTGTCTCTCATCATAATAGGGATTTTATATAACCATATCAATATGATAAATTATTATAGACATTATTACATTAAAGACATGCAGAATAGTGACCAATATGTAAAAAGATTTCTAATTAATATTCAATGCATTGAATATTCATAAAAAAAAGTAAAAAAAATTGGTCCTAGGACACAAACTCTATCAAACTCTCACTTAGACTAGGGATGAATGGATGCAACATTCTGTCTACAAGTCCTCACATGATACTCATGTTTTTTTCTGAGTGTAGGATTTAGTCATGGAGTCCACCATGATGTGTTCAATAGAAATCCTGGTCACTATGACTTCACCTCTCCAAGGAAAATCCCTCAAGATATGATACTTTTGAAGTATTTGTTTCTTTTTTTTATGTGACCATGGATCATTTTTAAGAGCCACCATGACATTATTATCCCCATAGAGTGTGATTAGATCTTTACTTATAGGTAACATTTCAAGAACATGGGAAATTTTTTATATTAATACTAATATTTTAGATTCCCAATAATCTCTAATATACTAAAATCTGCCACAGAATATACAACCATACCCTACTTTGGTCTCTTTAATCTCACTTATACTTCATTCAAAGTGAATATGTATCTCTCTAGTGACTTCATGTCATCATTATTAGTTTGGAAACAATAACATTCATATCTTCTGATGACTAGTTCCTCATCTCCTCTATAAACCTAGAACATATACTTAGTATTACTATGGTACATAATGACATTCTTGACATGCATCTAGTGTTTGTAACAAATATATGCATGATATCTTCCCATTACACATAATATGATGGAAACATATATTCTATTTGATTGAATAACACTCATGACTAACACAACCACTGATACGTATTGAATCTTTTCCATTCATTTTCCTTATACATGTGACAAAGGATATATTTTCCAAGAATGATACATTCCATGTCATTATAGAAACAGTCCCCACATTTAATATTCCTTGTTGAATATCTTAAATTTATTATCAAGTATATACTTTGACTTCAGTCAAAAAAACTCTAGGATATAGCATAATGAATCTTGATCCCAAAAATATAAGAATTATTTCCAATGTATTCCATACTTGGGGATTTATTCAACCATTCCATAATATATTGTAAGACTGGTACAATATTTCCATTGAATGATATGTCATAAACATATTATATTAATAAAGAAACTACAATCCCACTAAACCATTTATAGAAACATAGCTCAAATTCATTATTTATGAAACCATATCTTTTAATTTCCTCATCAAAATTAATATTCCTTGACCTATATTCTTTTATTAATACAAAAATGGATATTTGCGACGTGTAAATATTTTTGACATCCTTTAGAGTCACAAACCATTTAGGTAGTTCCATATAGACATCTTCCTGATGGTTCCCATTATGGAATACCGGTTTGATATACCTTTTTAAATATCATAATCTTGAAAAGCTATAATGGCATAAACTATTTTAAGGGATTACAATATTTCAACTTCTGATAATGATTTGTTTTAGTCAATTACTTGCTATTGTTTAAACACATTCGCAACTAGTTTCATCTTATAGTAACTGAATTTTCATTCTATATCAACTTTCTTTTTGGATACTAATTTTCAGCAAATGAGATTAACATATACTGGAGGGCCTAAAAAATATAGACTTGTTTTTTGTACATGGAATCTGCTTCCAAATTTATGGCATGTTTCCACTTGGAAGAATATATAACACTTACTACATATTTTTAGGTTATAAAATCATTACAATATATTAATAATGAGTCATCATCTTTTATTACTAGAAAACCATAATATTTTTGTTCACTAACCACTATAGTACTCCTACACATTAATTATTTTTCCCGAATAATTTATACATCCCTGAGGATTTTTGGAATTATTTCTCATTTCAAAAATGAATTATCTTGATCCTTGATATCTACAAATTCTATATCTGTCCTACTATCTATTTTTTAGATAAGATCCTACCTAATAAATGTGGGATGTCTGTCATCCAAATACATTATTTATAACAGACTAAATAGTTATTATCCCCTATTATTCATTGGGATATCTTATAATGATGCACTTTGTGGATCATGCTGAAATCTTATTACTTGATGAAGACATAAAAAATGCTTTAAATCCCCACACATTTATTTATGATAACCTGAGTTTCTTCCCATTCCATAATTGGTATATTTTAACCTCACTTTCTTTAGTTGGCACTTGGTTTTGTACATGTTCATTTGTTTGTGACCCATATCCCCAATAAAATAATGGAAGTCTCGCATGAATCATCATTAATCTCACAATTTCTGACAAGGTGTGGTTATTCCATCAGTTTACACCATTAAATTGAGTCTTATGAGGAGGTGTTAGTTGAAATAGGATCCCAAACACCCATTAATAATAAATAATGTCTTGATTTGGATATTCACGACAATGGTATGAGTGTAGTTTATTAATAATATTACCAATATGGTTCTCAACTTCATTATTTTATTTATTTTATATGTCAAAAGAATCTAACATATAGCTTTTTCATTTTACATATTCATATCTACAAAAATTATTAGTACATTTTATGAAGTATGGGTACACACCCCTTTCCTAAATAAGAAATTTTCCACACACATCAGTTTGAAATACTTCATAAATCCCTTTATCTCTTTTACATTTCTCACAAAATAGTTTTTTTTCAATTTTCCTAGAAAACATGTGTGGCATACACTAAGTGATTTTAGAACAAAATAATCCAAATTTCTACATGGATATAATTTAGCCTCTTGATTTATGTTTACCTGACCCAAATTGTGATTCCAATGGTAGGTGGGAAATGATTAATTTAATGTAAATTTCTTATCGATTTCCATTACTTGTTTCATGAAATATAACACAGATATACCATTTTTAAATGTTCCTTACCATATAATATTATGTCTTTATAAAATAATCAACATTCATTCCCACTTTTAAAAATAAATCCATCCTTATCATGTCTAGATAGAGATATAATTTTTTTGGTTACTAAAGGAACATAATAAAAACCATTTAAAAAATATAATTATATATAGAAATGTGATGTGGTAGTCCCTGATAGGTTAAATAAAGTTTATATATATCTTAAAATCATAGATCTCCCTCCCCTCAATCAATCATTTTGAATCTATATGGTTCCTATATTTGAAAATATATGAGAGCACCACAAACTACATATAATGCACATATTATTTATATATATAAATTGAACATGATAAAAAAACCACCTAATGCATCCCCTGGAATCTTTGGTTGGGTTTAGTTTTTCTTCCAGTGGACCATTTTCCCATATGTGAAATAGATTCCATCATATTCCATTTTTTGTCCCTCAAATGTCCTCTTCTAGGAAGAGCTTCAAGAACCTTTTGGTTTAAATATATTTTTATTACCTTTCCTTTTGTTCACCATAAGGATGGATGGTTTTTAACTCTTTGTAAACATATCTCCTTGGAGAGAATAGTAAAAATATTTGTAAGATACTACTAAATATTATTCAGATAAAAATTCAATATAATGTTGGATAATCTCTGAGGGAGTAATGCAAAAATGAGGTCAGTTCCCATTTCATCAAGGAGTTTAAACACTAGATCCTCAAGGAACTCAATGTATCCAATAATCATAATTACATGAGTCCAATATAAGGAACCATTACCATGATTTTACTAAAAATGTCCCTTGGAAATATCAAATCTTTCCTTTCTAGATCTCTCATGGTTTAGACTATGGAGGTGCTCAAGCATTCTATATGAATCCCAGTTTTGTGAAACATCATGAGTTCATTATACATCAATGAATGCACAATACATTGAATTTCTACAATGTCATTAAAATTATTTTCATAGTCATAGAACTCTTTATAAATTCCATCATTAGATGGAAGATCAATAATCTAGGAATCAAGAATGTAAGATTTCCATTCATGTTATTGAAAAACATGGAGGTTTTTAAACCACTCCTAGAAGTTACATCTAGTTAGGATGTTGTTTTTATCCAATATTGATTATAGTTATAGTGTTGATGATAAAATTTTCATATTATTCTATAATCAATAATATCATATTATTAGTACTTTTCTTGATTGCATATTAGGTAACATATATTAAATGAAATATTTTGATTAAATCACCAACTTTTTTATCAATCCCTTAAAGACACCCCATTGAAATCAGAATGTTAATATTCATTGACATTATAATGTAATAGTCAAACATTAAATTTCTTATCTATCTACACATTATCCATGAAACCCATAAGAATGAAATTAGGTAAGCGGCCTTGGAGACTGCAGACATGCAGCTCCATGATCCTTTGAGTGGATTCCCCTACCATAAAATATTGACATGGATTTCCTCAACACATGGAACGAAATATGTATTTATTAAAATTTGGCCATTAAACTCAATTCATGTTTAACTATTTCAATTTGAAACCCTCATGAGAACAACCGAATAAAAGTAAGTATCCACCCATTGGTTATGATCTATAATTAATTCTATGGTTTGAATCCAAATTAAGTAACAGAAGTATCAGTCTGACTTAATGTCATGTTGATGGATTTTAATTAATTATTCATAATTTTTATCTTTTTTTATCATTTACATGAATTGATAATTTTAATTTGATTTTAATTGATTAATTAACCTTGTTAGATTAAACATTTTTTATAATACATTTTTTTAATATTTCATCTTTTCATATTAACTGATTTAATTTTGTGAATATGGAATTTCCCAGATAAAATAAATAATTCATAGACAAAAATATACAAATAATAAGGCTTGATCATGAGCTTTCTTAATGTTTGATTTAACAAGAGGACATTAAATCAAACAATAACCTATGGGAATAACTCTATCAACCACTCTTATCATGACTTATCGCTTTCTACCTTTATATATGTTCATCCCAGAGGTGGAATCAATGTGATTCCATCTTAAAACACCTTCATGAAAAATGAAATACTCTATTAATTACAACTACTTATTACTCACACGTAGTTGATAATAACCAAAGGATTTAGTTAATAGGGATTATATAAATATCCTTTGACAGGCTGGTCCAACACAATAATCCTGGGATGGATGAATGTTAGGAAATAATGTAATTTAATTTTAATTAATTGCAAACCCATGAAAGAAATTAAATAAATTACAACACAAACATAGGTCCAGGTCAAGCTCATGGTTAGTCATAAAAGAAACCAATAGGAAAAAGTAACCAGATGGAATTCATTTCACTATTAGTTCTTTATTATTATGATAAATTAGCTTTCATTAATTAATTAATTACCTTTCATTTAATGAGCATACAAACTTAATTATAGATACCCATCAATTATTTCATTCATGTAAAATAAATGGAAAAACCATTAATGAAACATTTATTTAATAGTGCATTTGATATTCTACAAAACTATTATTAAATTTTCTTTCTTATAATGTTGTGACGATCAATAAAATAAGGTTTTATTAATGAAAATATAGAATTTATTGTAACTTTTAATATTTTCCTTTAATGATAGATAAAAATTCATTTACATCCAGGTATACAATGTGTATCCTGGTTTTGGTGTATCTGGGACATACTCTTAAGTCTGCAGCGTGTACCTTAGTCAAACTACACAGTGTGTACATTCTAGTGAAATGTCGTGCCTCTAATTTTCCTATCGCTAATATATACTCCTATGTATTTTTCTTGTGTCTCAGTGGAGTACTCTGTATGTACATTCCATAAACACACCATGTATCTCTTTGATCTATGTGTCTATTTTCTCACCTAGTGTCTCTACATACTTTTTGGAAGTGGGATTTTATGTACTAAATACACTGAACACCAAATACACATCACTTATATCATATTTTTCCCTGGTTTTCAGTCTCACCTAGTCTTTACTGTCTCTAATGACCACTCTAATTTTGCGATTTACACCACTAACCGCGATAGACTACCTGCTGTCTAACCCTATCTTAACAGCCAAAATTTTATAGTATCTGATAGAATCTCTGATCAGTCTTCAAACGTTCATGGAAATTTAATAAACTTAAACGCCTAATAAACATGATTTAAATATCAAATCTTATTAATTAAAATCATATTAAATAATTAATAACATGATATAAATATCTGGAAACAATTTCACATAGAACAAAAATAAAATAAATAAATAAAAATGTAAACATTACCACTCTGATGCCTCTTGAAGGTTCCACACATAGTGTAAGAATGTGATGGGTGATTTGATCATTAAAATTTATTTTAATTTCAATTTTATGGAAACCCAATCGAAGAATATAAACATTATGTTTACAATTAACATTCATAGATTGAAATAATGTAATGGCATCATCATAGTTTTCATTCTTAATTTTCATTTATGAATAAGTAAAAAAACCCTCTCAAATTTCATTCATTGATATTGGTATGATCAAATTATAGAATCAATCTAGTGATGATCCCCATGATCTCAAATTATCTCTCAAAAATGACACTCGATATTCGGGTTCTAGTGTGGTCAATCAAATGCCTAACATTGTTCATTCATGGACTCTAATTATTTGGTATTGAAGAAAAATCTATTCTGTTTTCTTTCATGATAGGAAGAGAAAAAAATATGATTCAATAGACAGTTTTTTGTCCATAACAATTCTCTATTCTTGATTTTGGATTCCCTATACAATTGAAATAACCACATATTTATGGAGTAAGGTTTTATATTAAAAATTATTTAATGCAAGACATCCATTTAATAATATAATAACCTTTAATGAAACCCTATTCCACATAATAATTATAATTCTAATATTTCACATACACAATGTTGGGAAAAATGATGATTAATA
Organism: Viscum album; assembly: GCA_963277665.1. Classification (NCBI taxonomy): domain Eukaryota; kingdom Viridiplantae; phylum Streptophyta; class Magnoliopsida; order Santalales; family Viscaceae; genus Viscum; species Viscum album. The sequence continues at coordinate 124,748,165 of OY728128.1, forward strand.
TTTATCGGTAGTTAAATAATTATTTGTCACCTGAAAGAAATATTGGCCCATTCAAACATCTTGTTATTTATTTTTTATTGGAATAAATACTTTTAATCATTAATAAATATATAATTAATTTACCTATGAATAAATAAATAAATATATTTATATATATTCAACAAAATAAAAAATTTATTTTTATTCACTTACTAATGAATAAATATTTATATAATTTATGAAATCAATTTAAAATAAATAAAATTATTTCTAGGTATTCAGAATAATATTCATTCCAGTAATGAAATTAAAATTTAATTTAATAAAAATCAACAAAAACACATAGTGTGTGGTCCTCTGGGTTTATTTCTTAGTGGAATTAAGTGGGCTTGGTGAAAGCCCAAGATTCCTGTCTAGAAATAGGTCAAGAAAACCATGAGAAATAAATTAGTTTTTCAATTTTGATAACAAAATTTTAATGCACACTCAATAATATAATACCTTTATCCCAATATCTTATTTATCGGGTTTCCCAACACTTTCCTTAACCAATATGCTCTATATTTCTTTATTTTACTATCGGAAATATACACTTCATTACACATTGTCCATGGAATTTTATACAATAGTTCTATTCTAATAAAAAGTTCTAGATATCATCTTCCATATAGATGGAGGGGGACAAAACCCTTCCAAGTGATATCCATTAATTATATTTCACTAATGATACACTCAATGTATCCAACTTCACCATGAATTGTGATCATCATGGTTTACGAAGTAAATCTATATATGAGAGTCGAAACCTTCATTAAAAATCATATTATAATATAAGGACCATTACACAAGCTCTCATATAAGAATATATTCTAACACTAAAACAAGTTGAATCTATATTGGAGGTTCTACTCAAATAATCTCTCATCTAGAAAATTGTCATGTGAGGACTTTCTGAAATGAAACCTTGACTTCTTCAGGGTACTCATGCCTGATGGTCTATATACTAGGTATCCCATCATAGAATGTTTTCTAACCATAGAACTATATTTTGAATATTTTCATAAAACTTCATAGTACTCATCATTGAGTTTAATATCAATGAACATATCAATGAGAAAAATACTCTTGAACATTATTTCATTAAATTCGTTCATAACAGTGAACAATATGTAAATAAATGTTTCATTAATATTCAATAAAATGAATATTCATGTAATAAATGTAAAAAATAGTTGTTTTTTAGACACCAAATATAACAAATACATCCTTATAAATATACTGCAAGAGGATGTTGGTATGGAACAAAGGTACCAAAGAGAAAAAATTTCCAAAAGGTTTCATTTTGCTGAATTTGACTACTAATAGGTTCATGATAATGGTCCTTGTTTCACATATGGTTTGACACTCATGAGGGATATGATTCGGAAATTCAGTAACTCATTAAGAATCATCATAAAGGATTTAAGTACATGATGATTATGAATGAACTAGGATTATCCTATGATCTCATCGATTAAAAATAAGGTGTATATATTTAGACACACTATAAGTTATTTATCAGGATTATGTGGTTCCAAACTATGATTATAAGTATTTACTCTATGATATTTTGTTTTAATAAATGGTTGGTACTTAGAGGAATCATGTTATTGCTAAATGCAATGGAAAGTATAATGATTTTCCTCTATCGCAACCAAATTTTAGGGGAGCAGGAGTGAACATTTTCATTATTATCCTCAAAACAGTTTCCCATTTTATAGATCATATTGAACATACAAATAATAAAAATAGGGAATAATGTTCTAGTGATTACTTCACGAGGAAACAAATGATTAGTTTTAGTGGTTCTATATATCTGATACTTTCTGAGAAATGAATTAGTACCACTAAAATGATACTTACATCTATTTTTTCATTAGATCATGAAAAATTATTTTTGGTTATTTATCATTTAGAAGGTTACATATATCAATTATTGAACCACACTAAAAATAATAGGGAACGATATGAATTTGACTCCATGAAATGGGATGATTTTAATAGATTATTTTTTCATATATATTATCAATATATTCTTCAAAAAAATAGATAAGGAATTCATTTCTCATACATTGAAGGATGATGAATTTGATGGAAACTATGATGTGAATTTTACATAACATTTAAGGTACTCTTCTAGTATAATCATTCATCATTAATGTATGATTCACCAATTATTCAATTTTTTAAAACCAAATCCCCTATTTCAGTAATCCATAAGGGTATTTAGATACTATAAATTAAATAATAGATGTGAAATAAAATTGGAAAAGGAAGCTAAAAACCATGTATCAATTGGTGATAAGGAAAGAAATAAGAAGTTCTATTGAAATTACAATGACATGTCACAATGAGGGAAGGAAAATTTTTAAACTCTTGCATGACCAAACTATAGGAAGGATCACTTATGTGAGTTATTGAAATGAATAATAAGTCTTTTTATGTTTGTAGAGCCTATCCACCAAGAAAAATCATTTAGAAGTAGTGTGGAGAGAATAATCCATGAAATCAAGGGAGAGATGGATCAACAAAATGTATCACCCACAATCTAGTATTTCATGTTCAAGATGTTTTGGAATTATTCAAATAAATGACCTAACCAATATGATAATGTGGATGATAATCCATAAAAAACATCAGTGACAAATAAAAAATGGAATGTTCATGTAATCATAATTAGTGAAGTTAAATATGATAAATATGGTAGAATTATCCTCCCCTATTAGTTTAGAATTTTTTTTATGAATGATACTTGTGAAAATAGTATTGTTCATCCTTTGGTGAAATTTCAAGTGATTACCTCCATCTAAATCGATCCAAGAATAATGGGATTACATTTTAGATTCTATAAGAATAAGGATGACCCCAAGCATCCAATGAAAACATTGTTGTATAAGATAAGATATTATATAAATAATAAAGTTTGTGTTAACATTCATAAGTGTATTTGTATCCATTAAATAATAACATAATAATTTTGGTTACCTTCATGGTTTTGTGAGTTTAATATTGTTCAGAAGTTCAAATTCACTGACACAAAATTATGGAGATTTATGTGATAGCCATTTATCAATTACAATGATATTTTAATTTGAATTTATTTAAATTAATCTATTTGGTTTCATGTATGTTTTGTTAAGAATCCATTTATAGTATGTGGAAATATGATTAAAGGTAATGGTAACCATTAGGGCTTAACTAATCTCCAATTTTAGTGAAATTATGGGTTTAATTGGTCTCTTTATGAAGTCAAAAAACATTTTTTCTAGAAGAGATGAATTAACGATGGATCCTCTTAGAATAATATAACATATGTAAGTGGTAACATAACATGTTTTAACACATTGAATATTATAATATTTGGGAAACAATTACCATTTATTTTTGGAAAATTAATTGGTAATCTATTGTTATAAAGTTAAGTTTCGATGCTTTTTGTCATCCTAAGACAGATTATTAGTCGGTGGAGACAATTCAAACCCTAAAGGATGTTCTAAGAACATGTTATATGGAGTTAAAAGTTGGTTGTGTTCAACACATTTTTCATCGTTAATTGTATTCCAACAATATATTTAAATAAAGCTTTTATATCGTCCCTTATGAATCTCTTTATGGAAATACGTGTACAAATCCAACGCACTAGAATAAAGTTAAAGAAATAAATCTATCAGGACCTGAGAAAGCTAAAAAAATTAAAAGATTGTTAATGAAATTAAGTTACACATAAAAAAAGTTAAGAAAATATATATTTTCATCAACATGATCTTGGAATCGTTGTTGGTGGGAAGGTCTTTCTATGAATTTATTAATGGAAGAATGTAGGAAAAATATGCCCTTGTTATATCGGTCCCATTGAAATCCTTGATCGTATTAGAAACGTTTCTTATTTCTTGGTGCTCCCACTGAAATTAACATAGGTTCATGATGTTTTAAATGTATCTCTTCTAAGAATTACTTAAATTATCTTTTATATGTACACATCATGGATGTCGTACAAAGAGATGATTTTATTTCTTAGAATGATTAATCTATTGCGATTTTGGATCACTTAAGTAATGTTTTATGAAATAAGATCACTCACTTGGTAAAGGTTATATGGTGAAAATAATAGTATGTGTATTATATGTGGGAGACTGATGATTTAAGAAGTATTATAGGTTTTTGGTATAAATTTAATGAATTTTGAAAGAGAAATTACTTTTATGGTTTGTATAATGTAACACTATAAGATTTTTTGAAATATTTTTTTCAAATATAATAATTCATGTTGATATTTTTAATACAATAAACACTAGGTTTGTTTTTGTTACACACAACACCAAGTTAGTCATTCTCTACATGAAATACTTGGTTAGATTTTATTACATAGAAAACCAAGTTAATCTAGTGATACATACAACATTGGGTTATCATTCATTGCACATGAAACTAAGTGTTTGTTAAACAAAAATATATTATTATCATAGTTTTTTAATGTGACTGTTCTAACATTGATGTTAAACATAGAGATATGAATGGTAATATTTTTATTAAATATTAATTCTAATATTTTTATATAAATAAAAAATATTGATAAAAATGTTTTTAATTTTCGGTAAATTCATTATATGTTTCAATAATACAATTTTTTCTAAAAAATGTATTTTATCAATTTTTTTAATCATTTAAAAAATTATTTTTTCACAATTTTAATAAATTTATTTGAAAAATTACATTTCATTTCTGATATCATCATGTTGAAAATGTCTTCGGTAGAATTTCTAGGATTTTTCTTCAAAGATTCATTTTTTGATGAAAAATGAAAAATACTAAATTTAAATTTAAACCAGCCTCTTTGTTTATTTTATTTATAAAGATAAGTTATATTATAAATTTATTTTGATGTAAAATTATTTCAGTTATAAACACATTAATCCAAATTCATTCAAATGAGTCGATTTTATATTGCTATTTTATACAAAAATGTTTTAACATTTTGAACATTTTCTGTTTAAAAACATATCCTCTTGATGTATCTAAAAGATTGATTTCAAATAAAAATAACCATATTCTATTAATGTAACTTAAAAAAATTAATATAAATTTTTTTATATTCATAATTTATATTATATAATATTTTTAAATTAGTTTTCTATAATAATGATTAGTGAAAACCACTAAAATTAATTACTGTGAATAAGGTTAAAATAGGGTTTTGTGCATTGCATGTGCTTGTTTTAAAAATAACAATCCACCAAATTACTATTATTAGTTAATATATTGGTTTTATTATATATAATAATTATTTAAAATTTTTATAATAAATATTTTTTTTCTTAAATTAGAAATTTCCTAGGTAAATAAATATATTAAAAGATACCATGGTAAAAAAATCTAAAAGTGATAAAATAATGTAAACATAAATACAAAGGAAAATAATAATACAAATATATGTTTCTATTGATTGTCGGAGGTGTTAATTCTCACGACCCGTCCCCTCGGGCCTGTGTCATGACTACGCCAAGCCCGCCATCCCTAGGCCGGGGGCTGGCGACTAGCACTAAAGGCGTAATTCCCTAAAATTGGGAAGTCATTTCCTTCATAACCTATAAACACACAGAGAGCACAAAATGGAAACAAACAATAAATAAAAACTATATCACAAATGTGTTCTGAAAGTAAAAGGGTCCAGAAATACCAACCCAACTGTAAAGTACAAGAGAATTAAAGTACAACTGAAGAAAAGAAAAACTGACGCTGGGTCGTCCACTGAAGTTCCTACCAGGAGGATAGGTACAGATCACCTCCTCAACACTCCAGGTCTGTCCGTATCCTCTGTGTAGTGTCACACCCTATTGTCCACCTCCGGGTATCATCCGGTCCAAGTACCCTCAGCCTCAGTCAGCGCTGTCTGTCGTCTGCATCCAACACAATGAGGTGCATGCATAGCCTGTGTAGGGGTGAGTATAACGACACTTAATAGCGACCCCGAGACCCTCAAGGTCTCTCAAAATCCAAAAAGGATAGACCAAAAAGTATGAAATAAATAGATAACCCCACTTTGGTATATGCTCATACAAATACCTAAGTTCTCAAGTAATCCATCACAAACATGAGGAAAACACAAAGTTACTGACTCAGCTCACAAAGGTATATAACTTATGTAGAGATTTATAGATGATTAGATGTAGCCACTAAATCATCTATTTTGTTGAACCCACGTAGTATCTAGGAACATTAGTCAGAGTTGACAAACCCGTGTAGGATCCAGGAATAGTAATCAGAGCTGTCGAACCCACACATGATCCAAGAACAATAGTCAGAGTTGTCTAACACGCATAGGATCCATGAACATTAGTAAGAGTTATTGAACCCACACAGGATCCAGGAACAACAGTCAGAGCTGTCGAACGCACAATAGATCCAGGAATAGTAGTCAGAGCTGTCTAACCCACACAGTATCCAGGAATTCTAGTCAGAGCTGTTGAACCCACAAAAGATCCAGGAAAAGTAGTCAGAAAGCAGCCAGTCATAGGGTTCTGCACAAATCATGATTGATTCCGAGAGGGTCTGCTTCTCAAGAAAAGTGTGTATACATCAACTAACATGAAGTCCCAAGTTTATGTATCCAAATTATCCATTTTTTTAGAATAATCTCAATTCAATAGACGGTGTGTCAATCGGACACCCGGTCTTAGAGTTATTGGAATTTCCATTCTGAGGGCCCAGATGGATTTATGTTCAATCCAACTCGGACATACCCCAACTATGTCCAAACCTATATTGAGGTAGACCAAAAGAACCATCTCCTTCCAAGGTTTTCGTTGCCACAAACGGTTCTTCAATCGAATGCCTTAAGTTCATGTTACGCAAAAAAGAGTGGAAAGAGGTCAAATGAGTCTAGGTCCGGTCCGACCCAATCCGCAGGTCCTACCCAGACCATGAGGGTGGCTCGGCCCCTGGGGGCGGCCCATTCCACGCTGGGTCCGGCCCGCGTAGGGTCCAGCCTAGGGCTGGCAGCCCGGTGGGGTCTTCCCTAGCTGCATCCAGGGGGAGACCGCACCCCCAGGAATCCCGAATAGCTTATCCATTCGGGGGTGGGGGGGTTCATATCCAACGCCACATGGAGCCATTCCATGACACGCGGTTCCCACGTGGTGAGTCCCTCTTATCATGGTTGGCCGAGTGGCCAGCCCCCTCCCGAGCAGTGTGGTTGCGCCACACCTCCTCCTGCGACCTACAGAGCCGGCCTCCCATCCCATGAAACCGCTACCAAGGTCGAGGCCTAATACTCCTTCGCACGATGCGCGCTGCTCCGTGACTTCCTCATCCACCCGACTGCTAAGGCCGCCAGTTCTTCTCAGGTTCTGCCTTTCTCCGGCTGCCACTACACCGTCGCGGCCCTTAGGTCGTGGAATACTCCTCCAGAGTCACGGTTGCGTTGCCACCATCCATGCATGCAGATGGAGTGTTGACCGCCCTTCCCTTCATTCCATCGGTGATGTTCGTCGGTTCTCCTCTCCGGTGAACTTTCCGTGAGTCACCATACTTGTTCTGGTGGACTGATTCTAATTCTATAACTAGTCACGCACTCCTCGAGATGTATCCTTCGATTCGCAACCATTGTTGATGAAAATTTCTCATCCGGGACTCGTGCCTCATTAAACATGAAATTCTACAAAGTAATGCAGATGGGTCAGGTCGTGTTCATTCGGCCCGCACCCTCTATGTTAGAGTGATAGCATGTGATTTCGAATAATAATCCTCTATTGAAAATGAAGAACAAGAAACAGAGAAATGTTCTATGCCCTACCTTTGCTCGTTGTTCATTGACGGAGTCACGGGGAAAAAGATGGTGTTTTCGTCATTCGTCGTGTCCGCCGAACACTTCCAATCCCAAGATCGTGCGTCAGATCATTGACGAAGATGAGGAGATAAGGTCGGTCGATGATATCCCACATCAGTAGAAGTTCATGGTTGAAGGTCAAATGAGATCATCCTTCATAGTCGAAGGTGTTCTTCATTGTGAGCGATCTTCATTCTTTGTGGGTGAGATATTTTCTCTCAAAATCTCTAATCCTCTTTTCCCAACCTTTTCCCAACCAAAAAGAATAGGAAGCAAAGGTATTAGATTATAAAATCTATCATAGACATTAGAATTCAAAAAGGGTCAATTAATTAGGTTGGCTCCACTTAATTAATGAAGAGGAAAAAGGAACAATTAAATTTTGATAGTTGGCATAATTTAACATGGAAGAGTATAAAGAGGATCCCACCACAGTATTAGGGTGGTGATATGATTATCCTAATTAATGGGGGTTTCAAGGTGTTAAAACCTGTGTGGTCCCCACTATAATAAACATTAAGAGGAGGTTAGGTTTGGGTGGGCCCCTCCACCATAACCTTTTATGGGAGGTTAAGGTGTGGTGGTCCCCACCTTCAACTTCCACATGGCGGCTCAATAATAAATTAAAGTGTAGATTATTTTATTTTATTATTTTCCAGGAAAACACAAAAACTAACTTTTATTCCCAACCCACTGCCATCGAGGTGAAGGTATCTTTAAGCGAATACTGGTGCTGCGAGTTCAATAGTGCCCTTGGTTCTAAATTCTGATCAACAGTTCAAAAGTTATAAAAACCCACTCGTACGTTTTCTAAACATAACCGAACAAAACATCAGAAATTGATTTCGTGCTCACTGGGCCTCGGAATCATGTGCTGTAAATTTTCACAGTCTCATAGATTTCCCATTTAATTAATAAAGAATTACAAAGAAATTCAGGGTCTTTACATTCTCCCCACCATAGAGATCTATGCCCCCATAAGCCATAACTCTCAACTAGGGGACCATTTGGGGGTACTGAGCACGCATCTGAGCCTCCCCCTCCCACATTCTCTCCTGGAGATTCTCATGCTGCCAGCGAACATGCATAAGAAGTATCGACCGTCCACGAAGCAACTACTCTTGTTGATCCTCAATCTCCACTAGAAACTCTGTAAAAGTATCCCTATTGTTGACGTCCAGCTCTCCATGGTCAATGACGTAAGATGGGTCAAGCAAGAATCTCCTCAGCTGGGATACATGGAAGACGTTGTGCACCGGGAGCAACTGAGGTGGAAGAGATAAGAAGTATGCCAACTCACCAACTCTATTAAGTACCAGAAAAGGTCTGATGAATCTCGGAGATAACTCGAAACCTTGGACAAATCTCTGTAAACCTCGTCAAGGTGAGACCCATAGAAAGACTTAGTCACCATCCTCAATCCCCAGAGGTCTCCGTCTCCTATCGGCATTAAAACTTATGCCTACTCTGTGTAGTCTTCATCCACTCTTGGATGACCTGCACCTTCTCCGTGGTAGCCCGTACCATCTCCAGACCCCTGAGTTCTAACTCCTTGGCATCATTTAAGTTCAAAATTCATCTACAAGGAAACCTGTACAATGCCTCAAAAGGTGCCATCACTATGGTGGAGTGATGGTTGTTGTCTTATGAAAACTCCACCAATGGTAATTGATACTCCCAACTGCGACTGAAGTCGAGGACACAAGCACAGAGCATGTCCTTGAGGGTCTAAATTATCCGCATAGTCTGGTAATCCGTCTGAGGATGGAAGGTGGTGCTCAGATGAAGCTGCATCCTGAAAGCCTCCTATAACCTCTTCCATAGCCATGAAGTAAACCATGCATCATGATCAGAGATAATAGAAGAAGGTACTCCATGTATCCACACAATGTCCTGCACATAGAGGTGTCCCAATCTCTCTATAGAACATTTCTCTATGATTGGTAGAAAGTGGGCCCACTTGGTGAGTCGGTCCACGGTAACACAAATCGAGACATGTCACCTGGATGTACGTGGAAGTTATGTCACTAAGTCCATGTATATCCCATCCCTCTTCCACTCTGGGACCTCTAAAGGATAAACTAAGCAAGTGGGTACATGCTGCTCTTCCTTGACTTGCTGACAAGTGAGGCACCAAGAGACAAACTCTGCAACTGCCTTCTTTAGACCCTGTCACCAGTACTGTCACCAGAGTTCTTGGTACATATTATCCACTCATGGATGTAACACTAGAGGGGATTTTGGGAACTCCATCAAAACATCCTCCTAAAGTGACACTTCCACCATGGTACGTCCTCTAAAGAGGATGACATGCTCCCCACCTTCAGAAAATCCATTAGGTGCCCTCCCTCTAGATAACTGAGCACATCATGTCTCGAAGTCAGCATCCCCATGTTGTGTCTCTCGGACATGCTGATGAAGTGGGAAGTGACTGTAAGAGACTAGATGAAGGTTTCTCCATCTTTATCAATAATGGATATCTATAAAGAAGCCAGATACTGTGTCCCCTTTCCAAGAAGTGGTATAACAGTTATCCTACTGAGTGCGTCTGAAACAACGTTCCCCTTCCCAGGAGTATAGACAATCTCTAAATCATTGTCTTGGAGGAACTCAAGACAACAACGCTATGTCAGGTTCAGGTCTTTTTGAGAGAAGATATACCTGGGACTCTTGTGATTAGAATACATTGTAAAATTATTTCTCATCAGATAGTGTCACCACATCTTCAAGGTGAAGACCACTTCTGCTAATTCCAGGTCATGAGTAGCATAGTTTTTCTCATGCTGTCTCACCTGCTGAGAACCATATGTGTTCACTTCTCGCTTGTGCATCTAGACACATCCATGTTTAGTCCCTGATGCGTCGCAGTAGACTATGTACCTTATTCACTCATCTGGAAGTCTCAAGATGGGGGCACTGGTCAGCCTCTGCCTCAGCTCCTAAAAGCTCCGTTGTCATCTCTCTGACCACACAATGGTTTACCCCTTCTTTGTCAAGGCTGATAGTGGTGCTGTAACTCTAGAGAAATCTGGCACAAAACTTCGATAATAACCAGCCAAACCTAGGAAACTCCATACCTATGTCACAATCCTAGGTGTCTCCCAAGCATGTACCGCCTCAATCTTCGCGGGATATACTGCAACTCTAGCATTTGAGATGATATGTCCCAAAAATTGAACCACTTATATCCAAAACTGGCACTTCGAGAGCTTACCATAAAGCTAGTGCTCTACGAGTGTGTCCAGTACTACCTGCAAATGGTAGACAAGCCCCTGCTCAGTAGTCGAGTAAATCAGAATGTCGGCGATGAAGACTACGACAAAGCGATCGAGGTATGGCTGGGAAATCCTGTTCATGAGTCTCATTAACACTGCTGGAGTGTTGGTTATGCCGAATTGAATAACTAGGAACTAGTAGTTGCAGTACCAACATTTGAAAGCCATCTTTTTCACATCCTCTTCTCGAACTCTGAGCTAGTGATAGCCAAATATAAGGTCTATCTTCAAGAACCATTGTGCTTCTTTCAGTTGAGAAAAGAGGTCGTCAATACTCTGATGTGGGTACTTGTTCTTCACGGTCACCGGGTTTAGGTGACGGTATTCGACACAAAGCCTCAAGATCCCATTCACCTTCTTGGTGAACTGAATTGGGGATGCCCAGGGAGAAACACTGGGCTAGATGAATCCCTTCCCCTTCAATTCCTCTAGCTTTACTCGCATCTTGAGAAGCTCCTCTGGAGCCATCCGATACGTTGGTGTAGATATCCGTGTCATCCCAAGGTACAAGTCAATGTAAAAGTCCTCCTCTCTGTGATGTTGTAGACTTGGGACATCACCAAGGAAAACATCCATGTACTAGTCCACCACTACAGGATATGTTGAAATCTCCACATCAACAGCTCCAAGGGTAAGGCAAGCCAACTAATGAGTGATCAACTATAATTTCCTCAGGGCAAGTCCATCATGGGCTGCAAAGGCTCCCTTATCGCCGGTGAAGGTGAACCTGGTCCCATCTGTGTGGACACACCGCACTTTGGGCCTAATACAATCGATCTAATCATGGACTATAGATTACTAGTCCATACCCAAGATGATGTTGTAAGGCCTCGACACTTCTACTAGAAGATCCCAGCCGAAGCTCTCACCTCCTAGAGTAAGCTCACAATATCGGCACCAGTGCATAATCGTCGAATCTGCTCTCGTTGGAGTCTCTAGCCGTAAGGGTCGATCCAACGGCTCCATCAGAATCTATGAGCTCTGAACGAGGGCAGTGGAAATGAAAGAGTGACTGGAACCTGTGTCTAAAAGAACTATAGATAAGGTGGATTATACATATCCCATTCCTTGAATCATCTTCGAAGCACCATGATCGTATGCCTCAGTTGCCTGGAGCTGAGCTCTCCCCTTTCCACCTACTCCCTATGGTCGGGGTGGACCTCCAGGTGGGGTGGTGGTAATACCTCATAACATCATCCAACACCAATTGCATGACCAAATCCTTTTCCACATCCACCTGTGCCCTGTAGATTGCCTCGATCGAACCTATGCCTTTATCTGGGAGGTCCCTCAACTGTTTTGTTGATCATCTGAACGGTGGGTCAGACGGTCCCGAGCCATGTGTCCCTGCCCGCCGCATGTGAAACACTGCATGTTCCTTGTATGACTAGCTCTGTCTCGTGTGCCTCACACAACCGAACCCATGTCCTGAGGTCGTCCACTTGATGGTCTGGTTCGCTTGTATCTCTATGACATCTCTCTGCTTGCACCTATAGAAGACTCCGTTACGTGATGCCCGGTGGTGTGTCTCACTGCTGGTGACTGCTCAGCAAGGAAAATATCCACTAAGAGGGCTTGATCCAACATGCTTGCCTACGTCAGGATGCTGAGGGAGATCATCGAAGCCCTGATCTCTCACCAGATCCCCTGCTCGACGGTCCGGACCCTAAAGAATGGGCCCTGCACCATATCTGTGGAGTAGCACGAGAGGTGGGTGAACCAAGATGATTAATGTGTCACTGTCATGCTACCCTGCTACAAATGATGTATCTCCTGTATTTGCACTGCACGTAGGGTGGCTGGGAAAAAGTATGATCGAAATAGGCTCTCGAAGTCTACCTAGAGTAGTGTCGCCTCTTCATGCACCTGGAGCATCGGGCTCCACCATATGCCTGTTCATTCCTGAAGGAGGCTCACGGAAAGGATTGCCTTAAGGTCAGATGGTGTCCCTACCAGTCTGATGACTCCCACCAGAGCCTCCAGCCAATCCTCACCTGCTTGCAAGTTCGTCTCACCCCTGAAACTAGGTGGCCTATAGCACTGGATCTCGTGAAACGCACTCAGGTGGCCTACACTCTCTATAGCTGGGGCTGGTGGCATTGATGGCCCAACGAGTAGTGGTACCGCTGGTGCCTCTACTGTGATAGTGTCCTACACTGAGGCCTTGTTTCTTGTTGGGCTACTATCTCGTACAAAGCCTGGAACCATGGCAGGCTGTCTGCATGGGGCCATCCTGAAATGAAACCGGTGCGCCATGGTCAAAAAATATACCTAGTGAGTTGACTCAATGAATTCATAAATAAGACTCTTGAAAACACACATTCCATCAGTTTTTTCATACACTGAGTTAGAAATTAAAAGTCATGGTCCTGGTGTATGGATAAGTCGGCCACCGCACCAACACTGGACTCTCTGAAAAAAAGTCACTCACTACACTTAACAATATTTCTTCACAAAGAAGATCATATTCCTAAGTTCTACAGTAGAACTGACTCCTCTAATACCAATTTGTCATGAAACGTCCCCCAGGGCCCATGCAATGACTACCCCAAGACCATCTTCCCTATGCCAGGGGCTGGTGACTAGAACCAATGGCATAATTCCCTAAAACTGGGAAGGCATTGACTTTATAACCTAAAAACACACACAAAGAGAACAAGCTGGAAACAAACACTATGTAAAAACTATATAACAAAATTGTGGTAAAAGTAAAATGCGCTGGAAATACAATCCCAACTATAATGTACGAGAAAATGAAAGTACAACATATGAAAGGAAAAACTGTTGTTCGGTCATCGTCCAAAGTTCCTACCTGAGGGATAGGTATAGATCGCCACCTCAATACTCCAGGTCTATCTATCTCCTTCCTGTACCTTCATTCTATATATTCCACCTCTAGGTATCGTCCAGTCCTAGTACTCTCAGCCTCAATCAGCAGTGTCTGTCATCTGCATCCTACACAATGAGGTGCGGCATAGCCTGTCCAGGAATGAGTATAGCGATACTCAGTAGGGACCCAGAGACCCTCAAGGTCTCTCAAAATCTCACAAGGATATACCACAAAGTATGAAATCAATAGATAACCCCAATTAGGTATATTCCTATACATATACCAAAGTTATCAAGTAATCCATCTCAATCATGAGGAAAACACAAAGTTACTATCTCAGCTCACACAGGTGTACAACTTATGTAGAGAGTTAGAGATGATTAGATGTAGCCACTAAATAATCTGTTCTGTCGAACCCACGTAGGATCCAGGAACAGTAGTCAGAGTTTTCGAACCCCATGTAGGTTCCAGGAACAGTAGATAGAGCTGTCGAACCCACACATGATCTAGGAACAACAGTCAGAGCTGTCGAACCCACACAGGATCCAGGAATGGTAGTCAGAGCTGTCGAACCCACACAGGATCAATGAAAAAGTAGTTATAGCTATCGAACCCATAGAGGATCAAGGAATAGTAGTCAGATGTATCGAACCCACACAGGATCCAGGAACAATAATCAGAAAGCAGCCAACCACAGGGTTCTGCAAAATTCATGATTGATTCCGGGAGGGTCCACTCCTCAAGAACAGTGTCTATAAATCAAATTCCATGAATTCCCAAGTTTTTGTATCAAAAAAATCCATCTTTCCAAAAGAAAACCAACACGAAATATGGTGTGTCAATTAGACGCCAGGTCTTAGAGTTATTGGAATTTCCATTCTGAGGGCTCGGTTGGTATTACGATGAATCCAACCTGGTTATACACCAACTATGTCTAAACCTCGAGTGGGGTATACCAAAAGAACCATCCCCCTCCAAGGTTTCCGTCTAGGCAGACGGTTCGTCAATTAGACACATGAAGCTCATGTTACAGGAAAAAGAGTGGAAACAGGTCAAACGGGTCTGGGTCTAGTCCTTCCCAGTCAGACCGACCTAGCCCGAACAGGGTCCGGATTGGCGTCCGACCTAGCCTGCGTTGGTTCCGACATGTGCCAGGTCCAGCATGCGGCTGGAGGCCCATCGGGGCCGTCCCTGGTCGCATCCAGGGGGGAGGCCGCGCCCCCTAGAATACCGAACGGCTTTACCATTCAGGGGGGTTCAAATCCAGTGCCACGTGGGGCTAGTCCATGACACGCGGGACCCACGCTGTGGGTCCCCCTACTCCTAGCTGGCCGAGCAGCTAGCCTACTCCCGCATGGTGCGGTTTCACCATGCCGCCCATCCAGCGACGTCGTGGCCTCGGTCGTAGCCTACTCCTCCTCCGCGCGATGCGTTCTACGCTGCACCTTCCTCAACAACCCGACTGCTCGAGCCGCCGATTATTCTCATGGTCGGCCTTGTGCCAGCCCCCGCTGCACCGCCGCGGCCCGTCGGCCATGGATTAATCATTCGGTGGTGTGGTTGTGCCACCGCCATCCACACGGCCGGCCAGAGTGTGGGCCACTCATCCCTTCATTCCAGTGGTGATGTTCGTCGGTTCTTCTCACCGGTGAACCTTCCGCGGGTCACCGAACGAGTTTCAGTGACCTGATCCTCATTCTACACATAGCCATGGACTACTCGGGACATTTTGTTAGATCCATAACAATTGGTGATGAAAATTTCTCATCCCGGTCTTATGTCGTGTTAATCATCAAATTCCGCAAAGTAAAGTGGAGGGGTCGGGCCATGTTTGTTCAATCCGCACCCTCCACATTAGAGTGATAGCATACGGCTTCGAATAATAATCCTCAACGAAAAACGATGAAATAGAAACAAAACAATGTTCTAACCCCAATCTTTTATTGTTTTTCATTGAAGGAGGTGTGGGAAGAAGACGGTGTCGTCGTCGTTTGTCGCATTAACCACACAATTCCAATCCTGAGCTCGTGCATTAGTTCATTGATGATGATTAGGAGGAAAGGTTGGTCTAAGACAGACCACGTTGGTAGGAGTCCATGGACGAAGGTCGAAGGAGATCATCCTTCGTAGTCGAAGGCATTCTTCGTTCGGAGAGTTCTTCGTTCTTTGTTGGCGAGCAATTTTCTCTCAAATGCTCTAATACCCCTTTGCAAATCTTTTTCCAAAAAAAAAGAATAGTAAGCCAAGTTAATAGATTATAAATATATCGTTGGCATATGAATTCAAAAAGGGTGAATTAATTAGGTTGGATCCACTTAATTAATGAAGAGGAAAAAGGCACAGTTATATTGTGAGAGTTGGTATAATCTAACATGGAGGAGTTTGAAGAGGATCCCCCCCACATTATTAGAGAGTTGAGAGGATTCTCCCAAATAATGGGGGTTTCAATGGGTTATAACCTGGGTGGTCCCCACCATAATAAACATAATGATGAGGTTAGGATTGTGTGGGACCCACCACCATAACCTCTCTTGGGATGTTAAGGTGTGGTGGTCCCCAGCTCGAACTTCCACATGGTGGCTCAAAAATAAAATAAAGTGTCGAATGTTTTATTTTATCATTTTACACAAAAACCCAAAAACTGACTTTTATTCCCGACCCACTGCCATCGAGGTGAATGTCTCTTTAAGTGAATACTGGCGCTGCGAGTTCAGCAGTGCCCTTGGTTCCCAATTCTGAGCACAGGTTCAAAATTTATAAAAACCTGCTCATATGTTTACTAAACATACCCGAACAAAACTCCATAAATTGATTATGGGCACACCGGTCCTCAAAACCATGCTGCATAAATTTTCGCGGACTCGTAAAATTCCCATTTAATTAAAAAAAGTTACATAGAAATTCTGGGTTATTAAATTTATATAACATAAAATCCATCCAATACATTATTCTTCATTTTTTAAGAACATGGGGTCATAGTGAAATCCCATTATTGAGTTCCTTTTAGTTTTTCTGGGAATTTAACTTCTCCTCAAACAAAAAAGGTATCCCACTCCCCTCACTTATTCAAACCTCTCATTCAATTTGGATATAAAACTTTATACCCAAATGACATCCCAAATTGACTCTTCTAATTGTATAATCTTTATTTTTTATTTAAATCCTTCTTAGGAAGGGTTTTATGGAAAATCTATTGGGGATACAAGAAGAAGATCTAGCATTCCTCAACAAGAATTTACAATGTATTTATTTATCCATGACTTTCAACTATTATTATAATATACATATATAATAACCTCATTATCTTACTTATATTTTGGTTTTGTTATGTTATGTTCATCTAAAAAAACACCTCCCCTTCAATCGAATGGGTTACAAAATCATTATTTGTCTATATGGTGTACTACCACCTCATAAACCAATGTCATTTTTTACATTAACACATATCAAGGATGGATATAATGATTTATATATTATTTTTGTATAATATTTTGGATATTATTATAATTTTTAAATTATTAAATCACATAGATATTCGTAATATCTATATTGTGGGAATATGATAATGTCGCACTTGTGTACGACAGAATACCGACCCACGAAGTGATGTGATTCATTAACGCATTAAATGGATTGTAATTTTGATGGTTTAAATTTTAATAAGTGATATATATGAAATAAAATTTTTTATATAATGATAAAATATCATTCACCTTTCTTTCTTTCAATATGATGAGAAAATGGAAAAAACATTCACACGTACGTATGACATGCCGTCTCCATTAATGGTGTATGTCATTTCCTATCAATAAATATTATGGATTAATATAAATAAATATATATAAATTTTATTAAATATATATTATTTTTTACATTCTATATATTAATAAACTTGGCTCAAGGTAGGTGGATCCAAAATTACTAATAATGTCATACATGAGAAACAAATCAGTTATTTCACTAAACGTTCCTTCAACGTAGAATTTTTAATAAATGAGTAATAAATGGAAATAAGAAATCAATATATGGTATGATATATATAAATATGGTTCATTAATATATTTATAATAAACATAATTTTAATATAAAGTATTTTTGAATGAGTTTGGTGGCAGACCAGACATAAGGTAAGGGATTTCTAATCTCTCTTTTTCTTCTGGAAGACATATCAGAAATCACCAGACATTTCTTTTGTGTTGTGTATATACTACCCCAATGAAGTATAATATCATAAATACCGTTATTTTCATGATATTTAATGTTTAATATTATGTTATTCTTTATTTGGGATTACAGTTCAAAATATTTCTAAAGCGGTAATGGATTAATTGTCTTAATTTTCTTCCATTGAGACTTATGTGATGTTATAAACTTGTATTCATTATTGAGGTGAACATATAGAACATTTTTAATTTAAATAATATATATTATATTAATATCACAATTCAAAACACAGATATTATGGAACCATAATATGTTTAAAATGAAAAAAAAATATTCCAAACCAAAATGAACACATAAAATAAATTAGTAACTACCGAAAATAATAATTTTAACAATGATTTTTAATAAAACGATGATAAAATAACAAAAGTATATTATATATGTTATGATGTAACTGATTATGGTTATGTAATATATTTAAAATTAACCTATATTTATCATATGGGAGGTTTTAACGTGTTGAAAATGATTGAGACATGACGTAAGGAAATTCTATCTCACACCATCTTCATTGAAACATATCATATGTTTTGATCCTATTTTGTTTTATAATATGTATATACGACCACTATGAAATGTTATATAACAGATTTATTTATTTTCATGATATTTTATTTTTCATTTAATTTAATTATTTCATGTTACTAACAATTTAAATGATACCAAAGTTGTAATGGTTTTATGTCACAACCTCATTTTATATCAGGATTGGTTATGTTTTTGATTTCAAGGATGAGATATTATGATATATATCCCATGAAACCCATGAATACTACTCTAATATAGTAATTAAATTACAATAAATATTTCTCTTTCATTTTCTTCTCCTTAAGATCTAAAGATACAAAAATATTTTTTTAAAGGGCAATATTCCTCTCTTTAGTAAAAAAATAACGCTTATTCCATGTCTATGATTTATGGAGATGTTTTAAAAGAAATTTTAGCTTTTCATAAACTATTTTTTTTTCAAAATGTATCTATGATGAAAATTTAAAAAAAATTTAGAATCATTCTTCTCAGAATTTTTTGAATGAGTTAGTTTAGCTATTTTCTGCAAAAATGTGAAATTACAAATTTTTTTAAATTGAATGGCATGAACTGAATTTTTCACCATCATGAACCCTACATTATTTGACACTTATATGAAATGTTTAATAGAATATTTTAAATGAAAATTATTTCATTAATAATTATTTTCTTGAAATTTTAATGAAGTTATTTGAAAATGAAAATGATGATTTCCTTAAGAATGTTTAATGGGGTTTTATGGGATTTCTACTCATAAAATAAAATTACCTTCGTTTTTTCTTATGTTTTACTACATATAAAAACCAATGGTACCATAACTTTATTTTATTCTTTATTTTATGTTTATTAATTTACTTAATAGATGATTAGGATGCCTATTTATTTTCCATGGGTTATGCTATAATGGATTGGAGAAATGTTTACAAAGCCTGATTTCATTAAATGAGTTATGATATGATTATTTGATGAATATTTTGTACTTTTTGGCACATAAATATATAGATTATTTGATATGTAGTACCCATATATCTCTATAATGCAGTAGGTAAATATTTATATATCATGACATGATTACATGAATCCAGTTTATGTTCTTGATCCTATATAGGAAACAAGATGATTTTCTTCATCCACAATGCGAAAAAAGTCAATTTTTTGATTCACTATAAGAAACATGTAATGATTCTTGATTTATTATATTATGTAAAATATGTAGTAATTTCAAATCCACTGTGATTTCATGGTATTTTTTGTTAACATTGACATACAAAATTGTTTATCTATATGTAATGGTTCCACACTTATATGAATTGAACAAATGGTTTAGGATTGTGTTAGGAAATTTTATCACTCGTATGATGCAAGTCGTTGAAATTATTTTGTTTTATATGATAAATCATGTTCATGATATTTGAAATACTGGGTATGAACCTTGTAAGTTATGTTAATGATCTATTTAACTTATTCTTTTCTTATGCCTTGCGTTTATCATTAATTGATATCAAATGTGTCTTCCTGTACTGAAAATGTGAGACCATCCGTTCATATGATTCATTTAACCTTGTTATAATGAAATATTTATCTTTGGTATATATATGAATTTTTCTAAATGGAGTGATACTTATGGGAGATGTTAAAGATCATTTATGAAATAATAATATTGTGTACCTAGTCGCTAATGAAAATAAAACATTCTGGTCCTCAAGCATGTATTTGTAAAATGTATTCAATATTGATTTAAAAAGAGTAAATATTAAATGAATGGAAGTCTAGGGTCACTATAGTTGTTATAAGAGAATGGTTCATTTAACCACTATAAATTTGGATAATAAAACATTAGTGATATCCCTAGGGATATGAATAATGGTATGAGTATGTATAAGATATAGTAAATGAATATTCCTTTAAATTGTGGTGGGGGATAGTGTGAGTAGTTAAGAAGAAATTAAATCACATCCTTTAAACATCTATTTGATGTGTCTCTATCATAGTTGTAATAAGGGATAATAACACTAAAAATTTTGAATTGGTATATGACTCGATCTTCTCATGGTTTATGAGAACAAGCCATTCTATAAACCTAGTTTTTTAACCCTATGGGATATTTTTTTTAGAATTTACAAACAATTTGAAAATCATAATGAATTATTTGAAAATATTATAATCTTGAATGACATAGGATGAGCCTTAGGTGTCGTACATTGAAAACAATAAGTTACAATTTAAACATTCTATAAATTATCTTTTTTTATTACGTGGATTATTATAATGATTATTATATCTTACATTTTTATTTTTGGTTTTAGTCAATGGTTGGAATTCTATGGAAATGTGATAATGATGAATGTGATGAAAAATGAAGTTATTTATTTCTCATGAAAACAAAATTTATGGAAAATTTAATGTAAAATCTCATTCATATGATGACACAACATTATAAAGAAATGTTTCACATGGATCTTATGCAAGAGAAAAGGAGGAATCAATATTTAAATAATTTCATCATTAGACAATATCAAAATTATTTTAGTGGTTATATTGTTCCCATATTTTTTTGTGGAATGGTCATTTCCACAGAAAATATATTTTACATAATCTAGTTTTTAGATCACGGAAATATCATTATGGATTATTATCACATGGAAGGTGAAGTAGATCAGTGGAAGAATCTTATCAAGAAAAAGAGGGAACATATTGAAATTAACTATATTTTGTGGGATGAGTAGAAAAACAAGTTTTTCAATAAATAAATTCCTTTTATTCTTCATTTAAATTTAAAAATTAATTCCATGAGATAATTTATAATGATAATGAATCTATTAGTAAATATAAGGGATAATTTACAATACAAGTGATGTATGCTTATGAAATTATCATCCAACCTGAAAATATGGCTAACCAATCCTTTGATGGTTTGAAACCAATTATCCCAATGCAGTTATCTATAAGATACATCAGCCATTATGAATAATTTTTATGCAAACATAATATAACAATGGAAATTTGATATTCCCACCATTTCTATGGGTTTTATTGAATGTTGAAGATTAAGTCTCATGAAAACAAAAATAAATCACGTGGTGGAAAGAAATTACCACAATCTACATGCCAGACCTATGGGAATAACAACAAGGGAAATAATTGAATGGAATTGGGAGGTGACTTAAGTATGTATGGATGGGTCAAAAGGCCTATGATTACCAAATGGATGTGATTGGGGTGGAAAACACAATTGATGAGAAGAAGAAAATCACTAATGCACAACCCATCCTCCAAAGGTTCAAATGAAATTAGTATTAGAATTATGATAGCTTATTATAAAATCTATTGTGTTATGATAATGGTTTAGATTAGAAACCTCTTAAGCTAAGAGATAAAGGGAAATCTCAAGTGATCACTAATTTTGATGAGGGGTAATATCATGATGTGGTGGATGTTACACCTACCATCCATTCTATGTTAGTAAATGTTTTATTTCACTCTAGATGTACCAAATTTCCTATATATGAATAAATTTATAAGGTTAAAAAAATTCCACCCCACTGATTAGATTTTTAACAAGAAATAAAACCACAAAATGGTAGACTGATCACTTATAAGGTTCTTGATCCTTATCTAGTTTTTATCTATTAATATCCTTCCATTAAATATCGTTATTATACCACTAGTTTAATTTGATGTTGTCTTATGCATGGATTGTATTTCTCTAAAAAATATAACAAAAACATCTATGGAAGGGAAGTCACATTTTATATTACTGTTCAAAGAACAATCATATATCCATGCGGAGATAAATATATACTCCTAAAGGGGATCAAATACATTGAATGGGTCATTATTTCTATTACAATGGGGTTTTTATATTATATAGTTGGGGAAAACCCCAACCTCAAGGATATTTATATTAGGAAATAGTTTATTGATTTCATTTGGGAAGAGTTTCTCAGTCTTCCACCAAATTGTGATATTTATTTTTCTATAGAAATCAATCATGGTGTTAAAAATATATCAAAGACTCCTTATAGAATGGAAATTGTTTTGTTACAATAATTGAAGAAGTAACTCCCTGATAATTTTGACAAGGAATACTTTTGTCCAAAAGTGTCACCACATTGTGCACCTATTCTTTTTTATAATAATAAATAGTAATTAATGAAAATCTACATTGATTATCAAGAACTAATTAATATCAAAACAAAGACCTAGTATCCCATAACCTATATTGATGTTTTTTATCAAATATATGGATCTCAATAGTTTTCAAATATTGAAATCCATTATGGGAATAATCAGTTGGGGTTTAAGAAGGGAAATATACCCAATATAGAATTACCTATAACGTATGTACACTATTAATATATAGTTATTCCACATGGTCTTACTAATTCCCCCACTGTCTTCATTCATATAATGTATAGTGTCTTTAGAAATTACTTTGATCAGTTTTTTGTAGACTTTATATATGATATTCTTATCTATTAAAATATAAACAAAGAGCTTGAAGAACACTTCAGAATTGTATTGAAGACCCTATATAATTCCCAGTTATTTATGGAACGCATATTCTAAAATAAATTCAATTTACTTGATAGCTTATGTTTCATGTAAACGAACAAATATATATATATATATATATATATATATATATATATATATATATATATTTAAATGAACATTGGAATAGTATTGTGACGATTAGGAATAGTAATGATGAAAGAAAAACAATAATGTCACCTTTGATAGTATAAATATTATTTATCTATACCATAAAAGAAAATGTGATATATATATATATATATATTATTTAATTAGTAAATAAATGTTATAAAAATTATAAATTAAGTGTTGGTTTTTTCATAAACATAATTTATTATTTATAATTTAATATTTTATATAATTATTAAAAAGTGAATTTAATTTCATAAAATATTTTCAAGAATTAATATTTTGATGTATTATGAATATAAGATAATTTTATGAGACCTAATTTAATTTTTCAAAATGTAAAAAAATAAATTATAATATTACAATCTATATTTTTAGAATAAATGCTAATTTTATTTAAAAATTTAATTTATCAAATTTATAAAATTATTTTTATAAAATAGAGTCCGTTTTTTAAATCATTATATTTAAATTATCTTAGAGGGATTTCTATTAATTTTGTTATATAATTCGATTTTATGAATTGTAAAAAAATACAATTTTCAAGTAACCGATGTATATTAAAATCAATAATTATTAATGTATTAGAGACATAATTAATTCTTGAACATAAATTTTGGATATTATAGATTTAATTTGAAAAATTGTTCATTGAAATATTATAAATTCATTTTTTAAACCACAAAAGTATTTTCAAAAACCTATAGCCAATATTGATATATTAAAATGTCTTTTTTTCTTCTTTTCCATTTCCCTTCTTAATAAATTAATGAATTCAAATTATAAAGGTGTTTAAAATAATTAAACCCATTATATTATATAAATATATGATTTATATTAAAAATCACTATTAAAAGTCCCACCATTGATATAAAATTTTATTTAATAATTTATTCTAAAACCCCCTTCTCGGCAAACATAAATAAACCCTCTCCATTCCCTTGAAAACTTCTCATTCCATCATTTAAAAAGACAAATCTCTACCCAAATACTCACTCTTAATCCTGTTAGATGACCATGGGACGTTCTAGAGCCATCCAACTCCAGTCAACATGGTAGTTTCGGTGACATGCAAGAGAAGCCACACTGTGGAAAGATTATTTTTCCATTAACTCCTCCCTTGTTACTTATTCCCCTTCTTCAATTTCCATTTCCTTTCAAAACCATATACTATATAATTAATGTTGAAATATTATATCATGATATTAATGATTTTAACATAATTAAATATTTATATATATGAAATATATAAATTTCTTACTTCCATTTCCCTCACTTACAACCATGTCACGTTAAATGTCAATTAATTACATATGAAGATATTGCCAAAAACAATTATTATAACCACCTTCATATATAGACTATATGAATTATTTATAATATATAAATATATAATGAAATTTATTCTATTCTTAAAGAAATATTTTTACTAATGAATAATTATCATTTAAAAAATTAGAAAAAACGAGGAAAATTTTGAAATATTTAAGATAAAATAGGATATAAAAAAAATCAATTTCGTCCGAAAAAATAATTAATATTATATAATAATTATAATTTAAAAATAGTTGTATAAATGACTATAATTAACTTCTGTGTCATGGTTTTAATAAATATATGCTTATTGTTTAGGAGGCGTAAAATGTGACGAAATTAACAGGGAATTTAGGTAAGGGACTTCATTTCAATTTTAATTTCCTCGGGACTCACATGGTAGTGTGCACCAAATAATTATTATATGGTTTATATACTACCCTTATTAGATCATTTTTCATTTGAAATTATATTCCTCCTAAATTTCAATATATTCTTATACCATGGATATACATTTTGTTTATTCCTTATAAATTTTTTTACTTACGGTGTTTACTTTGAATGTTGAAGTATTGATAAATATTTATTTCCTACTCAATATGGATATTTGGTTTAGTAATATTTCTATGAAACTAAATCTATTCCCAAATAATTAATTTTACTTGTAGTGATGGGTGGGCCCCATCTTTATATCACCTTGATACATCGATATGTCTCGTGGGATAAAATAGTCGTTGGAAAACCCTTCATGTTTGTTTCCAAAAATAATAAATGGGTATCTACCCACATACATAAAACATATAGTTAGTATTATTGTTCATGTTTCAAATACATGAAATCCAATAATTAATAATTTTCTTCATTTTCAATTTGTTATCTTTATTTAGAGTATTTTTACGTTAACAAAATATATGGATGCATTTAAATTCTATGATTATTGAGGGAATGTTTTTTTAATTATTCCCCACTCAATAGGGATTATGCCTAGTTTATTATTATTCTCTTCTTATTGATTCATGATTCTTCTATATGTAACCCTTACTGAGAATTTGAGTTCACTCTTTTGTTAATTTTCCTTCCCCAGGGTTTGAAGATGAAATATTTGAATAAGTGATATGAAATTCATTTATTTTTTAATTTCTTACATTCTATGGTTAAATTAACAATTTAATAAGGGAATTATGTATGTATCTAGTCTCTTTTTTATTAATAAACTGACTGATCCTTGGTGATGTTATCTCTTGTATCTATACCATTTTCATAAAATGACCACCATCTCTAGGTTACTCCAAACATGGTTTTTATAGATAGTATCATAGGATGTTTAATAGAAACCTAGGAAAATAGATTTGTAAACATAACCCTATGATAGAATTTTAGGATAAGTATAGAAGAACATCCTATAATTTTGGTAAGGTAGAGATTAAGTGGAATTTCTTTTCCATAGATCACTGTCTAGATATTTCCATTGAACGTGGTTTTGGAACAGATATACCTAGGGTTAACAACTCCATAAAGGTGTGTCATACATGAATGTGTGTAACTCGGTACATGAAAATGGGCCTTAGTACACACCCATCTTGACACTCCAGGGGGAGATGCATAAGAAAATTTACATTATCTTTACAAACCATTACAAAGGGTTTTAAAGTAAATATGACCCCAAAGAATCAATGTTTATTATTATGATATTAACAATGAATTAATTATCAATTTATGTTATCTATTTTTCTAGTTTCAAATTATGCACTCATAAGATAATTTAATTTATTCATTTTTTAAGAAATTGTGTCTAATGAATGGAAAAATTCAATACCGGTGGATAATTTTTGGGATATCCCTTCTGACCATGGAAGCACTGCTAGTGTTGGAGTTTAGAAAATATAATCCGTATTATCATAAAAT
The DNA here is from genome assembly GCA_963277665.1 of Viscum album. Taxonomy (NCBI): domain Eukaryota; kingdom Viridiplantae; phylum Streptophyta; class Magnoliopsida; order Santalales; family Viscaceae; genus Viscum; species Viscum album. The sequence goes on from OY728128.1 coordinate 124,774,749, forward strand.
ATATCGGTTATGATGAATAACCATACTACAACTATGTTGGATCATCACGTGTAGAAGAATCCCCCATCTTTCAGTGGGGCCACTAATTCAATGGTAGATGAGTAGAGGATCAGATCCCTTAAGAAGACATTTCAAGCATTGGGATGCAATGAAAATTAAACGTTATTAATGGAAGTATATTTTCTCAAGGGAGTTTATAATTAATATTGGTTGTTAATAATAAATATTTAGGAGTAAGATTAAATATAATAAGTGGAATGGAAAACTTTTCATGAGAAATTAATTTAAAAATATTTAACTTGTAAAAAATGAGATGAAATGAAGAGAAAATGCATTATCTTAATGAAAAGGGAAGAAGAGGGTGTTAATGAGTATGAGGAAACCATCATAATACATTCCACGTATAATATATATTAGATTCATGATTTGGAACAAAAGAGTGATCTTTTATTTGAAGGTATTATGCCATGTCTCTGAAGGGAACTGTTTTCACAAACATTTTCATTATATGAATAAATTGTATTAAGTTCCATGAAAATGGAGATAGAATTTGCTAAATAATATTTTTTTACCTAAAAATCAATATAATAATTGGTCTTCTAATAACCATGGAAATGGTTAAGTATCAAATAATAATAAGAGAATTATGTAATTTACATTATGTGAAAATTTTGAAAGAATCGTTAGACTGAACTCCTGAAATACATTGGATTTTATTATTAGTGTTGAAAAAAGTGCCATCAATATATTGAATGTATGGGAAATAAAAATATCAATTAAGTTAAATGATTAAATTTAAATGAATTTGGGCATTACTCTAACAAATTTCCCAAGGGTTAGGGGAATCTACCATAGAAAATTCCAAGGGTAGATGTCCAAGCTTAAGTGATCACCACAAATGATGTATAAGTACACAATGATGTGGTGGTAGGTAGATTTATGTTATCTTAAATTCTACATGATGTTTTTTTTCAGTATCATCATGATATTTATATATACATATTTTTTTAATAAAATTATACATTTCCCTTTTTCATTTAACAAGGGAGTTATTAGTCCAAAAATAACATGGCTGTCAAATTACAACATAAATGTGTCAGTCAGACCACTTTATGACATATAAATGTTTATTAGTTATTGACCTTATCCTTATGCCTATGTAGTATGTTGATATAATCATGAGAATGGACTAGATTTTGAAAATTTATTCGAGAATTTGTTTCAAGAAGAAGGAATTTGTGATTTGTGAGGAAGATGTAGAATCCATTATCTTTAGTGAAAAAACAAAAACTTCTGATTCTTTTCTAGAACCATCCATAATTTCTCTACTAAATGAAATTCTTGGGGAGGAAGAGTAAACAACATATATGGATGAGGAAATTCATCTTTAAATTGATGGTATACTAATTTTATAGGAATAAATTGATTTATTTCTTGAGGAATTACCTGACACCCCCAAGAGTGTGAAGTTTAGTATAATATTTATTAATCACTGATGCAAGGCCAATATCAAAGAGTAGTTGTAAAATAGAATTGTGGAATTAGTCGGTCTGAAGAAAAGACTAGATGATTTGAGTAATAAGGGATTTATTCACCCTAGTGTTTCTATATGGAGAGCTCTTTCCTATATTGTTAAGAAAATTATTAATCCTTGAGTCCAGTAACTGACTATAGAGAAATCAATTTCATTACAGTAAAGATGAAGTATCATATTCATCATATTGGTGATTTATTTGACCAACATCATAGAGATAAATATTTTTTGAAGATTTACCTTCATTCGGGATATCAAAAATTGTGTGTAAGTAAAGAATATTATAATGATAGCTTTCCAAACTAGGTATAGAAATTACTAGATTTGAGAAAATCCATTTTGACAGACTATTCCACCCACTATTTTCATGGATCTAAGGAAGGTAGTATTCATAGAATATCATGATAATTTTTGTGGTATTTATTAATGGTATCTTACTACACTCCGAAATCATGGAGGACCATGAGAAGCACTTGAGTATTTATCTTGATATTCATAAATGAAATACCATATATGGGAAGTTTATAAGAAGTGAATTATAGCTTCCAGTAGTTTATTTTCTGGGCTACATTTTCTATAAATATAGAATCAATGTTGATATTATGAAGACACATACAGCCTAATAATGTCCTCCAACAATGAACATAAATGAAGTATGTAGATTTATTGATTTTTCAGTTTTGTATTGGAATTTCATATGAAATTTTTCTTGATGAGATAATCTATTAACCATGATATAATATAATGTAGTTAAGTTAATATGGGAAAATTAATGTAAATAATGTTTTGTTGAATTGAAGAGAAGATTGGTTAACGGTGTAATTTTTAATTATCCATCAAGAAATGATTGGATTGTGTTATATAGTGATTAATCGAAGAATGGACTTGGTTGTGTCCTTATGAAAATTGGTACAGTTATTCCATATGCATTAAGGTAGTTGAAAAATCATGATAAAAATTATACAACTCATGAACTTGAGTTAGTAGCCATGATCTTTTATCTGAAGATATGGAGACACTATATCTATGTTGAAATATGTGAGATAAATATAGAACACAATAGTTTTAAATAAATATTTACATAGAATAATCTCAACATGATGTAGAATAAATGGCTCTAGTTACATAAATTATTATTTTTCTTTACACTACCACCCATGAAAAGAAAATAATGTTATAGATGAATTGATTAGGAATGATCATGGACTCATAACACAAATAAAGATTGATAAGGATCCTATATTAAGAGATTTAGCAAATATAGCTATGAAAATTGTTGAGGAAGAGGAAAAATCACCCCATTTTCAAATGATTTCTAAACAATATTTACTAGAGATGATATAAAGCTCTAAATTTGATAATTATAATTTTTAAAAGATATATAATGGAGTTTATGATGGAAGATTGAAAGACTTCTTATATGAGGATGGAATTCTGCAATATTGAATGAATATAAGTGTTCCATAAATAACTAAGATAAAAAGGGAACTATTATATGACTCTCATAGATCAATCGTCCATATAAAAAATGTTAATAACTAAGTGTATAGATATCATAAGGAATGTGTTTTGGGATCAAATGAAGTGAGACATTGGGGACTATGAATCAAGGAGTATAGAATATCAAAAAGTGAAGGCTGAGTGATAGAATCATATAAGGTTAATGAAAACAATAACTATTCCTATATGGAAGTTTGATGACATTGCTATGATCTTGTTCAGATGACTACCAAGGTCACCTTGAAGGAACAACGCAATATGGGTTATTGTTGATAGACGTAAAAAATATTCACATTTCCTAATTATAAGGGAATATTTACCTAATTATCAACTAGAAAAATCAGTATTCATGAATTTTTAGGACTTTATGGTCCATGACTATCAATTGTGTCTGATCGATATCTCCATTTTAAATAAAATTTCATGAATAGCCTCCATATGGATATGGATACAGAGCTTCATTTGAGTACTTCATAACACACATGAACTGATGGACCGCATGAATGGAATATTCAAACATTGTAATACATTTTGAGATCATCATCACATGAATTTATTGTTCTTTTGATAAGTATTTAACTTTGGAATAATTTTTCGACAACAATTTTTTCCGTTTTTGTATTCAAATAGGGTCATATGTAGAATTATATGGGAGGATATGTTATACTCCAACTTGTTGGGATAAAGTTTTTTGGGGGAAACTTATTGGTATAAATGTTATTTATGAGATAATGACAAGGGTTACAACTATTTAGGACCTCATCAAAGTATCACAAAGTAGGAAAAAAAGTTATGTGGATAACCAGAGAATGTTTTTTGGAATTTCAAGTGTGATATCACATCTTTCTAATAGTATCTCCCAATATAGGCCTCTTAAGGTTCGCTAAGAAAGGGAAACTCTACCCTAAGTACATTAGAACATTTAAAATGGTGGAATTAATTAGATCTATATATTACTCTTTAACAATGATACTATGTCTATACAAAGTTCATGATATGTTCTATGTGTCATTGTTAAAGAATTACTTGTTAGACCCAACAAATGTACTCACTGGTGATGAAATTGAAATGGAATCTTATTTGTCTTATTGTAAACATCCTATTGACATTTTTGACACAATAGACCAATGTTGAAAAATTAGACAACATTTCTGGAAAATTTTATTTTTAAAAAACCATAAAATTGAATAAGTGATGTGGGAACTAGGTGATGTTATATAGAAGAACCACCCTCATCTACGTAGATAGAAATATTCATGAAAATTTTGAGGATGAAATTTCTGAAGGGGGGAAGAATATAAGAAACCAAGATTTATGTTATGTATCTTTCTAAATAAATTCAATTTTCTCAATAGCTTATGTTTCTTGAAAACAAACAATAATATACTATTAAATAATAAATTATTTAAATGACTATTGAAATAATAATTAGACCGTTAAGAATAGTAATGTGTCCAATAGAAGAGTAATCTCACAAATGATAGTATAAATAAAATTTTGGTATTCCATAAAATAAATATTACATATTTATATCCTAGAATATGTCACAAAAAATAAATATGATAAATTAAGTGTTTCTCTTTATGTAAACATACATGGTTATTTACAATTTTATAATTAATATAATTTCTTAAAAGAAAATTTATTTTCATAAATAATAATTATAAATTAGTATTTTGATGTATTATGATATAAAATAATTTTTATGAGACCTTAATTAGTTTTTCAAATGTCTCACAAAATCAGTTTTAATATTAAAATAGGCATTTTTAAATAAATGATGATTTTAATTAAAAATTAAATTGATTATATTTAGAAAAAACTCATAAAATGGATTCCATTTTTAAAATAAAAAATTTGAAAATATCTATGGTTTATTTTTTTGTAATTTTCTGAAATAATTAATTTTTTTGATGAATTGTAAAAATATAGCTTCCACGTAACCGGTGTAACTTAAATTACATTATTAATGATATATTAGAGAAAAAATTAATTCTAAAAAATCATATTAAGCTATTATATATCTAATTTGAATAATTATTCATCAAATTATAATACATTTAATTTTCAAACATAAAAAGTACTTTCCAGAAACCTAATGTCAGAAGAGAAACATAAAAATATCATTTTTTCTTTCTATCAACCTTAATTTTTAATAAATTAATTATTTTGATTTATAAAGGTGTTTTAAAGTCTTAAAAATTATATTATATTAATATATGATTTTTATGTAAAAAAATTACTATTATAAATCTTATCACTGATATAATATTTTATTCTACCCCCCCCCATATTGTATAAATAACCCCCCTCGCTTCCCTTGGTAAACCATTCATTCCACCCGTTCCAAAGCCAAATATATTCACATATCCTCCCTTTTAAGCCTCTTATAAAACCTTTGGATGTTATGTAACCATCAAAATCCAATCAACCTAGGGATTTTAGTGTCGTGCAAGTGAATCCACAGTGAGGATAGAGTATGTTTCCATTAACACCTCCCTCTTTTCATCTTCTCCATCTTCTCTTCCCATTTACCTTCAAACCCATATACTCAAAAATAAATTATGGAGTTTTTTAAAATAAAATCAATAATTTCATCCTACTTAAATTATTAAATTTGTGAAATATAAAAAATTTTAAATCATTTTTCTGCTCTTATAGTGACATCCCATTAAAGGACGATTAACTACATACAGAGACATTTTAAAAAACAAATCAAATAACCATTCTAATTAATGAACTATATGAATAATTTATAATATAAAAATATGTAATTAAATGTACTCTATTCTTCTATAATTAATTATACTTATGAATAATTTACCATTAACAAAATAGAAAAATCAAGTTAAAATAGAATTTTTTTATGAAAACCTGATATCAAAACGCTTCAATATCTTCAATAATAAAATTAATAAGAATAATAAAATAATTATCATTGATAAATAGTTTTATAAATGAATATAATTCAATTATATATTATTATTTTAATAAATATAAATTTTTTAATCAGGAGTTATAAAAAGTGACATAATTAATCGGAATTAAGGTAAGGGGGTTCGTATCAATATCAATTTCATTGAGACTCACATGGTACTATGAAACTAATAATTATTAGGTGTGTTTTCAAATACCCCATTAATATCAATTTTCATTTGAAATTACATTCCTCCTAAATATACATATTTTTTTATTTCATAAACATAATTATTGTCTAAACTGTATACAATTTTTATATATAGTGTTCACTTTGAATTTTGAAATAATGATAAATCTGTATTTTATACTCAATATGGATATTTTTTTAAGGAATGTTTTTATTGAAATAAATATATTTATCAATAACTAATTTTAATTTTATGTGTGGGTGGGTCCCAACATTATAGCCCCTCAATCATCGACTAGTCTCATGAGAAAAAACTATTGGCAACAAAACCTTTATATTGATATCCAAATATAATTTGATTGGTATCTACCCACAGATATAAACCCTCATGATAGTTTTATTATTTATGTTCTAGGTACATGACGTCTAATAGTTAATCATTTTCATCTTTTATTATTCATCCATCAAAATCTAGATTATTTTAACTATGAAAAAGAATATTGATACACTAATATTGTCAGTTTTTTTATGGCATGTGTTTTCACCTTATTCGCCATACAATATTGATTATTCCTAATTAATTATGATTCTCTTATTATTGATTCATGTTTTTTCAATTTGTTATACTTACTGAATATTTGAGCTCACTCTTTAGTTTATTTTCCATCCCCAAGTTATGAAGTTGAAATCATTAAATATGTGAAAAGGAACCACATTATTATTCCTTTGTTACGTTCTACGTCTAAATTACAAATGTATGAAGGGAACGATGTATGTATCCAGATTCTTCAAGACTATTAAACTCATTGATCCTTAGCGATGTGAAATATTTTATCTATTAAATTGTAATAAGGTGACGACCATCTCTGGGATAATAGGGATAGGGTTGTTACGCATAATGAAAAGAGAAACTTTGAGAAAAGTTTGCAAAGTGTAAACTTGGGTTACATAAGGAATCATTTTTAGATCATATAATCTAAATATAAGATATATTCGTGGATCCATTACATATAGAGAAAATTGAGAGTTCTCCTAGACCATCCATGGAAAATAATATATATTTTTTCTTGGTTTTTTGGATATTATATAAATTTCTTGAAGAGATTCTCACGAATATCCATTCTACAAACAAAGTTAGCCTAGAAGGGTTATATGCTCCATTTATAAGATAAATGTGAAAAAATTCATGGAATTGATGTGAAGGTTTCTCAACTAGAATTTAATCTAAATACCCATTATTAAATATGGGATTCTAATTATAGTTAGTAATCATATAAGTTATTGGGATGTGTTCTCATGAAAAATGTTATGTTGATAGCTTTTTCCCCACAACAATTGAAGGTCCTTGTGAATAATTTCTCAATTCATGATTAGAATTTACCATTGATGATTTTTAATTTAAAGATATGAATGAATTATAATTATATAGATATATTTTTCATATAACTTAATAATAAATGTTTTATTTATTTTTTCACGCAAAACTAGTAGAATAGTTTCAATAGAAGATGGTTGGAGATGATTAAATATTAGGAATTATCAGTGCATTACTGACTAGGGATATTGAACAGAGTGGGTGATGCACTGAGTCAAAAGGAGTAGGATATGTTATCTATTATGGGGATCAAAAACAAGGAAATATTTATGGATTTCCAATGAATGTACATGGTAATCATGATTGAATGAGGAAAACAATATCTTGATAAAATAATTTTTCTACCTTCAATCTCAGTGATGATTAAAGATGTGTATAAGGAAGATTTTGAGGTACAGAAGATGGCATGAAATTTTCCTATGTTTAACCATGATTATGATGGAATGATAAGATTTAGGAACTATATATATCTCCCATCCATACCCCATTTAAATGAAGAGATGTTATAGTAATCTCATAGTTCTTCACTCTATATTCATCCTTGATGTACGATGATGTTTATTGATTAGAAATAGGATTTGCAGTAGGATATAATGAAGGAATATAATTCATAGTTTTTATTATGGATCATGGTATGTAAATATGTAGAGGTCATGTGAAAAAAAATCTATAGAGATATTACAGAAATTACCCATAACAAAATTGAAATTTAAAAACATCACAATGGGTATTTTCGTTAGACTCTGGAAAACATATAAAGGTCACATTTATAAATGGGTAGTATTAGATCACATTAATATGTCAAAAAAATTAATTACTATTCGATAATATTTCACTCTTGATCATATTTCCATGATATGCATCAAAGAATGATTAAGGTTTTATGGTGTACAATATTCCATTATATCTTATCAGATACACGTTTCACCTTTATGTCCTAGACAATTCTTCAGTGAGATCATGAAATTAAGAAGAGTTATAGTATGACTCATCATCCTTATAGAGGTGATCCATTTTATATAACTATTCAAAACCTAGAATATTTACTAATATCTTTTTAAATATATTTTAAATTTGGATGGGATCAACACCTTCCCCTAGTCATGTTTTCTTACAAAAAAATATTTCACTCAATATTTCAAATGGATCCCTATAAATCCCTCTATGTAAATATGTTTAGAAAGACACTATTAAATGATGAACTTGTAGAAAGAAATTTATTGCTTTTAGAGTAGTATCATGAAATGGTTGAGAATATTAGTGTCATTCAGTAATATATAAGGGTGCCAAAATGTATATAGAAATGTTATAATGGCAATCGTCAATGTAATGTGGTGTTTGAAGTTGTTGATGATGTATATATATGAATTTATCCATATAATAAATTTATTAGATTTTGGAAAAAATAAATATGGAGAGAAAGGTATATTTTCCCCTATAGCATATTTCTTGGTGCTTCTTTTTATCCTCTCTTAAGCCCATAATGTCTTCCTTGTATCTCTCATGAAGAAGTACACAACCAATCCTTCACATGTATTGAACATATAAGTCATTCAATATTATCATATTAATTATTATGAAGGGAAAAATATTGATATTCTATATTATATAAATAAAATTATATGAAATAACAACAGCCACATGGTTAATGTTTTGTGGTGATACCACTAGCTTAAAGAAGCTTCGTCAGAACCTGAGGATATATTGAGGCAGTATTAACCTCAGTTATTTAAATAAAAATGATATAATTATTTAGGTAAAAAACCATTTTAGGGGGTGGGTTTATATCGTATCACAATGATATTTTAGGATATTTTTATCAAATAAATTTATTTTCATCAATATCTTGTGTTACACAGAATATCAAGTTTTAACAAACCAAAATATAGTATTAATATTATTATTTAAGAATGAACATTAAGCATACTTGTTAAAAATAGATAAATGAATATTAAAAACCAAAATTTTAAAACTATTTATAATGTTTTGATATAATTTAAAAATATTGATAGAAATTACTTAATATTTAGAAAAGTCATTATATTCCCCAAAAATAAATTTTTGTACACACAATTCTTTATTTTAGTGAACAGAACTAATTTTTGAAGAATTGGGAAATTTATGTGGTATAATGAACATATGTTTGGAATTAGCATGTTAGGTTTGTCTTAGGTTTAATAATAGATATTTTTTGTAGAATAATTTCTTAATGAATAGTGAAAATTAGTATTTTTTATTGAAAACTTCCCTTTCATGTAAAAATTTTACCTAGTTCAGTTTCGTTTTGAAATTTTAAAAATTAAAATTAGTAACATTTATTTATATTTAATCAACATTTTTTAATTATAATAAATTTAATAATTAATTTTGATATTAATATTTTGTACATATGTACATTTTCTCATGAAAAACCTGATTTTTCATCGTGGCAAGGGGTTTTACTCAAAATTAATTTCTTCCCCTTATATGAATATGATTTTATAATTTTTTTCCCATTTTTATAATCTAAATAATTTTTATTTTATTATTATATAAATTATTTTTTGGTCAAAAATAATAGTAAGAATAGTAAAAAAATCATTAATGTGGTTAAGGTTAAAACGTGGCTTTATGCGTTATATGTGTATGTATAGAAATTAATATTTAACACATATACATTCAATATTTGATAAATATGATTAAATATTAAAAATATTTGTGTCCAAATTACATAATAATTATCATTTTCTTATTCATAAAGGTTCAATTACATAGGTAAATAAAAAGAGGCCAGTTAGCACGGTGACTGTAAAAATAGTTAAAATGAGTAATCGTAGAGGCCATGGGAATTCCATAATTAAAAAAATATATCTTGGCCTTAATTATCAACAATATTATACATAAAAAACATTATGTATCAATTTTTTAGGAACATGTATTGATAATGACTTCCCATTATTGAATATTTTTTTGGTATTTTAAAAAATATCACTCCGTTTCAATTGTAAAAATGAGTATCCTCCCCTCATTTATTCACACATAATAGTCTCTTTGAATGAAAAAAATACCTAAAAACATATCGGTACAACATCATTATCCACCGGAAAGAGCTTATGGTCTTCCAAAATTCTATCCCTACTATCTTTAATTGGGGATACAATATAGGATATCCCATGTCATGGTATTTGTCTTCACTAAGCCCTTTACTTTATTAGATCTTATATTTACAAATAATTTCTTATTTTAACAATCTAAGTATAATAAAAATAATATAATAAATATAATTATATGTTTTTATGATTCGGAAATAAAATATATGCATCTCAAAATCGTTCAAATGAGGAACGAAACTGTCGATTGTGTGTACGGTGGACTACCACATTGTGAATTGATGTAATTTTTTTCCATCACTACCTCCCATAGGTAGATATAGTGATGGATTTAAATTATATATATATATATATATATTATTTATGAAATAATAATACTTTAGGAAAATAACATCATATATACCTACTTACCGTAAAATCCTTGGGAAATGATAACATTGATCTTGCTTACTTGTGGACTATCACCTCCATGAAGAAATGTGATACATTTATCATTTTGTTTTCAAAAACATGGTAATAATGATAAATTGAATTAATATATATGGTAGTCATGATATAAATATTATCCTATAAGGTGATCTATTATTAATAATTATTTTCACTATACATTATGAATATAAAAGAATCATTCAAGTGTACATATGGACTACCATATCGATTAATAGTGTAATTTATTTTCTATATCATACAATTTTAGATTAAAATAAATAAATTTATAATGAATATATATGATATTTATTTCGAGGCTACCAATCTATATATTATATAACCATGATAAATGAATAATTTCCTCAAATACCAAACTAAACAATATATGGAAAATGAAGGAGTTATTACCCAAAAAGTGATTTTAATAAGAAAATGATAATAAAATGGAAATAAAAATTAATAAGAAAATAATATATGGAATGATATATATGATTATAGTTATTTAACATATTTATAATAAGTATTAATTTAAAATAATGGAGGTTTCAATGTGTGGAAGATTATTGAGACATGTAGTAAGGGATTTCAGTCTCAAATCATCATTATTGGGACATATGTTGTGTTATGAACATATATTATTTTATGAGGTTTATATAATTCCCCTATTAAATTTAATTTAATAAAATTATTTATTATCAGGATATTTTATGTTTCACTTAATGTATTTCTTTCATGGGGCTTACCATGCAAATAAAACCAAAAATGCAATTGTTTTGTGTTATAATATAATTTTGTATGAGGACTGTTTATTATAATATTTTCGATAATGAAATATTAAAATCGATGTCTCAAGAAATTGATTTATTTACTCTCCTATAATTATTTCATGATTTTTCCCATTTTCCTCTATTAACTAAAGATACCAAAATAATTATTCTTTAAATTAAACATTATTTCACAATTCTATCAAATATCCTTTGTCTTTTAAGACTATGTTTTTCAAAAATGTTTCTATAGAACTTTTACATCACTCTGATGATCTTATTAAGGGAATTATTATCCATGACTTAATTTTAAAAAAAAATTCAAAATAATTTTACCATTATTTTATGAGCGAGGTCGTTTTTAATTTTTACCAAAAATGTTAAAGGAATATCGTTTTTAATGTGTATGAAAAGAACATAATTTTCCACCATCCTGAAAAATAAATTATTTAAAACATATCTTAAAATATTTCAAGGTAATATCAAATGAAAATATATTATATAATATTTTGGTAATTTTTATATTTTAATCAATTGATTTCAAAATGCAAAATATATTTTCCACAAATATATTTTAAATATTGTTTTATATAATTTATATTAATCAACAACAACAACCATTGGTGTTACCAATGATTTACTAGGGATATAGTCAAATGGTTGCATTTATATACATTATCTAAATTATTTATATTTATGATTATTATGTTGAGATTATTATTAAAGAAATTTAATTTTCTATGGGTTTTTCTATAATGGATTGAGGAAATGATTATCATACCGGATTTATTTTCATGGGATATGATAAAATGATGTGTTGAAGTTTTACGAAGTTTAGGGAACAAAAACGTATAGATTATGTTATAGGTGGGTCCTATATATCCCCCAATTCGTTGTGTAAATATTTATATCTCAATGGATAATTTTTAGAGTCAAGATAATGTGATTGATCAACAAATGAAAATATTCAAATGTTCTTGATCCACTATGGGAAACTTGTTAATGTGACCGACCACATTAAAAATAGTTGATTATGATTAATTAGTTATGTTATGGAAAACATGTGTCAATGCCCAAAACACTATAATTTTATGGTTTAAAAAGATAACCATTACATATGAAATGTCTTCTATAATTATGACGGTTCTATATTTTTATGACATGAAGTTATGGTTCATGGGGTATTTATGATGATTTATCACTATTATGATGCCTGTATTTTAAGTGATGGTGTTCTATTCCATGACACATGGTTATGATCATTGGTAGATTAGCTATAAACCTTTTATTTTATGTTCATGATTTCTTACCCTTACCCTTATCTTATGTCATCTTATGATCATCTACTGATATATCCTATGTGTACCCTTACTAAGCTTCTAAGGTCACACTTTCTTTTATTTCCTTTCCCTAAATTATGATGAAACATATATGAAGGGGTTTTCTATAAATTGTACTAAATAAAAGTGTAGTTATGTAATATGATGAATATATTTCATGAAATAAGAATACAATTTACCAAGTCTCTGAAGACACTAAAAGTTTATCGTCCCCAGGGGTATATTGGTGAAATGTATTGAATATTCATCTAAAAAGATGTAATATTTATGTTTGCAAATATTGGTATACTATATATTCTTACCTTAAAATTTTAGTTACACCCATATCATTAGTATATTCTGATGTTAGTATTTTGATAGATCAACTATGATATATTTCATACCTTTAATTAGTAAATGAAAACATTACCCATGTTATGTGTGAAATATCTTACTTACGAATGATGTTTTCCATTTTTCATAATTATATTATAAGTATTGTTATTTGAATATATTGAATTACTATGAATTATATAAAGTACATTATTAATATTCTTGAAAGATAAATTAATAATTTTATTTATATCTTAAGTAATACTAGTATATCACCATCTGTTCTATATAAATAAAAGAATGAACATCATAACCAACTTCATATTCATAAATTATAATTAAAACACATTTTGAATAAACATTTAACATTATATATAATTATGATTTTTTTAAATTGAATAATCTAATTAATATGGACTTGGTATTAATATAGGGGGATTGACATAGACTATACAAATCATTCTTGGAATAATAAAAACACTAATATCTTTTTATAAAAATAAACATTAACTAACTACTATATGCAAGATAAATGATTATAAATATATTGTGTAAAATATAATCATTTCAAATGATATGATAAAATAAGTTATTAAGAGTGTTACATTAATCCTATAATAGTTTAGAGTGATTCTGGCCAATTAGGACTAATATGTATGTGTTTTTTCAACTCAAACTTTTTTTTCTTCTCTCATACCTATTATCCCTTGATGGTGTTCTTCAATGATACTAATATACTTATATTTATTTAACTCATATCTTTTATTCCATTTTTCTCTATGGAATTTACACTTTCTACTTAAAATCATCATCATTAATGTTTTTCACAACTTAAAAAAAATTATTATTTTTATAATAATTACCACCGACTCTAATAATATTATTATCTTTAATATATATAAATATATAGAAATATTATTTATTTTTTAAATTTTATTTATTTTTCACTTTCAAAACCAAAAATATATCATCTCATTTTATATGAATTTTCATCTTTACCCCTTTTCATATATGAAAATTTATAATCTCTTTTACAATTTGGGTATCAATAATTTTACACTAAAATATAAAAATGGGGGTTTTCATTATGGAAGTTCATATTCTACAATGAAATATGCATTGGTTGTAATAATTATTAATTTTTCAAGTGATTACACTATTCTGATTTTCTAAAATAATGTTTTAAGAATTATACATATAGACATCTTGGAAATAACAATTAACATAGACAATAACTTAATATTTATAGATAATCCAAAAAATATATTATAAAATATTTTATTATGCTTTGGGTTCAATTTTACTCGTTATTTTTAAAAATAATTATCTTGGGAGTTATTTTACATGATAAACACTCCATATAACATGGTTAGAAAATCCGTTATAGTGATTGAATTTTTGGTATAATAAAATATAACACTTTAGGTTATTTTATGTAACAACATTTTAAAATGTCGTGAAACCATTTTTTTCAATGATTGTTCATGATAGGATATTTTATTGATTTTATTTGTGAACCATGTGTTTGGATTATCAATATTTGATGGATCAGGACCGGTATATCTATGTAATTATTTGATTATGTTTTTATATCATATGGGATAATGAATTGTGCGTTGATGTGATGATGGTTATCAATGTTCACTATATTTGTGTGTAAATGTGATTATGGTTAGATATGTTCACATGAATTGTCTAATTATGTGATTTTTGTGAATTATGTTCAAATTCACATCAATGGAATTGATTTTGGGTTGCTTTGTTTTTAATTTTATGATTTACTATTCTTAAATATAGTCCATATTTTTGTGTTATTTTCTTATGTTGGGCTCTATGACATATTGATTTGTTTCCCAAACATAGAATATAAGATTACCCCTTTAATATATTTTCCAAACCCCCAGTTATGTAGATTAGTATAACGTGTGAAATTTGTACATGGATACCCATTATGGAGTGATTATGTAGAATTTTTTATAATTTTTTGAAATATGGGTTTTTTTATGAAGAAACTTCCAAATGATGCCAGAAGAAATATTTTTAGGTTTTTACAGTTATTTATCATTAATAATTTATAATTATAAAAATATTTTAAAGTATTATAAAATTAATATCATGTCATATCACTTTTATTCTAATATATTTTGTAATGAATTATTTTATCAACATGTTGAAAAGTGGAGGTTTGGGGCATCTCATAAGATATGATGTTCAATGATTTTTCATCATAGTCCTCGTATGGTCAAATATTTGATATGATATGAGATGTATTTTTTAATTTTGAAGAGTTTTATATATCTGATTTTATAGTATATCATGGACTATAGAGATTTATATATTTTTATTCCATGAAGTTGGTTGGCCATGGTAAAGGTTAGGGTTGCATAATGAGTTATGGGATTGGTTCCTTGATCTAGACCCATGAAATTTTGCTGATGTAGGATTGGTTTATTTGTGATTAATTTTTCATAACATCATCTTATTTTATGTTTTAAATTATAGGTTTTTAATCATTTCAACTTTACATTGGCCATATATATACATAGACTTACTCCTTGAGATGATAGGTGTTGTAGTGATCCATACTTAGGGTTTTATTATCACTAGATATAAATACCCTCCTTCTATGTATAAAATATACATTTATGATATTTTTGGAAAATTAATGTGTCGCATATACCTTGTAGTTAGCATATGTACCAATGTTGGATCTTTGTTCATGGTATAATAGAGTTTCATAGTACTGGTTTTCGAAATAAATTTTTTTAGACTTTACCAGATGTATTTTTTTCAAGGAATGTGAGGAATAATGTTCTATCCTAATTACTTATATATAATTAATATTATTTTTAGTATATTATTTTGAGATTATTAATATTATTATTTATGTCGCCTAAAATTATTGTTATTTAAATAAATTCCATGATTTTGATTATTTTCATAAACTATTAGTAGGTAATTATATCCCTATAGACTATCCATAGATCCCCAACACTATCCTCAACCCGTAAGGGATTGGGGAGAAAAATTGGGGTCATGTAAGATATAACCTAAATGGAGTATTCACACTATAATATCATGATAAAATGTATTACTATATTGATAACACCACATTCTGAACAAAATTATCTAGAACATTTCACTTTTTAATACTCTGTATTGGAAGAATTTATTATATTGCACTTATTGATAAAAAATTACTTTTTTATATAGAATCATCCATGATGATAAATAATGAGATAAGAACACATCATTCAAATACATATGTGTGTTAACATATATATAGTTATAAAATAATGAGTATTAAATTCTATGGATATGAAAATATAACTTTAAGAGGGAATTTATAACATTAGATAACTCATTATTTGGAACCATTATTTTTTATTCATCATAGTCATAAATATTAATATCAATTACTATATTTATCCTCTCATTTTTTATAAAATTCTTTTAAATATAACATTTATAGGACTATTACCTTTTATGAAAATATCATTTCCAATTCTTATAAAAACTTATTAATATTTCATATTTTCTTTAAAAAAATTATATAAACTTTCTATTACATGTATTATTTTATATGGATTTAAATTCCCAATTTTGGTTTGTTTCCTTATTTAGGCTTTTGTTAAATATTATAATACATTTGGATGAAATTTTCCCATGTTTCTTCTTGAATTTCTCCCACTTAATCTTTTGAATCGCTTTATATTATTTTAGTCATTTTATTATGTACTATTGGAAAATATAAAACTATTATGAATATATTTATTAAATCATGTACATTTTCCTCTATATATAACCTTTTCAAAATTATTGATCATTTGACAAAATATATTTTATTTATATACCCCTAACTTACCTTTAATCATGATTTAGACATGTTAGTATTGTCAATTGATGTGTGAAAATCATATCCCAAAAATTTAAGTATAATATATTTTTATGACATAATATTATTTGATTATGGGAATATAAAAAATATCCCTACAAATTATAGGGTAAAAATCTTATATGAGGATATACTTTCTTTGGGGAATGTGAAGAGTGTCTAACCTACGTATTTTGTGTTTTTCTGGGATGAGACATCTTGTCTGCCTAATAATTTTCATAATTATGCATATTAAACATTCCCAATCTCATTATACTGATTTCCATTCTCTAATATTAAAAATCTATCCAAAAATAAATTCCAAAACATTATTGGAATAGATTCACTACTAACATGAAGTGAATTATCAATCATCATGGAGTATCAAAAAGTGGAAAGGCATCCAGAAATGATTTTTGCGAATTATTTATCCCACAAAATAAGATTATAGATTCAAATAACACTACAAAAACCTTATTAGAAAATTTTGATAATAAAAACAAATTAGGGTACCAGTAGATGATAGAAAAAATAAATACGAACAATACTACCAAATCCCATATCACGGTGGACAATGGACACCCACCATGATTGATGTCACTTACACTCTGCCAACATAAAACAATAACTAGGAATAATATGACAAGAATATGATCACCAACTATAAGAACATAAATGTTCCAAACACCATACGATATAATAAGGATGTAAGGTACATAGTGCAATTTAATTTTACTTATGAATCAATAGAATTACTAAATATGGAAAAACATATTCTAAACAAAAGTAAAATACGACAGAAAATTATTTACATTTCAGAACAAGAAATTAAATCTGGCATAACCAGATTAATTAAATGGTTTCAAAATTTCATCTTTAAACATTTAAAAATTATTTATGAAATAAAATGTGGAAATAAGTTATTTAATCATTGAAAAACTAAACACATTAATGAAAATATTTGAAAACCGTTTTATAATACAGTTTCATATGAATAATGAAAATAATATAACATTACCTATATATCAAAAATCTAAATAAGAGTTAATCAAATAGATTATATGTTTATCATCTCCATAATTGGATCAATAAAAAATGTTAATAAAGAAATAATGAAAACTCTATTTCCATTTTCTGATAATGAACTTTGTCATGTATTGAACATGAAGTATAAAATTTCATGGGTACTAACTAGATATGATAGTGAGTTCTCTATAAACAATCTAATCAACAAACTATGTAATGATATTGGGATTACATTAATTCTCATAAATCTTAGGCAATCCAAGTTCACACACACTGGCTGCCCTGGTCACCCATCCATATCCAAAACCTTTTATGTTCTATATGGATATACTTGGTTGGGAGCAAGTATTATAGTAAATCATATATTTAAATCATCTCATCCAACTATCCATTTCCCCAAAAATTTTCAAAATAGTTAAGAGAGAGGATCATTTAATGAATATTACTAAGTAAATCCCCTTAGAACCAATAAGGTCTCATGACTGAAAATTTTAAAAAAAATTATGTTCACATATCACCCTAACCCTTGAACTCCCTTAATGTGAGTAATACCCTTTCTAAAAACCATCAAGGGGATGAATAAAAAACATTAATGTAATAATAAAGGATTATCATAGGATAGGAACATCGTAATGTTCTAACTGGACCATCATATATCATCACTTTGGGATCAATCCATTATTTACAAATCATCATTCAAAATCATAATCATACAATATTCTTTTCACAAGCCATTTTAAAAATTCTATAAGATGCATTAAACAAATCATCTCATTAAAAATATCCCAATGGAATTAAAATACATTTTACAATATAATTGGAATTAATTCATATCAAAATATTGTCCAAGAACCTTTTTGAAATGAATAAATCATTCTTTAAAAATCACACATGTATAGACATTTTAAAAATAATTACAATTATAAAAAATGTTTTTATAGTCATTTAAAAAATTAGATTATTCAAAATAATGTGGAAAAAATTTCAACTATCAACTATTTCATTTTAATTAACACTGTCACAACCCGACCCTACCCGAGCTCAAGCCGCAACTACCCCAAGCCCGCCTCCATAGGCCAGGGACTAGTGACATGTGCTGAAGGATAAACAACATGGGGAGGACTTTGCCTATGTACATTTACACACACACACATGAATCCCACTCAATAAATAAGTACAATGTATGAGGAAAAGTAAACTAACAACTGCTATAAACTAACCACAAAGGTGCATCGACCTATAAATAGTACAATGTGAGTGATGAAGTTAAACTGAAAAGAAAAGGGAAAAACACGGGCCCAAATAGAAAAGTGCCACAACCCAAAAGTTGGTAAAAATAGTAAAATAGTTGGGAGAGTCCCACACCTGGAACCCGACTACGACCACCATACGTGGTCCAAGCTCCCGAACTCCTATGCTCCTCTACAGAAATGAGAAACATGTTCGTCGTCTACACGGGCACACCAAGTGCTGGAAAATCCCAAGTAGGGGTGAGTATAAAAATACTAAGTAGGATACCCTGAAGGCTCGAGGGAGAAATAAATGAGGTAACAAAGAGTGAGTTGTAGATCGAGCAGGGAATAGTAAAGGATTAAAACAGAGAGTGCAGTAAAGAGTACATCTCAACCCAACAAGAGGAAGGAAGTAGATTCGTCCTATCACAAGGAGCTACGAATGGTGAGAAGATGAACTTCCTGTTGAGCCTTCGCTACCTATAGCAGGAGAGTAGGCTCATCCAACCACTAGATTCTAGAAATATAAAGCATGTGTCATACCTCACGCATCATCGCCTCTCCGGGAATGAGAGTAACTAAACCCCAAGAGTGGGTACAGGAACAAGATATATACATATCCATATTCTCAAAAAAGAAACCCGAACAACATAGCAAGGGGATCTCCGTCCTGAAGCTTAGCCCAAGAAAGTGAGTAGCCAACAGTTTCGGAAGTAACCCCCATAAATGCGCAGCATCCTGCAGGTCTTCCCCGAACTGCAAGCCAAGGGGCTCAAATCACCGCACCGTGACACTATCCGCTTTGGGTGGCACTAACTCGCCCACACGATTTAATGTAGCGTCACAAGGACGCATCTAGGTGGGGAAAGAACCCCTAATACTTGAGAGTTCTAGGGAAATTCAAACCACACCTCTTCACTGTCACACAGTCGAGAGGTCTTCTCTAAGTCAAATCTGTCACATAACTGACCCGTACAACCAAGGGCCCCACTCCGGTAGTCACGGAGAAAAGCCACAGACTAGCCTAGTAGAAAGGACTGAGTCTAAAATCATTCGTCGAGTAACCCACTGCACAGCCCCGATGGATGGTAAAACCGAAGAAGTTGTCAGGTGACACACTGCCAAGTCTCTCCTGTAGGTTAAACCCTAAGAGGTCGTTCGGTAACACACTGCCCAGTCTTTGTTGGAGGGTAAACCCTTAGAGGTCATCAGGAAACCCATTGCCCAGTCTCTGGGGGAGGGTAAACCCTAAGAGGACGTCGGGTAACCCACTTCCCAGTGTCTATTGGAGGGTAAACCCTAAGAGGTCATCGGGTAACCCACTGCCCAGTCTCTGCTAGAGGGTAAACCCTAAGAGGTCATCCGGTAACCCATTGCCCAGTCTCTACAGGAGGGTAAACCCTAAGAGGTCTTCGGGTAACCCACTGCTCAGTCTCTGCTGGAGGGTAAACCCTAAGAAGTCAATGAGTAACCCACTGCCCAGCCCTGTTGGAGGGTAAACTCAAAGAAGTCGATGATCAACCCACTGCCCAGCCCTGCTGGAGTGTAAACCCAGAACTGCAATGTCCATCCCTACTGGAAGGTATAACTCTGTCCAACAGAACATGGAGTGGGTATCGCGCAACCACCCAACCCCAAAATAAATCACCTAGTAGAGGTTCAACGCTCTTGTAGTTTCGGTCATGCAGATACTTGGAGCTCTACTTAGGGAAACACGTCACCGTAGATCATGGAAGGAAAATATGATCTCGATACTCGGCTATGGAATTTGTGCCCAGGCTCACTCAGTCTCCATACCCTATTGTAAACATCCTCTTAGGTAGAGGATCAGTGCCTGCATAATGTATTGGTCATACTGAATCCTCAAAAACTCTACCAAGGAACATGAAGGGTTGTGATAGTGAAATCCCACACCGCTAAAGGAAAAAAGGGGAACCCAGAAAACTCCCATGATCACACCGTTGAGAACAGAACTAGGGGAAACCACTCAACCCTACTTGTATAAACCATCATGAATAGTGTGACCCTCTACGTCGCAAGAGATCAAAGGTACGTAAAGCAGAACACATCACACACAAGGGGCCTACACGACAGGTGGCCCTATCTCATCTCCAATCTAAGTACACAAAAATTATCAGGTACAAACGACAACATGTACCTCTGAGCATCCTCATATACTACCAGAGTATACCACATCTCTATCCCAAAGGCTATCATGCACACGACACCCAACGTCATCATGAAGGGATAAAACATGATTTTTCCAAACGACTACCTCCACGGCCCTAGAACGACCAACCGTATCTCTTCAAACATCAACTTCACTCACACGGGAGTGAATGCGACCACATGCCAAGTGTTCGCTTCCAAACACAGAAAGAAGAACCGCAACCGGAGCACGTTTCAAGCTTCCAAATTTAATGAGATCTCGAAAGAGTCTCCACACTTCCAAATGGATCATGCTGTTGTAATCCTCACAGAATAACACGCGAGATAGACTATTTAATCGCCTCCAATAGACATCCGACGTAAAAGTTTTTCAACACTACTTTACGCATGAATGATGTCCCGTGGTCCAGAGCCTCATTCTCGATAATAGTCGGGCACATTGAACCATTGTGATACCCTCAGAAAAAAACGTCAAATTGACTGCTCACTGGAATGGAACGGATATCCAGAGAAAAAGATGTGTTTCGTGATTCCGCACACGATTGGTGCTATGTGGGACCGGTATCCCAGTCCCAAATCACTACGAGCGGATCACGTCGTTGTGATCCTCTCGAAAAATTACACATGATTGACTAATCAATTGTCCGAAATGGACACCCGGTGAAGAAGATGGAAATCACAAACAACTGCAAAAACGACCCTCATGGTGCCCGCAACATCATGCAGAATTAATGTGGGTAGATTGCACAATTTCAATGCCCTCGGAAAAACACTCAGAATCGACTGCTCGCACACCCCGAATGGACGTCCGATGAGAAAGTTGTGAAACACTGCTCACAGCTTAAAAGACGGGTCATGGGGCCCACGCCTCAACTCCGGTTTCAATGCCCGAAACCATACTGGAAATATTCATCTCGACGCCAGGGTCTCAACAACCTATATGGTGCTCAAAACGGACTCCATATGGGTCCACGCCACCCGAAACAAGAACCTCTGGAAAAGTGCTAAACCACTCAACGTACGTATCGCACCACCCAACCCCTCATCTCGGGAATTAAAAATCCCTGAGACCATCTAAAAATGTTCGTCTCGATACATGGAACATGTTGTCGTAGGTGGAATGTGAATTCGGAACCTGGTCTAATTTTTAGGAGCGTTTTAATATTTAATGGAAGTAAATAGGTGGGTCATGCCAGTTTAGTCGGCCAACCATGCCTGAACCGGCGCGCGGTTCGCATGGGCCGGCTGCCTCGCCCGGACCGGCAGGATCCGATCCGGTTCTTCCTCCACAGGACCCGCAATACGCGAGTCTTTGTCTGCTAGCCGGGGTCCGAAGACCCCGGTCTCTGGCGCATGCCGGCCGACAATGGTCAGTCCAGTCGCATCGTCGCGCCCCGCTGGCACCTCCGCCTCGCCCAACCGAAGCTCGGCTGCCATGTCGTTTCCCGCTCATGGTGATGCCCTCGACCACAGCCACCCTGTCCGCTTGAACACGTCTTCCTGTGTAGAATTCGCTACCGGCCCACTCCGAGCCACCCTGTTCTGCCTCCGCTCGACGGCCCTGAACTGACGGAGTCCCACCGGATCGGCCAGATCTGCCAGTAAACCTCAAAACAACATTGGACTTTCGTCGGACAGCTACGGACGCCTCGTACTTCAGAATTCAAATATGAAAGATGCATCGGAAGGCTCAGAACACATACTACGCAATTATGGGCTTCTCTCGACAAACAGACAGAAATTCTATGCTACAAATTGAGCTAAATGTATGCGGGAAATTAAGATGGAAACGAAAAGATCCAACCTTGTTGGGTGTTTCCCGGAGCTTCGTCGTCGATCTGCCGAAGCTGTGAACCACCTTGGGGAGGATAGGATGGAGGAGTTCTTGTTCTAGGAGCTCCCTTTATTGAGTTTCCTTTTGTCAGAGGATGATAAATGGGAAGGGAAGAAGAGGGGTGGGTTTTAGGTTTAAATAAATAAAACATAATTAAAAGTTTAATTAATTTAAACCCCCAAATTGACCTGCATCCGAAACTCTCAAAAGGATCGAGGTTAAGACTCCCCTAGGGTAAACACCACCTCCCGACCACATAAGCAGTCTCAGAATTTTAATCCTATCCCCCGTTTGAATGTTATAAAACTTAATGTCCAGGGCCGCTAAACTACAAAAATGCCCCAGGTGGAATTTTTCACTGGAGGCTCGTGCCCACGAAAATTACACTCATCCTAGGGTAAAAGGCATTCTCTGGACTCAATGGTGCCCTCATTTTTTACATAGGATAAAACATTTAGGATTTATTCTATTTATTTGGAATGCCTAGTGTGAACGCACTGAAAACTTAATTCCGGCCACACTGGGGATCAGAATCGCACGCCGTCTGAAGGTGCTGCTCTGGAATAACTTCAAGAATATTCCAAACACTTTTATAGTAAAAAATAGGTTCTCAAATCAATCCCTATGTCAGGATTTTCTTCCTCGAAAAGAAAAACTATTGAAACAACTCAGGGTACTAAGCCCACACCCGACACTACCATACCCGTAAGAACTGTTGCATAGTTCTTCATCACCACGCACGGACCAAAGGATTTGGTCCGTTTGCGTGGGGTATGCTCTCCCCGATTACGTGCATAGGTGCACACACACTTCTTCATAGGTGAGTAATTTTGGAGATTTTATGCACTGAAACCAGCCTTTGGGTTTAGGGAAAGGCAGTGGTGAACTCTCCATCCCTTCAAACGGTCTCAAATGGCTCGAAGGACCTCGGGGGTAGCTCACCTCCCCGGTCGCACTTCTATGTTGGACACTGCGAATGGAATCACAGTTTGGACCTGGGACAAAGCCTGGTGACTCCCTCCTTCAGAAAATCCATATGGTGAAACAACCAAGGATATCTGGTCACACCGGATTTCAATGTCGATGTCTCGCAACCAAGACTCACTTACACGCTTGGAAAGTGATGGAGTCGACCCCATCTACTAACAGAGAATGTTCTACTCCTCCTACTCTACCAATACAGGGCTACACCTGAAGCCCTACATCACCCTGGTAACAACTCAAGCAAGGAGTAGGGAGAAAAAGAAATTCACACACAGAGTCTAACAATTCTTCTGCAAAAAGTAGAGGAGCCGTAAAGCGTACCTCTTGTCACTTCATGATCTGGAGGATTGTAATTGTCCAAATCTCGCAGCTGTCCCCGGTCCCAACTGGTAGCTCCTGGTGCCTGACGTGGACTGCCTGGTGGTGACGGTAATACCTCGTAATGTCATCCTCCACATCCATCTCCCCCCCCCCGCTCCTCATATAGCACCAACTCTCTGGCTACTAATCTGATCATGGCATTGCCTCTGTCGTGGTGGTGCGCCTGCTACCTGCCTGAAGTTCTCAGCCTACCTGGTCAGGAAGTCCCATGCCAAGTGATAGATCCCATCACAAGAATAGCACTGACACTCTCCAGGCTGCCCTGGTGCCCTCCGACACCACTATGGTTTATGACCCTTCCCCTGGGTCTGCTCACGGAAGGGTCTCCTCAAAAGATCCGCTATGATTTTCCACCACATTGGTGCACAACCATGTCTACGAAACAGGCGGGTGGAAGGCTGCCCAAATCAATGTTCTGTCTGCTAATGACTTCTTGCTACAGCAGACATCTCGGCTCCATCGTGCATACTACCACCATCAACTGTAGAACATGACATGAAGCTCTTTTTCATAAGTGCCTTCTCTAGCACCTCGACATAAGTGGGAATGCCCAAGGGTACTATGATAGCACGAATCACTCTGTGGAGACCCTTCTCGAACATCAACGCTCAGATGTTTCTATCATGGACCAAGTCCAGGTAAAAAAACTTGTACAGTCGGTGAAACTAGTCATGTACTCAGTAACCATCATCCCTCTCTACTGAAACTGTAGGAGCTCTTGGATCTGAACAGAGTGTAAGCAGGAGGGGTAAAAGTCCTCAAGAAACAACAGTTGAATGTCGCCCCACAAAAGTGACGACTCATCAAGTAACTGATCCACTAGACCCCACCAACACCCACCTGCTTCGAGGAAAAGGCTGGCTTCCAAATCCACCCTCTGATCTATCGACGTCTACACAAGCCTGAACAGGCTAACCACTGTCTCGAGCCAAACCTCTGCTGCCTGAGGGTCTAGCTCACCACTATACCTCAGCGGTCTCTATCGCTGGAACTCATGGTGCGCACTCAACCTATGCTCAAGCTCCTTCTTCTTTTCTGGAGCTGTCTGCTACTCACCAGGTGGGGGTGCTGCTACCAGACCACCTAGAGAAAGGGACTCGCATAATGGGTCCTGGATGGAGCACTCATCTCTCACAGGGTCTTCATCATGAACCAAATCAGGTATCATGGCTGACTATCTTCGTGAAAACATCCTGAATGTTATCAAGGTGTACTGTGGTCAGATGATCATATGTGTATATAACAGTAACAAAAATGGGGTGCTGACTCAAGAAGGACAGTCAAGACTCAATCCTATGTGATACACAAACTAATTTCCCTGCAATGAGTTTCTCAGCATGCCAAGTCGGCAAGAGGGTTATCAGGGTCCTCGTGAATGGATATGTTGGCCGTCGCACCGTCACTAGACTCCCTGGCCTGAGATCCGCTCTTGAGACACGTTGACAATATTTCCGTAGATCCCAACCAATTCCTTTTTACGGACGTCTGAAAAATTTCCCCAAGGAAAGAACCACCTCT
Organism: Viscum album; assembly: GCA_963277665.1. NCBI lineage: Eukaryota > Viridiplantae > Streptophyta > Magnoliopsida > Santalales > Viscaceae > Viscum > Viscum album. The sequence continues at coordinate 124,801,216 of OY728128.1, forward strand.
GATACCACATTGTCACGACCCGACCCTACTTGGGCTCGAGCCGCAACTAACCCAAGCCTGCCTCCATAGGCTAGGGGTTGGAGACAAGCACTGAAGGCTAAAAATATCAGGGATGCCTTTTCCTAATTACTTGTACACACACAAATCCCACTCAATTCATAATTTCAGAGTGCGAGGAAAAGTAAAGTACAAACTTCTATAAACTAACCACTAAGGTGCATCGACCTCTAAACAGAAAAAAGTGAGTACGGAAGGTAAACTGAAAAGAAAAGGGAAAAACATGTGCCCAGACAGAAAAGTGCCATAACCCGGACACAAGTAAGAAAAAGTAAAACCGCTGGGAGAGTACCACACCTGGAACCCGACTACGACCACCGCACGCGGTCCAAGATCCAGAACTCCTATGCTACTCTATAGTCATGTGAAACCTATCCATCGTCTTCAAGGGAACACCATGTGCGGGAAAATCCCAAGAATTGGTAGGTATAAAAATACTTAGTAGGATAACCCCAAGGCTCGAGGGAGAAAAAAAGGAGGTACTGAAGAGTGAGCAGTAGACTGAACAGGGAATAGTAAAGGAGTGCAACAGAGAGTGTAGTAAAGAGTACAAAACAACCAAAAATGATGAAGGAAGTAGACTCGTACTATCACATGGATCTAGGAATCATGAGATGATGGACTTCCCGTCAATCCATCACTACTTATAGCAGGAGAGTAGACTAGTCCAACCACGAGAAGCAAGACACGGAAAGCACGTGGCATACCCCTCGCGCCTTCACCTCTCCATGAAGGAGAGTAACCAAATCCAAGGAGTGGGTAATAGAACAAGGTATATACATATCCATATTCTCAAACAAGAAACCCAAACAAGATCTCTAGGAGTTCTCCATCATGTTGCTCAGCCCAAGAAAGTGAGTAGCCAATAGGCCCAGAAGTAACCACCATCGATTCCCAGCATCCTACATGTCTGCCCCGAACTGAAATCCAAGGGGATCAAATCACTGTACCCTGACACTATCTTCTTTAGGAGGCACTGACTACATCTCACAGTTTTAGTTCGCATCACAAGGACACATCTATGTGGGGAAAGCGCCTCTCGTACTTGGGAGTTCTGGGGAACGTCAAACCACACCTTTTCACTGTCACACATACGAGAGGTCTTCTAAAAGTCAAAGCTATCACATCACTGACCCTTACAACCAACGGTCCTTCTCCAATAATCACGTAAAAAAGCCAAATACTAGCCTAGTAGAAAGTACTAAGTCTGAAAGAAGTCGTCGAGTAACCCATTGGCCAGCCCCGCTTGAGGGTAAACCCTAAGAGTTCATCGGGTATCCCAATGCCCTGTCTCTACTAGAGGGTAAACCCTAAGAGGTCATCAGGTAACACACTGCCCAGTCTCTACTAGAGGGTAAACCCTAAGAGGTCTTCTGGTAACCCACTGCCCAATCTCTACTGGAGGGTAAACCCAAAGAGGTCTTCTGGTAATCCACTGCCCAGTCTCTGCTGGAGGGTAAACCCTAAGAGGTCGTTGGGTAACTAACTCCCCAGTCTCTGCTGGAGGGTAAAACATAAGAGGTTGTTGGGTAACCCACTGCCTATTCTTTACTGGAGGGTAAACCCTAAGAGGTCATCGGGTAACACACTACCCAGTCTCTGCTAGGGGTAAACCCTAAGAATTCAATGAGCAACCCACTGCCCAGCCCTGCTGTAGGGTAAACCTGAAGAGGTCGATGAGCAGCCCACCGCCCAGCCCCACTGGAGGGTAAACCCAGAACTGCTCTGGCCATCCCTGCTAGATGGTACAACACTAGCCAACAGAACACGGAGTGGGTATCACACAACCACCCAATTACAGAACAAATCACCTAGTAGAGGTTCATCCCTCGTTTATGGTGGGTCACGCCGATACCTGGAGCTCTGTTTAAAGAAACAAGTCACATTAGACTACGGAAGGAGGATATGATATCGATACTCAGCTTGGGAATCTGTGTCGAGGCTCACTGGGGCTCTGTACCCTACTGAAAACATCCTCCTAGGTAGAGGATCGGTGCCTGTGTAACGTATTGGTCACACCGAATCCTCGAAAAATATACGAGGGAACACGAAGGGACGTGATACTGAAATCCCACACGGCTAATAGAAAAAGGGGAACCTAGAAAACTCCACCGATCACACTGTCGAGAACAAAACCAGGGGAAACCACTCAACCCTGCTGGTCTAAACCATCGTGAATAGAGGGACCCTCTACGTCCCGAGAGATCAAAGGTACGTAGAGTAGAACACGACACACACAATGGGCCCACATGACATGTGGCCCCAACTCATCTCCCAACCAAGTACACAAACATTATCGGTTAGAAACCACAACCTATACCTCCAAGAATCCTCATATACTCAGAGTGTATACCACATCTCTAGCACAATGGCTATCGTGCACATGACACCCAACGTCAGCGCAAATGGAAAACCGTCATTTTTCAAACCTGCTTCCTCCATAGCCCTAGAATGTCCAACCATATCTCTTAAAAAGTTATGTTCACTCACACGGGAGTGAACGTGATCACACGCCAAGGGTTCGCTTCCAAACACATCTAGAAGAACCTCCACCAGAGCACCTTTCATGCTTCCACATTTAATGAGATCTTGAAAGAGTCTCCACACATCCAAACGGATAATGCTGTTGTAATCCTCGCAGAAAAACATGTGAGATTGACTATTTACTCGCCTCCAATAGGCATCCTACGTAAATGTCATTCAATACATCTTTACACCCGAACGGCGTCCTGTGGTTCCGAGCCTCAGTCCCGAAAACAGTCGGGCTCATCGCACGATTGCGATCACCTTATAAAAACACGTCAAATTGAATAATCACTTGCATGGAATGGATATCCAATTAAAAATATGTGTTTCGTCATTACACACATGAGTGGTGCTATGTGGGACCGACATCCCAGTCCAAAAGAGCTACAAGCAGATCACGCCGTTTTGATCCTCTCGAAAGTACACAAGATTGAATAAACACTCGTCCGAAATGGAAACCCGGTGAAGAAGATGGAAACCACCTCTAACTCCCAAAACGATCCTCATGGGACACGCACCATCATGCATAATTTAATAGGGAGGATTGCGCCATTGCAATTCTCTCAGAAAAACACTTAGAATCGACTCCTCCAATGCCCTGAACGGATGTCCGATTAGGAAGTTGTGAAAAGCTGCTCGCAGCATAAAATACGGGCCATGGGGACCATGCCTCAACTCATGTTTCAATTCCCGAAACCATATTAGAAATCTTCATCTTGACACAAGGGTCGCAACACCGCTGACGGCGTTGAAAACGGACTTTGGATGTGTCCACACCGCCCAAAAAAACCTTGGGAAAAGCTCTAAACCACTTAACGTACGTGTTGCGCCACACAGCCACTCGTCTCCAGTATTAAAAAAGCCTGAGACCATATCAAAATGTTCGTCTCGATTCAAGGAACACGTCGCCATAGACAGCACACAAATCCGATACCTGGTCTAATTTTAAGAGCGTTTTAATATTTAATGGACGAAAATAGGTGGGTCGAGCCGGTTCGGTCGGCCCACCATGCCTGAAACCGGCCCGTGGTTCGTGCGGACCGACTACCTAGACCGGATAGGCTGGAGATGGTCCGGTACTACCTCCCCAGGACCCACAATACACGGGTCCTTGTCTACCATCCGGGGTCTAAAGAACTTGGTATCCTGCACGTGTCGGCCGGCATAGGCCAGTCCGGCCACGTCGTCGCGCCCTGCTGGAACCTCCGCCTCGCCCATCCAAAGCCCGACCACTCCGCCGCTGCTCGCTCGCGCTGACTCCCTCGACCCCGACCACCCAGGTCGCTCGCCTGCACCATCCTTCTCTGAAGCCACCACCAGCCCGCTCCGAGCCGCCCTGCTGCACCTCCTCTCGACCGCCCTGAACCACCGAAGACCCGCTGGACCGACCAGATCTGCCGGAAAACCTCAAAACAACATCGACCTTTTGTCGGACAGCTGCTGACGCCTCAGAATTCGGAATTAAAATCTGAAAGATTAGTTGGAAGGTTAAAAAAACATACTACACAATTATGGGCTTCGGTCGACAAACAGACAGCAATTCAATGCTACAAATTGAGCTCAAAGTATACGAGAAATTAATATGGAAACGAAAATATCCTACCTTGTTCGGTGTATCCCGAAGCTTTGTCGTCGATCGGCTGAAGCCGCACACCACCTTGGGGAGGAGAGGATGGATGAGGGATTGTTGGAGGACCTCCCTTTATTGAGTTTACTTCCGCGAGAGGATGATAAATCGAAAGGGAAGAAAAGGGGTGGGTTTTAGTATTAAATAAAGAAAACATAATTAAAAGTTTAATTAATTTAAACCCCGAAATTGACATGCATCTGAAACGCTTGACAGAGTCAAGGTTAAGACTCACATAAGGTAAACACCACCTCCCAATCACAATTGTGGTCTCCAAATTTTAATCTGAGCCTCCACTCGAATTTTATAAAACTTAATGTCCAAGGCCGCCAAATTATGAAAACGCCCCAGGTGGCATTTTTCACAGGAGGCCCGCGCCCACAAAAATTACACCCCTCCTAGTGTAAACGGCACACTCCGGACTCAACTGTGCCCTAGGTTTTACCATCTGAGCTACCGTTTAGGAGTTATTCCATTTATTTGGAATCCTCAATGTGAACGCACTGAAAATTTAATTACGGCAACACATGGGTTCGGAATCGCACGCTGTCTGAAGGTGCTACTCAGGAATAACTTCAAGAATATTCCAAAGTTTTTTTATAGAGAAAACCTGGTTCTTATATACACATTTAGATTCATAAAAAAATACAGCATAGGACCATATTTTTATAAAAAAAAATACATTAAAATATCTATGAATTGGAGCCAAAATTGACAAAGAATTTATAAATTTCTAATATGATGCGAGTGAGTATAGATAATAAAAAAGTAAATCAAAATAAAAACAATTTGGATGATTCCAACTCCATTTAATACTGAATATAGTAAAAGATTAATTCCTAAATATTTTGAACGTAAAAAGTCACATAACATATGATAGAAAAGAAAAAGATATATCTATGACATTTTATAGAAAAAAATAATTATAGAAAAAAATAATTATAGAATAGTTGTACTATATAGAAACACCAGCCTCATTATTAATTGGAAACATTAAAAACCAAATTCAAAAAAGGAAAAGAAATGGATCAACATATTTGGAATTTGAATGCCTATAACTCTACAATTTAGGCTACTAAAAAAATCAAGGGTAGTGAAGTTTATGGTATTTTTAAATAAATACCCCATTGTTTCATAAAAATAATACCCATGATTGAAAAATATATATAATTTTTTATTTTAATGAAATCATAAATTAGTAGTGTTTAAAACATTCTTAAAACGTGATTTACATCTATTAAAATATGTTAATTTACATGTTTCCATTGTTTATATCATTTAAAAACCCAAAAAGTAATTAAATTCCATTCAGAATTAGAAGAAATTAAGAAACATGTTTTTTTAATTTTCTCCAAAAATGAGCATTGTGTTAGGGTAACATGGTTTTTCCATTAAATATTTTTTAAGTGTCACATTAGTGTAGATTTACTCTTACACATACTTTGAAAAAGATTGGTTACTCGTACACATCCCACTATACCTTTATAGTTCATCATTATTATCCTTACATAATCTTTGTAAACCCAAGGATACCCTTAAGTGGTGATGGTTTTCACCTGTCGAAAATTAATAAATAATAGGGTACCTATAATAATATCTTGGATTACCATTACACACTCTTTTAATACTCAAGGATACCCATATGAAATAAGTTCTTACCCTTTAAAATAGAAAATTACCATTACATAACACATAGAAAAATAGGGTTACTCTTTTATAATGTGAAAATTACCCTTAAATGATAATATTCAAAGGGTATTAGCCTTTTATAACCCGTAAAAAATGTTGGTTACCATTACACAATTCCACAGTACCCTTATATAGCAAATATAATTTTCACCCAACTCATATGCTCTGGGTGTTTTACCCTTAAAAACACTTATATTTTCGTGGTTACTATTACACAACACCTCTTTAATGTGGTTATATGGCCCTTACCCTTATATATACCACTTTCTCTATATAAGGTTAAAAAAAATTCAATTTTCCTAACTTTTTCAAAAAAATTATTTCCAAAAATCCTCATTAATTATTCTAAAGATTATGATGTAACAGTTATCTTCACCATTATAGTCTAATATATTGAAAAATAAAACACTAAAAGAGACCCTAAAACTATCCTAGGAAGGTTGATGGTATATAAAATAGAAGAAAATGTTAACAAAAATAATCTTCTGATAAGCTCGATGATAATATCAATTCATGTCTCCAAACATAACTCAACAACACCGAGAGGAGATAGAAATCAATTAGAAAGAATATAAGAACTATAATAGTTATCCCCAATATTTAATGATTCCACAATATTGTGTAACATGAGGAATAACATCAACCAAAACACATATATTCAACTCAATAAAGAGACTATGATCCCAAATCATAGTGAAAAAACCTTAATCCAAAACAAATGCCCAAAGGAATGGATCATCGAAACCGCCTCAACGATTCCCAAAATAGTCAATATTATAAAAAACAATAAAATATTTCAACCATAGACAAGAAACATAGAAAAATGAAAAGGGTTTATTCCTAACACAAGTACCAAATGTTAACATAGATTTTTCAATACAAAGCCTCTATAATGATCCATGTTTTTCAGAAATTTGAAATTAAAAAAAATTAATTAGGAATATTATGATTGGTAAATGGAACTTTTCCCCACTAATATGATGCCAAATATTTTTTTTGAATAAAATTTTGGTCCCTAAATCAATTTTTACCTTATTATAGGAGTTTTGTGGAATTCTATGCCATTTGAAATTCATAAAATAAATAATATTTAATACTTAATTAATTTAATATTCATTTATTCACACATGAAAATTGAGTAATATCTTTTTAGTGGTGCATTATATTGATATTCCATATTCTTTATTAGGTTCTTAATGTTTTTTCCTTGGAGAATCATAAATTCATGTCAGGAACTAAGGAATGTAATGGCCCTCATTTTCTTTTTATTTTCATGTTCTTCTTTTCCCCCCTCTTTTCTTTCTTCTCCAACCCCAAGAATTATTATGTACACCTCATGTGCGATTCTCCTCTAACAAAATTGAGATAAAAAAAGTTACAACGAGATAGAGAGGTAATCTTGGGTGGACATTATTATTTTTTCCTACAAATCCGAATATATTTACCTCTTTCCAGTTTAAATCCATAATATGACTAAAAAACACCCCCATGTGGTTGATCTTGGATAAAAGGGGATAATTGTGTGATTTAGTCCAATTAAATGGGTTCCCATTCAAGAAATCCTAATCACACCACATATAAGTCAATAAACACACAATGTATACTCTTCCTATTTAGGAAGAGGAATTTTTCAAAGTATACCCTGTTTACTGGATATACAATTTGTGTAATTGTATTTATCCACATACCCAAGTAAATGGTAATATGGAATTCTCAAGACTACATGCTATTTTTTAGGGGTACATGTAGAGTAGTCATACTCATCCATATATCTGAGAACGTAACTAAATAGTTAGTGTATGGGAACTCATCCATGTGTGGTTTATAGATAGACACTATGTGGGTTACATTCCATGTATAAATAACTAGATAGGATAATACATATTTTTATTCCAGGTGAGTTACATCGGCAAGTACTCATGTAGCATACATGTTTTGTATATGTATTACACAACATGTACATGGATTTTACATGAAATATCCAGTTAATGTACCCACTGAGGTGGTGATTTGAGGGTGCATTTCTTGTACTCTGTTATACATGCCATATACATCTCCTTTTCTACACTTTGATGGGTTTCTATGCTTTGAAATCCCTAATTCATAATTCGACACATGAGTAGTCCATTATTATCATTTTCTACATATATTATGCTGGTGGAACCCTTGGTGTGTTTTGATGAATCGTAAAATAAATTTCTATGTGGGTGAATAAAAATGGATAGGTGTTTCCTCTAGTAATTAAATTCTATTTTCTTCTAGGAGTGAGACTCTAGGTGAAACCTGCCAGAGGGTTATGAGAATTATTTAAAAACAGAGTATCTTTTCATATAACATGGTTAGCATGATTGGATTTTGACTTAACAAAGTTGAGAGGTTGGTCATTTCAACCTACCTTGGGGAAAATTAGGATCTCATATGGGCCATGATACTTCTACTTAAATAAATGATTATATAGATTTTACATTAAGATTCCTCCCTTGAGAGATGTTCCCATTTTTTCTAGGAGACTCTAAGTTAGATATGGGGTGTTTCGATGTGTTTACCTAAGAGACTAGTGTGAAACTGAGGATCCCATGTGGGGTTGTTCTATATATGTTATGATTGACAGATTAACATGTGTGATACATCATCCATCCCACTCTATACTTGGATCCATAATGGGGATCCTTTTATTAGGTCCATAAAATGAGGTTCCCATAGGTATCCCCCACTACATTTTCCACTGGGAGGATCCCAATTTAGATGCCTATGTCTACTTATTTTTGCAGTATTCTATGTGGGATTCAACTGCATATAACTGACTCATATGATCCATATGAGATTACTTTGTTTTCTTTAATTTCCAAGGATCTGAAAAGGGATGCCTTTGATTTTGTGTTCACTTAGATAATACTGATTAGAATACCTCTCATGTCTTTGTTTTAGCGGACCCATTGGGTGCCTAATGTTTTAACTACCTAGAGATGGTTCTTTGGGTTTAGGTACAAATGTTAGCATTAATCACTTTAGAACCAATTCCAAACATATAGTATCATGGTTCGATGGAAATAGTGATGGGTTATGGTGTTTGTCCAACCCTAATACCTTATATAATCTTTCACTCAGTTATTATTGATATAGACATGATTTCCATATATTCTTCTAAGATTTTGGCCTCTGAGGATGATGTGATTTGATTAGAATAGGTATTGGTGGCCTGAATCTTTTTTATTTGAATTCACTTATATATTATAGATCTATCCATGATTACATACATGAATCCTAGAACTCATCCCCTATAGCCTTATATGATGTGATTATTTGATGGTGATTCTCAAAGGTAATTCATAATATTTCAATTCCACGCACATGTATTTGACTATTGAATTATCTGGATGCCAAGAGGTAGTTCCTAATATCTTTATTCTTATCCCTTAGTTGATACGTGTATTTCTTATATAGAATACATTGGATGTGGTCATTGGATATATGAGATTATATTATGCCCCAAGAGATACTTATGTTCCTTATACATAATTCCTCAAATGAACTGATAACAGAAATGAATTTATGGTATGTCTAAAACAATACATTGATTCCTTATATGGACTTCCCTTGATGGGATCATTGGGATAATGTATATTTATTATTCCATGGTATATTCATAGTTTTCTGATATGGAATTCCATGAATGGGATCATAATTGAAATGGAATTATATAAATCCTTTAGTGATTCGTTGGTTCTGATTCAGAATGCCTTGGTTGGGATAATAGGATTAATAGGATTATATTATTTATATTATTCATGATTATAATTATACATAGACACCTTGGTAACATAACTAATTTCATTATTTTACTTAAAGAGATTAAAATTCTCAATGAATTTATGATGTTGTCTGAAACAAGTATGGCCAACTGTGTTTTTGGAACCACAGCTCAAATTGATTCAAGAATTCATGATTTATATAACACCAAAAAATGATGTATTCATTGGATGTCTAGTCAATCCAGTTCATGGACCTAAGTATTGACATTGGTTTTCAATTTTTAATTTTATTCCCATTGTGTCGTTTCTAGGATGATTATATTTCCTAATAATTCACTTCTAAATATAGATTATAGGATCACCATTGGGGTTGGACACTGTTGTATATTTCTCACACCTTTTACATGATCATTAGTGTGCATATAGAACTTATATCTACATTCTAATTGATCACAAATTCTTGATGTATAGGGATAATTTATAGAGTTAGATGATTGAGTGGATCCTCTGATATTGATTTATATGATCATGGTAGATCAGAACATTTTTGTCTTGGAGACTAGGAATATTGTCTACATCAGAGTTAGTAGTTGATCCTTGATATTTATTCATTTTTCTTTTTTTAATCCTATATATGTGATTGATCAAGTGTCTGATCTCTATTATATGTATGAAAGTTTTGTTGGGATTCTTATATTATTCCATTTTATTATCACCATGGTTATATTTATTTGAATAGAACTCTAGTTTTTTACTATAGTAGTTGATGTTTATTTATTTGTACTATTTTTAACTCAGATGTGATGGAATTTTCTCCCCACTAACACAAAATATTCCCTTTCTACTTTTCAAAATCCACTTCTATATGGAGAGGAATGCTTGAATCCTTGTAACCAACTGATATAGTTAATATTTGTAGAGTAAGATGGGTTGAGATGTGACATAGTGTTATAATAAAACTTCATTCATATTTTATTATTGTTTTGGATATGATATAAATTATTATTATTAATGTGTCAGATCTTGTGATGGATTTTACATTGGTCTGCTAATAACACTTATTCAAGTGAGAGGTCAAGGCTTCCACAGAGAAGTGATTGCTTTTATTAGTAATATTTGTTATAGTTTTATATGATTTTAAAATTTATTGATTCACATCTGATTTGGAGTTATGATTTATTATGGTTTTTTGGATCTTGGCCCATTGTTATGTGGGCATTGATTAATTTGGACTCTTGTTTGGTAGATGAAAAAGGTTTTTCATGAATACTATTTAGAATGTAGGGTCCACTTGATATAGGTTTACTAGTGTGATATTCATCTAATTATGATGACTCTAACTATCTATGTTATCAGCAACAACCTAAATAGTGTTTCCATTATCGTTTCTTGTTGTAATTTTAATCTATTAGACCGAAATAAAAATATATTTTCACCCAGTGGAAGGTCATCAAGATATATGTTGTGGTGTTTGATGATGAGTATGATGAATCAATCAACATGTAAAGATTGTGAAATGGCCCAATTGGATAGATTTTTCACTTTATTCTAAAGGTTTATAATCATTCTTGTGTATTTTATAACTAGGTTGGTTATTTAAAAAATTAGTAAGAGCCTATCCAGTGTTTTCCTTCATAAAATGAAATGAAATTAAACATAACCAAACATTGTGTGTCAGGTACGACATGAATTTTTGAGATAATTTTTTTTATACCACCGATCATCCTAGGTCATCAGAGATAGTTGATTCCTTTCAATTAATCCCTTTAGTGGGTGTATCTTTTTTGGTTGTGGTTAACTAATGGTTCTCAAGAAATTATATGGAGTTTTCTAAAAAATATTAAAGTGATATTTTACTTAAAAAACTATAGATGATAGTTTCCAGGATGAATAAATGAGGTAGATGTTGTTAGGTACATAAATGACTTTAGTGAATTGTGATATCAAGGGGGTATTACCATATAAATATATTGAGTGAGGAACACATCATCATTGACCTATTTTTTGATATTGTGACCCTTTAGGGAGAAGTCACCTATGGGGATGCTTGAAGAGGATCAGAGCATGGGGGGTGATTCCTGGAAGGACATTCCAATAATATTATTTCCCAAATATGGTAGTTATAATGGGATACACTAAAACGTGTTCCAACTTTCATCGTAATAGGAATTTTCCTCTACAACATGGAATTAACTACCTTTATTACCAAACCAATGATTTTAGATTTCCATCCTCATAGGTTTATATAATCTTTACCTCCAAAATATAGAGTTTTAATTTTTGTTTGATTCCTTATGTTGAGAGATTTGGGGTGATGACACATTGTGATATGTGACATTGTTTATAATTTTTTACCTTTTGGCAAGGTGGTTGAACCTAGTGACCGAAATTTGAGAATTGTTCACTATGGCAGTTTTGAGACATCTAGGACATTGTTTGAGATTTAGAAACATTTATTTGTATGTTTATTTGGATCAAGGGTAACATAAGAGTTGGTTTTTCCAAGGTTTCCATATACATCTTTTAACTTTCAATTTGTTTATATATGAATATTGAGGCCAATGCATGGGTGGTTATCATGTTTTTTGGTGTAGACATGACGATGTCTTTGGATTCTATGAAATCACCAAGGGTAAATATATATTGAGGCCTAGTTATGAAGGATACACTCTTCAATATCCTATTAAAATTTATAAGTAATTTTTTCATTAGAAAATTTATCAAAGAATATGTTGAGGCTTTTTATTCAAACAACACCAGGAGTTGGGCAGTAATTAAATATATAATGGAAAAGGTGGAGTGTCCAATTATTAAAAGGAGATAAAAGGATGATTATATATTAATAATAATGATTTTTTGTGTAGGATAGTCAAATTTCCAATGGTACATACAACTTGTAGGAGCATTATTCTGTTGTAACCTAGGTGTTGAAGGATGGTGAACACATTTTTATGTGTGATATGGAAATGGTACACATTGGTTTCACATGGTAACATATAAATTTTAAATTTGTGAGTTTTCATATATGATTCATGGAAATATAGTTTTAATAAAATTCTATGGGTAGGGTTGTTGAGATTTGTTTTTAAATGATAAATTCCCCACCATGGAAGAGGATACATGATGAATGGATCGGGTCTTGTGTCATGACCAATGTGGCTAAATCCAAGTTATGTAATGATAGGAAGGTGATGATGTGTCGTTATGTATGATATGAATTTGGATATGGAAACTATTAAGGATTCACTCATGGAGTTTTATAATGTAATCCATATTGTTTGGAGAAAACTATTTGTCATTTGAGGGTGTTGACCCTTGTTGTAAGATGATATTTGACAGATAACATGGAAAATTGTAATCAGGATCCTAGAATGGGTGATGTTTTAATTTTGTATTCTCGATCTCGTGAATAAGAATTTGAATCCATACTATTTTTTGAATTTGAATATGGATTTCATTCGTGCCTTTTATTTTGTACTTCAGTTGTGATACAATGATAAGGATTATCCTATGGTCGGGAGTATCAAACCAGTCATGATTGAAAATATTCCCTATTGGGAGAGATTTAGATATTGTTTTATAGTCATTTTATATTCAATATATTGTTGTGGTTTAGATTCCTATGATGGGAGAATGGTATATTTTTCACCACTAAGGCTTCTCAGAGATGATATGTGTTAGGATTGGGTGGTTGTAAAGATTTTGGTTTCATTACACTATGAAAATTATCTGAAATCTCTATTTTTTTCAGAATCTTATGAGGGGTAAAATGGTTTTACTACCCTATAATGTGATTTAAGATAATTTTTTGGGCCATCCCATTTCCCTTGGGATTATGTGTTTACCCTAGGTTTGAAGTTGTATGGAATTCTTCCCCATTCACATTTTTTCTAAATTATTAATAATAAATATTTAATAAATTAAATACTATTTTATTCAAGTATGATCATTGGGAGATATATTTTTAACGGGGATTTATATGGTGAGTACACCTTAATCAATAACATCATAATTGGATAATTTTCCTAGGAAATGCACAAATTCATGTTGGGTGTCATAATAATTCTCGATCCCATTTTTCTTTTTATTTTTGCTTTATTCATTTACGTTTTCCTCTTTTCATTGTTGTCCTCAACTGGATTTCATGCACCACTATAAGGGGAATTTTCTTTAATTTGGATTCAACGATGAAATGTGGGAGGGATATACATATATATAGGGAATAAGTGATTTTTCACTATAGAGCTTGGGGATCCGAATATTTTTACAATAGTGGTGGAATGAAAATCGAGAAAAAACTGAATGAATTCTAAAAATTTCTAGGAAATTTTTAATTTTTTATATCAATCATCATATATTAACATATTTCTAGTTTTAAGGGCCTATTATTACAGATATGTACCCCTATGGGGTTGAGCTATAAATAAATGAGTATAAATAAATGTTTTGTGATAATTAAAGAGGTTCTTGTTCAGGAAATCTTGGTCCTAGGGAATTTGGTTCTATGAACACTGGCCATTTACAATCATTGGTCATGGAAGATGACATTTTATTTGATCATTCCATGTATTTGGACTAGAAGATGAGTATTGGAACTTTTTAGTCTATCCAAGTACCTGAGTAGAATGAATATTCAAGAAAAGACATCATGTACTAGGGGTACACTCTAGGTAAACGTACACTAACATGTAGTAGAGTGCATGGAAATACATCATGTGTTTTGGCCCATGGGTTTTTAGGCCACACAACCATACCTCATATGTGTTACAGAATCTGTAGAAATACATTTCCCTAAAAAGATACATGGTTCGGCTATGTGAGGTACATGGGTAGGTACCCTATATAGGGTACATGAACAGTGCATTACTTATACATCATGTACATGGGTGGTGCATTCCATGTCAAGTTTATGTACACACCCATGTATGGATTAGAGGGTTCACACTCTTTAATAAGATATACAAATGTACTTATCCCTTTCTAACCTTTTTTTTGGTTTAGGTGTTTTTAGTCCCCTAAGTGAGAATTGGAATCATGAATAATCATTTTACATATTCTCCATTTATACCAATATGGTGGAACCCTTGGGGCGTTCCTAGGAAACCAATAAGATATTTTACGGAAATATAGATTCAATAGAGAGGTAATTTCATGATAAATTGAATTATGTTGTCTAATTAGAGTGATAACTAGGATGAGATCCATCTAAGGGTCATAAGAATTATGGGTGGACATGGAAAAAAATCTCCATTATCCAATATTATAGTATCTTTGAATTTTACCTAGTTATAATAATTGGGTTAAAACATGAAAAAGAGGATAGGTATGGTGTTTAGATAATCCTTGAGTGAGACATTGACATGATATGTGACTATATATATCTATTTATAACATTTCATACATTGATTTCCCTTGAAAAAAAGTATCTGTTAATAGATTTTAACGTTTATAACCGGAGGTAGTGTGTTCTTAGAGACTAGGTTGTGGGCTGTGTTTATCTGATAGGATTGTGTTCAGTCTAGTATCCCTCGTGGGATTCCTTTATAATTGTTTTGTCTAGGGGATCACTTGTGGTATGCCCCATCCTTTTCACCCTTTAAAATTCTCTCATGTAGGATGACTCATATTATATCCTGAGTTAGAAATTCCCATGATGAATTCCATACTATGTTTTCCACGTAGAGGATCACATGTTGTGTCCCTCTATATTATTACTTTTTTTATGATTATAATTGGGATTCCTCTTCTAGAACATTATATTGAAGATACCCTATTTGTTGGAACTTTTATCATTCATTTCCATGGTTGTCAGCAATGATGAATTATTTACATCATAAACTACAATGATTCTAAAGAAAATTCCCCTCCTATATTTGTTATAGGATACCTAGTGGGTGCCCTTCATTTTACCAACCTTGACCCAGTAAATTGGGTTTGGGGAAAGATGGTAGAAACTATAACCACATAACCTGTACCAAAAATATATTCCCAATGGGCTATGGATGTTTTTATGGGGTTTGGCATTCATCCAACCAACTCTTATATTTATTCACGCACATATTTTTGTTTCCAAATTGTTGATTTGAGGATGTGGTTACAAGTGTTTTTTATGTAGTCTGTATGTGATGTTATGGGTTTTTGAATTGGGAAACATCACTCTTTTAATCATGAATTCCATTTGTTATTATTGATACAGTTAAGATTCCATATTTCCATCCAAGAACTTATCCAATTTGGCCTGATACGTTTTGATTCTATAATGGTATTCCTAGTGGTACTTCCTAGTAATTGGCTTCTGAGTTTATTTTTTCTGATAGTTACCCTATTGGGATTCCCATAGGTACATTCTAGGATCCAAGTTCCCATTACTTGAGAATAAATGGATTCTTTATAGGGGGTTCATTGTATATGATCATAAATTAGATAAAATTATATTATTTATATGGAAAAACTTTGGTTCCTTAAGAATAAATCCAAGGAAGGTGTCATAGTGTAAATGAATTTATATTATGCCTCAATTTATACTTGTGTTCCAAATATGGAATTACATTTATGGGACCATAGGGCTAGTGATTTTATATTATTCCCTGGGAGATAATTTGGTTCGAGAATCGGAATGTCTTGGATATGCTCATAGGCCTAATTCAATTAAATTATTCCTAGAGAATTACATGGGTTCCAAATCAAAAACACCATATACAGGCTCATGGAATTGATGTAATTATTTAATTTAAATCATTCACAGTTATCATTATATATTTAATCCTTGGTTATGTAACATAGGGCTAGTTTTATTTAAATAAACTGAAATTATCAAAGGTATTCCAGTGTTGGATGAAGTAGGTATGGATGATTGAGGTTATAGGCCCATGGATTGACTTGATTCTACAGAACATGAGTGGTATGAAATCTTGATCAGTTCATCATTCATATAATGTCCAGTCAATTAGGTTCCTAGAACCAAAGTTTTACTGTGGTCTTACATTATTCATTTTATCCTAGTTGTATCTTTTCTAGGATAAGTATATTACCTTAGCATTCACTTGAGATAGAATATGATAGGTTTACAATTAGGGGTGGCATGATGATATTTATTTCTCACCCTCTTTTTGTTAACCTTTGTAACTATGTAGAACATTTAGATGAATTTATATTGAACATGGATTCATGATAAATAGGGGGAGGCCCAAGGTTACATGATCAAGTAGTATTGCTCATGTGGATTCAAATTATCTTACTAGAGTATATCGATAGTGTCTTAAATATAGGTAATATTATTCAAAATAGTGTTATTATTGAATCCTTATACATTATTCATGTCCCATTATTTACTCATGTATATGTGGTCAGCCCAGTGGATGATCGATGTTGTTTTTATGACCAGGCTATATGAGACTTTAGTACATTCCATTGTATTAAAACCTTGTTTGTATTCATTTCTTCTAAAATATGACTATTTGATGTAATGAATGTTGTTTATTTATTTTTATTGTTTCTTACATTAATATTAGTGTATATTCTCCAAAATAACACACTCCAATCCCATGCATCTACTTTGTGGACTTTGGTATATATGGTGGTTCACCTAAGGCCATATTTCAAACTATCCCAATTATAATTTTTTGAGTATTCTTGGTCAGGATTTCATAGCCTCACCCCTTGATGAGCTCATCAAATCATCATACAACACCTCTTGGTGCATGGTCCCTAAGGAGTCCACATAGTCCTAGCATCATATGTACGTTCCAATGTCCTATCCATGTCTAAATATAATGTAGTTGAAACAAAAATGTCATTTCACAATAGGTAACTATAAACATACATGGGAGATCATCCATAAAATCAATTTTTAGCTATAAATGTCATAGAAAAAACTACGGGATATCAATGAATAAAAACCAACCCAAATGGGATTGAACACCGACCATCAGAAGAAACTCATGGATGGAATACACATCATATATTTGAAAGATAATAAACCCAAGAATATAAAGGTTCCCCTCAAAATATTATACTATATCCTCAGGATCGCAACAATCTTTATGGGTTTCAAAACCATTCACGATGAAGGAGATCACTATTCAAGAGTGAAAATACACAAGGTGCAGCCCCTAAGATCTTAAGAAAATGAAACCATCCATATGATTAATTTTATCATTGAAAAAGAAAATAAACAAAGTGCATAAATCAAGACACAAGAGTTCCATAAAACTATAATATCTCCAAATATGTATGCATTACAATAACGAAACACAAATTAATTTTCACTCGAGTATTTGGTGAAAAAAGCTCCACCAACACTAAATTGAAATGAAATCACCTCCATTATTCGAAAGGATTAACTCTAATTCCCATGGATTTATTTAACACCCCATTATTTTATGAAATATTTTATTCAATAAAATTTAATCTATTTGATAGCTGGCAATACATGAAACATAGATTTTTAATGAAATGAGACAATCTAATAATATAATTTTTTATAGAAGAAAATTATTACATAGTCATTATAATTTGTGGAAGGAATAGGAATAAAATCATTTTAAATAATAAATATAATGGTTTTTTATAAATAAACCATTTAGAAAAAAATTACTTAATCTTCATTAAAGTCAATATATAATTCAAAATTCCTATTTTCCCCAAATAGGTTTTCTTATTTTTATTTTTGAAAGGTAGGAAAATTAATTTATTTTCCATTTATACATTAAATTTTATAAGATAAACATAATTTTTTTGACATTTTCGTATCAAAATTATATTAGGGTTATTTTTTGTGATTTTTATAAAAAGATTAATTTTTTATTAAATAGTTAAAAATACATATTTTTATTGAAAACCATTTTTTCATTTAGGAAATTTATAATGTTTCATTTTTATTTAAAATATATTTAATTTTGTAATTAGTTCAATTATAAATCCATTAATAAAATTTATTTCATTGAATTATCTTTTAAATTTAATAATCGATGAAAATAACTTTTAATCGTTTGAATATTTTCTCTCTAAAAACCTTCCTTCTCGTTGAAACAACAAGATAAATTTTAAATAAAATTATTCCACTAATTTGAATTTAGCATTGAAAATTAATTCCTTATTTAGAATAATAAAAAATTATATTATATAATAAGTTTAACATAATTTCAGACCCAAATTAATATTGAAACCATTAAAAATTATTTATCACAGCTAAGGTAAAATTGTTTTAATTGGGGTTAAACTAATAAAATGTATTATAATGACTAAAAACATGTCCAAAACACATATATTGTAATATTAAGACACTATAATATCAAATTATATATAATGGTCCATTTTTTAGCCCTGTTTCATTTCAAAAAGAAAGTTATACCTTTTTCTTTTCAAAAAACCAACTTGCCCCACCCACCTTACTCATAAAATGAAACACATTATCTATCCTCATCCCAATTTCAAAACCATTTTTTATATCAAATACCAAAAAAAAATATCTTCCATAAATCCCTACTCACATTCTACAGTGCTTTTTAGATGATAAATCTAATCTAGAAAATATTTACGTTAAACATAGAGAGGTTGTTTGAAGAAGAGGCAACTTTGTTAACTATAACTATTTTTAACTTCTTCTAAATCCCTAAAATATTCTCTAATTATGATAATATAATATATGATATATATAAAATTTATTGGGAAGTTATTATGATAATTTAATAACCTATATCTATATCTTATTCTATAAAATTAGATATAAAATCATCATTCAAGTGTATGGTAGCCTACAACCTTACGAACTGATGGGATGTGTTTTTGCATTACCAATTTAATTGGATGGAAATAAGGATTTATTAAATTAATATATAAGAAAATATTAATATAATTATAATTATTAAATAATTATATCCCATATAACACATTAATGTCTAAGCTTTGGGGGATAGGATAATGTCATTCTTGCGTAAGGTGAACTATCGCCTCACGTAGTGATGTAATTCAATTATCACAAACTATATTTAGGAAAGGATATTAGGTTAAATATAATTAATATATGTGATATTAATTACACATCAATGGATATTATATGTTAATTTTTTATTTATCATTATTTCATTCCTTTCGTCGATAAAATGGAAACTATGTTTAGTAAGGGATATTTGCCTAATTTTTCATTCTTCGAGACATGTATTATGTTATGCAGATAAAATATTTTATGATGTATATATACAAAAGTTTTAAAATTTAATATAATGAATTTATTTATTCTAATTTTATTTTATTATTCATTTAATCTTAATCTTTCACCATTTTTATGATTCGATTTTATAAACGTGTTAAGGGGTTTTTGATACAATCTCGCTGTTTATCGGGACTGTGTATGTTTAAGCTTATAATGATAAAAAGTTATTGTACATATCAAAAGCACTTTTCTTTCCATATACTTGTTTTCTATAAAATTTTTCAATATAAAATTATTACTCCCAAAAGGATTTATTAAAAAAATTACACACGATTTCCTTTTTAAAAAGAATCTTAAAATGAATCTTCATGTTTCTTTAGAACAAGGATCATATGGTATTTACATAAAATGTGAGGGTAATATTTATTTTAACTCATATGGAATGAAAAAAATTAACCACCTTAATTTTCATTGAGGATTACATTATACTTTTTTAAATATATTTTCAGACAAAATGATTTTAGAAATATATGACGATTTCTTATTTATAAAAATTTATCTCCAAGAAAATGTTACTTTCCATAGGAAATGTCCCAAAAGATCTTTTTTAATCATTTTCTCATCTAATATGACATTTTTTATGTTACTTATGATTTATCATGGGTATAATAAAATTTTAACAATCTCATTCTTTTACTTTATGGTTTATTTTTATTATTAATTTTTTATGCAACCCATTTCTCATACATGGGTTATACAATGATAAAATGATTGTGAAACCTGTTTCATTTTCCATGGTTTATGCTTTGAAAAAATTATGATATAATTATGAAATATATTTCTTTTCAAACGGTAACTTTATGTTGAAATTTTTATAGGACCCATTTCTTTTCATGGTTTCTAATATAATTAAATTATTTATGATCTCATGGTATACATTTATAATAGTTTAATTATGTGATGGGAGGGAAACATATCACCCCCCAATGCATTAGGTAAAGATTAATATCTCTTGAGATAAACATTAATAGAATGGGGAGGGAAACACGTTCAGTAATGGTACTTGTAAACTATGATAGTATTGGGAGGGAACCTTTAAGCTTAAATGGTTTCAAGATTGAACCCATTCCAAAATTATAGATCGTGAAATGTTCCATGATGTAAAAAAGAAATGATTTTCCAAGATTCTGTGTTTTCCATTACTAAATATCTTATTCTAATGTTATGTTCTGATGGTTAATGTTTTTATATTACAATATGATTCATGTCCTATGAAATAATAAGATTTATAGTATGACATGTATTTATGATCTATGATATGAACTATATGGTTCCCAAATTTTATTCCTATGTAATCAAACCATTATGATCATGATATCTTGATATATACCATAGTTAAACATACTAAGAATATGATCTTAGACTTTCATATTTTTCTTTCCCCAGGTAATAAAAAAATGTATTATGTTATATTTTTCAGAGAGATGGTCTAGTTATGATGAACATAGTGGGAGATTATGTACTTTACTTATAGACAAATTTTTTATGTTTCCTACATTACAAAGGCATTGTACCTTAATGATCATCCGTTTTTTTAATATAATCAATGTACACAAAAATAAGATGTAATATATGTTAATGAAAATACTAGGTCTTCATAGTTGGTATCAGATAATATAGATAGTTGACCATAGGTAACTAGGACAAGAATACTTTAGTGATAACCCTTTGTATATGCCTAATTACAGGGTAACATTGTAATGTTTTTGTAACAAAAAAAATTATGTGTTTACGTATATGTACATTTACTTCTAGATTATAATTGTATATGTGGTTCTGTTAGAGATGAAACTATGGGTAATATCTCTAAAAAGGTGTGTCAGCACTGACCTAAGTGTTACCTAGTACATCAAAATGATCCTTACTACACACCTCGTTTGACACTACGAGGGGATAGGTTCTGAAATGTTACAAACTCTATAAACCCTCGTGAATGATTTTAATAATGACCATGAATATCTATGGTTATTCCTTTGGTGTCATATATTAAATATATGTTTCCATGATATAGAAATCCTATAAATGTTTTTTATGATTATGTGGTTCCCCACTATGATTATCATTGATTTAAATTGTTTTTATTTTTTTTTATTCAATGGATGGATCCTAAAGTAACGCTGTTAATACTGAGTGTGATAGACTGTGAAATTATTTTATTCCTGACTATCTGATCATTATGTGAACTGGAATGAAAAATTGTAAATATATTCTCACACAACATTCTCAAGTTATAATGTTTATTGTATATACAAACAAGAAAGGGAGGGAACAATGTTATATTGTTTCCTTTATGTTGTAATATCCACCATCTTTCAATTGTTTCATTGATCCTCTAGTTAAGAATAAATGGATCAATACCACTTAAATGATATTTTCATTTCTCTAGATCTTGGCACATGAAAAATTATATTTTTCATGTCAATCATTGGGAATGAATAGTAGATAAATGGTGGTTTCTCATCATGAATAAAGTGGAACATGTTTAAATGACTTTATGTAGTCAAATTTGTTTAATAGAATATTTTAAATAAGTATATCCTTGATATTAATCATAAAAAATGGAGAATTTATTATTCAATCTAAATAATAAGGATAATTTATCTATTCAAATCTATGGGGCATATTTTACATGGCTTTTAGGGTCTTCTTCTAGAATTATCATCCAACGTGAAACTATGGTTGATCGATTCATCATGGATTAAATCCATTTCTTTGAAGGGAATTATCCATTTGGGAATTCAATAGATTTGAATATATAATTTTATGAGATATCACGGTGGAAATTGATATTGGAAATACCATCCAATATTATGGATTTTATAAGAAAATAAAGGTGGTGTTTAATAGATACTCTAAAAATCATTCATAGAAGAAGATGATGTATCCTTCCTGCTCAAAGTTTGCAAGGAATGATGAAGAAAATTGACTTAAGGAAATGGGTGAGTGTTTTATTTTTTTAAATGATATTGTGATGGAAAGAAGTTAGTAAAAATATAAATTTAGAGAAATATAGACATAATGCACCACACACATCATACTGTTTTATATGAAATGAGTGTTGGAAGTATACTTACCAATTTCTTAATTCTAAAGGATAATGATGATGGACTACGTCAACAACCTTTTAATCTAATAGAGAAGGGTAAATATCATATGATCATTGATTCTGATGAAGGGTGTGATAACAATGTATTGAAACGTACACATACCATGCAATATAGAACTACTAATATCATTTTTGAATTTGGACCTACCCATTAATTTTTATCTGAGGAATTTTATAAGGTTATCAAGATGAAACCCAGATCATTCGATACAGAATTATCATTGAACACACCTAATGGAATGATGAACACATCATATGTATATGATTCCTCTATAATTGGTGTTTTTTGGAATGTACATCCTATAAATATTGTTATTCTTCATCAGGTTAAATTTGATGATATCATTGGAATGGACCTATTTCTCTATGTGAAGCCCAAATAAAATATCAGGGATCGAAAGTCACATTTTATATTCAAAATATTCCTATAATTTACTACCAAATAAATAATAAATATGAATGTAAGATTGAAATGGAATCCAATATATTGGTTTTCATTCTTATTCAAATTCTGTATTTGTCTTAAAAAAAGGGGGGAAACTCAACATTCAAGATATACTTGTAGTGTAGGAGTTTGTTGACGTATTTGTAGAAGTGTGGTATTGTATTCCATTGAATTATGAATATAATTTTTTAAAATAACTCCTACCTAGTTCCTTATAGTTTCATTGACCCCTATATAATGGACCTGGTTTACTTTCACGAATTGAAGAAGAAACTCAAGAAGATCCTTTATAAGTGATCTATTCAGCCATGTGTTTCACCTTGGGGTGAAGAAGTAATTTTTCTTAAAAAAAATAGTGATGGATTGACGACACTATGAATTTGTTATCAATAGTGGAAACAGATCTTTATCAAGAACCAGTATCGCCAACCACATATAGATGACCTCTATGATCACATTTGTATAGCACAACACTTGTCCAAAATTTAACTTTTTCATTATATCATCAATTGATGCTCAAGAAGGATGATATACCCAAGATATAATTATATACAAGGTATGTATACTATGAATATAAAGTGATTCCATTCGGCCTTACTAATTCCCCCGATATCTTTTTAGATATAATGAATTGAGTGTTTAGATATTACATACATGTTTTTATTACCTTTTAGAATATATTCTAATCTTTTATAAGATCATTAAAGATCATGAATATCACATTTAAATTGTACTAAATATCTAAATGAAGTAGATAATATATGAAAAATTAACAAAGTTTGAATTTTATCTTAAAAAGTATTCATTTTTGTGGCATATAATCTCATGTGAGTGTGTGTCGATAGATCCTTCAAAGATGGAGTCTATTTAATATTGTCCCAGAGAATCCATAGTGATTGAGGTCTAATTTTCTTTGGTTTGGTTAGATATTATCATTTATTTTCTGATAATTTCTAATGTATATCTAATATACTAAATAATTTAACTTAGAAGGGATCCATGTTCCAATTGATATATCAATTTTTTAAAAATTTCAAGGAAATGAAGAGAATATTATTCAATGCACTTATGATTATATTATTCTATAGTTTTAAAGGGTTTTTATGTTATAATGATACATCCTATAAGGAATTGGGATGGATAATATTTCATAATGACAATGTTTTGTCTTGTTATTCATGAAAATTGAAGTGTCATGGGAAAAATGACCCAAATTATTATTTTGAGTTAATTGTTGTAATTTTTACATTCACTAAATGTAGATATTATCTATAATGATAAAAGTGTGGTATATATAAATAAAAAATTATTATTCACATAGAAGTTTTTTAATATGTTCCAGAGAAAATGGTTAGATATGATTAAATATTGTTTCTACTCAATACATTATGACAATGGGAAAGTGAACAAGGTAGCTGATTATTTGGGTTAAAATGACCATGCTAGCTTATCTATAATGAGTATTAGAAAAGATCCAATATTTCTAAATTCTTAGAGGATGGATCTTAAAATTTTTAATTAGGGGGAGAAATTTTATCTCTCTTAATTGAATGTTCATCCATATATCAAAGTGATTACTAAAGAGGTGTAGATTGAAGATGTTGACAAAAAAAAGTATGTTATAAATTCTTCTGAGTTTAACCATTATCATGATAGAATGATAAGATTTAGGTACCGTGTATGTGTTCCATCCAAATTATATTTTAAGTTGTTATTATAGGAAGCTCATAGTCTTTTTTTAGTTGTACATCCATAAAGTATGATGTTTTATAGATAATTGAAATAGTATTTATTATGGGATGGAATAATGGGAGATATCATGGAGTTTGTATCGTGGTGTTTGCTATGTCAGAAAGTTAATGTTGGGAGAAAAATTATAATTGGATGTTACATCAATTACCTATAAAAAAATAATTATTTTAAAACATCACCATGGAATTTTTCATCAAACTCCCAAAAATATAAAAGGGGAACAATATTATATGTGATGTAGTTGATCATCTTAAATATTATCACACTTCATTTTTATATAAGTATATATCTGCCTAGATCATCTTGAAAATACATGAAATGAGAAAGATTCTAGATTAAATTGGTTAATGCATTCAATTATATCAGATCGATATATGAGGTTTACCTTGAAATTTTGGTGAAGTCTTCAACATAATCTACATATGTAGTATTTTTTTAGCACTACGTGTCATCCTCTATCAGGTGGTCATTCTGAGAGAACAATTAAAACCCAAAAGTACATGTTAATATCATTTTCAATATATTTCATACGTGGTTTGGATCAACACATTCTTTGAGTTGTGTTTTCTTATAACAGTATTTTTCACTCGATAGTTCATATATATCTATTTGAATAATTATTTGGAAAGAATTGTAAAACTCCGATGTGATGGAATAAAGATGGAAAAAAAGCTATTGGGACCACGGAAAACTAATGGAATTAAATATAATGATAAATCCATCTATAAAAACATTAATAAATCTTAGAGTCAATACAAAAATATGTTAACAATCATCGGCATGATCAAGAATTTTATGTTCGTGATACAATATTCCAATTATTTTCACCCTGTAAAAAGATTATGAGGATGGGAAATTTATTTCCTACAAAAATTGATCCTTCTGATATTATTGACTTTATTTGGATAGTATTTTATTTTTGGTAACATACACCAAATCTCTCTCAAATTCAAAATGTGTTCTATATATCCCTCATGAGAATTACATACTAGATCCTTTACATGTATGGAAAATATAGGTCTTATCACTGGAGAAGGATCTTTCTAATTTGGAATATACAATAGAGATTATGGATCATAGAGAGAAAGTTCTGTAAAGCAAGACCACCAATAGTCTACATTTTGTATCAAAACAACTAGTTTGTAGAATCTACATGGGAACCCAAAGAAATGACGAGGTAGAAGTAACATATTTTTTTATCTAAATAAATGAATTTAAGGTTATAAATTTATTTTATGGAGGTATAATTTAACACTCGAATATTTTATGAAATAATTTATTATTACTGTTAATTTCTTCTATGGTTGGACTTACACACAACACTGAGGTTTAACGAACCATAAAAAACTATTAGTATTTTTATTTAAGAATGACTATTATAAACTATAATTTAAAAATTATGTAATGAATTGTAATAAGAATATTTTAATCATCAATTATCAACTTTTCTATAGTAAAAATACATTTATAAAAAGTACCCAATTTTTTATGAAGTCGTTATATTTTTTGAAAATAAAATTTTCTAAAAAAACTATTTTATTTTTGTGAGCAATAATAAAAATATGTTTTAAATATTTTACAAAATTAATTTTTTAAAATAAACTTTTTTTTTATGTAATAATATCAATATTATATTATTTTTATTTTTTGGTTTTTTTAGGAAAATATAATTTTTACAATGAATTGTGAAAAGTACTGGTGTTTATTTAAAACAACCATAGAATTAAAATGAATTAAAAGGTTACATTTTAGAAAAAATGGGATTAAAATTCAAATTATTCAAATTATATATTATTTATTCCAATTTATTTCATTTCAATGTTTTTCATATTGAATTTTTGATATAAATTAATTTAATCATTTACACATTTTCTCTTTGAAAAAATGATTTCTCATCATATCAATGCGGTAAATTTTAAATTATTTTATGGTAGTTCAATGAGTTAAATTTAGAAAAATGGAATCTATCTTTATAATACAAATAATTAATATTATCAAATAATGTCAACTTAATTTTTTAACATAGTTAATAGTATGAAAGGTAAAAAACTATAAATCATGTTTAAGGTAAAAATAGGTTTATTAGGGGTTCAACTAAAATGATATGGGTTAAAAACAAACAATAGCATGTCAATTAAATTTTTTTAGACATATTCTGACCATATTATTTCCAATACTAAGAAATATCTATTTTTATCCTTGGGGTATGCAAAAAACATGGTTAAAATAATTTCTTTTCAAAAATTACATGTTTGTCACTCACCTCACTTATAAAAGGACACAAATTCCTCTCTCCAATTCATAAATAAAAGTCCTTTTGGTTTATCAAATCCACAAAAAATATCATTCAAAACTACCTCCCAAAATCCAATGCAAATTGATGAGATTATACATCCAATCTTGGAACTATTTAAGTGGATCCAAAAAATATTTTATGAACAAAATGTAAAGTATTCAACAATTCGTTTTTGTTTAACATCTTATTCTAATTCAATAAAATCTCCTTATGTCTTGATGATATAATAAAACAGTTATCTTCCTTA
Source organism: Viscum album (assembly GCA_963277665.1). Taxonomy (NCBI): domain Eukaryota; kingdom Viridiplantae; phylum Streptophyta; class Magnoliopsida; order Santalales; family Viscaceae; genus Viscum; species Viscum album. Next base: position 124,828,926 of record OY728128.1, read on the forward strand.
TAATTATATGTAACTGTGATAATTTAATGAACTATAACAAGATCCTCTTCCATCAAATGGGATATTAAATCATCAATTGTGTGTATAGAAGATGATCAAGTTGCTAACTGATATGGTTAGTTTTTCCCTTTCTATTTTACTTTAATGGTAATAAGGATAGATTAAATTAATATATATAATATTTTTAACATAACAACAACTCAATAATAAATATATCATATCTACTTTTTTTCATTCTATTTTATGGGTGATATGATAACGTTGTTCGAGTGCACAGAAGACTGCCTCCTTACGGAGAGACATGATTATTTTTTTGCAAACACATTCAACGGTATGTAGGTGGAAAATATTTATTTCATATATGTGATATATATATATATATGACATAAAAATTATTATGTAATGTTAGAATATTATTTTCATCCATTTTTTCATCCATAAATTAAATGGAAACCACATTCATTCATATTCATGACCTACCATCTCAATGAATGATGTATTTCATTTTTTATCTCTATATTTTATGGATTATATAAATAAATATATACCACAAATATATGATATTTTTATTTTGGTTATGATTCTAGAGATTATGGAACCCAAATCAATATAATGAGACTAAAAAAATCCAAACATACAAGAAAAACATAACACTAATTGCCTGAAATGTTACTTTATCATGGAATTGTAAATGAATGGGTAATGAAAGGCCATATGTAAATAATATTTGGCATGATATAAATAATTATTATTCTTTAATATATGTATAATATAATAATATTTATTATAAAGGAGGGTTGAACATGTACAACGGATTTGGAGACTTGTAATAAGGGATTTTCATCTCAATTTTGACTTCTCTAAGACACATTCCATATTAAACACCAACTTATTTTATTAACCCATAAGAAAGTTTAAAATTTCATACATGTTTCTAGATAAAATCATCAATAATATTTCTTCTCATTTAACTAACTCTTGGGTGTATGATAAATAACACGCTTTCATCCAAGGTTGGTATATTCAAGGAGTGGTTGGGATTGTGAAAGATATGGTTAGTGGTATTAATAAAAAGGTGGTGGGATATAATGTAGAAATTATCATGGATATGGATAAGTCATGTGACCATCATTAATGGAACATCATCTTATAGGTTTTGATAATCATGGGTTTTTTCTAACTAGGTGGTGGATTTGTTTTTTCAATGTTTTTCTATGCCTTTGTTTAATATTATCATCCTTGGAAGACAATGTGGTTTCTTGAAACTGATTAGGGGGATTATAAAAGGCGACCCACCGTCACATAGAATATTAATTCATTCTAATGAAGCCCTTAGAATAAATGTTATACCCAGTATTCATCTTGGGAACATCATGCCTTATTGATTGAGAGCCCATTTCTCGGAGGTAACTCAATATTTTTTCATAGATGACATGATATTTTTCTTAAATGGTTGAAACACCTCCATTATAGGTTTACATAAATTTATGGAAGAATATACTGTGTGGTGTAGGAAAATCATTAGTATGGATAAAAGTCTTGTGTTACATCAAACTTCTTGAAGAGAAAGATGGAGGAGTAGTTTCGAAACAATCATGGGTATTCATATGATGGCCTTTCCTAGGGAGTATTTTGGAGATACATTAACTCAAGGAATAATTAAAATCAAGTAATTTGATATCTTGATCAATATAATTTCTTGAATAATTAAAATTTCGAAAAATAAGTTCTTATCCTTTGGTTGTCGAATCACTTTATTTAATTATGTACTGATTTCAATCCATATGCACATCCTTTCATTCTTCCTGGTGCCAAAAATTGTTTTGTAGGACATTAATAAACTATTAAACTCCTTCATTTGGGATGACTAGGGTGATGGGAGATTTCATTCGGATTGATGGAAGAATCTTGTGAGACTAGTTTAGTTCGGGGATATCCGTGTGAGAAATATTAGGGAGGCAATGAATTTTCTTCAAGGAAAGATATAATGGGAAGTTATTAATGGGAGTAATTTGTCGAGAATATTATTTATTTAAAATAATGGAAATGTCCTAAATTCAATCAGTCGCAAGTATTCCCCTTTTTGTAGGTCTCGGGATGTCCATATTCTGTCGATCCAATTCCAAACGTGATGGCTTATCAGTTGGAGAGATATTAACTTTTGGGATTGAAATTGGACTACCACGGTCCTCAGTCACCTAGTTTTCCCCATGCCTAAAATTTATTTTAGATTTGATAACACTTAACTTCATTCCTTAACATAATCATTTATCCCCACAAAATAAAGAACTATTAAGTCAACATCCAAGATGAGTCCCCTGATGTATGATTCTTTATGGGTACCGCCTCAGGAACTTTTTCAACTACTGAATAAAGGAAGGTGATGAAATAAAATCATGATATTGATATATGGGTATAAGCACCTTATTGAATGTTCATCAGTCTAAAATATAATGTCTTGGTATAGAGGTTCTACAAACTTTCACTACCTATAGACATGGAGGTCAAATATAGAGGAATTCATTTATCTTCTAGGTTCTCATGTTTCATAATTCATCAGGATGAGTCCTTGTCCCATATCTTTTTTAATAGTGACTAGGAACATAAGATATTGAGATTGTTGGGTGTGTTAATTGGTTTTTTATCTACAGTGGAATCCTTGGATGATTTCATTCTATTTTTATTTAGCTTATCCAATAACAATAAGCATATGGAAAGGTTGTGCTCTATACTTATAATGGTGGGATTCTATATTTTACGGGAGGTAAGGAACCAGTCCTGACACAAGTCTCGCCGCCTTTGATTCAGCTTTTATAGTAACAACCATATCCTTAGTTTTATATGTTGTTGGTAATCTAGACAAGTGTGAATAAAAAAACCTTTTCTTAGGTGTATTATGGAATGAAGGAATGAGCATGCTCTATTCATCCCATAGATGTTGGGTAAATGAGTAAAGTGGAACCCCCTCCCCATGCTCTAAAACTGAATATTGAAATCTCATCTTTTTGAGGTCTTTTTTTGGGAGGAGGTTTCATTCATTACTCCAAGGGCTCTGTATTACTCACCTTTATCGCTTAATAGGGGACTTCAGTCTCTCTCTAGAAATAGGTGGAGGCCTTGTTTATCGATCTCGACTTGTGCCATTCTAATGTTCTTTCCTTCTCTGTGAAGGAGATGGTCTTAGAGATTGTTCAGATCCCTCTATCAAGTCATTATTCTACTCTAGGGAACATGACTTACTTGATTCTAAAATTGTAGTCCCTCCTTCAATTTGATACTTATCTTTCCCATAGGTGGCAAGGAGGGAACCACATGGATGAATTTATAACCTATATGGCCCCTAGGAGGTCCCTCATATGATGTTTAATATAATAGGTTATCTTCTCCATTGGGTGATGATATTTTCCTTAGGGATTCTCTTCTTATAGAATTATGTAGTCTCCCTTGATGTTTTGGTGATATTATACTTCCCTTTTATAATAAAATCATTATTTGGTATGGTGAAACATTTTATTTTATGAATGACTGAATAATAATTTTTATGTTCGAAAGAAAATTTATTCTCATTTTATTTTAATATTCATTTAATTTGTTTCATAAATAATTCGTATTATTCAATGATAACAAATTGTTATACGTTTTATGATATATTCCATTCATTTATCTAGATTTTTTATGTTTATTTTAATGATGAAATTATTTTTCGATCTATCCCCCAAAATACTCATTAAATTTCATATCATATAGTTATTTCATTTAAATACTTGTTTTCCTTTAATTTTACTCTCTATATATACAAAAGAGTTCAAAATATTTTTTAAGGAAAATGATCTTTATTTACCTCTTCGTTCAAGAACCCATTTTCTTCTATATCCATGTTTTCTATAAATATTTTCAAATTTATTTTAAAATTCATTGATATATTTATTAAATACATTTAACACATTTTATACATTTTAAAAGTGGTTTAAAATTAATCTTTAGGTTTTTTTCAAAACAAGACACATTTTTATTTTACCCAAAAATGTGAAAGTAATATTTGTTTTAACATGTAATGAGTGAAAGAAATTTACCACATCCATTTTTATGGAAGAATAATGTATATGATTTTATATTTATCTTTCACAGAAACAAATTTCGAAAATATTTTTGGAATTATGATTTTTAAAATTTTGTTTGCCAATAAAAGGAATTCTCCACAAGATATGTTCTAATGATATTTCAAAATCACTTTCCACCTATGATGGAATCCTTTACTGTTACTTTTTTTAACAGGGGATTTGATCAAAATATATAATTCTTATACTTTCTATCAATGTTTAATGTTTAGGATTATAAGAAATTTATGAAACCCATTACTCTTCCAAGGGGTATCACATGATAAAATTATTATGAAACTCGATTCCTTTTCCTTAATATATGATTTGATAAAATGATGAAAGGATTATGAAACCTAGTTTGTTTACCAAGGTTATTCTATGAGGAAATTTTTATATAACCCATTACTTTTCATGGTTTGTTATAAAATTAATGTTTTATGATTTTTGGGAACATGTTGGATGGTTTTAATTATATGACGGGTGGTACCAATTTTTACTCCAATGAATTGGAAATAGATTTATATCTCACCTGATAAATACGATTATATTGGGGAGTTAACCAAATTTAGAAAGAGAATTTTTCCACTGTAATTTTCCTAGGAGGGAACCTTTACTACTGTAATGGTTTGGGGAGTGAACACATTCTACTATGATAGTGTTGGCAATGAGGCATGAAATACTAAGGAAATTATATTATATACTTATATGTATTATATAATTTTATTTCTTATACTATTTTTATACATTAATTGTTCATGTTATTTGATTCCATGATTATTCATTCTTTATTAAAAACCATGATTTATTACCTGAATAAAATTTATCACATAATATATGCATGCTATGGTTTCTATGTCCCTTTATTACCATTAATTAGAAATTGATCTCACTATTTCTTATATATATTTTCCCCCAGATAAGAGAAAATTTATTATGTATTATTTTCCTAAGAGGTATTCTAGATATGAAGAACATAGTTAGAGATTATATTGATCACCTATAAACCAATCATTTGTGATTCCAACTATTCCAAGGAAATATACTGTAATGATACTTAGTTGGGTTCTTGTGTAATGTAATGAATGTTAATTAAATAATAATAAGTAAGATAATTTTATAAAAAGAATGGTTCTCTATACTATATCCCTATTATCTTGAATCACCTATTAACCCATATTCAGAAGGTAATGTTTCTGGACTAAAACTTCCCCATTCTGCATCTAAATATACAAAACCTACTCTAGTTACCTAGGTTGGGAAACAATTAAGAAACACTTGCATATTTCAAACATGAAATCAAAAAATGAAAAAAATATCTACCCTAGAATAATTAGAAATGATTTTTGTTTACAAGATAATACAATATATATTAATCCAACACCCATGGTCCAAAAAATAGAACTTGTTCTCTTAATCCAACTATAATCTGGGTATTATACACTTTCTGCCACCCTAAAATATCTACCTCATATTATAAGGATCCTCCATTAAAAATCATAAAATTGGTTGAATAAGACACATTGATTACAGTTCAATTTTCTGGGAGATGATCTTTTTTGAAATGGATAGCATTAAGGGAGTCCTCACTATCCAGATTTAGAAAAAAATATACAAAACATGAGAATATTCATGCATACAATGAAACTGATAACACATATATTCTAAAACATGGGATATTAGAAAATTTTTACATTCCTAATTTCTTAGTATACTAACATTGGATGAAGACTGACTTGAATATTTACAACTCCATTATTTCATAAAGACAAAATGGAATCATGAACTTTCACAAATCTCATCTAGCTCCCTCAAAAAAGGAGTATATGGGGTTGAGCTTCAGATTATTGGGATTCTTAAAAGTTTATAATAACACTTTAGTTTATCCAATTAACTTCACTACTTCAATATAACCTCCACCAAACAATCTAAGAATGAGTTTAATAATAAAAAAAGACATGGGTGGGGTCAAAATTACTAAAAAGGCTACAACTATACCACTCGAATCAGAGTCTGAGTAGAGTCTTAAACTAGGGATGTGCCTTTTGAATAACTAAAATGGATAATTTAATGATGAGACTAATGAAAAAAATCTATCAATCTTTAATAACTTTGAGGAGGATTTTTGTGACATCACAAAACATAGGCTCATCAAATCTGGCATAATATCATGGAAAATAAAAAAATCTAAAATCATTCAAAAATTCCTAAAACCACTATTATCCCAGAATTATTAATTTTAAGGCATATAATATTTATCCATGTATAAAACATTATAATTTTCTTCAAAATATAAATTCATTAGAAAAAATCTATAATTGTTTCAAAAATCCATTTACCATATCTTCTAAATTCTTCAACAGATTCAAATAAATTAATCCTTTTTAAAAATATGAAAACCTATTCCATTTTTTATCTATCATATAACATAAATTCATACATAAAACATTACATTATTACATCGCAAAATAGTCTTCAAAATCAGTTTTTTTCAACTATACATTTTGAAAAAAATCACTTTTTAGTAATTCAAAACACTTTTCAAAGAACTCAAATAAAACATTTTGTTATGCCACAAATTTTGATATTAAATAGATTAAAAAATATCCATAAATGAATTAAATTTCACACAGAATCAAAATATCATAAAATAAACAAAACCCATAACTATCCAAATTAATATCAAAAAATATTATGTCATTTGAATGTAAATGGAAAAGGTTTCAATTTTTAAATTCGAATATAATAATAAATAGCTTGGATACATGGGTTGTTGAACCACAAACAACACTAACAAAATTTTTGGGATTGAATTCTATATTATTCACCCATATTCTTTCCATTTTACCATTCCATAAATAATTTGTGTGATTATGGTCAACTCTCAGTTCCTAATTTAAAGAGACTAAATGATTTTTAGAATCAAAGATAGTCTGATTAGTAATAAAAATAAAATTTATCATCATTAATACAATAAATCATAAGAGATACTAATGTTCCAACTATTCTTAAAACATGAAGTCTCATGGTGATATGGGGGTGATGAATCACCCACTTAAAAAAACATCTTGAGTAACGACACATTCTTAATCTCATTTCTACCATAACTCACACAATATAACATAAGGGATAAAAAGGAACTTCATTTAAGGAAAGAACTAGCCTGATACCATTTTTCATGAACTAACCTTCTATAAAACCCAAACAAGTAAATGAACTGATTCTCCACTACCCCATAATACAATCCCAATCTCCACATGCTAGAAATAATAACACGGTCATATAGAATTTTTTTGGGAATTATTTCATTAAACACATAATATAACATATTCAAAATAATCTACAGAACTTTTAGATGAAAATTAAAATAATATATTTGTATTAGTACAAGAGGATACATTGAAAATTTAGAAAACAAAACAAAACAACCAAAAAACCACTCATTATGGTCCATAACCACCAACCTTAACTTATGTCAAAATTATTTGTCCACCCAATAAAGAAATACCAAAGGAAGATTTAGAGAAAATGAGCACCTACTATATGAATATAGATTCTATTCACAAAACAATGTACAAGCCTGTTGTCATCTATATGTCTATGTTCGATTTCACTAAAGGCTCTATATAGATACTTCACAAGGTAATCCAAATATTATAAAAATTATTATAATATGAGTGAAAAAATCATTAAATTTGAAAATAAGAAACTATATCCATCAAGATCATATTCCAATAAGGGTTTAAAAATGAAACACTAAAAATAAAATAAATTATGCAACAAATATTAGATTCATTAAATTTCATCATTTAAAAACTAATACCTTTCAATAAAATCATTAACAATAATTTCAAAAGACACTTCTAAATAAATCAGAAAAAATTAATAATATTCCTAATATATCTACTAACTATACATGAGTTAATGAAATACAATCGAGGTCTATCATATCAATTAGTATATTAACAAAAATGGTAATTATTTAAGCAAGTAATCTCCAATGAAAATTAGTGACAAAAAATGTTTCCATTGATCGAGTATGTAGTATAAAACTTTCATTGGTATAACTGAGATATAATAGTTAGTACAACATATAATAGATAATTAATAAAACATGATAGGTCACTAGTATTACATGAATTCTTAGGAGTCTTGTGAAAAAAATTTCCATGAACACCAACTTCCATGGTAACACATCCTTACCCTAAAACTATCTGGTACTCCATGTAACCAAAATATGGAAATATTCTATAAATATTTAAATTGATATAAATATCATCTCACCATCACCCCCAAAATCTCTTAAGGTGAGTAATCCCTATTCTAATGCCCATAAATGTGAAATGTAAAAATCAATGATGTCTTAATAAGGGGATATCATAAGATTGGATCATTATTAATTCCTAATTATCCTATCAAACATAATAACTTATTAATAAATCATTTATTTCAAAATAAAAATTCAAAATATTAATCATACCCACTTATTTTCACAATTCATTGTCAAAATTCTAATTGGACCTCAAAAACAAGATTTTATTTTCAAAAATAACACTATGAAATTTAAAAGAAGTTTAACATTTTAAAGTTATTGAATTCGTTTAAAAAAACTTCGTCAGAACCCTTTTCAATATCAACATATCCTTCTTTTGAAATCAACCAATGATGTTAATTTTATAAATAAAGAAAATAGTTAAAAAGGTTCCCATGAATATATAAAAAAAAATTATCATTCAAAAAAATATATAATGATTTGTATAAATCTACAACCATAATTTAAATAAACTCAATTAAATTTAGAAATAATAATATACCCCTATCCCTTGTATTAGTCAAAACAAGCATTAAAATCTCTTCGAAAATTAATCAAAACAGAACTGAAATTCATCAATTTAAAAAATGTGTGAGGATATCCAAATATTCACAAACGAAATATATGTAATATATATTTCTTAACTTCCATTTTCATTTCATATATAATAGGATAAAAACATGTTTCACGATGCATTTTGTGGTAAAAATTCATATAACATATCATATAAAAATAAAAAACACATATAAAGGAATCATTTTAGTAAAAATAAATTATAAAATGAATGGAATGCTTAAAAAACCATCCATAGAAATATTTGGAACCTCAAAACACCAAAAGAAAAATGAAAGGAAATTAATCTTCTTCAATAATAGATAAACACAAAGAAATATTCTCAAGATGACCAAAAATAGTTAGGGTTTTAACGCCCCGACCCAAGCTACCCAGAGTCGGTGCATTAGTTCGTAAAATTGTCATGATCACAAAAGATCAAGTCTCGAAAGACCAATTAGTTTAGTAGCCTTGGAAACACTAGATACATTCATAAGTCTTACATTACATCATAAAGTGAAAAACTAATTACAAAGTCTTTATAGTCCACACTCATATCCTCTTCTGACTATCCCTGCAGGTCATTCATAAAATACTTCTTCACATCCTGGAAAATATTAAAACATTGAAAGGGGTGAGCTCAGATACATAGTGAGGATAACAATGTAGCGGAAGCTTTCATTAACAAACATTAACATTTAAGGTATTGTATAACTAAAACAAAAGCCTTTTAAACTTGAAATTTAGAATAATATGGCAAAAGTAAAATGAAATAATGCCATTTACTTACCCACATAGATATTCTACTGGTCTAATATTCACATTAAATATTAATAACCACTTTCATAATGATGGAATGCATAATGTCAGACTATCATAACCACATAGCCAAGGCCTCGTGCCAAGACCACAAATAATATTTTGTCAAGGCCTCGTGCCAAGACACTAGTTTGTCTAATGAGACCTACCGATGCATCGAGGAGATATAGCGGGCTCCAACCGTCACTTATTAAGTCCAATTCATTCCTCATATAAACAGGATTAAACATATCATAAACCATAACATAATCATATCACATAAAATATGAATAAAGGAAACATAACATTTCCACATTTCAATCACAAGATATCAATACAACACCTTGATATAATAAAAACACTTTCAAAACCATTTTCAATACCAAAATAAAAGAAAATTAAAAATGGAATTTATTTTTCATTTTACAAAAAGTTATGGCTTGTAGAGGAAGCCGAAACCCAAATAATGGCCATGGAGGTGGAGAAGTCATTGTCGCCGCATACGTACGACAAGTAAAAGATTCATTTTTTTCATTTAGTAAAACACTTTTTATAAAAATATTCCTTTTGAATAAACGTAAAAGTCAAAGGGGTTTATACACCGTATAAATGAAGGTTGTTTATAAAACAAAATATGCCTCAATGAAAGGAGATTGAGACGAAGTCCCATAAAAAGATCATTTTTTTAAAATAAAATAGATCTATTATGTGTATTAACTATAAGTACACATAAAGAAACTACAAATACAAGATATGACATAATAATATCATGACATAATTTGAAAGTACGAGATTAACCCAAAGAATGGAAATTGGGTTAAGAAGTTCCCTTACCTCGTGTCCGAATTCACTCGACCATTCTTTGATCTCCTAAATAATAAACTAGAGTTAATATCAACCTTCTTAAGAACCTTTTTCAAGTTCTTTATTCCATTTATATAAATTATTAACATGTCATGAACATTATGTAATTATTTATGTTTATAACGGTCGTTTTGTCGATCTTAGGTACTTGAGTCAAAAATAGACTTCTTATAATTATATGTTGTTCATGTGGTGAAATATCCATTATATCCCGAATTATATTCATGATATAGATATCATATATCTCATATATATCCAGTATATACATTCATTCATAATATTACATTACATTTAGAGGTAAGAAATGAAATGCACCGTTCAAGGAGACGGTAAGCCGTACGTACGCATGAACGCTACTTTCATTTATATTTCATATTTAATGGAATGAAATCATAATGATATAAAGGTATATTATAATTCCAGTATAATATCATATATAATATCATTTAATCCATCCTTTATACATCCCACATATGGCATTAACGATTCAAATCACTTTGAGGGGGCAGTAGTACACACTTCCTAAAATGAAAATATCGTGTTTACCCATAATGGAAACAATAAAGTTATGCCATAAATGAAAAATAAAGAACCTTAAGTAAAACATAAACATATTATATATCATATATATAAATATAGTGACATCATAATGTCCACCTTTGAAGGTGTTATATGAGTGTTGAACAATCATCGTTTTGTGAGACAGAAATTCTCCATCCACAGAAACAATATGTTCTTTAACCATTAGATGTAGGTGTGTGTAATTGTAGCTCGAATACTTCTTATAACAACATCCTAGTATATTTAGGATACTGCTGTTGTTACAAAATAAATGAATAAAAAGAGTTTAGGGGGTTGGATAAGCAAAATAAAACAAAATAACATAAGAGAAGACATTACCTTAAAATCGGGTAACTCTTTTGATTTGAGCCAAAGGATTCCTTGGGAAGAATTTTGCCCAAAGTGAGGATTTTAGGAGTAAGGGAGGGAATTTGGGAGAGTATTTGGGCAGAGGTTGTCTGAGCCAAAAGGCTTTGATGGTGTGAGTAAGGTGGTAGTGGTGGGGGCCTTTTATAAGAGGAGAGAAGGGGCACTCTTGGAAAGATTGAAATGTTACATTATTATGAAATGATTTTTCGGATTCTAAAGGTCCCACACTTATATATTTCTAGGATAAGGTGATAAGGGTTCGAAATATTCTCATCCAATAGGCTTTTGACAAGTTTAATACTTAAAATTTACATTATCCTTCCATTTTATTAAAATCGTTAATTAATGAGGTAACCGCTGCATCATCATGTTGTCATAAATAATTTAACTTATTTAATGTCTAAAAATTATAAAAAAAATATCATGATGTAGGAAATCTTTTTATATTTCTAATGAATATTTATAGTCAAATATATGACTTTTATAACCCCATTTAATATGTTTTTTAGTAAAACAACTTATGTTTGTGACATTTTTATTTTAACTTTAAATAAACGTAATTTAGGTCATTTTCCTACCAAAGTGGCTCCATGGGGTCCCCAAGTTGACCCATGGATTTTCTTGGTCGTCCATGACACATCAAATAGGGGTAGGACAAGTGTAAAGGTCATTTCATATTTTTATAATACCATTTTTACCTTAAATTTCACTAATTACCTTTAATCGTGATTAATTAAACTTAAAAGTTACTATTCACGAAAAAAAAATATTTTCATCCCATTGAACCACATTTTTCTTCCTAATGACAACAATGTATGTTGGATTTTTGAAAATCAGATCACAGAAGTGGTAATGTTTCATTTAAATGAAAAATCAGTTTTTTAACTACCGCTTAGTGGTTTCACTATTCATCAAAAATTGATGTTTTTCAGAACAATGCCAAAATTTCACCCTAAGCTATAATTGATATATCGAATCCAAAAATGATGTATATTTTAAAAAATTCCCAACATATAAGTTGAATTAAGTAATTTTATAATTAATTCCCGATGTCACAACAAATAGCATGTTTTTAAGAAACAATATATATCTAAAGATTGACAATTGTTTATGTCCAATTTCAATGTTAAATTAATTCTAATGACCACCATTGGATAAAATATTAAAAATATATTATAATTATACTTTAAAACCACTAAATTGTATAATTTATCACTATAAATTATTTTGATTAAAAAGGTTGTTTTAAGTATTTTTCACTATTCATAAAAAATTGGAAGTTCTCCGAAAATTACAAAAAATTCAACTTTGGATAATTTCGATATTACGAATACAAAAATGAGGTCCATTTTGAAATATAAAATTTCTATAATATTAAAAATTGGTTACTACTATTTATAACGACTAATTTTATTATCTGTGGTGTGTGTTAGAACTTGAAGTTGCGTACAACACATGCTACTGTATTACTCAAAGAGATGTGTACCATGGAAGCTTGGGGTGTTATATTCTCCCCTCCTTCAAATAATTTCGTCCTCGAAATTTCATATAATATCACTGTACAAAAAGACTCGGGAGATTCTTCATCAAATGTTCCTCGGGTTCCCACGTTGTCTCCTCCATCTTATGGTTTCTCCATATAACTTTTACCAGACGAGTCGTCCGGTTTCTCAGCACTTGTTCTCTTGTATCAAGAATCCTGACGGGCTCTTCATAATAAGACAGATCGGGTTCCAGTTCTAATTCCTCATAGGTGAGTACATGCGTTGGGTTGGGAATGTATTTTCTCAACAGTGATACGTGGAACACATCATGACCTTTGGAGAGACTAGGCGGCATTCCCAAACGGTAAGCTACAACCCCAATTCATTCTAAAATTTTGAAGGGTCTGATGCACCTGGGACTCAATTTACCCTTCTTATCGAAACGTATAACTCCCTTCCATGGTGATACCTTCAAGAAAACATGATCTCTGGCCTGGAACTCCGAATCCTTCCTTCGATTGTCAGCATAGCTCTTCTGCCTACTTTGAGCTGCTTTGATGTGGTTTTGGATTACCTTCACCTTTTCCATCGTTTCCTCCACCAGTTCTGGTCCTACAAGTTTTCTTTCACCAACGTCATCCCAACAGGTTGGTGTGCGACATCTCTTTCTGTATAACGCTTCATATGGTGACATCTGAATACTTGAATGAAAGCTATTGTTATAGGAAAATTCCACCAGAGGTAAATATTGATCCCACATTCCTTGAAAGTCAAGTGAGAATGATCTCAACATGTCTTCTAAGGTTTGAATAGTTCTTTCTGATTGTCCATCTGTTTGAGGGTAGTAAGCAGTGCTCAAACGAAGTTCAGTATCCAAGGCCTTCTGAAGACTTTTCCAGAATCTTGATGTAAAATGAGGATCACGATCCGAGACAATCGACAGGGGTATACCATGAAGTCTCAAAACTTCATTAATATACAGTCTTGCTAGGCGTTAAAGTGGTAGATCTTCCCTTATAGCAAGAAAATGTGCTGAATTTGTGAGACGATCAACAATGACCCATATTGCATCATTTCTTCTTGGAGTCTTTGGTAGTCCCATGACAAAATCCATCGTAATATTATCCCATTTCCACTCAGGTATGGGAAGAGGTTGCAATACTTCACCAGGCAGTTGCCTTCCAGCTTTCACTTGTTGACAAACTGTACATCTTAACACAAAATCAGCAATCTCCCTCATCATGTTGTCCCACCAAAAATGTCCCATTAAATCTCTATACATTTGGGTGCTCCCAGGGTGTATAGAGAAATTGGAACTATGAGAATCATCTAACAATTCCCTCTTTAAATCAGGTATATCGGGAACACAGAGTCTCCTCCCAAATTTCAAAATTCCATCTTCATACACAAAGTCCCTCAACAGCCCATCATTCACAACTTTAATCTTCTTTTTCAACACTTCATCATAGGACTGAGAACTATTTATCCTTTATAGTAAAGATGGTTTGGCAACCATTTGAAAAGGTTTTGATGTTTCACCCTCCATGGTGATTCCCATATCCATCTTTACTAGATCCATGAAAATAGGATCCCTTTCCACTCTCATCATGTTCAAAACTCCATGATCTTTTCTACTCAAAGCATCTGCAACCTTATTTGCCTTCCCTGGGTCGTAGTGTATCGTGAAATCATAATACTTGAGTAGTCCAATCCATCTCCTTTGCCTCATTTTGAGTTCTTTTTGTGAGAAAATATATTTCAAACTCTTGTGATCGGTATATATCTCACATTTTTCACCATAGAGATAATGTCTCCAAATATTCATGGCAAAGATTATAGAAGCTAACTCGAGATCATGAGTAGGATAGTTTTTCTCATGAATTTTTAGCTGTCGTGATGCATAGGCAATAACCTTATCATTCTGCTTAAGGACACAACCAAGTCCTTTCATTGATGCATCACTATAAATAAAGAACCCATCATTCCCTGATGGTAGAGTCAATATAGGAGCATTGACTAATCTTCTCTTCAGTTCATCAAAACATTCTTCACACTCTTTTTTCCAGAAAAATTTAACCCCTTTACGTGTGAGCTTCGTTAATGGGTTATCCAATCGGGCAAAATTCTGGACAAAACGTTGATAATAACCTGCCAAACCAACAAAGCTACGTACCTCAGTTATACTCGACGGTTCTGGCCATTCTTGGATTGCCTTGGTCTTAGAAGGATCAATGGAAATTCCATACTTTGAGACAATGTGGCCAAGAAAGGAAATCTCCTGACGCCAGAATTCACACTAGCTGAACTTCCCATATAATTAATGCCTTTTAAGAGTCTTCAAGATAATGCGCAAGTGATTTTCATGATCTTCGTAGCTTTTGGAGTACACCAAGATGTAATCAATAAATACCACCACAAAATCATCTAGATATTCCTTAAAACACTATTCATTAGATCCATGAATACAGAAGGTGCATTAGTCAATCCAAAATCCATTACTGTAAACTCGTAATGCCCGTACCTTGTTCGAAATGCTGTTTTCGGAATGTCTTCCTTCTTCACGCACAACTGATGGTATCCAGATCGAAGGTCAATCTTTTAAAAGTATTGAGCTCCATGAAATTAGTCAAATAAATCATCAACGCGAGGTAGGGGATACTTGTTCTTTATTGTTATAGTATTGATCTCCCTGTAGTCAACGCACAACCTCATAGATCCATCTTTCTTCTTAACAAAAAGGACAGGGGCTCCCCATGGAGAAACACTAGGGAGAATAAATCCATTACTACTCAATTCCTCTAGTTGTTTATTTAGTTCAACTAATTCCACAGTGGCCATCCTATAAGGGGTCATCGATATAGGCCTTGACCCAGGAATTAAATCAATGGAAAACTCAACTTCTCGTTCTGGAGGATGTCCAGGTAAATCTTCCGGAAACACATCTTCATATTCTTTCATAATATGTACATCCCCTATTTGAACATTACCTTCCTCGCCCTTATCCATTTCACTCTCTTCCTCCCCAATAATTGAATTTAGTTGAGCTAATGGGGGTGGGTCTAAATAAGAATTAGGTGGTGATGATTCTTCTCTAAAAATAATGTGTTCCTTATCATCATCATCAATAATCGTAACCTCCTTATTCTTACAATAAATCTTTGCATCATAGTCTGAAATCCAATCCATACCGAGGATTATATCAAACTCAATAATAGGTATGACAATGTGATCAGCAGATAAAGAACAGTTATGTGCTCTAATGGGGACAGATTCACAAAACAATGTTGCAATAATACCTCCCTTAGGAGTTTTGACTGACAATTCTCCTGTTAAATCAAACTGGAAATATCTAATTTTCTTAGAAAACTGAGAATATATGAAACAATGTGATGATCCAGAATCAAATAATGCATTTGCTAAACTTGAGGAAACCATTAAATTACATGCCACCACGTCTTTCGGAGCTTCAACCTCAGCGATAGTGATAGCATAAGCCTGGCCTTGATCCCTTGGCCTCTTCTGAGTGAAGTTTCCCTGATGCTTATGACATTCATTTGCATAATTCCCCATCTCTCTACAATTATAGCATTCCACATTGACAGCATCTTTCTTTCCCTTGCAAACATGAGCATAGTGGCCTTTTTCACCACACTTGTAACAGACTCCCATTCCCTTCAAGCAAGTACCTGGGTGTTTCTTTCCACATTTACTGCAGGACTGATATTCAACTCTTCCCTTCTTCCCCTTATTTCCATTTCCAGATTGATCAAAAGATCTCTTCTTTTCTTTCATTGCTTTAAAGTCATAAGACGTAGAAAATTCCTTTTCCGTCTTGATAGCACACGAGACAATATCTTCGTATGACGAGAAGGTTTGTGAGACTAATGCTCGACGAAGAAATGGTTTTAACCCATCAAATAAATGATCAATCTTACTTCTTGTGTTATGTATATAATCTTCCGCATGCCTCGCTAGCCTTGTAAAGTTAGCCTCATACTTTGCGACATTCTCATCCTCCTTCTGCCTCAAACTCAGAAATTGCCTTTCCATATCTACTCGATGGTCATGTGGAAAGTATTTTTCTAAGAAAAGATCTTTGAACTCTCTCCATTCCATATTTGATACTTCATCATCTTCCTTTTTGTTTTGAATCAGCGACCACCATTGATCGGCATCTCCAGTGAGGCGGTAGACTGCCATGACAACCTTCCCCCTTTCACTACTCCCCAAGGCGTGGAAAATTTTCTATAAGGAGTTTATCCATTTCTCAGCTACTAATGGATTTGTACCCCCATTAAATGTTGGCGGTTGTTGCCTCATGAAGCGGTCTAACATTGATCCTCCACGTTGCGGATCTGGGTGCTCCATATGAGTAAGGTTATTATTCATAACCTGAGTGAGTTGTCCCAGTATGGTAATAAGTTGATCAGCACCAGTTGTATCTCCTGATCCACAATAATTATCTTGAGCAGGAGGGAAATCCCTACATGGAGTGCGTGCATTGATACGGTTTCCATTCCTTCCACTAGGTGCCATTTCTAAACAATGGCATAAACTAGATTAGTTTATGAATCAAAATACATTATTCCATACTTGTAAAATACTTAACATAAATTGAACTATTTATGGATATAATCCATAATCATAAAAATGTTGTGTTTGAGGAAGTATATACTCATAACCCTTCATAGTGGTTTGTAAAGAAAATGAGAATTATCCTAAGCATATCCCCCAGGAGTATCGTAACCAAGAGTGCAGCAAGGCCCGTTGTCGTGCACCAGTTCCCGTTCGAGTCTAGGTCAAAGCAGTGTTTTCGGGTTTTACCCCTAGGTACATCTGTGCCAGAGCCACCTCTACCTGCTCGTATCCAGACAGGGATTTATTGCTCAGAAAACTCACAACATCTCTATAATACCAAAATTTTAGGAAGTTCTTCTACACTAATCCTCAAAGTCTATCTTTGGTCTATGTGCTCTAATCAGAGTTTATCTAAATCTAGCTTCCAAGGTTAGTACTAAACTGCCTCTGATACCAACTGTAATGCCCCGACCCCAGCTACCCAGAGTCGGTGCATTACTTCGTAACATTGGCATGATCACAAAAGATCAAGTCTCGAAAGACCGATTAGTTTAGTAGCCTTGGAAACACTAGATACATTCATAAGTCTTACATTACATCATAAAGTGAAAAACTAATAACAAAGTCTTCATAGTCCACACTCGTATCCTCTTCTGAATATCCCTGTAGGTCATTCATAAAATACTTCTTCACATCATAGAAAATATTAAAACATTGAAAGGGGTGAGCTCAGATGCTTAGTAAGGATAACAATATAGCGGAAGCTTTCATAAACAAACATTAACATTTAAGGCAATGTATAACTAAAACAAAAGCCTTTTAAACTTCAACTTTAGCATAATATGGAAAAGTAAAATTAAATAATGCCATTTACTTACCCACATAGATATTCTACTAGTCGAATATTCACATGAAATATTAATAACCACTTTCATAATGCTGGAATGCATAATGTCAGACTATCATAACCACATAGCCAAGGCCTCATGCCAAGACCACAAATAAGATTTTGTCAAGGCCTCGTGCCAAACCACTAGTTTGTCTCATGAGACCTACCGATGCATCGAGGAGCTATAGCGGGCTCCACCCGTCACTTATTAAGTTCAATTCATTCTTCATATGAACAGGTTTGAACATATCATAAACCATAACATAATCATATGACATAAAATATGCATAAAGGAAATATAACATTTCAACACTTCAATCACAAGATATCAATACAACACTTTGATATAATAAAAACACTTTCAAAACCATTTTCAATACCAAAATAAACGAAAATTAAAACATGGAATTTATTTTTCATTTTAAAAAAAGTTATGGCTTGTAGAGGAAGCCGAAACCCAAATAATGGCCATGGCGGCAGAGAAGTCGTTGTCGCCGCATACGTACGACAAGAAAATCATTCCTTTTTTTCGTTTAGTAAAACACTTTGTAAAAAAATATTCCTTTCGAATAAACGTAAAAGTCAAAGGGGTTTATACACCGTATAAAAGAAGGTTGTGTATAAAACAAAATATGCCTCAATGAAAGGAGATTGAGACGAAGTCCCATACAAAGATAATTTTTTTAAAATAAATAGATCTATTATGTGTATTAACTATAATTACACATAAAGAAAGTACAAATACAAGATAGGACATAATAATATCATGACATAATTTGAAAGTAGGAGATTAACCCAAAGAATGGAAATTGGGTTAAGTAGTTCCCTGACCTCGTGTCCGAATTCACTCGACCGTTCTTTGTTCTCCTGAATAATAAACTAGAGTTAATATCTACCTTATTAAGAACCTTTTTCAAGTTAATTATTCCATTTATATCACTTATTAACATGTCATGAACATTATGTAATTATTAATGTTTATAACGGTCGTTTTGTCAATCTTAGGTACTTGAGTCAAAAATAGACTTCTTATAATTATATGTTGTTCATGTGGTGAAATATCCATTATATACCGAATTATATTCATGATATAGATATGATATATCTCATATATATCCATTATATACATTCATTCATAATATTACATAACATTTAGAGGTAAGAAATGAAATGCACCGTTCATGGAGACGGTAAGCCGTACGTACGCATGAACGCTTCTTTCATTTCTATTTCATATTTAATGGAATGAAATCATAATGATATAAAGGTATATTATAATTCCAGTATAATATCATATATAATATCATTTAATCCATCCTTTGTACAACCCACATATGGAATTAACGAGTCAAATCACTTTGAGGGGGCGGTAGTACGCACTTCCTAAAATGAAAATATCGTGTTTACCCATAATGGAAACAATAAAGTTATGCCATAAATGAAAAATAAAGACCCTTAAGAAAAACCTAAACATATTATATATCATATATATAAATATAGTGACATCTTAATGGCCACATTTGAAGGTGTTATATGAGTGTTGAACAATCATCGTTTTGTGAGGTAGAAATTCTCCATCCACAGAAACAGTATGTTCTTTAACCATTAGATGTAGGTGTGTGGAAGTGTAGCTCGAATAATTCTTATCAAAACATCCTATTATATTTATGATACTTGTTTTGTTACAAAATAAATTAATAAAAAGAGTTTAGGGGGTTGGATAAGCAAAATAAAACAAAATAACATAAGAGAAGACATTACCTTAAAATCGGGTAACTCTTTTGATTTGAGCCAGAGGATTCCTTGGGAAGAATTTTTCCCAAAGTGAGGCTTCTAGGAGTAAGGGAGGGAAGTTGTGAGAGTATTTGGGCAGAGGTTTTCCTAGCCAAAAGGCTTTGATGGTGTGAGTAAGGTGGTAGTGGTGGGGGCCTTTTATAAGAGAATAGAAGGGGCACTCTTGGAAAGATTGAAATGTTACATTATTATGAAATGCTTTTTCGGATTCTAAAGGTCCCAAACTTATATATTTCTAGGATAAGGTGATAAGGGTTCGAAATATTCTCATACAATAGGCTTTGGACAAATGTAATACTTATAATTTACATTATCCTTCCATTTTATTAAAATCGTTAATTAATGAGGTAATCGCTGGATCATCATGGTGTCATAAATAATTTAATTTATTTAATGTCTAAAAATTATAAAAAAATTATCATGATGTAGGAAATCTTTTTATCTTTCTAATTAATATTTATAGTCAAAAATATGACTTGTATAACTCCATTTAAAAATTTTTTTAGTAAAACAACTTATGTTTGTGACATTTTTATTTTAACTTTAAATAAAAGTAATTTATGTCATTTTCCTACCAAAGTGGCTCCATGGGGTCCCCAAGTTGACACATGGATTGTCTTGGTCGGCCATGACACATCCAATAGGGGTAGGACATGTGTAAAGGTCATTTCATATTTTTGTAATACCATTTTCACCTTAAATTTCACTAATTACCTTTAATCGTGATTAATTGAACTTAAAAGTTACTATTCACCAAAAAAAATTATTTTCATCCCATTGAACCACATTTTACTTCCTAATGACAACCATGTATGTCGGATTTTTGAAAATCGAATCACAGAAGTAGTAATGTTTCATTTAAATGAAAAATCAATTTTTTATCTACCGCTTAGTGGTTTCACTATTCATCAAAAATTGAAGTTTTTCAGAACAATGCCAAAATTCCACCCTAAGCCATAATTGATATTCCGAATCCAAAAATGATTTCTATTTTACAAAAATTACAAACATATAAGTTGCATTAATTAATTTTATAATTAATTCCCGTTGTCACAACAAATAGCGTGTTTTTAAGAAACAATATATATCAAAAGATTGACAATTGTTTATGTCCAATTTCAATGTTAAATTAATTCTAATGACCACCATTAGATAAAATGGTAAAAATATATTATAATTATACTCTAAAACCACTAAATAGTATAATTTATCACTATAAATTATTTTTATTAAAAATGTTGTTTTAAGTATTTTTCACTATTCATAAAAAATTGGATGTTCTCAGAAAATTACAAAAAATTCAACTTTGGATAATTATGATATTACAAATACAAAAATGAAGTCCATTTTGAAATATATAATTTCTATAATTTTAAAAAGTGGGTACTACTATTCATAACGAGTACTTTGATTAGTTGTGGTGTGTGTTAGAACTCGAAGTTGCATACAACACACGCTACTGTACTACTCAAAGAGATGTGTACCGTGGAAGCTTGGGGTGTTACAAGGGTAGTTATGGTTCTAGTATTTTTAAATAATTTCACAACTAATTCACAACAATAAAAACATTTAATTGAAACATCTATTTAATTTTCCATTTTTATTCTATATTAAATGTTTAAGGTTTAAAAACAATTAAATAAGAGTAACATCTTATAATTTTGATTTAAGAATATATTTCAACGGTTTCTCGATGTTAAAAAATAGAAATAGATGTTATAGGTTATTCTTGAGATGAATAAATAAAAGAACATGTATTTATATATTTTTCTTCTAGAAATATCTCTATATTGGGGGAAATGGGTGTACCATTACAAAGTAATAAATTGTTATGTAATGGCAGATTTATAGTTTCACAAGCTTTGAAAAATTGGGTTCACTCTAGCACAGCTCACCCAATCCAAAAATTGCAGTCATGTTACCATTATGTGACCACTAGAAAATTTAGGATATACATAGACAGTGAGGTTTTAACCTTATGCATCCTCTGAAAAAGAATATTTTAAATTAACATAAATCTGGGGTTACCTTGACACACTCTTTGAAAATTT
The DNA here is from genome assembly GCA_963277665.1 of Viscum album. Lineage (NCBI taxonomy): Eukaryota > Viridiplantae > Streptophyta > Magnoliopsida > Santalales > Viscaceae > Viscum > Viscum album. Next base: position 124,851,275 of record OY728128.1, read on the forward strand.
GGTTCTACAATTATAAAATTAGATTTTAACCCTACACATAATTTAACTAACATTATATAAGAAGTTGAAATATATAGTTAGCTTTATATAGAACCAAACATACCAATATATACTGAATATTCATAGGTTATTACCCTTACAAAGCCAATAGAAAATATCGGTTACCCCTAAGCAGATCCAGAGTACCCTTACATGGCATATATAATCTTCATCATACCCTTATTTAGTGGGTGATTTACCTTTGTAAAGCCTTATTTTTTTATGTATACCTTTACACAATACCTCCAGAATATTGGTATGGAGTTATTTCCCTAATGCATACCCCATTATCAACATAAGGGAAATAATCAACCGAAAAATCATTAAATTTATATTCTCAGAAGAAATTTCAAAATAATACCGACAATGTACAATAATTATTAAAAAACGGGGATGTAACACTTATGATAATGTTCCCATTATTATCCGACAGTAAAAAAAATTATGATCATTTAAGTATTCATGTTGATTTATGTATAAATATCATTCATATTATTCCCATACTCGCAAAGATGTAAACTAATCCTTTCAATGATACAAGTCCCTAGGAAATAATATATACGAATATGGTCATAGTTTGTCGGTAGGGGGATAATATAGAGGAATTAAATTAACATTAAAATTTTATATTTTAATGTTTTGTGGACCTAATTATTAATTAATTTGAATCTAATAATTATAGAATATATAATATAACTATTCTTGTCTGAAAAATGATATAATAATTATATTTCCATTTTATATTCCATAATGTTTTTATTATAGAGAGTTATAGATATTATATGAATTATGTTATATAATAAAGACTACCTAACTTTCATTTTTGTTATCCCCCCAAAAAACATAGTTTGATATTTTTTAGTTTAAGAAAAACCTAAAAAATATCTATATGTTGAATGATTTTAGAATTAAAATGAAATTATATTTTGGATGCATAATGCTAAGTTTGATTATTCATTATGTTCCAATAGAAATGTATACAAAAAATAAAGGATGATTTTTGACATTGTATGATTAAACTAAATTGTATTTTGATGCATGATGATCCATGAAAAATATATTGAAGAAACTACCTAAGAAAGTTATGTATGAAAAATAACAAATGATTCGTGTTATGAAAAGAAGGAATCAATAATTATATAAAAAATTGATATAAAAATTATAATGAATACTATTACATATGGGATTGAAGCACTCTATTCACCACCTATAGTCCAATGCATCAATGATAATAAACATGGATAGTATTCGAGTCAGTGCACCAAATGATGGTCCCTCAAGGATCATTGAAATAAATAAACACAAAATATAATAAATCAAGGGAAATATTATGTCAACACCACTATTTTGATAGAGAAAAAAAATAATTTTTTGTAAAGTATACATATTGTACATACAAGAATGGTGAAAATATTATTTTATTCTTGTTCAATAAGTTACATTATAAATTGAAACTTTTCATGATATGTTGATTTTTTCCAAATTCAATGATGTTTTTATATAATTAAAATATCATTGTAATGAAATTGTTGTCTCCAATGTGAATAGTGATTTTTTATTTAATATTTTATGGAATAATATTTATGCATACAACTTAATGATTTCCTTGGGGGAAATTGATGATATACAAGGAATGAATGGTAATGTCCCAACTAAAATCACTCTATGAAGAATATGAAAACTGGCTCACCCCAATACCTCATTATTGTATCCCCATATGATATATATTTCTGACTAGTAGTGGGTTTCAATGATTATTAAGGGGAGATACTATTCTTTGTGTCTCATATTGTTCAGAAATAAATATAAATAACCAAGTATCAAATATTCTCATTAAATAGAAATTGATGTAATAAATGAAAATTGGGTGAAAACAAATGAAATATAGTAATGAATTAGTATACCATTCAATATGTAAATGACTTACTACCCCATAGGTCAGTCACATATACATTAAAAAAAGTGAAATAAAACATTGGCTCTAGGACATGTCATACCAATCCATCATCTATGATCTATAATTCATCTGAGCATACCCATCTTGATCTATCATATAGACCCTGGAATAACTTGTAACACCCCAAGATTTGTTGGATATTATTATTATTAGTATTATTCTTATTACTCTACTATTAATACTACAATTTTTTATTATTATATTTATTATTATTATTTTATATCTATAATATTCAGGAATTTTTCCATGTTCATTCTAAAAGATTGAAACAATTCTAGATAATGAACCCCCAAGATATTATAAAAAACACTCTATTCATTAATAATATGAGTGTTATAAAAGTAAATAATACGATTAAGAATTTCACACCATGGGTTATTACTCAAAATGGAAAAAATACATCCACTAAATTTTTAAAAATCAATAGGGGATAATAGATTAAAATGATAAAAATTCATGACAAATAAAAATCCCCTCCATCATCTGCAACCATGAGGATCTCCAATAAACCAAAAAACCTATAATGAAAGATACTACCTTGAATGGATAAATCATTGTCCCAAATATATAATATGAAAGAATGAGAGATTCTTTGGGATGTTAGAGTGGAATGAACTTGTGATTTAGTAAGACTATATATAGAAATGAAATACAGACTTCAAAAATAGAGACTTTTCATATATGTTAACAAAAAAATCATTGGAAATATATCAAATAAGTATAATAAGTTTTTGTTTTGATAAAAAATAACTCAAATTGAAATTAAAATATTCTATTAATTTTTTATAATTATATATATATATATAAATATATATAGATCTATTTAAATGTTACATATAAATATCATTACTATTATTTTTAAAATATGATCTGAATTATATATAAAAGTTAAAAAATTACTTTAATATTAATGGGGTAGTAAATAAAATATTATATTATAAATAAATAAAGAATGTTTTTTAGTTAACAGTTTTAAGAATAAAGGTAATATTTATTTTAAAAAACAATTTTATGAAATATTGAATATTTTTCACTTCTAAACTAAATTAACATTATAATTATATTGTGATATATGAATAAATATATTAAAAAACTAAACTAAAAAAAGTATGAAATAATAATATGAATAGAAAATGATTAAAAGAATAATTTTATCGATGAATTTTGTATTATTTATAATTTATTTTTTTCATTTTGATTATAAATTTTATATTTTTAATTTAAAATATTTGCATCATTATTCTATCACGTTAATTCAAAATATTATTCTATTTATATTTTGTGATTTTTCTAAAATATTCAATTTTTATATTAATAGTGAAAATAGTTTTCTTGTAATACCATAAATTTTATATGACTTATAATTTTCTTGAACCATTTAAGATATATATATAATGATAGGTAATGAATTTTAAAATAATATGTTCATTTTATAAACTCCATTAATATCCTTTAATATAATAATGTAATATTTATGGAAACTATTATTCATATATTTCATCAATTAATTGTTAATAAGGAAAATTAATTTTTGAGTTTATTCAAATATAAATTCACTCTACATTTAAAAATAATAATAAAATTACATTCATTATAATTAGATTTGTTGATAATTTAGTTCAATACATAAACAATATGCTGAAATATATAGTTTTCAAAAAATGGGGTTTTACATGTTATATGCGTTAATACTAAAATTAGTTATTATAACATGTATAAATTATATTTGAAAAAAATATTTAAATATGTTTTAACATCACATTAGAATTCATAAATTATTTAAATTTTATTTTTGTCCCTTTTAATTAGTTTCCAATAATGAAGGTGAAGTTTCCACGGTATGGGTGAATATGTATAACAATGTATTAACATAGTGGAAAATGTTGAAAAATGTGAAAACCATGTTTGATATTGTATTTTGGAAAAATGCATGGAATTATACCATTCCCTTCATAATTATTAAAAAAAATTCAAACCACATTGGGTAAATAATGGAGTAATATTATTGAGAAATAATATGTTTTTAAATGTTCCATTTTCATCAATAATAAATGGAGACCACATCCTCCACATTTCTATACCCATAATGAAGCCTTGATAAACCCAAATACTATCATAGTATATTCTCAACAGCCTCCCCATGCCTTTAATTGCTTGGTCTCACTGAAATACCACGCAAAGGGGTGTTAAAAGTTAACCATCTGAGAACATCTAAGTGAAATATAATACTCACCACAAAACTATTATATGTTATTTTCTCCTTTTAAACCCCCACCTCCCCTCTATGCATGATGGTATGATAAAAAATCAATTTTACCTCTCTTAAATGTTGTTATACTAATGAAATAACTAGTTTATAATTTTCTAAAAATTCATAGAGAATGATGAATACGTCATTAATTGTGTTACCGATTACTGCCTCTATAAATGACAGGTTTTGAATTCCAAGACCACAAAATGAGGAAAATTTTAAAACAGTATTAATTATTTAAAAATGAAAATTTTAAAATAATTAATTTTATCTCATTAAAATATATGAAAATCTATATATAATAAAATTAGTAAAATATTATATTAAATTGAACCACCTTAAATGGGCTTATTATGGAACCTATTTTAACTTGGATATCATTTCTATTACCAGTGAAACTATATCTGTTTTATCCAGATGAATTAATAAAGTAAAAAATAAAATATTATTTGGGATATTATGAATTACTTTTACAACACCATCAACAATGGTCAACAAACCAAATGTGTTGTGAATATATTAATTAAACAACTATGAGTAAAAAACCAAGGCAAAAACTACATTAACAATTAGAAAAATAATACAGTAGACATGCCATATAAAATAAATAATAGATTAATAAGTTTAATATTTAAATTTTAAAATATCATAATTCAATTACTGAGGAAGTTGATTTCATGTTTTGTGAACATTTGGACACAAGGTTAGGATTTCATCTCAAAATTTATTAATTTGAGGAAAATTTTCTTTTATTTAGATAATTTCATTTAAATAGTTTTTATAAACCCAATTTTATATGAAATATATATTTTTTATATTCATTCAAGGTAGTTTATTTTCAATCTCGATTTATTATTCCTTAATGTGGGTTTTATTAGATTTTTTATAATATTTTAATGGTTTTTGTCTCAATCAATATTCATTGAGACATGATTTGTTGTAATGAATCAATATTAATTTGTATGGTGTAAACAATACCCTATTGATTTATAAAAAATATTTTTATGAATATCAAAAATTCACTTCCATTCATACTCTTCCTTGTTATGGGCTGTGAAGGATCACTTCACTAAAATGAAGGCTTTTTTTATAATACAATCTGATTTATTAGGTTTTAATTTTTATCCTTTAGATTTTTTTTGATTTAAAATGGTATACCATATATATAGTTGATGATATCTTTTTTTAATCTTTTATTATATAATGGTGAGTTATAATTATTTTTAAAAAATGAATCTATGTTAATAATAATTCTCATCAATTTAAATTATCATTCCCCTCATTGTCCATAATTTACCATATTGTAAATAAAATTAATCATTACCTCATTTAATCATATTTACCTTATCCTATTTTCAAAATAATTTTTCAATATATTTTTTAAGATGTGGGATTTCAAGAAATATGTTTTTTATTATAAAATGGAAACATCTTTACATCCTTCAAGTCTTTACAGATATGTATTCACTTTCAATCTAACCCATTTAATTCAATATTATTCATAAAAAAATCTTATATTGTTGATATATTTCTATTAAATAAATAACTATTTAATATAATTTTAATTGGAAGTGTTATATATATATTTAGTTCCAATGAAAATTCACAAGTTATAGTAAACCTGATTTTTGGGAACTTTCCAATTTCTAATCACATGTCATGTATCACTACATAAAATTTTATTAAACTATTAATACCATATAAAACTATTATTTAATTATATATATGAATCATGGTTTAATTTTATTTTAATGTAAAATTATATTTCCTTTCCTTCATAAAAAATGTCCTTTACTGATCTTATTATTTTCCACCCATGTGGTCCGCTGTCATAATTTCTCCACAAAACATTTCTCACGAATTTTATATATTAGAACTCCATTTTGATAGACTATGTACCTTTTAAAATTTTCAATGTTGATAATTATTTAATTAATTATTTCTCTATGGATCTAAAATATCTACATTTTGGGTATATCATAAGATAGAACTATGAAAACTACTTCCTTATTGTGGGTTATGTCGTTATTAATATTTGTGTATCGATTATTTTCAACTATTATAACACATATGAATAATTTTATTGTGATACAATGTGTTGGTCTATTATATCCCTACAATGAATTAAGTAATGTTAATGTCTAATGAAATTCCATGTTTTGTGCATTAGTGGTCATTGTAAGGTCATTTTATATATTAAATGGGTGGTTTTATTAAGAGAACTATATTATTATGGAAGTGAGCCTATGATTATGATAATTATGATGGAATCAAGCCTATGTTTTGTTTTCTTGCTTTATTTCCATTAAATGTTCTTATAATTAAACTTTTTATTATATTTATAGATTTTTATGATTGCATGATCTTATGAATTTCTTACCTTATGCCCTTATTCTAGGATTTGGATCATTCCCTATATGATATCTTGTAATGAATCTTATCTCTCATGAGATGTTTTATTACAATAAATATTCCTTTATAGGGATATTTACATCACCCGTTTACATATATAATTTACCATGGGTACCTTATTTATTATATGAATATATATGGGTGTTATGATCACTAGGTGAGGATTTAAAAAATAATGATTAAGAAGATATATTTTCATATATAATATTACCATGACCCAACAATTCTAGATCATTGGCATACATTATTTGGAAATTATATTTTAAATTATTATTAATGTATGATAAAGGAATGGGTATATATATTTTTTAATATAGTTTGGTCTGGGAGTTTTTGGATATTAGGATGAGAGACCATTATTTGAAACCCTATGTAAAAGTTTAAGTGATAATACTATGTATAGGATAACATCATCATGATTTGGTAAATAGGAGATTTTTTGTTTTCATTTTAATTACATCCCTATTTTATATAATAATGTTGATGAATGATCTGACATAGTTGTACCAAAGAGTGACATCATCGGAGAGTTTTTGATAGGAATTAAATCAATTATGACATAGTTCATGGTAAATAGACTTAACTGGAATCATAGTGAGAGACTCACATGAGAAATTTTTTTGTTCAATTACTTTTTACTTATAAATCATTATAAAATATATATTTCTTAATTATATTAATTGAATTGGGAATTAACTTTTAGTAAACATAAATATATATAACTGAAGGAGAATCAAGATAGTTATAAGATTATTTTTTTGACATAACTCAAATGAAAGTATCCTAAGTATAAATAAAGGTTACTATGGAAAATAGATATTAGGATTGAGATTTATTAATTGTGTACTATGATTCTTTTGGATATTATCTTAACCATTGTGGTTTTATTATTGGGTTGAAATAATGTGATATGGATGAATTTGAGAAATAAATATATCTAAGAACCAGTATGTATTATAACTAAATAAGGTAGAATATATAAATTATTTATAATTTTTTTAAATTATCGTAGAAAAATATGGGCATCCTATTTTTACCTATGGTAGTGAAGCGGATACAATAATTAAATTAATTCATTTTTTTTCAATTAGCGAGTGATATTTATCAATTGAATTATTGATGTTATTTGGGTTATGTAAAACACATTTTTGTTATTCTTATGTTTAACTACATTAAAGTTATTCACTCTTATATTAATTAGAAATAATAACCTTTAATATTTATTTTATTGAAAATTTATATTTTTGGGAATAACTATTGAAGATCACATTATTGAGGTATGGATAATGCTTAGGTATAATATATGAATGATGTTCAGATCATAATGGGCTGATCAATTTTGAAAATTTTATTTTAGAAAATATCAGTAACCCTGGGATTTTTAATTAATTCATTATATGTTTTATGAATTTTATTACATTTTTTGGGATTGCAATATATAATTAATAGTTTGGAAATTTATGAACTAGTGGATGAATATTTGAATTGATTTTAGAATATAAATTATAATTAAACGATGGTATAATTTCATTTTTATTAAAATATTTATGGTATATAAAAACATGTGTAAATGATTGTATGATTGATTAATGTAATTTTAGGATAGATTAGTAACATGGAATATCCTAATATGGTATGTTAAATGTTAGAAATAATTTATTTTCTTAATGTTTAATATGTCTGAAATAACCTCACTGACATTCATTATTTTTGAGTATTTAAAAATTACAAGGATGAATTTTGTTAGTTGGGGGACTATGAAAAGACTTGAAATTTATGAGCCATTATTATTATGATTATGTAAATTAATAATATTATTATTTATATAGAAGATGATGGGATAAGATCCCTCTCAAGAGGAGATATGTGGTGGCCATGGACGCTAAGGATTTGGTTTATCTATGATCATTAATTATAATTTAGTTTATGATTTTCTCAATGAAAGGATATTTTTATAGCCACTGTTTTAATCATTTTGGGAAGAAGGTGGAGAGTTTTTATAATATTGATGATTTTGTAAATGAGATTAGGTCTTGGTTCCCACTTTCTAAATTCATTGGAATTATCCCTAATGGCATTCTTCAAAAAGGAAACACTACTCATATGAAATCAAATTGGGATGAAATCATATAATGAATGGATTTAGGTATTCATTATATTATTGCGTCATACTTCATACCAAGGAGCTATAATCCCTTAGAATATATAAACTTAATGGATTATATTTCATGATTAAGTGGTTTATCCAACAGAAATTTTGTTTCTTTAGGTTTTGGAATCTTTTATGTGATATTTTAATTAGAAGATCTCAATATGGGGGGTTGAGGATTCAGTTATATCTATATCATGTTGGGTATTCACCATATTCTATAATGGGATTCCCACTTAAATCAAATTGAATTATGAAATTCCTATATAAAAATATGGATTGAGTTTTATTGATTAACATGGAATCTATATCACCCAATTAACCTAAATGATGTGGATTTGGCTCTTAGGTTCCCTAAAAAATGTAAATGGAAATTGAAGTCTCCCACATTGGGTGTTATTCTCAAGTTCTTATTGAATGTGATCAAAACATCACATTATTTGATAATGTAATCCATCAAATTGATAGGCTTTAATTTTATCGAGAGATAACTTTTGTTAGAATCCACTGTGCTTTCACTGATTGAAACATATTTGGTCAATAAAAAATGAACTACAAAAGGTTAGTTGTATCCTCCATCTTTTATGTTGCTAGACCAAATGAAAAAAATTCAATGAAAAAGAAAAAAGGTTTGAAATTAGTTATTTCCCAGGGTTAAAAACTTCATACTACAAATCATCCTTCATTATTTTCCATGAAGGGGATGCTACCTGGTTCAAATAATGTTGACTCTTCCATTACTAATCAAGTATAGCGGACCCATTCTTTTGGAATTTTTGAGAAATTTTCCCAGTTGGATAGGTATCCACATAAGGTTGGGCAGCTAGATTTGGTAGTTTTCATCAAGAAATAACATTTTGGGTCTGGGAAACATATGGTCCATCCCTCTTTTATTTCCCAAGATATGATATACATTATAATATTGAGAATCCCAATAATTAAAATAGGGTGATCTTAAATTTACATGGATCTTCATGATTTCAATGTTGGTCTACCTCAACTCTTTTTTCATGAACCATAACTTATTGCAGGAGGGAGGGATATTTATTTTCACACTATAAGTAAGGATTCAAGATAACCAGAATAGAATAAAAATAATGGTGGAACCAAAATTCATTTTGTTCTTGTTTCAAGAACCCGAGACCACTATGATGATCAAAATAGTAAATATGATTTAGAGTTAGTTTCCCAGTTCTATGAAAACTCTCAACAGCACAAAGAGAATGAAATACAATTCTGTAAGAACTGATATGATAAAATAAAAATGGGCTCACCACTACTAGTAAAGAATAATTTGATGGTTTTGATGATCGTTGAATATTGGAGAGGGAAATAATCATATCCAAGGAGTTTGAAACTCATTTTGCATTTCCAATTGCTATGGTATCATGTCAAGAGGAAATCTGAAAGGCTAAGATATATAGTCCTTTAATGTAGGAAATGTGTGTGTTTTCATCTCAAAAGGCTAAGAGTTCTAGACCTCCTATATATTTTTTCATTTTAAATATAAAAAGAATGATATAAGTAAGATTAGGAACAAAATTACTCCCAGGAAATCTAGTCCCTAATGAAGTAGGACAAAGGCAAAGTGATGTTGGTCACTGACAATGATCATGTATCTTGACATGAAACCCCTAGGAAGGCACGAATATTTACCTCAAATTTATTTGGAGTGATTTATATGATTATTGATCTCGCTGACATCTCATGGTAAGAGTACGATAATTCCATATCTCGAGTGATTTAGACCACATTGATGAAGGATAGTGGTTGTGAATATGCGTCACGTGATGGCCTCTTTATATGAAAATAAGAATCGAATGATGTGGATAAGAGATAATTGTAGAGATTAACATATTATAATTGGATTTTTTTATCATTCAAAGACCATGAGAAGAGGCTAATATCTCATATTTCAAGGTGGAGGTCATGACCTAGTTAATTGGGTGGTCATTATACTGAGTATCATGATGGGAATGCTGCTTGTATGAAAAAATAGACTTTTTGACTAGAATTTTTATGAAAATGGTATTTCTAAATTGTGTGCCACCTTCCCCTTTTTGTGGTATTTGTTTCTAATATATGAAATCTAACCCCAATATCATAAAAAACAATTATATTTTGTCTATAATTTTAAGGAAAATATATATATTGTATAAAAATGAATGAAAAATGATAATAAAATGAGACCTATATTATATGAACTCAATTAAATAAAAATTATTCATTAATAACTGGGATGCTAATCCTAAATCACATAAAATGAAATTTTCCACACAATTGGTAATTACTCATCATGTACGAAATACATCTATTAAAATTTAAAAATCAATAAGGTACAATAGCAAAAAATTAAAAATATTTTTGACAACTTAATACCTTGCATCATATTTATCATTGAGGATCACCCATAGCTAACAAATCCTAAAATGTGGGAGATCATCATGAATTGATAAATCATTGTGCTTAATCTATAATATGAAATAAGAATCATATCTTTTGGGGTGTGTGTGGAATGAATTAATGATTTAGTATATCAATATATAGGAATGATATCTACAAATTATAAATATTCTCCTTAGAAATATGATCATTACAAATTTTTTTTTTCCAAATATTGTCATTCCTCATATATATAAAAGGTAAATTAAATTTGGGTGTTGTTAAAAAAATATAACTCACAATGAAATACATATATGATATTAAAATATTATAAGATAATATATATGTGGGTTATGTATAATTATTATAATTTGTATTATTACTAAAATACAATATTCTTTATGTATAAACCACAAATAAATATTTCAATATTAATCGAATAGTGAAATTAAATTTTAGAATATAAATAAATAAATAATGTAGTTTGTTAAAGTGTATTCAGTATAAAAGTAATATTTATTTTCAATGAAATATTTTATTAAGTATTGTAAATAATTTCATAATTACTAAAATTTACACTTTTGTTATATTATTTTATATCAACTTATATATTAAAAAACATAAATTTGAAATCGACAATAAATAATATTTACAACAAATGATGTTTGAAAATATCATTTTTCAATAAAAGCAATATATTTAAAATTTATATTTTTCATTTCAATGATAAAAAAATAAATTTCAGAATTTTAAATTTATAAAGTAAATTTATTTTCTGAATTCATTATATTGAATTTATCTTAGTATTATATTTTTTAAAATTTTAAATTAATCAATTTTTGTTCAATAGTGAAAAATTAAAAATTTTCTAATACCATCTCATTTATATGACATAAAAAATATGGATAATTTTTTATATAAAAAATATATAAAATTAAATCAAAATAAATCATTTAAAAAATATTCTCAATTTATAAGATTCATGATTATAAAATTATAAAAAACAATACATTTTTAAGATATCTATTTTTCGTCTGATAATTTGGTTTATTGATTTCATGGGAAATTTTAATTTTAATTTATTTTAGTTTTTCATAAATGTTTTGAAAAAAATATTAATATCATTATAATTAATAATGTTAATACTTTTTTTCATATATAATCATTATTCTGGAAATTACACTATTTAAAAATGTTGGTTTGTATGTGTTTTGTGCCCTAAAGAAAAAATTAATTCCTATAACACTAGGAAATTATTTTCTAAAAATATTTTAAATATTAAAAATATGATGTTAAAATTATTACGTATTTTTATTTTTAAAAGTTTTACACTAAAAGTAGTTTCCATGGGTGAAAGTGGAGGTACTATGGTAAGGGTAAATAAGCTTAAAAGTGGTTTAAAATAAGGAAAAATGATGAAACATGTGAGAAACCTTGTTATATTGGATGGTGGATGGTATCTCAGCCTTATCTCTTCCCCCACACCATTATTTACTATTTTTATGCTTCTTAACTATATTAATTGAGTAACATTATAGATAAATACTATGTTTAAAGAAGTTCCGTTTTCTTCATGTATAAAAATAAAACACCTGATACCAATTTCTCCAACCATTCAGATGATGTGTCTCAACCAATACCAAGACCTAATCCCTACTAAAAAAAATTCTCAATCCTTTGAATCGTTTTTCTCACAAAAATACCAGGCTAAAAATACATTATTTATTACCCAAGGAAAGCTTATAAGGGGATGGTAATACCATTCTACTGAACTTTTATAAGTTATTTTCTTATATTATTCCCATCATGTCCCATATATTCATGAAAGCATGATAACACCAAAATTGTTACAATGGAAAAATGTTATTATACTAATGGAATATTTATTTTAAAATTTATTTTAAAATCATTGTTAATAATGAAAACATTTTCATGGGTGTGTGGGGACTACCAGCTCCATCCAAAAATGTTTTGTTTTCCATGGAAAACTATAATTTATGAAATTAAAATTTTATTTGATATGAAAAATATATATTTTTTACAATATGAGTATTTTTTAATGATATTATATGATAATATATAACTACTAAAAAATCAATAATTAGAGTAACTTTAACCGAATTAAATTGACATATTATATAACCTTTAATATAATTGATCTTTTTGGGATAACCTTTGAAACATTATAACTATTCATGTAACTGAATAATAAATTGTATAAACCTCTAAAATTAATGATATTAAGAATATATATTATGAATCCTTTAACCATGGTCAACAATCATAAAATTGTTATGAATAAATTAACCAAAAAAACTCGAGTGAAAAATATAATAGAGAACTATATTAAAAATAAGTAAAAAAATTTAATATATATAATATATTAAATATAAATTAGATGAATATAATTCTAAATTAAAAATCTAATTCACATAATTTAATTATTCCATAAGTTTAGTGAATGTGTAGATTGGATTACGACATTAGGTAAGGGGTTGGTCTCAAAAACAAATTTGGGACACATTTTATTTTATTTGGAAAAATTAATTTAAATGGATTACATAATACTACATGGATATTTAATATCATAATTTATCTTTATTCAAGACTTATTATCTTCAAATAAAATTTCTTCCTCCCTCTTTTAAGGGGTTTTTAATAAAATTTTTCTTAATAGGATGAGTTTCTGTATTAATCATTATTCATTTTGGAATTATTTGATATTATGCACTACACTTAGTTTTTGTGTTTTATAAACATCCCCTTGGAATATATAGTCAAAATTATTTTTCAAAATTTTAATTTCAATTCTTTCATGTGTTTTTTATGGTGATAAATGATTCATATCTTCTATATAATATATGTCTCTTTTATAACACAGTCAAATTTGATACATTATAATGTTTCTATTTGAGTTTACTCCTTCATTTAATATGGTATACTCTATTTATATCATTGGAAAGTAATTTGGATTCAATTCCTCATTGGTGAGTTCTAATCCTTTCTAAAAAATTAATTGTGTGAAGAATAATTCCAATCCATTTAATCATTGGTTTCTCTTCCTTTCCTTTAATTTCCCTTCATATCGATGTTTTCTTTTTTTAATTTGATACCTAATTAGGAGTTATAAAATTCAACCATCATATTTACCTCTGCTTAATTTCAAAATAAATTTTTATTATCTTAATTTATGATGTTATATTTCAAAAATGGTGTTTTAAACCACAAAAAATAATCTTCCCTACCACCATTGAGACATGTTGGTTATACATTCTCCTTATTTAATTATTCTCAATAACTTCTTATATTTATTAATATATGTCCCTTATATATATTCCTAGTTAAATATCTTTTTAATTTATTAGATTATTCATGTTGTTAGCTCACTTCAAAATTTACACTTTTATGTGATATCAGTATTAGGTTAATATTCCAATTATTTATCTCACATTAAGAATCACTCACATGTAATTTTTCAAACCATTAATAGTTTATAAATACCATCATTAAATTATAAAGTCAAATATTTGTTCAATATTTATTTTATGGAAAACAATATGGTCCTTCATTTTTAGAAAATATACTATAATTATTTCTTAAAGTATAACCCATGTAGTTCACTTTATTTTTTTACTATAATGATATTTTCCATGATTTTTCTACATTATAACACCATATTCATGAAATATTATCCGTTTTCAATTATCAATTTTCATAATTATTTATTTTCATATTTTATTGAGAATAAATTTGAAATAATCTTTAGTTTTTTCATAAGATAATAATGTGAAACCCATTTCCTTATTCTGGGTTATATTGTTCTTATGATTTCTGTATATATATTATTTTCCTCTTGTAGACAAAAAAATCATGCAAATATTATGCTATCAAGGGTGGTTTTAGAATAGTTATCCAAATAACTCAGTAGTGATAATACCTCATGAGATACCTTGTTTGTTGGATAGGAGGTTATCCAAATAACATTATGGATGGTGTGAGTATGCTTATCCCAACAACAGATTATTATGATATTGGTTATCCTGAGGATAAGATGATTATTATGGTAGTTAGACTAATCTATTGTATCTTGTGGTTTATCCTCAAATAATTTATATGATGAAATACTTTATTGTGTTACATCATTATTTTGATTCCATGATATTATTATTTCATTTCAGTATTCTAGGATTCCAAGATTATTGTCATTGACATTATGATATAATTTTATTCCCCATGATAGTCATGTTAAACTTTATTACCATGTTTAATCCATTATTTATATTTATTTTGACTATATTCTTTATATATTTTCCATTGTGTTACCTCTGTTGTTTTAGAATATCTATAAAATCTTGGATCACTCATTAGAGTTTTAAAAAACGATATTATTTACCATTTTGATGATGTAATTGGGTATCTAACCATATGAAGTCATTAGAAATCAATATCTATATCTGTCATTTTTTGTAATTTATTTTTAAAATCATTAATTACAATGTGCTTCGGGATGAGATCTATATACAACATGTTACAACAACAGCCACAATAGAGCTCCATGGGTACCCATTTGCATTGAAAGCCTAAGAAATGTGTGAGTACAAAACACAGTAGAGAACCACCAGTACAGTCATGTACTAGTTGGAATATGTAGTGATATATTCATTTTAAATGCTCAAACTAAATAAATAATCTAGTTAATAATAATGAAAATAATATAACAATTCAATCTTATGACCAATGATATAATGTTTCTATGAAAATCGTCTGGATTGTGCTATACCATATACTAAAACCAATCCACTGTAGATACCTAGGTCCGTGACCCTGAACAATTATACATTCTTTAACCAATTCCATGCAGTCATTGAGATCTTCAAGATATCCTTATAACCATATAAATATAGGATCACTATGTGTAACAAATTAATCCATCACACTCAGGCTTAATGTCATTAAACTCAACTTGAAAGACTCAACTGCAAGATCCATGGAATTATGACCATCTCTCCAAAATCCAATTTAAAAAATATTTCAATGATAATTATAATTCATATTATTAAATCTATAATAGAAATACCCTCTTACAAGTCTCTATTCCAACTATACAAGTCCCACACATCCTATGAATCCGCATCAGGTATGTGTCATGTCATCAGTCTTGACTAAATAGATTATTGTGATGACCTATTCATATCATAAAAAAAGTAGTGATCACAATTGACAATACTGTATGGTTTCATATTCTATGTATCTTGGTATCCTTTAGAATCCATGGAATAACATACGTAGCTGAAGATTAATTTCATCATTTGAGGCATCGTTCACGTGGATTAATATTAACACCCTACTATATATTTCAGGCATCCATGGAGATGTATCCACATCCAAATCATACTATAATAGTATCATAAGATTCCAAATTCTGTATACCTGTATGAACCACTAGGTAAACCTAACATCATAATCACAACATGATAGGCTCATAGAAGGGGTCATAGGATATATCCCTATGAATCAGTCTTCATACATATATAATCACAAGAAACATATTTAAATGGGGGGGGGGTTCTGAAAAAATAAACCCATTCTAATCATCACATCATCCTAGGAATGCAATGTTGTTCAAAGTTCTTGGTGACACACAAAACCATCAATACCTGAGGTCACACACTCTCACTCCAGGTTATTGCATTAAGGGGAACACACATGGGTCCCCAAGATTTTCACATGGGTCAGGGAATCTGCTCAATTTTCCAAAGTCCCAGATATTATAATTGGTCATTACACATCACTGATAGGCTATCATGTACCATGAATGTTCTAATAAATTATCGGGGCCCTAATTCCCTCTAAAATTTTTGGAAATTTATTATATCAAGAGTGATGGATTTTAATCCCATCACACCTTCCCCCTTGCCACTAGGTTATTTGTTACATCCAACCTAATAAAAAAGTAACTATGGTTCTACATCTTGAATATTAATGTCCCCATCAGAGTTAAGTGCAGACCTCAAGGTCATCTTTCTCATCCAAAGGATCTATAGAATCACTTAGCTAATCTATGAACCACTAGGTCTAACCATTCTAATATATATACATCCTTTACCCAGATGTATGTTAGGGCTCTTACCCAAGGATCATTAGAAATAATTTATCATTAATTCCACGACCATTGGTAAATGAGGTAATTGATACTTTCTAATAACGTTTAATGAGTTCCTCAACACAATGTGTAATTCTAATAATTTTAATTAAATTAATTAATTCATTAAATTAATCAACAGTTATAGTATCCCATCATGATGGGACCCATGATATGACACACAAGAATAATATATGAATAAATAAAAAAATTAGTATACAAGACCATATACCACAATTTATAATATTTTATAATATTTACATCGGCGTACAACTACGACCTTGGCCTAGCTCTGCCTATCCTGTCTAGTCCAATAAATTGATGCCTTGTCTCATAACTATACCATCTAGTTAAAAAATTATAATCAGATGAAAATTATTTAAATACTCAATTAATTAAACTGATCATTAATTTATTTTTCCATTTTAATTCAAATTGGAATTAATTCCTAAAATCTATCCAGTTAAACCACTATAACAGAACAATGGGTGATGGAGGGAATTCGACCCCCGGAAAAATTCCATATCCTAGGATGAACACAAACCCCATTTAAAAAAATTGCAATCATCAAATAATAAAACATAGGTAAAAATGGATTGAATTCTAGAATGAAAATGTTGCTTATCTAAAACAATATATAAAAATTGGACAACTCATCTTGTGTTCTCCTATAACTATTTTGAGTGAATTTTACAAGATGAGTGATTTACTTCACTCTACATCAGTGGAATCAACTAAAACTGCTAAAATAGAAACACATAAAATTAGTTTTGTGTGCAGGAAAAAAAATATAAGGGAGTCGGAGGAAGAAAAATTCCACTTTCTATATTTAATTACACTTGGATCCACCCAAAATGGAGAAGAAAAAGATGTAGGGGAGGATAGGGTGAACCAATCCCACATGTCCCATGAATCTGAGGAAGGAGGATCCCCTATAAAATTTAAATAACTCTAGGAAAATATCTTGATATGGGAACATGTGTCACACCATGAATTTGTCGAGAATCGACCCTACCCCTCTATGGGAACCCATTAGCATCCCTTATTCACTTAGAATATCCCATGATCAATATTCAAGATGTGAATAACCCATTGACACCATTAATAATCAATAGCTTCACTTTTTTGATTCCTAGCCACTCATCCACTACTCTAAAATTCACCTGAACCCATGAAATGTCTATTGAACCTTAAACTGAGTCCAGATATACAATTTTGGATATTCAAAAGATCAAAACCAAAACCTGAATATCATCTCAAAAAATTAACCATACAATAATTTCAAAATTCAAATTAACTCTTTCTTCAACACACCCAAATGGATTTGTGTTTTAATAAACTCCCCAGTAAAATACATCTCATATATGAGAATTACGATCACCAATTTAATCAGCACACCCAACCATCTTGGGTAATCGAACCACACTCAATTTACCGATATATGCATCATAACACCAAATTACCTCTCACTTTGAATCTTCCAATAGTGAGGCACACCATTCATCAATACCAAAGACACCTCTCGTATCCATCCCTATGACATTGAGATGATAGCCCATGAGAAAAATCTACTCATTTGGTTCCTAGTGCTTCCCAGCATAAAACACAACCCATCATGTACAATCCCAACTCACGATGCTCCCATACACTAGAATTACCAATGAAAATACATTCTCAGTGGTCTAATGACTCGCTTGATAATTTTTCCATCTCACCCTACACTATTTATATGAAAAAACTAGTCGAATCAAATTCAACCTCGTATTTTGAAATCGATTTTGAATTAGGTGAGTATCAAATTCATATAAAATGGGAAAATATACCGAAGGAATTCATAAAAATTCTCTCATCTCCACCGTGTAATAAACTCACCCTACTAGATACACCATACTCGAATCATGGTACTTTATTCCTATTATTTACAAAAAATTATTCATAAAATGAAACATTAATCTATTAAATTAAATAATGTATACCCTAGATCATGTGAAAAAATAGGGTTTCACACCATGAAATAGGAGATGCAAATAGTAGACCCCATAAACTACTTTATGAAATGTTCTTTCACCCCGAAAACAAGACACTAATATTGGTTTACCACATGAATCACCTTCAGATCAAGTCATAAACTATTCTAGACTAGGTTAAAAAACACTGACTCATCTAACATCTCAAGTGGATAATAAATATTTTATTTATAAAGGAAAATATAAATTCCATTTAAAAAAATTGGAATCTTAATTCCTCAAAAACTATAAAATAATAAGACTATCCATGCCAATAATCCATCCAACATGATGTTCGTTCCTTTATAGATATTTCTCCATCTATTACCACATGTAATGAATGTATGTGACTATCATTATCATACTTGTGTTCCAGCATCAAGCACTAACTCGAACTTGTTCCCATATATAATTAACATCATCCTAAAAAACCTCCAAAATAAAAACATAATAATGTTCATACCATTAAATTACCAATCATGCACTACACACCAAATTTCCTCCCTTATATAGAACTTGAGTTCCAACTCGAAATGTTCAATAACTACATGTGTGTCACTCCTCCAGAGTCTCTCTAATTTAACCCAATGAAATTATTGACTTTAACATCTATTGAATCAACTATTTCCCCACACACAATCCATTTCCAATGTCTCATATACCATGAAGTGAAACTTACAAATACCCACCAGAGTCCTAAAATGGCATTCCCAGAAGTTTCACATCAACTCATTGAACCTTGTCTCACACATAATCAATTATCATACCTTGTTTTAATTGGGACCATGATTTACCAGTGCACACTACCTTAATCTAATCAAACAAAAGGGGTGTACATATCTTCAATGTCAAATAAAAAATGAGAGACATTGATACACATGTTTCACATTACTAAAACTAACTACTATTCTCCAAAACATTCTAGCTCGCTAATTCCATAGCATGTTTATATGCAACCAAGAACCATTTCAAGCCATGAGCATCATCCCACACTCCCACCATGCTCAAAATTTTCTCTATCGCACTAAAACTCAAGGTGTATTCCCCATGAAATATAATGTGGCATAAAGCATATACCATGTATTAAATTTCACCTCTACAAATTGGTTGAAAACCTAACGCACTCAAGCATGATTACTACCTCAGTTTCACAAATAATACTTTTCCAACCCCTCTCATGCCTTTTTCTCACATTAAATGGAATTCAATGACTCACTAAGCACTAATTTGAAATCTATGGCCACTTCATATCCCACCCTACCCAACCAGTAAGGTTTATCATTCCATTCAACAAATAAGAAAAATTTAATGTTTCAATATATATCCATACCAAATCCCATTTTTCAAAAAACTTCTCAAGGGTCTCCCAATTTAAACACTATCACATTCCAACTCATCATCTGACAAAGGAAATAATTCTTACTTATTATCCATACACATTTATTCCTATACGAGAATATAAATATATATTTCATCTACTAGGACACTCTTTGGGATGATTTGATTCAAGGAAAATTAATTAGGAGGTTTCATTAGATATAATTCCGTTCAAAACTATATAAAAACACCAAAATATGATTTCCCTACTAATATACATAAAAAATATATTTATTAACTTAGTCATATAAATTTAATTGACCCCTACCTAAGTTGATTCATATCCATAAAACCACATCCAAATTATTTTATTAATTAGAGTTTCATTCAATGATATATGGAGAAAAAGTATAGATTCATATTGGAACATTAAATAACTATGATAAGGGAATTTATCCTCTATTTGAATATGTGCATCATAATGCTCCCTATAGTATTTGGTCAAACTATTGTTGCAACTATTGAAATCATCCAAGATGATACGTACCTTGGGAGAATGAAAACTGAAGGATCATTTTTGGATAATACAATTATAGGAAATATATGAAAACAACATAAACATTTTTACATATACTCTATGTTACCAAAACTACTGAAAACAAATGCCAAATGGGTTCATAAATAAAATATAAAATTTATGTTATGGAACATCTATGTCACTTCACATCAATCGCTAAAAAATCCAAAAACCATAATTTTCATAGGATCCATAAGGCCTTCCTATTGGATAACACATACCAATAAATATTTTCCCAATGGGGTAGAATTCTACCATGTAATTATATGTGATAAATTTTTATGAGTAGTTACCAAAACATTAAGAAGCTGATCCTCAGTCTTTATGGGAAACAGTCCCACTAGTTGTTCTATATCATGTGGATCCTACATACATGATATAATGCCTGATATGACTCTTACATCTATATGATAAGATTAAAATTCCAACAACTAGTCACTTCCGAATGGCAAAAGTTCCAAAAAATAAAAATAACTCATAAATTCTAAATTATAAATCACATGTAAAATGTTTGTAAAATGAGGTGAAAATGTTATCAAAATAAGCATTTAAAATCAATGGAATATATCCCATACCCCTCAAAACATAGAATTACATAGAGAAAGATGATTTTGAATAACTAGTATTGGTTCTATCGCAATCATCAAAACATTCATTTGTCTCAATTCTAGAGAATCCTAAAATTATAGGAAAAATTAAATCAATGTTCTAATTCCATTTCATAACAACCTAGAATAGATCAATATATAAAAAATATATTGTTTTTCCATAGGACATCAGGCATTCTTTCCATTATACAAGAGGTCACCAAGTTGGAGTGGGAGGCTAAGATAGTATTTTAGAGACACTATACACCCTGTATCAGAATAAAATATAATGAATGAATTATCAAATAATCATAAATCATAAGTAAACATATATACGGGGAAAATATATAAGTTGGATGAAAAAAAATGAAATGTAGAAAAATCCTGAATTAATAGGACATATATACATAGTATACGACCCCCTATTCTTTTAATATATACATACCTAAGAAAATAGTTGTAAAATGAATTCTCCATGAAGTCATCAACCCCATAACCGATCCATAATACAGATTCCATCTACTGTGTTCATATTTATCTAAACATAGGTATCTTTCCCAATATTTTCCAAAAATATCCATGTTATAGATTCATGGGTATCCTTGTGTAATGAGATCCTACGCTGGGTGTGAGTAAAAAAATCAAAAGGGAATCAACAAGGTGGTCACTTACTAACTAGAATAATAATATATTGGTGCATGTTGAATTTTCAAAATGAATAAATAAACTAATAAATAGTAAATAAAATAAACCCATAATACCTACTTCATATTTATTCCAAATATTTTATAATACTGTTGTGTGGACTATTCCAAACCATGTACCCAAACTATACTATTTTAGATCCTTAAGTATGTTACCATAATTGACCAAAAATTCTATGGCTAGTGAAATGGTTTAATTGATGGAATAATGATATAATTCTAACAATATAAATATAGGATCATAGGGTGTAACTAAGGAATCTCTCACACTTAGCCTCAAACAACCATCAAAATGGTAGGAATTACTAAATAACTAGATCCTAGGAATCATGTGTGACTCTCTGAATCCCAAATAATAATAAAAATTCAATCTAATGGCTAATAGTCCTAGGAAATATCTACCCAATGGTCATCCTATGTGTCATAATGAAAACCAACCAGATCCCGAACATCATGGGAATATCTATTAGGCATGTTTCAAATTATTATGAATTACTCGTGGGATACTAGGGCTATCCAAGGAATATAATCAATATAAAAATGATCATAATTTTAAATACGAAATGGATTGATAGTAGACATTCTATGTATCTGAGGGACCCATGGCTTCTTTGGTGTCTCATACCAACTTGGGGGTATATCGCAGAATCATTGGATTTTTTCATGCGCCTCAATAGTTGAATCCTATTATACACATGTTTCATCCAGGATGATATCATCATCTCTAATGCATGCAACAAGAGTATCATATGAGTCCTCCATCTAGATCCAAGGAAGCTTTGTTGGTAATATGTAAAATTACCATTACATTTCATCTATTACAAAGTTGTTGTAATGCCACAAAAAATCATTTGTGTCCATAATATATCTCTTATTTTATAGTGACATATTTTAAGAAGATATAGAAATAATTTTAAATTTTATTCTAACATTGAACAACATTTTTTTATATGACCTAGTAAAACTAGTAAAAGTAATGGAAGGGAAACATCTACTAGAAACCATCATAACATTATTTTATTTTTTAAGAATTTTATATTCAATCTATCATAATTAGTTATATTAATTGAAATATTACATTAGGATGACTAAAAAAGTATAAATAAAGTAAAATATAAAAATTTTGGTCACCTTGATCCCATAGAATCATCTCAACAACAAAAATGATATATTAATTAAATGAAGATTTTATAATACAATATTCATTTGCAAATATATTAAACATTGTTTTCAATCAAATTGAATGATAAAGAGTAAGAATGATAAAGTATTTATAGGGAAATATGACCATCTTCATGTACGTTATTCAAATAATAAATTTTATTGAAATTATGAAATTTGGTTAAAAAATAGTTGTTCATTATTGTTTTTGGTTACACAGATGAATTTTAAATGATTATATAGAATATTTATCCAAATAATCAAAAGTTTATTACGTCTCAAAAAAATAAATACCTTCTCTTAAAGGATTTTTTATTGAGATTTATCAAATAAAAATTAATTTCACAAAATAATCTTATAAAATAAATTTTAATTTAAAATATGTTTTCATGAAGCCATATGTAATTTTTTTAATGGTGAGAATGTTCATTTTTCTAATATATTGTTAATTTTTTTAAAATGGTGATATATTAGAGAATAAAAATTCTCAAAATTAGAAAATTTATTGTATAAAATTAAAATAATTTTTCTATACAGTAATAAAAACTTATAGTAGGTTTATTTTTTGTAGATTTTTCTAGAAAAGATGTCTTTTTAGTGAATAACTGAAAAATGATGCTTTATAAATCAATATGATTTTATGATATCACTATAATATCAACTTGACTAAAAATGTACATAAATATTTGTTTCGTAAATTTTTTTTAATAGTTATAATATTTATTTAAGAAACACAAATTTTAATTTATAAATTTATACCCTTCATTTTGGAACCAAAAATTTTTAATTTGAAAGATAAGAAGTATATTTTATTTATGTGTGTTAATTGGGTTGTTTGTAACATATAGATTGTTTTGGGAAGGAATAAAACATCCACCCACCCACTACCTCTTTTAAATAAAATAATAATAATTTTTTAATTTATTTCTATCATAATAGGTTGGATTATATAGTAAAATAATCAATAGTCAATCACCTAAATCTCACCCTTCCTCATGTATAAATATCATCCTTTCCCCACTCTTCTACACTATAAATTGTTAATAAAGGATGTTTTTTCATTTTTCCTCACTAAATACCATTCTAGGTGTCCCCTATGTGTCTTCATGGTCTCCCCCTCCATGATTTAGCAAGAAACTCTTCATGGTAAGGGAAATTCTCATCCTCTTTATTTTCATTTATGTGCCTCATTTATGGGAGTTTAATTATTGCCCAATATTTTTTCTTTTCATTATATTTTTATATTTTATCTAAATAAAAAAATAGTATATATAAATGGGGGACTTTATTTCCCCCCATTATTCCATTTATAAAAGACACAATGAATTATTCTATATTGATGAAATTTTGTAAGAGAATTATTCTTTTTTCTATTCATGAACACCTTTTAAAAAATACTATCTAAATTTCAAAAAAAATATTTATATTACACATTTTATGATAAACTCATTGAAAAAATAATTTTTAATCAATGGAATGCTTTAGTTCCCTCCCCTTATCCATTTTTTATAATCAAAATTTACACCTTCATGCTACCAAATTTTATTCTTGAAATAAATTTTTTCTAAATTTGAAATTGTTATATTATGAATAACCAAATCTATTCCATGGTATCAAATAGATTTAAAAATATATTATATATTTTTTATTTACAAATATGAATCCCATATTCAATTTTAATTACTTTAAAATAATTTTATGTTCAAGTATTTAATAATTGTGTATGGAATTGTTTCTATAGGAAGAATGTCACTACTACGATGGTTTAGGGAGTGAACCCTTCTCACTATGATAGTCTTGGGAGTGAACCGTGGCTAAAAACTTCTTTGGTTAGTGAAACCATTCCACCAATATATTCTTTGGTGTGAACCATGATTACTAAGATGGTTTGGGGAGTGAACCCATTCATCTATGACAGTATTGGGAGTGAATTGTGACTAATATGATGGTTTGGAGAGTGAACCCATCCCACTATAATTCTATTGTGAAATAACATGGAATAATATGGTAATTATTTTCTATTATTATGTGTATGAAATAGTTCAATGTCTTATGCCAATTTTATTATCTCATGAATCATGTTCCATTAGGATTCAAAACATGTGAACTACCCCGATTTATTTCATATTATTATGAATATCCTATATTTATATTTTATCCATATTCCCATGATAAGATTCATGTCATTTATATTATGATCTGACTCAGATTCATATGATTATTCTTTATTTATATTCCTATTTATCTCGTGATTGGTTTTTCCATTTTCTATTCCATTGTTTTCCTCAACAGTCACCAATTTATTTTCATGTACATCCGTAGAGAATTCCATCTAGTGAGAATACTTAAAATGGTATGACAATGGATAATCAAAAATAAATTAAATAAATGTATTTATATGACATCCTTACATAAAAAATGTTATATGTACATAATTTAGTGGAAACTAAAGATAAAAAAGATCCTTCAAGTTCGTTAAAGTAATGTTTTTTATGGTTTTCTGTAAAATGATAATATATTCTAGGTGGGTTATCATAATTGGTATCAAAGGATAGTCAATATATTTGAGAAAATTAATAATGTAAAACATTAGAAAAAAACCTACTCATGACTCTAAATATATTAATATAACCACATATTTTCATGAGTATTAATTATGTGGTTTCTGATAAAATACATCTCTTTCTAGAAACAACAAGTGGATGTGTATCTAGAAGAGATATATGTATGGGTAAAAAAGAGAATCATCGTATTGAGATATACTCGATTGGGAATTGGAACATGAAAACATGACTTTACATATACATGGTTTTACACTCCTAGGTTGATGTTCATTGGATATCAAACTCTTTTCATGTTAGAACATTCATTAAGAGAAAAGAAAGTAACACCCTGAAATATCCATTATGTTATTAATAAAAAACTCATTTTATAATTAATGTTTCATTATTAATGTATAGAAATACTTTTATTTTTCTAGAAACATTTTACATCATGAGTTGATATGAATTAGTACAAATAAGAACTGTAAATGAATAGAAATGACAAACTAGAAACCAACAACACTTTATTTAATTTTTTTAAGAACATTAATTTCTGTCTACAAAAATTCTTATTATTAATCCAAATATTACAATTTAACGACTATAAGATAATATAAAAATTAAAATACAAAAATCATGTGTCACCTCGAACCCCTAGAATCATCCCACCCATGAAGAGCACTATAGAAAAAAAGAGACATAATAATATAATAATCTGTTGAAAAATAATTGAACCTTATTTTGAATTTAAGTGACTGTTGGAGAGTACGAATGATAAAATATTAATATTCAAATATGATGATTTATATTTATATTTTTAAACAAATATATTTGACTGGTAATATTCCATTTACTAAATAAAATAGTAGTTAATTATTGTTGTTGTAAAGACCAGTAAATTTGAAGGAAATTTTTTTTCTTAATTTTCTTTGGAATTTTACAAGAACGTAGTTTCTGACGGCACCTGATTCCGAGGCTCGGTGTTCCCAGAATCATTTTCTGAAGTTTGGCTCAGGTACGTTCAGTGAACGGACGAGTGGGTTTTTATAAATTTTGAACCGGTTCCCAGAATCGAATTCTGAGGGCACCGATGGAATCACAGCGCCGATATTTTCTTGGAAACGCCTCTTCCGGAGTTGCGTTTGCTCGGGTGCGGTTTTTAATTTTTTTTGGGCTTAAAGTTAAGAAATAAAATAAATTGTTCGACAAACTTTATTTTTTTCACTTAAGCCACTTGGAAGCCACTTAAATCCACTTAAAGCAGCTTAAGCTGAGTTAATGCGGATAGGGTGCTATCCAAAAATATCCTACCCTCTTGGTAGGATATTTCTGAGGTGGGACACGCATGAGCCCCACTATTTCTTTTCCGCTAAGTAACACACCCGCGAAAACCCATCATTATGAAATTCAACTTAGACGTTTTCTTCATTTCTTAACACACCATTTAATTGGGCAGTTTTATTCGTGAATTAAATGGGAGGTTTATTCGTTGAAATTAATTCAATGAATTAATTTCATTCATTTCTTAACACGTTTTTGTTTTGTTGGCATGTTAATAAAATAAGGCCAACACACCCTCCTTTTGAAATATTGTGTTAAACCTTTGAAGAACCTCTAAGGATCTTCCTCCTTATTCGCGAAGAATGCGAAGAACGCGAAGAACGCTGACCTCCGACGAAGAACGCCGAACCCGCGGAAATCGAGGACGCGACGCTGTGTGCCGTGATGCTGACGTTTCCTTTCCCTCAACGTTCTTCTGTGACGTCCTTCCTCTACGACAAAAAAAACTCCGATCATCCATTGAGGTGAGAGTTTTCGATTCTTTAATCCCTTTGTGGAATTTAACTTCATTATGGATTTACTTATAAAAATTAAATCTGTTGTTTCTTGGTCCTCGGAGTTCGTCAACGCAACACCGAATACCGCGAAGACGCGACGATTCCCTCCTTCTGCGACGAGCATTTCCGCGAAGAATGCGCGTGCGACGACTTGACGAGGTATGTATTTTATTTGAATGTTTTATATTCCCGTGAACATTTCGTTTAAAATGAAGAACCCGGTTAATAAGAACAATTTTATTTCTACTAAATTTTTTGTTTGATATGTTTAATTTTTTCCTCTGATTGTTATCTCCTAACGCGAAGGGTGTGGGACAAACGAACACGGCCCGACAACCCTCCGTCGGTCTTCGTTGTTGTGCGGATTTGGCGGGTGACGTAAAAACGTGACGCAAGGGCGATTTTATGATCCCACAGTGAAGAACGGAACCCGGGAGGAAAAACGGCGCAAACGGGAAGGAAAACGGACCACCGGAGCAACTCTGGTGGCCCGCGAAAGCTACCGGCAGCGCGACGGCGGCGGCGGCGCCCCGGCGCGCTGCTGGATAGGGCCGTCGTGGCTGAAGCCGCGGCGGCGGTGGCCAGTAGACCCACGGTCCCGCGGGTCCGGCTCGCATGCACGGGACGCGGCGACATGCCGCGTCCGCTGATCCAGCGCGGCCCCACGTGGGGCCGCGACACCTCCAACCCGCGGGGGCAGCGCCCCGGGGCATCCACGCTGCTCGGCCACTCGGTCGAGCCGAGTCGGACTGGCCGGCCGAGCCAAGTCGTGCCTTTGCCTGGCCGGACCGGGTCCGGCTGGGTTGGACCGGGTCGGGTCGACCCGGTTCGGTCAACCCAGGGGGGTCGGGCCGGGTCGGCCCGGGCCCAGACCCCCCGTCTTCGGACCGATTTGGTCTATTGCCCATAACATGAGCTACGGGCCTCCGAACGACGCGCCGTCAGCGGCAACAAAATCCTTGGATCGAGACGGTCATTTCAGTATATCGCACTAAAGCTTTCGGAATACTTTGGGTTCGGCTGGGTTGGTACGTACATGAAACCAACCGGGCCCTCGGAGCGGAAACGCTCATATCTTGACCTACGGACGTCCGATTGACGTGTCTTCGGCTATGGTGGATTCCTCTAAGTGAGACGGATATTTTGGCATACTCCGCCCGAGGTTTGGAAGCAGGTGGAGTATGGTTGGGTTAGTTTTGCCTTAAAAAACAACCGGGCCCCTAGGACGAAAAAGCCAATAACTCTCAGACCGGGCGTCCGATTGACACGTCGTCTGCGACGTTGAGTTCCTATTGACGATACGGTACTTTTGGATACATCAGCTTCGGACATTTTGTCAGTTGATGTATCAGCCTCTCGGCTCGTGGAGCGGACCCTCTCGAACGAGCTTGCTGTGTGCGGGAACCCTAGTGTTGGCTGCGACTGCGACTCCGACGACTGTGAAGAGATCCTCAGTGGACTGTGACGATGACTGTGCAGAGATCCTCAGTGGACTTCGATGACTACTGCACTCAGCGATCCTATGTGGATCAGTGCTATAGATCATTTGTGGATCTGATCCTGTGTGGGTCAGCGCTCAGCGGTTCTATGTGAGCCAGCGCCTACAGGTCCTGTGTGGGCCCGATCCTGTGTGGGTATTTGCGGGGGTTAGTTACCTATTGATCCTTTGTGGGTCTGATCCTATCTGGGTCATTGTGGGGGTCAGTAAATTTCGATCCTTTGTGGGTCCGACGACTTAGATGGATCAGTGATAATCGTTATCGTCATACGAAGATGTATACCCGTGTGAGCTGAATCTTGTGTTTCTCTCCTTTGTGGATTGTGTTGGTCTATCCTGTGTGGATTTACGGTTTACTCTCCTTTGTGGATTGTGTTGAGATATCCTGTGTGGGTATACGTTTGCTTTCCTGTGTGGACTGGGTTGTTCTTGGGCATGGATGTTGGAGCCGAACGAGGATTGATGACTTAGGTATATGTATGGGCATATACCTAAGCAGTGTCGGTTGTTACATTGTGATTGTATCTTTCCATTGTGGTTTATCCTTTGTGGATTTCGGGAGACCTTCGGGGGTCTCGGGGTCCCTACTGAGTATCTTATACTCACCCCTGCACGGGCTATGCCCGCACTACGTTGTGTTGGTTGCAGACGATGGACAGCGTTGATTGTGGTGGAGGCTTGCGGAATAGGACGGTACCTGGAGGTGGACCACTGGGCGGGACGTACTCGGAGTGGTTAGGTGGACCCGAGGAGCAGTGGAGGATATTTGTACCCATGCTTCAGGTGGGACTTCCAGAGGACGGCTCGACGCTGCGGCTTTTCTTTTCAGTTGCTGTTTTTCCCTTTCAGTTGTACTTTACAGTTGTGCTTGTATTTCCGGCCCCCTTTTACTTTCAGCACAACTTGTTACAGTTTTTACTTAGTGTTTACTTTTCCGCTTGCTTACTCTGTGGTGCTTGTTTACTTTACAAAGGCAATGCCTTCCCCTTTTCCGGGATTTACGCCTTGGTGCTAGTCTCCAGCCCCTGGCCTATGGAAGGCGGGCTTGGGGTAGTCATGACACGGGCCCTGAGGAAGGGTCGTGACAGTTGTTGGTTTAATAAACACATTTTAACTGATATTTAAGATATTTTAATGTTATAACCAAATCTATATTATTTCTAGAGACTAAAAACACATAATATTAAAAAAATATTAAATAAAAAATCATTTCAAAAAATAATCTCAAAAAATTGTTTTAATAGATAATATATTCTAATAAAAGCTTAAGTAAATTTTATAATGGTTAGAATGATTATTTTTTATTTATTCGGTAATTTTCTTTAAAATAATTCATTATATAAGAAATAAATTCTCATAATTAGTTAATTGATTTTATTAAATGAACTTCATTTTTTTCATTGAATTCCAAATTTAGCATAGGGTATTTATTTTAGAATTCTGTGACAATGATGAATTTTTTTTTGACGAAATGATAATTGACGCTTTAAAATAATAAATATTTAATGAAATTATGATTATTTAATCATAACTAAAATAGTATGAAACTTTTTATTTAATAAAAATCTAATTTATTAACAATAAATTTTTACAAAAATATTAATTTTATGATTTAAATGTATACCTTGTTTTTTGGAACCAACTATAATAATTTTAATGATACAAATTATATTTGTTTTATGTGAATTAATTGATTGGTTTGGAAGGAATAGTTCTTTTAGGAAGTTCTGGAACTTCCTACCACCCTATAACAGTCTTATATATTCCATATATATGTTTTTAATTGATTTATCTCATAAGTTGTTCTTTTAAATAGTAAAATAATAAATATTTAATCACTTAAACTACACCCCTACTCATGTATAAATACTACCCTTTCCCCAATCATCTCCACTCAAAATTTATAATCCATTAATTTTTACATATTTCACCTCCCTAAATATCCAACATGGTGTCTGCAATGTCATAAGGTTTACCCCTCATCGATTTATGACGCAACTCTCCAGGGTAAGGGAAATTCTCTTCTACGTCTTTTTCATTCAAGTGCATCATATTGTGAGTTTATTTTATTTTAATGATTCATTTTTTACATAAATTTTGATATATATTGTACATCGTAGTTTATTAATTATCAATGGTATTCCTTATTTCCCTTACATTATTTACATTTAGTAATCATAAATGATTACAATTATGTTCCCAAAATTTATTATGGAAATTATCATATTCTCTTTTTTAATCGAAGTATCCCTTTTGTGTGCATCATCTAAATGTCAATAAAATTAATTATATTACACTTTATATGATAATATTACTAAAAAATGTGTTTTATAAATTGGATACCATATGTTCCTCCCATTATTTCATTTTCAAAATCGACAATGTATACAATCCTCTTGTCGATTTCATTTCATGAAATTTCTCTTCATTATAGTATAAATCATCATATTATGAATACATAAATATCATTCATGGGTACAGAAATATATTTTTAGATATATTATTTATTTCTATATTATAATATATGAGACACATATTCACTTTTCATGGGTTAAACATGTTGTTATCTTCATGTATTTAAGCACTTTGTGCATAATGCTTTTGATAGGAAACTCATTACTACTATGATGGTTTGGGGAATAAAATCATTACCCTATGATAGTATTGGGAATGAACCTTGATTGATTTAATGACTTGGGAAGGGAACATGTTCCACTATGATAGTGTTGGGTGTGAACCTTGAAATATCCAATGGTTTCAGGGGTGACCCAATTCCACTTTGATCATCTTAGGAGTGGACCATGACTAATATGATGGTTTGGGGAGTGAACCCATTCCAATATGATAGTATTCACTTGAAAAAAAGGAAATGATTTTCTATACATATTTTTATTCCACAATTCCATGTCTAATTCCAATGTTTTTCTCTCCTGGATCATATTCCTTACAATTCAAATCCTATGAACTTTAATGATATATTTTAAATGAAAATGAATATCATATTTTTAGGTTTTAACCTTATTTCTATGTTGAAATTCACCTTATTTATAATATAATATAACTCGTATTAATATGATCATTTATTATTTATATACCTTTTTTTTCTGTTCTAGGTGGTTCCATTTTTTAACTCATTAGGCTTTATTATCACTATATTCTTTTGATGTATGTCCTTGGGAAATTACATGCAGTGAGGTGAATTATGTTAAAATATGAACGATTCTCACAAAATAATTGAATATTGTTTGTGTTTATGTTATCCTTATGTGATTCATGTAATATTAACATAATTTACATGAATCAAAACCATGAAATATACGTTGATTACATTAATGAATTTTTTTACGGATATATGTAAAAGTCATGTATTTAAATAGAAGGTCATCATAGTTTGAGTCCTAGTATGTATGTATACTATCCAATTGCTATATAAATATATCCGCATGACTCATATATAAAGGATAATTGTTTAATTAATGTATAAACCCTTTTTAAGCATCAGAAGTGATTTATGATTACATGATTGTTTGGGATCTAGGTGAGACACACTAACATCTGCACTCGACATCACAGACCCATGATCCAGGACAACTCTCAATGGGATTCCTATCAGGGTCCCATATATCCTCATGTAGGTGAGGTAAGCCAATCAGTAATCCCAAAACACATACAATATCATAGGTCACCACCCTCCGCGTAGAGGGAATCTCACACCTTGCATGTTTTATGAAGATCATAATGCCTCATTTACCTCTTATATTTTAGCTTAAATATAATCAATGTATTATTTGTTTCCTAGTTCATCTCAATTTCACCATAACCACTTTACTAGTACATAAACCAGACCTAATAATCAATTATGAAAATCGTATTAATCTCTAACACTTACATCCCCAAAATAGAGGAGTGATTACCAATTGTCACACTACTTATCCTGAGGCTCAATCGCATCTCATAGTATGTCTAGTTCCCACTAAGGAAAACCATTCTAGAGAATCTACCTCCTCTACAGAGTTATATATTAGATCTCATATAGTTTGAAAACTAGTAATCATTCATCATCATCACGTCATCCATCAACTACTAATAAAACCCATGAAGAGGAAGTGGGTCAATTAAGACCCCTACCACTTTTTATAAATCTAATAATTTAAATTAATTTTAAAATATCCAAAATTAATTAAATAGTTTTTCCACCAAATGTTCATGGACTACGCATATAACACACAATCATATTTAGTGCATTAATACCAAAAATATGTATGTAAAGCCATCTCAAAAAAAATTTAAGCCTTCAAAATAATTATATAGGTCATCAATAGCGTCATATCCATATCTAAACCCAACTAGTATCATCAAATACGTAAACAACCTACCTCATATAAAAACTCCAAAATTTATTTCTTATATGAAAATGATGATTAATTTATTTATTTATTCAAATTAACTTAAAAGTATTTTACCATTTTATTTTAAATATGCGTAATTACGTAAAATATCAAGGATCATCCTCCTTTTGAAATATTTATTGGTGAGGGGGTGAAGTACAACCATAACATACCCATAAAACCAATTTTGAAACAAATCCCCAATTAACTCGTCATTTTCATGTTCCAATAGTTTAACATTGGGTAAAAACCATTTAAAAATCCAATTGAAAATGTACCTTCCTCCAAATGATGCAAACCAACATATAGATTTTATCTTGGGTTTTTTATAGATTTCCTAATAGAAACCCCCATCCAAAACATTTGATTCTTACATAATCTAATGGAATATGCAAAAAACATTAAAAATTAATTTCTTAAAATTAGCAGTGATGGTGGGAAGGGATGACCCGTTAAGGGGGAGTAAGAAAATTCTATATGACCTCAACAAAATACACTCAAAACTACCTATAATGATGGATAATATAGGGAGGTAAGATCCATCTATTTTCTCCCCATTCATCCCATTCATCATATGATGAAAGGAGGAGGTCCCACTTTCAAAAAAAATGGGAACATTTAAGGAATGACCACATGTCTCACATCATGGATATTATAGAAAAGGCCTTAGACCCCACTACCAGCACCCATTCACATTCATAATTTCATTGACACACTCGATGAGTAATATTTAAGGTATGAATGATTCATCCACATCATGAATAACCCATTGGTACACATTTCAACTCCTTTTTCCCCTATCCACTGTACTAAAATTCACTCAATCCCCTCATAAATCCACCAAAAATCTCAAAAGGTAACTATAAGGTGTCCAAAAAACCCTTAGGATAAAAAATGATCAAAAAATGTAGATAATACATGTGTGAGACACTCTGTTTAGTATAACTCACAAGGTAAATTCTCGTGAAACTTAATATCTAACCATCTTCTGAAACACAAGGTACTAATAATCTCCTATAGGTTGCATGCACTACTAGAGAACATTGAATCTACAACATTTTATTGTCATGAATATTCATGATCCATAATTAATCAATATACATCACCTAGAATAACCCCTAAAATATATGTTGACTCCAACTCTTCAAAGACAGTATCTAAACTATAATATCAACTACACCAATTCAACTTATGTGGGATCATGGACAATATATGGGTGAATATAACCAATGTTGGTTCATTCCTCGGAAAATGAAAATGGAAATAAAAGGAAACAAGTTAGCTAATAGATCATGGTTTTAAAGAGTGTCTTTGAGAAAGAAAAGAAACAATAATCAAGATATACATTAAAAATTGAAGACTTCGGAATATAAATATTTCCTAGTCGTCTTAGATTCAATTCCTCAAATGAATACAACACGAATAACAAGAATGATCAAATCAATGATGAGGGTAAAAACCTAAACATGATATCCGACTATGAACAACATCTCCACGAAAACCATCAAGATTCTATTGTATCATAAGTTCCACAAAAAATACCACATAGACATCCAATGGTCACATCGTTGATAGAATCCATGAATGGGAGCCTTTTGTTTTTCACATGATTCACACTAGTAAAGAATATACTACCTATATTGGTATATGAATTTCATATTATCCATCATGTAACCATATAATTATGTTTTCAATAATCATTTCTTCTCTAAAAAAATAATTGAGGAATCTTATAACCCAATACGATGAGGGAAATATTGATTCTGGTGTGTTATCTGATTCATTCAATGATCTCCTATAATGGGTGAATAATGAGTCCATGGAAAATGGATCCACCACCATTTGTATGTGTAATACCTTTAATATTTTTCCCATGGGTAGAGTACCTCGCACTCCATCCTGTTGGGGTAATTTTAAACCCTAACCAAGGATATTTTGAGACCCAACTATTAATGAAACAATGATTTTAGTGGTTTTTCTTCCCAATGAATATTTTGATCATCAGGTATTATCCTAATATTTTTATTTAAATAGTATAAGAGATAATAATATTATCTCACATCCAAATTTTTCATCTAAAATATTAAATATAGTGCTATCATAACATTCTGTATAGAGGAACACCTATAATGGACTATTTGTGTAACAACCCCAACCCAAGTATCCAAGTCATAATTGCGACTTTATGATATTGGAATAAGATACAAGAAGTCACAGTCCAAATGACCTAGTATTTTAGTACTCTTGTTAAACTTGATTCATACTTGAATTAGGCATTACTTTTAAAAACATTGAAATAAGACATAGTGAAAGTAAATATTTTGTATCATTGAACTCATTAAATGA
Organism: Viscum album; assembly: GCA_963277665.1. Taxonomy (NCBI): domain Eukaryota; kingdom Viridiplantae; phylum Streptophyta; class Magnoliopsida; order Santalales; family Viscaceae; genus Viscum; species Viscum album. The sequence continues at coordinate 124,887,572 of OY728128.1, forward strand.
TTACATCTTTATATCCTATGGAAAGGAAGAAAAATAAATAGTAATCTAATATGATCAATAATTGTTATGTTTCAGTGAAGTCTATCGTGATTAAATAATATCTAATTAATATCAACAGTAAGAAAAATTAAAACACATTCTATTTAATCCACCACTTGAGAACACATAATAATATGGCAGGAATAACTGATGATCAAATAATGACATATAAGTAATCACATGAATGTTAAACATATACATGGATATTGAAACTAATAAAATAATCTCATGGATTTCAACAACCAATCTCTTAAAAATTTAATAAATAAGGTTGTAAAATATAAACGTACCGTCAACCCTCATGATAAGACATATTATATAAAATGGTAAGGCCTCATCAAAATACCGAAAGTAGTTTTTCTCATGAAACTTACTGATAAATTCATTGGATTTATAATTTTATCCACAAATCATAACTTAAAAAATTAAATTAATTCATCATATGAATAATAAATATACATTAATCATTAATCATTATTAAAAAAATTAACTTTTAGGACGAATAACCATATAAATGTCAATACCTTCCCTAGTCAAACTAATCAAAAAATATAATGAGAAATAATATGGATCATATTATTAAAAAATATCATTTATTAATAATAAAAGGGTAGTTATTTTTCATGAATAGAAATACCATAAAAGGATCATTAACGACATTCTTTCAGAAAAAAAACATTTCATTTTGAAATTCTCTTTAAAAAACTAAAAAATACAATAATATTTGGGAAAAATTCTTTGAGAAGAATCATGAAAGCATAAAAATTATTCTTCAATGTAATGAGAAGTCATGTTAGTGGGAAAATTATGTTCATTTAAGTTACATTAAAACAATTATTCTTTTCTAATTTTTCTAGAAATTAAAAAAATTAACTTGTTTTGATAATGGAAATAGAATTCCATTTAAAAAAAATTAAAAGCTAATACATGATCAAAATGTATTTAATAAATAATTTTATAATATTAAAAATATTAATTAATTTTTTTAAATAAATTATTGTTATAGACGAAACATATTCCCAACCGAGTATAAAAAAAGTTGGTTTTCGATAAAAACATGATTTCGGAATATTGAGAACTTAATGAGGGGAAAATGAAAGGTAAACATATAATTTATAGATATGACTATATAAAAAGAAAATATTTTTTTATGATATAAATTTAAAATGAAACCCATAGGATACTTTAACCTAAATAATACTGAATAATGATGAGATGGTTAAACAAACCCTTACGACATTGGTAACTTTTGAATCATTACCCCCATAAAGAAATAATTTCAAAAGCATAATTAAATACAATGAATATAAAGACATTCATAAAATAAAATATCAATTGGATATAAGATACCAAAAAAATAATTGGTGAATAATAAAAAATAAGTCTCAATATATTGGAAATTGAAATGAAATATTTTTTTAAGATCATACCATTAAAGTGATAATTAATCATTGAATTAATTATATGTATCAAATGAAAATCCAAATAAAAAATTGGAAATAAAACATAAAATAATCATATTAGTATAAGAATTTATTATGTGTCTCAATAGTAATTCCACAAAAAACAATTTAAATATAACAAAATATAATTATAAATCACTACACAAATAATTTTAGAATATCAAAGATGATGAAGGGGTAATATAACCCAATGAAAGGAAATTGAGGGATGAATCCTATTACCTCTAGCCCGACTCACCTCATATATTCTTTTTAATTAGGAGTAATAAAAATATGTCAATTATTTACAAGATTAAGAAAGTTTTGGCATCCCATATTGGGATCCACTAAAATAGTTACCGGAGTTGGTGAACTACTAGGCCTCAAGAGCACGTCCCCATATACCAGCGGATTCCAATTAGAACTGAGGTTCAAAATTTATATATTGGGGAGACTATACCCTTTGGATCAGTGATAAATATACCATAAGAAATAAGAAATAAATGTAGAAGAATATAAAAATAATTCACAATTAATCACAAAAAAATTCACTATCATTCATGAACTTATTGAGAGATAAATACAAGAAGTTATAGACATTATAGGGAAAAACTAAAAATAAAAGTAATTAAATAAAATACATAATGGATATATCCAATATAATCATGAGAAAAATCTTGGACCTCTTCTCTCGTACACCATCCAAGCATAGAATGACAATAGTAATCAAGAACATTCTATGATCCTAAACCTGCAATCAAGAGGTCTACTTGGGTACCCTAATGAAATTGACTCTATAAAAGTGTGTACGATATACTCAATAGGCCACCACCAATAGAATATAAATAAAAATAAATCACTTTTGTATAAAATGATTTAGTTTTTCTGAATAATAATAAAGGAGTGATGAAAAGTTGTATAAATTAATTATATCATGTTATGGTTCCTCAAAGGCAACTGCTGCATAATTCCATCTTAGTCCAAAGAAAAAATATCTCTAAACAAGTTTTATCATATGTATATATAAAAAATAATTTGTAAATATATATATGTATAAATATATGAGTACATGGGAGGACCTGATTTTATTACATTGGAATCCACATATTTTAGTAGTGGTTAAGTAATAAGGAGATACTAGGGCCCAGATTTATATGCTCTAGCTTCAAAGAGGATGTCAAAAATGGATTAATATATAAGGTCCTAAATATTTCATGGAACTTATAATAGAAAAATGTGGTAAGACAAATAGAAATTAGGAAATATGTAAAATGCATCTAACCTCTATGACCACCCAAGAAGTTGTGTAAAGAGAAAGCCAAGTGTCACTCAAGGGGTATATTAAATCTAAAAATAAAATATTCACATTCCTAGAATTCCACAGGGATCCTATGTGTCTCCATATAATTGTATAATCAATAGCCTACTGTTTCCATCCAAGGTGTTCCATATCTATAAACCCATGTATCACTCAAGGTATAATTTAATAAATATCCCCTGAGTCCATCCAAGTCTTTCCATACCAATAATCCCAAGTATTACTTGAGGCCTAAAAAAGTTGATTAACCAAATATTCCCATTCAAGGATTTATATAAAGAGGAACCCAAGTACCTAAAAATGGTCTAAGAGAAAAATAATCATGCTCATTGTGTACAATAATTATCATATCCCATGAATATTCCAATACCAAATATAATTTCCAATTATAAATTTAACTATCTTACAATCAAAAAATTATAGGAAACGTTAATCCTTACTCAATTTATTCAAGGTTACAAATTATCTAACATACAATATTAATGGTAAAAATATAAGATGCCAATAGATCCATATTCATATCATGCCACATATCAATGTAAAAAAATTCAATGTGATTCCCTTTTTTTTTAATTAAGGAATACATCACACATAAAAAAGAGGTTTTATTAGAAAATAGAGTGTAGTTATCCTTCTAAGTGATTTAACTGAATCGTGATGTCCCAAATATGGGGAAAAAATAAACACACATAAAAAAGGGGATAAAATAATTTATAAAACATCTTTAAAATTTTAATTTAATTAAGTATACTATTATAAGTCACATGAAGATAAGAAACACACCAAATTAGTGGTCTGAGTTAATGGGTGCGACTACCAATAGTGAAATTGAAATAATAATAGCTATAAAACCTGAGGTATTTGATTTTTCAAAATTTATTTATTATTTAATTAGAGACACATGGTAATTTTTGGCATGCGGCACAATTAATCATTTAATAAAAGTGAATAATCATTAGCAAAAATATATAGAACACCTAACTTTTTCATTGGATGTCCCTCTCATCCATTATCAAACTTTGATTCGTGTTGAGGAGAGAAAAATATAATAAAATTTTAAATTCAAAGAAATTAGGGAAATGTTATTTTACTAAATTAATATTCCATATGCTCAAGGAAAATGAAATAAGAAATAAGGGGAATCAAGTGCTTATCGATAAATATATAACATGACAAAAAAAGAAAGATTTTGGTGCCTAACAAAGGAGTTACATCAATGATTTGGAGAGTCCATATAGGGAGATCAAATGGAATGGAATGGGAGAATTGAGGGTAAAATTGAGGAAGAAAATAAATATTATTCATGGTAAAAGTTGATTTCTATCCTTTTAATGATTCGCATGGTTGGTCACACAGTTTGGATAACAGGGCATCAATCATGTTGTTCCACTATTAATGTGGCACTACCCAAGTTTTATAGGCACAATATTACCCAAACCATAAACATACAATTTACCAACCTATAATGTTTACGTTAGACCAACTATATGGTTATCTAAGGCCTATCGTAGATTTCGACAGACTGTGTGCCCATTCAAGTTTGTCCTAGTGATTTTTGTTGAATGGTTAGTACTAACTGTGCACCACCCACGATCCCCAGACTATCACTCCTGAAACTGTGCTTTTAAGCATGAAATATATAAAATTCATCTGAATTCCAAATACTCATTTTAAAACTTAATCAACATCCAAAATAATACATTATTAGTTTCCCATCACTTGAATTTACATTCTCATGATCATTTTATGAATCATCCCATCTACCAAATGAAAATATTAAAATCTCATATACTTTTAAACCCATTCCAAAACATGGGATTTTAAAAACCTTCTCAAGTTTATTTTTCATTTTATATTATTTATTACCTTGTTAAATTTAATTACTTAATCAAATATGTTCGCATATGGCATTTTGACAATATTCGATTAGTATCTCCTGGATGACATAGGTAGTATTACATTGGTTAAGGTTGTGATTATTAAATCATATATATATATATATATATCATTCCTTAATTATCCTTCTTATATATTACTAATAATTTTAAATCCTTTAATGAAATATGGTTATGAAAAAATAACTATGTAACCATCATGGAGATGGATGGTCGTAAATATGAATGAGTTATGTCTCCATTTTTCAACAACCATGATTGAAATAAAGAAACTAATATTTTACTTTTCCATATTGAAAATTATATCATAAATATTATATTACTTCTTTAATTATACATATATATACCTTCCATGATATGTGGTAATAAAAAATCACATTATTTCGTGGATGTGGTAATCTAAACATACGTACAAGCGATGTAATTATATTTCAATTAATGTAAAGGTAATAAAATATATGATATATTAATTTTTTATAATGATTAATATATCATGTATATATTTTATTTTATTTTAATCAATAAGAAAAAAAACAACAATTAGAGGGCATGATGGAGAAGGAATTATATCACTTTGTTAGGTGGTGGTCCAACATACCCACAAACGATGGGTTTTTTCCCATTTTATAGATATGGAGATGGATGTTGGATAATACATTTACATAATAACATATAATTATATGGGACATACTCATGTTATTATATCATCGTGGTTTAAAAATATTTTAATAATGATTAAGATTAAATAAAAAAACACCCAGTTAAGATAAATACCACTTCTTCGAACGACATCATTAAGAATTCACCCAAATCATTCCATAGAAGCATTTTAATCAAAACATGTCATCTAGGATAAGGTAATAGATTTAAGGAATATATTTATTTCAGTATCTAACCTACCAAAATTATATTGAACTGTTAATAAAAGGAGAGGGTATGTTCCTCTTTTTATGTGAGGGAAGGGGTACTTTTGAAATTTCATAAAATATTAAATTAGTATAAATTAATTATTATTTTTAAATATATCCAAACTTATATCCATTAAAATATTTATTTTTTTATATTTTCTTTTTTCACTAATCTCTTTCTTCTATCATATATTCACTATTTTTTAAAATTACCATGATAACCATTTTTTTACTCTTAGGGGACATGATAGTTACCATAAAAGAAAAATGTTACCATATTTATACCATATATGATATTTATAGACTTATAAAAATTTATTTTAATAAGATATTATATTTGGAAATTCTAATTACATTAATAAAATATTATTTATTATAAAATATCATTGATGGAATTTTTGACATTTTTCATTTAATTTGACATTAAATACATCATTTAAAAATAGGGAGTGAGAATATATTATTTCAACACATAAATAATTTGAAATATATATCTATAAAATTCATCTAGAACTACACGTCACACACATTATATTACTTTTATTTTTTTTCAGGTTTTTTATTTTATTTTTCTATAAATTGTTGAAATATTGTGTCTACATTATTTTTGTTTTTAAGGTACAAATATAATCATTAAAAATTGTAAATAAATTACTATCATCATAATGATTTCAATATTCTCAAAAAAATTACTAATAATTGTTCAAAACAGTCTTTATCTCTAATGTGAATACATAATAGATATATTAAATATGAAAGTGGCATTTTTTTACTTTTTATCACTTAAAATACAATATAGGTAAATTTTTTGGATTAGTGTCCCAAAGATAATAACATATATATTCTAAGGTGAAAATGGTAAAAATACATTCATCAAATAAAATTTAATATGAAATTTATTTCCCTTATCATTATTTTTTAAATATTTTAAACTCATTTACCTTTTTTATCATGGTGATTAATTTTTACTATATTAACAAATCATTATCATAAAAAAAATTTAAACTCAATATTAACTTCTATAATTTAAAATATGGAATAAATATTTATTAAATTAAGTCTATCTCATTGTTTTGAACTCATATTATATGTATCTTCCAAAGCATCACGAAAAATAGTTTCTGAAAAGAATTCATTTTTATGTCTGAAGGTATTTACTTAAAAATATCACATATTATTTTGATTCATAGGATATAAATTATATTATTTCCAATTAAGGATATTTATATTAATTTAGAATAAAATTAAAAATATTACGGGACTTTATCAATGAAAATAAATTATATTTTTAAAAAAATCAGTATTTTTCACTATTTCTAAAAACAAGCATTTTCCAATAAAATCCAAAAATTTCATCATAAGTAAATTTTGACACGATAATTTAATAAATTATTATTTTCCTTATAATTATAATTCTAAAATTGTTATAAATATTTAAATTATTTTCCCCCAAAAATAAATGAAAATTTTTTTGATGAAAATTTTATTTTTGAAGCATGTGATGACTTTTGTAAAAAATGAGTTCATATTTAACAATATATTCGATATATATATTTATAATATTTATACATAATTATGAACTATTTATTATTCCTATTCACACAACCAATTTTCATATCTAGGTTATAATGTTCACTCTTAATGATTTTAATAGTATAACGTTGTTTTTTTTAAATTAGTGGTTTTGTGAAACAAAATATATATAAGAAATAAAACAAATTTAAGGTGAAATATTTTATAAAATATCTTGTTGTTAAATCATACTAAAATAAATAAATTTTTTAAATGGATTTCTCTTTTATTCATCAAAGGTCAAATATTTTTGAAAACCCACAACCAACATAGGGATACAAAAAAATTAGAAAATTATGTGGAAATCAATAATGTTACCTGAATGACACGTATTTGGGTTCCAAGATAATAAAAAAATTAGTGAAATGCTAAAATTTGGACATGAAATATGTGACTTACTACAACGGACTAATATTTAGTGATATAAAACATGTTTATAATAATTTTGATGATCACAAAACTATAAAAAAGTGGGATGTGAACATACCATCACTTCCCCAGAAATTATTGAAATTGGGAAAAATATTTGTTTTATTATACTCTTCCTATATTTGGACATTACATTAACATAGTTACCAAGAACAAAACATTGGTATACTTACTTGAATTTTAATGATTCATCTGTTGGACAATTTCCACCACAATCTAATCATTTTCTCTAAGAGATGTGTATTCAAAATGAATTTTGTTATGCTCCAAGCAGTGAAATATCTTTCTAATAGATCACATAATCAATAAAAAATATTTTTATTTATTTTTCCTATTATTAATGAAACCAAAATGATTATCCCAATGTAAGAGAATAACCAAAATGAATAAAAAATTATATAGAAAATTAATATATTAATCCCAAAAAATTAAACAATAAAACAAAAAATTTAACATGTATTATTCCTTAAATAAATAACCCTATATCCAAAAAAAATAACTTCATCGTGAATTAATGTTTTATCCTAAATTTTTATATCATACCCTTCATCATAAATCTCTAAAAATACAACATAATTCTTCTCAAATAATCCTTTGTATTATACCTATAGGTTATATATTACTCTAGAAAAACAAAACATATCCATAAATATGATTAATCACCTCAAAATCAAAAAAAATTAAAATAATTTGGAAATATAATATGATTCAAAAAATTAAAATATTCTTATCCATAAAACCATTTGAGTAGAAAAAAATGCATACTAACTCATATATAACATAGGATAATGGTTTGTATTTCATCCATTCAGCCCTTCGATAGTGGGTTCAAGCCCTACAACCATTGCAGATGTGATTGGTTATTACCTATAACATAGGTTATCTTTTATCTAAATCTATATTGTCATTATTCATATAATGTATGAAAATATATGATGAATATCGAAAAAAAATTAATCGTTAGATTAATTTTTAATCCTAGGGTTTTCAACACGATAAAACAAATATACCCAAATTTTAAAAAACATGTAATTACTTCTTCATCAATGATTATAAACACCATAAATGAAACCAATACCATTAAAATTATATTCATAAAATAAAAAAATTATTCCGGTAATAAATGTTTCACTAAAACATATAATACACTAAAGGTTTTATCCCCAAAATTGTGTTTAAAAATACACATAATGGTGTTAAATTCCAATTACACAAAATGTAAAAAGGGGGTTTCTATGCCATTAAATATACAATCGACCATAAAATTATTATAATCACACAAATTAAGTTTCTCCTATATCACTATAGTGTATCATAGGTTTTGGTAAGTTCTAGTATATGTTCCATTATACATGTTCATTGGGAAAATGTATATTAACCCAAAAATATCCCATAGTACTGTTAAACTAGGGTTATGGTAATAGAGCACTCACTATGAAACAGAATGATACCCAGGATATAATCGAACAAATCATTTCATGTTTATTACCCCTTGATGTATCATTTCAAAAAACATGTCTATTGCTACGTTCCAAACAGAGATATACTATTAGGAAATCTAACTAATCATTACATTTCCAAAATTTGTGTATTTTATCATTTATATAGAATAATCTGAGAACCTTAATTTTTTAGAATATATTTCTATTTAAATAATTTTATTTCTTTGATAGCTTTTGAAATATGAAAATACAAGTGTAAAACACCACAGTATACAACTATTATATTTTTAGGTGATAGTTAACAACTAGCATTTCTATTGGTGCATATGAATTGGAATATCCGAATTTTAAAAATCTTATGGTCTCATACATATTAAATTAATTCCTTTTTATAAATTAATTATGAATAAAAATATAAAAATCATTTTATAATAAAAAGTACATATTTTCTGAAAAAATGTTTTGAGTCACACAATATATTATTTATCAAAAAATATTAAATTAATAACTATTTGAGAAATAATTTATTGAAATTTATATAATATATATTCAACCAATTTTTTACCATTCATTTAATATAGTTATAACCATGGGATAAGAATGATATAATTTTTATGCATAAAAATATACAATTTCCAAAAAATTCATTTCACCATATTTTACGTAATAATTTTTATAATCAATATTTTACACTTAGAAAAATGCAATAATTAATATGGATTATATATATGTAATCAAGAGGTATAAATTTGGAAACTAAGACTATTTTATTTTTTATTTTTTTAAATAATAACCGAAGTAAGATTTATCATCTATGTAATGGGTCATTCGGGTTAATATAGGTTAAGAATACATAATAAGGCTTTATTTTCTCACCATAATTATTATTTTTGGAATTTAATATTCCCCTTATCTCTTTAGTGTCGAAATTTAATTATCTAGTGGAAACTTTTCAATGAAAATGACCTATAAAATATTGGAAGCTATAAAAGTTACGAAACATAAATCTCATAGTTTAAAATATATCTTATGTGTCCAATGGGGAAAATAATATTATCAATGAATATATATGAAATTTTTTATAATTGTTACATTATTTTCATTATGGTAATTTATTTAACATTTTATCAATTATATAATTACATTAAATTCTCATGTGATGTCAATGCGGTATTTCTTCAATTAATAAAATATAATAAATGATTTTAAAAACATTAAATTAAATATAATTTGAAAACATTATAGTATTTCAAAGGCATTAGATACTAATATGAAATATGTGTACTTTGTTAAAGGAATATATTCCAATTAAAACATTTTATTTAGGAATTTTAAGTCAAATTAAATCACTAGTGTCAAAATTGTGAATAATGTTATTTTATCAATTTAATATTCCATTAAATTATTGAATAACATGAAAATATTTGATTACGAAATTCTGGATATGATATGGTTTGAAATTTCATAAATTTTCAATTTATTATCCAATTATTTCTTTATATGTGAGATTATAACCCTTTAAGAGTGAAAAACACATTACCACTTTTATTTTTAAAATAGATTAACTAAGGGGTTACACAAAAATATAATGTTTAATACAGAAAGTAAAACAATAAAATATTTATTAGTTGATTGGTTTCAAATTCATCCTATATTATCATTGATTCTATATACTTTTTGAATCATTTGTGGGTGACAAAGACATTATCATATTTTAATCATTCATGAAATCCAATGAGTTCCCCACCCCTAAAATTATAAAAGGGCACCCTTAAATCCTATTCTTCAAACCAAATTGACCCATATGTAACAACCATACCAGGAGAAAATATCTTTTATAATTCCTTATCCACATTTCAGAGGTTATTTTATTCCTCAAATACCATCCCTTGGATCCATAAGATAAAATATATGGAAATTGTTTCAATGAATTGGCAATTTCCATAACCAATCACTTTCATTTTAATTATTATTTTAACTCCTATTAATATGTTATATTCTTCATAGAATAATAAATTCATAATCCAAAATATGAATAAATTTTCATTCTATTATGAAATCACATTTATTCACCCTTATTCAATCAAATTGGAATTTAAAGTATCGCTCATGCGTTTGTACGACTTACCATCTCCAAGTAATGAAATAATTAATTTCCCATCACCTTGATTTTTGGATGGTGTTTATGATAGTTTTAAAGTTTATATATGATATTTATGACGTAATTATGATTCTATAATTATAATATCATATCTACCTTCTTACCTTTGACTCCTTTGGAAAACAATAATGTCACTTGGGCCTATGTGTGGACTACAACCTCCACGAAGCGATGTGATTTGTCGTTCCTTTTAAATTTATATGGGTTGTAATGTGGATGAATTTTTGAATATATATGATATTTATAGTAGAATAATTATTTAATATTTAAATATTATTTTCGTTTCTTTAATTCCATTTAATTAGAAAAGAAAATAGCATTCATGCGTACGTTTGACATACCATCTCCATAAACAATATAATTCATTTTTATATCTCTAAATTTAGTGAATCACTATAAATGTGTATATAATTTATATATATGATATAAATATATATAATGAATAATATTATATATATAATGTGACCATGATAAACAAATAAGTAAAAAAATTAATAAACCAAAACACACACGAAAAATGAAGAAGATATCACTCATTATTGGGATTTTAAATAAAGAACTGATAATATAATGGTGATAAAAAGATATAAGAAAATAATATATTTTATTATATATATATTATTATGGTTCTTTATTATGTTTTTAATAAATCATAATTTATTATATATGTGGTTTGAATATCTATAAAGGAGGTTAAATCTGAGGAAATGGTTTATTGTCCAAAATTTTCTTGTTTGGGACACATGTTATGTTATGGATATATCTTCCTTCATGATATGTTTATACAACCCCTTTGACATGTTATACAACCAATATACTTAATATAATTACATTTAATGTATCATTTAATTTCATTCATTCATGGGGATTGTGGTTCAATAGTAACAAAATTGTTAAGGGTTTTTTGTAATAATCTCATTGTTTATAGTGATTGTTTATGATGATGAAATATAAGGATATACCTAACAATAAACTAATTAATTTTATTGACCACAAGTTATATTTCAAGAATAAATTTTTTCTATTCATTTTTATCACCTTAAGTACTCAAAAAATTAAAAAAATTATTTTATGAAAAATCAAATATATGGTTCTCTTAAGCCGAAAAAACATTTTTTTCTATATCGATGTCTTATAAAATTGATTTAAAGAACATTTTAATTATTATAGAATCATTATTTCGCATAATTTTTCCCAAATATTTAATTTATAAAAAATGTTTTAAAATTAATCTTTTCTTCATTTTATTAATGTTGTACTTTTTGACAAATGTGTTATAGGAATGTTTTCTTTTAACACATAAAACGTGAATAAATTTTCCTACATTCATGAAAACCCAATGTTTTGAAGCCTCTAATATATTTTTTCATGATTATTATTAAATAAATTTTTTTATTTAATATTTTTTAAATGTTTATATTTTAAATAAATTATTTCAAAATTAATATGGTATTTTTCACAAAAAATACTTATAATGGTCTTATAATGGAATATTCAATTATGATTACATACCTTTTTATTACTAATTATTTAATGGGGATATAATCTATTGATACCTTCATAATTATTTTTTATATATGTTACAATTTTGATGATTTAATATTTATGCAATTCATTCCTTTTTGTGGATTATGCTCGAATGAAATGATGAAATGTTTATGAAACATGTTTCTCTCCCATAGGTTATGCGATGATGAAATGTTTATGAAACCCATTTTTTCATGTGTTCAAATATGATTAATTTCATATGACATTGAAGAATAAATTTTAATACTTTTCATTTTGTGATGGTTGGTCCTGAAATTATATATCCTTACAATGATATGAGAAAATATTGATATCTCATGAAAAAAGATAGGACTATGATAGGGGTGAACAGAGTAAAATAAGGGATTATGTCCACAATGATAATCTTGGGGGTGAACAATGACTACTACAATGTTTTGGAGAGTGATATCAATCCCCTATGGTAGTCATTATACTGATCCTTCAATACTACGGAAATTATTATCTAGAATTATCTGGATTCCATAATTTTATGTCTTGTTTTGATGTTATTCCATCATGGATATGGTTCTTTGATTCCTTTATGGTTCACATCTTATGAATGGGATGATTTATACCCTTACACAATATTTTGATATATGATAATTAGTTTATTGTTTTCAAATGTTTTCATCATGTTCGCATAACCATATACTCATGTTATTCTTATATGATCCTTGAGATCTCTATTTTTTAACCTTATTGTGAATCTATGCTCAGGATTTCTTTTATTTTTCCTTTCAGTATGTTACGAAGAAGTATTTTTGTATGATATGATTAATGAGGGTTTTAGTTATAATGTTCTTAGTTGGAGATATTGTAGTTTATTTATTATCTAGTTGTTTATGTGACCATGTATTCCATAGATACTAGGCCTATATGGTTCATCCATATATTTCTATGTTATTTAATGGATATTAAATTAAAAAGACATAATATTTATGTATCAAAAATATGGGTCACTATAGTTTTTAGTGGAAAATTTTTATGTTATCATACTGTGAATATGATGAGAAATCTCAATTGAGAACCTTGGGGAATAGTCTATGAGTAGAATAACACCATAATGTTTTGGAAATGAAAATGAGTGGCCTAAGTTAAACCTATGTTGTCATCGGATGAAAATAATGCTTCATTATTTAGAAATCATATGGATGCTTTTTCATGATTGTTCAGTTTTATTCGTGATTTTGGATTGCCAAAAAAAACCATTTTTGGTTTTAATTTTGGATTTCTGATATAATGGTGATATTGAGGTGTAATAGTTATCCACAAATATTAATGTAACAAATTTGAGAATAGTTATATGAATTTATGTATGCTCTGAAATTTTTAATGGAGTTTTAATTCATATTCCCATTGATTAGACGTCGAATTAGAAAACAAAACACATAATTACAGGATAATCACATCTAAAGTACATGATTATTCATTAGTTAAAGTTTTTATGAATATTATTCTGGGAAATGTTATTTTTCTCCCTCTAGCTGATGTTGATGTTTTTTGGGGAATGGATTGGATTTAATAACATAAATCCCACACTAATTGCTAATGAAGATAATTCACATTTTATTATATTAAAAAACTATATTTTCCTCTCTTTATGAAGATAAATATGAACTTATAATTGAAATGAAATCCATTATGACGGTCCTAATTACTATTAATGTTGATGTTTATCAAAGATGTTATGGTGTAATCTTAACATTAAATATATTCCTTGTAACAACAATGAATTCTATCAAAATAATTTTCCTGTCTTATAATTATATCATATAGTATGAATCAAAAAATCACTTAGATAATACAATACAAACATTAATAATGAAGAATGATTGAAATTAGTTCTATTTATAGAAATTAGAAAACCTAAACCAATGGAATTTTAAGTTGACCTTAGGAATAGTAATTGGACTATTATGAATATCAAACTAGTCAATGTAATAGTAACCTCACCCATGAACATACAAATAATATTTAGGCATCTAATAAACGAAAATATGATATAATTATATGATAGTATATGTAATTAATTGATTGAAAAAAGATAAATTAAATATTGATATTTTTGTAAAAAAATAAACGTTTATTTAAAATTTTACAATTAATATAATGAGTTAATAAAATATTTATTTCCATAAAATTGATTCATAAATTAATTTTTTTCTTATGATTATAATATATTTGTATGAGACATTTTTTTATTTCTCAATGTGTTATAAACTAAGTTATAATTTAAAAATATGTATTTTCCTAGTATATGATAAAGTTAATTAAAGAATAAACTTATCATATTTAAAAACTATTTTCATAAAATTTAGTTAATTTTATAATTATAAAAATTGAAAAATAGTAATGGTGAATTTTTTTGAATTTTCCAAAATTGTTGATATTTTGATGAATATTGAAATAAAAAAAATTATTGGTATTTAAAAAATTCAAGATTTTTTTATTCAGTGATGATTTATTGCTGATATAGGTCTTTAATCTCCAAATATATATTATTATTTAATAAATTTAGTGATTGGGTTCAAAATAAATAAATTATGGTTCCAAAATAATAAAGGAATGAATAAAATAATCAAAAACACCTCTCTCTCCTCCACAAAAAATACCACCCAAAACCAGTTCTTCTCCTCAAACCTCAAAAGCCATGATGATTTCCTAAATTATTACAAATAATATTATCCAATATACACCCCACTTACAAGAGACTTTTTTTCTCCACAAAATACCAAACCGCGTTCATGTAAGAAGGTTCTCAACAAGAAGAATTCTTGTGGTAAAAACCTCTTAATTTTGCATTAAAATACCTTTCAATTAATTTTCTTTATTTTCCTCTCCTCACCTCTAGTTATCTAATTAAGATGTTAAATAAAGTATAATTTATATATTAAATTTTTTTTCTAATTGAATCATCCATCATAATTTCTTTCTCTATCCCCTTTTGTTCTAAAATGAAAACATCATCTCTGATGTATTAATTTATTGCATTCAAGGAATATGAGTTTTCAATTTCCTTTACTTCCACAAAGAAATTTTTAAAACTGTTTTTATGGTTAAACCAAATTATAATATATTTTTTATAGATTATTTAATGTCCTATAACTTATATATATACATAATATTAATTAATAAAACAAAAAATATTTCATGATGATAAAAATAACTACTAAATAATAAAAACAGTTATCATTAAGGTTTTATATCATGAATCGGACTCAAATATAAAGAAAAATGATATATGAGACCATTTAATTTTTTATATGTTCATTAATAACATATAATTTAAATTCTGGACATCTTTTATCTTTTAACATGATATTCTGAACATGTATACAAGTAAACTAGTCTTAAAAACTGAAAACCAAGGAAAAAATACTCTTAGAATGATGAAATTATATATTATAACTTATCAAAAAGGAATTAAATGAGCATAATAAAAATATTATTATTATTATAAAAATGATAAATAAGTACTAATTTAAATTATTAATGAAATTTATTTCTTTTTCCAATACATTATGTACAAGTTCATAACACTTTCGGATATAAGATAATGGAATTCTTTCTAAACCTGTATTTTTTTTCCTTAGAGTTGTGCATATTATCTATTTTCCATAGATTATTTATTAAATATGATTATTTAATATTCATATGTTCTATTTTTATGTTCCAAACATATTTTCCTATCGTAATTCATTATTATTTTATAGAGATATTCATGTTTTATAAAGGTTCCCCTCTAAAATCTTCCTGAATAGAAACCCGATTAATGGGAGCTTCCCAATTTATTACCCATTTTCACGTACATTACAAAATCCATTTTAAGACACCATTTTTTTTAAAATAACTCATTTTATCATGGAAATCTATATTTGTTTTTATTTTTTGTTTTATACAAATAATTATTCCTTTTCTGTTGAAAATAATCTTGATATTTTTCCCTTAAATCCCACTAATGTTTCTCATTTCAAACGACTCTTAATCACTATTTTTATATGTTTTGAACTTAGTTAGACACACTTTATCATGATCTATGACTATTTTACATTATGAAAAATCATTTATTATTTTAAATAAATATTTCATGGAAACATTTGTGGTGATCACATTTTTTATGCTCTATAAAATGATTATGATACACGTCTCTTTCCTTGGGTAACCCTTATGTTTATTCCTGATTCTTGATTTGGCACACATTTTCATGAATTTGTTATGATTTTTTCCTGATATTTAACTCCAATTAATTGTGTAATGTTTTGTCTCATGATATTTCATTTTCAATGGTCTTGGTGGTTAGCTTTAGCACTTACTCCTCTATATGAAATGGTATTGGTGGTTAAACTTGACTCATGATACTCCTTGTACAATGGTCATCACAGTTATTATGGACTCAAGATTTTCTCCTATTTTATTTTGTTTTTACATTTATATGATTCCATGATTATGTGATTTCATGGCTTTTTTGTTATTTTTATTCATGTTCTATTCATTTTTAGGTCATCATGTCAGGCCTTCTAACCAATGTGCTATTCTTTATTCATATTCTTATTCCCATAATAATATTGTTAGCTCATCTCTTTGTTAATGTATTATATAAGTTATCCTATTAAGATATAAGGGATTGATGGAATTTAGGTTCTCATACTGAAGATTAAATAAATTATGTTCTTATTTTGGATCCAATTTTCCATTTTTAGGTACCAACTCCTCCAAAGACACTAGATATTAGGATCCATGGTTTGAACATGAATTCTATTTATTATAAAAATCATATATTAAAATGTGTAAAATATTGGTAGCATTTTTGTTGGTATCAGAGGATGTTTAGGTCATTTTTTAGTTGAGGAATGTAGTAGTTTAATATGAACCCTTGTGACAATTATATAAATGTGGATAACCATGATTTTATCATAGGGAATCATAAGATATGATATACTTTTCACTGATAAGTAATCCCTTTAATGTTTTCACATTCCCTTTTATGATATAAAAAATTTTAAAATTCTCATCCCAATGTCTATTTCGGATGAAATTAATTTTTCGAACTAGAATCAACATGTTAAAGGTAAGACTACCATTTATGGTTCAATGTATTCTTTCATATCTTGATTGTTTTATAGAACTATTCATACACCACCTCAAAATATGTAGGTTGAATTATCTATGAGAATAGAGAATGGAGAACTTATTTCATCCAAAATATATAACTCATTCTCCATTAATGTATGTGGACTAAACCTCCAAAACAATTCCATCATTCAACCGTTGTAGGAGTTTGATAATATATTGGGAATGGACTGGCTATCTTTATATAAAGCCAACATCGACTATTGGGAAAGGGATATCACTCTTCTCTTGTCAAGGTATCCTCTAATTTTGTATAAGCATAAGGAGGATAATAAATCTCTATTAGAATAATTTTCCCAATTGTAGATTTATTGCCTTATGAGAAATCATATTCAGCTCAAATTATTTATAAAAAGGAGGTGATAATGCTCGAATACATCCCCATTGTGAGGGGCTACACTGATGTGTTCCTTAAAGGATTGCTTGGTCTTTATGCAGGATGAGAAGTTCCATTCTAAATTAAACATACTCCTAGATCTATTCCTCTATCAAAGACACCATATAAAATTCCCATCATTTAGTTGGAAGAACTTAAGAATAAGTAACAAGATAATATGGACAAGGTTTTTGTATGCCTGAGTGCTTCACTTTAGGGTGTTCAAGTCAACTTCTCCAAAAATAAGGATATAAAAATGGAACTCTATATTTATTATCATGATTTAAGTAAAATAATAATAAATAAAAAGTATCCCCAACCATGGATAAATTATATTTCAATAAACTATATCAGGATAGTTATTTCTATAAGGTGGACCATTTGTTGGGATATCCCCAATTAAGTTATGGAAGGAAGATATTCCCAAGACTACCATTCAACTTTGAAATAGAAACAATGTTTTCATAGTGATTCCATTTAGACTCACTAATTTTCTAGAAATTTTCATGGATTTAATGAATTTAGTCTTTAGTGATTACCTCAATCGATATTTTGTATTCTTTATTGATGATATATTGATATACCCATAGAGTAAGGATGAATATGAGGGGGATTTGAATATTGTGTTGAAGACTTTTTAGGGGATAAAAACTATTCAAATATTAGAAAATTTTAGTTCTAGATTGAGTATGTATAATTCTTGGGGTGTGTTATCACCGGTAAAAGAATCTCTTTAGACCATTCAAATAATATCAATTCAGGAGTGGTCCAGGCTAACCTATTTAACTGGTATTTGTAGATTCCATAGTCTAGCGGGATATTACCCACAATTTTGGAATAAATTACCATTATTTTCAATTCCAATGACCAAGATGACTCATAAGGGGGTAATGCTTATCTGGACCATTAAATGTGGAAACTGCTTCAAAGATTTGAATAAAGAGGATTATCACTGGACCAGTTCTCACATTACCGACAGGTGGGGAACTCTTTTTGGTGTATAGTAATGCTTCAGAGAAGGTATTGGGTTTTCTATTACTGAAAAATGATAAATTGATATCATACAACTCAATGTAGTTTATAATTCACTTGAAAAACTATCCCACACATGATCAGGAGTTGGCATATATGAATTTTATGTTAAAAATATGGCATCATTATCCATATGGGGAGAATTGTATGATATATACAACTCATAAGATCCTAAATTATATATTCAAAATGGTTAAACTTAATATTATCCAGAAAATATGGTTATATCTCATCAAATATTATGAATTCTCAATCCACTACCATCCAAGTAATGAAAAAAAGTTGTACATTCTATAATTCGAAACGATTCTACATCTTTATCGGTGACGGTAATTGAGAAGGATCCAATATTCATAGATTTATAAATTATGGAAATGTAAACCAGTATGGGTGTAACATCATAAATCCTTTCTCAAATTATTTCTCAACTATCTATCATGGAGAAAATAATGGATTCTTAAAGAAATTATGTTGAAATTCAGAAAAATGTGGAAGCAATCAAAAATGGAAATCCCCAGAGATCAAAAGGATAGAGAATGATTCAAGATATTTGGGTCACGAATATGTCTACCATGCAATTTAGAGATAATGAGAGACATTTTTAATGACTCACATTTCTAAACCATCACTATTCACCCAGGGAACACATAGATGTATTGAGATCTCGGAGATCACTATTTGTGGGACATTGTGAATAAGGATATCACTAAATATACATTAATGTTTCTGGTATATAATAAAGTAATGGTTGGATGAAAAAAGTCAAAATGGATGATGTAACCACTACCCATACCAACATTGAAATGGGAGAACATCACCATGGACATTATTGTAGGACTTCCAAAGACATCCAGAGGATGAAATGCAATATGGGGTTTTTTGAATCATTGTCTAAAAATAGATCACCTTATCACAATTTTAGAGGACATCTCACTGGATAAATATTCATGGATATACATCAAATAGGTGGTAAGTACTCATGGATTACCACTTTCACTTTTATTAGATTGTGATATGAGATTTACCTCAATGTCATGTAAAATTATCTAACACTATCTAAACACTAAAAAGAATATTGTTATACCTTATCATCTTCAAAATGACGTCTAATCAGATTATACAATTCAAAAACTGTAAGACATGTTGAGATCATGTTCTATAGACATCTGGGGAGGATGTGACCAACATCTACCTCTGGTCGAGTTCTCTTACAAAGATACTTTCCACTCATGCATCCAAATGGGTCCATATGAATCCCCTTATGGGAAAATATGTATAAAATTAGAATTTTGGGATGAATTTGGTGAAAGTATGCTAATATGACTAAAAATGTTTGAAGAAATTGTAGAAATGGTAAAAACTATTCAACAACACTTTAAGACACACCAAATTCATCAAAATAGATATGCATACAATCAACAATAATACATGTATCTTAAGATTGGAGACATGGTCTTCCTCTACATATATCCATAGAAAAGGATCATGAGATTTGTGAAGAAAATAAATCTAAGTCCAAAGTACATCAGACCCTTTTAGATTCATGATCCTGTCAGAGTTGTGGCTGATTGACTATAACATCAACCAACCATGCCGCTATTTCATGGTGTATTGAACATAATCCTCTTGAGGTGGTACAAATCTGATCCCTCAGATGTACTAAATTCAGAGGTGGTATAGTTTTAAAATGATCTCTCTTATAAGAAGCTGCAAGTTACGATATTGGATCATAGAGATAAATTTATACACAACAAGACCACACACCTAGTGAAATTTTTATTGAGGATACATATGTCAAAATATGAAACATGGGAATGAGAGAAAGTAAAAAAAATAAGAAATACCCTCACATGTTTTCCCCTTAGTTTGATAAATGAAATTTCAGGGGTGAAATTTCTTAAAGAGGGAAGAATGCAATGGCCCAAAAATCAAAACAGTGAAATTTTCCCTTCTTCTAATTTTTTCATATTGTATAAATCAAATAAAATTTCATATAAAACACAATTCAAACATTATAAATGAAAAATGGGTGAAAAAGTGTTATATATAGAAATTAAGGAACCTAAATCAATTAAATAGTAACTTGACTTTTAGAATAGTAATATGACCATTAGGAATACTGAAAGGCTATTCGAATCGTAATCTCACCCATGAAATTATAAATGAAATTATGGAATCTTATAAATGAAAAATTTGACATAATTATATCATATTATAAGTAATTAAATGTTTTAAAATTGAGAAATTATCTATTGCTATTTTTATAAAACATAAATATTGATTTAAAATTTTATAATTAATATAACGAGTTAAAAGAAAATTTATTTTCATAAAATTGATTCATAAATTAATTTTTTTTCTTATGATTATAAGATAATTTCATGAGACTTTATATATTTTATCATTGTGTAATAAAATGAGTTATAATTTCCAAATCAATAATTGTTTCTAGTAAATGACGATTTAATTAATATTAAAAATTATCATTTTTTTTTATTCTCAATAAATGGTGTTCATTTTTTAATTCAACACATCAAATAAATTTAAGGTAATTTTTTTGTATTTTCCTATAATAGTTTGATTTTTGGTGAATAGTGAAATACTGTAATTTACAATACATAACAAATACATGATTTATCGATTCATAGATGACATATGGATGATGAAATCCCGAAATATATAAATAGTCTTCATTATTTAATATATTTTATGTTAACAATAAAATAATCCATATTATTGAGCCAAAATAATAAAAAAATGAACAAAATAACCAAAAAATAGCTATATCCTCCCAAATAAATACCACCCCACCACCACTTCTCCATAAATCTCAAAATCCTTGAATCCAGTAAAAATTCAAACCAATCCTATTCCCAGGTGTCTCTACCACATCAGTGAGCCCTTGGTCTCAACAAAATTTCAATCCATATTCCCCTAAGGATGTTCTAAAGGAGAATAATTCAAGAGGTGAAAACCTCTTTCGTTTTATTTTAACAAACTTTCAATTTATTTTCATAATTTTCGTCTCCTAATATCCCCTTATCAGAGTGACATAATAACTCCATTATCTATATATACTATAAATTTATTTTGTTAATTTTGTAACCCTTAAGATTTTCTTTTTCCCTCTCAGTTTTTTTAAATGTAAACATCATCTGTGATGTGTTAATTTATTGCATTCAAGGATGACGAGTTCTCAATATCCATTAATACCTTCAAGGATGGTTATAAAACAATTTTTAATGTTAAACCAGATTATTATATATGTATTAAATATTATTTAATTTTTTATAACCATTATATATAAAATATTAAATAATAATACAAAACCAATTCATGATGACTGAAAAAATGCCAAAATAATCTAAATGGTTATCAT
This sequence comes from Viscum album, assembly GCA_963277665.1. Taxonomy (NCBI): domain Eukaryota; kingdom Viridiplantae; phylum Streptophyta; class Magnoliopsida; order Santalales; family Viscaceae; genus Viscum; species Viscum album. Next base: position 124,910,243 of record OY728128.1, read on the forward strand.
CATCATTTTATCTAATGAATAAGCTAAACATCTAGAAAAAACAATATATAAGAACATTTAATATCTTTTATATTCATTAATAATAATTAATTTCAATTCTATAAATCTATTCTCATTTGACATGACATTCCATACTTGTATAGAAGTTCACCAACCATGAAAACCAAGGAAACTAACATCTGCGAAATAATGAAATTGAATCAAACAACTTATCAAAAAGGTAATAAATAAACTTAATAAAATAGTAATAAATAACATATATGTTAAATAATTTGTTAATAAAATTATTAATTAATATAATTTCATTATCATTGACATAATGTACATGTTCATAAAACATTCGGATATAAGGAAAGTGCATTCTTTCCAAGCATCCATTTTTTCATTCATGTTACACTTACTCTCCAATTTACTTGATTTAATTATTAATTATTATTATGTAATTTTTCTATATTCTGTATTAATGTTCCAAACATATGTTCTTATTCCAATTCTTATTTAATTTATGGGAAAATACTAGATTCAAAAAGGTTCTTGTCTGAAATCTTCCCGATAAGAAAGCCTGATTAAAGGGAAATTCCGGATTACTTACCTGTTTTAATGTAAACTCCATAATCAATTTTACACCACCATTCTTTTTCTAAAATCACTAATTTTATCAAAAAAATAATGTTGGTTCAATTATGTATTTATACTAATTATTATTTATTTTCTTTTATAAAGAATCTGGAATGTTTTCCCTTAAAACACACTAAAGTGGCTGATTTCTAAAGTTTCTTAAACACTCCTTTAACTTATTTTAAATTTAGTTGGGTATAATTTTTCATGATTTATTCCTATTTTCCCTTCTGAATATCCATTGATTATTTAAATATATTATTTCATTGAGAAATTTATGGAAATCCCATTTGTTAGGCTCGGTGATTCAATTTCAATTCCAATAACATTCCATGTGTAACCCTTATGTTTATATTTGATTCTTAATGTGGCACACATATTCATGAAAATGTTATGACAGGTGTGACCAGATAGCACGCCACTATGTTGGGTATTGTTTAGTTTCATAATACATGATGTGCAATGGTTATGGTGGTTATCCTTGACTCATGAAGCTCTATATTTGATGGTCCTCGTTATTAGCCTTGACTAATTCCCCGCCAAGTGAAATGATCTTGGATGTTAGTATTGACTCATGCTTATGTCATGTTGTATTTTTATTAAAAAATATATTATTCCTTGATTACATGATCACATGTTCAATATGTTATGTTTGTTGATTTTTCAACCCTCTTTATGCCACTGTGATATTCTATCTAACCCACATACTATGCGTGATTCATATGTAACTTCCCTTATTTGGATTTTTAGATCATCCCTTTGTTTATGAATTCCCTAGGTTATCCAATGAATATTCAAGGGATCAAATGTATTTATAAGATCATTATGAATATTAATAAAAATATGTTCTTATTTAATTTCCTTGTTTTAATTTTTATGTACCTAAGATTAAAAAAAATTAGGCTTCACGATCCTCAGTTTGTAATTGAAGTCTAGTTATGAAGTCATTTAGGAATATCTCTAAACGGAAGAGGCCATTATATTCCTATTTTATGGATTTATTGATGTCATTCTTGATTAATTTTAGGGGCTTATAATTAATCATTATATTGAGTTCTCAAAATAAGACATACCTAGTTCTACAACTATTTCAACAAGTCCATATTGAATAAAACTGATTAAGATACAAAAATTGAAAAAGAAACTCAATGATAACCATAAAAATGGATAAATTTGACTAAGTGCATCTCCTAATCATGCACTTAATATTTTTTTTAAGATGAATGATGGATCATTGTGATTATTCATTAATTATTGAAAATTTTACAAGATGACTATTTACAATAAGTAGTATATACATCATATTAGTAGCTTATTTCACCAACTAAATGGAGAAAAATACAATTCTATTATTGACCATCATTCTTAGTACAATAATTTGAGGATAATGAGGTAGGATATACCCAAGAAAACATTCCATACTATGTATAGAAATAATGAATTTGTAGTGATTACTTGTTTTCTTACTAATTACCACTATATCATCCCTGATTTAGCTAATAGATTCATTAGAAATTTTTTTGATCAATTTTATGGTAGTCTTTATAAAATATATTTTTTTATTTATTAAAATTCCATGGAAATTCATGGAGTTCACTTGATGATTTTTTATTATGACCCTGAAAAAGAGATTTTTTTGGAGGATTTTACCAATGGTGTATTTTCAATTCATAAATTGTAATTATTGTGTCATATAATCTCAAGTATGGGAATATCAATTGGAACTTAAATGATAGAAGTTATTTAATGTTGGACCAGACTAAACATAATGACTAAGATCCATAGTTTTAATGGTTTGTTGGGATATTATTGTATCATTATTCAAAATACATATTAATATAAAACACGTAGACAATGTTTACAAAAAAAAGAAACTATGTTCCTTTGACTGATGAATCTGATGAAAATTTCAAGGAGTTGGAGAGGCGGTTAGTCATCACACCTCTATTTACTATACTTTGAAGTGGATAATGGATTATATTCTACAGTATTTCATCTTTATGGTGACTCAGATGTATTCAAATTCAGAATGATATGGTGATATCTTAGGCATCATGTTACTTAATGGTTTATGAAAAAAAATTACCCAACTCATGATTGTGAGTTAGTTGTTATAATTTTTTCATTTATGATATATATGCATTATCTTTAAAGATAAAGGTGTGATACTTATTCAAATCACAGATTTATAAAGTCTATTTTCACATATAAATAATTGAATATAATCCAGAGAAAATGGTTGAATCTAATTAATTATTATGACTAATCATTACATTACCACCCAGAGATAGAGAACAATGTGGTAGATCCTCTCAATCAAAAGGATCATGCTATATTATCTATCATTAGGATAAAAAAAGATCATATATTCCATGTTTTTCAATTGATGGATAATGAAATCATTAAATAATTGGAGAAATAATATCATTATCAAATAAGAATCCAACCAACTGTCCAACTAATGTTTAAAGAGGCACATAGGGGATATATTATAATGTCCTAACCTAGGTTCCACGTATCAGTGCCCCCAGTCAGTTGGTCACATGACTTCCGGAATTCCACTTCATATTACTTAGGCTTCCAAATTGCAGTGAGGGTCTAACATGGGGAATCATGCTTGAGATCATGTGACCGACTTGTTCTGGGCACCGACACATGGCACACGAACTAAAACATTTTAATGTGGTATAAAAGATAGTTTTCTTTTATGTTCATCTACATTACTATTTGATGAAGGTATAAATAAAATTAGGTAGATTTGGGTCTTGGTTATGAGTTGGTTTATGGGATTTAGAACCATAGTATGGGGAAAAACCCATGTACCTGGGGGTGGATTATTGTGATAGTTTCGGGATTTTACAATTAGATATTATTGCACCTTGGGTGATTCACATTTTGTTTGATATGATTATTATTTTACCGATTTTTTTAGATTTTCAGAGTTGTTACTCATGTCCTTGTAAGGGATGAGTTTCTGGTATCCATTCATCATTCCATACACTCAGTATTATTTTGTGACATGCATCAATTAAGGAACACATTGAAAACGTGTTTCGGGTATGTTATGAAACATGATTTTTTTATCATTTCATGTGAAATTTAATAGAAAATCATGCCTAATATTAAATTGGAAGTTATAAAATGATGAAAACCATCAATAAATTAGTGACTAATGGAATCTGAACAATAAGATCATGGTTACACTTTTTAAGAAAGACCTAGGTGTAAGATGGTTAGAGTAGTAAAAGATCCTTGGTTTTGACCTTGTGGAAGAGTTTTGAGAAAATACTTCGATTTCTTGTTTTGTTATTCCACTTATGTAAATGTGTAATGTCATGTTATCATTCCTAAGAAGTGTTCTTTGAATTAATTAGATGTACCTCCATGATGATTCTTTTTGAGAGGACAATATGAGGACATAACTAATATGATCATCCAATAGTTTAACCTAAGGCACCGACAGTTCCAATTGATGAAGTGGGAGAGTAGTTTGAGAGAACTTCAACCGTTTCCTGAAATTCATGGAAAGCATCCCAAGATGGTGATTGAGCTTATGATTGGGGATATGAATATAGATACACCATCGGGATTATAGTCTAGAGACTTCTGTTGGTGCAAGGTATGTTCCCTTAAGATCAGGGAGTACCGTTTTCTCTATCATCTCTATATTCTTAAAATGGCATGATTCAACCTAACTATAGGTATAGACTGGTTAGTAACATATTAAGACCATATTGATTTTTTCTATAGGAGAGTTACTTTTACATATCTTTTTGGTGACTATTAAATTCAATGTGAAATGTGGGATATCAAACCCTGATGAACAAATAAAATTACTCAACAACTGGGAGATCTCACAGCCTAGGTTTCTATTTTATTATTGGATAATGGAGGTTTAATGGTGGGTGTCTTTTCACCTATAGTGGTCCAGTTTCAAGACATGTTTCTTGAAGACCTTTTAGGGTGCTACCTGAGTGAGACATGTGGTTTACAACTGGAATTATATCAGGGGATGAGCCAGTTTCTATTCTATATTTGAGAATGGAACTAATAGGGATTTAGGATCTTAAGACTCAGTTGGTGGAGTTTTAGGGTAATGGGTATATCTGACTGACTATGTCACCTATGGGTTTTCTAGAGTTGTTTTATAATAAGTATGATAGAACTCTATGATTATTTATTGACTACAATAGGTTGAAATAGATGACTATGAAGAACTATTTTCCTCCTCTACATATCGATGATATTTTTGACCAGTTGAGGGGTAATTCTATCTTTTATGAGATTTTCATTAGATTAGGATATCATTAGATAAGACTTTGTACTTCTGATATACTCAAGACATATTTTATAAGCAATTATAGCCTATATGAGTTCGACATAATGTAATTTTTTATTGAATACACCTGCAATCTTTATGTCCTTGATGAACATAATCTTCCATTCCCACCTAGATCAATTATTCGTAGTTTTTTTGGATGGGATCTCATTGTACTCTATGACTCCTGATGTCCATTCCCAACATATTGACATAATCCAATGTTCACTAATAAAGCATCGACTATACCCCATGCTATCTAAGTGCCAGTTTTGGATTGATCAGGTACACTTCCTTGGTAATATCATCACATAGTAAGGTGTCTTAGTAGACCAAGAGACAGTAATGGAATTTTATTCTTGCGATCATCCAAACAATGTTTTTGATATTCCTTGAATCTTGGGGTAGGCTGGATTTTATAAGGTGTTCATCGGGAACCATTCGCGATTGGTAGAACCTCTTACAGGATTAGCCAAAATGGGGATAATGTTTGAATGGTCAGAATAATGTGATAATATCTTACATGATTTGAAGAAGCACTTGAAATATGCACCAATATTGATCTTACCTAGGTCATGTGAGGAGTATAAGATAAATTTTTACACTTATAGGATCAAACTCAAAGATGTGTTGATTCAAGGAGGTTGAATTGTGGCATATGGGTCTTGTCATTTGAGGCCACCTGAATGGAACTACTCTACTCATGACCTCGAGTTTTCAGTAGTAGTGTATTCATTTAATTGTTGTGTCCTCTATATTTTTTTTGAAAATTTTATTGTATACAAATCAAACAAGAGGTTCAATTATATATATTTTTAATGATATTTCAATCCCCATTAATGAATATGGGTTGAGTGTATGTAGTCATTTGTTTTTGAACAAGCGTATATGCTTTGTAAAGTAAACATTGTTGTTGAGGCTTTAAGGAAGAACAATTGGAATGAGGATAATTAATTGTGTTGTGATGAGTGGATGATGATGAATCTGCTAGCTTAAATGCATGTGGTGGTTTAGGAGAGTCATGAGATGATGACTCTCATATCAGTTTTGGTGGAGTGTACACTTTTGAGAGATATTAGAGATGTGCATTATGAGGATCGAGAGTGCATGACCTTGAGGAAAATCCTTGATGGTGGGGATTCACCTTATGATATGATCATAAATAAGGATGAGATCATATATGTTATGAATCAACTTGTTGAGTCAATGAGCTTGAGAGAGGATTTGATGTGGGAATTTCATGCCTTGATAGTGGTGGTACATCTAGGAGTAACCGAAATGTATTGTGACAGTCATCGATAGTTTTTGTGGTCGAATATGAAAAAGGATATATCAAAGTTTGTGACATGATGTTAAACCTATTAGTGGGTGAAGACTGAGCATCAATGACCTGGATTTTTTCTACAGTCATATCCAATTTCGTAGTGGAAGTGGGATGACATGACTCTAGACATTGTGGTGGGCCTCCAAATAATTTCTCAGAAGAATGACACCATTTGTGTTGTTGTGGATAGATTTATGAAATTAGAACATCTCGAAACTATACATGATACTATCATAGTGGAGTAGCTAGAATATTTTTATGTTTAATATATATTCTACCACATGGGATGCCATTGACGACAACTTCACACCGTGAGACATGGATTACATTACACTTCTGGTAGGGATTATAGAAGGTACATAGTACCCATTTTCTTTTGAGAATTTCATTCCACCCATAGATATATGGATATTTTGAGAATACTATATACTTTCATCAGGATATTCTTCAATCTTGGTTCCTAGTATTTCGAGTGTTTTGGGAGAATAATCTTTCTTGGGTGGAATTTTCCTATAAAAACAGTTATCACACAACGATAGAGATGAAACCATACGAGGAAATTTATGGGAGACCATGTAGATAACCTATATGTTGGATGGAGGTGGGTGAGTCGGAGTTGTTTTAAAACAGTCACATGCAGGAGATATTAGAACAGGTGCATCTACTTTGTAAGATAATTCCTACAACTTAGAGTAAAGAGAATTCCTATAGTGATAGATGATGAAAACCCCCAAAGTTTGGGAAGGGTGACCATGTATTTTTTCAGTTGTCTCTTAGGTTAGTTTACATGAGGATACAGAGATAGAGTAATATGGTGCCCAGATTTGTAGGACCATTTGGGTTTGTGGATTGAATCGTCTCGGCGGCATACCGATTGGATCTCCACTGATATACAATGATTTGTATGATGTTCTCTACATTTCATAACAATAATGGTATCACCCAAACCCTTATCATTTGATAAAATTGTATTATTTTTAGCTTGAGATAGATGTGTCCCTTTAGAACAATCTGATACGTGTGTTGGATCATAGTGAAAAATAGTTTCTGAGAAAGATTGTGTTGATTTTTCTTGTTCTTTGGAAACATGGGAATGTGCAGGAGGAAACATGTGAAAGGAATGTATATATGAGGCTCAGTTTACTAATATTTTTACTAGAAATATTATAGGGGCATGGGAGTGATGATCGATGATGAACTATTATAAGGTGAGGAGATCTTAATATCCTAATAATTTTTGGAGATGACCCAGGCCTCATATCATGTAATTATATTTTCGGTTTTTGAAAATACATTGTTTTGGATTTACCTTATGATATATTTTTTGGAAAAATCCATCATGGTATCATTGAAGCATTTTTTAGCTGATTGTGTTTGTTGAAAAAGTGGGCCTCTGTGCTGTGTTTATTGAAAAATCGGACCATGATTATCAATTTGTTGACAAAGGGGTTTTCCAAGGTGAGTTTTCATGTTCTAGAGAGGTTCTAAAAAAAATCAATGGGAGAAGAACATTGACAAAGGAATGAACGATCTAGATGTGTTACAAAAAGAGCATATACAAGGTGGCGTCGTATGTTTTTCCAGATCATAATATCAAAATATGGAAAAGTAAGGATAGGTTCCCGAGTTTTGGTTTGGGCGCACAATGTATCTAGGTAAATAAAGGCTTACATGGCTGGACTTGCACACCTAGAGGAGCCTTTTGTGTGGCACTCAGGATGGAAAAAATGTCTATAAATAGAGGTACACCTCTCCTCATTTTTAATGGATTTCAAGACTTATGTAAAATTATAGCTCCAGTCATGCAACTAGTTTGAGCACCCAAGTGGTGGTGTGGGTGTGAAAGTATAATCTTATTCAAAAGTTTCATGCCAATTGACAGTTCTGCACAAATATTAGTTTGGGCATAAAGAGGTGTGAATCACCCAAGTTCTAAGTTGGAGAAGGGAGTGTCGCACAAGTGGTTTGGTGAAACCTGAGCACCAGTCTTGGAGTAGCGCATTGATTTATAGTTGTGAACCAATATTGAGTTGCACATAAAGGGGTGTGAGATTCCCATGTTTGGGTTGAATAAGGGAGTGTCGTGCAATTAATTTGGTTACACCTGCACTCCAGGATTGGAGAAGGGTGTTGGTAATTCTAGGGCTGTTTGAATGTTGGAAGATTACTTGGTACATCCAGTGCATAGTGAGATTCATATTTGGGTGAAAGTTGGACTTCAACAAAGATTCTACATATAGATGAATATTCATTCATTTGAGATAATGAAGAGACCTACAAGTCTTCAAACTATGATTGGATCATTTCTAGAGGAGTGAGAAAAAAAGAGGAAGAAGGTGATCCTCTCCACCAGCAGTGATACAGAGAGAGAGAAACAAGGAGTGACTCTTGGGAAAGATGTGAGCTGACCCTAAACTTAGTAAAGGCAATGTGCATGGGAATATAATTGATTTATCCCTAAAAAATTAAATTGGCAGTGATCTTTAGTGGATTTAGTACCGTGGCACATCATCATTGTATGGTCCTTGGATGTATCTTAGTGAGGGTGATCGAAATAAAAATATCTTTGTCTGGATTCTTGCTTCCCCGTATTAGATCCAAAGATTCATTATCAGATAAATAAGGAAATAACAAGATAAACCATAACAAAATAAGAGTAAAGAAAGTTACCCTAATAACATAGATGTCATGATCCTGTGGGGAAGATAGAATTTTGAAATAGAATATCCATACACTGATTCACCCTTCTAGTGTATCTAGGCCCCTTTTGGTCCTAAAAATTAGTATTAGAGGGAAGGTTTCTTTTATTAGATTTTTTTATTTGACATGGTTCAGTCGATTTCTCAAGAAAAAAATTCAGTCTTCTCTTATCTTAGTGTAACATGGTAAATGGTAGAACTTCGAAGAAGATACCGAAGTCAGGGGTGTCCCTCAGTGTGGACGTGTCTGTATAGATAGTGTGATTCAGTTAAAGGAAACATGTAGTGAATAAATTGTTGATTTGGATAAACCCTATAGTGAATATTTATACTTTTTCAATGATGTTGAAGGAATGAGTGAAGAACCTGATATTCCAATTCACGTTTGAACTACTGATGATGAAGAAACACAAAGAAGTGAAAAGGTGGAACATGTCCCTGAGACAAAGGACATGGATCAAAAATTTAATAATGAAATTAAATGTAAGGATATCTGGATCTAGGTATTGGGAATTGAGTTCAATCAGCTAAGATGCTTAAAAAAGGCTTATTGACTTGGACAATAATCTAGGGGAGAAGAATGATTCCCAAGCTGAAGAACTACAAAAGTTTTCTATAATGACAAAAATGCTCAAAGGTGATGTCAAGGGAATGAATCTAAACTCAGATGGAATACAGAATCTGAATTCTAGAAATGATGATATTTCTATAGTGCTATCTAAACGTTGTTTGAAGAATCAAATTCTACAACAAAATAATTCATGTAGTTATTATTATTTGTTTCAAGAAAAGTAGAAAGAAATAAAGCAAATGGTGGATATGCTCACACATGAATTGGACGATGAGATATGTACGGGGGAGGTTCTAAAGAAATAACTCAATGCTCAAATTGAATCAATGGATATGAAGATTAAACAAATGGGAGACAATCTTAAATTAGAAAAGGAGGAAGTGGATAAATCTATTTCTGAAGGAAAGCCCTAGTTAAAGGATGCCTTGAACCTACTATTTTATTATCCATTGGCTACTGATGATGAAGTGAAAAGAAAATATGCTATTTATGAAGATAAACAAGAACTTATTTTTTTATCTAAAAGGCCACACTATTTAGGAAAAACAGGCATTGTATTTGATGAATCCCCTCTAATGCATGACAAGAAGAGAGACATGAATAGTTAAAAAATAGAAAAAGTCATATAGTTTTTAAAGATATAACTAAAAGGTCTTTTATAAGAGGTAATGATCTCATGTGCTATTTCTATGTAATTAATGGTCATATATCAATGTTTTCTTAGAAAATCAAGAATATATTTCATGTTGTGAAGACATAAACTTTTCTCAATATGAGAATAAGAAGAAACATAATGATAAATCTAAAAGAAGTGTCTCTCAAAAGACAGTATACATTAATTTCTTAAATTGTGGGAGAATGGGACACACTATGAGTATTTGTCTAGAATCTTAGGAGCTCAATATCAGAAGAAGAACTAAAACTGTCTCAAAATTACAACCATTAAATAATGAAATGTAGTATGATTTTAATTGAAGATGTTTCATATGCTCTAATCATGGGAATCTGGATATAAAGTGTAAAAAAAGAAATGAAGAAATTAAAATATACTCTAAAGGATATTCTCCAATCTTGTGACGCATAATGTGAAATTCTATACTTTTACAAAAAATGGTAAGTTGATGAATAGGATTATAGCCTTGGGGGAATCAGAAGGAGAAGAATGAAATATGTATCAAACACCTCCTCTATCACACTCACAAAAGTTCACTCAGAAGGAACATGAACAAGTCTAGTAGATAAGGGGAGGAATCGTTATAGCTGTGATTATGAAGAATGCATGTTCAGTGGAGAACTCACCATTAGTTCCAAATAGTGTGGTGACTCAGATATCTAATAAATGAATGTGAAAAAAATAATGCATTAAGAAAATTTACATGTCATGTGCCATAGAGAGAATTGAAGGAAAAAAGGGAAGATGACATGTTGAGATATTCCTATCAAGATAAGGAATCAAGGGACTTAGAATACTAGAGAAACATCAATGAATGAAATGTGGACTTTTGGGATTAAACCATAAATCGTGAGAAAGGCCATGATGGAAGAATCTACATATCATTAAAAGGCTCTGCATGTGGGAAATAAATGCTTAGTAATATGGCCGGAACTATTGATATTGTCCAGCCAGTTTGAACACGCAAGGAAGGAGTGTGATGCTCTATAATAAAGAATCAAAGGGTTGACCCATCAGGACCAACGGCAATCCTCATCTTGAGGATTCCCAGAGAACCCCACTCCATATGTGTATAAATGCTATTAAATGATGTTAATGTGTTTCATGTTCAAAGGTATATAAGATCCAAGGAGAAGTAGCATCAAAAGATACAAATATGTGATGTGATGTGATACATAATGTCAACTGATCCAAACCAGTTACCAGAGAGGAAGAAGTAATCTAGAAGAATTCCATGAATGGAGTTAGTGTTATATGGCTGCATGAGATAAGCGACTGTAATTGAGCACAATAGGCAGTTATTATGTTATTAACATTATATCATGATTCCTACTCTGAGTTCCGACTTAGTTGGCTTAGTAATTTTGTTGATAGCTCATTACTAAGTGGTGAATTCACCCAATGGTGATCTCATTGATGTAATTGAGCTAGAGAGGTTTCTCAAACCTATAGTCACATGTGAAGAAATTATATAGGAGAAAGAGAATGTTTATGGGTCTAGTCAGTGGGCTCAACAATAGGAAGAGTTTTACATTAATGACGAAGCATTCTATCTCTTAATCAGATGAAATACCTCAATGGTATAGAAAGGATGAATGTTTGTGTGGTATGAAATTAAGAAGACAGATTGCGGGATAAGAATAAACACTCAGGTTTTTCAGGACTATCTATTTTGTTCTAATAATATTGAATTAGCTGACTGTTTTCAGGATACCAAGAAGCCGTGAGAGAATATCAATAATGATTGCATAGGAAGATGAGAAAAGAAGTTGAAATAAATGAAATGAAAGAGTTAAAAATTCATGTTGAAAGTAATAAAGTGGTAAGAGATTCATGGGGTTAAAAAGTGGACGATTAGAATTATGAAGAAAATAAAGATAATGAGAATGAGGAAGTGATGTTTATATTTGCAAAGATGACAAAGAGTTGGGCTGAAATTAATAGGCAGAGTATCATAGGTGATTAGATGGTTCCAACGTAGATGAGGAAGATGGGAAATCTACAGCAAGAATTATAATTATTACAGGTACAACCTAAATTTTTTGAACAAGGAACAGGTGATGATTGTTGGGTTCATGATATGAAAGAAGATCTCAACCAAGATGAGAAGAATCAAATGTGAGAGATTGTTTCGAGGCCAACAAATAAAAATGTCATCGGGACTAGATGGGTCTATCGCAACAGTATGAATGAAGATGGCTTAGAGATTATAAACAAATAACTACTAGTGTGAAATGGATACTCATATATATAGGGAATAAATGTTGATGAGGCATTTTCACCAATTTCAAGGCTAGAGACAATCAGATTATTTTTATCCATCGTAGTGCAATGAAAGCTCCAAGTGTTCTATATGAATATAAAATCAGCATTCTTGAATGGGGTTTTGTAGAAGAAGTTTATATCAAGCAGCTTCATGTTTTTCTTATTCATGAGTATGAGAACAAGGTTTATTGGATAAATAAGGAGTTATATGGGCGGAAATAATCACCGATATCATGATACTCAAGTCTTGATCAGTATTTAAAGAATCTTGGTTTCCAGCGTGGTGGTTTTGATTACAATATCTATTTGAACCATGACAGAAATCAAAGGATGATGGTTTTGGTTTATGTAGGTGAAATAATACTTGGTGGAACAGATGAAACGTAGTGCAATCAACTTTCTGAATTCATGAAAAGTGAGTTTGAAATTCCAATGATTGGATAGATGACATTTTTCCTTGGTTTACAAGTGTCAGAGGAAAGGAATTTCACTTTCATTTCTCATTCCAAATATTCCAAGGAGGTTCTAAGAAGATTTGGAATGGAAAATTCAAAGGAGATGAAGACTTTGATTGCTACCTGGAGGAAATTATCAAAATTTGATGATGGAAATGTAGTAAATATCAAGGAATATAGGCATATTAATTGGACTTTACTGTACCTGATAGTGACGAGACCTAATATTGTTTTCTCCAAATTCCAACAAGTGTGATATCAATGTACTCCCAAGGAAAGCCATAGGCTTGCAGTGAAAATAATACATAGGTATATCAATGGAACTATGGATTTTGGATTAATGTATAATGAAAAATATGAGCCAGAGATATTGGGATATATAGATGCAGATAAGTCCAGTTCAGAGGATGACAGAAAATCAATGTCAGGAGGTGATTTCTATCATGGTGGAATGTGTATTTCTTAGCTAAGAAAGAATAAAGATTCCATTTCATTGAGAACTTCAGAATCTAAGTATATTATGTCCACTCAATCATGAACATAATTATTAGGGATGAAGTAGTAGCTTGATGATATGGGAGTTTATGTGAAGTCTCTGATCGGAATAAAGTGTGATATCTCAAGTTATATCAATAATATAAAAAATCTAGCCCATCACTCAAGGACAATACACAATGAGATAAAATATCATTTTATCAATGATAAGGTGGAGCAAAGCAAAGTGATGTTGGAGTATGTCCCTACAAAACTACAGGTTGTAGACATTCTAACAAAGGAATTACCCAAAGAAGCATTTTAGAAACATTGATTGGCTCTAGGAGTTCACTCGGCTATTCACACTTGAATAAGTGTGAATGTGGAACCTCCCCCTCTCCCTAAGGTATGGTGTGTTTTCCATACCATAATAATATGTGTTCTTGACTCTATTCGAGACCATAAAGGAGTGGTTGTTAGGTTCATTGACAAAGGGGTAGAAATACTGAATCTTAAAAGGGAGAAACTGTGGCTAAATAATGGAGACAATGATGTTTTCAATGACATGGGGAGAAGCTAAATGGTGGTGCCGCGAGATTGGGGGAGTTTACCAAAATAGGTGAAGATGCTGATAGGGGAGAATCATTATGAGAGTACGTGGTGTTCGAAGTGATCATCCAGAGATTATCTTGGACAACGCAATAACTCCAAATGTGAATAAGGGGAGTATTAAATCTTAAAATGCTAGAAGTTATCAATAAAAGACAAGAAATAATGATAGTTGAGGATCATGAGAAAAGAAGAAGAGTGATGATGGAATGGTGTCAGAAGGTTTCCAAATATTATAAATTTTTGTCAATTTGGTATCAACAATTATTGTTAGAAATGAAGTGATTTATTGATTAAACTTTCATTTACTCTTGTTTATCATGCCATGAATTGCTTATGTGGTCTTAGAGTATGTGTTGAGTGAATCCTTGATCATTATCTGAAGCACAAGAGATGAACGGTGGTGGTAGAATTAACACAGTATCATTTTATGATAATAGTTGTCAACAAACCCAAATGGATGATATTTTTGGGAATAAATCCCTCAAGGTATCATTTAATCAATTTTTGGGTGATTGTGTTTGTTGAAAAGGTTGTCTTCTGTGTTATGTTTTTTGAAAAAAGCATACCACGATGATCAATTTGTTGATAAAGGGGGTTCCATGGTGAGTTATCGAGATCAATAGATTTTGTTGAAAAAACCTTTACTAACATGAGAACCTCAGAAAAGGAATGAATGTTCTAGAGGTCGTACAAATAGAACAGATACAACATGGTGCCATTTTCCATATCATAATATCAAAATGTGGAAAGTAAAAGAGAGGTGACCATGTTTTGGTTTGGGTGTGCAAGGGGACTAGGGTGACAGAGTCTTACACGGCTGGACATGCGCGCCATGAGGAGACTTTTTGATGGGCACTCAGGGTGGTAAAAATTCCTATAAATAGATTTCCACACCTCGTAATTTCTCATGGAGTTCAACACTTTTAGAAAATTAGAACTCTAGGAAAGAAGGAGGTTTGGGCGTGCAAGTGGTGGGGTGGGAATTCAAGTATAAGGTTATTCAGAAGTTGTGTGTTAGTTGTTAGTTTCACGCCTGCATTGGATTTGGTGTAAAAGGATGTGAGTCACCCATGATCTGAGTTGGATAAGGATGTGTCATGAATGTGGTTAGGTTGCACTTTCACACCATGCATGGACAAACACTCCAATTTATAGATGAGTGCCAATGTTGGTTTGGGCATAAAAGGTTGTGAGTCTCCCATGATTTTTGTTGAATAAGTGTGTTTTGTGAAAGTAATTTGGTGACACCTGTGCGCTAGGGTTGGAGAAGCGCGTTGGTCATTCTAGGTATTTTAAAAAGTTGGAAGATTTCTCAGTACATCCGGTGAAAAGTGAGATTCATCTTCGGGTTAATGTTGGACTTAAATAGATCATCTACATACAGATAAATATGCATTCATTTTAGATAATTAAAAGACATAAAGGTATTTAATCTTTGATTCAATCCTTTCTAGAGTAGTGAGATAAATAAGAAGAAGAAGGTTATACTCTCCACCATTAGTGATCAAGTGAGAGAAAAACGGGGAGTGACCATTGGGAAAGCTATGATCTGACCATAATCATTGTATAGGTAGTCAGCCTGGGCATAGAAGTGATTTACCCTGATCATTATAAATTGGTAGTGAGATTTAGTAGATTTGGTACTGCAGCACATTATTGTTGCGTGCTCCTTGGACGTTTCCCAGTGAATGTGAACCATGTAAAAATCCCTTTTTCGGCCTATTTTCGTCCCTACATTACATCCAAAGCATCATTATCAGATAAATAAGGAAAGAAAAAGATAATCCTTAACAACATAAGAGTAAACAAAGTGGCCCTTATAACAAAGAGGTCAAGATCCAGTGGGGTAGGAATAATTTTGAAATAGAATATCCAATCCCTGATTCACCCCATATTAGGGTATCTAGGAACCTTTTTGTCATAACATACATTTGGGTGATGATTGAGAAAAACTGAAAGAAGGGGGTTTAACATAGGTGACACATGGTGAGAGAAAACAATGTGTAACACCCTGAGATTTTATGAGATATATTAATTTTAATTTATTTGATATCTTTTATTGTACGCTACACCATGATTATATTGGAATATACATAACACTATTCTTGGCATGTGTTGCATGTAAGAGCAACCATCCTCAAGAGCGTGTGTTGTACGCAATACCAAGTTTTACTAAACAACGATATGTGGTTATAATATTTTTATTAACAAGCCATTATGAATAGTATTAACCAAATTTTGAATTTTATAACATTATAATTTATCTTACACATTTTCTAGAACATCGTCTGATAACAAAATCAATTTTTCATATAAATGAAGTATTTTTTTAAAAATGCAGTTTTGCCGTCTTTTTATGGCACACCCATTTTAAATCAAAATGTTTATAATTTTATAATTTAAATTTGAAAATGTAAACTGATTATTTTAAATCAGGATATAAAAATTTACATTGGATAAATTTTTGACTTTATTTTGATAACCTTCATATTTTGATAAATAGTAAAAATACGGTAAATTTTAATTAAAAACAACTTTTTTCATCAAGATAATTTATATGGTTAAATTATAATATTAAATGGTTTTAATTTATAAATAGAATATATTTTTACAATTTAATATAATTTAAGTCATTAACCTTAATTTTACATTGAATTCATAGGAAAAAACATTTCAATCTTGTGCAATGTTTTAACTTTTAAAACCAGTTTTCTCAAGAGCGGGATTAATTTTAAATTAAATACTGAAACTTCTGTGTATTGAATTTGGAAAAATGGAATCCATATTTGGAATTAGTAGGTCCAAATTATGTTAATAGGCTACTTTTTTATTTTTAGGCATTATCAATAGTAACAACGGTAAATTTTATTTACCATAGTTAATGGTAAATCATGTAATTAAGGGAAAAAATAATATAGTAAAATTACCCTAACGGTTGTTTTAATACCTTTAGTTGATTATATTTCTCTTTTAACATACTTAGGTAGAAATGGAATCTATTGTAACCCACTATGATGAGATTAAGACTTTTAATTTGTTTTATTTTAAGGAATGTGAAATATGTCCCTCTCAAGCATTAATAATTAAATTATTTCTAAAATAAGTTTATAAAGAATATAAATTCGATTATAAATAATAATTTGAAAGATAAAATGTATTTATTTGTTATGGTAATTTATTTCTAATTTTTAAGAAACATATAATTACCTTAGTATCTTATACATGAATGATGCAGAAATTATTTATTTAGTGACAAATCAATAATACAGTTTTTATTTCCAATGAGCTTGTACCCTAGTGGTACAAGCTCCTGCTTGGAATCCAAAAGACTCAGGATCCAATCTGGGCAGGGGAGAATTTCCCAGGGACTATAGTTGAGGCGACACTATAGCAGCGACAACACTGTAGTAGTGGCTGCACTATAGCGGCGGAGGGACTGTGGCAGGATAATGTAGCGGTGGTGGTACAGTAGCAGGTATTGTAGTCGCGCAGGTACAGTAGAAGTACTAATCACCAAGGGGTCCTTTGGGCCATTCAAATGGGATTTCAAGCTTTGTATACAGGACACATGGCCTTGGGCCTTTGGGCTATGTAATGGGTCTCCCTCTACCGAGTCTAAAGTGGTCTTTGCTTTCAAATACTAAATTGAGGCTTCAGCCCCAACCTTTTAAAAAAATAATATGATTTTTATTAAAATAATAATGCCCATAAAAGGCACAAAAACCTGACCAAAAATTATTGGTCATGTAAATTTAAACCATAAGCATCCAATGGTATAATTTTTTACCATTTGGAGCCTTATAAAAGCGATTATAACACATATATTATTTTATTTTAAATGATTTTAAAGTTTTTACCTTCGTAATTTAATAAATATAACAATTTAAATGTTGTGATTTTAAGATGATAATTTCGAGTAAAATTATTCTTATGGAAAATATTAGATTTATCTACATCATTATATTTTATTTTTAATTTTTATGAAAAAATAAGTATATTAAATAAAAATAAAAAAATGTTGAAGTAATTATTTTATTAAGAGAAATATCAAATAAATGGTTTTAAAAATATTAAAACAAATATTATATGAACAAATTAAAGTTCTCCATAAATTTTTTAGATGAATATGTCATGTTTGGAATCAAGTATTTTTTTTTAGAATATATCTTCTATATGGATTTTATTTAAATTCAAATAATTAAATACTCTCAAATATTGACACTATTGATATTTTATAAAAATAACATATTATTAATTTGTTTAAAAATCACAAAAGTATTTAAAAATTTCAAATTTAAATTAAAATTCTCGGAAGTGTATTATTTATCTAACTATGGAAAATTCACAACACATACGTAAGTATTTATAAAAATTTAAATATTAGAATATTTTTACCGCAAATAAAATTAATATATTAAATAAGGATAAATAAAAATAATAAGGATTAAAATAAACATTAAACATGTCTAAATTTTATTTTTTGATGAGATTAAAACCCTATCTCATCTCATCTTTTAATTGAGTGATTTTTGGAGGTTTTATGTGGGTTTTTATTTTATTATTAATTAATATTTTTTAGGTTTTCAAAAGTGCCCCTCTCTTCTCTTATAAAAGGTCACCTCATCAATATCCTCTTCATACAATTGTGAGCCTTCAAGCTCAGACAACCCCAGCCCATTACTCTTCTAAACTTCTCTAGTCACATTTTGGTGGTTTTGGTCTTCTCAAAAGACCAAATCTAGTCCCTTAATAGGAATCATAAAAGAGGTGCGTCGAGAAAGAGGTAATCTCTTCTACCGATTCTTTCAAGTTACATTCTTGGTATACTTCCTATTATTTAGTTGGTTCATTATAAAGTAATAAAATAAGTATCACTAATATAATTATATGTTATTATAAATATGAAACAACCCTATTTTACCTTATATCCATCCTACAAAAAATTAAATCACCGCGTGTGCATACGTACGGCTTACTATCTCCACGTCAAGTGGTAATCTATTTTTCCACCACCACCATACATTGATGTGTATAATGGTGGAAAGAATAACTAATTATTATTATTATAAAATCATACTGATTCAGAGATATTATATCATCCACCCCAATTCCATTCAATAATTATGGGAACGATATCATTGCTTGTGCGCACGTACGGATTACTGTCTCCACGATGAGATGTGATTCATTCTCCATGTTAACCATTAAAGAATGAATATAAATTATATATAATAAATAATCATGAAATATATGAAATAAAAATGATACTGGATTTATTTATATGTTATTTACTTACTTCCATTCAATTTAAATTTGAAATGAAAACAGCATTCATGCATACATACGACATGCCCTCTCTATGAGCAGTGTATTTCATTCCATTTGTCGATATATTATAAATATATATTATATTCTGAATATATATTATATATATATATATATATCATTTTTTAAATTCTAGAATTAATTAATCTTGATCTATGTAATCATATAATTAATTACAGTCAAAATACGTATGATAAATGAAACTATTTTAACCAGAACACAGCTTTAACATAGAATTGACAAATGAACAGGTAATATAAAGTCGTTAGTGAATCATATATAATATCATAAATATTATAATGGATCTATTACAAGTTATTAATATGTTTAATCCCACTATTCAGGAGTCTCGGACACATACAGAAGAAATTGGACATTAGGTAAGGGTTAATTATTCCAATCTTGTTCTTATCCGAGATTGATTATTCATAAGTATTTACGGGGGTTATATTTATCATTCATGTCCATGTTTTATAAAAAAAGATATTTAGTAATGTTTTTAATATTATTACATGTATTTTTAATGTCGTTTTTACCTCTTTTTGACTTTTACTATTTGGTATGGAAGGAATCTTTCTTTTATTTACCATAGAAGGTACTTTTTGACTTTTCTGGAAAAAGTACGAGAAGAATGTTTTTTAAGATATACGACTTGAATGGATTTTTAATGTTTCATAATGCCTTATTTCCATGAAGCTTAATCTAAACTATTTCATTATTATTTTCAACAAAATATTGTTCTTTTAAACTTTCGTGGCATTTTGAGAAAAGAAATTGATTTTGAAGAAGAAAGGATAACTTCCTCAAGAATTCATTTCAAGTGTTTTATTAAAACTATTTTTCATCCAAGAGGAAATTATTTAATATGTTTAATTTTCAAGTATAATGTCTCTATTATTTACATGGATCCATTTTTCTTATGATGAAATGATATCTATTAGTTTTATATGGATTATGTTAATGGGATGATGTTTATGAAACCCATTTTATTCTTTGTGTTGTGATGAATGATTTCTATTTATTTTGTGGCACACGTAAGAATGATTTAATTATGAGATTTTTGGTACCTATATCTCACTCCAATGCATTGGGTAATGATTTATATATCATGAGATAGACATGACTAGAATTGAAAGTAAATCTGGTTCAGTAATATTAGGTTGGAACGGCAAGTAAACCCGGTTCCGTAATGGACATTGTCCTCTATGATGGTCTTCGCAGAAATGTCTTGGCTACTATGGAAATCATATATTGTTCTTAATGTTTTTCCACAATAAAATGTTTTATTACCATGTTATTTTATCATGATTAATTTTCCTATGTGATCAATGTCTTATGTAATGACAAGATTTATGTCATTACTCATGTTTTATGTTCATGTTTTTATGTTTAAATGTTTATAGATTGTTTTATGTTCTCCATGTTTACACTTACAGAGCATTTGATCTCACCATTTTTATGTTTTATTTTCCCCAGTATATAAATAAAGTTTTCAGGTAAGAAAAAAATAGGGGAATATCTTTGTGAGATATGTTGAAGAACTTTCACCATGATTAGAAGATTATATTCCGAGTTTCCAAGGACACTAAACTAATACAGTATTTGGGCTTCTGTTTTTTTCTTGTATTAAGTATTCCACAAAATTAATGTAATGTCTACATATGTCAAGATTTGGGTCTCTACAATGGGTATCAGAGCAAAGGTTTAGTTATCATTTGGAAACCAGGATGTGAAATCTTTAGTGAGATCCCTAGAGATATTTCAAGTGTATGTCTAGGGATGTCACTAAGGATTAGTATAACTATAGGTTATAGTCCTAAAATTATGTTGACAATCATGAATAACCTAGGCTAAACCTATGGTGTCATGGATTAATGAATTTTTTATAAGTTAGTCATCCCATATGTGACTTTTTATGATTATGTGTTTCCTAGTTATTTTAAATGTTTCTTACACTATGGTTTCTGGTTTTAGTCAATGGAGGGAATGAGAAGGAATTTGGTTAACATTGATTCCAAAGGACAAATTTTTGACTATGATAAAAAAAAATTTAATGCATGGAGAGAAAGATATTATGATTATGCCGAATCAGTCATCGCTATATATGATTAACAATGTGAACATTAGTTGTATTCCTAAGTCATAAAATAAGAGGAAGATGGACTTTTATGCATGTTTGAATATTGAAGAACACAGAGGAAGGAAGATTAAGCTTTATAAATATCAAGAATAAGGGAAGAAGAACCATGAGAAATACCTCAAATGGAAGGGAAGATGTTATCTGTGTGGGGAAAAGGGGCATAGAGTGACGGACAGTTATGGAGTTCAATGTCTTATCAGTGGTGAAACTGGGAATTAACCAACTCAATCTCCTGGCCTAAGAGGTTACTTCTAAATTGAGGAAGGACCGATTTCATACCATTCATTAAAGAGGATGGATTGAAGGGATTATGTATTATAAATCATGAATAATATTATTGTGGTAATTTTATGGTATATTGAAATATCTATGTATTGGTCCATTGTGGTTTTACATAAGAATATGGTACTGGTAACCATGAAAAGGGATTAAAATATTTTTGGAAACCATATGATATGTTCATAATGAAGTGATAAGGAGAAAATAATACGTTTGATACTATTAATGAGCACATGACTGATATAAGGACAAAGTGATATCATTGTTTGAGTATATAGAAATTTTGGGATTTTGGTATGTGGAAAGAGTTAACATTTGACAACATTCATGTTTTCACTGTGGTTCTATGGTAATTCATGTTTCAAGAGAATACATGATTAAGGTATACACATGTTTGGAATGTGACAGACAAGATATATCTTATGATATTTGGGGGATAATTGATGGTATTCACATGCTTGGTAGATGACTTCTCTAGTAATCCTTTTCATTACACTATGAGATTGGACAAAACTATTTTGGATAAGCCTAAAGATTGGAATGGATTAATTTATAAATCAAATTGTATTGTTTAAGGCTAGAAATTTTTGATATTATTTCTGAAATTTCATAATAGTATAGTTTTAGAAAAAGGAAAACCCGTAGGATTGGATACAACCCGTCACGTCGGACAAAGATGTGGGAATCAAACCCACAACTGAAGTGTGACATGCCTTTATCGCCTACCACTGGCCTATAGAAAGTCCCTGGTTTGTAAAAATTAGTATTATTTTATTAAGCGTTACTATAGATGAAGTATAAGTCCATTTTTGGAACCATATATGATTAACCTCTCCATAGATGGACTTATGTATATTTAATATCTTATGTAATCCTTTTTTCTGATAGAGACAGATGGAATGACCTATCATTCCATCGTATGATCTTATAATACTTCAAGAATGAAAAATTAAACATCATTTCATTAAATAAGAGATAAAGTGGAAATTGTTCATGGAATGACCAACGATGGTTACACTAAAATCAAGCAAGTATTTATCCTCATACAAAAACTCTTCAACTTTAGGGAAATGATCATGAAAACCAAAAACGTGGTCCTAGTACCCTCATATCCGATGAATTAGATGGTACCTTAGATAATAAAAAATTTATGGCTTTGTGATTGTTGGATTTTTCATAGCCATGTTCTCTACCACTCTTCATCAGAACATGATGGTTTCTCTTCCATATCAATATTTTCACCTATATTCTCTTGTGTGGAAACCCAGTATTGAGTTAATTTGGGTGACCGTTATGTATATAACTTTCTTGTTTAAAAATAAGTTTTAGTATTCCTTTTAAAGATGTGGGTTTCTATTAAAGAAACTTTCAAGTAGTAAATGATTTAGAACCCCGATGAATTTCAAGGGAGAAATTCATTTTAATGGGGGTAGAATGTAACACCCCGAGATTTTATGAAATATATTCCTTTTAATTTCTTTGATATCTTCTTTTGTAATCTACACCAAGATTATATTGTAGTATATGAAACATTATTCTTGGCTTGTGTTGCACGCAAGAGAGACCTTCCTCAATAGCATGGGTTGTACACAATACCGAGTTTTACTAAACAACAATATATTATTATAATATTATTATGAACTAGACATTATGAATAATAATAAACAATTTTTTAATTTTATAACATTCTAATTTATCATACACATTTTCTAGAACATGGTATGAGAAAAAAACAATTTTTTGTGTAGAGGAATTATTTTTCAAAAAATGCAGTTTTTTCATCTTTTTATGAAACACCCATTTTAAACAAAAATTTTGATAAATTTATAAGTTAAATTTGACAAAATAAACATCTTATTTTGAATTAGGATATAAAAATTTACATTTTATAAATTTTTTACTTTAATTTTATAACCTTCATATTTTAATGAAATGTAAAAATATGGTAAATTTTAATAAAAAACGACTTTTTTCAACAAGATAATTTATATGGTTAATTTATAATATTGAATGGTTTTAAATTATAAATAGAATATATTTTTACCATTTAAAATAATTTAAGTCATTATCATTAATTTTTTTAAAGGTAATTCCCCTGTGTGGCATTTTCGAACCCTCCACATAAGGGAACCCCCCTCCCCACGAAGGGGTCACTCTAGAGAGAGCCCCAACCGTGAAGGAGATATTGCCATTCGAGATGGCAGAGCATCCTAGAGGGTGATGTCCCAACAGTGATCGTCTGTCAAGTGATCCGTCAGCGATTGGGCCACGCCTCATTTTGCACTCCCAGAAGAGACTGGGAAACCCGGCAAGGTGGTTGGATCCCGGGGGGAGGCTCGCCTTGAAGACGGACTCCCAAGATTTGAACCCTGAACCTCCCAAAGAATAGCATGGATGTGGCACTCACCATAACCACCACACCACCACCGATGTGGCATCATTATCATTAATTTTACATTGAATTCATAAGTAAAAACATTTCTATCTTCTGCAATGTTTTAACTTTTAAAACACGTATTCTCAATAGAGGGATTAATTTTAAATTAAATACTAAAAATTCTGTATATTGAATTTGGAAAAATGGATTCCATATTTGTAATCAATAGGTCTAAATTATGTTAATATACTACTTTTTATTTTTAGGCGTTATGAATAGTAAATATGTTAAATTTTACTTACCACAGTTAAAGTTAAATCAGGTAATTAAGGGTAAATATAATATAATATAATTACCCTAACACATGTATTAATAACATTGGTTGATTATATTTCTCCTTAAACATAATTGGGTAGAAATGGAATCTGTTGGAACCCACTTGGATGAGATTAATACCTTTAATTTTTTTTATTTAAAGGAAAGTGAAATATGTCCCACTCAAACTCTAATAATTAAAGTATATTTAATATAAGGTAATACAGAATATACATTTGATTATAAATACTCATTTGAAAGATAAATTTTTTTTCTTTGTTGTGGTAATTTATTTTTAATTTTTAATAAATATATAATTACCTTAATAGCTTATACATTAATGATACAGAAATTATTTATTTAGTGAAAAATCAATAATACAGTTTTTATTAAACTAATAATGCCCATAAAAGTAACAAACACATGATATAAACTTATTGGTTGTGTACATGTAATCCATAATCATCCAATGGTCGAATTTTTGACCATTGGGAGCCTTATAAAAGTGATTATGAAACATATATTATTTTATTTTAAATGATGTAAAAGTTTTCACCTTCATAATTTAATAAATATAGCAATTTCAATGTTGTCATTTTAAGATGATAAATTCGATTAAATGTATTTTTATGGAAGATATTAGATGTAGCTGCATCATAGTATTTTATATTTAATTTTTATGCAACAAATAGGTAAATTGAATAAATATACAAAAACGTTGTAGTAATTTTTTTATTCAGATAAATGTCAAATAAATAGTTTTAAAAATATTTAAAAATATTATATGAACAAATTAATGTGTTTTATGAATTTCTTAGAAGGATATGACATGTTAGGAATCTATTAAATATTTTTCTTAGAATATATATTCTTTGTGGAGTTTATTTAAATTCAAATAATTTAATAGTTTCAAAATTTACACTATTGATATTTTATAAAAATAACATATTATTAAATGGTTTAAAAATCACAAAAATATTTAGAAATTACAAATTTAAAATTATATGGTCTAAGATATAATATTTATATAATTGTAGAAAATTCACAACACATAAGTAGATATTTATAACAATTTAAAAATTAGAATATTATTACCGCAAATGAAATTAAATAGATTAAATAAGGATAAATCAAAATGATAATGATTAAAATAAACATAAAACAAGTATAAATTTTATTGGTTGATGATATTACAACACTATATCATCTCATATTCAAATTGAGTGATTTTTGGAAGTTTTTATGTGGTTTTTGATTTTATTAATAATTTATTTTTTTTAGGTTTCCAAAAGGGACCCTCTCCTCTCTTATAAAAGGGCACCTCATCCCTCTCCTATTCACACAATTTTCAGCCTTTATGCTCGGCCAAACCCTTCCCATTACTCTTCTCAAATTCCCTAGCCACATTCTAGATGTTCTAGTCTTCTCAAAAGACCAACTCTAGTCCCTTAAAAGGAATCTTAAAGGAGGTGCACCGAGGAAGAGGTAATCTCTTCTACCGATTCTTTCATTTTTTTTATTCTACTTCCTCTTATTTTGTTGTTTCATTATAATTTAATAACATCAGTATCACAAATATAATGATATTCTTTTATAAATATTAAGCGACTCTATTTCACATTATATCCATCCTACAAAAAATGAACTCACCGCGTCTACGTACGTACGACTTACCATCTCCACACGGTGGTGAAATATGTTCTTCCACCACCAACATACATGGATGGGTATAATGGTGGAAATAATAACTATATATTATTAATATAACATCATACTAATTCTGAGATATTATATCATCCACTCCAATTCCATTCAATAATATGGGAATGATATCATTGCTCGGGCGTACGTACGGATTGTCGTCTCCACAGTGCGACGAGATTCATTCTCCATGTTAACGATTCAAGAATGATTATAAAGTATTTATAATAAATAACCATGAAATATATGACATTATAATGATACTGGATTTATGTATATGTTATTTACTTACTTCCATTCAATTTAAATATGAAATGAAAACAATGATCATGCGTACGTACGACCAACCTTCTCCATAAACGGTGTATTTCATTCCACTTATCGATCTATTATATATATATATTATATTCTTAATATATATTATATATAAATCCTGTTTTACATTCTAGATTTATGTAATCGTGATCTATGAAATCATATAAATAATTAAAATTCAAAACACGTATGATAAATGAAACAATTTTACCCAAAATGCTACTTTAACATGGAATTGACAAATGAATGGGTAATATAAAGTCGTAATTGAATCATATATGATATCATAAATATTATTATGGTTCTATTACAACTTAATAATTTCTTTGAACCCAAAATACATGGGTCTCAGACACATATGGAAGAAATTGGACATAAGGTAAGGGATGATTATTCCATTCTCATTCTTATCTGAGATAGTTTATTCGTAAGTATTTAATGGGGTTATATTTATCATCCATGTCCATGTTTTATAAAAAAAGTGTTTTCATACAGTTTTTACTTTTATTCCATGTATTTTTAAATTTGTGTTTACCTCTTTTTGACTTTTACTATTTGTTATGGAACGAATCTTTCTTTTGTTTACTATGAGAGGTAGTTTTTGACATTTCCATCAAAAGTATGAGAAGAGTGTTTTTTTAACTTATACGGAATGAATGAATTTTTACAGTTTCATAATGCCTTATTTCCATGAAGCTTACAGAACATGATTTCATGATTATTTTCAACAAAATACTTTTCTTTTAAAGATGCATGGCATTTCGGGAAAAGAAAATGATTTTGAAAAGAGAGTATATCTTCATCAAGAATTCATTTCATGTGTTTTATCAAAACTATTTTCCATATAAGATGACATTATTTAATATGCTTAGGATTCATGTATAATGTATCTATTATTTACATGGTTTCATTTTTCTTATAATGAAATGATATCCATTTTTTATATATGGATTATATTATGATGGAACGATGTTTATGAAACCCATTTTATTCATTGGGTTATGATGAATGATTTTTATTTGTTTTGTGGCACATGTAAGAATTATTTCATTATGAGATGGGTGGGACCTATATCTCCCTCCAATTCATTGGGTAATGATTTATATCTCAGGAGATAGATATGGCTGGAATAGCAAGTAAATCTGGTTAAGTTATATAGGCCTGGAATGACAAGTACACCTAGTTTAGTAATGGACATTATCCACTATGATGGTCTTGGAAGAAATATCGTGGATACTATGTAAATCATATCATGTGCTTAATGGATTTCCATAATTACATATTTTATTCCCATGATATTTTATCATGATTAATTTTCCTATGTGATCAATGTATTATATACTGCCAAGATTTATGTCATTACTCATGTTTTATGTACATGTTTTTATGTCCAAATATTTATGGATTGTTTTATGTTCTCCATGTTTAACCTTACGGAGAATTTGAGCTCACCCTGTTACTCAATCCTTTTCCCCAAGATATAAAGAAAGGTTCTAGATATGAAAAAAAGGGGAAGATATTTAGGGGAGAGGTTAAAGATCATTCACAATGAATAGAAGATTATGTTATGAGTTTCCAAAGACACTAAACTAATACGATCTTTGGGCATATATTTTTTTCATCTATTAATTATTCCGAAAAAGTAATGTAATTTCTATGTACTTCAATATTTGGGTCTCTACACCGTGTGCCCTGACCCAGCAATCCATGAAACCCTAGGCAGTGGGGATTTACATGGTTGGGAGAAGGTTTGTCAAACTATGCACCCAATTAAGAGTAACCATAGAACCCCTGCAAAAGAGGGGCATGATTTAGGTGCTTATTTATGTGAAATTGTGTTCCCCATCCCAAAAAACTATGCTTTACTTTAATTCCACCTGAAAAATAGTTTTTTCTTCACCGAAATCCCCTTAACTCCCCCAATTCATTCTCAAATCGGTCCAAATGGACTTCTATCGATTTAAGAGCATAAATGATAGAATCAAAACTTTCTTGACCTCTATTCTCTATTATTATAATCCTTAATCAATGATCTTCACCCATCCTCGAAAGAGAATCATATCCCAATTGTTATTCAGTCCTTCCTTCCTTCTCAAACACTTTTAGTGTTTGTTCTCCTTATTTTGGGATAGATCTTGATCAAGTATTGTGGAACTTGATCTAGGATTATAGGTCAAGATCTATATTTTATAAATATTGATTTATTTGATCTTGATTTTGGTTTCATATCTGTATCTCATTCTACACCATTACTCTAATCTATTTTTGGGTATTTAATTAAGCAATTGTTCATCCACAAGTTGAGGTAGGTCCTCTAATATTCAAATCATTTAGTCGTGTTTTTTATTACACGTATTAAAATTCTCGAATTGAAGGAGTTCATTAGTAATTGAAACTATTAATTTAATTAATTAATTTCGTGAATTAATTAATGGTGGAATATGGAAATTTTTGGATTTGGGGAAAATCAATTGTTGAATTAATTATGATATATTGATATTGATATTTAGATAATTAATTGTGTAATTAATTGTGATATATTGATATTTATACTTAGATTATTAACTGTGGAATTACATAGAACATATTGGGATTGTGAAATGATTAATTAATTGTTGAATTAATAAATGGAATTTTATGGTGAATTGATTGTTAAATTAATTAATTTTAGTGATATGATTAATTAATTATTCAATTAACTAATTTAAATTTATAGGATTAATTAACTGTTGAATAAATTAAATGAAAATGATATAATTAATTAATTGTTGAATTAATTAATGGAAAATGATGTGATTAATTAATTATTGAATTAAGCAATGAACCTACAATAATAAATTTATGTATAAATTAATTAAATATTGTGATTGTTAATTATGATAAAGAGATTTATGTTTATTAATCATGATTGATGTGATATAGTGACATGTGTGATATGTGTGGGATATGGTCTTCTTCTTCCCAAGCCCATGTGAGTCGGACACGGTCTCCTTCTTTTGAACCCTTTAGTGATACATTATTTGATAAATATATGTATGAAATGGTATATTGCAACCAAATCACTCATGTGTGGGGCATGTACTACTTCTTATGAAGCCAATAATGATTAATTTTTAGATAAATATGTGTGGGAAATGGCCTTTTTCATCAAAATCCCATGTGTACGAAATATGGCCAGCTACTTCCAAAGCACGTATGGATAAATAGGTGTGGGGAATGGTTTACTGCTTCCCTATCCCATGGGGGAATTGGAGTGACAACCTAGACCCAACTTGTTGGAATTGGAAAATGGTTCCAACTATCAATTTTATAAATTTAAATGAAATGGATAATGAAATCAAATTAGTTGAGTAAATTGTGATTTGATAATGTGAAATGGTTTATACTATGGAATGGGATAAATCATGTATTGAGTTTCGGGTTTCCTTAGGATCCCAATATTTTGGATCAGATTACACCAAATATACACAATAGGGGGGTGAATTGTGACTTTTGAAAAAACTCTACGAGACAGTGTTCTGCCTTTTATCTTTAATTAGATAAAATGATGCTGCAGAAATTTAAATAGCAGAAACACAAGATATATAGTTGTTCGAGGAACAGAAGGCCCCTAGTCCACTCCACCAATGCTCTACCCCACGAGCTTGGTGATTTTCACTATCTGGTGCTCGTTTCAAAAGACCAGTTCACAACTGAGTAAAGGCAGTTGACACCTTCACAATCCAAGGAAAAAAAGTCTTCTGGTTCATTTACAGAACTTACATAGCTTAGTACGAGAAGCCGATCACTCTATAATATAAAAGAAAGATTTTTGTATTCTAAAAATACTTTCCAGATGTTATTCCCAATTGGAACAGCATGAAATTGATAGTAGTTAGATCATCGCCTTCAAAAATAATAATCTTCACATAAGAGAAGTTCTGAGTCGATCCCGTTGTAGTAAATATAAAAAAAATTCACAACTTTAGCAGAGACAGATACACAGTAGATCTTCAATATAGAATAAGTGAATCTTATATAGTGTTCCTTACTCTTTAACAAATAGTTCTCTGACGCTCCTTTTGAAACAGCAGATCGGTATGTTTTAGTAGCCTATATTTTACTTTTTTTCAGAATAATCAAAATATCACACATGATCAATAATAATCGATGTAGTTTCAAAACGCCCATATTAATAAAAGAACGATAAGAACTTCTCCAGTAAAATTAGATCCACAAAAGTCACCTTTTTACTCGCAATATTCAAACATTTGAATTTACAGAGTAGTCGTAACTTTCCTGAAGACTCGGCATAAAATATCCTTTTAATTCGATCAAAACATTGATAAAACGGTTTTGAATCAATCAAAATCATACTTTAAAATCAGCTTTAAATCTATCTTGAAATCCACCTTACAATCAGCGTACTGACCATTGCATAAAAATATCGACTTTAAATTCTCTGACGCCAAACATAAGGTTCAGTTGAACTGTATGCATCCTCTGAATGTAAGGTTGATGACGTAGTCTTCAAACGTAAGGTTCACAATGTAAGGTTGACAACATAAATTTGACAATGTAAACTTGACAACAAACGTAAGTTTCATTCCAAAAGTAGTTATGGTCATCCATACTTTTCCCTTCAACTTTCAAATGTACGATAAAAGATCCATACTTTTACTTGCTCCATAAATTTCGAAGAATGTATGGTTATTTACAATAGTAAGGTTAATGAACCATACATTTGAGAAATAAACGTAATGTTTAATATTTACGTACGGTTCTCCTTCCATACTTTTTTGATATCCCAAATGTAGGGTTTCTTCCTAACGTAGGGTTCTTCTTCCACACTTTTCCGATAACGTATGGTTGATTAACCATACTTTTTACTTATCTCAAAAAGTATACACGCCTTTCATTCTTACACTACATTTATCCACGTAGAGTATGAACAATGTTTCAAGAACACACTCAAGCATATTCGGAATAATTAGTGCGTTAATAGTGTTTCCATAACACGATAGATATGAATACTTTAGTAATAAATTCCCATTATTTCAAGGGTAAAATAAAATAATAAATTCTTGAAAAATACTTAACAAAAAAATCATTAGAAAATTATTTAGGGTATTTGTGAGCATCAAAATTTTCATAAAGAGATAGTGTATAAATATAAACTCCCTCTTTAAATAACAATATTATGTATTGTTGAAAACAACACTTTCTCAACACAAAGGATTATGTAGTTATATAAAGAATAAATGATAATGGAATAACTATCTACTTATTTAATATACTTGTCAATTTATAAAACATCACTGGTGGTGGCCTATTGAGTTTTACTCACACCCAACTTGAGATTCCTGATCAGTACCTAAATAGATTTCAAGGTTTCTTGATAGGTTATGTGAAAAGTTTCTATGTTAGATGGATGAGTTAGGATAAAGCATGGATAAGGGAACTGGATATAGTTTGAGACCCACTGGGATGTTTTCAATTTCGTTACTTTTGAGATTTCATTTGACATTTGGAATGTACATTAGCATGACATATTTTCTAATTTAGTTTTGAATTTATACCTCCTTCTTTTTTATCATGATATGATGGTATTGATTATGGTTATATGTTATCTAGATATTGTTTATTATTTTTTGGTGTATTTTAATTGTAAAAGATGGTATAGTCTTCCCATTATTGATATATCATACCCTTGCTTCCAGTTGACATCCTCTACTATACAGGGTGGTGTGGTTGAGGTCATGTGACTGACTGGCATGGGGAACCAATGTGTGGAACTCAAGACGAGATATTAGAGGTGTTGTGATAACGAAAAATTTGAGAAATATTCTTAAATTTAGACATAAATTTGATGGAATGATAATAATCAATAACCTTTTATGTGTTCTATGCTTACTTGATCTGAAAAAATAATTGTTGGATATGACTCATAGTTCATCCCTCTATATTTATCCTATAAGTACAATTATGTATAGATGTCTAAAAGAATATTTTTTTGGGAAACTATGAAAAGATATAATAAAAAGTATGTATCTTGATTAGTATTTCCAAATTTTGTAAATATGACTATTTAATTATGGTCAACATCAATAGTAATAATGTTAAAATTTCTCTCATCAGTAAATAGTAAATTAGTTTAAACAATGTTATAACTTAGTGATAAGGACAAAATGTTCCATACTAATTTTTATTGGAATAATGTAATTTTACCATTAACAACATATACTTGAAATTTATATTTTTATTATACAATTTTCAAATAAAATGATAGATATAATGTTTAAAGAAAACAATGTAACAAAATGTAACTCTTTTTGTTTTAAATATCCCTTATAAGCCCACATTGGGAAAAATAATGTTATAAAAGAATGTAAATATATTATGAGAATAACTAAATGAATTTAATGATTTAAATTTACTTTTAAATTTTATTAATTACATAATTTCCTTAACTACTTATGAAAACTTGACACAATATTTCTTCTATTAAAAAAATATAGTAAACGGTTTTAAAAATCTATATAGATAAATAATTCAGTTTTTGTAATAGGGTTTCATTAGTTATATATAAATATATATATGAAATATTATTGTTTTTTAAGGATTATAATTAAATTAATATTTTTCTTTGTGTATTTTAAGTCAAATTAAATGAATACTGTCAAAATTGGCATTAATGATATTTTATCAAAATAATATTTTACTAAATTATTTAAAAATCATAAAAAATATTGTAATGGGAAATTGTGGATATTATTCGTCTTCGAAAGTAATACATTTTCCATTTATTATAAAGTGATCACCTAATACGTAAAATTATAACCCTCTATGAGTAAAAATGATATTACCATGGTTAATGTAAAAATATTATAATAAATGGGTTAAACTAGAAATTATGGGATAAAACAATATAGAAACCAACAAAATTTTTTGGGTTGATAATATATAACCCCAACCCAATATTTAATTAGAATATATATCATTTCAATGGAATTTTGTCTTGAGAAGTAATTTCTTATATTTTTATTTTCCAATAAATCCCAAGGGAGTCACTCAAAGTAACTATAAAAGAGAACCCCTCCTTTAAATTCTTCACACCACATTTATCCTTATAGCTAAACTATACCCCACTAATATAGCTTGTCAACATCCTTTTCATCATTCTAAATGGTATGGTATTCCTAAAATGCAAACCCTATGATCCTTAAGAGAAGATCTAAACGAGTTGCTTCAATGAAGTTGTAATCATATGAACATTCTAATTATTTTTAATTACTCTTTTAACTCCTATAATACAATTAATTTATTCAAAAATTAATAAATTATTTATCCTAAATATACTGAATTATTATTATTATTATTATGATACAACCTTTATTCACCCACTTTCCATCAAATGAGATTTGAGAGTACCACTCATGCATATAAATGTCTTACAATCTCCATGTAATTATCCAATTATTTTTCAATAATGAAATTTCATTAAAGGTTATTATGTTGGATTAAAGTTTATATATGGTATTTATTGAATTATTATGAATCTATAATGATAATATCATATCTACTTTCATATCTTCTAGGCTATTGTAAAACTATAATGTCACTCATGTTTATGTGTGGACAACCACCTTCATGAAATGATGTGATTTGTTTTTCATTTATATTTTACAAGGATGTAAATAAGGATGGTTTTAATGAATATATATAATATATATGGTATAATTATTCTTTAAATTTGAATAATTATTTTCCTTTTTTCATTCCATTCGTCAAAAAAAGAAAGAAGCAGTCATGTGTACGTACGTCCAACCATCTCCATAAACAATGCAATTCAATTTTCAGTATCAATATTTTATAAATAATTATAAATAAGTATATAATGTGTATATATGATATTAATATCATTATTCCCATTCTATAGAATATTCAATGATGATCATAGTACAAATACCCAAATTACCTCAAGTAAACCTACAGGAAAAACAAAGCAGATATCTAATGGAAGAGAGATTTTAAATATATAATTACTAAAAAATTGGTGAAAATATCTTGTAAGTAATTAATATATGGTATAATATATATTATTATAGTTTGACAATATATGTATAACATATCTATATTTATTACACTGTAGGTTGAAACAGGTATGTTGAAATTCAATGCTGAGGTAGAGGTCTGTAGTCTCAAATTGTCTTTTTTGGGATGCTTTTTATGTTATGTAACAATCTTAATTAATAATGCATTTTTACATCCAAACTGACATGTAATTTCATAAATTTACAAATTATCATCAAATTTAATGTTTCATTTTTGATTATTATCTCTTGGTGTTAATGATTCCAAAATTCTCAAAGATGTAAGGGGTTTCTGTTAAAATCTCATTCTTTATTGGGGTTGTTTATAATATAGTTTCTAATGATGAAATATTATGGTCAACATTTAAAAAAACTCAAGGAATTTATACCCCTATATTTGTTTCATAAAAATACATATTTTTATTTCATTTTTAATTCCACAAGTACTCAAGTGAATAAAAATTTCTTTTAAAGTAAAATCAACATTATTTTTGATTTTGGTCAGAAAAACATTTTTATTCCATATACATTTATCTAAAAATGTTTTTGATAATATTATTAATATCATCCAATGATTTTTTATATTCATTTTTATCCATTGTTATATTTTTACATAATTTTTTAAATTTAATCTTCTTTTCCTTTTCTAATTATGGTATATTTTACAAAAGTACGAATTGAATGTTTTAATATAACATATATGACATGAACATAATATCAAATAATCATGGAAACCTAATGAATTTAAAAAATATTTTTTAAAGGGTTCTTATCAAATAAAATATTTTCCTTAATATTTTGATATTTTTTACATATAAAATAAATATTGTTTATGTGAAAAAGGTATTTTCCTCAAGAAAAAATCAAAGTGATCTTTTAAAGTCATTTTCTGTTATGATATCATTATTTGACATTACTATTGCTTTCTTTGGGTTATGATTTTATGAAAAGATGAATATTTTTTGAACCTGTTTCTTTTCCATGGGTTTTGATATAATTAAATGATTATTAAATCCATCCCTTTTCATCGTTTTTTATTAGAGTAAGATTTTATGACCATTTGGAAAAAATATTTCTCATTTTCATTGTGTTACAAATGGTCTTGGAAATATATATACCTCTAATGAATTCGGTAAAGACTAGTATCTCATGAGACAAAAAATACAAGAATGGGGACTGAACATAGTTTATTTACATACTCTATCCATGATGACATTACTGGATGAGATCCTTGACTTCTATGATGGTTTATATTTTAAACAGAATCCACTATTGTAGTTGTGTAATTAAG
This sequence comes from Viscum album, assembly GCA_963277665.1. Lineage (NCBI taxonomy): Eukaryota > Viridiplantae > Streptophyta > Magnoliopsida > Santalales > Viscaceae > Viscum > Viscum album. Next base: position 124,946,067 of record OY728128.1, read on the forward strand.
TCTTCACTACTATGTAATGTATACCATAATTCCATGTCTGATGTCATTGTTATGATTTCAGGAAACATTTTCCTAGATTCAATTATGATTCATGTGTTATGAACTACAACTCATTAATACTTAACCCATGATTATAATATAAAATATATACGGTATCTTTTTTAAATCTAAAACTCATGGTATAATTCACTTATTCTCATGTTTTGCATATTTTATCATTTATAAATCCCTTTTTTATCCTTACATGGCATCTGAGATCATTAATTCTTATGTTTCTTACCCTTAGGGTGTAAATAAATATTTAATATATGGTATGACTTAGATGGGTTCTAGATAAGACGAACTGAGTGGGAGATGATGTAGTTTATTTATGAATAATTTATTTATGTGTCCAACATTCCAATGATACTATAACTAAATGATTATACCATGTATTATTGAGTTATATAATAAATAATCATTTAAATAGATATAATACTTACATATGAAATGTATGGGTCATTTTAATTATCCTATAAGTTGGCCAATGGTTTATGTTCCCAAATCGTTATTTTACAAAATATTATTCTAATTGTTTCTAAAAACATTTTATAATATTAAATATAATAACCCCAACACCAATAACATGTGGAAACTGGTAACATTATTACATTAAAATAATATTCAAAAGATAACATACCGAAGGACAAAATTTTTTAGTAGTTATATTATACTAGATGCATATATGAATCTAACACTATATTTCAAAACCGAAAAATAAAAGGGAGTGACTGTTAATATTATACATCCATGTACACATTAAAATATTATTCCATCATATACCAGGTAAAGGAAATTAAATAAGTGGTGATTTGAAAAGCCCAGTAAGGGTTACATAAAATCAAATATAACATGTGTAAACAAGAAATAATCCTTATAGAATGGTAGAAAACTAAAAATAAATTTTATTTAATAAATAAATAGATTATGAAGAAAATTATGGTTGGAATAAATGATGATAAAATATTTCCATACAAATTACCAAGTAAAAATCAATCCAATCCATGGATATCATAACCATTAAAATAATTTCCGAAACAAAAATAACTATTCTCATAATGAATTAATGCACAATTCTAGATATTATAAGCATATCATCATGAGATCATGCTAAGAAATATTACAACAATGGTTAAGGCCTCAAGAAATACCAAAAATAGTTTTTATCACTAGCCCCACCAATTCATTGACGGGATATATAAATCTGGGACTAGTTCATCACCTAATAATTCTAATGAATTATCCATATAAATAAATAATAAAACATTATCAACAATCCTTATTAAAAAATCAATTTAGGAAGAAATGACATGCGGAATGTCAGAAATTTCTTGAGAAAAAATTGACCATAATCCATCAAGATAATTTGTAAGGATTGTATAATCGCAACATACCCCTAGTATGGAGAATAAAAATACCATAAAAATATCATTAAAAATTTTATCAGAGAAAATACACATTTCATTTTGAAATCCACATTTAAAAACTAAAATTTAATATAATATTTAGAAAAATATTTTAATTGAAATCAAAAAAGGGATATTTTTTTGTAAGCATCACATCAATGTGTAATCATAGTAGTGGATAAATTCTATTAATATCGAATACATTAAAATAAACTTTCCTTATACATTTTTAATAAAATTCAAAATGTTCAATAATCAGAAAATGAAATTAATATTCATTATAAACCAATTTATATAAATTCAAAAAATTAAAAAAAAATATCGTTGGAGAATATTGAAAATACTTTTTTTAAAAAAATTTATGGAAAATATAGAAATGTATGAATAGGATTCCCAATAGAGTAAAAAACAAGACATTTTTTATTAAAAACATAATTTCAGTATCACGAGTACTTAAATATTGGAAGATGAAATTGAAAATTGTAATTTCAAAAAATAATCATATGATTAGAAAATATTTTGGGTTAATATATAAATATTAAATAATGAAATTTGTGATATAATAAATCAAATGTTTATTACATACACATCATATATATAAAAAGTGCATAATACTAAATATGTCTTAATATATTTGAAATTGAGACAGATATCTCACAATGATCATACCATTATTCTGAGATTTAATCAATGAAATTATTATTTATATAAAATTTTTATACACATAAAACATTTATAAATATAATATTGAAATTTAAAAATCCATTACCCACATAATGCTATAATATCAATTACAATAAATAATTAATATTATGTAATTAGAATAAATATAGTTATGAAACCCATTAACTAAGGTCTAAATCATAACATTTTTAATATATATTACTGAATTATAAAAATATTATAATTATCTACATTGTTAATATCATTTTACATATTTATTATTTATTTTCTTTTCTTTACCACCATGTTCTTTTAGATACATAAACAATTAAGTTCATATTGGACGTTTTAACAATATTCAGTTCATATATACATAATGAATTTGGTTGGTTGACTACTGTAAAATAGGTTATTTATACCCACACGTCCTTACTAATAATCATTAAATAATTATAATTTTTATAAATATTTTCTACATTAAAATAAAATCTTGATATATGGATTTGAAAAATAAACATTGTTTCAGTCAAAGAGATGGTTGTTTGTACCTGTCCAAGATTAATATTTCCATTTTTAAACGATCATAAATAAAATAATTTATGTGTTATTTAATCTCTATATAATAATATTTATATACTAAATATCAATTTTTCTTTAAATATACTTATATCTACAAAATATTTGTAGTTGTAATGAAGAGTGAATCAGATCATTGTATGTAGGTGGTAATTCACATTAATGTATGAGTGAAATTATCATAATTCAATGAGTGGAATGGTAGTAAAATATGTGGTATATTAATTTTAAATAATGATAAATAAATCATGAGGATTTTATATGTACATTAATTCCATAATTATAAATTTCTATAAGGGACTTTGATGGAAAACGAATTACATTGGTTCATGTGGCGGTAGTCCACCATACAAACGAATGATGGTTTGATATCCCATTTAATAGAATACTATATGTATATTGGATATTACATTAACATAATGAAATATTATTATATGTGATATATATATTTTATTATATTATCCTATTTCAATAATACTTTAAGGTATTAGATGGGGAAATTAAATACATCAACCGGTTAAATATGATACCTCTTTTATGGTTAACCACATTAGGCTTACACCAAAAGAATTACTATGTGAGATTTATAATCCAAAGGAGGCCACTATGACTTGTGAAGGTATGTTGATATTTTATTTGGGTACTTCATGACAAAAAGACTTTTCATGTTTGAAAAAAAGAGAGGAGAGGATGAGACCTTTTCTAAGTGAGGGGAGGGTTTCTTTTGGAATTTTATAAAATCTTGAATTAATATAAATTATTTTTCATGATAAAATGTATGAAAACAAAAATAATTCAAATAATTTATTATTATAGGCCAATATAATATCATCCTATAAATGGCGTTGATGTTTATACAGGGTTTTTACCATTTTTTTAATCCTCCTTAACCCTTCCTCACAATTATTGCAACAAAACTATTTTTACTCCTTTGATATCATGATATTACCTATAGAATGGAAATTTTCCCATAAATGGAATAAATATGATATTTTTAATCACATACCTATATTTTGGTCCAATATAGTATTTTTAATAATTATAAATCATTTGAAAAAATATTATTTATTATAAAATAGCATTAATGTCATTTTTTGCACTATTAATTAATTTTCACTTTAAATACTTAAGTAAAATTGGAAAATTAGAATATATAAATTTTAAAAATAAATAATATTATATATTAATCAAAAACAATCATTAAAAACTATATATAATTCCAATTATACAACTTAAAATATTTTAAAAATTCGTTATTTTATTTTTTTATTAGTTAATGAAATACTATGTTGATGTTGCATAAACTCTTAAAGTAAATATATAATCCATAACATTTATAAATAAATTTAAAAACTAAAAAATAATTAAATTAAGGAAAAAATAATAATCTATATCTATTCATAACCTGTTTATGTACCTATGTGAACACATAAGATATACTTAAAAGTTATAATGTGATAAGTTATAATTTTCATTATCTAAAATATTATATAGATAAATTTCTTGTTAAAGCATCCCTTAAAAATAAATATCAATACTAAGGTGATAATGGTGGAAATAACTTCTTACAATAAGTATAAAGATGAAAAATTGCGACCAAATCACTTAGATTAATCTGTGGTTATCCTAATTCACCCTTTTACCGTGGTTATGAATCCATACTATTTCCACCAGTCATTATGACAAAAAATTTAATTTTAAAATAATATTAATTATTATGTTTCCAAATATAGAATATATTTTACCAAAATTAAGCTCTCTATGTTTCATAAATTAACTTTAAAATTATCCCATAATGCGTGACAAAAAAAAAATTTCTGAAATAATTCCTTTTATGTCTTTGAGTTTTTTTATTCCAAGATCAGATATAATTTTAATTTATATTTAATTAATAATATTACTTATTACTCAACGATACTTATATTAAATTGTTTTAAAAATTAAAAATATTATTTTTCATTTTATTTTAAAATAAATGAGAGATTTTAAAAATTAGTATTTTCCATTTTTTTCTAAAAAATCAATATTTTATAAAAAAAAATACAAAAAAAATAACCCTAAGTTGTTTTAAACATGCTGATATCATAAAATATATAATTTTTTCACATTAAAAATTCAAAACTTTGAGGAAAATAATATATTATTTTCTCACAAAAATAAATAAAAACATTTTTAAGGAAAAATATCTTTCTGAGGAATGTCAATATATTACTTTAAATTGAGTGCTTATTTACCACAATATTTTATATTTAAAAGATATTTATACCTATGTTTAAAAATGTGATTACTCGTATTCAAACTACCCATTATAAACATAGGTTATACATTCCACATTAAAAAAATTAATAATATGTCATTGTTTGTTTAAAAAAAATTCATGCAAGACAATCTATCAAAGAAATAAAATTTCATAAAGAGAAATATATTCTAAAATATCATTGGGTTACAAAAAGTGTATGAAAATACAATTGTTGAATGGGATGATAAAAATTAGAGGTGTATCTATAATAAGTACACGAATTGTTCTATTGGGTACATAAAATATAACCCTATGTAATAGCCTATTCATGCACTACATCCCAACATGATGTGAAATGAACAACATACATGTTTTTTAGGTTATCATGCATCATGTGTGGGACTAAGGGTAGTACATATTTTGTATCACAACCAGTATTATGGTCCTAAACAACATATATTTTCAAAAATAATATATTCATGGGAATTTATCTCATGTTCACACCCCAACATCATTTATAGTTAAAAAAATGATGTTTAATTAGCATGAATGAGATATATAACTCACCCAAACACATGTCCATCATAGAACCCTATGTACTATATGTGTTTTATTCTAAACTAGATACAATCTATTTGGGAATTTTTCTAGAAATTAAATTCTTTATGTGAACATTCATAGTAAACACTGGATTTGCCTTTAATCCCATCAGATGCTTCATTGCTCCCATCATTCATTGTGGTTTTGTCATTATGTGTTGGTGTTCAGCCTCATCTAACTTGAAACAAGTATCATCATCACAGAATTTAAACTAAATATTTTCATTAGGAAAACAATCCACACCATCCGCTATAGATAATCCCCCACCACATAGTTTTTCTCTCTTAATCACCCTCTGATATCAAATGCACCCACAAAAGAAAACTTCTACTATTCTAAAAATATTATAACTAGATCAAGAGAAAAATAGTTGGCTCTATACATGTCAATAATAAGTATTTGATCAGAAATATCTATAACATTGTAAAATTACTATGGTGAAAAATAATGATATCCTATAAGAACGTGGCCATTTAATGAGGGTTCAAAAAATGTTAAGTCAAGGAAAAATAAACCAACATCATTATCAAAAAACCTAAATTACATTTCATAGTAATTTATGATTATAGTGATATAGTGCAATTAAAAAATGGGGAGAAAATATCAACACATAATTGAGATGGAAAAATATAGAAACTCTATAAATAAAAATTACCTATATGGATTTGATGTCAATTATTGAAAAATAACTCAATAATGCCAATACTGTAAGATATTTTATTGAGTTATTCATAACATTAAATGTTTTTGAAATATCCATCAAATCCATCACTGATAACTAAAATCCTATAAGATCACATACCAATATCCTTTACACATCGATTTCTCTGGAATCCCCAAGATAAACAGCTGACCATAAGAATTTTCCTTAAATATGGAATAATTATATGATAAATTAGGTAATGTAATTAATTAAACATTTTAATTAATTACTTAATTTGTCCCTTTAATTCCACCCGTGACTATAAATAATTGTAGGATCTAATGAAAATAGATCATTCATCATTCCTAGAGTAAAAATATCATTCTAAATTCATCCATGGAATCATATTCCCTTATAAATATCTATTAAATAGATACAAATATTTCGTAATAAATACAAACACATTCACTAAAAATGATATTTGAAGCTTCATATATTTTTACCACAACCCAACCATGTTCGTAATTCTATGTTGACATAGCCCAGGGGTAAACACCACACTATAGTATCAACATAAAAATCAGTTAATTATTTTGATTCCATCCACTATGGTATATTTTTCAATTCACCTCTGAGGAGGTGTTGATAAATTAATCCTCAAAATCAAGCTATGTTTGAAGTGAGTATAACCCAAGTCAAAACATCCTCCTAGACACACAACTTTTCATCCACTATAAAAAAGAAATCCAATTATCAAACTGAAAGAAGCTCCCATATAACAACAAGGTTGAGGATGCCCACAATCGTACACACTTCATTCAACTGAGATGGATCAATAACTAAGACAAGAAAACACAATGATATAAATAAATAAACAACCCCTTTCACTCATGAAGATACTAATTGATGTATGCCTAAAAATAAGAGTTAAATAAAAAGTATTGGGGGATATCACCAGATTTTAGGCCACACAAACTTAACTATTCCCTTGAGAATTTCAAAATATTCCTCACTAAAATATGATAGGTTTTTAATCCCCACAAATATTTAGACTCATTTTATATTTTCCATTATCTTCAACTCATGGGAAAACTAATACCATTATTAGTAGCATGTGGAATATGAACAGTATGTCCATTCATCTAAAAATTTCTCACAAATATACGTTTGAATCCCCTATTTACACCATAATAAACAACATGATTGGAACCAATATCAATGATTTATTGCTTTTTTCATATCACCCCACCACAAAACCTTTAAATGAGGAGATCAGGAATAATAAAAACCACATTCAACTTCTCAATGATAGACCACTACCATTCTGGTTCCTCAGTCTACCACAATATGAAGTGGAAATTTTTTACCACTAAAATAACAGTTCATTATCAGTTATATAAACCAATATAACAAATTCCTAAGTTTATAGAACCCAAATCCTCTTAGTAAATACCTCCTACTCTAATCCATAAGAATATATTACATCTGGAGGGTCTACTATAAAATTCTAATTGACACTCCACAGTGAGGGTTGTGATTTTATAGGGACGTCTCAACTCATGATATCAATCAAAATACCATGAAAAACTCTGAGGTTATAACCATGTACAATAATATGAAGTGTTTGTATTTGTAACCATATATAGGAAAACCATTTGGTTCACCACCTAAGAATTTAATTTCCCCTGGAACGCTACGTTGACATATTTTCTAAGGATATATCACAAATATGGGATGATTGAATTACTATAACATCAATAAATAATAGGAAACATCCCCCTCACCATGATAAACTCAATGACTACAAGACTAGCTACACAAACACCTTAGCTTACATGAAAATATAGAGATTTGTACCTGAAATAACGACCACTACACCCCCACTAATTTACTATAATATCTTCAATCATTGTGAGTTCAAAATTAAGAAAATCAACATTAAAATATGATTATATATCCCAAATAATTATATTTTACATCATAAGTTACACTCTCATGGTAAGGAAATGTAAAATCACTTGATTTCTTAACGTGGTCCTTAATCAAATTTAATGAATGATTTTTTTAATCTAATTAAACATGGACACATGTGGCCGATCAATCCACTCTTTAAAATTCTAACATCATCCAAAAAAATAAATATGAGTCATACAATGACCTTTTTATAAGGTGAAATCAAATGATTCCCATTGAATGTATATACAAATTCCATCATAAACATGGATATTAGGTTCTCATCAGAGAAAATAACAAACCAATCCACACTAACCACTAAATGATTATTAAATATTAACTACCAATGGGTTTTCCTTACTAGTCCTGCAATCAGGGTTCCAATCACTCATCAATGAAGGTCACACCTCATCAAATAAATTAAAAAATCTCATATAAGAAACATTAGATAACGTACCAATATTAGTGGTGGGTATCACTAAACCTCATACTCTATGAGTAATTCTATTAAAAGACATCCTTCTATAATATAGATTCACTCTACCAAAAAGGATGATTTAATGAAGTTAACAATCATAGGATAATATAAAGAAAATTATGGTTTATCTAGTGATTCCATCAGAATATCCAGTACATGAACATATAGTTCATCATGATTATCTCATTCTAGAATCGATTTCTATAAGTTTTTATGATGAACTGATAAAATCATACAATGAACTGCACAAGCTGGGGTGTGACCATAGCCTTTTGAAATACCCGAAATATTTTACCTCTTACTATTATAAATATTTTCCTTAAAAGAACTATCATTACATGGATTTCAAGGGAGTGTGTCATTGAAACATCCATCTCTATTTATTATCATACAATCGGATCATCCCCAAATAAACATGTAAACAAAAAACACTCTATAATTTTATACTATAGGTAATAAGATGATTTTAGATATCAAAGATACCTACCAAAATGAATGGCCATCATTGGTACCACTAGATGTTATTAGGTGAACTAGATACATCTACCAAGAAAGGGTACATACACCAAAGATTATTAATTTTCCAATGCTCACTCGAGAGACTCTATCATGGATATTGTTAAATGAAAGAATAATTGTACCTTGATAAATCCTCTCTTGGATCCTCTACAAATATTATTATACATGAATTATTCTATAAATAAATATATTTACGAATAACCTTAAGGGTTTCGAGGTATATGACGTGAACTTGGACATGGTTATGCTTCCTTATATAGGGATTGACATCCTGTAATAACATTACGTTACAAATAATGCTCAAAATTATTCCATAGTAGGGAAGTCTCATTATTAGTTCATGAAAATTAAAACTATCACTTAAAATATCATGATTAGTCATTGGTAAATTAATAAAATAATTGTTATTTTGGATATAAATAACATAACAAGAAGGAAATGTGAGTCCTAAAATATGTAAAACAATCTATGTCCTGAGGATACATCTCTCCTTACATTGTATGGATGCCTCTTACATCAAATTAATGCAGCATATCCAATATACTGGTATTCCCAAAAAAAAATATCATAAACCAACATCTATTCAATATTAATTATCCTCACCATGTACAAGAGGTAAAGAGAGTTAGCCTCATATCATCGACAAATTGAATCTCTCAAATAAGTCTCATTAAAAAAATCCACATCACTCACTAACATGTTTTGAGAGATTCAACTAGTTGAATGATATCGTTGTTATCTTAACTCCTCATACAAACTGGAAATCATTGTGTAGGGAACATCATTCAATAGTGTTTACACAATAGGATTAGATAATTTTTGGATAACCTCAAATTTTTAGAACATTAATGATTACAACTAATAACTATATGATATATGTTCAATCATTATTATAACCTACAATTGATTTCATAGAGATCTATTTCAAAAAAAAAATTACATTACTGGAGAATGATATACTGGATTCGACAAATACACAATCTTCTTTAGTATATTAACCTAAGTAATGACCCCCTGAAAATGGTTTAATAATCTCAAAACTTTTATTCACAAAACTATAAAATCCAAATATCATCCCTAGGTAAAACCTAATCTGATACTTGTTTGATATATCCTAACCTACCCGGGCCCTGCTTAGGATCATTGTAAGCCAATACTTCCACCCAAATCCAACCTCCAATTGGATACTGGTAGTGTGTAGTCATGAGTATGGATATCTCACAATAAGATGGTCATTATCCTATTCCAACCTATAACAAATACATATCTCTTATACACACGAGATGATCAAAAAACTAGTATGATATAAATATATATCGCCATAATTGATCAACTTGACCATTCATAAAGAATCCATGATACAATAAGTGAAAGTACAACACATAAGAAAAAAAGGTACATTTAACATCTAAAAAACCTCTAAAACACAATGCATATAGAATATCCTTCACAATAAATTAACTATCAAATTCCACTCTAGTTATAATATACATTTCCATCATCAATAATAACTATTCAATAGAGTGTATCACCATTCATCACCAGGACCCAACTTTGAATAAGACACACTAGCTCCATCTCTGTAAATATTATCCCGTAAAATGTTTGTTTATTTCCTAGAGGAAACACATGTGGGAACTAGGATTATATAGGGGTGCATATAAACTAACAAATTACAATGCCCTAAAAACCTCAATGTAAATAAAAGTCATTCCATAGATCCTCATACTAAATATTATCTAGTAGGAATATAATATTGATGATCCAAGATATGTTTAACCCCAATAAGTATATGGAATATAGATAATTACAAGTAATATAAGCTCCTATTCATGAAATAAAAACCCAAAATTCACTAGAATGGTCATATCAATTATACTTCACCAACACCAAAAGGAGATCTCCAGTTGTTCACAACATCTCAAATGAGACAGAAAGGCTATAGAGGAAGCATATTTCCATAACATTATATATTCTATGAATATCAAATAATCATGCAACCACCTGAACCCATAAAGGGGAGCCTTCTCTTCACAAATGCATTCATACTATAAAAGGATATACATATATCTTGTCAATGTAAATATTAAAATCTATTGATTAACTATTTATGTGATTATACAACCCTCATAGACTCTTCAGAAAAATAATGGAGGGTCCTAAGGAATAAGATAATGAGGGAAGATTGACTCTAGTTATGGATCCCATGTTTTGAATGAGATTATATAATTGGGGAACACTCTCTCTCAAGATTGAGGATCCCACACCCCATGTTGGCTTGAGTTGTACCTATAATATATGATCCCATGGTAAGGGATCAATGGACATGATTATTTATTGGAATTGTGAACCAAACCTGAGGAAAATGTGAGGCCCATTCAAAAAGAAAACTAAACTTATAGGGGACTCTAATTTGTAGTAAAATTTTGATCTCCAATCCTAATCCTGATAAAAAACTATTAAATGTAGAAAATTGAATTACTTAATAACATTTCCTTATGATATAACTAAAATATTAAAGATAATTCCACCATCACATTCCATGTTGAGAAACACGCATGATGGATTATATAAATGTTGAAATCAATTTTTGAACAACATATCCCCTAATGTATAGGGAATGGGTTATTAAGAAGTAAATTGGCCACGAACTAGCACCCCACAAGATGTGTAAAAATATATATACATAGTTATCAATCATGGATAAATAGAATGATGAATTAATGGTTTCACCCATCACATTCCACAACTTCCATTGTTTTGTTGAAGTGATCTACACACTGTGTATTACTAACACACATATTATATAGTGATAAACATCTTCCAAGTAATTTATCTCACACATACACCACATAGTTCATTAGGGGTACATAAAATGGGGTTCAATCACATGACATGTGATATTCTACATGTCTTAATCCCTATTTTATATAACAATAAATATATATTACATGTTTTCCTCTTTTTTACTAGTTGTGTCGCAGGTAATTTTTCTGGAAACTCAAATGTTTTCTTGAATTTTCACTAAGAATGTTAGGGTCTACCACCAATCATTTAATAACCCTCCTTGACTTCATCCTCCATGGTAGTCCAATTTTAGAAAGTTGTTTTCATGTATCCTATCACTTTAAATGAGTATTTTCTTCAAAATATATCACAAAGACACATCATTTTTCAGAAACCATCCATTAGAAACCATTTTACATGATCCATCGCTACTCTTTGTTTCTACCATTCCTCACCACCTCATATTTCAAATATAACTACAGAAGACTGGATTCATGGTTTGATTTCAATTTAAACCAAATTGAGTGTTGAATCATCATCCCTACACTGTGAAATGGAAAATTAGAAAAATTTGGTATTAAAAACTATAAAATCAAAAATGTTGAATAATAAGAATTTTAATTCAACCACCATGATTGACCATGACTTTAGAAATTGAAGAATATATGTAAAAAAACTAAATTTTCATGATCACTTACATAAAAAAATTAATATGGTCTTCATTTTACTTTTTCACGAATAGATCATAAAAACATGGGAAAGTATCTACACATTCTCTAATAATTATTTCTAATGAATAAATCTAAAAATTAAAAAGACCCATCTCGAGAGTGAATTGATCATCGATTACAAAAAAATTGATCCCTTATATATTTCTTTCACATGAGGAAATCTATAGTATCCCATGCTCATGGGGCCGACTCCATGTATTTTCTAAAATGAAATATAAATAGGGTAATAATTTTGTCAAGAAATTAACTAAATAATTTTAATAACTATTTAATTCATTCCTCTAACTATGTACAGAGCAATAAACTAATGTAGGATAACATATAAAAGTAATATACATGTTTCATAAGGTAAATCCCTAATTCTATATTCTATCATTACATCATTTTTACTATTTTTCTATTTATTCAATATATATAATAATTTAATTCCGTGTACATTTTTTCTAGAGAAAAAAATAAAAATATTAGGATTGCTATATTTTTATCATAGCCCTACCGCACTCACAATCCCATTCCAACATAGCATAGCGGAATATTCCACACTCTGTAGTCAACTAATCCAAATGAAAATAAAATTAATAGCCATTATCTAGATTAAATATTACATTTTATGCCTATGGAGTACCAATCATAATAAAAAACAATTAAGCTAACGACCCCTCATGTAAAACCCAGTTCAGGACCGTATAATTGTGGATACCCAAACACAATGAATATCTTGATCAAATCATTGAGAAAAAGTAAAATATAAATCTTGACTACTTTTCTATAATAAGATAATATATTGATTTATTCTTATAATTATTTTTCGTCACCCACTGGGTCATGGGAAATAATTCTCAATATAAGTTGTATATAATCATCCTTGATATCAATTGGCCTCTATATGATGATCTTTATAGGGAAATTATAATTAACATTGAATCTATTAAATTATTTCAAAAAAGGATTAATATGTCTCATTGTGTCCCCCTTGGAGATCACAAATTTTTTTTCAAGGATAAGGATGTCTGATCATGTATTTTACATATATTATTGAGATCAAAAAAGATCACAATATAGAGTAAGTGTACAATACATCAAATAAATGACATATTAATTCTACTTTACACTAATAAAATATTTTTTAAAATGGATATTTACTTTTTTCCAACTAAAGTAAAATATTGGGTAAATTTATAAGACAATATTTGATAAATTATTAAAAAAACTATGACTTTATTTTCTTAAAATTTGGACACCCAACTCCAAAAAAAAATTATGGGTCATGATAAATAGAGACATTATGGATTACCTTTGGGAGAACATGACCCAAAGTCCCTCTAAAACTAGAACCCAACCTTAGTAGACACATACCCAAAGGTCATTCACGATCCAATCTGGTTGAAGACTATATCTGTGGAATCATAAAATACACATAAGGAATGATTTCCCCTAACATGATGTGAAAACATGGCATATAAACATATACAATAAAGTGAAATAGTGTGTGAGATAGATATGTTCCCTATCATAAATATTATATCCAAAAGGATACACCTCAAAAGCAGTAATAACATCCCAAAGTACATGTTTATCATAAAAGGACAACTAATATGGAAAATTGACTAATCACTATAATAGTGTTTTCAACTCCCACCATCTTGCCACCATCTTCCTAGACCTAGCTGATAGAAACTTCACCGCCAAAATATGTCACCTTGTTGTTCCCTGTATCAAAAGGCATAAAATGGTCTATGAACATCATAATGGGAGCGTAGGGTATTATTCAACAGATGTAGAAGGATCCATCCTAGGTTTTTCATTCTAATTATTTGAACAATTATCTGAACATGTTCAACTTTAATGAAAATAAGGAATTATAAAGAGTTAAACTTTATTTATATCACAAGCATAGAGGAATATTTAATTTTTCCCTTTTCCATTTTTACACAATATTCTAGGTAAAATGGTTTCATATAATCTCATATTAAACAGATATTTCAAATCAAACAAAGAATATATCCCATAACATGTCAAATCCATTGAAGTACAAGCAAAGATATTGAAAGGGAAAAATAGCCAAAGCACATGCAATATCATTCCAAGGATCACTAAAATTCAGGGTAGCAATGGCAATCATACATAATCATATAAAATCCTAAAAAAATTATATAGATATATGTATCAAATCAATAGATGAGAGGAACAACAAAAAAAGTGAACCGCCAATAGGTCTACCAAGTCCCACTAACAACAGGCCCAGTGAACTAACGAACACCACAAGAGTGAACCCCTGAGGAACGAAATAGGTATATTTATACCACATACACCTAATTGAAAAGTTCATAACATGTTCTCAATTTTCAAAACCATTTTATGCAACCATGCTTTGAAAATATCTCAAAAGTCCATTTCAAAATGGTTTAAAAATAGTTTTATAATTTACCAAAACAAGGCAGGACCTGTTTTTTTTTCAAAAACCCATTTCAGCACACAAAAATAAATAAAAAAATCATTCCATTGAATTTTTAGAACAATTGATCAAAAATAAGGAAATATAGTTTATCCAATGTATTCTAGATACAAAATAACCTACCACGAAACGAGACCATATACACCCGCAATGGGATTCACCAACCAAAAAGGACAAAAAGGTCAACATCAGAGTCCCTAAGAAGGTTTCTCATGCATTATAATCACAACCAAAAAACAAAGAAGATATTGTAAAAAGTATATCAGGACAAACCTCCAAAAATAGGAACCCACCATACCAAAACCGATAAAGGATCAGTCCTTAAAATAATAACATACAATAGGTCTATAAAGGATCATTAATATTATCATCCAAATAAAGGAATCCAAAAACTAATCAATATGATGCTATAAAAAATAAAATAAAAATGAAAAATATTTAATCTCTCAGAAAAAGGAACCACAAAAAAACAAAGACCAATCGCTGAACCAAATGAATTCGATAAAGCAATGGTTCGCAAAATCGTCTTATAGAGCTCTTAGGTCAAGATTGAAAATAATTTCATTCATCCTAAATAAAATTTATTCATGCAGAACCTAGAAATTCAAAACATAAGAATTACACTAATTATAACCCCTTTGCATGTCGGGTAATCCATAAAACCAAAAAAATGATAACAAAAGTGTTTCATATGTTAAAAAAACACAATAATAACATTTACTCATGTGTAAAATTATCATTCCATCTACGCCTCTTAGGACATTTACAAATTCACAACATTTTCCAAGTGACCAATACAGTACATGAACATTTTACACAGTGTGTAATACATTCACAATGTGTTATCATTACACATCATGTAATCTCCAAATAGATAGAAAGAACGCCAGATTCTACACCGAAACCAAAATCACAATTGGTATTCTCCAAACATGGGTATAACCCTCTATATACTTTATCAAATTTATACTTGGAATCAATTAATTTTGAAAACATATATCCAAGAACATTAGTTCATTTTACCCATCAAATGATATCTACCCTTGGGAGTCCCAAAACACATCCAAATAGAGAGTGAAAATACAAGAGTGAATAGAAATACATGAATATGGATAAATAGATGTTAAAAATCTCTCCAACATAAACCTTTTTATCCCAAGGATAAAATTTGAAAGAGTTGTCTCTATAATAGAGGATTGGACATTATTCCCTCATTAATGATTTGGGATCTCAGGTATTGTGAGAATTGCATCTGGATCGCTATGACATTGTGAAGAATAAATTTATATTCCCACACATGACTTTCCCTTGAGATTCACCAATATCAGCTAGTTTATCAAAAACTAAAATTTATGAATCTAGCTCAATCTCTCCCAAACTCAAAATTTGAGAGGTGTCATAATGGTAATTATTGATCATTGAAAAGTTGAATACATTATGATTTCCTGTCAACTAAACCAGAACTGTCAACTGATAAACAACCTTACCAAGCCACTCAGTGACCTCAAATGGTCAAACATATCAGGGAGGAAACGTTCCCTTATTTTATAAGACAATGGTGACCCAACATCGGAAAAACATTTCAGAAACCCTAGTAACTAATAAAAAATTCGAAAATATAACATCATCGATCTACATATGATTTATTTCAAAACTGAGTTATAACCAGGCTATGATGTTTACCCAGAATCCACAATGATGTCTCATAAAAGAAACTCAATCCCACTAAATATTTATCTCCCACATATACATAAAAATATTATTTTCACTTGTGACCAAACAAATCCATGAAGGGAGAAATTCTAATCAAATATTGTTTGTTATTGTTAAAATAAAACTCAACCAGTCCCAAATGTCTATAAAATAATCCAAAAAAATCCAAAATGTATAATGAATAATATCTTCTCGGATTTGAATAGCATTATTCTTTTGAAAATCAGTAAAATTTTTGAAATGAGTCAGAATTTTCTCATGGAGACTCCTCAAAAATAAATAGACAAAAAACCAACCCCCAAAATATAGAATAGAAATTAAAGAGAGATACCAACCTTAAATGGTATCCCCACTATATAAGGTTTATTTTATTCATGTGAACTTTTATCCTAAAATATAATCTATAGAATAGATTCAAGGAGGGATGATGATAACTAAACCTCGTCAATAAAGTTTCTTGAAATATCCTCCAGAGAATCTGGGTGAAACTAATTCAAGAGGCCAATAAGGTTCTAATATTAATTCAAATCAAAAATAGCCTTCGATGCTACGTTCTTAATGAGATAATCTGAAGATAAATTCCCCTTCCCCAGGGGGTAGGTGATGTTGAAGTCAAACATCTCAGGGTATTCCACCAACCAACTATGTCTAAGATTCATGAATTTTTAAGATAAGATATATATCATAATCTAATAGTTAGAAAATACAGTAAACCTTTACCCAAATAATCCCTCCAACACTTAATCACATAAATGATAGTGGGAATCACAAAATAATGCATGGGTAAATTATTTTCTTGTGGTTTTAGTTTGATATTGAAATAACCATCCAAATGATAATACATCCTAATAAATCTATCCAAACAAGAATAATAAGAATCATAGAAAATAATAAACACCTTACCAGGATCAAATAATATCAGAATAATAGAACATGACAAAAGTCTTTTCATCTGTTGATAGAAGACTAACACTTTGAATCATAGATAAATTTTAAACCTTCCCTATTATGATTATTCAAAGGTGATGAAAATTTTGATAAATCCTTAAAAACATGGGATGGTATCCAACAAGTACAAGAAATCTACGAATATAAGTGATTTTATGTTGATCTTCCCAATAAATAACATTATTCACCTTCTTATGGTCAACATATAATGCAATATAAAAAATAATCTTCCATAAGAACAACACTTAATGGTTCCTGAAATTGAATTTTGAAAACATTCCATACAAATGGGGATTCTTTGTGATATCCAGAACCAAACTCAAATGGTGCTCATGCTCATGCTCTGATATCAAATTAAACTACATATCATACTGGACACTATAAAAAATTATTTAGAGATACTCATGGAAAATATAATTCATCATATTCATGAAATCCTCAAGTGTATTTGTTATACGAAACGAAATCTCAATATATTTATAATTGACACAATTAAAATTGAAATTGAAATTTTTTTTATCATACTCCCAATCTCTGATATGATGATATCCTAATTACATATTGATATTTGAAGACCGATTTTCCACTATTAACATATCAAAAACCATCTAAATTTGGAAATGTATTTTTATTCTTCACCATTACCTATTTCAACTTCTAATAGTCCACAAACAATTAAAGTGAACCATCGGCCATCTTGGTAATGAGAACGGGGGATTCCCCAGTTGAATCATTAGGTAGAAAAAACATTCATAATATTATCATCTAATTGAATATTTATCTCTTTCAGCGTAGTTGGTGCCACATGATATGTGGGAATAAAAATTGGTTATGTACATGGAACTAGTAAATCGTAAAATCATTCTCTATCTCTGGAGGAAGGCTATAAATATCATCTAGGAAAGGGTAGGGAAATCTCAAATAGTAGTTGGAATTTTGTAAATATAATAAGGGACATTAGAATCAACTTCTACATAAGAAAATAAATTCCTAAACTCTTGTTGGGATGGTCCCTCATGACCAAACCTCAAATCCCACTCTCCCTGAAACACCCATGAACTCCCATAAGTTACAAGAAATGATACATCCCCATGATAAAAATCAATAATTACATGTTGATAAACAAGATAATCAATCCTAATGAAGATATAAAATAGATCCAGATCGAGAATGAAGAAATCCTAGACTAACTCCCCCTCAGCTATCGATATCAACCTAGAAGGACACTAAAATCCCTAGCCTTTCCTATTCCCATGACATGTTTATAACTCCATAAAAAAGGATATTAGATCTATTGGTAGATTATGTATATCAAAAAAATAACCAAATATAAATGTGTGGGAATCACAACTATCAAATAATGAAATCACAAATTTTGATCTAATAAATAGTATACCTCTCCCTGTCCCTATACCTACATTAACATCCACTAGAAACTCATCTATTATGTAAAGGTATATAAAACCTAAGGAATATTCCTATAGATCAGTCATCATTGAATCATATGAATGCTCCATATAATCCTTTGGAGAAAACAATCCATGACCGTAAAGAAGCATAGACATATAATAAAAGAAACACTATATATGGCCATGACATCTAAAACAAATAAAAATTTCAATTAGTGAAATATAAGAAAATAGGGTGTGTCTGACCATTCCACATTGACATTAATTTAAGAGAATACTAATTTTTGTTACTATGCAGATGAGGCCAACCATTGAGATCCACCTCCCAAACTCCATGGATGATTTTTCCACTTCTTCTTCTTACTTTATGCACCATTGAACCTAGTAATGAATAGAGGAGAAGTGGTAGAATAACTGACCTTACCTACCCTATCCATCTCATCGATCGTAGCTGTGTCTACCATCTCCATAAAAGTTAAAATATTAAACATAAATACCTATGATCCAATATATGATCACATGACCTTTAAGTACTTCTAAGCCTTTAGCTGATTATTCTTTACTCCCTCAAGAGAAAAATGAACCATATTATAAAATTAAGTAGTGTATGCCAACACCAAATGATCTCCTTCATGACAAAGAGTGAAACTCCATAGAAATATCCAAAATTAGTAAATCTATATAAAATTGCTAGAAGAATATAGTCTTGAAAACCAAATAGTCTATGCCCGCATTCCTATCTATTAGTTTCTTAAAATCCCACCATCACTTTTTGGGACCCTCATGTTATAATTTCTCACACTTCCCCTTGATTCATTTAGGTGTATCTAGGAAAATGAATATCTAATCAATATTTTCTCGCAAGTCCCCCATAACTTCTATTACATTCGTACACAAAAAGGATGGTGGCCTCTCCTTTAATATAAATTTTGATCGATACCTTTAACCCCAAACTTTTGGATGTAACTCAACAACTGCATTTAAGAACTATGGTACATTTTGGTGGATAACATGAACATCCTACACAATTCGATTGATAGGATTTTAAACTATAGGTTGATTCACTATAGGGGGATCTATTACACACTCGTGAAGAACCAGTGGAAGATGTCTCAGAAGAATACAACTACATAGTGAAATATAAAAAATTAATAGATAATGAAATAATCTCAGTTCAATCATAGAAACCATAAGAAAAAATTGAGATTAAGATCAAGAACTCAAAATTGGATGAAAACAATCCCAACATCCCATCTTTATTGGAGTCTTATTGCATCAAATAATGGCCAGGAACTCACTTCATACTACCAATCAAGTACAAAAATTCATATCTCTAGTAAACCAAATTTCCCAAGACATTAAATCTTTCAGATAAGCTACAACAAATTTCAAACTATGATGAACCCAACCAATGTAACCTATAAAAATAGTAACCAACCCAAATTACCACATATCTAAAAAACATTCTCGATCCTTGTGGGCTAGTGAATAGCATGGAAGATTGAAAATAAAAATATATTAAAAAAACTCACCCAAACTAAAGAAAAAACATGGAATTTATAAATTTATAATAGAGTGTAATAATTGAAGAGATAGATATATTCCATAACTGAAAGAAGAAAACACAAAGGAGTCAACTAAAAATAAATCACAACACCCCATTGTATAATTCCATCATCAAAAGAAAACTAAAATGGTAAACTAGACACTTCTTTTGATACATTAGGAAACTACCACAAAATAACAACCAGCTTCCCAAAATCAATTGGCAATACCCCCCACAACACTGTAGAACCATGCCTTTACCTACATTAAAATAAACACAATGGTCTATGCACCACTCAAGGGCTATGTAAGGTTTGATATAAAATGATCAGTATGATCTCCTCTATGTCTTCCATAACTAGTATCTATATAACAATACAAATATTATCAACTATAATGATAATAAGGAATGATAAGTAGTTAAACATTTTTATATCCAAATCCTAGGAAAGAATTATTTCCCCCTTTTTCTACATTTCCAAAATAATCCTAGTAAAATTGTTCAAATTAATTCATATACAATAATTTAGTCAAATTAAAAAAATCATATATCACTTATCATGTCAAATCCAAGGTAGAAAATCTAAAACCATACAAGATAACGACATCCAAATCACATGTAACATCACTCCTGAGATCACTACATGCGATGCAATATTGGAAATGTTAACCTAAACATAAAAAATCAATAAAATAATGTCTCTAAACATATGCATTGAATAATTATAGAAGAGTATCACCCCATAAAGTGAACCATGCCAACTGGTCAATCATATCCCTTGAACCAATGGACTTTGTAGTAAAGGAATACCCCGTGACTAAACACCCCAAATAATGATTGAGTCCTATTACATCACCTTCCACCTATGTACCCATGTCTTCCCATGTTCTATGTTTTCTAAACCATTTCATCAAACCATTCTTTAAAAACATTTTGAAAATCCATTTTACAATTACTTGAGAATCCCTTTTCCGGTTACCACGACAATGGGAAAATGATCTTTTCCCAAAAACCCATTTCCACAAAAAAATCATTCAATCAATCATGTTATTTCATTTATAAAGAAAATTATAAATAATAGAAATATGGTTCATCTAACATAGCATTGTGATGGAACAACCTACCATAAATCATGGGTCGAGAAACCTACAAAAAGATCCACTAACTATAATGGAATAAAGGTCTACAAAATAGGACCTGATATTAATTCTCATTCCTTAGAATCACATCCAAAAAAATATTGGAATGGGTAGATCATGTTAAAATTCAAATAACACACACATGTAACCCCACAACCCATAATGGATTGTCCCTCGAAAGAAGTCCCACAACTGATTGTGTAAGGATCAAGAATATTATCATCTAAATAAAATGATATAATATAGTAAAAAAATAGTGAAACCATGATAAATGGAAATGATCAAGCTGAAGGATTCCTCACTTGGAGAAATTTATTGTAAACACAATAGAGATAAATCACTGAATGAAGTGAGAGAGAATGAGTGGATTTTCCCAACATTGCATGGGAGAGATAATTGGTCAAGGGAGAAAATACCTACATCAAAAAGAAAAAAATCATATGTGAATAACCCTAAAAACCATAAACACAAGAATTACATTATTTATAACCTCGTTTCATATGTTTTAATCCAGAAACCCCCAAAATGTTGACAAAAACATCGCCTCATGTTAAAAATCATAATATTACCTTTTCACGACATTTCCAAAATGCATGGAATGTAAGATTCTAATTCCTTATTCCAGATCATGAAATATTATTTGTGAATAATATTGAGCATGACCATTTTACATAGTATGAAAACATTCATGAGGTGTAATCATTACACGTTGTAAAATTAGTTGGCATAAAAGAAGAATTCCAGATTCTTCTAAAAATCCCAAACCACTATTGGTATTCTAAGAACTCATTGAGGACCCTAAAAATCCTTTCACTCATTTATATCTAGACTCCATTAATTTAAAAATTCATACATCCCTTAAATTTAGTTAATTTTAGTAGAAAATTCTCTCAGCCCTCAGGAACCTCAAAATTCTCCCAAATAAAGAGGGAAATGACAAGAGAGGAGAGAAATAATTGAAAGTGGGTAATGTGATGTTAAATACCTTGAAAATTTTGGGTAGTAATTATTGATAATATTATCATATAATACAATAGAAAAATAATAACTTAGAGAGCGTATAATGATTATATTAATGAAATTAAAGATAGAGAATTAGATTTGAAAACATAAAAAGTTTCAATTTTTAATGAAACATGTAACATGATTTGGGAATGTATTCACATCGTGTGGAAACCAGTGTTAATTTTATAGATCCTACAATGATAATAGATAATAAATAATGTCTTGAAAAAATGAATTTGATAGTGATATATAGTTTTATGGGAATAGATGGATAATCTAGGAACTATATATGAATCCATATTGATTTTTATTTTAAAAACCCATGTTAACAAAAAAGGTAGTAATGTATGACTAGAAAAAATAATGTGTATAAATAATCGTGGAGTATAAGAGGTATATTTAGACTATAAATTTTCACATACTAAACTACTATGGAGATTTTTTTTTGATATATAGTGACACCAATTAGAATATTTACCCCACACAAGATCTAATGGGGAAAATATGATATTTTTATTGAATATATTTTTCATTATCTCTAAATATATAAGTAAAACATTTATTCAAATAAAAAAATATAAAATTATATATTTACATATATGGATATGAACATGCATAAATATTTATGGTTAAATTTAATTACGGACTATGACTACTCATTGGACCACCACCCAAATATTAAAAATAAGGTGCATATTCATCATAGAAGAAAGGAACTACATACCCTGTCATTTAAGAGGATTGAGAAAAACCCAACCTTTATCAACATGAAAATGGTGGATCTAGAAGGAATAAATTTAGTGATAATATTACTTGTCATGCAAATGATTTCCTAACCATTATAACATCTAGTTACTATTTTCAGATACTCCAAGACCCCTCTTTTGATCATTCTTTGGTTTCCCCTTGTTTATGGGTGCATAGAGAGAAATTTTGAAAATTTTGGAAGGATCTTGGGTTCTGCGCATTTGGCACATTGTTTTCCCAAACCATGAACCCTCTTAGTGAAAACCATGTTAACCAAGATAGTGATGGTTTTTACGGTTGGTTCACAGTTTAAAATACCGTGTGCCCACCTAGTAGAATACATGCACCAATTTGGAGGGTCACATGATTGGGTGACAAAATTTTACAAACATTTTGGCCCTGCCTATCTAACCATGGGAATGGAAAAAACTATTACTGATAATTCTAAAAAAATACATGAACCCCCGTTTTTACAAACTACATATACCTGACATTTATTGTATGGATTCCCTATGTACAGGATGCTCTCAATGGCCCATTTTTTCTCCTTCAAACCCTTTATATGGTGGATTTAAGCAAGGATAATGTAATTCGTTCTTTTCCTAGTAAGAGTTATTTGTATGTTCCATCTATCTCATTCTTGTATTTTATCCTCCTTAGGGTTTATTAGATCTTAATTTTTTTTAGAGATCTATAATCCTTTGTTTGAGATATTAAAAATAAGTTTTATTCTTATATCTTCATTAATGATATTCTTCATTATTTTTACCCATCATGGGTGTAGTGATAGGGGATATCCATGTTGAGGTAGGTGGTCGCATCTATGTTTTCCCAATTGAATAGGCCAAGAGTTTCATTATTTATATTAAATTTCATTCAATTTTATTGTAAAAATCCAATTCGATATGAATTGGAACTTGTATTGAAATGGTATGGATTTTGGTAAAATCAACTAATTAAAATGATTTGGTGTGTAATTTGAAATTTAAGGATTTATAAAATTGAATTGTGAAATAGATTTGTGAAATTGGTTTGAAATTTGTTTTTGAAAAAAAATGGATTAATATATTTTTCTAAAAACCCATTTTTATTTACACTGTAAAAACCATTTTATTTTTTAAAAACACCCATTTATGTTTTCAAATGAAAATTGGCATATTGAACATGAAAATAGGGTAGTTGTATTTTAAACTATTTTAAAATAATTTTCCCATGAGTGATTATTTTTTTAGAACAAGCAAGCCTAGGTAGTTAGTGAGTTACTAGGGACAAACATGCAAGGTTTCAATTTCCATAGAAACGAATTGATGATTTACAACTCAAACATAAACTTATTATAAGATATTATCCCCCAGGGGATGTTTCTTAGTCCTCTTTGGCCAGTGTCCAAGGGACATGTGTTCACATTGTTGTTATCACTATATATTTATGTGAGAAACCCATTTTTAGGAACTATCGTTGCTCCTGGTAGATGACCATGTCTCTCCATTATGATTATTTTGATATTAATTACATTTTTTATAAAAATGATTTACTTATTCCATGTGAAATTATATACACTATTTTATAAAAAAATGTTATTAGTCGGTTATTAAAATACATACATGAGTTGAAATGGAAATAATTAATTTATTATATATTATAAATTATTTCCATTTCCTTTTTGTTAGGATATGAAATATTTATTTAGTCTATTTCTATTTCTACCTAATTATCGAACATTTGGGGTGTCCCAATTGGGTTTTTAGCTCAAACCCTACCTTTTCCTTTGGGAATTTGTAGTAATACTTATTCCATGTTTTAGCTAGAGGAAATCACCACTAAGAGGTGGATGTTGTTGATCGTTGGTCTAAGAGTGATACAATTGTTTTGATTTGGTCTGTTTATCTTGTTTTATTGTACATTTTTGATGTACTTCTGGGGTTTTATAATTCCGTTTTGACTTCTGGTACTGTTCTCCCTATGGAGTTTTCCATTGAGCATACTATATTTTCTTATTTATTATATTTTGTTTATGGGAAACATGTTCCCACTTTAATATTGTGTGATGAAAATCTATAGTCACCAACCCATGGGGATCGAGAAAACCCTTCGATCAATATCAATATTGTCATGGGAATCAAAGTACCATTATGTATGGGCTAGTTCATGACATAGTGGTATCAAAGGTGAAAGTTCTTCATCTTGTCTTTATTTCAGTATGAATTTATGAAATACTTCTTAGGACTTAGGAGAAAGTTGTTATTGAGTTCCTAGCTTGATCTCACCAAAATGATCCTTAAGTCACCATTGGTGGTTAGGGAATGATTTATGGAGCATTTGTTCTAGTCTTTTCCCTACATTAGATGAAATATAAATATTGTTATCTATATGTTGGGATTAGTTTTTTTTCTATATTTCTTGGGTGTTTGTCTGAGTAATCATCTAATGACATCTATGTTGTATTCTAATGTTGTGTTGCATCTTGCCTTTGAAAAGAGGTGTTAATAGGATCTAGGATAAAGATGGTGGTGAACCATGGTGAGTAAATCATCATGTGAACAAGAATCTATTTTATTTTATTATGTATGTTTTTCAAGCTCCAGGACATGCACATACACCAATTACTATTTAGTCTCCTATTGTGCAACTCAAAGGGATGATATCAGAAATCATTAATAGGAGTTCCTCCACCAGAAGATACTTGTGATTAATGTATCAAATGATCCTCAAGAGTCTAAATTTTATTTAGTAGGATTTAGTTCTTAGAGTTCTTAGAGAATCCTGATTAAATAAAGTTAAATTTTACACCATCAAGCTATAATGACCTAGCAGGAAATAGTGGGACATGATTGTGATAATGAAGAAGATTGAGGTCTTAGAGTTGGAGTACTTTATACCGAATTTCACCAAACAATTATCTCTCTAGTATTTATTTGTTTTAAAGGCTAGAGGTCTTTCCACACTCAAGAAATCTAAAAAGACTATTACAAAGTCTAGAAATTACTTTGTTGAGCTTTTGCAGTTTGCAATTAAAATTTTA
The DNA here is from genome assembly GCA_963277665.1 of Viscum album. Classification (NCBI taxonomy): domain Eukaryota; kingdom Viridiplantae; phylum Streptophyta; class Magnoliopsida; order Santalales; family Viscaceae; genus Viscum; species Viscum album. Next base: position 124,972,685 of record OY728128.1, read on the forward strand.
TTGAATGAGAATATAAATACCTGATGGATTGAGATCGGAATTTGATCTAATAATTATTTATAGGTTTTCTTGTTGAATCATACTTCTTATGCTAATGTGGTTGATGGGGCATTGATGGTTGAGATTGAACTGGATGGTTTTTAACGTTGACATGAGTTCATTTTTCTCTCAGTGGATGTTGGGTGAATTACATAAAAGGGAAGAGAAAGTATGATGGTTCTCATGGTGGTTCTTAGTAGTTTTGTTTTTCTAGACCTTTTATTATTCCTAGAAGTGGCCCTTTGAATTGTTACCATTGTTTAAACGTTGGGAACATGATATGGGTTGTCACATAGACACCCAACATATGTGGTTCAATTAGAATCTCATGTCACTTATATACGGTATGTCATATTTATCAATATTTACATAGTGTCACAAGATCATCAAAGCTTAAAAACAATAGTTTAATCATATGCTTCATGAAAAAAATGGGTTCTAGACAATGGAATCTATAATGAAGCTTCTTCACATAGTGGAAGATTCTATAGAGAAAATATATATGGGTCTAGTGACTATGATTGGTACCATCACTATATCTTAATATTTAGTGATGACTTTATTTGATAGTAGTTCATCTAATTAGATCATTTATACTCATATTTTGAATATTCTAAATCATCCTATGATACTTTTATATCTTGTGGAGGATATTACTACACCCTAAAAATGAATAAAGATCATGGTATTTGTTCTCCTTTGTGTGTTTTCAATTTATCAGAGATTGATGTTTCTTTTTATTTGATGGATCTCAACATGAAATCACATGAAATCATATCCAGGATGGATCTGATAATGGATAAAAACCCAAAATTTATTTCAATATTCAATGGGTCTCATTTTCTACACCTTATGGGGTGTTCTGTATCTTTCAAGAAGAATGAAACATGAGGTCTAGTAGATCGGGTCCTTCTTATCAAGAGTTAGTGAATGTGATATCAGCGTTCCCTTTTAACTTGTATATATAATATTTGGGTGATGAACTCTCTCTAGTTTCCATCTAGTTTCCTGATGTTTTTTCTTTTGAGTTCTACCTATTTCCACTAGTAAGCGACATAATGTTTTCTATAAATTAATTTCCTAGAAATATACTAGTATCAATTATTTATTACTGCATGGATCTAGCGAAAATGAAATAGTTTGATACTTAGTTGGATGATCTTTTAGAGAAATTCATTATATTCCTTATTATGTGACCTTGGGTGGTTTCTGTTCTATTTTCTAAGAAACATGATGGGTCTCTTCTCTTTTGTGTTGATTACCGAAATCTCAATCACATTATGGATAAGAAAAAGTATTTATTACCATGTATTGATGATATGTTCGATCAATTTAAATAGGGGAAGTGGTTTTCTAAGATTTATCTCTGATCTAGTTATAACCAATTGAGAATACATGAATCTTACATTCATAAAACCTCCATTCAGAATAGTTATGGCCATTATAAGTACCTTTACATGCCATTTGGTCTATCCAATGCTCCTATAGTCTTTATTCCAATAATGAATAGGATCCTCCAAGAGTATCATAATAATTTTATAGTGCTCTTTATGGATGACATCCTTAATTACATTATGTCTAAAGATGATCATGTTCATCATTTGAGAGAAAATCATAAATTGTGTAGTAATCATTGACTTTTTGTCAAGATATCTAAATGTGATTTTTGGATTTTAGAAGTAATGTTTTTGGGACACATGGTGTCAGAACATGGTTTCTAAGTTTATCATGATGATGTGAAATATTTTATGTTATCGGAACTACCATGGAATGTTTTCAAGATTAATAGATGCATGGGTTTGGTTAGGTGTCATAACAAGTTTGTAAAGGATCTCTCTAAGTGGTTTTCTCTAATGACATCTATAGATCCAAAGGGGGTAATGTTATATTCGGATGATATATGGAAGTGTTTTTTAGATGAAACATATTTTTGTTACTGCACCAATGTAGAATCTTCCACATGCTGGGTAGGGCAACATGGGTTCTATGATACATTAGGATAACATTTTGGATGTTTCCTTTTTTAGGGTTATCACATGTCTCTCGATAGCTTAAGAAACATGAGGATTATAATCTAACCCATGAACTCAAACATTTATTTGTGATTCATTTTCTAAAGAGTTGGTGGAATTTCCATTTTGGATAAGGGGTTACCATATATTCTTAACACAAGAGCTTGAATTATATCTTCTCTAAAAATATTTGAATCACTTGCAGAGGCATTGGGTGAAAACCTACAATATTTTGATTTTTACATCACAAATACCCTAGGTAAATGGAATTTATTTAAGTATTATTTGACCAGGAAACTGCCGAACAAGGCTCTGAAAGAATCCTCAAATGACTGAAACAAGATGGTTATTTTAGAACTGTTGAATATTAGAGTCTGGGAAATAGGGGTCGAGATTTTCTTAGATAGTTTTTAGTTGACCTCTAATATTCTTGAGTTGATTCTTTAGTAACAACATCTTGGCTATGAGTTCTGTAGCATTGTAGACACTCTTTATGGTTGGGAGACCATTGTTGAGGGGTCATCCACCAAGTAAGGTATTATTATTTTTCTGGAACTAGTATGGTGTACCTTTTCTAATGGTAAAATTTTATAGGTGGATCTCCATAATTCCTAGTTTTCAGTGCGCCTAAGAACCACAAATATGTTTAATGATAGAGGAAAATATTTTGGTGACCAGGTATACAAAAATGCATTGCTGATTTCATCATTCATTGTTTTACTTTCCAACATGTCAGGGGAGAGAACCAGAGCCCTTCAGGATTTCTTCAGCAAACACATGTGATAAATTATAAGTGGGATTATATATTAATGGAATTTTTGGATAAATTCCCACATACTGTGAGAAATAAAAGTTTAATAAGTTTCATGGTCGATATTCTTGCTAAATTACATCACTTCATGCTCATTCATGAGACCAAAAAAAATTTGAACTAGAAAAACTATATATGAATGAGATAGTTCATTTTCATAGAGTTATATCTTTTATATTATCTGATAGAGATCTCTAGATCACTTATATCCTTTATAAAGGCCTCCTAGTGGAACAAGGATGTAAGGTTCATTTGAGTAAGGTATACCACCCCTAGTCGGATATATAGATACTAAGAGATATAATAATTCTTGAGGATTTTATTCTCACTATCATTATTGACTTTTGTGGATCTTGGTATTACCATTTGTGGATGGTTAAGTTTTAAAATAAAATGAATTACCATTTCGTGGTCCGAATGGATCTTTTTGAGGTCTTATATTATTGGCCAAGTAAATCTCTATTATATTGGTCAGAGATTTGTGAAATTACTTTTTTAGGATGACCTTCATTTAAAAAAGGGATATAATTATTAAATTGATTGATTATTGAATGTTAATTCCATAGAGAAATAATATATCATGTGTTGATCATCATTATAGATAGTTGGAATTTTCAGTTGGTGAATAAGTGATCTTGAATTGTTCCTCTTCATTTTGGTCATCAATGAATTGGTAGTAAACAGAAGCATGATCATTGTTTTCTGGGTCCTTTTTATGTTTTTGAGTATGTAAGGAAATTTTATCACAATTTATCAATTCTCCCATAGTTTACTTCAGTACAAAATATGTTCCTTATATTATAGAAGTTAAAGTATCATTTTTTTATATCTTATGTCCTGAGTTGGAGTGATCTTGATTTTCTTCCTAATGTATCCATGACTGAGAATCCAGTCAGTATAGTTTATTTTAAAACAAATTTAATTCATGGTAAGATGATACATTTGGTTTGAGTGTAATGGAAGTATGGTTCTAATACTCATGAGTTGTGGGATAGAGAGGAATTGATGAGAGAGTATTGGCCAAAACATTTTGACATGGAGAATTCCTGACAGATTTTATCAGAATATAGATTCTCAATAGAGGGTAGGTTGTAATATAATGTTACTGTTTTCAGGTACTCCTTGACCAAATTTTTATCATTCTATGTTTGCTTCTTGATTAGGGGTGATTATGGATAAATTTTGAATGTTTGGGAAGGCTTTTTAGTTGTGTATGTTGGGGGGCACAATTTTCCAATATAGTGAGCCCTACTAGTGCAATCCATGAATCCCCAAATAGTGATGGTATTACTGGTTGGTGCCTAGTTTGAAAAACCATGAACCCACATATTAGAATTTTTGGAACCCTTTAAAAAGGTGTATGATTTTACAAACTGGTTTCCCCTACCCATCTAACCAAGAAAAGAGGAACATTTATTTCCAAAAATTTTGAAAAAAAAAATCATGATCCCCCATTTTACCTCCCACTCGACCCCAACACTTCTTGTATTGATTTCCAAAATCTTGGAAGTTCTCAAGGACCATTGTTTTCTCTTCCAAACTCCTTCCAATAAGGATCATATCAATAAGAATGTTTTTCGATCTCTTCCCGGTAAGAGTTTTTCTCATGTTCCATCTATCCCACTATATTCTTCTCCCATCCTTAGGGATTGTATGATCATCCATTTTGGACACATATAATATCCATTCTTTATGATCTATAATCTAGGTTTTATTTCATATCTCCATTACAAACATTCTTCCTTGATTTTCCCTATTGTAGGTGTTGTGATAACTAATCTCTATGTCTACATGGGCAGTTCTATATATGTATTTCTATTGTAACAGGCAATTATTTTATTGATTTAAATTAAATTTATATTAATTTTATTATGAAAATCCAATTCTATATGAATTGGGATTTATATTAAATTGGTATTAGTTTGAGAAAACCCCTAACTCCAATGAATTTGGATGTGATATTAAATTTATGGAATTATGGAATTGAATTGTGAAATTGAATTGTGAAATTAATTGGAAATTCATACTTGAGAAAAATGGAGTAAAAATATTTTGATAAGAACCCATTTTTTTATACTAAAGAGGGGATGAATTTATTACAAACTTATGTTTTATTTTTTGAAGGTAAATTGGAATATTGAACATGAAAATGGGGAAATTGTATTTTAGATAGTTTTAAAATTATTTGATCAGTATGGATTATTTTTTGAGAATGGGAAATCATAGGTATTTAGTTTGTTATTATGGAAAAGCACATGGATGAAATTTCCTTGGAAATAGATTTACTTTTAAAACTCAATCATAAACCTATTGGCAGATCTTATCCCTAGTGGAATGTTGGTTACTCATCTTTGGCCAATTTTAATGGGACGTGTGTGAATATTTTCATTATCACTATATGAGTGTGTAAGGATCCCATAACATAGAACTATCCTACCTCTTGGAATATGGCCATTTTTCTCATTTTTTATTATATTAATATAAATTCCTTTTTTTGTGCAAATACCTTACATATTACTTCCAAATTTATTTAAACTATTTTATATAAAATTTCATTAAGATATTATTGATATTCTTCTATTAATTGAAATAAAAAGCAGGATTTTTTTAAATATGATTGTTAATGGACATGCCTATTTTATTAAAAACTAAAAACATTATTTGTTTTATTTACATTAGAAAATTTTTATGGAACACTTCATGACACCCTATAGGGATTTCAGGTCACACATTATCTTTTCCTTCTAGAGTCTATATATTTCATTCATTAAATATTGACGAATGGGAAATACCTGCTAGGAGGTGGTTATTATTTATCTTAGGTCTTGGAGTGATGTTTCCATTAGGACTTGGTTTGTTTATCTTTTTTTCAATTACACTATTTATATAATTATTGAGTTTTCATATACCTTTTTGACTTTTTGTATAGTTCTCCTTGTAGAGTCTTCCATTTAGCATACTAAATTGTCTTGTTTCATCCATTATGTTTATGGAAAAAATTTTCTCACTATGATATTTTCTGATTCCAGTTGAAATTCACCATCCCGTGGGGACAGGGAATGCCCTTCATGCTATATCAGGATCGGCCTGCGTATAAGGGTACCAGGGTGTTTGGGCCGTTTTGTGACAACCAACCCATTAGAATGGTGGATTTAAATGCATCTAATGATGTTGGGCAAAGTGAAAGAATATCATACAGGAAGCCTATCTATTAACACTTATAGATTGAAAATGTTAACTATAAACATAAATACATTATCAACCTTGAAACTATATCATTATAAAAATTAATAATATAGACTTTATAGTGTCATAGATTACTATCAGGATATCACATTATGAATGTTCTAGTTAATATAATGAAACATAAATTTATATTATCCTTATCAATCTAGGGATTAAGATAGTATGTTTGTTCCATGTAATTATCTCTATAATATTGTGAAAAAAACTTTTCCCCTCCATGGATGTGGGGGTTACATTCAACTACCATAAGCCATTATTTCACTTTTTTCTTCTATTTATTATTTATTTTTATCTCAAATTCAGATTTTAATGATTCTTCTTTCATTACTGGTCAATGTGCTCCCATAATATGTAGTATTTGTTATTGATATTAGAAGAAAAAAGGTAAATTTATGAAGTTTAAAAATGCATAAAATATATTTAAAGGTAATTATTGATTATTTCCACAATTTTTACATTGTTTTTTAGAGAAGAATTATCCAGGATTGTGTTTATTAGAATATGATTCACTTTTCACTTCTTGTTCTAAAACCATCATTGGTGGATGTGGCCTTGTTGGAGTTCTTGGATCTATAGGTTTTGTGAATTATTCATTTTATATTTTTAAAATAGTGTTGTGTTCAATATAAAAGTGATTATGAGGACAACTGTGTTAATTAAATTACTTTTAGAAATGCATGAGTGTCCTTCGATGTTGAATGTTGTGAGTCTAATGTGGCTCTAGGAAAATTTATGGATGATCAAGTTGAATCTTATTATTAATCATATCAAGGAATTGAGCACCACCAAAAGTCAATTTAAATTTGATGAAATTATTCTTTATGATGAGTTATGATTACTAGTTTTATTTCCATCCTTACATGATAATCTAGATGAATGATTAATAGTAATGGGTAGTTCTTTAGAAAATACATAATTTAATTGGAATGACATGCACCATTTAATACTCAAGGAGGATATTTTGAGATGATCAGTGAGAAAATTCTTAGTTTTCACTCTAAATATTTAAGGAATAGGGTTACATAAATATATATATATCTATATTGTAACATCTTGACTAGGTTTCCACACACTAGTTCCCCGATTCTATCAGTTTTGTGACCTCAAGTGCACCTCCCCACACACCAAAGCCTACTGACTAGAAGATGGGGTCCAATATCAATAATGGGGATATTATACCCTCTTTATCAAAGTGTAACTAAACTGGAAATAAATAAGAATAACCAAACCAAACTAGTATCACATGATTGTTATAATACGAAATAAAATATCTGAAACCAAATTGAAGATATGTCATGCCAAATACATGTCAAGTTTAAATATTAAAAACCCAAAATAAATAGCCACTGAAAAATCATCATAGTGTCTTGAATCACATATGGTTCCCTCATCCATACTCCACACAAATAATCACTCAAATATAGGACTCTTACCTTATCTTGTTTGGAAAACATGAATTCTATCCAGGTACCAATCAGGAAGCCCAAGTACGGTGCGATTACAACTCAATAGGCCACCACCAATGGAATCGTATATAATATCTAGTCAATAAAATTGTATTCAGTTGTATAAAAATTAAATTATAAGAAATAAGTTAAAAAAATTACATATATTCAATTATTCATTATTTATGTATATAACTTCATGGGTCCCTAAGGACACCTGGACCCATAATACATGCTTTTTCCCATGTCGGAGTCTAAAAAATATCACATATTCAATTAAAAATCTTGTGGTTATCATTATCATTTGATTTTAATGCATATTACGACTCATTAGAACCATTTTCCAATGCCAACATTTTGGGACTAGAACACAATTCCTAGGACCTCGTGGGTATTTGAGGTAGTAGTTTGTGCCCACAACATGTCTATCAAATAATCACAGAAGTGGCATTTTGAAGTAGTGGTCTATGTCCCACACTCATTTACCATTATGGGCTATTGAAATAGTAGTCCATGTCACTCATTATCACCTATGTGGGATTTTGAAGTAGCAGCCCATATCACACACACATTTATCAGTTATTCTCACTATTCACATATACCACATCCATCAAGATTAATTGATATTAATCATTTTAACAACAATACTCATTAAGGTACTATCACTATATTATCCCAGTAATCAAGATAAATTAATAATTATATTTTCTACCAATATTTCACATCATAATAGTATCACAATATTTTCACAAAAAAATCCTGATTCAATACATTAATCACAATAAATAATATATCCACATTACCATTACAACATTTTAAAATATTCAATTTAAATAACACATTAACACATTAAGGTCAATTAAATCTTCTCGTAAATCTCCAAATTAAAATTAATTCATATAAAATTAATTTATTAACAAAATAATTAAGCTGTCTCTACCAATTTCATAATCACAACATTACATTAAATAATTCACAAATTAAATAATTCAATTCTTCCAACTACCTCCTCAAAAAATTCCATTAATTAATTTCCCAACTAATTATCTCAACTAATCTAAATGAATAATAACAAAATTCAAATAATTAATTCACCAATTAATTAATCAAATTCAATCATTACAAAAATTAATTAATCAATTAATTTAGTCAATTGAGGATTCAATTTCCAAAAATTCCAATTAAGATATGATAACTCATATGAAAAATTGGATTCAAAACTATGGGAATTGAATTTAGACCCCCTACCTAAATATGGAAGATGATCACTCTCCAATGGAAATACCCAACTAAATTAGAACAGTCAAGAACATTATGAGGAACAAGATCAAGATATGAATCCTATGTCCAACATTAAATGGATTAGATATCTTAAAATACAGATCTAGATCAAAAAATAACATAGGTAAAAACATCGCTTAAAAGGATTATATAAAAATAGAGAATGGTAGAAAACCATATCAAATGAGAATATCTTACATAGAGATGATCATATATTCAATTTGGGCTTTGAATCATTATAAACAGAGGTTGGAAGCCTGAGGAATATGTTTGAGAGCATAAAAAATTCATAGAAACTATTTATGGCTAAGTTGGGTTGAAATATTTTGGTGTCTAAGTGGTTCATGTTTTTTACAATTAATCTACAGAATATAAAAAAACCTGCACATGGTTTCGTGGGTAGTAGCACATGGTTTGACAAACTGGGCACCATAACCATGTGCCTCTTCCAGGGGTGGTTTTTGGACACTCATAATAGGGTTAAAAATTTAAAAATATGTGCACCAACCATGTGAATCCTCTATTTTTGGCTTCACGTGTTTTTCTGGGATGTGCGCCAACAACGTATCGCCCCTCTAAATAAATTCTCCAATTTCATCTAAAAACTACCCAATGTAAGACCCAAACAACATGTAATCCAAACATGGATAAAGAGTAACTATAAACATGCTTGATAAATCTCTAGAAAAGGATTGGATCATACAAATATGGTGGGATAAAAAATGCTTGATAAAAATAATAAAGGAAAATACATGATAATGATAATTTTTCTAGTTTAACCTAATATAGTTAAGGATATAATAATCAAATTAAGAGTAAGTTAAAATATTAATTGAATACATGTGAAACTCATTTTATAGAAAAAAAATATTTGAATAAACTAATGATAATTTATTATATATTGTGTAATTCCATGTAAATATCTGAATTTACACTCATTATAATCCTTACATATAATATTATAGAGGCGATAGCTAATTAATTGTAATTTAAAAAACCATTCCAATGTATAACATTATGATGTTGAAGCCTATGAGATTATATTAAATGTAAATGCATAGATCAAAATAAAAAGTCATATTTTACGCATTTTTTAAAATATTTTACATATTCTAGGATTTCGAGTGAATATAATTTCTATAGATAAAAATTATGATCTATAATTAAACTCAAATTTCATAAGTGGTAGTTAAAATTTTCCAAATAATATATAATCATATCTCAGGGGGAGAACAATATAACCCTATATAATATCACAAAATATCCCATGGATATTGTTACCATAAAAAAATAAATTAGGAAATCATGAATATAGAATTATATATTAGTCCGTATGAGATAGAAGGGGTTGAAGATTTTAAAATCAAAAGGAATACTAATAGAAGATACAGTTTTCTAGGATGTCTACTGTTAGATTTATATCATTAGAAATATAAATATTTATCATTAAATTAATATAGATATAACAAAAAAATCATGAGGCATTACTTAGATAACAATGATGTTTGGGAGAATACATCTTTATAACATACTATGGGGTCTCTATATTATATCACATTTATCAATGAATAAAAATGTCAGATTTTGATTTATTTTTTATAAATTAAATTATATGTGGTTAATTTGATTTTGATTAGGAATAATTTCATGTATAATAATTATAGTTTATTATTTAAATACAAGAGGTCTTAACACAATGGAGATTATTGTGGTAAATTTTTATGGAATTTTTTTCTTATAATAGAATTTAGTGTGGGAAGATTATTTTGGGTACACCATAATATAATAGTGTGAATGAGTTAATGAATGGGAAAATTATGATTCCTCGGACCCGCACTCCCAGATCCATTTAACATAAATACATTATTTACATACCAAATTTTAAATGGACTTAAGATACCCATTTTTAACCATCAAGAATTTCAATATCCGAAACAAATATTGAGTCAAGTACATTTAAATGAGATTTTATGGTTAAGGATTTTTAGGGTTAGGAAAAACATTTAACTAAAAATTACCATATATTTATCATCATGTTAGCATTTTTTAACTATATAATAATCTATATAATCAAAAATATGACATCAACATCCCTCAAAGAATCTCAACACATGCTATTTTATTTGGACATATCTTTTTTAATACATTTCTTAAACACCATGGAAAATAGAAACAAAATAAGTGTGAGTTAAAAAACTAAGTATTGGAAAACATATATCAAAATCTATTATGAAATTAATAATATATAATGAAGAAAATACGAGTTATGTAAGGGAATATTATAGAATATATTAGGCTGAAATAAATCCATGGATCCCATAACAATATTAAAAACCTATAGGATAAAAATAGTTGGTCCCTTAGCGATAAAAATCATATTACGGACAAAAAATTACATCCACTAATCCAATAAATAATTTTTATATACCTCATTACCATACCATTATGGCCCTTTTATTATGAAATATTTTTTAGGCATGCATAGGCGAAATGAACCAAGCTAATTTTCTTCACGAGACATATTGATGCATCGATGTTCTATCTACAAAGGTATTCATCCAAAATTAATTATGACTAACTAATTAATCATGTGATGTAATGAATATACTATAAAATACATATCCAAAAATACATATTACACAATAAATATCTATATTGAAATAAAATATATATAGAATGTCAATATTTCTAGAATCATAAAATGATATACCTTTCTAGGAAGGTATCACTAATAATTACACCGTATGGATTATGAGTTATAGGTTAAGTTTATAATTTCCCCAATATTTCATTTTATGAATATCATGTTTATTTTCATTAAAACCAAATAATGAAAATAAGGTATTCACCAAGAAAAGTCATTGGATGAACAATAATGTCACAACCCGTCCTCAGGGCCCGTGCTGTGACTACCCCAAGCCCGCCTTCCATAGGCCAAGGGCCGGCGACTAGCACCAAAGGCGTAAATCCCGATAACTGGGAAGGAATTGCCTTTATAAAAGTAAACAAAACACCACAGAGTACAAGAAGAAGTAAAACACTATGTACAAAAGAAAGTGCTGAAAGGTAAATGGGCCAGAATACAAACCCAAATGAAAGTACAGCTACAACTGAAAGAAAGTACAACAAAAAAGGACAAAAAGCTGGAAGAAAGGAAGCAACTTCTTGGTCGCCCTCCTCGGATCCTACCAGAAGGGTAGGTACAGATAACGTAGCTCATGGATCGTCCACTATGGATCCTACCTGATGAGTAGGTACAGATAGCCTCCACAACGCTCTCTCCCATCAACCTCCTTCGAGTTTCTTCTCGCCCTGAAGTCCACCTCCGGATACTGACTCGTCGTGAGGTCCACCTTTGGGTACCATCCAGTCCTCAAACAATCGGCCTCTGCCAGCGCTACCCGTCGTCTGCAACCAACACAACGAGGTGTGGGCATAGCCCGTGCAGGGGTGAGTATAACGATACTCAGTAGGGACACCGATACCCTCAAGGTCTCACTAAAACCAACAAGGATAACAACAAAGAATTTCTCAATAGATAACCTCTACTTAGGTATATGCCCATACATATACCTACGTTATCAAGTAACCCATCTCAATCATCAGGAAACACAATGATTATGAAATCAGCAGATAACCACTACCTAGGTATATGCACATACATATACCTAAGTTATCAAATGACCCATCTCAATCATGAGGTAAACACAAAGGTCCTAGACTCAGCTCAAACCAGGATTTTCATTATCGAAATAGTAACTGCTGAAGAGCCCCGTCTCTGGAGTGTACAGTGGTCCTGTCACGACTCTGAGGTACTGCTCATTAACCTAAGACTGCTGAGGTACTCCTCCTATTGAGTACCGCAGGTCAGCAACCCAAACACAGTAGTGCTTCCTGTCGGGGTATGCCACCCAAAAACAGTAGTGCACACCCCCTAATAGCCTGAAGAGGTACTCTCCTGATGAGTACCGTGGGTCTGCACTATCACACAAGCAGTGCTTCATCCGTCATGGGTCTGCACCCAAACAAAGTAGTGCTCCGTCCATTGGGCTAGTTGACTCACTCCAAGTCAAGTCGGTCAAGCATTCGTCTGGTCTCAGTCAGCTACACGGTCTCCGTACTCAGCATGCTCATCTCTGGGAGGGTCTGCTCCACAAGCTACAGGTCAATACTCAAAGTATCTCAAATTCCCATGAAGAATTATCTCAAAGGACCGCCTCGTCATAGGGGTCTCAATGCAACAGACGACGTGTCAATCGGATGCTCGGTCTGTGACTTATTAGCCTTTTCATCCCAGGGGCCCGGTTGGTTTCATGTGAAAACCAACCCGGCCGTATCTCAACTATACCCCGAACTCTCATAGGGTATACTTATAGGGATCGTTTCTCCACGTGATCACCAACGCTGCTGACGGTTCGTCAAACGGACGTCCAGTCTGAAAGTTGTCAGCTTTTCTGTTCCAGGGGCCCGGTTGGATTTCGGGTAAAATCCAACCCGGCCACTATCCAAATACAACCAAAACTTAGGCGAAGTATTCCAAAAGTTCCATCTCATCAATAGTAATACAACAAAGTCAACGTCAAGTCAATCGGACTTCCGGAGCTCAAGATATAAGCGTTTCCGCTCCGAGGGCCTGGTTGGTTTCGTGTTCGAACCAACCCGGTCATACACAAAGTTCTCCAAAACCCTGAGTGAAATATACAGAAACGACTGTCTCGATCCAAAGATCTCTACGCAACTGATGGTGCGTCGATCGAAGGTATGTGGCCCAAGATATGGGTGAAAGACCGAAAAAGGTCCGGAAGTGGGGGTTTCGGGCCCAGATCGTTCCGGCCCGAGACCCCCTGGGTCGACCCGACCCGGGAGTGGGTATGGCCCGCTTGGGCGCAGCCCAGCCCAGCTGGCATGGCCCAGCCTAGCCTGAGCGCGGCCCGGCCCGGCCCAGCGTGCTGGCCTGGCCAAGAGGCTCGGCCAAAACTACCGAGCCGAAGCACAAAAGGGGGGGGGGGGGGGGCGCCGCCCCCCATGAATGAACTGCGCCCCAATCTGGGGACGCCCCTTGTCAACAGACGTGGCTGAGCGCCGCGTCCCACCTCCCTCAGTCCCACGTGGTTTTAGGATCAGCGGCCCTCCCCGGCGGCGCGTCGGGCGCCGCCGTGCCGGCGAGGCGTGCCAGCGGAGACTTCAGCGGACCACTGCACGCGCTCCGGTGGTCCTTTTTGCTCGCCGCCTTCGCCAACGGACCTCCCGGGGCCCGACCTTCACTACAGAGGCTTCAATTTTACCTTGTGGAACCTTTTTTCGTCGCCCGTCAATCCGCGCACAACAATCAACCAGCAGAGTCTTCAATCGCCTCCACGGCCCCGACTCCAGCCGCAGTTTCATTCGGCCTCAAAGGCGCGGCGCGACGGCGCCGCGCTTCTTCGTCGCGTTCTTTCTTGTTTCCGCGCAATGTCGTTGCACTGCGCCGGCTTTGTTCGTGCCACAACGAATCAAAACAAAAAAGGGGGAGGAGAGTCGGCCGTGTTCGTGCAGTCCGACCTCCTCCCATTATGTTGGTAACAAGCGGCCCAAAAGATGAATAACAACAATGATTTTTCATGATAAAAGAAATAAACCCAAATAGTTTTCCCCGAAAATAATGAATTCCCATCTCGCTACATAATCATCGCGGATCAACATAATATTTAGTTGATCCACATTCTTAGCATTAGAAGGAAGTAAACAAGGGTTCACTAACAATCACAAATAAATTCCCTACCTCAAGCGTAGTCATCGAATGAGGTTTGTAGCGAAAAGGGACGTCGTGGAAGTAGGATCGTCGCGTCGTGGAGAAAAGATTTGTTTGTGTCGCGTCGTCGATCTCCGAGAATCCGGCGTTCATCGCGTTCTTCGTCGAGGAAGAAGAACTCTAAGACCTTGAGCCGTTCTCTCCAAAAATCTCCTGCACAACCAAGGCAACAACAATAAAATAAGGGTTACCTTATTTTATTACTCACACCAAATGTTTTAAAATTAAAAAACGAATCAAACAATTATCTCAATTAATTTCAACATTTTAAACCGCCCAATTAATAGAGGCATTTATTATAATGTTTAAACTCAAGAGGTGGCTTCTTTTAATAGGGGGGTGTGGGGGCATTACCATAATAAAAAAGGGGGTTTCGTGAAAGTTGAAAAGGTGGGGCTCATTTGGGCCCCACCTCACAAATATCCTACATAGAGGTGTAGTATTTTGGGGGTCCCACTTTAACCTCTTAACATAGGTTAAACAACTTTAAAATAAAATAAATTGGTCGCACCATTTTATTTTATTCATTTACTTAACCCGAAAATTTAGTAACCACACCCGAGAAAACGCAACATTGGAAATGGTGTTTCTAAGAAAATACTGGTGCTGCGAATTTATCAGTGCCTTTGGAATTCGATTCCGAGCATCGGTTCAAAAGTTAAAAAAACCGACTCATTCATTCACTGAACGTACCCGAGCTAAACTTCGGATAGAAATTCCAGGCACACCTGGCCACGGAAACAAGTGTTTTCAGAAACCGTGTTCTTGTAAAATCCGAAATAAAATTATGAAAAAAAAATTCACTTTAATTTTACGCATCTTTACATTACTTCCACCTCAGGGCTTTATGTCCTCGTAATGTTTTTACACATACTATGGATACAATAGTGGTACTGAGCATGCATCTGAGCCTCCCGCTCTCATGAGATCACCTGGACGTTCTCATACTGCCAGTGAAATCGCACCCGTGGAATCGACTGTCCTCATAGGATCCGCTCCTGTCGATCCTCAATCCCCATTGGAATCTCTGCATACGTCGCCATGTCCTCGACGTCCAACCCCCTGAGGTCTCTGATGTGCGAAGGGTCATTCTTGTATCTCCTCAGTTGAGATAAATGGATGTCTCCGTGCACCTGGTGCAACTGAGGTGGATGGGTCAAGCGGTAAACCACCTCGCCTACCCTTTTGAGGACCTAGGAGGGTCTGTTGAACCTCGGAGATAACTTTTCAACTCAGCCACATCTCAGTAAACCTCATCGAGATGAGACCCGTATAAGGACGTGATCGTCATCCTTGAACTCTAGAGGTCTCCAATTCCTATTAGAACTGAAACTCAAAACGACTGCTGCCACGAGGGTAAGGTTGACCGACTCAAGAGTGATCGGTCGCACCCTCCTATGCATGAGTTTATCCTGTGCTGCATGGGGTTTCCTTTCCACTGACCAAGGAAAACCCATCGTGAATTCATAGTTAAACCACAACCTTTTTGCCTAATACCATCAATTTGTGTATGAACTGTGATTGCCCAGTCCATACTCAAACCAACGTCGTAAGGCCTCGATGCTTCCACCCAGAGATTCCAACCGAAACTCTCACCTCGATGGTATGACCACACGGTCGGCATAAGTGTGATTATCGAGTCTCCTCCCTAGGTGTCTCCATACGTGAGGGTCAAGTCCATGTCTTACCGGAAACTCTAGATCTGGGACAAGACTCGTGTAAGGAAGGAATGATTCGTATCAACGTCTGTTACTACGGCATCTAGTAGTGGACACAGACTATCCCTTGAATCATTCATAGAGCCCTTGGTTCACTCTGCCTGACTGCATGCAGCTACTCTCTTCCCCTGCCCTCCAGCTCCCTGAGCCTGGCGGGGACAACTAAGGTGGGTTGTTGTATCATGTTAAAACGTATACCACCTCATGCATCTCTCCTAGATCTGCCTCCACGTCTGCTGCTTCGCAGACTCATCTCTCCTTTAAGCATCCTATTATTGAAACATTTAACATGTCCGAGTCTCTATGACTGGTGTCGGTTTCCTGTTTCATACTGCACTGTGCAGTCTTCATTCACTCCTGGATGATCTGCACCTTCTATGCCTACGATTTGAAAGAGCTTCTAAAATTTCTCCTTTGCCGAAAAGAGAAACTCGGTCTCATCCCCTGGATGAACCACGCCCATTACCTAATACAGTCAATCCTGAAATTAATGATGTATTCATGCCATGGATGACATCGTAAGGCCTCGACGTTACTGCCAAGATATCCAACTGTCACTCTCGCCTCCAAGGGTCGAGTCACACTGTCAGCATTAGTGTGAGGTTACTAGGTCTCCTCCAGTAGAAATCTCGAAAGTGAGGGTCAATTCAATAGTCTTAATCTGGACCAATCAGTATCAACCAAAAAAAAGGGCAGGAAAGCAAAATCACAAAGATAAGTGTCTTTTTATTGTTGCAACTCATAGTACAAAGACAAGAATACAACAGCAATATGGAACTAGAAGTACAAGGGAAGTATCTAGTAGTTCTACTCTTGTCTACCTGTTCTCGGAGCTCTACTGCCTTGTCCACTGCCCGGCTGTTGCTCAAGCATCCGCCGCTGCATCTGCCTCGGTGGCTCCTCCAATGCCTACGGATCGACTATGCGGGGGGTCGGACAGTCGCGTGCCAGGTGACCCTTCCTGCCGCATTCATAACACTTCCAGCTCCTCGTACGGCTGGCTCTGGTCCTCTTGGACCTCTGCATCATCTTTATACTTCCCACAGATGAGTCGGCTACTAATCGAAAATCATGCGGCAAAGGCAGCAGCTCCTGTACACGCTCAGGGTGTAGAGCTACTGGCACAAACTCCACCCTGAAAAAGGTCTCAAAGTCTTCCCATGTGAAGTTAATCCCATCACAAAACTAGAACAAGTGGCTCCACCACCTGCCTGCTGCTGACTGAAGAAGGCTGGCAGGAAAGATCACCATGAAGTCTTCTGGCGTCCCCACTAGCCTGAAGACTCTCACCACAGCCTCCAGCCAATCCTCAGCCGCCTGCGGGTCTGTCTCTCCCTGAAACCTGGGTGGCCCCTGGAACTGGAACTCGTGCAGCGCGCTCAAGTGGTGTGCATCGCCTACTAATGGGGCAGGTGGAATCTATGGCCCAATGTATGGTCATACCGTTGGTCCCTCAGCTCCAAGAGGGCCCTGTACCAAAGCCTCATCACTTGGCAGGCTATCAGTACGCACATCCCTATGGGCTCTAGCTGGTCGTCCGTGGAAAGGCATCCTGAAAGAAAAAATGTGACATGGTCAAACGATTATACCTGGTGAGATGACCTGGTTTGAGCTATTTTAAGGGAAAACCTTTGAAAACACACACGCAATCAGTGTTTTCATGCACAAAGTTGGAAATCAGAAGTCAGGGTCCTGGTGTATAGATACGTCGACCTCCCACACCAACACTGGACTCCCTGAACTAAAAACCACACTCAGTACTCTTAACACTGTCACTTCACAGAAAGAAAAATATCAGAGTTATTAGTTCTGCGGTAGAACCGAACTCCTCTGATACCAATTTGTCACAACCCATCCTCGGGGCCCGTGCCATGACTACCCCAAGCCCTCCTTTCAAAGGCCAGGTACTGGAGACTATCACCAAAGGAGTAAATCCTAATAACTGGGAAAGCATTGCCTTTATAAAAGTAAAAAAACACCATAGAGTACAAGAGGAAGTAAAACACTAAGTACAAAAGAAAGTGCTGAAAAGTAAATGGGCCAAAATACAAACCCAACTGAAAGTACAACTTCAACTGAAATAAAGTAGAACAGAAAAGGAAAAACAACTGGAAGAAAGGAAGCAGCTCCTGGGTCGTCCTCCTCGGATCCTACCTGAAGGGTAGGTACAGATAACGCAGCTCCCGGATCATCCACTATGGATCCTACCTGAAGGGTAGGTACATATATCCTCCATAACGCTCTCACCCATCAACCTCCTCCGAGTGTCGTCTTGCCGTGAAGTCCACCTCCGGATACTAACTCGTCGTGAGATCCACCTCTGGGTACTGTCCAGTCCTCGAACACTCAGCCTTTTCTAGCGCTGGCCATCGTCTGCAACCAACACAATGAGGTGCGGGCATAGCCCGTGCAGGGGTGAGAATAACGATTCTCGGTAGGGACCCCGAGACCCTCAAGGTCTCACTAAAACATACAAGGATAACCACTAAGAAGTTCTCAATAGATAACCTCTACTTAGGTATATTCCCATACATATACCTAAGTTATCAAGTAAACCATCTCAATCATGAAGAAACAAAAAGATTATGAAATCAACGGATAACCACTACCGATGTATATGCCCATACATATACCTAAGTTATCATGTTACCCATCTCAATCATGAGGTAAACACAAAGGTCATAGAATCAGCTCAAACCAGGAATTTCATTATCAAAACCGTAACTACTGAAGAGCCCCGTCTCTGGAGTGTACAGTGGTCCAGTCACGACTCTGAGGTACTGGTCACTAACTTAAGACTGCTGAGGTACTCCTCCTGTCGAGAACCGCGGGTCAGCCACCCAAACAAAGTAGTGCTTCCCGCCGGGGTATGCCACCCAAACACAGTAGTGCACACCCCCTAATAGAATGCAGAGATAATCTCCGGAAGAGTACTATGGGTTTGCACTATCACACAGGTAGTGCTCCGTCCGCCATGGGTCTTCACCCAAAAAAATTAGTGCTTTGTCCACTGGACTAGTCGACTCACTCCAAGTTGAGTCGGTCAAGCAGTCGTCAGGTCCCAGTCGGCTACATGGTGTTCGTACTCTGCATGCTCATCTCTGGGAGGGTCCGCTCCATAAGCTACAGGTCGATACTCCAAGTATCTCAAAGACCCATGAAGAAGTATCTCAAAGGACCGCCTCGTCATAGGGGTCTCAACGCAAAAAACAGCGCGTCAATCGGACGCTCGACCTGTGAGTTATTAGCCTTTTCGTCCCAGGGGCCCGGTTGGTTTCGTGTGCGAACCAACCCGGCCGTATCTCAACTATACCCGAACTCTCATTGGGTATACTCAAAGGGATCGTTTCTCCACGTGATCACCAACGCCACACACGGTTCGTCAAATGGATGTCCAGTCTGAAAGTTATAAGCTTTTCCGTTCCAGGGGCCTGGTTGGATTTCGGAACAATCCAACCCAGCCACTATCCAACTGCAACCAAAACTCAGGCGAAGTATGCCAAAAGTTCTGTCTCATCAAAGGGAATCCAACAAAGTTGATAGCACATCAATCGGGCGTTCGGAGCTCAAGATATAAGTGTTTCCGCTCCGAGGGCCTGGTTGGTTTCGTGTTCGAACCAAACCGGTCGTACCCAAAGTTATTCGAAACCCTGAGTGCAATATACCGAAAAGACCGTCTCAATCCAAGGATCGCTACACAACTGATGGTGCATCGATCAGAGATTCGTGGCCCAAGATATGGGTGAAAGACCTAAAAAGGTCCGGAAGTGGGGGTTTCGGGCCCGGACCGTTCCGGCCCGAGACCCCCTGGGTCGGCCTGAACCGGGTCGACCCGATTCGGGTCCGACCCGCTAGGGTGCGGCCTGGACCGGCCAGGTGGCTCGGCCAAAACGGTCGAGACGAAGCACAAAAGGGGGGGCGCCACCCCCCTTGAATGAACCGCGGCCCCGTGTAGGGACACCCCTTGTCAGCGGACACAGTTGAGCGCCGCATCCCGCCTCCCTCGGTCGTGCGGGGTCGCAGGACCAGCGGCCTACCACTGCGGCTTCAGCCGCGGCGGCCCTCCCCTGCGGTGTGCCGACATAGTCTTCCGCGGACCACCGGATGCGCTCCGGTGGTCTGTTTTTCTCGCCGTCTTCGCCAACGGTCCTCCCGGGACCCGACCATCACTGTAGAGGCTTCAAATTTACCTTTCAGCCCCGTTTGTCGTCGCCCATCAATCCGTGCACAATAATCAACCAACGGAGTCTTCAATCCCCTCCGCGGCCCCGAATCCGGTCGCGGTTTCGTTCGGCCTCAACGGTGCCGCGCGACGGTGTCCCGTGACGGTGTCGCGCTTCTTCGTCGCGTTCTTTCTTGTTTCCGCGTGGTGCTGTTGCACTGTGCTGCCTTTGTTCGTGCCGCAACGAATCAAAATAGGAAAGGGGGGGAGATTTGTCCGTCTTTGTGTAGTCCGACATCCTCCTGTTAAGTTGGTAACAGGTGGCCCAAAAGACGAATAACAACAAGTATTTTTCACGAACAAAAGAAATCAACCCAAACAGTTTTCCCTGCAAATAAAGAATTCCCAACCCGCAACATAATCTTAGCGGATCAACTTAATATTTAGTTGATCCGCGTTCTTAGATTTAGAAGGGAATAAACAAGGGTTCACTAACAATCATAAATAAATTCCCTACCTTGAGTGTAGTCGTCGAACGAGGTTTGTCGCGGATAGGGACGTCGCGGAAGGAGGATCGTTGCGTCGCGGAGTAGAGATTTGTCGGCGGTGCGTCTTCAATCTCCGAGGATCTGGCGTTCTACGCGTTTTTCATCGAGGAAGAAGAACTCCAAGACCTTGAGTCGTTCTCTCCAAAAACCTCCTGCACAACCAAGGCAACAACAATAAAATAATGGTTACCTTATTTTATTACTCACGCCAAACGTTTTAAAATTCAAAAACGAATCAAACAATTAACTCTATTAATTGCAACGTTTTAAACTGTCCAATTAATAGAGGTGTTTATTATAAAGTTTAAATGCAAGAGTTGACTTCGTTTAATAGGGGGTGTGGGTGCGTTACCTTAATCAAAAAGGGGGTTTCGTTGAACTTGAAAAGGTGGGGCTTGTGTGGACCCCACCTCAAAAATATCCTACCTAGAGGTGTAGGATTTTGTGGGTCCCACTTTAACCTCTTAACTTAGGTTAAACAACTTTAAACTAAAATAAATTGGTCGCACCATTTTATTTTATTCATTTACTTAAACTGAAAATTTGGTAACCACGCCCGAGCAAATGTAACTCCGGAAATGGTGTTTCTAAGCAAATATTGGCGCTTCGAATTCATCGGTGCCCACGGAATTTGATTCCGAGTACCGATTCAAAAGATAGAAAACCCGCTCGTTCGTTCACTGAACGTACCCGAGATAAACATTGGATAGATATTCCGGGCACACCGGGCCTCGGAATCAAGTGTCGTTAGAAACCGCATTCTTGTAAAATCCGTAAGAAATTTTTAAAAAAAAATTTCCCTTGAATTTTACGGGTCTTTGCAAATAAGGCCTATTATATAGTTTTATTTGGAAGGAAAAAGATAATTGTTATTTTCCATAGTTTTAATCCCCAAAATGAAAATAGTAATATAGGATTTTTAAATTTATACATGGATAATATATATACCACAAAAGGATACATGTGGTGAATATAAATCATATCTCAATGAAATGAAGTTGAGATGAAAAACCCCTTCTGGTAAATTTGACATACGATTCCAAAACATGGGAAGGATACTATGATATTAAAGGATCATTATAATAATGATATTCATCATTATAGTAGGAAATTTGGTAGTGAATACATTGAATAAAATTAATGATGGTACACAATAGGAAATATGTCTCATATAAAAGATAATATAGAAAAATAAAAATTATGACATTTGAGACATTTAAATCAAATCCCCTTAAATTAAATGATTTCAAAAGAAACACTTAATACCATTAATACTGAGATGATCATGATCAAAAAATTAACGGGGAGGTAGGAACACTATTAAAAATTAAATATTTATTATAAAAACAAACATATAACAATGGGTATATATTTGATACAATAAACCCTTAGATGTAACAATATCAATTAGGTGATAATAAATTCATAACAAGAATATAAGCAGGAATGGTAGAAAAATTATAGGAAGGAAGAAATATCATAAAATTTATTCAGTTGGTTTAATAAATTAATCTTATAATGACGGAGTTAAATAATAAATTAAATAACTAAATGAAAGAAAATTTAGATAGAAAAAAATGGTTACATTAATTCCTGAATTCCACTAAAGTGACTGAATCTTATATATATAAAAAATCACTACCTTAATCTCCAATTTTAGAAACTATATTAAAATATTTAACCTTTTTAGAACACAATTATTATGATTCACCTATATATACATTATTTAATATTTATATTTTTTTAATATGGTGTGAGTAATATTAATTTTTTTGAACTAGTTTTGTAATAACAATGTAATTATTCAATATTTTCCGAAAGATCATCTTTCAAATGCCATAAAAGGTACTATAAATGACAAATTAAATTTTTTTATAATTTTATAATTTCATTCTAAGGGATTTTGAGTTTTGTTTCATGTAAATGATGTTGTCCATAAGTATATTTCAGTAATTTTTAACAAATGAATAGTTGTATCATAATTCAAAAATTTTATATTAATGTTAAAATAACACAAAAAATTAAATATCTTTTAAATTAATTATATCATGTTATTTTTTAATTATGACTCTTATTAAACCATAATATAATTTCAATGAAAATTTATTTAGCTTTTCTCAACAACCAAAAAATGAAAATACCCTAATTAAAGGATGATTATGATTATGATGGTGGATTTTGTTTTGGAATAATATCAATATTACAGATGGATAATAATATTATTTACATAAATTTATGTTCATAAATCCTGTTTTGAGATATTTTTAAAACTTATAAGAAATATATAGGGAAAATGATATATGGTAGTTTAGGGAGATGGTAGTGTGTACCACTCAGGGTTTATGTTTTTATTTCCGATAGAATTATAGGAAAATAATATGGATTTTAATTTTTCACTATGTTTTAAAAAATATTTTATATTAGTAAAATTTATTATTCAACATCATCTTTTCCATTAATAAAGAGATTTTTTGGTGAAAAAATAGGTAATTACGTTGTGGAGTCGGTAGTCCACAGAACACACTAACGACAGTTTCATTTTTCTTAATAGAAGAAAATAAATGTTTTAAATGATCATTAATATATAATAAGAACATTAACTAAAAATTAATACTGATTCCAAAAATTCAAAATGGGAAAATTAGAATTCAAAAAATAAATAATGAATGGAAAAGTATTTTAGAAAAAATGAGTACTCGCATAGAAATAATTTTGTTTTCCTTAAAAGATTCTATAGAAATTGAGGTACTAAGATAATTTCATCTGAGTAGGGGATCATTTAAAAATAATGATTCTTATAATAGAGGGATAAGGATAGAGTTTCATGTGGCTTCAAAATTCATGGGTGGTCTTTAATAGGTGGCGAGAGGCCCATTTTATAAGTCATGATGGTTGTAATTTTTTTATATTTCTACTCAATATAAAGAGAAAACATGTTAAACATGTCATGAATACTAAAAAATTTAAATTAATAGAATGTGTTATGCCATAATTTCAATAATATCTCAACTATTCATATTATCGCCTGTTTTAAAAAAAATTCCTAAGTTTTACTCATAGAAAATTTTTGATTACCATTTTTTGGTTTATCATGGTATCTACTTATAACCCATGTAATTTACTATTAATTCCATTAAAATAAAGTAGACCTTATAAAATAAATATTTCCTAATTATTTTGAATATTAAAACCATTTTATTACATAAAATTGTTCATGTAATAAAAAATAACTTTATCACTAGTGAATGTAATTCATAAAAATATTTTTATTAGAAAGTTCATATTTTAAGAATAAAACTAATGTGTAGGAAAAAATTATATATTTACATGATCTTCATTAAATTATATAATTCAATATAAAAAATAAAATTTTTTATCCTTTCAATTCAATCCCTAAACAAAATTTTCAAATAAAAATTTTAATTAAAAGAAACAACTACAAATAGTTTGTCAGATAGTATTTCATAATTTTTAAAAAATTTGTTTTAAAAATCATTATAATATCTTCGAATTATTTTTTAACTCCATAACTATAAAATGCTTCATGAAAATTTTTTATACGTTTTTATGTTATACTTATATATTAATATAGTCATGAATTTTGTGGTTTTATTAAAAATAATATTTTTAAATACTCACCTCTATATTTGTTATTTCATAAAAATTAAAAACTTATCACTAATTTTATTTTCATAATTTAAATTCAAAAATAATAATTCTTTCATTTTATTGAAATTTTAAAAACTTTATAAATTTAGTTATTAAAAATAAAATAAAAAATATAAAGAAATGTAGTTTCTATTAAAAATTTACTTCTAAAACATTAAGTTCTTTTAGCCTTAATTAAATTAAATTTATATATAATTGAATATTGAAATGATAAATATAAATATAAATATTAAATATTATAACAATATTTTAAATTTTATCAAGTTAATTTATTAAGGGAATATAAAATACCCATTTGTAAAATATTCATCTAGGGTAACCCTTTTTCAAAAAAATAAGTAGAATAAAAACAATAATATGTAATTATTATAATTGATTATTATCTTTTTATTTACTTAAGAATATTTTATTCATGTTATTTTAATATGAAATTGATCATTTTAATTAGGTGTTCCATTAGTTGGATGTTGTGTTTGACACAAGATATTGAAAATAGTTTTAATTGATAGGATCCAAAGTCTTGGGTCATTGTATTCTTCCTCATTTATAAATTGCAACCACAAAATATTAATTATTACCTATGTAAATTTGGTGAGAATATTATAACCATATTTATATATTTTTATATAACTTCTATCATGAAATATACCATACTATCTTAGTCTCTATCAGGTTACCTATTAGTCCTCGAACAATATTAATAATTCATATAATCATATTCCCATGCATGTATATACCCTAATAATATTTTCTCCATAACATAAATTTCCCACAACCATTGGAATATCGATAACATTAAACCACATTGAAAAAAAGTATTTTCCTAAATATTAATTCTATATTAACCCCTAAAATGTATTAAGAACAACTTCATAATGTCACATGGTAGTCAGCATATATAATAATCAAGAAAATGAAATGAACTTCCCAACAAACATTATGGATTAATTTTTCAATAAATCAATAATCCATTAAAATATAATGAATACTATCTATATCTCATTTATAAAAATAAATCATCCCTTTAATACCTCAATTTCATGAAAATATTAAACCTTATATTTTTCTATACTTCATTCATGTGTTCAAAAATATTTTTCACCAAAAAAAATATTACTACTAAATAAAATCATGTTTTATGTTTATTGATACAATATAATATATATTATTAAAAACTGAAAAAACTAAATAAAAATCCATATATTTTTCATTTAATCCTCAAAAAAATTTCAATATACAATAATATAATCATTAAATTTCACTCAATGATAAAAATAACTAAGCATATCAAAAGGTAATTTCTATTATGATATGAACATCAAAACCATAGGTATGTGTTCTAAAATCACATTATATATGATTATAAGAATATTATATAAATATTAAGTATTTATATATGATTCCTTAATTGGTAATAATATATAGGGGCTTCTAGATGCATATATTTCTCTCGATGATTTTCATGATCATTTTAATGCCAAATTATAAGAAAAAATTAATGATAATATTCAAATGTGTTTATTTACAAGTGAATTTTTAGGATGTCTTCCCCTATGAAATAATCATTTTTAACATATTTTACTTTCTTTTTAACCCACTAATCTTTCTTTTTCAATCAATCGTTAACCATGCCTATTTTTCTTTTAGGTTCTCCATCAAAATTAGATAACATCATACTCAAATATTTATACTAGTTCACTAGAGAGAATTTTAATTATCCATATACTATCTTTCATGAGTTTCTTGATAGGTGTGAACTCTTAAGCCTATTGATATTACACTAGATAATGATTTATGTGATTCTCAAAATTCCTTGTTAGGGTGATTATCCTTCTGGCCATCTGTCTCATAGTTACATCAACTTGCTAGTATCCAGATAGGATTCAATTTCCGAAAGAACAACACAATCTCTAAATTTTGAAAACTATTGGATTTTATCCTATACATAATTTTATCTTCTATGATTATATCATGGTTTGTTTTACTAAATTTTTCTTATCCCAATATATGAAATATTCAATATTACATCAAATAATTAATGGTGCATATATTCCTTTGAAATAATGATCATTGTAAAGTTATTTACAGTAAAATAATTTTCAACTAACTTTATAACCAATAATATTGTCAAACCCCTCATTTGATAACAAATATGATGCTCTTGATCTACAATCCCAGATTCGATTCAATAAATTACTTTTTTACATAACATATTTGATATGAACCAAGGGAGACAAGTTTTAATAATAAAAAATTATAATATAAATGAAAAATATTGTCTCACATATATTCAAAATACCGTTTAGGTTTAATGTTTTAGAGAGTTACGAAATAATTAACTAGCATTTCCCATATCTTTTTAATAAAATAGAATTTTTTTTCTTTTATTTAACATCAAAATAGTCCATAATAATCTTCATCTTCTCAAAAAATAATCACCCTGCATTATATATTATTATATACATATCATGTTTGAAAAAATTATTTAAATCATGGGGAAATAGAAACATAAGAATGGTGATATAAAATGATCAAGAAGAAAAAAGTTATATTTGAATCTATTATGGAATGGGAAAAATAATCAAATGAGATTGAAATAAATCAATGGATGAAATAAAAATATAAAAAACCAAATGGATAATAATAACTAGTTTCTCATAGATGAAATACACAATTTTAGAAAACTAATTCCTTTAAATTATTTAATAAATTATGAAATCATACATCTTGAGCTTACTACCAAGGAACATCGTTTTGGTAATATTTGTCAGGGCCAGGCATCCAAAAAAGAACCAATTGAGTTTTCATATGGGATTGATTGATGAATCAAGTACCTATTTATACAAGTCCCCAAACATTTTTAAATAAGTTAAAGTCATTTATATCATTTGGGATTTAATAGATGACAAAATATATAACTGACATTCCATAGTAATCAATAAGTATCAACATTGAAATAATTAATATTCAAAATGTCAATATTTACCCAACCAATAAATAGAATAGATTTAAATATAATCATACCTTAAAATAAAATCATATTGAGTAATAGTGTATGATAAGGTAAAAATTTTCTAAATTAATAAATACATGGATATCTAGATGATTTCCCTTCATACAATGTAATGAAAAATAAATTACATAAAAAGGAAATACATTGGAAGAAAAAATCTTGTAATAGTTGATTATATAGAAGGATAAAAGTAGTAATGGATTTATAATTTCTGAATACTATGGATGAATGTTTAATAGGGTATTTAAAAACTGATACATGTCTTATATATACAAGGCAAAATGGAAACTAGAAGTTAATATGAATTAGATCTCAAAGAAAAAAATTAGAAGAAAATACACATACTGTATTGGTAACAAAAGATTGGAAATAATGTGGGAGGGGTACCAAGAAATTAAAATATGATGAAATGAAACATTTTTCATTATAATATAATTTAATAGGGTAGTGAATAAACCATACTAAATAAAATATGGTTCACCATATCGAACATTAATCTCATAATTTAAAATATTTTTGTATAACACTTTTAGCTATAGAAAGAGTAAAATAAAAACCCATTGAATGATAATATCTAAAATTAAACATTCAATACCATGAATAATTAGAGTATAATGACAAAAATACATTAAATTTGAGGAATATATACAATTCTAGAAGATGATGTAGTGTATAAAACAATATTTGTCTCATGGGGTGAGTCTTTAAGATAAGAAACCATGGAAAGTAACAAAATCATTGAAGTATTAATTATTTGATAATGGGGATAAAATGAAGAAATTTAAACCCCGCGAAGAAATTAAAAAATAACATTCATTTTATTCATTTAATAATATAAATAGTTCATGATAAAAAAGAGTTTAATATTAAAAAATTGGGACTCAATATAATAAAATAGAGATAATTGAAAGCCTTTCCATAATTTTGAAAATCCACTAAAGTAATGGAATCTCTTGTATAACAAAATTATTAATATTTATAACATTCACGGAATCCTTTTTTATATATATAACATTTTATAAATTTCATTTAAAATTATTCTCTATGTCATTATTAATTATTCATGAACTATTTTTAAAATTATGTGTGAGTAATATTGATCGTTTTGAACTAGTTTCAAAATAATAGTGCAATTCATCATTATTATAAAAATTTTATCATTAATATACCATTAAAGAAACAAAAATAATTATATATAATTATTTATATTGTTATTATTTCATTTTAGGGGTTTTTTATTTGTGGTACATTTGAACTAAATTTTTGATAACCATGCGTTAAGGATTTTTACAAACGAATGGTTATATCATCATGAATGAATTTAAATTAAATATAACTGTTTTAACACATAAATAAATTAGTTTGTAACTATTTATATATTTTTTTATATTTAATTAAGTTCGCATAGTCATCCATGATATTATTTTATATCATTTTTCATCTTGGGGCTGGACCGACCCAAATATGAATATTCTATAATTAATGAATGATTATGATTCTGAAAGTGGATTATTTGAGGATAAAATAATTGTTATAAAATATTAGATATATTAAATACTTACTTTTTATGTTTTGAATCATATTTGAATAGTTTTTTGTAAATAATAATTAAATCAGATGACAAATGAGACAAGTTACATCAAGGTGGCGGTCATTTGCGTAACTAATCATTAATATTGTTGTTTCTCAAGGAATGATAGGAGTTTGAAGGTGGATTATATTTTTAATATTCATTATAATAATAATAATATATATGTAACATTTATTTTTAAACTTTATGCATTTAATTAGTGACATGATATTATGGTAAAAAAGGGAAGTTGATGCTTCATGGAGGAAGTAGTCCACTCAATGTACGAATAAGTGTTTTATTTTTCTTAATATATTCGGGGAAGATTTTTAATGACCATTTTATTTTCATAAAAAAAATTGCATACAAAAAATTAATTATTTCTCTATATATTTATTATAAAACTAGAGTAAAAATTATGTTTTAATGGAATATAAGATATAAAAAATGATAACCAATGTTGAAATATTTTCAATTTCTATAGAGGGTTCCTAAAAAGGGAAAAATTAAAATAATTTATTGTGACCATAGGCTCAATGAAAATTAACATGAGTATAAATTAAGGTTAATTGGAGGAATTAAAATTTTAAACAAAATTATTTTTTGTTTTTGAATTGTTTGATAGAGAAAAACTTTAGAATTGGTGAAAACAATATGTTTGTTAATATTTGTGATTTAATGTAAAACAAAAAATCATTCACCTTTAAAGAAGACTCCAAAATGGAAAAAATTTATTTCAATGTTTTATAATTTCAATAATAAAACAACAAATCATTTTTAGGCATTTTTAAAAAATGAATTTTTCCCCTTTAATGATATATTTTTTCATTTAGAAAATAGTGCTTTTATCATGGTAACTATTTTTTTACCTTTGAAATCTTCTTTTAATGCCAAAAAGTGAAGTTAAAAAAACTAATTAGTGTATAACTACTAACATTAAATAAAAATAATATGTTTTACCAAATAATTTTTTTATGATTATGAAAAATTAATTTTATTATTTTTATTTGTATCACGTAAAAGATGATTTTTAGAAAAAAAATATTTTGAAGCATAAATATTTTGTGGAGTATAAGAAAACAAATACCATTGATTTTACTTTCATTATTTGGTATATTAGAAGAAAAATAAATGTTAGGTTGACTTCAAAAAATTTCAAAAATATAATTGTATCAAAATAATATTTACTCAAAAAACAGTCCAAATATAGTTTTATAGGAAAAAATAAGTTTTGTTGTTAAACACAGTTTTTCTAAATTCCAATTCATATTTTAAAATTAATATTTTTTCAAATAAATACAGCAATGATCAAGAAAATTTTTAAATAAGTTTTAAATTTATACTTACTTTTTATATAGTCATAGACACTGATATTTTATTGAAAATAATATTCACAACTATTCACCTAAAAATAAGTTATTTCATAAAAACCTAAAACTTTTACCCTAAGATAATTTTAAAACTTTATATTAATTTTTATTATAAAATTATAATAATAATATTATATATTTATATAAATTAAAATAAAAAATAAAAATACAATGTAATTTTATTGAAAAAAGACTTTAAAAACATCTTGTGTCATTAATATTATTCTACTTTAATTTCCAAATAATTGTATGATAATATAGTAGTATAAAAATCTAAATTTTAAACATTAAAATTAAATTTTAACTGTGTTTGATATAATTTATTAATAAAAAATAAAAAAACTTATTTATTAAATTTCTCTTTTAAATGAATCCTTTATTGAAATTTTTTTTAATCATATACAAATAATAATATGCAGTTATTTTAATTGATTATAATCTTTTTTTACTAATTATTACATTATTCAATTAATTTTACCCTTCCAAAATTAATTTTAGTTGGCTGCTTTGTAAAATAAATTTCGTGTGTGGAATAAGCTATCAAAGATCGTATCAATTTAATGGGTCCAAAATATAATTTCCTTATAACAATATATGAATATGAGATATGTATGTTGTCACGAACCGTCCTTGGGGCCCATGCTATGACTACCCCATGCCCGCCTTCCATAGGCCAGGGGCTGACGACTAGCACCAAAGGTGAATCTCTAATAAAAATAAAAGGCATTTCCTTTAAACATGTAACAGACATAGTCTGAACACAAGAAATTGAAGCAACAAGTACTAAAATAAAAATGAAAGGTGTACTGAAAGTAAGTGGGCTAGTATACAAACCCAACTGAACAACAAGTACAATTACAAGTAAAAAAGGAAAAGAGCTCCTGGATCATCCACCGGGGAGTCCTACCTAAAAGGTAGGTACATATCTCGAACAAATCTTCCTTGAGGTACGTCCCGTATAGTCCAGCTCCGAGCAGCCTCCCGTCTATCACCCTCATCCTCGATCACTGATGACCATTGTCTACACAGAACACAACAGGGTGCAGGCGAAGCCCATGCAGGGGTGAGTATAACAATACTCAGTATGGGACCCTGAGACCCCCAATGGTCTCCTAGAATCCACTAAGGATAAACCACAGTAGTAAGATAAAATCATGAAGTATCAACCATCCCTACTTAGTTATATGCCCATACATATACCTAAGTTACCAATCATAGTCCGGCTACAACAATTGAGCCCAAGTACAACCCATAACACAAAGGAAGTAATGTCAATCATCTCGATGATAACAACTGAAAGACAATACTCTTCTCACACAGGTATAACACTCAAGAAGTTGGTATAGATGATTAGATGTAGCTTCTGAATCATCTCCTCTGTCAACCCCATGTTGGATCATAGAATAGTATCAGCAATGTCGAACTCATGGAGGATCCCGGTAGAGAAGAACTCGATGTCAAACCAATGGAGGATCCCGGTATAGAATTCATCACTGTCGAACCCACAGAGGATCCTAGCATAGTATCGTCGCCGTCAACCCCACAGAGGATCCTGGTACAGTAGTAGGTCCACATTGGATCGTATCATCTCAGTCGTATCCAGCCATAGGGTTCCCGCACACAACACACTCAATTCTGGGAGGGTCCGCTCCTCAAGCCAAGTGTTGATACATCAATAACCACGATGTCTTGAGTTGATGTATCCCGTAGTTCCGCTTCACCATAAGGAACCCAATGCGACAGACGGCGCGTCAATCAGACGCTCGGTGTATGAGTTATTGACATTTCCATTCTAGGGGCCCTGTTGGTTTTTTGGTTCAAACCCACCCAACCGTATCCCAACTATGTCCAAACCTCAAGTAGGATATGCCAAAAGTATCATCTCACTCCAAGAATTCTATCATCGTAGGTGCTTCGTCAATCAGACACATGTAGCCCAAGATATGGGCGAAAAGGTGTAAACTGGCCAAACAAGTCATGGTCCATTACGACCCAGTCGGACCGACCTGGCCTGACCCGGTCCGTACCGGGGTCCATCCCGGTCTGCGGATCTAACCCAGTCCGAGGAAGTGGTCTGAGCTGAGCGGATGGCCCGACCCGATGCGGCCTGGCCGAAGCACTACTACAAATACGGCCTTTATCAGCGCTAAAAACGGCCTTTATCAGCACTAGAAAAAGGGCTGATAAAGCCAGCATAGATAGAGGGGGGGTCCCCTTTATCAGCACTCTGAAAAGCGCTGATATAGGACCCATTTATTAGTGCTAAAAAAAGAACTGATAAAAGGGGTCCTTTATCAGCGCTACAAAAAGCACTGATAAAAGTACCCCTTTATCAGCGCTTTTTTTAGCGCTGATAAAGGGGTCCTATATCAGCGCTTCCTTTATCAGCGCTTTCGTTTTAGCGCTGATAAAGGACCATTTTATCAGCGCTTTTAAAAAAGCACAGATAAAAGTTAAAAAAATTTAAAAAAATTAAAAAAAATTATAAAATACTATGAATCGGGAAGGCTTTTATAGCGCTTGTGCCCCCCATTTTACAGTGCTTTTCTACCCCTGTACATCACCCCATGCACACCATGCACCCCCTTCACCCTTTAATAGCGCTTGCTGCTGTATTCCCCCATGCGCGCGCGCCCCTGCCTCCCACAGGATTTGAACTCGAGACCTCCCCCCTACGCTCCTAAGCCTTTACCACTACTCTATTTTGATTTGTCTTCCAATTCATGATTTCTATATATATATATATATAGTTATATTTATTCGTATAGTAATATATATTTATATTAATATATATAGTTATTAGATTATAATATATATAGTTATATTATAATATATATATATATATATAGTTATATTAATATATATATAGTAATATTAATATATATATATAGTGATATTAATATATATCTATATCTATATATATATATATATATTTAGTTATATTTATTCGTATAGTAATATATATTTATATTAATATATATATATAGTTATATTAACATATATATAGTTATATGAATATATATATATATTTATATGAATATATATATAGTGATATTAATATATATATTTATAGTAATACTAATATATATATATGTAGTTATATTAATATATATATAGTTATTAGATTAATATATATATATAGTTAGATTAATATATATATATATAGTTAGATTAATATATATATATATAGTTAGATTAATATATTGGTATATAAATATTCATATATTGGTATTTTAAATAAAATGGATATTAGTTATTATTTAGATAAAGCTAATATATTTTATATGTAAATATGTTTAATTATTTATTTAAAAAATTTAATTTTTAGGTGCGAATATATAAAAAATATGTACATATAGTTATATATTTGATTATAAATAGTAGTGCATTATAAAAAAGGATGAAATTTCAAAGACATAATATCAATATGAATGTAATACCTTGGAATAAATTCAGTCCCCACCAAAAAAAATCCAATAATACCCCCTTAAACGAGTTTGAAAATCCACAAAATGTTAAAAAAATATGGGTACCCCGACAAAAAAACTCAGTTTTGGAGGCCTTCTAGGACTCTTTTGGCCTCGAAAAACACTTGAATAGGGCGCCCCCATTCATAGCGACGTAGAGCTCATCGAAGCCTTCGATTTGATATGTGGTAGAGCTCAAACGGACACCCGGATCAAAAGTTATGACCGTTTGAAGTTTGAGTTGCGTTTTCAACATATTTTGGATCTTTTTTTAATTTTTTTTAGTCCTCAAATTGTTATTAAATGACTATTACTCCATAATTATTATCAAATTATTAATTAAAAATATTTTTTTTAAGTTTTTACGAAGTCATTTTCACTAAATATCTTATATATTAAGTATAATAAGTGTAAATGTACATTTATACTTATCTAAAATATATTTAAAAATTAAATATTATATTTATATAACTATATAACTATATTTATATATAAATATATTAATATATTTTTAAATTTTTTTTTGAAGCCGACCCTTTATCAGTGCTTT
The DNA here is from genome assembly GCA_963277665.1 of Viscum album. Taxonomy (NCBI): domain Eukaryota; kingdom Viridiplantae; phylum Streptophyta; class Magnoliopsida; order Santalales; family Viscaceae; genus Viscum; species Viscum album. The sequence goes on from OY728128.1 coordinate 125,007,377, forward strand.
TAACAAAATCGCTGATAAAGGCCCCCCCTTCATTAGCACTACTAAACAAGCGCTGATAAAGGGGGGGCACTGCAAAAAACTGTTTTTGTGGTAGTGAAGGTGGCCCGGCCGAGGGTGGCCTGGCCGAGGGCAGCCCAGTCATGGGAAGCCCAGCTGAGGGAGGCCCAACCGATGTCGGCCCGACAAAGGTTGGCCCGGCTAAGGGCGGCTTGGCCAAGGGCGACCCGACGACCTGCCCTAGTCATGCATAGGGGGTGGCACGCTCCCCCTTGCTCTCGAATGGTAAAACCATTCGGGTGGACCGAATCAGCACCAGGTGGCACCGGTCCGTCTCACGTGAGACCCGACGGGGTCCCGCTCCTCGCAACTGGCCAAGCGGCTAGCCGCTCTGGCTCCCCTACAGTCGGCCCTACCGGCCACCCTATAACCTCTACTGCGGCGAGATGGTGGTGTGGCCCAGTTTAGCTGTGGCCCTCATCTCCTCCACGTAGAGTGATTGCACCGCACGCCTTCGTCGCGGCCCGTCGTGGCCGCGACTCTCCTCCCACACAGCACGATGGTGACGTGCCCTCTTTGCGACCCAGCGGCCTTGGGCTGCCCGTTTTCTTCACAGTCCGCCTCCATCTTCAACAAACAAGAACAACCCAAGGGGTAGGGTCAGGTCGTGTTTTTGCGGATTGAACCCTCCTCCTCATGGAGTTAACATTTAGTGTACCAATCCAGGAATTTGAACGACCAAGAACGGATGTTCAATCTCATATTTAAAATAACTCAAATCCCCCTACCTCGATCCGATGAATGTTGACAATGTCGTGGAAAGAGGGTGGATGTCAATTCATTGATGTCCGGAAGCATCCGAGGAAGAAGCGTCGTCAGCGTTCTTCGTGGGTGGCTCCTTCTCATATAGCTTGGTCAAAGATCGAATACGGTGTTCATCGTTCTTCAGAGATGAGGAGTTCTCTTCATGTTCTTCATCGAGAGGATAAAGTTCTCCTAAATCATCCATGTCCTCTCTCAAAGTCCCACCGAAAGGAATGTTTCAAACCAACCAAAAGAAAATAATAAGCTTGACTACAATTTTATTATTTGTAATAATTTGAAAATATTTCAAAAAAAAATTAATTAATTGTGATCCTTAATTTATTTTTAGGTGTGTTGGCACCATTATTGGGGAGTTCAAGAGTTTCTCCCATTTATGGGGAGCTCAAAGGGTTTAAAGGGTTCGGTTGGCCCCCACCAAATAACATCCTCCCAAGGGAGTTTAGGGTGTGGTGAGCCCCACAACTAACCTCCACATGGATTTTTTAACCACCCAACAAATAAAAATAAAGTAACACCTTTATTTTTATTTAATTTAATTTAGAAAAACCCATAAACTAACTTCCATTATAATTAAAATGAAAGTGTGGTGAGGGTCTCACTAAGCAATCACCGACGCTGCGAGTTCAGCGGTGCCCCCAAATTTATGTTTCGTGCACCAGTTCAAAAGATATAGAATCCCACTCATAAGTTTATGAATGTACCCGAACAAAACATTAGAAATTTATTCCGGGAACACCGGGCCTTGGAATCAAGCGCCGTCAGAAAATGCGGACTCGTAAAATTCCCATGTATTTAAGAAAAAAAATTCCACAGAATATCCAGGTCATTACATTCTCCCCACCTCAGGGATTTACATCCCCGTAAGCTACAAATCATACTAAGGGATCAAAAGGGGGTACTGAGCACGTATCTAGGCCTCCTGCTCCCATGTGATCTCATGGAGGTTCCCGTGATTCCAGTGAACGCACACCAATGGTATCGAATATCCACACAGGACTCGCTCCTGTTGATCCTAAATCTCTACTAGAACCTCCGTTAAAGTCTCCCCATCATCGATGTCCAGCTCCCCATGGTTGATGATGTGAGAAGCATCATGCACATATCTCTTCAATTGAGATACGTGGAAGATGTCGTGCACCCAGTGCAACCGAGGTGGAAGAGCTAAGTGGTAAGCCACCTCGTCTACTCTAATGAGGACCAGGAAAGGTCCGATGAATCGTGGAGACAACTTTCCACCTCGGCCAAATATCTGTAGACCTCATCGAGGTGAGACCCGTAGAATTACGTGGTCTCCATCCTCAAACTCTTGTAGTCTCCATCTCCTGTCATCATAGGAATTCTGCCTACTCTGTGCAATCTTCATCCTCTCCTGGATGATCTCCAATTTCTCAATCGTAGCCTGCACCATCTCTAGTACCATGGGTGTTGACTCCCCTGGATCAGTCCAGCACAGAGGCGATCTGCAAGGTCAGCCATACAGTGCCTCGAATGGTTCCTTCCCAATGGTGGAGTGGTAGTTGTTGTTATATGGAAACTCTAATAAAGGTAAATGATCCTCCCATCTGTGAATGAAGTCGAGGACGCAAAAACGGAGCATGTCCTCGATAGTATGAATGGTCCTCTCAATCTGACCATCATTCTCAGGATGGAAGGCAGTGCTGAAGCGAAGCTATGTCTCAAGCTCTCTACTGAACCATGCTCTTTGATCAGTAGGAAGTGGGCCAACTTGGTGAGTCGATCGACAATCACCCAGATAGAGTTGTGTCATCTGGATGTATATGGAAGTCCCATCACAAAATCTATGTATATCCCATCCCACATCCACTCTGGAACCTCTATGGGATGAACTAATCTTGTTGGAACCTGGTGCTCTGCCTTCACATGCTGACAAGTGAGGCATCGTGAGACCAAATCCGCTATTTCGTACATCATACCTGGCCATAAGTGCTGTCATCGAAGGTCCTGATACATCTTCACCTCTCCTGGATGAACCACTAAAAGAGATGTGTGGAACTCCCTCAACACTTCCTCCTGAAGTTCAACTGGTACCATGGTACGTCCTATGAAGAAAATGGTGTGCATCCCACCTATAGAAAATCTAGCTGGTGCCTGCCCAATGGATATCTGAGCATGTCGCATCTCACAGTCAACATCCCCACGTTGTACCACCCTGACCCACTGAAGAAGTGGAGGAGTGACTGTGAGAGACTGTAGAAAGGATGCTCCATCTCTATCCACAAAGGATATCTACAACGCGGCCAGCTGCTCTATCGCCTCTCCTAGCAGCTGAATGCCTGATCTCATACTGAGAGTATCTACTACTATGTTCCCCTTACCAGGAGTATAGACTATTTAGAAGTCATAGTCCCAGAGGAACTCAAGACAACACCGTTGTCTCAGGATTAGATCCTTGTGTGAGAAGATGTACCTGAGACTCTAGTAGTCTGAGTAGACTGTAAAGCTTTATCCCATAAGATAGTGCCACCACATCTTCATGGTGAAGACCACTGGTGCTAACTCCAGGTCATGGGTAGCATAGTTCTTCTCATGTTGTCTCAACTTCTGAGAACCATATGGGATCACTAATCTCTCCTACATCAGGACACACCCGAGTCCTTTCCCTGATGTGTCGCAGTAAAATACGTACCCAATGCCCTCCTCTGGTAGCCTCTAGATGGGTGCACTAGTCAACCTCTGACTCAGCACCTAATGGATCTGCTGTAATCTCTCTGAACACATGAAGTGTTTCCCCATCTTTGTCAGTTATGAAAGCGGTGGTGCAACTTTGGAGATGTCTGTCACAAATCTCCAATAGTACCATGCCAGTCATAGAAAACTTTGTACCTCTATCACACTCCTGGGTGGATCCCAAGCAAGCACTGCCTCAATCATCACTGGTTCAACTACAACTCCATCCCCTGAGATGACATGTCCTAGAAAGTGTAACTCTAGGATCCAAAACTGGCACTTCGAGAGCTTAACATAAATTTGGTGCTCTCAGAGTGTGTCTAGTACTACCCAAAAATGGTAGGAATGCTCTTTCTTAGTATATGAGTATGTTAGAATGCAATCGATGAAGACTACCACAAAGCAATCAAGGAATTGCTGAAAGATCATCTTCATGAGTCCCATTAACACTGCTGGTGCATTGTTTACGCCGAATGGAAAAACGAAGAACATGTAGTGGCCATACCAGCATCTGAAAGCCGTCTTCTGCACATCCTCATCTCATACTCTGAGCTGGTGATAGCCCAACCAAAGTTCTATCTTCGAGAACCACTGCACTCCCTTCAGCTAATCAAAGAGGTCGTCAATCATCGGGAGTGGGTACTTGTTCTTCACGGTCACCTGGTTTAGGCAACGGTTGTCGACACATATCCTCAAGCTCCCATCCGCCTTCTTGGTGAACAAAATCGGGGATGCCCAGGGTGAAACACTGGGTCAGATAAATCCCTTACCCTCAAAATCCTCCAGTTGTACCTGCAGCTCATGAACCTCGACTGGAGCCATCTGATATGCTGGAGTAGATATCAGTGTCATCTCGTGGTATAGGTCAATGTAGAATTACACCTCTCTACTAGGAGGTAGCCATGTAACATCGTCGAGGTAAACATCTGTGTATTGATCCACCACAATAGGAAAACTCAGACTCCACACATCAACCGCTGCGAAGATGTGACTAGCAAACTAATGTGTGATCGGTTTCCCCCTCCTCTGGGTAAGTCCATCCTACTCTGCAAAGGCTCCCTTCTCGCCGGTGAAGATAAACCTCATCCCATCTTCATGGACACACCACACGTTCCACATAACACAGTCAAATTTAGCATGAACTGTGGATAACCATTCCATACCCATGATGACGTTGTAAGGCCTCGGCTCCACTAGTAGAAGATCCCATCCAAAACTCTCGCCTCCTACAGTAAGCTCACACTATCGGAACCAATGTGTAATCATTGAGTCTGTCCCCGTAGGAGTCTCTAGTAGTAAGGATCGAGCCAACGGCTCCGTCAGAATCTATGAGCTCCGAACGAGGGCAGCGACAAAAAAAGAATGACTCACACCTGTGTCTATAAGAACTATAGAAAGGGTGGAGTAGACACAGATAGTACCTCGAATCATCCCATGTGCGTCTTGGTCATAGGTCTCGACTTCCTAGTGCTTAGCCCACCTCTATTCTCTAACTCCTTGTGGTCGAGGTGGACCTCATGGTGGTGGTTGTGGTAGGGCCTCAAAACATCTCCCACCACCTGATAACCGGTCGTCTCCTCTTCCGCGTCCGCCTTCTCCTAGCAGAACACCACGGTCGAACCTCTGGCTTTTCCTGGGAGGTCCCTCTACTGTCTTCTGCACATCTGCATGGCGGGTCGGGCAGTCTCGAGCCATGTGACCCTGCCCGCCGCATTCATAGCACTTTCTGGTCCTCATATGGTTGGCTCTGTCTCATGTGCCTCACACAATCGAACCTATATCCTAGGGTTTCCCATTTTATGGTTGCGTCTTCTTGGACCTCTATGACATCTATCTACTGCCAGTTGTAGAAGACTCCGTTACTTGTCTCCCTGTGGTGGGTCTCGCTGCTGGTGACTGCTAAGAAAGAAAAATCTCCACTAGAAGGGCTCGCTCCAGGACCCCTGCGTGTGTTAGGATGCTAAGATAGATCATTGAAGCCCAGATCTCATGCCTGAGTCTCTGCTCGAATGTTCGGGCCCTGATGAATGGGTCTCGTACCATATTCGTGGAGTATCATGAGAGGTCGGTGAATCTTACTGAGTACTGAGCTACTGTCATGATACCCTACTGTAGATGCAGTGACTCTTGTATCTGCACTGTACGAATAGTGGATGGACGAAACTCTGACTGGAAGAGACTCTCAAAGTCTGGCCAGAGTAGAAATGCCACTTCATGTACCTCGAGCATCAGTCTCCACCATCTTCCAGCTGTTGCATGCAGGAGACTCGCGACAAGTATCACCATGAGGTCAGAAGGTGTCCCTACCAATCTGAAAACTCTAACAACAACCTCCATCCAATCCTTAGCTGCATGTGGGTCCATCTCTCCCCGAAACCTGGGCGGCATCTGGTGCTGGAACTCATGCAACACACTTAGAAGGCGTGCACTCTCTGCTGTTGGAGCTGGTGGTATCGGTGGCCCAGTAGGTAGTGGTATCGCTGGTACCTCCGCTGTGATGGGGCCATGCACCGAGGCCTCGTCGCTCGGTGGGATACCATATCGTACAAAACTCGGAACCCTAGATGGAAACCTACATGGGGCCATCCTGAAAAGAAACAAGTGTACCACGGTCAAAACAATAAACTAGGTGAGCTGACACAAATTAATCACAAAGAAAACTTTTAAAAAGAAACACACACGCAATCAATGTTTTCGTGCACTGAGTCGGAAATCAAAAGTCAGAGTCCTAGTGAATGGATGCATCGGCCGCCGCACCAACACCGGTTTCCCTAAACTGATAACCAAACCCAAAACAGTTAACACTATTTACATTAAATGAAATATAAGTGTCCTAATTTCTATGTTAGAACTGACTCCTTTGATACCAATTTGTTACGACCATTCCTCGGGGCCTGTTCCGTGACTACCCCAAGCACGCCTTCCATAGGCCAGGGGCTAGAGACTAGCAGCCAAGGCAAATCCCTAATAAAAAGTGCAGTCATTCCCTTTATACATGTAACACACACAGTCTGAACACAAACAGTAGATGCAACAAGTACTAAAATAGAAAATAATGGTGTAATAAAAGTAAGTGGGACAGTATACAAACCCAAATGAACAACAAGTACAAGTACAAGTAAAAATAGAAAATAGCTCCTGGATCATCCACTGGGGAATCCTTCCTGAAGGGTAGGTACATATCTTGAAAAAATCGTCCCTGAGGTATGTCCCATCATGTCCAGCTCCGAGCAGCCTCTCGTCCGTCACCCTCAGCCTCGATCACTACTGACAGTCGTCTGCACAGAACACAACATGGTGTGTGTGATGCCCATGCAGGGGTGAGTTTAACAATACTCAGTAGGGGACCCTGAGACCCCTGAAGGTCTCCCAGAATCCACTAAAGATAAACCATAGTAGTAAGATACAATCACAAAGTATCAACCATTCTTACTTAGATATATGCCCATACATATACCTAAGTTACCATTCACAGTAGGGCTCCAACACTCGAGCCCAAGCACAACCCATTCCACAAAGGAAGTAAATTCAATCATCTCGATGATAAAAACTGAATGATAAGACTCATCTGACACATGTATAAAACTCATGAATGTGGTGGAGATGATTAGATGTATCCTTTGAATCATCTCCTATGTCAAACCCATGTAGTAACCTGAAACAGTATCAGCGTTGTCGAACCCATGGAGGATCCCAGTACCGAAGTCATTGCTGTAGAACCCACAGAAGATCCCTGTACATAAGTCATATTTTTCAAACCCACAGAGGATCCTGGCATAGTATCATCGCTATCGAACCAACGGAGGATCCTGGTATAGTAGGAGGACCACGTAGGATCCTATCATCTCAGTCGCAGCTAGCCAAAAGGTTCCCGCACATAGCACGCTCAATTCTTGGAGGGTCCTCTCCTAGAGCCATGTATCAATACATCAAGTACCATGAAGTCTCGATTTGATGTATCCCGTAGTTCCGCTTCATCATAAATAACCCAACGTGACAGAAGGCGTGTCAATTAGACACCCGGTATGTGAGTTATTTTCATTTCTGTTCAGGGGACCGGTTGGTTTTTAGGTTCAAACCAACCAAACCATATCCCATCTATGTCCAAACCTCAAATAGGGTATTCCAAAAGAATAGTCTCTCCCCAAGAATTCCCTCACCGTAGGCGGTTCGTCAATCGGGAACCCGTAGCCCATGATATGGACGAAAAGGTTTAAACTGGCCAAACGGGTCCGGGTCCAGTCCGACCAAGTCGGACTGAACCATTCTACGGATCCAAACCTATCCGAGTAAGTGGCCTGAGCTGAGGGTTTGACCCATCCATGGGCATCCCGGCTGAGGGTGGTCCGGCTGAGTGCGGCCCAGCCGATGGAGGCCCGGCCAAGGATGGATCGGCGGCCTGCCCTAGCCGCGTCGAGGGGGGGGGGTGACGCACACCCCCTGGAACACAAACAGGAAAACCGTTCTAGTGGACCGCACCGGCTCCATGTGGCACTGGTTCCACTCCTCCCAACTGGCCAAGCAGTCGGCCGCTCTGGCTCCACTGCGGCTGGCCCGGCTGGCCACCCCCACACCATTACTACAGCGCGATCGCACCGCAATCCTACTGATCTCCGCATGGCACGATGGTGCCCCGCCTCCAACATCACGGCACGGTTTGGCCATGGCCCTCGGCTCCTCTGCACGGCACGACGGCGCCACGTGCCTCTACCTCAGCCCATCGTGGCCACAACTCTCCTCTTGTGTGGCACGACGTTGCCCCACCCTCTTTGCGACTAGGCAGCCTTGCACCGTCGGTTTTCTTCACGGTCCGCCTCCATCATCTACAAACAAGAACAACCCAAGGGGGAGGTTCGGGTCTTGTTCATATGGTCCGAACCATCCTCATCATGGAGATAACATTTGGCATACCTATCCAGAAATTTCAACGACGAAGAATGGAGATTTAATCTCGAATTTAAAATAACTAAAATCCCCCTACCTCGATCTGATGAACGTTGACGAAGTCGCGGAAAAAGGGTGGACATCAATTTGTTGACATCGGGAAGCGTCCGCGGAAGAAGCCCCATCGGTGTTTTTCACGGGTGGATCCTTCTCTTTTAATTAGATCAATGATCAAAGATGTTGTTCGTCTTTCTTCAGAGATGAGGAGTGTTCTTCATGTTCTTCGTCGAGAGGATGAAGTTCTCCAAAATCTCCAAAGTCCTCTCTCAAAGTCTCACCCAAATAAAAGTTGCCAAGCAACCAAAATAAAATAATAGGCTTGACTATTATTTTATTGTTAGAAATAATTTCAAAATATTTCAAAAATAATAATTAATTGTGATCGATTATTAATTTTTAGGTGTGTTGGCACTGTTATGGGGGAGTTCAAGAGTTTCCTCCATTTATGAGGAGCTCAAGGGGTTTAAAGAGGGATTTAAGGGTTGAGGTGCACCCCAACGAAAAACATCATCCCAAGGGAGGTTAGGGTGTGGTGGGCCCCACCACTAACCTCCACATAGAGGTTTTAACAACCCAACAAATAAAAATAAAGTAACACCTTTATTTTTATATAATTTAATTTAATAAAACCCATAAACTAACTTCCATTCTTGTTAAAACGCAACTATGGTTAGGGTCTCACTAAGAAATCACTGACGCTGCGAGTTCAACAGTGCCCTCAGATTTCTGTTCTGATCACCAGTTCAAAAGAAATAAAATCCCGCTCATACGTTTGTTGAACGTACTCGAACAAAATTTCAGAAATTTATTCTGGGCACACCGGGCCTCAGCATCAAACGCTGTCAGAAACTGTGGACTCATAAAATTCCAAGGTATTCAAGAAAAAAAATTCTACAGGATTTTCAGGTCTTTACATATGTGCCTATACTAAGGGATATATAAGTTAAAATGGGAAGAGGTGTTAAATATAGTAGTGTACCATAAAAATATGATTCTAGCACTCTAAATCATTAAACATTTAGTCAAGGAACTATTGTCAGAAACATGGTAAGAAACTATAATTTATGTGTTTCTAGTTATTTGGAGTACATTCATGTAGGTATTGATTAAAGGGACAATTATAATGTAAAATCATAACCCAATTTCATTATTTTATGTGGTTATAAAGCATTTTGAAATACCTTTTTTATGATGAGAACAATAAGTTCCTCAAAAATTGAAATACAATATTAAATAATGGTTTACAGAATATAAATTATCTAGTATTTTAGACCTACATATTGAATAAAGAATAATGTTTCCTGGAAAAATTATAGAATTATGGAGCACCTAGCCATGTAAGAAAAACGAATTTGATCCAAATCATTATGATGAGTTCATTGGACCAATAAGGTTATGAATACTTGTATAGAATAATACATCATCCATGCATTATTTATTATAAACTAAACATGGATATCTAGAATTTTTTGGATAGGTAATTATTTTGGAGGAAAAAAATAGAGTTTTATATGAAGGAAAAGGTTTCTAATTTATATGAAATATACACCTATTAGCTATCATATTTTTATTAATGGGTGAATATATTTTTGAAAAATTAGTTATACTGGTCATGTAAGAGCATGATGGAATGAATAAATATAGTGAAAAGATATGAGTGATGGTATTTCTTTAGAAGTAAGGTGAAAATTTCAATAATATTTTCTCAGTTATCATGAATCTCTCTACAATGAGGGTGTTTTGTATCCTTATTTTATTAAATGATTTTTATATTGTTTTTCTTGATACGATTCATAGTTTCTATCACAAATACAAGAATGATGATAGTTATATGGATCAATGTAATTGATTTATTTAGTCCTGAATTAAGGAACATGTGTGATGACTATAGAAAAGTATATAAGGGTATAATATGACACACAGTTAGTGAAACAGATATTTTTATCCATCTTTGAGTGAAAATTTTAAAAAATGTTTTTTCTGGGACCAATTCTACTATTTGATATATTACTATACTGGAAACATTTAATTTATTATATATGTGTAAGACTTGCTCATTATTGGATAATGTGTAAACATATCATTGAGATAAAAATATGTCTAGATAAGGAGTTTATAATAAAATATCTTACAAACATTACCAATATTTGTGGGATGAAGATCAAGTGAAATAATACCGCAAAAACCTTGATGTTATTATAGGCGAACGTCTATGTTATGGGTTTTATAAGCATTATTATTTTCAAAATAAATCTATTTTATATTATAATTAATTTAAATTTGATGTTGTCAAGGGAAAATAAACAAATGAAAATATATTATGATTTGTAAATTGAGATGGTTCACTGCGCATCAATATTTTTTTGCAATCTTAGTGTATTCCTCAGTTTTTACTCAATGAGATAATTATAATGTTGTTGTGTTTGTGATAAGGTATATAAAAAACCAACTAAAACATCATTAGGATGATATGAAGTGGATACTAATATGTTTCAAGGGAATTGAAGAGGTTTCTCCATTTATTGGAAAGGAAATATCATTATAATATAATGTTGATGCAGACCTTAGAGGTGATATTGGTAGTATAAGTATTATATTTAATGAGTTTTCTTGTGGAAAACTATAATAAATTGATTATTTTATATGAAAATTGTCATGGAACTATCCACCAGAAATATAAAATTACATAATTATAATAGAAACTAGGAATGGTTTTTTCTGGATATATGTAACATCATATTCCCTTGATCGGATAATTTTTCCACCTTTTTAAAGATCCCTTTTGGATAAAAATCATTTTATGTGTTTTTAGGGGTTTATATCAAACTTTCAAATAGGTAAATGTCATGTACGAGAATTACATGTCGTGTTGTTGGTGTTGGTTGCATGTCCTGAACTGGGTGATCAATGTCGTGAATTGGGAGATCATGTCGTGAGAAGGAACACATAGTGTGAATGAGGTATATGATGTGCAGTGGATAAATAAAATATTTTTAATTCGGGGAAATGGGTTTTTTGGCATACTAATCATGGGTGGAATACATATCTTGTATTTGAGGTACACATCGTGACATGGCCCCCACCCAGCTTAAAGTCACATGTTTGGTAGTTTCTCTTGGACTATTCTTCCTATACCTCATGGATATCGACACTAGACTCTCCCTAGATGGTATTTAGAGGATCCACACCTTTTAGCTTGATCCGATCATCTTCAGATCTTTGTTACATCTGTGGTGTGATTCATGGGTAAGGTATATCCCTCGTTCTTCGAGTTTGTCTCCTTATTTCCTCTTGATTTTTCAATGGATCGTCTTGGCATTGAGGTATCTATGTCACGTGGTGATCGATCTTCCTTTTAGGTTGTGTTTCAAAGACTCCTTCACTTTCGTTCTCATTGACAGGTTCCGTTGCGAGTGTCGTTATTCAAGAAAGAGTTAGGTGGTTCCATTATAATTTTCCAAATTGGTTATCGTTGATTTTCATGGATTATTTGGATTTCTGAATTAAATTCAATTTCTTAGATCTTATTTCAATTGATTTAATGATACCCAATTTTAGTGAATTAGGAGGTTTAAATTTTTATGGATTGAAAATTTGGAAAACCAACAATTCTATTGAATCGGGGCATGTTTATGGAAATTGGTCAACGTAAATTGTTGAATTTAAATGGTATATTTTAATAGAAACGTTTTAAATTAAATTTTTGAGTTTAATTGTCAAAATTAATTGTACAAAAGATTGAATTCGTTTTTATGGATTTCATAGTCATGAAAATGGATTTAAAATATCTGATAGAAACTCGGTGGTTTTATCTTTAGAAAAAGAAATTATTTTTATTAAAACATGTTTTTTAAATGAATATTGATTGGAATTTTTGAAATGGAATAATTGGATTGAACATATATTATGTTGTCTTAAAATAGTTCGCCCATCGTGTAAGATCACATTCATGCCTTAGGAAGTTACTGAGTTATTTGGATACATTATACACTATTACTACGTTCTATAACATACATACAGTGGATCACATCCCTAACGGGTTGGTAACGAGTCTCCTTTGGCTACTGTCATAGGGACATGTGTATACATATTTTTCTGATTTCACTTTGAGTGTGAGAAATCCTATATCTAGTTAATACTATCGTACCATTTGGAAGATGACCATGTTTCTTTCTTATTTATTTATATCTGAGAGATAACTGTATAGCAATTTTTTCTAAAAATCATCACATATCTGCTGAATTTATATAAACTATTTCAGATAAATTTTTTACAAAATACATTTTTTTAGAAACATTAAATCTCTTTTAAAGTAATTCGTGTGATTTAAAAGAATTTTTCAACATTCTGAAACTGTTTTGAATGTTTTGTTTAAATATTATTTTGAATTTCCAAAACTCTTTATTTTAAAAAATGAAATCTTTTCTATGGATAATATATATTTGGAATCTATTATGGTATCATTGGTGGTATCATACAGTGCTAAGGCTCACACCATACTTTTTCCCTTCACGTGTTTTTATACTTTTTCCTTCTATGATCGAGAAAAGGGAAGGGATCTCTTAGAGGTGGATCCAGATGTTTAGATTTGGACATGGGGATTTGTGTCCTTTGGGAAATTGGGGATTTTAACTATTTTAGTATTTGGGTTTTATTACTTTGGATTTACTCCTTTTTAAATTTTGGTACCATACTCCTAATAGAGATTTCTTTTGATATGCATACTGTTTTGTTTTTCATTTTCTTCCACATTATTGTGGAAAAAATGTTCCCACATGTATGTTTGATGATGCTAGGTACTAGTATAAAACCTATGGGGACCGGGAACACCCTTCAGGTTATGTGAGGATTGGCTCAGTTATCGGGTTACATGCATACCTAAGTTGGTTTGTGACAAATTTGTATTATAGGAAGCTGTTGATCATTATTTTTCCATGAAGTTAGTATGAATTTTTGAAATCTTTTCAAGAGTTAAGAGGTAGTTTTGATTGACTATCTGAATTTCTCTCACCCCAACGAACATTATGTCTCCAAGGGAGTTTAGGGAAAGAGGTATTGTGGATTAGTTATAGTATTTACCCTATAAATATTTGGATGTGTTGAAATACAAATCTGGGTTTTCCTTCTCTAGAAAATAATTTATCTTTTTAATTAGTTTGTGTGTCAATCTAATGTTCTCATTTTAACTATTTATGTTGTGTAGCATCATGCCTTCAAAAAGATGCAGGAATCATATATAGGAAGAGGCTACTACTGAGCCTCAGTAAGATAATTATAATGTTGATCTGAATCTGGTTGTGGTGATCGTCCAAACTATCCAAGATCTAGGATAGACACCACTTCTAATTACCGCTCAAGATCCAATTGTGGATATAAATGGGGGATGTTCATGAGAATCGTTCTCAAGAGCTCCTTATCCAAAAGGCACTAGTCTTCAAAGACTCCACTAATCCTCAACATTTTGTTAATGGTTGGGAATGATATAATGTAGGTTTTTGTTCTAGGAGACATCGAAAGTGACTAGGTGGAAGTGTGCCACATTCCTTCTACAGGGACCGAGAAGGAGGTGGTGGACACGATGGTGATGGTAGGGAAACCTGAGAGATTAAAGTGGAAATATATCAAGGTTATTTTCAAAAATCAGTTCAATCTAGAGTCGATGCTGTTGGATTAGGTTGTGGTTTTTTTGAGCATGAGTATGCCGAAAAAAACATAAATGGGTTTTCAAATCGTTTTTATAAGATGGTGCAGTTTGCTCCTAAGATTGTTTCTAATGAGAGGATGAAGGCTTGACTGTTCGAGTTGGGAAATTGATCATATATCCATTCTCATGTTTTCATGCTATAGATTCCCAAATATGATGATGTTCTGGATAGGGTGATGATGGTTGATATAGACACTGCTATAAATTTAGGGTTGATGGGAGTTCCTTTTTCTCTCAGTGTCATCATTTGTACCTTCAAAGGAAAACAGATGTGTGATGATCCTCAAGGATGTTCTCGATGGTATAGTCTTTCCAAATGTCTTAAATATCAAAGAGGAAGTTTTTTGACTTGTTATCAATGTGTAAATCCAGTACATTCTATGAGGGTTTTCACTGAGGAACCCATGAACTGTATCTCCTACAGACATTCATGGCACTTTTAGAGGTTCTCCATCACTTCTCTAATCTACATAGTAAGACATGATCATGATCTCCTACCTAAACTAAAGGGAAATCAAATTCTTCACTAAGAAAAGGATTACATCCATAGGCATCTTGAATGAAGCTTCTTCACATAGTGTAATAGTCTCTAGAGGAATCAGACATAGGACCTCCAATTATGAGAGGTACCATTAATATTACTTCACCATTATTGATTGCTCTTTTTGATACTGGTGCATCTCACTATTTAATTTCAACTTGTCTTGTTAATCTACTAAATCTTCCTATATAGAAACTACATTGTGCAATGGATATTACTATACCCCTTAGTATAAAGATAGATACGATTCTTTGTAGTCCTGCCTGTGTCTTCCCTCTATCAGATGTCAAGCTATCTTGGGGTCTTTTGGTTCATGATGTTAAATCTCTTAACATCATGTTTGGGATGGATTGGCTCATTTTCATCAATACCCGAATTGATTTTATCTTCAAAGGGTCTACTTTTTACAACCAATGGTGTGACCCTAGTTTTCCATAGAGAATAGGACCCATGGTCAAGAAGTGACAGAACTTCTGATCTCGAGTTGGGGAAAATGATATCGGTTTTTTCTTTTGACCTGGAGCAAGATTCAATGGGAGGTTATCTTTCACCAGTTGTCACAGAGTTTTCTGACATGTTCCCTTTAGACATCTCTAATCTTCCACATGTTAAAGAGGTTTATTTTTCTAGTAACTTAATACCTAGTACTCAACTGGTCTCTATCCCCTCTTAATTCATGGAATCGACAGAGCAGAAAGAGATGATAGTATCGGTAGGATGATCTTCTTGAGAAAGGATTTATTCGTCCATGTGTGTCACCTTGGGTAGTTCTAGATCTCTTTGTTGAGAAGTCAGATGCTATTCTTCTCTTATGTGTTGATTATCAAAAGATAAATCAAGTTACCATAATGAAAAAATATCCATTTCCATGGATTGGCGAATTGTTTTATCATCTAAAAGGGGAAAAGTGGTACTCAAAGATTGACCTTTGATCTGGTTACCATCAGTTGAGGATGGAAGAATATAACATTCATAAATCACCCATTCAAAGTAGTTATGTCCACCAAGAGTACCATATTATTCACTTTGTTTTATAAAATTATCCTATTATTTCATGGCCTTAATGAACAATATTTTCCATGAGTATATGGATACCTTTTTGGTGGTATTTGTAGATGACATTCCTATTTACTCCTAGTCCGAGGAGGACTACATGCACCATCTGAGAATAGTTCTAAGCCTCTTGAGAAATCACTACCTTTATTCCAAGCTATCATTGTATGATTTCATGATTCAAGAAGGGAAATTCTTGGGACACGTAGTGTATAAATATGGTTTATTTGTTTATCCTAATAAAGTGAATGTTGTTATGACTTGGGAGAAACCACTAAATGTATTTGAGATCTTGTGTTTCTTGGGATTAGCAGGATATTACTATAGGAAAGTGAAGGGATTATAAATGTTGGTTTCTCAAATGAATTCTTTTAATTAGAAGGGGGTTATGTTTTTATGGAATGAAAAATGTCAGAGTTATTTTGCTCAGCTAAATCATCTATTGACTACTACTCTAGTTTTAACTCTTCTAGAAGTCGGGCAGGGCTATGTGGTCTTTCTTATTCATCAGGTTCTAGCTTAGGTTGTGTAATTATTCAAGGTGATCATGTAGTGGCGTATGGATATCATCATCCTAGGAAAAATGGGATGAATTATTCTACCCATGACCTAGAACTTGAAGTTATAATGCAAACACTTAAGAGTTAATGGAACTATTTGTTTGGAAAAAGGATTACAACGTATTCAAACCTCAAAAGCCTAAGTTATATCTTCTCCCAAAATTAATGGAATCTTCGACAAAGGCATTGGGTAGAGTGTCTACATTCCATATAATTTGAAATCACTTATACCCTAGGGAAAAGGGAATTTTGTTGTGGTCTCATAGAGTAGGAAACATTGAAACCAAGTTATGAAAGAATCTTCTGAAGAGTGGTGTTTGATGGATCTTTTTTTCGCAGTTGCATATTAGAGATCTGAAGGAAGGGGAAAGTTTTATTTAGACTTTTTTTAGTAGAAATATTCTATTCTCAGGATGATTCTCCCAAAACAATACATTGATGATGAGTTCCATAGAATTAGAGAATCTCATTATGGTGGAGATACAGTTTCCCTTTGGTCATTCTCTAAAGAGGTTATTCTATGCTATCTGAAGAGATTTTTTGTACCATTATCAGCAAGGAAGGTTGTGATATGACATTGTCATAGATTGTAGTGGGTTGTGCTCCCTAGAACCACAAAAATGTTCTATAACATGAGGTTGCAATTGTGGTGGCCAGGTATGAGACATGACATTGCTGAGTTTGTCTCTCATTTCTGTAAATTCTAGAAAGGTAAATATGAGCTCCAAAAACATTCAAGATTGGTTCCAACACATTCATACTCTACATGAAAGTGGGATGAGATTTATATTGACATTCTTGTTGGGTTTACTCATTCCCAGAGAAAGAAACATGCAATATGGGTTGTGATTGATAGGCTGGCCATGTTTGCTAAAATTATACCCATTCGTGATGTGGTCAATGATGAGGAGTTGAGACATCTATATGTGCGATAGATTGTCTGTTTTCATAGAGTTCCATCTGATATAATCTACAATAGGGATCCTCTGTTCACTTCTCACTTTTGGAGAGGCCTTCAGGTGGCACTAGGATCTCAAGTTGGTTTGAGCATGGATTACCATCCACAGTTAGATGGCCAGAAAAAATGAGCTCTAGATATTCTTGAGGATATTTTCCGCACCAATGTCCTCTACATTAGTAGGGATTGGGTTTGTCATTTGGGAATGGTTGAGTTATATTCTAACAGTAGTTACCATTCTTCTATCATAATGGAAACTTTTGAGGCCATGTATAAACAAACTTGTAATTCTTCAATGTGTTGGTCGGACGTTGGTGAATGTTCTTTGGTTGGACCAAGTATGGTACAAGAGATAACTTCAAAGATAAAACTGATTTGTCAGAAGATGTTGATAGAAAAAATCTAATATAAGTCTTATGAGAATCGATGCCATAGAAATTTAGAGTTTTTATTTGGTGATAAGGCCTTCTTAATGATTTCACCCTAGTTGGGTCATCGACGTCTTCAGAGGAAAGGGAATATTTCTCCTCACTTTGCAGGAACCTTACTGGTTGTTGAGAAGGTGGGGAAAGTTGTGTACTATCTAGAACATCCACCACTGCTAACATTGACACATAACTTGTTCCGTGTATTGCAGAAGATAATATATATATATCTGATCTATCTCAGGTTTTGAGTTGGAGTGACCTTGAGATCAAGCCTGATTTATCTTTGACTGAGGGACCTATCAGGATAGTTTTTTCTAAGACCAAGGTAATTTTTGGGTGGATGATACCTCTAGTTCGTTTTCTATATCAACATGTTACTGATAGTCATGAGTTGTGGCAATGTGAGGCATTGATGAGAGAGTAGTGGCCTCATCTTTTTGGCATGGAAGCTTTTTATAGGATTTCTGGGGTAGAAAGTTTTTATGGTGGGGATTTTGTAAAACCTCGTTACCTTGATTGAGTAAGTTTTCCACCTTTTCTAGGTTCCTTTTTGGTTAAAAATAATTTTATGGGTTTTTCTGGGTTTACTATAGACTACAGAATAGGTACACACAATTTACCTGAAGTACACATCAAGTAGTTTGAGATGGTTCTATATGGTGGATATAGAGATCATGTCGTGAACATGGAGATCAGGTCGTGTAAGGGTTAAATACATGATTCTTAACCCAAGGAAATGGATTTTTTTGCGTAATGACCA
This sequence comes from Viscum album, assembly GCA_963277665.1. Classification (NCBI taxonomy): domain Eukaryota; kingdom Viridiplantae; phylum Streptophyta; class Magnoliopsida; order Santalales; family Viscaceae; genus Viscum; species Viscum album. Next base: position 125,025,835 of record OY728128.1, read on the forward strand.
TAAATGGACTATGCATCATGTACTTCAGGTACACATCATGACCCAGACCACACCCACCCCTAAGTCACACGATTGGAAGTTTCTCTTGGGCTATTATTCCCATACCTCTTAGCTCATGACACTATACTCTCCCTCAGAAGTTTTTAGATGTTAACCACCTTCTATTATGATATGATTGGCTTCAGATCATCATTGCATCGATTGTGTGATTCCTAGGTAATGTTTTTCTTTCAATTATGAGTTTCTCTCCTTCTCTCCTCTTGGGATTTCAATGGATCATCTATGGAATGATGGATCTATGTCAGATGGTGTTAGATAATGCTTTTAGGTTGTGTTTCAAGGACTCATACTCTTTCATCATCATTTATGGGTGTCATTATGAGTTTCATTTTCATGGAAAGAGGAAGGTTTCTCTGTTTTGATTTTCCAAATTTATTAACATTGATTTTCTTGGCCTATTTCAATAACTAACATAAATTAAATTTCTTAAAACTGATTAAATTTATTTAATAAAGCCCAATTCCAATGAATTGGTAGATTTGAAATTGGTATAGAACAGAAATTTGGAAAACCACCAATTCTATTGAATCAGGAAGTTTTTATGAATATTGGTTGTTGTAAATTGTTGAATTTAAATGCAGGATTTTGATAGAAAAGTTTTCAATTAAATTGATCAGTTTAATTAGGAAAATTAATAGTGAAAAGTATGGAATTGGTTTTTAATGAATTCCAAACTCATGAAAATGGATTAAAAATATCTGATAGAAACCCATTGGTTTTATCTGGTGAAAATGAATCATTTTGAATAAGATCTATTTTGGTTTAAAATAGAATGAAAATTTTATTTTTGAAATGGAATAATGGTATTGATCATATTTTAAGAATTCTTAAAATTGATTTCTAATTACGTAAGAGAGCATGCAAGCCTTAGATAGTTAGTGAGTTATTTGGATACACTCTAAAATATTAAAATGTTCTAAAACATACATGTAGCGGGTCACATACTTGATGGGTTGGCAATGATTCTTGATTGGACAGTTTCATAGGGATGTGTGTTTACATATTTTGTTGAGTTCACATAGAGAGTGTAGAATTATATAGTTGGTTAATACTACCATAACATTTGGCATATGACCTTGTAGCTCACTTGTTTTTTTATATTTGACATATTAATGTATGCCAATGTTTGTTGGAACTACTTCACATGCCTGTTGAATTTTTATTAATTATTTTAGATAAATGTTTTACTTAATCTATTGTTTTAGAAATACACCATTTCTTGTAAAGAATGTTCTTTAAAATAATTTTCCATTATTCTGAAACTGTTTATCATTTTTTGTTTAAATATTCTTTTGAATTTCAAAATTTTTTATTTTTAAAAATAAATATTCTCATTGTATAATATATATTCGGAATCTATAATGGAATATTTGGTGGTATCCTACTGGGATTAGGCTCACACCCTACTATTTCTGTTGTGTGTTTGTAGAATTTATCCTTCCAGGCTCAAGAAAAGGGAAGGGATATCTTGGAGGTGGGTCTAGTTGTTGAGATTTGGACTTGGTGGGTTGGGTCATTAGGGTTATTGGGGATTTTTGTTCTTTTTTTAGTACATGGGTTTCAGTACATTATCATTATTTCATTTTGTATTCTCATACCTTACGCCCAGTGGATCTTTCTTTTGATATGCATACAGTTTTATTTTACATTTTCCTTAGCATTCTTGAGGAAGAAATCATTACCACTTGTAACTTAAATGATTCCATCTAGTAGTCGTCGACCCGTGGGTATCGGGAATTCCATTTGGGTTATGTCAGGTCCAACTCGGTTATCCGGTTTCAAGGGAACGTGGGTTGTTTTGTGATAATATAAAAAGTCATGGGGCGCTAGATCAAAAGTGGGAGGAAAGATATTATTATATGGTAGATGGAGTTCTATACGTGTTACAAGTTATGTAGTATCTCATGCTATGATAGTGCATATTTATTTAAAGTATAACGTTATCTTGGGATTAATATAGGAAGGACCATTTCCACTATAGAGGATTTATATAACCATTCATTTTGATGATATGTTGATAAATCTAATGGTGATTACTATTTTTTAGCTTTATTATGACTCTTTTAGTACTCATTGATGAATGTTGTATGAGAGGAAGAATATGGAAGGAAATTAATGAATCATATGTGGTAAAGATTTTATATTTTCATAAATAATCATCTTTTAATTGAATAATTAATGGGAATTTCCCATCATTGAATGATTATTCTGAAGAGTTTATCATAAATAAGATTCATATTATGAAATCATGAAATGGGGTCAATTTATTGGATTAGGATCAAAGTTGGATACTGTTGAACTGGTGGAGCTTCACCCATCAGATGATATTGGGCCTTCTGTTAATGGCCTATACTAAACACCATTCTGGAAACTACTTTTTCAAGAAATCATGAACTATAGTCATATGGACTTTATAAACTGTGAAAAAATTATATTGTGATGTTTATTGACTTGGGAACCATAGATTCCAGGAGTAATGTATAGATTGGGAACTATTCAAATATAGGATTTTGTAGTCACATTTCATTCTGATATCAACATTGATATATGGATTCTAATTAATTATATCCACCCTTAAATATTTTCAATGATATAGGTAAATTTTACTAACCCTCTGTGGATATTGGGATTTTCAAAAACCATGTAAGTATTTATATTCATATTTGTAGAATTATTTTTATTCATAGTTTTTATCCCATTTAGTTTTTTTCAAGAGTATTTTACCATTGGTTCTCCCAACAATATTATAAAACATCTATCCTAGAGAAAATCATGGATGTGAAAAATGAATGATTTAGAGATGAAAGTATAATTTAATGAATCTAATGATGAAAATGAACAACAAATAGACAATATTAAATTATAATTAATTTTTTTGTAACTCAATTATGTGTGGTATCAAAAAATTAAATAAATAAATTGAAATTTTATGATGCACATAGTTTATATTTATAAATACAACCAAGAAGTTTTATGTTTTACTGATATCATTGAGATCGTTTTTGGAAAGACAACATGTGAAAATATATAATTTATCAAACATCATCATCCTTGGAATATCATAAATTTAATGTAGTGTACCATAAGTAAAAATGGGGTTAATAAGACATTAATTTTACCCATATAGGTAATAAAATAACATCACTATGGATTTTGTTGTTGGTTTTCTGAAGCTATCAAAAGGATTGAATACCTTATGGATTCTGGTGAATCAACTAATAAATACTACTCACCTCATCTCCTTTCAAGCTATTTTATTTGGTTAGTTAAAATATTGAGATATTTGATAATGATATAATTATTTTGTATGTGTAAACAAATTTGATCATAATAAATTAATATCCATTCTAACCCTAGGGTTATAGAAGAGTATTCTATATGAGTTGAACAAAATATTGAACATCATTATGACATATGAAAGTTAAAAATATGTTTAATCATAAAGAAACATTTAGACACATAAATAAATATTGAAGGAATTAATTATAGATGAAAAAGGATTATATGATCAATATCTTTTGAAGGTAGAGTTTTCCTAAACAATAATTTCCACTAAATTTGAAAGATTTCCCCATAAAATCAATATATGTGATCAAATTGAAAACACCAGAATAGTATTATAATGTTGGTTAATTTTAAAAATTAGTCCTTAAAATTGTTCAAGAAATAATATAATTTTTTAGGAAATTTAATAAAATAATAACATTGAATAACCTATACTGAATTGATATACATGATTCGTCTACATGATCTTGACTTTGACAGAAAAGATAAAACATTATTATATATATCACTGTAGAAGAGAGTTATTTATTTCTCAATGAAGTAAAATATATTTTTAATGTACCCTTCCATCTTTACAATAAGTGGTAATACATGAGATATACAATGTTGAATAGAACATTCACCAAACTTAGATCATGTTCATAATTTATTTTATATATCTCTCTTCTAGAATTTGGTTCTTTGTCCCTCTACTATAATAGTTTTAAAGGTGGTAGAATAAGATAATGACATATGTAATTAAGTTAAACTATTGAGGATAATGTATTGTAGACATAAATTTCATCAAAAGATGAAAACTCACCATTTTAGTATACTATAGTGAATGAATAAGTCAGAAGAATCAATAAGAGAACTTATAGATGTGAGGAAATAATATATATCCCATCCATTTTCAATTTAAAATATTATATGAAATTTCTAAAGTGAATTTTTTAAATTTTGGTAAATTTAATTACCTATATTTCCAATATGAAATTTTCCTTATTTCATAATTTTTATTTCATACATAGTTAGATAATAAAGGTTTCAAAAAATAAACCAAAAATTCTATAAAAAAACTTATGAACTATTACATTTATTCAATTATTAAAATTTATGTTTCAGTATAAATAAATCTAATGATACTAAAATGTTAAAAATGGTATAACAAACATGGCATGTAATTTTATGTGTGATTGGTTTTTAAAAACTATTACTGATATATTATAATAATTATTAACAAAAATGAAGTCACTTTGTGTTGAGAATAAAAGAACGAATGAATTTTTAAATATCCAAGAATATATTATAAGTAATATTGGATTATGAGTGAGGATCCCATTAAGGGAAATTAGTATGAGTTATGTTGTGAAAATTAAATAATTCCATGAATCTTAGTGTTTTATCTTCCCTAATGTTTTCATTATTAGGATAATTAAGTATAGCTAAAAAATGGTAATTCTGATGTGAGATGATTCAAATTTTTCTTCCATTAATAATATATTATTTTTATTTATTATTGTAATATATTTTATAATTATTATATATAAAAAATATCTGATTTGAGATCTATTAACATGTGTAATGGATTTAGAGACTGTCATAATAAACTTGAAATGGAACATTAAAAAGATGAAAAATCCATGTTACTGATTAACGATAATGTTTATAAGAAAATACACTTGGATGATGTTAAATACATTTTTAGAAGTTTAAAATTTTATTTCATTTATTGGAATATGGTGATACCATTATTGTTGATGTTTTCCTTTGGTGTGGAGATTTTTTGAGTCCCTACATGTTAGAAAATCAATGGATATTGATCTAAAAATATTAATGAATGCTTGATAATTTTCTACAGTTATTTGAAATAAATGTAATAGGATAAGGATGCTTTTAAATGAGTTGAGATGTCTAGAGATTAATTCTTTTTGTTATGGCATTAAAAATTAATAAAAAACAAAAAAAACAATATATATGTTTGGGTGATTTTCAATCTAGACTAAGTAGGCAAGAGTAAAATAAGAAAATTTCATATTTTTAAGAGTCACAAGGATTTACTAGTTCACATATAATCAACAATTCTACAATGAATGAGATGTGGGAGAGTATGTGGGAGTCTACCACAATACAGAAGTGTTAACCAGAGGAAATATGCAACGTGAGACAAAGCCTATATTTTTTATGGCTATGGATGAATGATGAGGAAGATGATACACATTAAATAAATGTTCCTTAAGTCTATGTATGATTCCATTAAATTTTTTCTGAGATTAAAATGTAGTTCTAAAGTAAAACAAAACCAATAAATTCGATGATGGTGATGATGGACTTTATATATTTAAATGTCATGATAATTTTAGAATATGATGTTGGATACTTATTATGAGGATATAATGTTTTTTCAATAATAAATAAGGCTACAACACAATTATGTGAAAAAATTTATGTGGTTCTGGAAAAAATATGATAACCACATCTGATAACAATTCTGAACCACATTGCGATATCTCACGTACTCAATGAAAACAAATATAAAAACTCATATATTATATACACATTAAATGAGAATTTATTACCAATAGATTTAGATAATACAAACCCCATAGATATATATGCCTATTTGATATTCTTAATTAGATATCTATAATAATAACATAAAATGTGGCGATAACAACATTATTTATAACTCCTTAACATTACCTTAAAACCCATTGATCTACTAATAATTCATAGGACAACCTAGGAATTTACTTAAGAAATGGGTGAGCTATAATTTTTAGTGAAGGAATAATCAAATCATGACATTGTTATGCTACCACATGTGAGTCAATAGGCATATCAAGGTAACATAAAAGGGATGATAATCATAAAAATTGATATCATAGCAATATTTAGGATGATAACATCAAGGAAACATAGCAATATTATAAAAACATTAAACATGAAAACATATGCATATTTTAAGAATAATTATAGATAAATTAGAATATAGTGTAATTTGGATAACCTCCTATGCAATCTACACGGTATATCATGAGATGAATAAATTACTCAAGGTACTAGAGGGCTATAAAATTTCATTCTCACCGATCACGTTCATATAATGTATATTAAATAGTGTTCCAAATTGATAAAGAAACATTAAAACACATTATGTATCTTTTAATCCCATGATTATGTAAGTTTGGTAAAAAATAATCTGTCTCTGATAAATGAAGTATAGGTAAATCATACTGAATACTTATGAGTGGAAATAGGGATTGGTATTCACTACAGAATTGTCTGGCATAAAAAAAACACAAGATACTTTTCGAAACATAATACATGTAAATAATGATTCATGGATAGGTTAAAGAGATCAAATTATGGACTCTCATCACATAGAAATCAATAGGGCAGTAAAAGGGATGTGAAAAAACATATTACTACATGAAATATTGGATATATAATGTCATTTTAAAGTGAATATTCATGAATAAACTAGAAGAAAGAAAATATTTCCATCATATGTTTATTCAAAAATAATGGGTGGATCTTCCTAAAGAGAAAGGGATCACCTTGGGAGAGATTGAGATAGGAATATGAGGGGTAAATACTATATCAAAGGGTTTCTAGAGAAGTGGAGTGTGAGGTTGGGTGGGAATTTATAGCGAATGATAGGGGAATTCATAATTATTTTCTAAACATAGGTCCTGGACTAAATATTATAAAATAGTTAACACCAAAACTATACAATTCATTCTGACCATGGTTTTATCCAAATATTAGTGATTGTAAATATGTTTTAATTCTACTAACTGAACTCCAAAAAAGTATACAATTTATCTTTTGTAAGTGATTATTTTTCATAATGAAATGATTTTGAAACATCAAAAAATATAGGTTTTTATGGATTAATTAAATTTTTTAAACATAATAAAATAACTACAGAGTTATTTTTTTAATGGTGTAAATTATATTTCATCAAAAATAGACATTATTATTTAGTCACTTTATGGATATTATGATATCTTAGCACATAGTATATATTTATAATTCATTTAATTTTTACATAAAAATTATATTTCATTAAAAATTTATGAAAAATTATCCACTTACTAATTTTATCATCATAATTTTAAGAATAATATTTATTTTACAAAAATTATTTTTTAAATATTATAGTTTTTACTTTTAAATAAATATCCTCATTTATTGGAATGTACATGTTTTTATGACAATAATAGTTTTTTACCCTTATAAATATTTCATTGGACGTCATTAAACTGTATTATCAATGTAAAATAAATAAATAATACTTATTAAGAATATTATATGAAAAAAATTATTTTATAATTTATGAATTTATCAAAAACTGTGTTTTAATTAAAATAATATATTTTTCAAAAATATAATTTTGGTTTGAGTCATGTCAAAATATTTGTTTCATCAACTCATATATAATTTTAAATGTAATGTAATAATGAAATGTGATAAATATAATCATTATTCTTTCTGAAAAAAATATAATAATTCTTACTATTTTGGTCATGATACATAAACCCATATTACACCAGTGTATACCCTAAGGGTAAGTTGTGCAATGGTGGTTCTTTCTTATAGGGGATTGAAAAAAAATGATTTGGGAAATGATATCGATAAGAATGAAAATATTTAGTAAACAGATTCTTTCATGATTCTGTTGTCAAATTTCAGCTTGGTATTGGTAAAGGTAAAATACCCATGATGTTGTCTCCCTCAGAATCTATGGTAAATGGGATTCATGGGGTATGATCCTTTTTGTGGATGTCATCTCATCTTCTATCTTGGTTAATTATAACTTATCTAACCGTTAATATATATTAATTATAATGGACACTATAAAATGGAAATATTATAAATGATTATGATTCATAATAGACATTCCAATACAATAAGAAATATCTTTTAATTTTCCAAAATAATGAAATTAGTTCATATATTTTCTATAACTACAATACATAATAATAAATTTTTTTGATTAATTTGGGGACTTCATTTTTAAAAGTTTTGGTTGTTACATTCTTCCCTCCTTTATAAATTTCACCCTAAAAATTTCATTTAGAACAAAATAGTAGATGAAGGTAATTTTTTTTCATCGCTACATATAGTTACCTTGTTTCTTCCTTTAACTTCTTGTTCCAACTGAGTACATTGACCATGATAATTTTTATGTTTAATATAATGTTTTCTCTATGATCTAAACTATTCATCATCTACTCCTCATATAATTCTCCAAAGGTATAAAATATAGATTTAGTATATGTGAGGTGTTTGGTATGTACTTTTTCAATATAGAAACTAGAAACACATAATGTACTTAATATTGGTTAGGTGGTAGTTATAGTTGATAGGGTGTAGCTCCATTATGATCTTGTTTCTAAATAATGTCATTGTTTCCTAGACTATGCATTCTCTTCACCCCAATCCTCATGAATCTATTCCTCAAAAATATTTGAAGGAATGCCATATTACAGACCTCAAACTCTTGGACTCATTAGTGATTCTATAAAAATATTTTATTTAAATAATTTCATATTTGAAATGATGTTGAATGGTTTCGAACTTATCTATCATATCATCGATCATATTTGGTTCCATAAGCTTCATCTCTCCATCTTCATCCGAACATGATGAAGTCATACACCACTTCCAATACAGAGCCTCATTATGTGGGACTTTAATTATATAATTGAATTTTTGGTTATATGCGAACTCAAAATGGGGGAGGTGTTGATCCCAATATCCTTGTAAATAAATTAAATACAATAATATTATATTCTCATGATTTTTATGGATTTCTTAGACTGACCATACATTAGAGATTGGTAAGATGTATTGAAATCGAGATCTATACACAATGTTTACTGAACACATTTCTAAAATTTTAAACAAAAACATCAATACTGATAAGATATAATTGATAGTATAATGACATGAAGACTTACCACATCCCATATATATAAATCATGGGTAGTGACTCAAGAGAAAAATATTCCTTGATTTAAATTGAATGTGGAGACACTATATGGTAATCGACTACCACCCAGCTGGAATTATTTCTTTTAGATGTACTAGGTTTCCGTACAACAAAATCCATGTTCATGTATCCCCATTTCCATTCTAGAAATATAAATTGTTTCATTATACCATTAGAATATTTTCTTTCAACCATAACTTGTTGTAATACCAAACATTGAGATAAAAATTCTACAATATCTGTCTCTATGTTATCCCTTAATATATTTTTCATTTGATTTCTATATATAATATTAATTCCAAATATGAATATAGAAGGATGAGCTATGTTAATCATCCCAAATATCTATTTGTCCCTCATTATTCATCTCTTGAATGGATAGTTTACAATACATTTTATAAAGGTACGATGAAGATCCTTTTATTATTCCCATTTATATATTTATCATCTCTATGAATATTGTGTCCATTTCAATTTTCAAATTTCATAGGGTTATTAGATCCTTTATACTGAGAGCACATTCCAATTTTTTCACATTCCCAACATGATATTGGATAGAAAATTCAAAATCCTTGATCGATTAAAAAAACCTTTGTTGGAATATATTATTCTCCTTTTATGAGAATGTATAATTGGGGATTTTTTAAACCAAATGTATTTCACAATTTCCCAATAGAGACAATGTCACCAAATCATCAATTTGAAGATCATTGTGGACAATTATATATCATGGGTTGGGTAGATCTATTTAGAGATCTTAAATTCGAGGAAAGAATAGTCTATCTATTTAACGTTACGCATGAGTACACAACCCAAGAACTTTCTAGAAACATCACTATAGATCAGAAATCCTTCCATGGGTATGGGTAATTTTAGAACATGTGTAGTTATTATTCTCTTCTTTAACTCATTATTTCATTCCTCATAGTCATTATTCGTGAAAACTTGAATCCCTTATAAACGAGCTAGGTTAATGGGCTTGAAAATTGTGATAATATTCACACAAATAGAATATTATACCTACCTAATCAATAAAAAGTTCAAATTTCCATCATAAATATTATTCTAGGTGATCCTTTTACTTCCAGTATTTTTTTAAATTCCATATATATTAGTTTTCAGGTGATAACCTACCTAAATAATTTTAATTTCTCCATCCAAAACTCACATTTAATGTAATTTTCATAAAACAATTCTATTGTAAGGTCTAAGTAAAAAAATAAAATGATCCTCATGATACTCATTTAATTTAGAGTAGATAAGAATATCATCTACAAAGGCATCAAAAAATTTATTGACTTAAAAAATAAATCCTCTACTTATTAATTCCATTTAGATTGTTTAATAATTAGTGAGACCAAATGGAATCACTAAAAAATTTTATTTTTTTTATCATTTATAAAAACAAGTGTTGGAAATATCTTCCTTATTCACTAGTAATTGATAATAACCTGACAAATGATCAACCTTATGGAAGTAATTGGATCCATTTAGATCATTGAATAGTCCATAAATCTTGGGAAGTGGATACTTTTTCTTCATTGTTATTTTATTGAGAACCTGAATATCAATGTATAGGAATATTGAACCATTATTATTGTTGACTAAGAGGACCGCCAGATCATATTGTGAATTGGTTGGGTGTGTAAACGCTTTATTTGGATTCTCTTATAGTTTTTTATATAGCATTTCGTGTTCAATTGTTTACATTCTTTATAGAGTATTGGATATTGGAAAATCTCCAGAAATAAGTTTGACCCATAACTCAAAATCTCATCTATAAAGGAGACTATAAAATTCATCAAGAGATACATCAGTATATTCTCTCACAATAAAAATGGAATGAAGGATAATATATTCTATTATCTCTACCATTTAATATAAAAATAATTACCCACAATTTAATAATATTTATACTTGAGAATATTATTCAAATGGAGATTCAACCTCCTCCTTTCAATTTAATAGAATCAGAGGGTGATTTATGATGTGAAGGTTGATTTCCTTCTCTTGGAATTTTTTTTCTCTATAAAAGGAAAGACACTCAACCCCTATAATTATATAAATTTCAACTAAAGGGAATATCAAATTGTTCTATGGAAAATTCAGAAGACAAATATTCACCGGGGATAAGTTAAATACTTATGATACAATAATTTCCAAATTATCTATTTTCACAGATATATCCACTTCAATATTTTTAGTTTTTATTTGAATAGATCTTAAAATTATGCATGATATAAAAGAATGAACAGAACCATAATCTAAATGAATGTTCACAATCCTCAAATAAATTTCTATTGTACCTATCACCATTTCATTATTAGGATCCACGTGAGTAGTTTTTATGGAATAAGATCACGCTTTCCTCTAAGCCTTGGAAGTTTTTTCATTGGATTTAACCTAATTATCATTCCTTAATGAATTAATTCCCATAGTTACATTGATATTTGAAATTGAATCATTAGATATTATCCTAAGCATCTATGGGGTGTTATTTTCTTCTATAATTTTGGTGGGTTTATCTCATCGGCATTTGATAGCATTGTTCCCTTCCTTCCATAACATGATACTTTTACATTTTTTTCATTTATGAAATTTATAGGATTCCCTTTCATTCACTTTTGGAAAGTGGGGAATTGAACATTCTTTCCATATTTTTATTTCTCCATCACTCCCCTATAATTAAAATACATTATCCACTTCCTATATCTTAACCCTTTAAATATTTTAGATTCACCAATAACTATTTTAACTTTAATGGAACATCAAAAAATTTACTGAATGTTTTCAAAGTATATAACCACCAAATATTTTTTTGGAATCATATTAATCCCAATAATGAAGTGGTTTCATTTATATCTAGAATAAATGAAAAATCCACAAACACATCATGAAATTCTAGTGATGTTCACCTCATATGCCTCAATGGATTAATTATATAGTTACCGGAGTATAAGTGAATCCCACTCAATTTTATGTTATAGAGTGAGAGGAAAATATTTATCAAAAAAAGGTATGGATTTTTTTTACTCCATCAATTTGAAATTCTCCTCGAGTATCATAAATTTTATCAACAAACACCATTGATCAACTTCTAAGTCTAGAAAAGAAACATCCAACATGACCTCATCTTCTTAATAGTATAGAAGGAAAAAGAAGATCATTTAAAGGGATTAAATCTATTTCTTCATGTTTAAATTATAATAAAATCAACTAAAATACAGAGGTCTATATATCCGAAATGTTTAAATTTTAACCATGTTCATTATTAGGGGGTGTGTGTTCTCTCACATATTCAAGTTTTAGTTCAAAACATGAGTTATAAGAGATAGTATTTACATGAAGTTTCAAACTTCTACTCACATATGTTTTAGAATCTCATTTGGGTAGTTATTATGTATCCCATCACATTTACTATAACCCCATCTTCTCCTATTCCAATCCATTCTCTAAAATGAATGGAAATTTACTGAGGATAATTTCAAAACTATTAGTTATATAAAAGGGTAACTATAAACATCAAAAGTAAAGAAAAGGTCATAAATAATATACATTCTAGGGACTAATATTTCCTACTTTTACATCCTAGTAATCCATGGTATATTTCCTAAAATAAGTTTTTATTATAATTTTCCCCCTTTATGATAGTATATAAAGATAAAATGAATTTATTAAATCATATCACCACAAACTGTTAAACTAATTATGAAAAATGGGATCATTTTCATGCACTATTTGGTGGTGAGTCATTACCCAATGCACAAATTTTAGGGACATTACCCGATGGCCCCACTATATCAAATCCACATCAACTTATAATATCCAGATAGATTTGTTGTTATTTGGAAATCACTTACTCTAGTATTTACCTAAATTTAGTGATTTTTCTCTATTTAATCTTATCACTATGAATTTCAATATGTTTATCTAATCATAATCTCCCTAGATAACAATACCTTTCTCTAACACACACTATAAATGCCCATATTATTTATAAACATTAATTATTGATTTATTTAATATAGAAACACAAAAATAAATCCAAATATATCTTGAATCTATGTTTATATGAGTAATTAGATATGGAGCACAATAAGTTTAATCAGGGATAAATTAAAATTATCTAAAACTCTATATCCTTCCATTGAATTCGCTAGATCTTCTAATACTACATGGGAATCCCATGGGAAGTACTTAAGAATGGGCTCAGATATAAATCCCAATAAGGTAATAATCAATGAATAACTAGATGAAGGTAAAAACATGTGATCCAAGAGTCTTATCAATGTGGTAAAAGTTTTGATAATCATAAATAAAAATATTAGTGCATAATATAAGATGTAACATCATTGCAATATATGAATGTGGATGTTTATATAATTTCATGCCCACCTATCATATTATAATCTTGTTTATGCATTATTATACCACATAGATCATAAAATCTAAGAATGACTCAAATAAAATTTAATCAAATGATTAAATAGTGTGAATTATACACATGGAATTATAAAATCAAAGAAGGATAGGTATTTAATGGAGAATTTATTTGAGGGTAAATGGTGTTGTTTATTTATTATAAAATTTTTTAGCATGTAAAAGCCACATGATTTTTTTGGTACTATAATCAGTAAACATAATGATTCATGGAAGGGATTTATGAAAGTGTGAAATTTTATATGATTAATTGAAAATCACAAGGATAGTAAAAGGGTGGTATAATATCACATTACATCATGAGAAATTGAAAATAAATGGAATAATAAAATTAATGTTATTGAATAAAGAAGATGAGGAGAGAATCCCTTACCTTGAGAGTGTTATTTTAATACCTTAGCATGAGCATATTATTAGAATGTGAACACCTTGCATGGGATATTGATTTGGAGAGAGAGATGAAATTCCATCTCATTGTGTTCTAGGCGAGTAGGAGTTCGATGATGGGTGGGTATATATAAAAAAAGATACTGGGATTATTTATTAATTCATGAACATAGGTTTTGGACCATATATGATAAATAAAAAAACATAAACCTTTCAATTGTTTTTCCCATAGTTTATTAAATAGAATAGTTTTCTTAAATAATTTATAAGTCTAATAATGTATCCCCATAACACAATATTGTTAGTTATCTTGAAGTGAACCATGTTCATAAAGAATTGATTTTAAATCCTAAAAATTTAATATAGATTTTGGAGGTCTTATTAAAGGTTTATAAAATTAAAAATATAACATAAAAAAATTAATTTAATAGGAAGATAAGTATTTGGACATTCATTCCCTTTATTTTATTTATTACTTCATTTTTTTATTATGAGGTCATAATACGTACTGTATATTAATAACTTTTTAAATACTTACTCAAAAATTCAATAACCTCATAAAATTATGAAAAATACACCATTAGATAATTTTTATGTTATAATTTTAAAAATATAATTTATTTTATTGAAAAAAAAATCAAAAAATGATAATTTGTTCTTTTGAACCAAAGTACAGTTTTATTAAATAATACTAGTATTTATGATAATAACATTATTCCAGACCATATAAATATTACATTGGTCTTATTTAATTTATATTACCTTCTATATATAAGTAAATAATATTTTATAATAATATTATATGTGAATAATATTTATTTTATAATTATTTATTTTATCAAAATGTCTATTTTAATTAAAAACAAATATTTTCCAAAAAATTACATTTTTTGAATCTATATTTTAAAATCTAATTTTCATTAACTCATATATATTATATATATAAATAAATAAAGAAAATAAATAAAAAAATTTATTATCTTATTAAAATGAAGAAATTCAAATGGATACTGCTAGGTGATATTTGCATAATCCCTTATTACACTTGTGTATTCTCTATGGGTAAGATGTGTGATGGTGGTTCTTTCTTGGGGTGATTAAGATAACATGGTTTGGGCCATAATATCAATAATATTGAAATTCTACCATATATGGTTTCATTCATGGATTATTTTTTGAATTTATGCATATTCATAGTCAAAAGAAAATTATAATGATTCCATCTCCCATGAAATGTCCAATAAATGGGCATCAGAAGGTATGATCCCAATGGTTGATGAAATCACTTCTTCAATTTGTTTCAATTATAATTTATCATAACACTTAATATATAATAATATAATTAGTCACTCTAAAAAACAATATTGACTATGTTCATGTTGCTTAATAGTATTTTATATCTGATAGGTTATATTTTACAGTGATCCATAATAACCAATGTAGTTCATGTGTTTTCTATAACTACATTACTTAATAAGGAATCTCTTAGATGAAAAAAAGTTATTTTATTTATAACATTTTTGGTTTTATTGAATATTACATAAAAATATATGTTTCCCATCTAATTTCGTATGCATATTTCATGTATATATTTATTAATAATGATGTGGTCTTCATGGAGAATTTTTTATGGAAATATTTGATGATAATTATGTATATAATTGAGAATGATAAAGACTATATAATAAGAAAGAGGCTGAGGTTTATAGCTAGTTAATAATTAATAAGGAAGGAATTATTGAAACATCAAATCCAATTACATATAAAATTAATATTGGATAAAAATATATTTTATAAGATGGAATGAATAACAAATATTATTCTGATTTGAATGATTATATCAGAATTAAAATATTTACAACTTTTTAAATTTAAAATATGAAATCCATTACCAATTTAGAAGTTTTAAAATATAAATTTGAAGAAAAGTAAAATAAGAATAAATTTAAAAAAATTGACATAGTTATTATCCTGAAGATTCTATATGTTGATGAAAAGTGATAAATTTGGTTATTTAGATGGTGATTATCATTGGGTGATATGGAAGAATATTAATTTTTTTTCTAATAGAATCCTTCTTCAGTGTCATTGAATATTACGAATATTGTCCTATAGTTATTCTATATAATTGTAGTGGAAAAATATTTAGAAATGTTCAAATGTGTTGTTATAAGAGAGAAGAAACCAATGTGATTTTGTAACACTGATAAATAAAATCAAAAATAGTTTAGCATAAAAGTAACTTCTTCTTACCATTCACCATATTTGAAATGTGATAGATAAATCATGTATTTGAAATATGATAAATTGTTTCCAATTCTAATGAATATATGTGGGTTTTTTTCATGCATGTAACTTAGGATGTTCCAAGAATATAGGCAATGGAAGAATCCTTATGTTTTTTCTCATTATAATATATGTGATCTAATGCTTGAGTTGGATAAAATCCACCATAGATACAGAGATAGTCATACACCTTAGAGGTAAAAATTATTTACAAGTTCTCATATGCCTTGTTATTTAATTTCTTTTTTATCATTTCATGTATACAAAAAATGATTTGTGGGAATCTAAAGGGAGAGAAATATCTACACACTGAACCATAATATAGGAAAAAATTAATTGATTTAATTAATGGAAATGTATAAAATCTGATCTAGCCCATCCACCACTACGTTTTGATTTAATTTCCATATATCCTAATATTTTTTATCGTAGAAGAAATTCAACCATTAATAGTGTTCTCAACATTAAGACATTTTTTGGATTTTAAAATTTTTTTGGTTCTCCTATAATATCTGTATGTTTGTTACATTTATGAGTATGTGAGTTAAAGATATATGAAACAATAGATGAAATTTATTCCCAACCAATGACGAATATGATAATAATGAAACGAATATATTTAATAATGAAAAATCAATGAAAAAAAAGAATAATGACTCTATTAAAATTAAAGGTAATCAGAGAATGGTTTACTCTATTATATCATTTGAAAAAAAGTTTTCATGCAACAAGTTATGAGAATAATACTCTCATGTAAAAAAATATAGTTAATAATATTTCAACATTTTATAATTTTGAATAAATGAAATATCACTTGTATATAGAGGATCTTGTGTAAAACTCAATACTAAAATGTCAAAAATCAATTCTATATATTATAATTAAAAATATTTACAACAAGATGTTGTAATTGATGATTACTATAAAAAATAACCCCTTCATTAATCAAGTAAAATATTGAAATAACACATCTTTAATAAATCATTAAATTTGTAACATGATGATTCATGTGTTTATTTTATGGAGACCCTAGTAAATAGTCCTAATGATTTTTTTCTTTTATTTATGACTTTATTGGAGATTTAAAAAACAATGTCACCTACTATGATAATGATATAGAAATAATATAGGAGGCATTGGTCATAAATATATTGACATGTATAAATTTCCTAAAAAAAATTACAAATATTCGTATAAGTGCATTCCTTATGGATTTTTACATCAAATATAACTTGGATTTACTCATTGAAACCATTGAAATGGACAAATATTTGAATTTATTAAATAAAATTACAATGAATTTGATGAAATGTAAAAAGTAACCATTAATGTATTGATTTTTCAACTATAAGTGATGGAAAAATAATAAAATAAAATGATAATATATTGAAAGATAGGATTAAATTTCATAATTATCTTGAGAAGAATGATGAGAAGGTAAAAATAGAATATTATTACAATTTGATGATAGTTTATGATAGGAAAAATATTTTTAATAATAATTTCCTTGAGCTTGTGGTTAAGTTAAAAAACCTAGAAACTAGTCAAGCAACATATTTAAAAAATGTTAAGGGAGGATTTTTTTTTCTCTTAAATTCATAAATCGAGGGTATTGTTGTAACCAAACCTCTATCATATTCTAGGAACGACTTGAGATTATGAATTGATAAATATATATAAGGTCAAAAGAAATGTTAAACTTTTTCATAGAAAATATTTTTTTCAAAAAATATTTTTACATGAAATGTGTATGTTATTATTAAAATGTTTTACAATAATGTGTTAATAAAAATAATTAAAACACTACCACTAAATCATTGGTGTATGAAAAGAAAGTCAATTGTGATCCAAAAAGGCTTTAAAATAATAGTTATATTAAAAAAATATAACAAGATCTGTATTCATTCTATACAATAATTCCAAGAATAAATTTTGGATTCGTTGTCTATTATTTGTGTTGGGGAATATTTCATCCAAAGGAAACTTATTATTGGTATAATATTTCAATCTATTCAAGTCAAAGATAGATTAAATGAATTAAAAAGTTCTACCATATGAAAATAACTTTTGAGAAATTTAATAATGTATTTTTAAGTAATATAATTTTAATAGATGGAAATATCCTTATTTTTTCAATGAATTTTTTTCAGAGAGAAGAGTAAAAATGTTTCCTACCAAACAATAGAGTTTCTAATTATTTATAAAAAATTGGACTAAAAAATTTGAGATTGATGAAAGATAAGAAATATTATTAGTTTTCATTGGTAAATAAGAAAAAATTAATCATTAAAACCCACTTATGGAGACCCTGAAGAATGTTACACTATGTATGTGGAGAATCTTCTATATCGGTAAATGATGACATACCATGGATTTTTTTCAAAAAATATATGGTTTTTAGTTTTGATAGTTGAATAATGAAGCATCTTTTTGAAGTAATTTGAATGAAACCATAAGGAAGAATGAAACATGGTGACATTTTTTTTAAGGAATATAAAATAATTTCATTGGACCAATTATAAATGGAACAAAATTTGAAATATGTACAAGAAAAGGATGTTCTGAAAGGAAAAAAATAAACTCTAAATGAAAAAACCTAATTTAAGGAGTAGCTATCAAGAAATGTTAATCCAACAGTTCATGAGGGGTTTTAGTAAAGGTGAATATATCAGAGATAAAATTTCATTATTGTTTAATTAAATTAAAAGATTAAGTGTAGGTTTGTAATAAATTGATTGTATTAACATGAGATTCGTTTTATTTAATTGTGGAATGAGATAGAAAAACTCCACATAAAGTTGTTTTTGTAAAAAACCATACTACCCCAAGAGTCTATAGAGTTGGTA
This sequence comes from Viscum album, assembly GCA_963277665.1. Lineage (NCBI taxonomy): Eukaryota > Viridiplantae > Streptophyta > Magnoliopsida > Santalales > Viscaceae > Viscum > Viscum album. Next base: position 125,045,119 of record OY728128.1, read on the forward strand.
ATTAAGGATTAAGAAATTAATATTTCCCTAAGAAACGGAGAAGAAAAATAGGCATTCATTTTATGAAAATAAACATTACTCACAATTTATCTATGAATGGAAATTTGAAGACCTGAATTATTCCCATATATATTTATATTTTCATCGCAATTGTAGTAATTAAAGGTGATGCATCATTTTAAGTGGATAACAAAGGAGATGAATATGAAATTAAATCAAAACAATATGTTAGAAGTCTCTATCCTGACAATGATATTATATTTGGTATTTTGAAGATTTTTTGATGATTATAACATCATTTATGAAGTAAAGATGGAGTGTTTCTCTTAATGGGTATAATTTTGATATGATTGCAGAAAATCTACAATTTTTGGTTCATTATGAATTATATAAAGTGGATTTGAATATTTTAATAAATATTTATCTTTTTATAATCTTATAATTAACCAATTTAGGCCAACTAGACAATCCACCTGAATGAGCCCATCACATGATATGGGTAAAACCGGATAATGAAAAATGAGTCTTAATTACAATAAAAACAAACATAAAACTATGGTATGAATTAAAAATACACACAACAATTACAAAAAATCCAAGACAAACATGCTAAATTATAAAATAATTCATTAACCTAGGTGAATAAATTTTACCTTTAGATAACCCCAAAACCAAAAGAAAAAACAACATGAGAATCCACCATGCTACAAATTCTCTTCCCTTTAACTGAATCCCTATAACACCACATCGACATGATTCTAATGGAACATATAGGGCATGATCCAAATCCCAGTAGGATACCACCATAGTATCTATACAAGGAATAATATCTAGAATTAAACAATTAAATATTTGAAAACAAAATAGTTTCACAAATCATTTTTATTAATATAAACCATTTAGAAATAATTTTTCATTTTTATTCCTTTAGATTTCATAAATCCTTTCATATTTTCAAACTAGAAGTATGAAAAGTATAAGAGAGAAAAATAGAAAATAATATCAATGATTCATGAGGTAAATAGGTAAACACTAGTCCATAAACAACCTTTCAAGTGAATCAATGTGATAAAAACTCATAAAAATATTTGTGAGGAGAGTCTATGATTTAAAAACAATCATGTGATAAATAACCAAAAAAGACAATTGAAAAATGAAAAATCACCTAATATTGTGCTCAAGACAATGGAACACTATGTACTAGACACTCAAAATCCTAGAATAGAATATATTGTATCTAAATGATATAATGTTTTTCCAATTGATACCAAAATGTTACCTCCTAGTGGTGCAACAAACACAAAGTCCACATGTGTCTCTCTCTCAATGCACCCATGGTTTCCAATGTGATTTTTTATAAACTATTTTCAAAACTATGCTCACTATTTTTTAAATTGTTTTAGAATTCATTCCAATGTTCTTCATACTTTTAAAACACATTCCCCAATCACGAAAATCCATTTTCAAAGCAAAAAAAATCCTTTTTTTAAAACATTTATCATTACAATAAATCGTTTTAAACCATTTATCACATTATATTGAGGAATACCTCAATAAAAATTGACAAGAATAGTATGAAAATCATCAAATTTACCTAGTATATAGAACAACCTACCTTAATGCCATATAAACTTAGCTGCTTTTGAAAATATGGTCCGAAAACCAAGAGAATGGCCTCCAAAAAATAAGGAACAACGGGAAAATAAAAAGGATTGATAAAATGCACTATTTGATATCAAATGAGTATCCAAACCATAGCCACAAAAAAATACAAAAAAAAACCAAGAGGATTAAATAACCAAATAGTAGAAATCATACCTCACAATGATCAATCTTTGAACAACGTGATCTTGATAGAAATGAATCACCAGAAATATTTTAGGGGGATCTCTATATTAGATAGGATAAGCTACAGATTGAAGGAAATGAAAATCATCTAATCTTCTTACATAAAACAACAACTCCAAACATTTACATAGAATATTACCCATTAACTTGTCATGTAATCCTCAGGGTCCATATACATTGAAAGACACGTTGGTCTTTAATTAAAAATCATATTTTTTACCATGTATGGAATCCACCTATAACACAACATGTAAATAGTTTGGACTATGTATCTCATTCATGGATTCTACCCTACAACTATTAAACGACACGTAATTCACTTAAAAAATTTGTAAGTCCCTTGTGGGTAGTAGGAACTATAGATTTTATGTTAAAAATTCCAAAAATTTCTTGACTTTAGTATTATATGTATCCAACCTACTTTATTTTTTGTGTACTAAAACTGTTGAAAATGGAAAACCAAAATAAAAGTAAAAACATACCTGATAGAAAGGTAACGGTGTTTTACAATCTCCCCACCATAAACACTTTCCCCCCTTGGAAATCCATTAAAATCTTGGAGCAGAAAAAAGGGAAGGCCATTTTAACATAAACAATGACTCAGTCTCCCAAGTATCATATCTACCATGTCTATAATTCCAAAGAACATCGACCTAGGTGTCATTTTACAACATAGAAACTAACCTTGGGGATCCATAATCTAAACTGGATACCCAGCCAAACAGTTATTGGGATCAAGATCAATATCCTCAAATCAAAGCACACGGGAAGGATCTGGTATATACCAGCTCAACTGGGAAACATGAAACACATCTTGTATAGACGTCAATCTAGATGGTAAAATTAATATGTTGGACACCATACCTAGTTATCAAGTGATCTCATTGTGGCCCAAAAATCAGTTTCCACATACTCTACTTACCCAACTGATAATGCCCAATGAATAAAGAAACTCTATGAAATATATGGTCACCAACCAGAAACTCCAACAGCAGAAAACAATTGTATTACTTGGATTTTTGATGACTATGTCATGATCAAACTCCTCCAGATCGACTAAACCATCTCCATTTTCATCTAAACTATAATTGACCAAAAAAAGGATTGTTGTCCCAAATCATCCCAATATAATGAATATCTACATGGAGACCCAAAATATCTTCAAAGGGATCCACATTTATCGAATCACAATAACTATTGTTATAGGAAAACACATCCAAATACAAATTATTCCACTAAGATCCTCTAAAATAAAGAACACATGCCCAGAGCATATCCTAAATAATATAGATAGTCATATCTGTTAGGATGTATGTCTGGGGATGATAAGATGTTCTTAATTTAATTAGATAACCCATAGAAAACTATAAACATTTCATGAATATAAACATTAACCTTGGATCCCTACTTAAAACAATTGTATAAGGCACCCTGTGAAGTCTTACAACCTCTTTCGCATACAAGTCCCCAAGCTGCTCAACTATCTTTATATCCCAAATAAATAGAAAATGAATTGATTTTTAGAGTAGATCAATGATCACCCAAATAGTATCCTTCCCACTTGAAGCATATGTAAAAAAAATTACAAAATCCATGTAAATGTCAACCCACTTCCATTCCGAAATGGTTATAGGTTTCAACAAAAATACATGTCTCTGGTGATTAACCTTAATTCCCTATTAATTAGTGTTCCATGAAACAAAATCCATTATTGAAAATATCATTCCATTCCACCAATAATGATTCCATTATTCGTGATACATATTGGTAGTCCTAGGATGCCTAGATGAACCCGAATGATTTCCACTATCCAATATATCTTTCCTAAAGGTAAATGGAAAAAACCAACCTCTTACAAAATCACAAATCTGCACTAGGAGACCGATACGAACTACCCGAGGTCTCCCCATAATAAATTATTTAACTAAATCATTGTCATTTGGTGACTTCCACTTTATTAAGCCAAATGTACTCATCAAAAGATGGTTCACCTTTCATTTAATCCATGAACACATATCCACCATCATCTTCAACTCCATAGAATGTCTCAGTAAACAAACACCTCAAAGACCACAACTCAACTAGTTCATTCGTGTATTGTGTTGGATATTTTCTTATCAATGTATCAATAATCACATTTCCTTTCTCATGGGTATAAGAAATATCTATATCAAAATACTAAAGATAATCTACCTAGTATCTCATTCACAAATTCATATGCATCTATGTAAAAATATATTTAATGATCTTATAATCAGAATATAACATAAACCATTCCACAAAGAGATAGTGACATCATTTTTTGAGGGCATACATTATAGATTCCATATCAATATCAGGGGTAGGGTATTTTTTCCCATGGGGGCATAATCGGTGAGAATCATAATCCACAACATGTTTCCCCGTCATAAAAACACATTCTAAACCCATACCAGAAGATTCACAAAAAACATTATAACCCTACCCTAATTCTAGAAGAATCAAAACTTATATTGAAGTAAACCTTATCGTTATCATATCCAAATATCTCTCACACTTTTCATTACATTCAAATATTACTTCATTATTAGTTGAAGTTTTCATCAAAGATAGTATATTGGAGAAGACCTGAGAAAGCCTTCTATAGTAACCATCCAAACCCAAAAAACCTCAAATCTCCAAAAAAATATGGGATACTTATAATATATAAATTCTTATACATTTTTTGGATATACTATGATTCTGCTATTATATATCACATGCATGAGAAATTAATCCTCTCAAATCCAACACTTACACCTGGAATGACTAATGTACATATGATGTTCTTTCAATGATCAATCAATGTTATCCAAATGTATTACATGATCCCTCTCTAACTTTAAGTGCACCAAAATAGCATCCAAAAACACAAAAACAATAATATTCCAAGTTATGATGATTGATTTGGTTCATAAAATCCATAAACACCGCAAGAGCATTAGTAAGACCAAATAGAATAAACAAAAAACTCAAAAATACCCTTATCTATGCCTAAATGTTTTATTTGTCATATCCTCTTCTTTGAATCTCACCAGTTGATCTGTTAATGCTGGTAAATATTATAAAACCAATGATCCCCTTTATGTTCATCAAGTTGATCCTTAATCTTTGGAAGAGGGTATTTTTTCTTAACAGTCACATGATTCAATTTTCGATAATCAATACATATTCTATGGATCTCATATACCTATTTATAAAAGAGGAAATATGAATCCCATTGTAACATTCAATGAATAATAAATACTTTTTCCTCTTTGTCCTCAATATAGACCATAAGATACATCAACTCATCATGTGTTATACGGTATGACGTCATAGAAATGGGCATCGTACTAGGGAGCATTTCAATAGTAAATTAAACCTCTCTCCATTGTGGTAAACTAGAAAAATTATCTGAAAAGACCATAGTGTACTCACAGACAACTAAAAGAAGTTGAACAACCCAAAAAGGGTCAAGTGTATCAAAAAAATCACTAATAACTGGGATAATGTTTCTCTGTCAAGAGGAACAACATGCCTTTCCCTTCCTGGTCTAGATTCACAATCACCCTAGAAAACTTGAGTGACTTCATAAGAATAAAATAACTAATCCCAATGGTGATAAAATTATACTTCTACCTCAACACTGATCATCTAATCCATTCTGATAATCAATTCTCATATTTCAAGATCAAGCACAAAGAAGTCCAACTTCCCCACAAAGTCAGTTATCATCACTCGATTGGAGGGACATTTAAAACCATGTTCATACCACTTTCCTAAAGGTGTGGAAAGATAAAACTAGAATAAAACATGCCCTTATTATAGTCTCAACTCTTCAAATAACTTGGACTATATAAAAGAATTATTATCACTCATATAAAAAATAACTAGCACCATAAAAGATGACAAAAATTATCGTAACTCTAATAGTAAATTTCCATATTTCAGATTCCTCTATCACAAACTCCATATCATAAATTCCTCTATAATTTTCAATATAAACACCTCCCATGTCCTACAGATTAAACCTGTAAGAACCCAATTCTTATTCTTGAGGTACAAGTTTATTCTTTTCATTTTTTCCTTAAGTTTTTTTTTGTGAAAATAAGGAAAATTAGAAAAATCACAAATTTTGTTGGTACACTCCATGTACATTGGAAGTGTGGGATGAGTACACAGGGTTTGTAGGCCTATCATCAATGAATGGTGTAAAAACTTACTACATGCTGTGTACTTGGTATTTACACGTCGTGTAATCAGTCAGCAGGTGAAACAGTAAGGAGGAGGGAGTAGCCACTAGTGGAGAAACAGTACACACAATGTACTCAGAAATACACACCGTGTACTCTTGTTGACATATGAACAGTGTGGCAGTGAAAATTTTCCACCAGGGGAACAATTAAAAAATAAAAAGTACATTCCATTTACTTGAGAGTACATGTCGTGTAGTTTTTTTTCGCTTAAAATGGGAAGTAGCCTCCACTTTTGACATAGGATGCTTAAAACATCAGATGTGTGTTGGGAGATAAGGCCGGAGCTTGGAGGAGCTCCTGATCATCCACCGGAACTCCGATTCCTTCGATGATGGTCTCAATTGAACCACACGGGTGAGTTCTTCACTCTTCTTGAACCCTTCCTTCCAATTATTTCCTGAGGGGAAGTTATTTGAGTTTGATTGGGAGAACGTTTATCCCATATCTATGTTGTTCATGGACTATTTGGGAGGATTCATTCACGTATATCAATGAGTGGAGATCGAGGTAGTTGGTCTGGGGTTTATTTCCAACTGTCAAGTTATTTTTGTGTATCGTTGTGCTACGTTCCCATGATTGGGGTGTCATATGGTTGAGGCCTTGACTAATAAAATACCTAGAATTGCATGGGTAATTTAATGAAATGTATAAACTGTTGTTTGGTATTGCCACTTCGATCCAGGGCCACCCCGTGGGTGCGTTCCCTTGTTTATTTGTTTGTCCATGATACATGAGGGTATACCGTGATTATAGAATTCCATGATTTTTCATGAGAGAAAATGAGTATATAATTGCTTGATTGTGTATTGGGATTGTCCCGGTTGCTTGTTTAACCTGAGGGCAGTGTTTCTCAGGCCTGAGGGCAAGTGTTTTTTTATCCTGAGGGAAAATTTTCTTATGCATGTGGGTAGTTGCTTCTGTTCCTGAGGTAATTATCTTGTACACATGAGGGAATTATTCATTAATCCTGAGAGAAATCACTTGAGGGTTTCAATTATATTTACCTGAGGGTAAGTTTTTCATGTATGAGGACTCTGTTTACTATGCATATTCACTGTGGTGATTTTCACATGTTATATCTTCCAGTATAAAGCATAGGCATGGTATTTTTTTACCTTGTAATTGTTAGATAGCCATGTTATAGTTTGGATGCAGCACTATTAGGAGATTGTCGGCTAAGGATGAGTATCAGAAACTTATAATTCAATTATAATGAATTGTTAAATCATAATTAAATGGCAACATAACAGGTAGGAATGTTTTCTTTTTAGTACTTCCTGGTTTACTACATTTCATTACTGGACACTACTGTTGCACAAACTCACTGACAGTTGGGCACGGGCCTTTTCGGGTTACCTATTGGGATTTATTTCTCACACCCAATTTGGGTCATGTCTTGAGCCCAAAAAAATTATATTGTTGCAAGTGTAGATAATGGAAAGAGTCCCTATACAGGTACTTAATTGTTGCAGAGGAGTAGGAGATCATGGGACCGAGCTTTGGATTGGGATGCTGCTGAGTTCCTGTTGTACTTTTTTACTTTGCTTTGTTGTATTTTTCCCTTGTATTGTATTGATTCAGATTGCAGTGTATCATCTTTTGGATGATTTCTTAGACTTAGGAACATATTGCATCATTATATATGACTATTGGTATTTTCATTACATTAGTATTGTGTCCATTTCACCATTGTTATTGTTTACTGCTTCCACTTTTGTATGCTTCTATTTTGTTCCACTACATTACACTTTGAAAAATGAGGGAATAGTTTCCCCACTATCAGACCTAGGCCCTCGCTACTAGTCGGTAGCCTCTGGCATTTGGGGAAATGCGCTTGAGGTCATGTTACTAATCGGGTTCGGGGCACCCATTGAGTGGAACCCAGATCTGGGTCATTACAAAGTGGTATCAAAGGATTTTCTTTACACTGAGTTATTTTATTATTTAGTGACGCTAGAAACAGATAAATTTCTAAGGTATTTGGTAATAATTGTACCTAGGAGTAGCTACCCTGTGTACAGGTAAAGGCCGGATTTCCTCTAATTAAATTGTGAGTTTCTGTTTCTGATTATTAAAATTGATTTGATTTTCACCGTTGGGTGACGCACTAGTTGTGTGTTGTTTATATTTTTATACTTGGGTTCTATTTAGTTGCAACCCGATGAGATAAAGGTATTACATCTCATGCATCATCTAGGCACATATTAGAATCACATGTGAGGAAATGTTTCCATGCCATATAGGTGCATTAGAAATTGCATGTTGTTGTTATTGATGTTGTGCTAGAAAAATTCATGTTGTTTTGATAGGTACCTTGATAGATATGCCTCCTATTGATAGCGTATTGGTACATGTTATGGTTGGGTTTATGGATGCTAATCATTGGTTCCTGAGAGGTATGGGCTCTCTTGGAGCAGAATTTTTCGGATCATGATCCAGCCTTTTGTTGTAATGGTCAGGTGCTAAACTTTGATTCGTGGGGATTATGGGCCCCCACGGATCGGAATTTGGAATATTGAGGCTTGAAATTATGAAAAAGGGGATCTAGAGTAGTTTTAGAGGTCTTTTTTCCGGAAACCCAGAAAACACAGCATGTGGTTTTATGAACACAGTCCATCTACTCTTCTATTCAGAAAGAAATGAAAATTTTTTATGTACACGCTGTGTACCGTATGTAAACGTCGTGTAGTTCCTAACCGTGTCATAGGTCATGTATCAGATACACGGGATTAGAAAAACTCTAAGGGTACACTCCGTGTACCTGTTGTACACACCGTGTTGTGTTGACCCTGTGTATGCCGTGTAACTAACAACACGGGCCTAGAAATATGAGCTTATACACGCCGTGTCAATAAAGAAAATTCTGTGTAGTTTGAGATGGGGATCTGGGTATGTAACAAACAAACAAGGATCAGTGTTGCCTCTTCTTAAAAATGTTGTGTACCTAAGGGACCAGTTGTGTAGTCTTCACCGGTGAGAGGTCGTGTAGACTTGGCTGTGTGGATGGGAAAATGGGGTTGTGTACACGTAGTGTGCGAGTGTAACATGCTGTGTAGTGTCAGCCGAGTAGCCGGCCATATCACTAACAACACAGGCAGTTGGAAATAAAGTCATACAAGTCATGTCTATTTGGAACACACTGTGTAGTCTGAGTTGTGTACCTGGCGGTGTAACAGATAACATGGGTCAGTGAAGCTCGTCCAGTACACGCCATATAGATCTTATACATGCCGTGAAGTCTTGTTTAAAGGAGAGTCATGTGGCTAAGCGGTGTAGAAGGACTCGGGCAGGGGAAGAAAATTCAAGTACACGCCATGTGGTTGGACAACACGTTGTGTCTTTGGGGTGTTACAAGGCTATTTTTTGCAGAAATACATGCCCATGTGAAAGAATTGAGGGAACACTCCGTGTGGTTATTATAAATGCCGTGTAGTCTTGTGTTGTAAAACTTGAATGTTTTCCTTCTCCTATTACCTTCTAAAACACCTAGCATTCAGTACTTGATGATCATAATCTAAGGTATGTGTTTGACCTTATAGATTCATGTCGTCGAGACGACCTCAAGTAATTCTCCAGTAGAGAGGCAACGAGTATACTCTAGAGACTGTAGGCCATGGACTACCGATGGGTCCTCTAGCAGTTCCAGATGCGGCGCCAACCATTATACCAGACATAGTAGCGGAGGCGTAGTTCTGTGAAGGCTTCGTGCGGTTCATTCAGACCATTGAGGGAGCACCGATGGCTGCCACATCTATGGCAGATCTGACTCGTGTATTCCAGCAGCCGCATCCACCTACGTTATTTGGGGATGGCATACCACATGTTGCGGAGTCTTTGTTGGGTTCTATGCATACTATCTTCGAGCATCTGGAGACGCCTCTTGGGAAGAGGGTCAATCTCGCAACATACATGTTGTGTGATTCTGCCAAGAGACGGTGGGATGTTACCACAATAACAGATCATCACATAGACATAGAATGGGTTGATTTCCCGGTGTTATAATATGAATTCTTCTTTTTGGAGACGCTGAGGGTATATCGAGCTTAAGAGTTCATGAATCTATATCAGGGTGCCATGTAAGTGAAGGAATATTCTGCCTGCTCCACTAAGCTACAATGCTTCACAACAGTTCTAGTGGGAGATGAGGCTTTGAGGGCTCGACGATTTGAGGATGGTCTTCGATTTGACATCCAAGCAGTGGTGAATGTTTTCATGTTGCCTATAGTGCATGTTGTTGTGAACCAGGCACTGGTTACCGAGCGGAACCTGCGGGAAGGTAGTGGTGTAGGCCAGGATGGTTCAACACCAGCTTCTAGTACTATTTTTACCAGTAAGAGGAAGTGACGGATGGATTTCTCTCATGGTGACAGTACTAGATATAAGATTTCTTCAGGTGATCAGGTGATTAACTACTAGTGTGTTAAAGAGGGGCACAAGAGACCTTAGTGTCCACGTGACCCAGTGGAGTTCCGAGCCTAGGGAATGATGGGTCATTTGCAATGCTTTTGTAGGGAGTTTCCACCATTTTCTAATGAGAGAGGTTCTATGAAGACTCTGCATATAGGAGCATGGCCAACAGCTTCTTACCAGTAAGGTAATTGGAATACGTCGGGATGTTCAGGTCAAGTTGGTGGTCGTGGACATGGTAGCCAGACACCAAGATCTTAGAGATAGTAGGGCAGGTCAGCTCAGGGTATGCAGGCTATGTCGCAGGGCCGTGGCACTGGGCAGGCATATGCAATGTAATAGACCCAACAAAAAAAAGAACCCAGACCTTCCACTATCATAGGTACTAATCTAGTAGCTTCTGTTTTATCTTTTGTACTTTCCGATACATGTTCTACACATAGCTTTATAAATGTTCCCATTGTGGAGAGCCCTGGGATCTATGTTTCTTCTTCTTCTGATTTTATGATGCTAGAAACTCCATTGGGGATTATAACGGCTAGTGTGAGTCAGTGCAGGGAGAGCCCCTAGAGGTTAGTGGGTTTCACTTTCAATGGGACCTCTATGTCTTAGAGATGACAAGTTATGACGTCATTATCATGATGGACTGGTTGGTAGCTTTTTCAGTCATTGTAGATTCCTACCATCGTAGGGTGAGTTTCACGTTACCAAAGGGTAGAGAGTTTCTATAAAAGGGTGAATCCGATGTCCAGGCGAGCTGAGAAAGACTCGAGTATCGTGGGCAAGGTGGTGTGATAGCCCAGATTGCGAGTTTATATCTGGATGACCAGGGAACTTGTCAGAAGGACTTCCCTCCAGTAGAGGATCGTTTCAGAGATGTCTTCCCGGATGACTTTTCAGATCTACCACCCGAGCAAGAGGTGTATTTCTCTATTTTTCTTTTTCAAGGAGCAACACTGGTGTCCATTACTCCATATCGGATGGATACACTAGAGATGTAGGAGCTTAAGAGGTAGTTGGAGGAGTTACAGGCAAAGGGTTTCATCTGACCCATTACTTCTCCTTGGGGTTTGCTTGTCCTATTTTCTAAGAAGGAATACAGTACCCTCAGACTTTGTGTGGATTATCGGAAGTTGAACCAGTTGACATTCAAGAACCGATACCCCTTGTTGTGGATTGATGATCTTTTTGATCAACTTCATGAAGAACAAGTGTTCTCGAAGATTGAATTGAGATTTAGATAGCATCATTTACGCGTTAGACCATCAGACATATCGGTTACAGCTATTCAGAGAAGATTTGGTCTATATGAGTACATGGTCATGCCGTTCAGACCTACGAGCGCGCCCTAAGTTTTCATGGATCTGATGAATCATGTGTTCCACCCATATCTGGATTATTTTTTGGTATTATTTGCGGACGATATCTTGGTGTTCTCTCGCACTCGACACGACCATGCTACCCATCTTGAGATCATTCTATGTACACTGAGAGAGCATCATCTATATGCTAAGCTCTCAAAGTTCCACTTTTGGATGGACCATATAAACTTCATAGGTCATATTATCTCAGAGGTAGGAGTTGTGGAAGACCTAGAGAAAGTGATAGTAGTAGTTTCCTGGGAGCACCCTAAGAACGTGTTTGAGATATGGAGTTTCTTATGTCAGGATTGTTACTACAGGAACTTTATATAGGACTTCTCCCACTTATCAATGTCGTTGATTATTTTGACTAAGAAGGGTGTAACGTTCCATTGGTTGGAAGGTTGCGAGACAACATTTCAGAAGCTGAAGGGAAGGTTGACATCAACACCAGTCCTAAAACTTTCAGAGTAAGGGAAGAGCTATACAGTTTACTATGATGCATCATGTATTTGGCTGGGAGTAGTGTTGATGCAAGGTGATCTAGTAGTTTCATACGAGTCTCAGTAGTTGAGGTCACATGAGAGGAATTACCCGGTGCATGATCTCAAGTTGGCTGCAGTTGTTCATGTGTTAAGCTGTTAGAGAAATTTTCTCTTGAGAGAACATTTTGTGGTGTTCATGGACCACAAAAGTAAAAAATATATCTTTACCCAGTGTGACTTGAATATGAGACAGTGAAGGTGGGTTGAATACCTTTAGTCGTACAACTTTGAGCTTTCCTATACACCTGGTAAAGGTAAGGCAGTTGCTGATGCACTGAGTAGGAGGACTCAGGTACATGCAGTGCAGGAGGCCAGCGGTGAGTGGCGGATCATTTCATTGTTCTCTGAGATGCATTTAGAGTTGCATGATTGTTAGGGGCGAGCCTATCTTTATTCCTTAGCTGTGACTTCAACCCTCCGGGATATAGTGAGGATGAGACAGATATCAGATTCGGAAGGCCTAGTTCTATGGGATTCGGTGGTAAGTGAGGACCCTTTTTTAGGTTGGACGATGGGTGATGATGAGGTACTACGTGTCCATGGATGAGTGTGGTTTCCATGGGATATACGCTTGGAGATGATGCAGGAGTTTCATGCTTCAGATTGGACAGTGCATCCTAGAGTTACCAAAATGTACCATGACTTGAGACGTCAGTATTAGTGGCCAGGTATGAAATGGGAAGTAGCTGGTTTTGTAGCGAGATGTTGTACCTGTCAGCAGGTGAAGGGGGAGAATCATAGGCCAGCTGGACTGTTACAGAAATTACCCATTCCATATTGGAAATGGTATGATGTCGTGATGGAATTCGTGACCGGGTTGTTGAGGTCACTCGAGGCAGTGACGCCGTATGGGTTTTTGTGGACAGACTTACGATGGTAGATCACTTTTTACCAATCAAGGAGACCTTTTGTGTTGACGAGCTCTAGAAGTGGTATATTCGAGAGGTGGTATGTCTTCATGGGGTTCCTCGTTCTACCATTTTAGGTAGGGATGCCCATTTTACGTCTCATTTCTGGAATAAAATTTAGAGGGCACTGGGTAGACATGTGCTTTTGGGCACAACTTAATGCCCTCATACCAATGGCCAGTCAGATCGTACGATACAAGTGCTTAAGGACATCTTGTGTGCATGCGTTCTAGACTTTGGGGGATCTTGGGAGAATCACATACCCCTGGTCGAGTTTTCATAAAATAATAGTTTTCAGGAAACTATTGAGGTGGAACCTTACGATGCTTTATATGGTAGGCCAGGAAGATCACCTTTGTGATGGTTAGAGGTTGGTGAGACAACTTTACTGGGACAACGTCTTGTGCATTAGACTTTCGAGGAGGTCCAGTTGATACCGAATCAGATGGATACTGCACATTCTCGTCAAAATTATTATGTGGATCACCACAAACAACCCTTGGAGTTCGCGGTCGGGGATCCGGTTTTCTTCCTTATTTCACCGAGGTTTGGACAGAGGTGGATCAGAAGACAGGGTAAACTTTCAACGTGGGATGTGAGGCCGTTTAAGATTCTAGAGAGAGTCGGGTTGGTTTCCTATCGGTTGCAGTTACCACAGAGGTATCGGGCCATGCACAACGTCTTCCATGTATATTAGGTGCGCTGTTATCACTAAGAAATGGCTCACGTCTTTCAACCCAAGGAGGTTGAGGTTCACGTCGATGCGTCCTTTGTAGAGAATCAAATTCGAATTGTTGATAAGAGCATGACGGTTCTCTGGGGCTGGTTAATTCCTCTTGTACGGGTGCTATGGAAGCACGGCCGAGTTTAGGATGAAACCAGGGAGCGGGGGAACGATGTACGTGCTCAGTGGCCAGATTTTTTCTAAATTTTTTCTCCTCCGCCCTTGGAAAGGCAATTTGGGGATGAATTTCTTGAAGGGGGTAAGTTTGTAAGATCTCAGTTCTTATTCATGAGGTACAAGTTTCTTGTTTTCATTTTTTTCCTTAAGTGTTTTTGAGAAAATATGGAAAATGGGGGAAAATCCCAAATTTTGTGGGTACACACCGTGTACTTTTCCACATATCATGTACTTTGGCCGTGTGGGATGAGTACATAGGGCCTGTAGGCCTGTCAGCGATGAAGGGTGTAAAAACAGAATACACATCGTGTACATGGTATTTACATGCCGTGTAATCAGTCGGAAGGAGAAAATGTAAGGCGGTGGAATTAGTTGCTAGAGGAGTGATAGTACAAGCTGTGTACTCAGAAAAACACGTCGTGTACTCATGTCAAAAGATAAACAGTGCGACGATGAAATGTAGCCGCTAGGAGAACAGTTAAAAAATGAAAAGTACACACCGTGTACTTGAGAGTACACGTTGTGTAGTTTGTTTTTTCACTTAAAATGGGTAGTATCCTCCTCTTTCATTAGAGGATGCTTAGAAAGTCGGTGGAGCGCCGAGAGAGAAGGCCGGATCTTAGAGGAGCTCACGATCGTCCACCGGAACTCTGATTCCTTCGCTGACAGTCTCGATTGATCCGTATAGTTGCGTTCTTCACTCTTCTTGAACCATTACTTCCAATTCTCTATCGAGGGGAAGTAATTTGAGTTTTATGGGGAGAATGTTTGTCCTAGATCAACATCATTCACGAATGATTCTGGAGGCGTCGTTCACGTATATCTATCAGTGGAGATCAACGTAGGTGGTCTGGTGTTTATTTCCAACTGTCAAGTTGTTTTTGTGTACCGTTTTGCTACACGACCAGGTTTGGGGTGTCTTATGGTTGAGGCCATGACTGATAAAATACCTATAGTTTCGTGGCTAATTTAATGAAATGTGTAAGCTGTTTGTTTGGGATCGCTTCTTTGATCCAGGGCCACCTCGTGGGTGTGTTCCCTTGTTTATCCACTTGTCCATGATACCTAAGGGTATAACATTATTATAGGATGCCTTGAGTTTTCTTGAGAGAAAATTTGTATATAATTTCTTTCTTATGTGTTGGGCTCAGCCCGGTTGCTTGTTTTGCCTGAGGGCAGTGTTTCCCATGCCTGAGGGAAAGTGTTTTGTTTAGCCTGAGGGAAACTTTTCTTATGCATGTGGGAAGTTTCTTCCGTTCCTGAGTGAATTATCTCGTACTCCTGAGGGAAATATTAATTATGTCTAAGGTAAATCACCTGAGGTATTCGATTATATATACCTATGGGTAAGGTTTGCATGTCTGAGGATTCTGTTTACTATGCATATTCACTGTGGTGATTTTCACATGTTATATCTGCCAAGCTAAAGCACAGTCTAGGAATTGTTTTACCTTGTACTTGTTAGATAGCTTGTTTTAGTTTTCCTGCAGCATTGTTAAGAGATTGTTAGCTGATACTGAGTCTCAGAAACATATAATTTAATTATATTGAATTGTTAAATAATAATTAAATGAAAACATAACTCGTAGTAATTTTTACTTCTTAGTACTTCATGGTTTACTGTATTTCATTACTACACACTATTGTTGCACAAACTCACTGACAGTTGAGCACGGGCCTTTGGTGGTTGCCTATTGGGATTTATTCCACACACCCTGTTTGGGTCACGTCTTGGGCCCAAAAAGATTATATTGCTACCAGTGTAGACAAGGGAAATATCCCCTATACAGGTACTTGATTGTTACAGAGGAGTATGAGATAAGGGGACCGAGCTTAGGCTTGTGATTCTGCTGAGTTCTTGCTACGCTATTTAACATTGCTTTGTTGTCTTTGTCCCTTGTATTGTATTGATTCAGATAAAATTGTATCCTATTTTGGATACTTTCTAAGACTTAGGGACATATTTAATTATTATATATGACTGTCGGTCTTTTCTTTACTTCAGTACTATGTCCATTTCACCATTGGTATTGTTTACTGCTTCCACATTTGTATTCTTGTATTTGGTTTTACTATGTTACACTTTGACAAATGAGGGCATAGTTTCCACACTATCAGACCTAGGTGCTCCCTGCTATTTGGAAGCCTCTGGTAGTTGGGGAAATGCACTTGAGATCATGAGACCAACCGGGTTCAGGGCACCCATTGAGTGGCACCCGGATCCGGGATGTTACAAAACCCACCACCCTTGGAAGAATCAACATGAACCTAAGAACCGTTGTTGAGAGTTTATCCTTCCCTACTTCCATGATATATAATTTCACAAAATAATTTTACATGGCCAACTCATCCACACATATGAAAATTCCAAAGAGACTTTTCATAGTTAGAATTGGTATAACCTTACCTTCCACAATAGTAGAATACAACCTCTTAGTGTATTTTCATCACCCTAGAGAGTGGTCTTAAGGAATGCTAACAACTATTATGGTTTCTTTTTTTTTAGAAGGTGCATCCTTCCTAAGCACTAAAATAGCTGATGATCTACCGATATATGTCTTCCATGAAATATCTTCCTTAGATAAATATTCAAATTCAAGTACCTCTAAAAAGGTCATAAGTCTCAAGAGTGAAATAATATACTAGATGACATGCCCCTTTCATAACCCTAACCTTCAATCCTTTGGGTACTCATTAGTTACAAACTTTGGTTCCAGATGCACTAACACATAATAAATAGGTAGAATACTTCCGAATGATATGCTCCCCCTTTTCTAAGCTTAGAAATTACCAGTTCTCCTCCACCAACAATTTCTAGGGGTAGAGTTAATGGTCGAATAATTTCTTAAATGAATCAATAGAAATATTTACATGCAACTAAACATTCAAAATAGAGTCTAACCATATTTTTTCATGTCCCTCAATTATAGAATAGGAAAAATCCAACTTAGAGTCTTCTAGATTATTCATGAAGTTGGAGATCCTTTCTCTTCTTTCAATACATTATTCATACTCATCACGTCATTTCTCACCATGAAAGAAGAGTGGATGATAATTAGTAAATTATGATCCTTGATCAACTATGCAACATGGGATCCTTATACACACTTGAACCAAAGTCCAAACTGTGTGGATAACTTGTTCTACAAAAGTAGGTTCCACCTAAGGGAATTCCAAAAAAAATCTTGCATCTTCCTCTCTTGGTTTTGGAAGCTGTCATCCTTAGTGCATTGTCTAAAAAAATACAATAACGAAATCTTTCATGATAAAAATTAAAAAACATTGTATCAAATTCAGGTATTGAAAAAAAAATGATATAAAGCATTAATAATTTAATGTAAAAATTAAAATCCTTACTTGAAAAAAAAATTAGTTCCATATAAATAAACTATCACGACCTATCCTAGTAGGGAATGCACCATGAATCCCCATGCCCACCTCCAATAGGCCAGGGGCTGGTGACTAGCACCAAGAATGCATATTAATAACATGGGAGGCATTGCCTATGAACCTGTACACACGCACACATCTCCAAGCCCATGATGCTGAAATGTAAAAACCACTAAGGAACAAAATTTCATGCACAAAACTAAACCCAACCAACAGAGTACGATGAAAGATAGAGTACTAAAAACTAAACTGGTCTAGAATACAAGCGCACAAAAAACTAGAGTCGGAAAACTGTAAAGTCCAACCCGTAAACACAAAAGGTACTGGTAATTCTTCTCGTAAATATAGGAACGCATCGGCCTGTAGAGAACACAGAAAGCTCAGTCCATTCCTGGTCCACCCTGGACTCTGTCAAAAGGATGCTCATTTACACAAGACACCAGAGGTGTGGGCAAAGCCTGTGCAGGGGTGAGTATAACAATACTCAGTAGAGGACCCCGAAAACCACAAAATAGTACACAAAGTAAAGGTACAGTCAGCTATGCATAGTGTATGTCTAAAGAACATGTAGAACAAACCAGATATACTAAACACCCATACCCGTATTCTAAAGACAAGTTGCACAACTGCATACCCCTGTTAGGGATTTAGTTCAAAGATTCGGCGATGCACTCATCCCGGGAAAACACACTCCACAAGTCTTACAGCTCTGATGATGTCCATTTGAGAAGTACCGCTCGTCGGGAACCATCACGAGAGGTAGTCACACTCATTACAAGAGACACACTCATAAGTGGGAAGATTTATGATAGATAGAAGCACTCCTTACAGGAGAGACACTCCTGAGTGGGAAAGATCACGATACACAAATGAGGATCACTACTAGGGCCCTGGTGGATACTGTGACTCATCCGGATTCACCAGTTAGATGATACACCAGCTAGGTTGAGGATCAATGCCTAGTAGAGTTGTTCATGTCGATGCTTGATTCGTCCTAGGGTCCGTAATGGATAGAGGATATCTATCTGGGCCTCTCAGATGAATTCCTGACTCTATCACAGAAAGTCCTGCTGAAGGGATCATACTCCTATGTGAGGAAATGATGCCTGACCATCATGGGAACCCAAAGAAGGGACACTAACCCAAAATAAATATGTCCAGTACATAGTGAACAAGTGGACCATGATGTTTTCCAAAAAGTACATGGAATGTAGAAAAGTTACATGTCGTGTTGTCGGACCCCGGGTACTAACCGTGTACAACGACCCGTGTCGTAAGGCTGGTCATGTAGAAAAAACTGAGTACACGGTGTGTAGTACGATGTACACGCCGTGTCCAAGTGACTGGGGTTGGCCCCATTTCATTGACCATGGGACCATACATGGTCATCAACCCATGTACTAAAACCCGTGTCTGTGTACCCCCTGGATACACACAGAGTTCCACATTGCCGCCTCTGCCATGTTGTACATTCTATGTCGCCAGAAGCCATGTAGATCATCATGTGTCCGTGTATTTCCCAAAATACACGTTGAGCTTCTGGGAAAGTCCAACACACCATGTGACCAGTTTCACACACCATGTGATTCCACTCTGACCCCCAAACCCTAGCCTCCGTTGTCAGTACTACGCGGTGTGTTCTTCAGAAGTACAGGCCGTGTATTCTGGAAATTTCCAGAAATGACGCTCTTCGCCGGCGCGCCTCCCGAGCTGTTCCAATCATCGATCTGGCCATCTGATCTCCACAAAAAGTTCAGTTTTTGGTCATCGCGACACCACAAAGATTCTTCCGGTGTTTTCAGGCCTCCGATTGGCTCCAAAAACATGTTTTGATCTTCCCGTGTGAACAATGCTCAAAGAACGGTCCTTCCCGATTCAGTCTGATTCGTCATCCGCCATTGTCATCGCACCTCGGCAAGGTCTTTGCAGTGTTGAACCTTCGATTTGGGATTTTTTCATCACAGAACGGATGCACAATGATCCATTGTTCATCTCCCCGTGAAGAACATGAATAACGGACGAGAAATGAAAATGGGAGAAATAAACCCAATAAAACAACATGAGGAAGGAACCTCCACCGTCGTTCATCACGGCGTTGATCCGCTCCCGTCAGTAGGATTAAAATGAGCAGGATCATACAATAAAACAAAACATGGATCAAATCCCCAAGATCATCCCTAATAAAGATCAATCACAGAAGAACATATGAACATGTGGATCAACTTGTTCGTGGTTGATCCACGTTCGTCGTTTTAAATCATGAATGGGGAAAGAGGAAACTAAATAACAAACCTCTACCTCAACTGGGATTGATCGCTGATGAAGTTGTCGTGCTACCATCGTCGTCGAGATCCTTCAACGTCCTTGGTGCAATGATTCTCAACTCCGATCCTTCGTTGTTCACCATTGAGGGTTCGCTTTAGAGCTCTGCGGATCCTCCAGTGATTTCTCCCAAAAGTTCATCAACGACCACCAATCGCTTAACCCATTAAAAAAGGAAACATGATTAGCATTTAAGATACGTTTCAGTATTAATGACTCCATATTTCCATTCTTGAGTCATTATGATGTGTCATCAAATAAGGAAATATATGTCCCGTCGCTGCGCTACAGTGGATATTTCCATTAAATAAAATAAACATTTATCAATTTATTTTATTTTTATTTTACTAAAAGCGTCTGAAAATAAACGTTTTCCCTAGACCTGCGTCGGTCGAGGTTAGACTCATTATTATGTAAATTCATTGTCCCGGATGCAACGGTGTGCTCAGATTTTTAATCTGGTCACCCATTCGAAAACTTCCACAACCGCGCACAAGTGCCGACTCACCTAACTTAAAATGTTCAAACCACCGTTCTGGGCTCACCGGGCCTCAGAATGATGTGTCGTTTTCTTTCCCGGTCTCGAAATAATTTCATATAATATTTTAAAATAATACATGGAAAATCCAAGACATTAAATGCTCTCCACCGTGGGGCTTTACGTCCCTAAAAATCCAAAACAAAGGCTACCGAAAAAGATGAAGATACTGGGCACAGATCTGGGCCACCCCTTCCCACATGCTCTCCTAAAGATTCTCGTGCTACTGCCATACGCACACCAAGGGAATCAATCGACCTGGAAGGATCCTCTCCTGCCGAACCTTGATCTCCACTGGGTACTCAGCAAAGGACACTCCATCCTCGATGTCCATCTCGCCCCAGTCGATGACGTGCGACGGGTCGTGCACGTACCTCCTCAGCTATGACACGTGGAAGAAATCATGTACTCGATGCAACTGTGGAAGTATAGCTAGGCAGTATGCCACCTCGTCGACTATGCACAGTATCTGGAAGGGTCCGATGAACCTCAGAGATAGCTTTCCTCCTTGGCCAAATCTCTGTAACCCTCATCAAGGTGAGACCCTAAGAAAGATGTGGTGTTCATCTTCAAACTCCAGAGGCCTCGTCATCAGTCAGCATAGGACTTCTGCCAGCTCTGTGCAGTCTTCATCTGCACTTGGATGATCTGCACCTTCTCTGTGGTAGCTCGCCCCAACAATGGACCCATGAGTGCTGACTCTCTGCGGTCAGTCCAGCATAGTAGTGACTGGCAGGGTCTCCCATAAAAGGCCTTGAATGGTGCCATACCAATGGTGGAGTGGTATCTGTTGTTTTACGCAAACTCCACCAGTGGTAGGTGGTCCTCCCAGCTGTGACCAAAGTCCAAGATACAAGCTCGCAACATATCTTCTAGAACCTGAATGTTCCTCTTTGTCAGACCATCAGTCTGTGGATGAAATGATGTGCTCAAGCATAGCTGAGACCCAAAAGCCTCCTGTAATCCCTTCCACAGCCAAGATGTGATGTGGGTGTCTCGATCTGAGACTGTAGTCAAGGGTACGCCATGAAGCCGAACTTTCTCCTTCATGTAGAGGCATCCCAAACTCTCTACGGAACTCTACTCCTTGATAGCTAGGAAGTGGGAGTACTTGGTGAGTCGGTCAACGATCACCTTGATGGAATCATACCCCTTGTATGTCCATTGTAATCCTGTCATGAAGTCCATCGATATTCCATCCCACTTCCACCCTATATCTTCCGGGGGGTGAGCTAATCCCGCTAGAACCTGGTGCTCAGCCTTCACCTGCTGGCATGTGAGGCATCGAGAAACGAACTCTCCTACTGCTTTCTTCATGCCTGACCACCAGAACTATCGTCGGAGATACTGGTACTTCATTTCCACGCCAGGATGTACCGCCAAAAGAGATGTATGAAACTCCCTCAGGATATCCACCTGCAACGCCACTGGTACAACAGTGCGTCCTCTGAAAATAAGTGTGTGCTCCCCACCTTGTGAATATCAATTAGGAGCATGTCCTGTGGATAACTGAGCACGTAAATCCACACAGTCGACATCCCCATGTTGTTCCTCCCTAACTCACTATAATAGTGGAGGGGTGACAACCATCGACTGCAGGTAAGTTGTATCCTCTCCATCCACAAAGGACAACTGAAACACAACTAACTGTTGTGTCGCCTCACTCAACAGTTGTGAGTTCGACCTTCTGCTAAGTGAATCTGCCACGTTTTCCCCCTTTCTAGGAGTATAGATGATCTCGAAATCATAGTCCTGGAGGAACTCTAGCCATCGTCTCTGCCGCGGATTCAGATCTTTCTATGAAAAGATGTACCCGAGGCTCTTGTGGTCAGAGTAGATGATAAACCGCTCACCCATCAGGAAGTGTAGCCACATCTTCAATTTTAAGACCACCACTGCCAACTCGAGATCATGGGTCGCATAGTTCCGTTCATGTGGCCTATGCTGGTGTAAATCATAAGAAATCACTGCATGCCGCTGTATTAGGACACAACTAAGCATAGTCCCTGAGGCATCGTAGAAAACTAAGTACTTGACACCCTCCTCCGGAAATCTCAAGACTGGGGATGATATCCGGGAGAAATCATGAACGAATCTCCAGTAATATCCTTCCAACCCAAGGAAGCTTCGCACCTCCATCACGCTCCGAGGTGGCTCCCACGCTAACACAACATCCACCTTGGCTGTGTCCAAAGCTAGTCTATCTGCTGAGATGACATGTCCAAGAAAGTGGACCTCCTGAATCCATAACTGGCACTTCGAGAGATTCCCAAAAACCTGGTGCTCCTAGAGTACGTCTAGAACTATCTGCAAGTGTCTTGTGTGCTCCTCCTCTGATACCACTCTTTTGCGACCCGTCCCAGTGGGGCCCACATTGTGACTCCCCAAGCCCGCCTCCAATAGTCTAGGGGCTGGTGGCTTTTACCGAGTAGGCATATTACTAACATGGGAGGCATTGCCTATGTACCTGTACACATGCACACATCTACAATCCCACAATGATGAAAGGTAAAAACCACTAAGGAATAAAAATGCATTCATACAACTAAACCCAACCAACCGAGTATGAAGAAAGGTAGAGTACTAAAAAGTAAACTGGGCCAGAATACAAGCCCACCAAAAACAAGAGTCTGAAAACTGCAATGTCCAACCTGTAAACACAAAAGGTACTACGACTGCTGCTCAAATCCGTAGGAATGCCTTGGCCTGTAGGGAACTCAGAAAGCTCGATCCTGTCCTAGTCCACCATAGACTCTGTCAAAAGGCTGCTTGTCTGCACAAGACACCAGATGTGCGGGAAAATCCCGTGTAGGGGTGAGTATAATAATAATCAGAAGAGGACCCCAAAAACCAGAAAACAGTACACAAAGTAAAGGTATAGTCATCTATTCATAGTGTATGTTAACAAAACATATATAACAAGCCAGATATACTAATAACTCAGACTCGTAGTCTAGAGACAAGTCACATAACTGCATACCCCCATTAGGGATTCAGTTCAAAGATTCAGGGAAGCACTCGTCCTAGGAGAACACACTCCACGAGTCTTATAACTCTGATAGCATCCATCTGTGAAGTACCGCTCATCAAGAACAGTCATGAGAGTTATTCACAATCATTACGAGAGAAACACTCTTGATTGGAAAGATTTCCGATAGATATAAGCACTCATTACAGAGACACAATCCTAAGTGGTAAAGATCACCATACATAGATGAGGATCACTACCAGGGCCATGACAGATATCGCGACTCATCCGGATTCACCAATTATGTGATACACCAGCTAGGTAGAGGATCAATGCCCGGTAGAGTTGGTCACGTCAATTCCTGACTCTAACTAGGGTCAGAAATGGATAGAGGATCTTGATTCGGGCCTCTCGGATGAATGCCTGACTCTATCACAGAAAGTCATGCTGAAGGGATCATACTCATGTGTGAGGAAATGATGCATGACCTTCATGGGAACGAGAAGAAGGGGCACTAAACCATACAAAATATTTCTATGACACAGTGAACAAGAGGACCATTTCGTTTTCCAAAAAGCACACAGCATGTAGAAAAGTTACACATCATGCTGTCTGACCCCGGGTACTGCCCGTGTACAACAACCCATGTCTTAAGGCTTGTCGTGTAGAAAAAACTGAGTACACGACGTCTAGTACGATGTACACACCCTGTCCGAGTGACTGAGGTTGGCCCCGTGTCACTGACCACGGGATCGTACACGGTCATCAACCTGTGTACTAAAACCCGTGTCTGTGTACCCCCTAGATACACGTCGAGTTCTGTGTAGTTGCCTCTGCCATGTTGTACATGTCGTGTCGTCTAAAGCCGTGTAGATCATCTTGTGTCCATGTATTTCCCAAAATACACATCGCGCATCGGGGAATGTTTGATACATCGTGTGACCAGGGTCACATGCCCTATGATTCCTCTTTGAACCTCGAAACCTAGCCGCTAGCGTTAGTACTACACGGCGTGTTCTTCGGAAGTACACGCCGTGTACTCTGGAAATTTCCAAAAACGATGCTCTTCGTCGGCGCGCCTCCCGAGCTGCTCCAATCGTCGAACTGGCCATCTGATCTCAACAAAACCTTCAGGTTTTTTTCTCCCCGACACCACGAGCCGCTTCCGGTGTTTTTTAGCCTCGGATTGTCTCCAAAAACATGTTTTGATCTTCCCACGCGAAGAACGCTCAAAGAACGGTCCTTCCGGATTTGGTCTGATTTGTTGTCTTCCATTGTCATCGCACCTCGGAAAGGTCGTTGCAGTGTTGAACCTCTGATTTGGTATCGTTTCATCATAAAATGGATGAGCAATGATCCGTTTCTTCATCGCCCCACGAAGAACATGAAGAACGCACGAGAAAATAAAAAGGGGGAAAGAAATCCAATAAAACAACATGAGGAACGAACCTCCACCGCCGTTCTTCACGGCGTTGATCCGCTCCCGTCAGTAGGATTAAAAAGAGCATGATCAAACAATAAAACAAAACATGGATCAAATCCTTGAGATAAACCAAAAGAAAAATCCCTCCCGCAAGAACGTACGAATCTGTGGATCAACTTGTTCATGCTTGATCCGAGTTTGTCGTTTTAAATCAAGAATGGGGATAGAGGAAATTAAATAAAAAACCCCTACCTGAACTAGGATCTATCACTGGAGAAGGTGTCATGCTTCTGCCATCGTCGATATCCTTCAACGTCGTTGGTGCAACGATTCTCAACTCTGATCTGTCATCGTTCGCTTTTGAGGGTTCGCTCCAATGGTCCGCGGATCCTCCAACAATTTCTCCCAAAATAACGTCAACGACCACCAATCGCTTAACCCATTAAAAAGGGAAACATGATTGGAATTTAAGATACAATGTGGTATTAATGACTCCATCTTTCCATTATTGTGTCATTATAATGTGTCATCAAATAAGGAAACAGATGTCCCGTCACTGTGCTGCAGCGGATGTTTCCATAAAATAAAATAAACATTTAGCAATTTATTTTATTTTTATTTTACTAAATACGTCTGAAAATAAACTTTTTCCCTAAACCTGTGTCGGTCGAGGTTAGACTCATTCCTATGTAAAGTCATCATCCCAGATGCAACGGTGCCCTCAGATTTTTAATCAGGGTACCCGTTTGGAAACTGCCACAATCGCGCACAAGTGCCGACTCACCTAACTTAAAAAGTGAAAACCACCGTTCCGGGCACACCGGGCCTCGGAATGATGTGACTTTTCCACACCCGATCTTGAAATAATTCCATATAATATTTAAAAATAATACACCAAAAATCCAAGACATTACATAAACATCCCATATATTTCATCCAGTCATGATAGTGAGCTATCCCAGACCCTTTTCAACACCTATTATCTAAATTCTGACAGTGTTAACTCTGGTTTTCCCAAAACATAAAACCAAAGTCATGCAGTTATAGAAAACATCAAGATGAACATTCCCTTTTATTCCAAATTGTAACGAACCAATCTGAGCCAGCTAGATAAGCCCCCAGAACTAGCCTATCACAAGATATGGGTAAAACATGAAAATAAAAAACCATTATTGATTATATGAAAAACAAAAAATAAAACCAAAGTAAGATGATGGACCAGAAAAAATACCACAAAAAATAATATCCAATCAAAATAGGTTAAACCAAAAAGTAATTCATAACCCCACATGACTAAATGTCACCTATAAACCAATATTAACTAAAATCAACAACAACACGAAAAGCCATAATGCTACATTATTCCCCTCCCTTTATATGAATCCTACAATACTACATCTAAGAATACATACATTCACTAGTATGGTTTGATCCAAACACCATTAAGATACCATTATAGATTTTATACAAGGTCAAATATCATGAATGAAACATTTCATGTTTTTTGAAAACATTTTTGAAAAACAATTATAAATCCAAAAAAATTATAAAACATGTTCCCATTTTCTTCCTTTGGTTTTCATAAATCCTTAAATATTCTATAATGAGAAATAAAACTTGTAGATGTGATAAAAATATCAAATCATGTACGTTCATCAATAAGTAAATAGATAAATGAATATACCTAAACAACGTATCAGGATTAGATATGTTCACAACCTCATACAAAAATCTATGGGAGGTAATCCCTAGTGTAAAAATAGTCATGAAATAAATAACAAAAAATGGAAAATGAAAAAAAAAGAACATAGTATTGGGTTCAAGATTATGGACCACTATCAAAAAGACACTCAAAATTCTAAAAAGGAATATATTGGTTCCAAAAGATATCATTTTCTACTAGCCAAAATAATAAAAGTTACCACATAGTGGTGAAACACACACTAAGTCTACATGTGTCTCTATCTCAATGCCTCCAAGGTTCCTAAGGTTCATTTTTTAAAATTCAATTAAATACCATGCTCAAAAATTTATAAAACATTTTCAATGACAATAAAATATTCGATGGAGTTTGAAAACCCATTCCCAAATCAAGATAATCCATTTTCAAAGAGAAATACCCTTTTTTGAAATCATTTACTTTCTTAGAATTCATTTAAAACCATTTATCTCTTCAAATCAAGGAACACCGCAAAATAATTCATCAATAAAAATTTTAAATTTAACAAATTAACCCATTATATTGAAGCACCTACCACAAAATGGTAGAAAACCAGATTCTTTAAAAATAGAGATTGTAAACCAAGAGAACACCCTTATAAAGACAAGGCACACGATGATGCTACCAATGATCGACAACAAATGTTATCTAATCAAAAAACTATCACCAAAAATAGCCATAACTAAAAAACAGAAGAACAAAGAGTATTAAATGTCCCAAGAGGATAAATATAACCACAAAATCAATCAATCATTGAAAAAAGTGATCCAAATGTACAGAAATCACTGAAAATCACCTAGGGAGATCATTAGGTTGAGGGGGAAAAGGTACCAGTTGAATGAAATGAAAATCATATAAGATTGCCACTTAAACAAAAAACTAATGAATTTTATATGAATTCTATACCATTTACTTTTTGTCTAGTCCTTGAGGTATGTATATGCTAAAAACAAATTTCTTTTTATTTAAAAACTTCAATTTCTCCGTAAACAGTTTGTGCCTATTATACATTGTGTAAATAGTTCACTCTATGAATCCAGTTCATTAAATCTCCCCAAAACCCATTACACTCCATGTACTTCACTCATATGGCTTTTAATTTCATAGTATGTATTATAAACTATAGATTTTATTTTCATAATTCAAAAAACTTCCTCACTTCTCAACTTCCTTTCACGCATACTGGAACTAAAGAAAAAGGGAAAGAAAAAAATGTTTAAAAATTACCTAACACAAATATAACAAGGCGTTGCATTTCCCATATCCCTTTTCTATAATAATTAATTATTATGTTAATGGGGGGTAATTTGGTTTTATAAATGGATTGATAATTGGGAAACTTTACAATACATGGTTGTGTATTTGAAGTGATGGGAGGTTGATTTATAATATTTTTTCCCACCTTGGGAACAACCGACAAATACATAGAGTTAATTAATTAATGTTATTGTAATTTGGTATCATCTATTGTATATATATTCAATTTGGGTGGTTAAATATCCTTATAGTTAAAAGAAAATTAAAGTTAAATGTATCAAAATGAATTTTTTGTCTATAAATTGATAATAAAAATGAAGGGATGGATTTCTTACAACATTTTTATCTATTTTTATTTTTTTCATTAATCCATACATCAATATGTGTTGAGAATAGATAATTGTAATAATTTTGAGTTACTTAATCTTATGTGATTAATAATATAGTATGATGAGTGAGGAACACATGTAAGGGAATATTTAGTTCTTTAGTTTAGTATATTGAAGAATACCTTGAATCTTAGAGTTTAAAAGACTCTCATGTGGAGGAATGTTAATAAATGTGAAATTTTATGTAGTGACTTTCCAATTATATTTCAGTCATGACGTTTTTAAATTTCTTGAACGATGTAAATGAAAATAGAAGACTAATATGCGACCATTAGTTTATTAATGATTTATTTACATATGAAAAGGATTGAGATAAATACCTAATATATTAGATAAATAATATTTAATTGAGATGTAATCCATTTTATTGTTGAGGATAATTGTTCATATACAACTACACATGGATGACATGACAACCCTTGTCATATTTACACATTATTCATGATTTTTTTCATAAAAATAAAAATAATACAACCTAGAATACTGATAAGAATATATAATGTGGGTAATTAGATAAATTACATAACAATATAAAATTTTTGGTACATTATCATAGTTAAATACTTCCTTAACATTCTCATGATATTAAATTCTTTATAAAACTGCATTTGATAACCTGGTAAAATACATAAAAAATGGGTGTGATATAAAGCCCTGAAAATGAATAAACAAATCATAAGAGGAAACAAGTATCACGTGACAGAAAATAGGAATTTAAATTGGATATAAAAGTGTAGGAATCATAAATATCATCAATGAGGTATGATATAACACGATAGCATAATGTAAACATGGGAATGTGGAAATAAATTAACATAACATCATAAACATAGTTTAAAGATAACTAACAATATATAATAACATGGTGGAAAATTTTCTATAATGGACAAGCTTCACTAAACTATATCATACATGACTAATCATGTGACTAAAATACTACCTAATTCAATATAGAACTATATAATTATAGGTTCACCCATCGCTTTCATATTAGGTACATGCATAATTGTGCCACACATATCATACAATATAAGGATTTCATTCATAAATTTTAACAACATGATCAGGGATTTTCGGATAAATACATGTAATTAAAAAATAAATTAAGGATATGTACAATTAGTTGATTACCCTTGAATGAAAATGGGGGTTAATATTCATGGAACAACCTTTCGTGGGAAAAAATCACAGTGAAATTTCAACAGCATAATGGCAGTACAAACAAAAATCCTAAAATGGATTAATGATATTGAAAGAGGTATCTCATAATTTTCTTATAAAAATGATAGTAATAAGTATTTCTAAATACACATCCCAAGATTATGAATTGTAAATAAATGGAATAAAATAGTGAAGATCCCATAATAAAGAGGAGGAGAGAAACACTGACTTAATTTTGGCATAGTAATTGTTAGGTAAATTCAATAATGAGAAGGGATAAATGATATATCACAATTATGACATAAATTTTACATTATATATATATATATAAATTCTTGAAAAAAAAATTTTAATATTCAAAATATTAAATATAAATAAAGTTCATGAATGGAAAAGAAGAGAGGGAAATATTACTCTAAATTTATGATTAGTAACAGCATAATTATGTGTTATTTTGGGAGGGAATAAATGATATATAACTATTAGGAGATAAATTGGTATATGTATGGATCTATATAATGTCATTAAATCATAACAATTTGCAATTCAAAAGGAAAAATAAAAAAACGTGCTTGAATTGAAAATAGAAGAGAGTGGTCTCATACCTTGATAGGGTGATTCCAAAATCATGGTAGGACCTTACATAGATCTTAGGGGAACCTTGGGAGGAATATAGATATGAGATGTAAGATTAAAGACTTTATAAAAGTTTTCTAGTGATGAGGAATGTCAGATTGGGTGGGTATTATAGGAAGATAGAGGGGACTTCTTTATTATTTCCTATACATGGGTGTTTGACTCTATACTATAAAGTAATGAAAACCACATACATTTCCATTTTTTGGAACATGTATTCCTAAAAAGGGGTGGTGTTCATTATTTTTTACTTACATGGGATGAAATCATGAATATATTACACTTAGTGATCAGTAAGCAAGTGGTTTTTATAAATAAATTCATTTAAAAACATATACTATAATATGGGTATTGGAGGATTCATAAATGATTTATAAAATCAATAAAATAACATCATAATAATATTATTATAAATTTAAAACATATATTTAGACATGTATACACTTTTATATCATTTATTACATTACTTTTTCAGATTTTATGATGTCATAATACTCACTGTTTTTACACCATATTTATTCATCACCCAAAAAGTATATTGTATCAAAAAATTATTAGAAATTAAGAATTGGATAATTTCAAAATTATGTTTCCAAAAATAATTATTATTTTATTCAAATAATTCTGTAAATTTAATAATTTTCACTTTTAAAATAAGAATAAATATTTATTGATAAATGTTGGGTTTTTTGATAATAACAGCATTTGAACACTTATAAAAAATTACATTTGACTCCACAAAAAATTATATTTTCTTATATATTTAATTGAAAAATATTAAATTATATATTTCATTAAAATATCTATTATTTTTAAAATATAAGAATTAATTAAAAAGGATGGTCTTGATTGAAATTTCAAGATACACAAAAATACAATTTCTGTTTTATCCTGTCAAAATCAAAATAATTTATAACGAAACAAAATTAAGAGGTAAATATAACCAATATTCTCTTCAAAATACAATATACATATTAATATTATTCGTTTCAGGATACATATACCATTATTACTCTAGAAAATTCCTTAAAGGTAAGGTACACGATGGTAATATTTTTATGGGGTGGTTCGGAATACATGGTTTGGGAAATGATCTAAAGGAGCTTGAACATCTCCAGTAAATGGGTTCATGCCTGATTTAGTTGTTTGATCATGTATTGGTCATGTCAACATAAAATATCAGTAATTTCATCACCCTTGGAAGATCCAACAAATGGGATTTATAGGGTATGATCCGACTGGTCGAGGCCATCACATCCTTTGTCTTTCTAAATTGGATTTATCAAATCCCTAAATTTATAATAATCAAATGATAAATTTTAAATTGTAATATTATCATTGGTTGTGATTCTTAAGGGTATATCAAATTCAATAGGATATAATATTCAAAAAAACTATATGTTTTTTATAACCATAATAAATAATATGGCATTTACATCAATCAAAAAGTGAATTTTATTTAGAAATTTTCTGGTCATTACAACCCCCTTCATAAATTTATCACTAAAAATTATCATTTCATACTCTAAAAAGAATGACCGTAATTCTATTTTTTCACCTCTGCTAGTTCCTACATCATTTTTTCAAACATGTAGCTTCTACATACCACACTACCAGATGCATACTATTATTTCAAAAAACATTTTCTCTATGAACATAGAAGACATCATGTACTTGAGATACTTTAGCTGAGCGTGATAATCGAGAGGCCACCGAACCAATATGGTCAAGGTTCTCAAAAGGACCGATATAGCTTGGACTAAAATTTCCCTTATTCCTAAATAACTAGACATTATTCAATAGAGACATGTAGATGAATATTATATCTATAACCTCAAACACTAGGTCTCATCAATAATCATCATCATTGTTCATATTTCAAATATTAACACCCATAATGTGATGATAAATGGTTTTAAACTTTTACATCATTTAATCAACCATTTATAAACCCAACAATTTACATCCCCTAACATCATCCAAACAAACACTTGTTCTAAATCTCTTGTCATAAAGAGCATCATAGAAATCCATTTGGATGATTGAGTGAAAAATACTATTGCGTGATAACTCTACTACAAGAATATGTTGATCCCATATTACTTTTAAATCTATAGTTCATTCTCTCAAGATGACCTCTACTTTTAGGATATTTCTCTCAAATTACCGATCAGTTTGAGGTGATAAGTGTCACGACCCGTCCTCGGGGCCCGTATCGTGACTACCCCAAGCCCGCCTTCCATAGGCCAGGGGCTAGCGACTAGCACCAAAGGTGTAAATCCTGATAACTGGGAAGGAATTGCCTTTATAAAAGTAAATGAAAAACTACAGAGTACAAGAGGAAGTAAAACACTAAGTACAAAGAGAAGTGCTGAAAGGTAAATGGGCCAGAATACAAACCCAAATGAAAGTATAACTACAACTGAACAAAGAACAACAGAAAAAACAACAGCTGGATGAAAGGAAGCAGCTCATGGGTCGTCCTCCTCGAATCCTACCTGAAGGGTAGGTACAGATGGTGCAGCTCCTGGATCGTCCACCACGGATCCTACATGAAGGGTAGGTACAGATAGCCTCATCAACGCTCTTGCCCGTCAGCCTCCTCCGTGTGTTGTCTCGCCGTGAAGTGCACCTCCAGATTCTGACTCATCGTGTAGTCCATCTCCGGGTACTGACTCGTCGTGTAGTCCACCTCCGGGTACCGTCCAGTCTTCGAACACTCAGCCTCCGTCAGCACTGCCCGTCGTCTGCAACCAACACAACGAGGTGCGGGCATAGCCCGTGCAGGGGTGAGTATAACGATACTCAGTAGGGACCCCGAGACCCTCAAGGTCTCACTAAAACCCACATGGATAACCACAAAGAAGTTCTCAACAGATAACCTCTACATAGGTATATGCCCATGCATATACCTAAGTTATCTAGTAACCCATCTCAATCATGAGGAAAACACCAAGATCATGAAATCAATGGATAACCACTACCCGGGTATATACCCATACATATACCCAATTCATCAAGTGACCCATCTAAATCATGAGGTAAACACAAAGGTCAAAAGTCTCAGCTCAAACCAGGATTTTCATTATCGAAACCGTAACTACTGAAGAGCTCCGTCTCTGGAGTGTACAGTGGTCCTGTCACGACTCTGAGGTACTGCTCACTAACCTAAGACTGCTGAGGTACTCCTCATGTCGAGTACCACGGGCCAGCCACCCAAACACAGTAGTGCTTCCCACCGGGGTATGCCACCCAAACATAGTAGTGCACACCACCTAGTAGCCTACAGAGTTACTCTCCGGATGAGTACTGCGGGTCTGCACTGTCACACAGGTAGTGCTCCGTCCACCATGGGTCTATACCTCACAAAGTAGTGCTCTGTCCACTGGGCTAGTCGACTCACTCCAAGTCGAGTCGGTCAAGCAGTCGTCAGGTCTCAGTCGGCTACACGGTCTCCGTACTCTGCACGCTCATCTCTGGAAGGGTCCTCTCCACGAGCTATAGGTCTATACACCATGTATCTCAAAGTCCCACGACCGCGTCGTCACAGGGGACTCAACGCAACCGACATCGCATCAATCGGACGCCCGGTCTGTGAGTTATTAGCCTTTTCGTCCCCGGGGCCCGGTTGGTTTCGGGTGCGAACCAATCCGGTTGTATCTCAACTGTACCCTGAACTCTCATAGGGTTTACTCATAGGGACCGTTTCTCCACGCGATCACCAACGCCGCTGACGATTCGTCAAACGAACGTCCGTTCTGAAAGATATTAGTTGTTCCGTTCCAGAGGCCCGGTTGGATTTCGGGTATAATCCAACCCGGCCACTATCCAACTGCAACCAAAACTCGGGTGAAGTATTCCAAAAGTTCCGTCTCATCAAGAGGAATTCAACGAGACAGCCGGCGCGTCAATCTGACGCCCAGTCTGTGAGTTATTGGCCTTTTCGTTCCGTGGGCCCGGTTGGTTTTAAGGCAAAACCAACCTGACTGTACTCCACCTGCGTCCAAACCTCGGGCCGAGTAAGCCAAAAGATCTGTCTCACTTAGAGGAATCAATAAAAGTTGACGGAACGTCAATCGGACGGCCGATGCTCATGATATACCCGTTTCCGCCCCGAGGGCCCAGTTGGTTTCGTGTACGAACCAACCCGGTCGAACCCAAAGTTCTCCGAAACCTTCAGTGTAATATGTCGAAACGACCTTCTCGATGCGAGGATCGCATCGCCGCTAACGGTGCGTTAATAGGAGGTCCGTAGCCCATGATATGGGCAAAAGACTGAAAACGGTACGAAAACGGGGGGTCTGGGCCCGGCCTGACCCCCCTGGGTCTGCCCGACCCAGCCCAGCCCGGGCGGCCTGGCCTAGCCTGGGCGCGACCCGGCCTGGCGGGTCGGCTCGGCTCAGTCGACCGGCCGAGAGAGGGAACCGCGGCCCCCGCACGGGGGCCGCTCCGCGGCACCCGGACGCGGCAAGCCGGCCGCCTCCCGCCCCTCGGTTCCGCGCGGCCGCGGAACAGACCTCGCCATCGCGGCTTAAGCAGCGGAGTGTTTTTCCAGCGGTGCGTCGGGTGCCGCCGCCGCCTGGCGGTCGCCCGCTGCCTGCCGCCGCCTCCAGCCGCCGCGCCAGCGAAGCACGCCAGCGGGAGCTTCCGCGGTCCATCGGACGTGCTCCGGTGGTCCGTTTTGCGTGCGGTCTTCACCAATTGACCTCCCGGGACCCGATCTTCACTGCAAGGCCATCAAACACCATAATGGCCTGCTTCGTTGTCGTCCGTTGATCCGCACATCGATAATCAAGCTGTGGAGGGTTGTCGGGTCGTGTTTGTTCGGCCCGCGCCCTCCGCGTTAGGTGTTATCAATGGGAAAATAATAAACACATGATTTTAATCATTTAAGAGGGTATAATTTATCCAAAATAAATTATACAAACACCTTGCAATCAAATACCCACGCACGAGAGTATAAAAAATTGAATGCATGGAATGACGACGTCACGCATTCTTGCCGCTCGATCCCGCGCAGTGTGACGATGTCGCGCGTCCATTCTGCTCTATCCCGCGCGGTGTGATGGCACCGCATCAATTCATTCGATCCGCAACATCAAGAAAAACAAAAGGAAGGGGGAAGGCCGTGTTTGTGCGGTTCAGCCTCCTCCCGTTAACTGATATCATGCGGCCCAAAAATCGCAGATAAAAGACGGAAGAGAATCACATAAGGAAAAACACGTAAACCCCCTACCTCAAGTTGTCGATCAAAGATTGTCGTGGGGATGGATCGTCGTGGAAGAAGTGACGTAGAGGGAGAACTGTCGGTGTCACGTCGTCGATCTCCGAGGGTTTGGCGTTCTTCTTCACCCTTCGTCGGAGGCCGGCGTTCTTCGCGTTCTTCGCGTTTTTCACGAAGGAGGATGAAGATCTTCAAGCTTCTCCAAATTCTCTCAACAAGCAAACCTTAAGAGAAAACAAGTATTGGTCTTATTTTATTCTCATGCCAATATTTAGAAAATTCTAAGTTAAGTAACGAACCATTAATTTGATGAATTAATGGTATGACTTGACTGCCCAATTAATAGGGGCATTTAGAATTTTAAGAAAACGTGTCGGTTGACTTTAATTAAAGATGATTTTTCGCAGATGCGTTACTTAGTGGAAAAGAAATGGTGGGGCTCGTGCGGACCTCACCTCACAAATATCCTACCAAGAGGGTAGAATATTTTTGATTGCACCCTATCTTCTCCAACTCAGCTTAAGTAGATTTAAGTGGCTTTAAGTGGCTTTAAGTGAAATAAAATAAAGTTGTTGCACCACTTTATTTTATTTTCTTCACTTAACCCCCAAAAATTAAAAACCGCACCCGAACAAACGCAACTCCAGAAAAGGCGTTTCTAAGCGAATACCAGCGCTACGATTCCATCGGTGCCCTCGGAATTCGATTCCGAGCACCAGTTCAGAAGTTAGAAAAACTCGTTCGTTCGTTCACTCAACGTACACGAGCTAAACTTCGTAAAATGATTCCGGGCACACCGGGCCTCGAAATCAGGCGCCGTCAGAAACTGCGTTCTTGTAAAATCCCAAATAAAATTTAGAAAAAAAAATTACCTTGAAATTTCCGGGTCTTTACATTACTCCCCCCACAGGGCTTTACGTCCCCGTCAGGCTTCAACACAAACTAGGGTCACAAAAGTGGTATTGAGCACGCATCTGAGCCTTCCTCTCCCATGTGCTCACTTGGAGGTTCCCGTACTACCAAAGAAGTGCACCCGAGGAATCGATCGTCATCATAGGATCTGCTCCGGTCGATCCTCGATCCCCACTGGAACCTCCGTGAAAGACACCCCATCACCATCGTCCAGCTCCCCATGGTCGATGATATGCGTCGGGTCGTGCACGTACCTCATCAGCAGAGATACGTGGAAGATGTCAAGCACCCGGTGCAACTGAGGTGGTAGAGCCAGGCGATAAGCCACCTCGCCAATCCTGCGGAGGACCTGGAATGGTCCGATGAAGCGTGGAGCCAACTTGCCTCCTCGGCCAAATCTCTGTAATCCATGCCGAGGTGAGACACGCAAGAAGACATGGTCACCATCCTCGAACTCCAGAGGTCTCCAACTCCTGTTAGAACTGGAACTCAAAACGACTGCTGCCACGAGGGTAAGGTTGACCGACTCAAGAGTGATCGATCGCACTCTCCTCTGCATGAGTTACCCTATGCTGCCTGAGGATTCCTTTTTCGCCGACCAAGGAAAACCCATTCTGACGTCGTAGTTAAACCACAACCTTTTTTCCTAATACCGTCAATTTGTGTATGAACTGTGATTGCCCAGTCCATACTCAAACCAACGTCGTAAGGCCTCAATGCTACCACCAAGAGATTCCAACCGAAAATCTCACCTCGAGGGTCTGACCACACTGTCGGCGTAAGTGTGATTATCGATTCTTCTCCCAAGGTATCTCCAAACATGAGGGTCAAGTCTACGGATTACCGAAAACTCTAGGTCTGGGACAAGATTAGTGAAAGCAAGGAATGATTCGTATCAACGTTTGTTACTAAAGCAGCTAGTAGTGAACACAGACTGTCCCTTGAATCATTTCTAGAGCTATTGGGTTACTCTCCCTAACCGCATGCAGCTACTCTCTTCCTCCTCCCTCTAGCTTCCTGAGCCTGGCGGGGATAACTAAGGCGGGTGGTTGTAGCATGTTAAGATGTACACAACCTCATGCTTCTCTCCTAGCTCTGCCTCCATGTCTGCTACTTCACAGACTCATCTCTCCTTAAAGCTTCCACTTCTTGAAACATTTAACATGCCCGAGTCTCTAAGACTACTGCCAGTTTCCTGTTTCTTACTGCACTGTGCAGTCTTCATCCGCTCCTGGATGATCTGCACCTTCTTTGCCTACGATCTGAAGAGCTGCTAAAATTTCTCCTTTTCTGAAAAGAGAAACTCGGTCTCATCCCCTGGATGAACCACACCCATTGCCTAATACAGTCAATCCTGACATGAATGTTGTATTCATGCCATGGATGACATCATAAGGCCTCGACGTTACTATCAAGAGATCCAACTGTCACTCTCGCCTCTAAGGTTCGAGTCACACTGTGGGCATCAGTGTGAGGTCACTGGGTCTCCTCCAGTAGAAATCTCGAAAGTGAGGGTCAAGTCAACAGTTTTAACCGGAACCAATTAGTATCAACCAAACAAAAGGACAGGAAAGCAGACAAAGATAAGTGTCTTTTTATTATTGCAGCTCATAGTACAAAGACACGAATACAACAACAACATGGAACTAGAAGTACAAGGGATGTATCCACTAGTTCTGCTCTTGTCTACCTGCTCCCAGAGCTCTATTGCCTTGTCCAATGCTCGGTTGTTTCTCAAGCACCAGCCGCTGCTTCTATCTCGGTGGATCCTCCAACACCCGCGGATCAACTGTGCGGGGAGTCGTACAGTCACGTGCCAGGTGACCCTTCCCGCCGCATGAGTAACACTGTCTTTTTCTGGCATGCCTGGCTCTGACCCCACACCGGGTGCCCCGCACCACCGGTCCTAAAACCCGAGATCGTCCAACTGATGTTCTGGTCCTCCTGGACCTCTGCATCATCTTTCTACTGTCCATAGATGACTCAGCTACTGATCGAAAAGCACGTGGCAAAGGCAGCAACTCCTGAACACGCTCGGGGTGTAGAGCTACTGGCACAAACTCCACCCTGAAGAAGGTCTCGAAGTCTTCCCATGCAAAGGTCATCCCGTCACAAAACTGAAACAAGTGGCTCCACCACCTTCCTGCTGCTGCCTGAAGAAGGATGGCAGCAAAGATCACCATGAAGTCTGCAGGCATCCCCACTAACCTGAAGACTCTCACCACAGCCTCCATCCAATCCTCAGCCGCCTGCGGGTCCGTCTCTCCCCGGAACCTGGGTGGCCTCTGGCGCTAGAACTCATGCAGCACACTCAAGTGGCGTGTATCGCCTACTGCTGGGGCTGGTGGCATCAGTGGCCCAACGTATGGTAGTACCGCTGGTGCCTCAACTGCAAGAGGGCCCTATACCGATGCCTCATCACTCGACAGGCTGTCAGTACAGACATCCCTCTGGGCTCTAGATGGTTGTCCGAGAAAAGGCATCCTGAAAGAAACAACGTGACACGGTCAAATGATTATACCTGGTGAGCTGACCTGGTTTGAGCTGATATTTAAATAAAACTTCTGGAAACACAGATGAAATCAGTGTTTTCGTGAACAAAGTCGGAATTCAGTTGTCAGGGTCCTGGTGCATGGATACGTCGGCCGCCCGCACCAACACTGGATTCCCGGAACTGAAGACCACACTCGGTACCCTTAACACTATTGCTTCACAGAAAGAAAATATCAGAGTTATAAGTTCTGTGGTAGAACCGACTCCTCTGATACCAATTATCACGACCCGTCCTCGGGGCCCATGCCGTGACTACCTCAAGCCCGCCTTCCATAGGCTAGGGGCTGGCGACTAGAACCAAAGGCGTAAATCCCGATAACTGGGAAGGCATTGCCTTTATAAAAGTAAACAAAACACTACAGAGTACAAGCAGAAGTAAAACACTAAGTACAAAGAGAAGTGCTGAAAGGTAAATGGGCCAGAATACAAACCCAAATGAAAGTACAACTACAAATGAACAAATCACAACAGAAAAAAACAACAGCTGGAAGAAACGAAGTAGCTCCTGGGTCATCCTCCTCGGATCCTACCTGAAGGGTAGGTATAGATGGTGCAGCTCCTGGATCGTCCACCACGGATCCTACCTGAAGGGTAGGTATAGATAGCCACCTCAATGCTCTCGCCCGTAAACCTCCTCCGTGTGTCGTCTTGCCGTGAAGTCCACCTCCAGATACTGACTCGCCATGTAGTCCACCTCCGGGTACTTACTCGTAGTGTAGTCCATCTCCGGGTACCGTCCAGTCCTTGAACACTCGGCCTCCGTCAGCACTGCCCGTCGTCTGCAACCAACATAACGAGGTGCAGGCATAGCCCGTGCATGGGTGAGTATAACGATACTCAGTAGGGACCCCGAGACCCTCAAGGTCTCACTAAAACCAACATGGATAACCACAAAGAGGATCTCAACAGATAACCTCTACTTAGGTATATGCCCATGCATATACCTAAGTTATCAAGTAACTCATCTCAATCATGAGGAAAACAGCAAGATCATGAAATCACCGGATAACCACTACCCAGGTATATGCCCATACATATACCCAAGTCATCAAGTGACCCATCTCAAAAATGAGGAAAACACAAAGGTCAAAAGTCTCAGCTCAAACCAGGATTTTCATTATCGAAACTGTAACTGCTGAAGAGCTCCGTCTCTGGAGTGTACAGTGGTCCTATCACGACTCCGAGGTACCGCTCACTAACCTAAGAATGCTGAGGTACTCCTCCTGTCGAGTACCGTAGGCCAGCCACCCAAACACAGTAGTGCTTCCCGCTGGGGTATGCCACCCAAACACAGTAGTGCACACCCCCTAGTAGCCTGCAGAGGTACTCTCCGGATGCGTACTGCGGGTCTGCACTGTCACACAGGTAGTGCTCCATCCACCATGGGTCTATACCTCACAAAGTAGTTCTCTGTCCACTGGGCTAGTCGACTCAGTCCAAGTCGAGTCGGTCAAGCAGTCGTCAGGTCTCAGTCAGCTACACGGTCTCCGTACTCTGCACGCTCATCTCCGGAAGGGTCCGCTCCACGAGCTACAGGTCGATACTCTAAGTATCTCAAAGTCCCACGAAGAAGTATCTCAATGGACCGCCTCGTCACAGGGGTCTCAACGCAATAGACGGCACGTCAATCGGACACCCGGTCTGTGAGTTATTAGCCTTTTCGTCCCCGGGGCCCGGTTGGTTTC
This sequence comes from Viscum album, assembly GCA_963277665.1. Classification (NCBI taxonomy): domain Eukaryota; kingdom Viridiplantae; phylum Streptophyta; class Magnoliopsida; order Santalales; family Viscaceae; genus Viscum; species Viscum album. Next base: position 125,085,523 of record OY728128.1, read on the forward strand.
GGGTGCGAACCAATCCGGCCATATCTCAACTGTACCCTGAACACTCATAGGGTATACTCATGTGGACCGTTTCTCTAAGCGATCACCAACGCCACTGACGGTTCGTCAAACGGATGTCCGGTCTGAATGATATCAGCTATTCTGTTTCAGGGCCCCGGTTGGATTTTGGGTACAATCCAACCCGGACACTATCCAACAGCAACCAAAACTCGGGAGAAGTATGCCAAAAGTTCCGTCTCATCAAGAGAAATTCAACGAGACTGACGGCGCGTCAATCGGACGCCCGGTCTGTGAGTTATTGACGTTTTCTTTCTGGGGGCCCGGTTGGTTTTTAAGGAAAAACCAACCCGACCGTACTCCACCTGCACCCAAACCTCGGGCGGAGTAAGCCAAAAGATCCGTCTCACTTAGAGGAATCCATCAAAGTCGTCGGCACGTCAATCGGACGTCCGGTGCTCAAGATATACCCATTTCTGCCCCGAGGCCCCGGTTGGTTTCGTGTACGAACCAACCCGGCCGAATCCAATGTTCTCCGAAACCTTGAGTGTAATATGTCGAAACGACCGTATCGATGCGATAATTGCATCGCCGCTGACGGTGTGTTAATCGGAGGACCGTAGCCCAAAATATGGGTAAAAGACTGAAAATAGTCTGAAAACGGGGGTTCTGGGCCCGGCCCAACCCCCCTGGGTCGGCTAGAACCGGGTCGACCCGACCCGGGTCCGGGTCCGACCGGGTTGGGCGCGACCCGGCCCGGCCCGGCGGGTCGGCTCGGCTCGGTCGACTGACCGAGAGAGGGAACCGCGGTCCCCGCGTGGGGGCCGCTCCGCGGCACCCGGACGCGGTATGCCGGCCGCGTCCCGCCCCTTGGTTCCGCACGGCCACGGAACCGACCTCGCCGCCACGGCTTAAGCCGCGGCGTGTTTTGCCGGCGGCGCGCCAGGCGCCGCCGCGCCGGCGTGGCGCACCGGCGGGAGCTTCCTCGGACCACAGGACGCGCTTCGGTGGTCCGTTTTGCATGCGGTCTTCACCAGTGGTCCTCCCGAGACCCGATCTTCACTGCAAGGCCCTCAAACGCCATAGCGGCTTGCTTCGTTGTCGTCCGTCGATCCGTACATTGATAAAGAAGCTGCGGAGGGTTTTCGGGCCGTGTTTGTTCGGCCCGCGCCCTCTGCGTTAGGTGTTATCAATTGGAAAATAATAAACACATGATTTTAATCATTTACGAGGGTATAATTTATCCAAAATAAATTATACGAACACCTTGCAATCAAATACTCACGCACACGAGTTTAAAAAATTGAATGCGCGGCATGACGATGGAGAACATTCTTGCCGCTCGATCTCGTGCGGTGTGACGATGTCGCGCATCCTTGCCGCTCGATCCCACGCGGTGCGACGACACCATACCAATTCATTCGATCCGCAACAAAAAGAAAAACAAAAGGGAGGGTGACGACCGTGTTTGTGCAGTTCGGCCTCCTCCCTTTAACTGATATCATGCAGCCCAAATATCGCGGATAAAAGACGGAAGAGAATCACGTAAGGGAAAACACGTAAACCCCCTACCTCAAGTTGTCGATTAAAGATTTTCGCGGGGATGGATCTTCGTGGAAGAAGCGTCGCAGAGGGAGAACTGTCGGCATCACGTCCTCGATCTCCGAGGGTTTGGCGTTCTTCGTCTCCCTTCATCGGAGGCCGGCATTCTTCGCGTTCTTCGCGTTCTTCGCGTTCTTCACGAAGGAGGATGAAGATCTTCAAGCATCTCCCAATTCTCTCAACAAGCAACCCTTAAGAGAAAACAAGTATTGGTCTTATTTTATTCTCATGCCTATATTTAGAAAATTATAAGTTAAGTAACGAACCATTAATTCGATGAATTAATGGTACGACTTGACTGCCCAATTAATAGGGGCATTCAGAATTTTAAGAAAATGTGTCAGTTGACTTTAATTAAAGATGAGTTTTCGCGGGTGCGTTACTTAGTGGAAAAGAAACGGTGGGGCTCGTGCGGGCCCCACCTCACAAATATCCTACCAAGAGGGTAGGATATTTTGGATTGCACTCTATCCGCTCCAACTCAGCTTAAGTAGCTTTAGGTGGCTTTAAGTGGCTTTTAGTGAAATAAAATAAAGTTGTCGCACCACTTTATATTATTTTCTTCACTGAACCCCCAAAAATTAAAAACCACACCCGAGCAAACGCAACTCCAGAAAAGGAGTTTCTAAGAAAATACCAGCGCTGCGATTCCATCGGTGCCCTTAGAATTCAATTTCGAGCACCGGTTCAGAAGTTAGAAAAACCCACTAAATCGTTCACTAAACGTACCCGAGCTAAACTTCAGAAAATGATTCCGGGCACACCAGGCCTCGGAATCAAGCGTCGTCAGAAACTGCGTTCTTGTAAAATCCCAAAGAAAATTTAGAAAAAAAAATTCTCTTGAAATTTCCGGGTCTTTACAATAAGTCCTGCTAAAGTTCAACCCATTATTTAGATCTTTTTGGATACTCTTCCTAAACATGGAGATAAATCTTGGATCATGAGGATATATAATAGTTAGGGGAGTTCCATTTAGCATCAAAAGTACTATAATGTGTATCATTATATGTTGACCGAGTAAGAAGTCCACTTAGGTTATAATGAAGTGGGAAACTACTGAAACAAAATGAAAAATTACCCGCATAGAATTTTCTCATTTTCATGCCTTCAGAATATTAGTGATAATGTATATAGTTATATTTTATTATTTCCATGGAGGTATTGATAATGGTTATAACATACCTGTGGATTGTTTCCTTTCATCCTTACCTTTAGGAAATATAATACACATAAATAGATATTTCTACATCTCTTAATTTATATTTTCCCACCAATATAACTTCCATAGATCTCAATACATCTTTGTGCTCACTAGATGAATAGATAAGGATAAGATTTATGGATCATCCAATAGATCATTCTAAAATTGATGATTTCGTGGTATACATTTTCATGACCCAAATCATAAAACCCATTCTTAATTAATTTTTAACTCTATGGATTTCTAATTTATTTTATATTCAACATTATTCTGAATTTCAGAAACATCTCTTTGAGCATCTTGTATCTTCTCTATAAGGGATGGATGAGAAATAATTTGTGAAGGGATTTATTATTTATACTACTTCATGATTCCCATGTCCATCCTTATCAGGTCTAAGAAGATCTTATCCCCCACAATTCTCCTTAATGATAAAATTTCAATATTTTCTTTACATAGTGTATTTTACTCACTATTTTGATTATCAAAAAGGAAGAAGATTGAGAAACTAGAAACCATAATCAACTTTAACCATATATGTTGTCCCGTATTCATATCTTTATCTGAGAATATGTACTTTATTCTCTTATTATTTGTATATATTTCACACCTTTCCCCCCAAATAATAAATTATTGAAGATTTTCTATTTGAGGATTACTACAACCAAATCTATATCACATGTTGGGTAGTTCTACCCAGGATCCTTCAATTTCCTTAATGCATAGGTGATTAAGTTTTAATTATATATTAATAAAAATATTAATCCATTCTTTGTATCATTTCTATATACCGTGAAAGGTTCCCTAATTATGGTTAGAATAAGTAATGGTATCATGATAATACTTTTTTTAACTCCCTGAATCTCTCTTCATAATAATTATTCCAATCAAACATGACAACCTTATGAGTTATCTTGGTTAGATGGTTTGAAAATCATGAGTAATTTCTCATAAATTAGTGATATTACCCAAACTATCCAAGGAAACACAATATATCGTTCACAAATGTTAGACTTATACATCCTTTAATTTCATCAGTCATAGAAGGTTTTATAGATATCTCATTGCATGTGATAACATTACACAAGAATGAAACATTATTTAACAAGAACTTATATTTTCTATACTTTTCAAAAAAATTCTTCTTTTATAAGGTCTTTAGCATATTTCAGATATTCTCTTCCTCCTCCTCCTTTATTTTAGAGAATATTAGAATATTCCTTATAAAGACAACCAAAAATTTGTGGAGGTATTATATAATGAATTGATTCATAAAGTGCATGAATATTTTTGTATAATTAGTGAGTTTTAATGGAATTACTATGAACTCGTAGTTCTTATAAATTCTACACAAAGAAATATTGGTTGTATCCTTATTCTTCACCCTTACACGATAATACCTCGACCGATGATCCACATTTTAGATGTATTGTTCTCCATGTATCTAATCAAATAAGTCATCAATCCATGGAGGATGATCCTTTGTATTTAACATCATATTGTTGAGATCATGATAATCAATTAAAAGGCACAATAACCCATACTTCTTCTATATGATGGGGACTGGAAAACCCTAAGGTGAAAAACAAGGGTATATAAACCCTTTATCTAGATTCCACTATAGTGGATTCTTCAGCACCTCAAAGTACACAACATATATTCTCCATGGATTCATGGATATTAGAAATGCTCAAGGTATAATCTTGATTGAAAATTAAACCTCCCAGCTTCGGGTAAGACCAATATGTTATTCGAGAAACACATTACTTTATTCCCTTGTAATGGGAATATAATCAATGATAATTTTATCCTTAGAATAAATCATTTTTTCTAGATATTATTACTCATTGGGATATAATATCCCAGATTGAGATGTTGTTTCCAAAAAAGATTTATCCTCCTCTATGAATTTGTAAATAATTAGAGGACGATTTGTGATATAGAGAGTGATTTACTTATCACGATAATTTGTGCTAGTTCTATGTAAGGAAATACAATCCATACCAATAATTTTATAATATTCCATTAAATGTAGTATCATAGTGATCAATGGGAATTTCATCCAATAAATTTGATAGGGGGTTATTTATATACTTTAGATTTAATAATTTCCACATTTGTCATTTCCACCAAATGATCTTCTTCCAAGATTTGTGATTGTTTTTTAATAGATCCACTAAACATTCATGGTATGAAGGAATTAATAGAACTAGAATAAAAAATAATACTCTCTAATATTGAATGAATAACTAGAATACTTATCACCGCTTTGATGTCATGATCCACTACAGTGGTTTTGAGGGAATAATATCAACCTTGATGTCATGGAGGTTGTTAGTGTTGATTATGTCTGACCATCCCTGTCTTAGTACATTAGTTTGAAAAGTTTCTTTATTCCTCATTGTTAAAACAATGAACAATATGTTGTTCATTGGATGGAACATTCAATTCCTCATCATATTAGTGGGTTTCTACCATAGCCAATCACTTGCTACGATACCTTCCCATGCGAACCTAAAAAATTTCCTCACCCAGTTTAGAAAATTTCGATGGTTCTTATTTTCACACATTTGAAAATTTGGATGTTAAAATATCTTACTGCGATTAAAATTCTCTACCACACCAAAGGAATTAAAATCCACATTCCACTTCTTATCCTTCTGAACACCATGAGACTCGCGATCCTCGTTTCGAATTTGATGTAAAATATGAAAATTTACTATTAGTTATGAAAGTCTGAGATGATCGAGGATTTTGGTACACTTAGTTTGCCCCAACATAATAGCGGCCAATTTTTCATTCTATAGTAATGTAAAATTCAGAGGCATATCATTAATTTCTTTGATGTTTACCTCATTCACCCCAATGGATTTATCATATTTTTTACTTGAGTGTAAGGAAATAAAAATCCATTTTATGTTGGAGAGTGTGATGAAGATATTTATAGAAAAACATTTGATAAAATACAAGTATGAACTTATCATTCTCAAAAAATAAATGATGGAAAATATATTATCAATAAATTTTATCATCCTTTTTAAATTAAGGGACTAAATTATATGTTTAAAGTTGATGTAATTTTTTGTATAAAATCCGTAATTGGTGATTATTATTTATTAGGATGATTTGGGCCTTCTTCAGGATTCAATTTTCTATTATGATCCTAATTCACCTGAGGGAGTATCATCACACTGTTTCGTATTCCCGCACCCATGGGGTTGTTAATAATTTTTGAGCAGTCATCACATTTCCCTCCACATTTATTGTTTATTCAGTTCCTGTTATTTACAGTCATTGGTTATAATAAACAAAAAATTTTGAATCATTACTTTTAAAATATTAAAAACACAACTGGGAATTCCAAAAAAAATTAGAGGTATAATTTGTAAATGACATTATTCCATAAATCATAAATTTATAGACTTCAATATTAGATATACATTATATATTTCCAAACATTTTCTTTTATGGTAAGGGTTTGGGGGGATGAGGGGCAGTTCATGGGGTCAAGTCCATGGGCTTGCAATTTAATGCAATTTTCTTCCTTGCGGCGTGTGCCGCTTTCGCGGTTGTACCCTATTTTTTTAATAATGGTTCATAACAAGATTGCGAATTTACCAAAGAATATCCTCTAGTATTGTCAAACAATGTTTGCATATATGACTATTTTCTTTCACTATATGATTATTGAGTTCATCTTGATGCACCTCTTTTGATATTATTACCCCTACGTACCTTTACTCTAGCACTGCATTCACTTGTAATATCCAGATAAAGATATATTTTTTTGGATACCACTTACACTATACATTAACAAAATTTAGGGATGTTTTCATTTTTTTAGTATTTTCCCTAAGGGGTTTTTTAATATTTCTTAATCATAATCCCAAATATAACAACAATTTACTCCAATACAAACTATAACAACCATTCACTTTATTACACAATAATTCATGATTTATTTCATAATAATAAAAATAATACAACCCAAAATATTGAGAAGCATAGTTTATTTTGTTAATTTGGTACACTAAATAACAACATAAAATAGTGGTACATTTTCATTACTAAAAGCTTCTCTAACATTCTCATGATTTCCCATCATTTTTATGACAGGATGGGATAACCTGGGGACCTACATATGGGGTGATCTATAAATCCTATTCTGAAAATAAATAAAAATCATAACATTATTAATTTATTACGTTGTAGAAACTTTTAATTTTAATGGTATGTAAATAAGGTGATAATAATTAATATGAATAATGAGGAATGATATAGAATGATTAGATAATGGAAACATGGTAATATGGAAACAACGTTAGACATGACATCATAAACATAGGTCAAGGCTACCCATAAAGAAATCATAACATGGTGAAAAAAGTATCATAATACATTAAGTTCACTACCTTATCCCATACATGACATATCATGATACTAAACATTACCCAATTCATTGGAGCACTATATAATTATAGGCGAAACTCTCACATTAAATTTATGTACATGCATATGTTTTCCATATTATTCATGAAACATAAGAATTTATTTTATAAATTTTAACTATGCGATATAGGAGTTTGTGTTACATAAAATCATGTCCCAAATCATTAAATAGTAGTTTGATCTAGATGAATACCGTTCATTAATTAATGGGGGTGGATATTAATGACATAATTTATTGGAATGAAATATCATAGGGAAATATTTATAAAATAATAACAGTACAAAAAGATTGATAAAAAGGTTTAAGAGAGTTAAAGGGGTCCCTCTCTATTTCTATATCAAAATGACAGTATGAGGTAATTGGAAAAATATTTCCCAAATATAGGAATTCGAAATCATAGTCATAAAATTGAGAAGATGCTTGAATAAAATGGATAAAGAGAGGATCCTATACTAAATTTTGGTATTGTAGCATCTAAGGATAATGTTATAAGGAGAGAATATAATTTTTATATTATTATTAATACATTAATTTTACTGTATAGGGATCTTTATAAATTCATGGAAACATAACCAATTGATTTTCAAAAGGATAATTATAATTAAGTTACCTGAATTGAAATGAAGAGAGGGAAATCCATTAATAAATTTTGGAATAGTAATGGCTTAGGTAAATACTATAATGGGGTAATATAAATTATAAATCATTATTATAACATAAATTATATATTATAGTGGTCTTTATAAAGTCATTATAATATAACAAAAAGAGATTCAAAGGGATAAATACTAATAAGGTGATTGAATTGAAAAGAGTATAGATAGGTCCCTTACCATGAGAGAGAAATTCCAAAAGCTTGGGAGGAGCTTCTAAAGATATTGAGGGAACCTTAGGAGGAATACATTGAGTTTAGGTAATATTTAGTATGTGTTCTATATTTTTTGAGTTAATATGAATTGTGCCTTAGGTTGGTTTATATAGGTAGAGAGTGGGGAGTTCTTTATTATCTCTCAAACATAGGTTTTGGACTATATATAAAAAAGTAATTAAGATCCCAAAACAATCAAATAGTTTTTCCCTTGTTTTAGAATAAAGATTAGTGGTATTCATTATTTTATATCACCATGTATCTGACTCAAACAATTATTACACTAGGTGATGGGGAAGTGAGTCATGTTTATAATGAATTGATTTTGAAACATTAAAATATTATATTGGTTTTGGAGGATTCATAAAGACCGTATAAAATTAATTAAATAACCTAAAATCACATTATGATAAATGGGAAAAATATATTTAGTGTTTGATACCCTTGTTATCACTGATTTACTCACATTTTGGGCTTTTATGTTTTCAAAATAGATATTGTATTTTATATTGTATTTATGTTTTACCCAAAAATTGGATTGTCACAAAAAATTATAAAAAAATAACTATAATATAATTTCCACATGATGAATCCAAATAATAAATTTATTTTATCCAAATAATTCTCTAATTTTTTTAATTTTCACTTTTAAAATAAAAAACTGTATTTATTGAGAAATTTTTGTTCTTTGATAATAAAAGTTTCTGAACCCTCATATTAAATTACATTTGACTTAATAAAAAATTATATTATCATTTAAATTTAATAAACATTATTAAGTTATATTATTTTATTAAAATAAAAATTATTTATGAAATTCATGAATTCATCAAAAATGAAGGTCTTAATTGAAATAAAGTATTACACAAAAATACAATTTGTGTATTATCGAATCAAAATCAAAATAATTTATAAAGAAAAAAATAAGAATTAAATAAACCATTATACTATTCCACATATAGTATACACATTCTTATTATTAGGCTCCTGGCATATAGTCTTTTATTATAGTAGAAAACACCCTTAAGGGTAAGGTGTGTGATTATGAGATTTTGAATGGGTGGTTCGATGTACATGGTTTCAGTCATGATCTCAATGAGCTTCAATTTCTCACATAAATAAGTTATCTCATTATATAATTGTCGAATGTCATCTTGGGATTGGTTATGGGAAAATCCCTATTATTTTATATCCTTTATAAGCTCTAATAAATAGACTTCATAGGGTATGATCCTACTAGCCAAGGCCATGACTTATTTTGTCTCTGTCAATTAGATTTTTTGAAACTCTATATTTATAATAATCATATGATCACTATTCAATGACTATATTATCAAATTTTGTGATTCCTAATGATATTTTTTATTTGATTAGATATTATTATAAAAAATAAAAAAGAAATGTGTGACTTCGTAGACCTGAATTCCACTTAGGATGTTCCCCGAGCCTGGTGTGCCACACATCCCTAATCGAAACTCCCCAAACGCCAGAGGATACCGATTAGTAAAAGGGAACAGAGTGTGTATGTGTAGAGAATATACCCCCATTACCAGAGTGAAATACAGGGGATGACATATAAGATACTACATGAGATAAATAGAGAATGAAATATAAGTAAATAGAATGCACAACAGAAAGAGACAAATCAATAATAATTGGAATAATTGGAATAATATACAAAAACTAATGATGATATAATTTATGTCCCTATAAAGAAGCAAAACATGGATACAATGTAGTATGAATACATGAAAAACCCAGTTTATAAAAAATTGAATGCAGAAACTATCCCAACCATCCTGAGCTATAGATCAGTAATTTCCCACCAAACTCATACTAGCACAGAAATCAATCAATAGTCTAAAGCGTTATGCTTCACTTTATTAAGACTTGTATACATGTAAGCTTCCCTAGGTTCCAATGGTGCCTATAGAGGGTGTGAGATAAATCTTAGTGGGACACCACCAATGGTGTCTATAACATCATGATCATGTAATGGAAATGTAATAGTGAGCATGAATGTATATATAAATTAAAGTAGAACAATGTAACTAAATACCCCAAGTAAATGCTTCATCCCTCAGCCGGTGGTCAAACATGTAACTGGTTCATTTATCAATTGTATTACCAATTTATATTAATTGGTCACATGAGGCATATCTATCACTAACATAACCTCGTGAAAGTACAAATACTAAATGTTCTAAGATTTATCAAGGCATCCATGATCGATTCATTTTATGATGTGGTTCAATGCTAAACAACAAGGAAACCCAGAATATAGTGGCCTTTAACTCAGATGTAACTGAGTCTAGATAAGGGGTAATAGTGTAATCCTATGGGAATCATCAAATTAATTCAAAAAATAATGTTTCTAACCAAGTCCAAGGAATACATCCAAGGTAAAATGGGAGATAAGAAGTGGTCAGGCCCAAGGATATAACCAAGGAACCTCATGTCAAGATGAATCCGAGGATTGTCTCTAAGGAATTTAATAATAATAATTAAGGAATCCTAATATTCCATTCCCAGCATCCAGAGGTTTATAAGTATTGGGTTTCGGGTTGGGTCTCACCCAAGGAAACTGGTAGCCTTTTATTGGAATGAATTCCTCAAGTACCCAAGGCATTCCCCCAGCAATCCTAGAGATAACCAAACTCATGCCATCCAATAATTATGTCAAGACCCATGTTTATAAAGTTTCCCCTTCTATTTAATTCATTAAAATTAATCTAGTCATATGGTAACTATTCCATTAAAAAAAATCATTGGTTCAAGCCTTGCCTTTAATTAGTTTTACTAGACCAAGTTGTATGTAGCCTTTTAATTAAAACCATGAAAATGAAGCTCAATTAATAAGTTTCACTCTACTTCCTTCCATAAACATGTTATGGTTTTCTATTGACATGAAACAAAACATTCATTTTCATTAAATAAGTCTAAGTCGTATACTTAAGTATTCTTTCCATAATATCATTTGAGTCAATTACCTATATTTATGCACTTACCTTATGCGGGTGAAGTGGAAGTGACATATTAAAATCTATTAAAAATTTCATAATTCAAAAAGAATTGAATATATGGAGGATTTCCATATGTTTCATCAATCTTGAGAACATATGAATGATAACTCAAATGTTTTAAAATGAAAAACTCAATTATTTTATATCACCCTATATGGGGTGTTTGGAGTTTAGACGTGACCACTAACAACCAATAACATTTATGGAAGGATAATGAACAAATAGTAAAAATTGATATAATAAAAGAATATAAATTCAATAAATGGAACCCAATGAAATTAGTGGGGCCCAAACATCAACCCCAAAAATAATGAACTTGAGGGATGAGTTATAGACCACCCACATCATACTCATATGACTCTCCACATCCAGTATAGGCCTCTAATTCTACCCAGATCAGGGTTGACAAAAAAACATCTATAAAATCCAAGACCTTGATTACTTTGTTTAGAGCAATATAAATGAAGAATGGATTAAAAAGACTCAAATACTAACTATTGTGAATCAAACATGAAAAATGGAAGCTAGTTTGGATCTTGGACAAAGGAGATCTTTCAATGCCTAGTTTAGACCTTAGAAGAGGTCCAAAATGATAGGGAATGGGGTTCTTTTTAAGGGAACATGGAATTGGGGAAAATGGGAGGATAATTGGATAATTATGGGAAAATGGTTATATTACATAGAAATTGGCATGTGAACGATTTTCCAAAATATGCACCATCCATGTAGGGGTACCTAGAAAAGAGGGGAACTCCCATTTTTAGGATAAAAGGGTTGGGAAACCATGCACCAACTATGTGGAATATCTCTGCTTGATATTACAAACCATTCACATGTTTTAATATAACCATGTGGCCAACAAGTACAGTTTACTCTAAACAACGTGACATGTCTTCTTCTCTCAAAAACAAGGGTTCCAGACTCCAAATAATCCTCAAACATCCCTTAGACATTCAATAACTCATTAGGCATCTGAAAAGGATCTATAAACAAGTGTCATAATAAATATTAATGGATCAATACTAATTTAAAAAACTAGGTTCTTAAAACGTGCATAAGTTTTCAATAACCATTATTTATAAGATGGAATTTAAATTATCCATAAAGGAAATTTTATTTATAGATATTTGGGTCATTATAGATGATTTAAGTAGAATTTAATTGATGTAAAAATAATTGAGAGTGTTGGAGAAGAATTCAAGCGGTTTTGGAGGTGAATAGTGTTCATAAATTGATAAAGGATTATATATGTAAGTTTTATATAGAATCAGAATTGACTATATAAGAGTAACTATTGTGTAATTAATGATATTTCAGATTCATATGTATTCTAAATGTTTTAGGAAATTATGAATGTCATGGTAAAGGAGAAACACAAGGGTATAAAAGACTATTAACTTGATGTATAATGATTGATAAAATGAAGCAAGTAATGTGAGATAATGATCAAATTAATAGTAGGTATATATAAAATATTTGAATATATCATAACATAAAATCATGTTTCATAGAGGCTATGTATGATATCTCTTAAAATTTCATGCGATTAAAATTATGATCTCATGTGAATCATTATTAATAAAATAAATGATGTAAATGCTAAATTTCCTGGATATATTATTTATAATAATTTTACATGGTCATGATGAATTATATGTTCATAGATGTTATTATTAATCTATAGAGAAAAGGGTGTTCTATAATGTTGTAATTATTTTTTGGAGGTTTGGAAAAAATATGTTTTTCATATACTAATAAAAATGTGTCATCATTGTGTGATATTTTGTGTACTCAAACAACATGATACAACACTATAAAATATGGTTTTTCATTAACATATAGAATAATGATTATTTTTTTATGGTCACATAAGGAAGAAAATATGGAGTGACAATTATAAAAATTTTGAGTATTATTGAAGACATGTTTTTTAAGGGGAGTCAAGTTTTATCAAATTTCCATGATGGATGTTTTCAATATTACTAAAGAAAAATCACAATTATATTTGAAAATTTATAGGAATTTTTATAAGGTGGTAAACACGTAATATTCATAACATGGTACCTATATATTTAATATTTTATAAAATAATAACATATTGGTTGGAATGATGACCAGTTATTATATGGAATATAATAAGGAGATCATGAGGCCATCAATGTTGGTATTTTATATTCTAGATATGAAAACCATTACACAAGTTGTATTATTGGAAATAAATAATGTGGGAAGGGGACGAATAAAAGAATATAAACTAATACTATGATTATATATATGATGGTTTCTTTCAAATAGAAGAGTAATACCCAATATTGATAAGGAAGGGTTCATCTTTTTTGTTAAAGAATAGTTGGTTGATGGTGTTTACGCTACTAAATAATTACTCATTAGTTATATTTGAAAACATGATATTAAGGTTTTGTATATCGAATGGAGTAAGGAAGAATGATACCACCACATTATGATTTTTTGGAAGGATTGGTATCCCTTTTCATCAAAATAAACTGAAGAAGAATAACAAATCCTATATATTCCAGATGCGAATTGTACTCACTATTAATTCTATCAAAAATAAGAAATATGAATCTAAAAATAATAGATTGTCTAGTTAGTTCCATTACATAATAATTGACAATTTCAGTGTAGTGTGGGTAACTTAGTTGGTTCATTAACACATGTTCCAGTTTACACCCTTTTATGTTCGTCATTTTGAAAATAAAATAAAATAAATGTGTGAGTAAGATAATAAAAACCATAAATTAATAGAATAGTGTTCCATATTCTGTGTGAACATAATTAAAATAATTATTCAATTTTTTTATTTTCCTATTTATTATTTATTACTATTAAAATTAGTGTGAGGATAATTGAGGGATCCAATAACCAAATTGGTATAATGGAAAATTTAAAACCATAAATTGAGGTAAAATGTATAAAAATAGATAAAACCCAACCTTTATCTATTGATTTCATTGTTGAGTTATCCTATAAATTGGTATCAATGTAATAGTTTTACCACTCATTGGATTCTCAACATTATAATGATTTTTTAATTTTAATGATTATATGTTCTTCGTAAAAAGGATTTGTAAAGTGAAGAAATGAATGACCCTATATGTTCCCAATAAAATCAACTGTGTCTAAAATTTCTACCAATATATTGATGAATATTTTGAACAAAATGAAAAGAAATAGAGATTGGACTCATAAAATATTGTAGAGAAATATGAAAAATTAATAATTGGAGTCAGTAGAAGTGTATTACATTGTATTATATATATTGGTGAAGTTTCATTTAATGAAACATTTTATGCAAAGACAACCCACTAGTGAAATTATATAGAGAACATTTCTTCCAAATACAACAATTATAAAGAAATAAAATCATGAATTTGTTGAGATTAACCAGTGTAATAAACCAACATTAATGGATGGAAAACATTTCTTCCAAAAATGATTTACGGTATTAACATGAGGATGGAGTAATTTATGATTTACTTCAAGAATATCTCTTATGAAGAATCAAGTATAACTAGGGAATATGACATATATAAATAATAATTTGTTAAAGTATGTGATGATTCATATTATTTTTTGATAAAGGGTATATTTCATTTTCATAATGAGTTTGTTACTTTTATTTCCTAGTCACTTCATGAAATGTATGATAAGATCACAGACCATGAAAATGATTTTGTAATAATATAGGAATTTCTATACCCAAATATATGTGGATGTATGAAGACAAAAAAAGAGGTTAATTATAATATTTATATAAATATATTACTTGAATGTTTTTACTCAAATGATGAGAATGAGCTGCTAAAGGAAAACTATGAAAATGGTGAATTATTGAATGGTCATGAGATAAAGTTCTATGAATTAGATAAAAGTAAAAAAATGATATCATTGATGTTAAGAAGACTCAATTGTAAGTCATCTAAATGAGAATAAATAGTTTGAAATTCTAATACCAGGGATGAAAAACACAATGATAATTGAAAACATGATTAGAATGTCATATTCCGCAAATCATTTTTGATGATCAATGTGGGTTGAGAAAAATAATCTAAAAAATCACCATTACATCAATGACTTGTAGAGATGGTTCTGGAATGGGTTATCAAAAGAATTTTCATATTGAATAAATATTACAATGTATTCATGTCATATTGACTTCAATTAAAAGAAGGAAAACATTATTTTTTACTATTGTTAGTGTTTTTGATAATTTAGGTTCATGGAAAATAAATTTTGGAATAATATATCAATCCAAGTAAGTCATTGAAATCAAACATAAGGGGGTGAAAATATGAATTTGTGAAGACTATATAGGACATATGTAATAACATATTTTTACATAAAATAATTGATAGTAATATAAATATATGTGTTATATTAAAATATATGTTGTCCCAATATATAGATAGTTTGGTTTAAACAACATAAGCACGAGATTGAAATTGTCTAATAAATAAGAATAAAAAAGTTGAGAAAAAATGATAAGATAAATAATGATGAGTTTTACATGGGAAAAGAGAGAAATAATATGTTTCAACCAAAACTACCAAAGGATACTAAACATAAATCTACACTAAGGAGTAGGTGTTATTTATATAGTGTATGATGAGGAAATACAATGGAAATTTTCCAGAAAATATGTCAATGATAGTTTTGATAGAGGCAAGGTGAATAAATTAATGGAGGGAATTTATATAAAAATATATAGAACAAATAACCATGTTAATAATTTCCAAAAATAATGATTGATCATTTTGGTAACCTAATTTTAAATAAAAAAATATGAATGTAGTGAAGGAAAATTGTAGTGCTAAAGAGAAACAAGAAATTACATATGAAAAAGATGAATATCAGGAGATGTTCTAAAAAATGATGACCCTAAATTTCATAAGGAAATTTTCAGAATTTCTAAAGAGGTTATACATAGTTCCAATAGTTTATTTATTATACTAAAATATAAAGATAATATATTGAAAATATTGGAAATATATAAATGATTTTTAAATTATTTAATTTCTAAAGAACAAAACAAATATTGATATAAAAATGTTGTTGAAAGAAGAAATTAAATCACACTACCCAAGCAGTCCACTAACATAGAAAATAATGGATGAATCATACAGAGTTATATCACTATTATAGTGGATAACAATGATTATCATTACTGAGAGTCAACACAAAACCATGTTTTTCTAAATAAAGAGATTTGATTGACCACATTATTCCTATATATATTTTGAATCAACTTAATATATAGGGTATTAATGGTGATGGAGGATTTAAAGGATATAACTAAGGATATGAGAACACTTTCCAATATTAATAGTATATTAGAAGTCACTATATAGGAAGCGATATATAATTTGGTATTTTAATTTTTATTTTATGAATAAATCATCATTGACTAAGTGATGTTGCACCCCAAGATTTCATAGTACGTTATTTCTTCAATGAAATTCAATAACTTATGCTACACGCAACACTGAGTTCGAGCACACCACGACTTACCAAAAAAGCTGTTTAAAAAGAGGTTATGAATAGTATTAACTGATATTTGAATTTTAAATACTCCATATAATTTTTGAATGCATATTAGTTTTTTATTATCCATAATATAAGAACAAATTCATTTTTTCAGATTAAAGGAGTATTTTTCAAAAAATGCAATTTTATCGACTTATAAGAGAGAATATTTTTTAAAACCAATATTTGACACTTTTATGTATTAAATTTAATTAAATTAAAATATTATTCAGAATTATGACATAAGAATTTAATTTATATAATGTTTTGGTACTTTTCTGATAACAATCATATTTTGAGGAATGGTGAAAAATACTAAATTTTAATTAAAAACATCTTTTTTAATCGAAATAATTTATATTGTAAAATTATACATTTGAGTGGTTTTAAAGTATCATATGATTCTATTTTTATCATTTAATATAATTTAGGTCATTTGATGCAATTTCACATTTAAACTGGACGCAAACAAATGTCAATCTTTTGATAGTAATTCTTTCTTAAAAACACGCTTTTTGTTTTGACAATGGTATTAATTTTAAATTAATTTCTTCCACATATGTATTTTGAGTTTGGAAAAATGTATTTCATATTTTTAATCTAGAGGTCCAGATTTTTTAAATTGTTAAATTTTATTTTTTTTGATATCATGAGTATTTACATCAGTAAATATTTTATTTACCATGGATAAAGGGTAAATCTGGTAAATAAGGGTAAAAAAATATTATAATAACAATATTAAATTACCCTCAAATGTTTCATAATCCTATTTTTTGATAGGTTTCATACCATGGAAATCCTTGGGCCGATTTGGGGACCCCAGGGAGCCACTTCAGAGTTATAATGACACTTTATATTAATTAATTTAATGTAAAGACAAAAATGACATAAACATATATCCTTTAGTAAAATAATTTTTAGAAGGGGTTATCCTTTATAATATAAATATTACTTTGAAATATAAAAATATTTCCTACATCATGGTTTTTTTATAATTTTTAGACACTAAATTTTTAAATTTATTTATGAGGCAATGATGATGTAGTAATTGCATTATTAATGAAAAAAAATCAAATAAATGGTAATATAAATGTTAAAATAAATATAATTTCAATTTTTTTCTCATATAAAAGAATTTTCAAGGGGAATATGACATTGAATTATTGATTCTATGTATCGTGTTCGATGTAATCAATTTTTTATGACTTTCACATAAACTAAATACTAAATATTTTCAAAATTGACATAAAGTAGATTTTAAAACAAATATTATATTATTAAATTATATAATATTACTAAAAATATAAGGTTCAGAAAAAGGGATTAAATAATATTATATATGTCATTAATGAACCACTTGAGGTTCTCTTTGATGTTTAGAGTAAGTTTATTTACCATATAGTGTAAGAATACTAGAAGACATAGTAAAAGTTAAACTATTTAACAAAGAGTTAAATCTAAAAGATAAAGTTAATATGGTAACCTAAACACGTCTAAACCTATTGGTGAAGTGTTTTTTGACCCATACCCACCTTATCTTATAAATATATGATTTTGGATCCATTAGAAACTGAAAAGTTTTTTATTATAAAATAACATTTCAAGCATTTCATAAAGTGACCCTCACCTCTCTTATAAAAGGGTACTTCCCCTTCTCTCAAAATCAATCCTCCAAAGCTATTAGGATAGAACAAACCATGCACAAATATCCTCCAAACTTCCCTAAATTCAACCTCTAGAACATCCCTTGAGCAGAAAGCCTGCCTAAGGATCCATTTTGTTCTAATCAAAGGGAAACACCCAAAAAGAGGTAATTATTTTATCCCCTCCTTCAAAGTTATATTATTCTTCCACATTCTCTTTCTTTGTTATTTACATAACAATATAATAACTCCAGTAACATATACATAAATTGACGTTATTATAAATATAGTACAACCATATTCATTATTCTATCCATCATATGAATGATAATGTCACCATGTGTGCAAACGTATGGCTTACCGTCTCCACATCGTGGGGTAGTATGTTATTCAACACTTCATTATTTGGATGAGTATAATAATGAGTATAATTGATGTAAATAATAAATTTAAAATTTTAATGATTATGTATATATAATATACAATCAAATTACATACTATTTCACCATCAATGGAAAGATATAGTCCCTCGTGCATACATACGGCTTACCGTCTCCACGACGCGATGAGATTCATTTCCATGTTCACCAATCAACAATGATTATAATAATATATATATTTAACAAGTATGTAATATATGACATAATAATTCTACTGAATATATATATATACTTACATATATCTTAATCACTTACTTCCATTCAAAACGACATGAAAACAGAAACGGCGTTTCTGCGTATGTTAGTCCTATTGTCTCCATAAACAGTGTTTTCCATTTCATATTTCAATATATTATACATATTTATATTTTAAATATATATGAAAAATCATTTTCTATATTGTGTAATTATATAAATCATGATGTAAATTATACAATCAAGAATAACAAGTTAAAACACAAACAATAATGAAAGCAATTATTACCCAAAATGTTAATTTAAAATGAAAATCATTATTAAATGTTTATCATATTGTAATGAATGAATCATGAATGATATAATAAATATGAATATGGATATGGTATAATTTAATAACATATTGTGGTCATTATATAGGAGGTTTAATGTACCCTCGACCAAAGTAAAGTGCATGGTAAGGGTTATTTCCTCAATCTCATTATTATCCGAGATTGTTTATGTGTAAGTAATCATTGGGACATATTTATCATCGATACCCATATTTCATAAAAATTTCTTAAAAATGAATCTTTTAAGGTTTTATGGTAGGGTCTGTTTAACTAGATCGTCGTTTTAAATGTTTTTAAGATTTATCTTTCTAAATTCTTTTTAATGAATGTCCATGTTTTCAAAATGATTTTAAGGATTTATTTACTTGGACATGAATATTTTGAAATTATAATTATTTTCCAAAGTTTAAAAGTGGTATGGGAAAATTTTATTCAAAAATATCTTCTAAATTACTTCCTTTATAAATGTGTGACTTTTAAATGTTTTCATGAAAAAATGGATATTTCTCTCAAAGAGTTTTACAAATCATTTGCATATATGTCTACATCCTTTGATGGATTTTAAAATTCATTGAAGTTGTTTTATATGATACAAATATTACATATTGTATTGAATGTTTTTTTATATATTTTACTATGGATTTATTATTTTTATACCATTCATGGATTATATTTAAAGTATTGACAATTCGTACAATAGTTTTAATACGAATGTTTATGTTATGTTTCAACCTTTTCATATAAGGAAAGTATTGGACTTAATAAGTGATGGGTGGAGCCGGCTATAGCTCATCAGTGCATCGGTAGGTCTCATAAGAAAATTATATGTGGAATTGGCCAAGGATTTTTTCCAATTTGATATATGGTTTTTTCTGAGGCCTTAATCATTTTTAGACGTCTTGGCTGAGGCCATTCCAAAATGTTTTTGAATGTACAACATTATACATTCCCTCAATATGACAATATTATTGATGGTTTAGGTGGTTATTTGACTAGTAGAACACCCATTTCTATGTTTTATTATGGAATTATTTACTCATCTCATATTCCTTCCATAATGTGTTCATTTTTTCTATTTATAAAGGCATGTGTTTTAAATTATTCACCATGCCTAATGTTTATGTTATCTTCCGCTCTATTGCTTACCCTTTATAAGAATTTGAGATCACCCTTTTCTTATGTTTTATTTTACCATGATTCCAAGAAGTGTATTATGTTTGATAAGTATAGTTAAGCTAGGTGATTAATGGCGTCTTCAAAGGATCATTTATGTTGTGTTTTATTTTCTAATGTGTAAGTTAACGTTTTCGTATGTAATCTATTTTCCAAGAGTGCTAAATTATCGGTCAATCGGGACTTGATACTTTCTAATAATGCTAATTTATTAAAATAATGCACCATCTCTGGGATACTGGGTTTGGGGTGTTATAGTTGGTATCAGAGGATGTTTAGTACAAACATTGGAAACTAGATTTAAATAAACTCTGATTAGAGCACATTACCCTAAGATAGACATTGAGGATTAGTATATAAAAACATCCAATAATTTTGGTAATGTTGAAATTTTGTGAGTTTTCCAAATAATACACTCCTATAGGGATACAAGCAGGTAGAGGAAGATCTTGCATAGATGTACCTAGAAGTGAAAACTCTGACAAGGAGTTTTGGGCTTGACTTGGGGTATCCAAGTACATGCCAATGGGCCGTGTTTCCCTCTTGGTTACGACACTCCCTAGGGATATGCTTAGGATAATTCACATTTTCTATAAAAACAATTGTCAAGGATTTATGAGTATATAATTCCTTAAAGAATTTTTTTTTTATGATTATGGATTATATTCATTATCTGTTCAATTTAAGTTAGGTGTTTTATAAGTTATGAATTACGTACTGCGATTCAAAAACTATTCTAGTGTATGGCATTGTTTAGAATTGGATCCTAGTGGATGGAATGGAAACTATATCAATGCACATAATCCATGTAGGGACTTCCATCCTACTCAAGATAATTATAGTAGAGCGAGTGATGCAACTGTTGCTGATCAGTTTATCACCATACAGGGATAACTCACTTAGGTAATGAATAATAACCTTGCCCGTATAGAGCACCATGATCCACAACGTGGAGGATCAATGTGAGACTGATTCATGAGGCAACAACCAACAACATTCAATGGGTATACAAATCCATTTGTTTCTAATCAATGGATATGTTCCGTTGAGAAAATATTGCACACTTTGGGGAGTAGCGAAAGGGAAAATTTTGTCATGATAGTTTATCACATCCCGAGAGATACAGATCAATGGTGGTCATTAATTCAAAACACAAAGGAGGATGAAAATGTATCATGTATTGAATAGAGGTATTTTAAAGAGATTTTAATATAGAAATTATTTCCTAATGACCATCAAGTGGATATGGAAAGGCAATTTCTAAGTTTGAGGCAAAAAGAGGATGAGAATGTCACAAAATATGAAGCTAACTTTACAAGGCTAGCAAGGCATGATGAAGATTATATACATAACCCAAGAAGTAAGATTGATCATTTATTTTATGGGTTAAAACCACATCTCCATCAAGCATTAGTATCACAATCCTTCTCACTATATGAAGATATTGTCTAATGTGCTATCAAGATAGAAAAAGAATTCTATATGTCTTACGACATTAAATTAAAATAAGAGAAAAGATATCTGATGAACACTCTGGGAATGGAAATAAGGAAACATGGAAGAAGGTAAGAGTTGAGTATCCGCCCTTTGATAATTGTGTAAGGAAGCACCCAGGTTCCTGTCTAAAATGAATGGGAGTTCGTTACAAATGTCGATAAAGAGATCACCAGGCTCATGATTGAAGGGAAAGAAAGAGGTTGTAAATGTTGAATGCTACAATTGTTGGGAAATGGGTAATTACGAAAATTAATGTCCTAATAGCCAGGGAAACTTACCTTGGAAAAGGCCAAGGGGGCAAGGAAAATATAAGGCTGTTACTACAGTTGAACTGGAATAATTAATGTATTTGTTTTTTTTTTGATTCATGAATTATTTTCTAGTTATAAGAAGAATGTGATAGATATATATAAGGATTATAATGTAGTAATTTTTTTTCATTATGGTTTTAATATTATGATGTTAATCATATTTTCATAATGTCACAAGAAGGAAACTTTATATTGTTTGGGGAATCTAACGTTACAATTGATTTTGGAATATTGAGACCTTTTAGAGAGAATTTGGGAAGAAGTATTTTGGATAGCTATAAAGGTTGGAATAGATTAAGTTGAAATTTGTAAAGTATTTTTTAAGACTATTTTTGTAATATTATAAGACTATTCTTTTAGAAAAGGGACAACCTGCAGGTTGGGCGATAACCCGTTGTGACGGACAAAGATGCAGTAATCAAACCCCCAACCAAAGTGCGACAAGGATTTATGAACTACCACTCGCCTAACGGAAGTCCCTGGTTATTATAAATTAGTTTTATTCAAGGTATATGTTTATAACCTTATATGATTTGGATAAATATAATATTTTTTAGTTCTATTATCTTTCATAGTGAAAGATGAGTTTGTGGTAGAAATTAGTTAAATGATGCAACTCAACTTGTCGAGTATATATATATATATATATATATATATATATATTATTCTATGAATAAATTAATTATTTAACTTTAGGGAAGGGATATTAAAACAAAAAATGTGTTATCTTAATACCTTTTGTTTTGTTGAACCAACGATATTTTAAATCATTATAAATTGATAGCTTTGAGGCCCTCAATTTTGCACTGGTTTGTGATTGATGACCTCAATCACTCACTAAAAATATTTATGTTTTTCCTCTAATTATATGTCTCAAATTTTCACCAATATTCCTCTAATAAAGATCATAATTTGTTGGTGACTTTTTCATTCCCCTTTCCCTCCTATTATGACTAAATTTTATTAACACAATTTCCGATATGGGTTTTCCACAAAATAATTTTTCTATTTTTAACCTTTTATTTTAGAAATAACTATTTCAAATTGGGTGGATGAAATTTATTAAAGTAAGTCATGTTTTAACAGCCCAATATTTCATATTACGTTATTTCTTTAAAATAATTCAATAACTTGCGCTCCATGCAACTCCGAGTTCAAGCGCACCACGACTTACCAAATAAGCCCTTCAAAAACCGGTTATAAATAGTATTAACTAAAATTTTAATTTTATATACTCCATATAATTTTATAATCGATCTTATGAATTTCATAGACAAGATATAAGAATAAATTCATTTTTTCCAAATAAAAGAAGTAATTTTCCAAAAATGCAATTTTACCGCCTTTAAATGACGAACATGTTTTAAAACCAATATTTTTCACTTTTATAAATTCAATTTAATGAAAATAAATTATTATTTAGAATTTAGACACAAAAAAGTTAGTTTGGATAAATATTTGGTACGTTTCTGATAACGTTTATATTTTGATAAATATTGGAAACTAATTTTTTTTAATAAAATTCAATTTTTTTAATAGAAATAATTTATAGTGTAAAATTATACATTGTGTGGTTTTAAAGTATCATTAGATTATATTTTTATCATTTAATATAATTTAGGTCATTGTATATTATTTCACATTAAAACTAGACATAAACAAATGTTAATCTTTTGATAGTTATTATTTCTTAAAAACATGCTTTTTGTTTTGACAACAGGAATTAATTTTAAAATAAGTTCTTACACTTATATATTTGGTATTTGGAAAAATGTATTTCATATTTGGAATCAATATTTCCAAATTTTTTAAATAGTTAACTATTATTTTTAGACATTATGAGTATTTATTTCAGTAAACATTTTATTTACCATGGTTAAAGGGTAAATCTGGTAAATAAGAGTAAACAAATATTATTATAAAATTTTAAATTATCCTAACATGTGTATTATTCATATTGGTTGATACATTTCGGACCATCTGCATCCTTGGGTCTATTTTGGGACCCCATGGAGCCACTTGGGTGTTGTAATGACACTTTATATTAATTAATTTAAAGTTAAGACAAAAATGACAAAAACATGTATCTTTTAGAAAAATTAATTTAAAAGGGTTTATATAAGCTATATTTTCAACTATAAAAATTAATTTGAAAGATAATAAAATTTACCACATCATTTTATTATTTTAATAATTTTTATATTTTAAATAATTAAATTTGTTAATGACACAATGATGACATAGTAAATACCTTTTTAATGAAAGAATCAAATAAATTATATAATAAATGATAAAATAAATATAATTTTAAAGTTTTTAGGACATACAAGAAGTTTCTAGTTGAATATTACATTTCATTATTTATTTGATATATATTTTTTGAAGTAATTAAGTTGTTATGACTTTTAAATATACCAAATACTAAATAGTGTCAAAATAGACATAAATGTTTTTTTAAAACAAATATTAAATTATTAAATTATATAATATTTCTAAAAATATATGGTTCTAAAAATGGTATTAAATAATATTATATATATCATTAAATAACCACATCATGTTCTCTTTGAAGTTTAGAGTAAGTTTATTAACCATATTGTGTAAGAAAACAAGAAGACACGGTAAAAGTTAAACTATTTAACTAAGAGTTAAATCTAAAAGATAAGGTTAATATGGGGATCTAAAACATTA
Source organism: Viscum album (assembly GCA_963277665.1). NCBI lineage: Eukaryota > Viridiplantae > Streptophyta > Magnoliopsida > Santalales > Viscaceae > Viscum > Viscum album. The sequence continues at coordinate 125,110,490 of OY728128.1, forward strand.
TAAAACATATTGGTTGAGTGATTTTCTATCTATCACCACATTATCCTCTAAATAAATCATTTTTTATCCATGAGAAACAAAAAATTATTTTATTATAAAATAATATTTCAAACTTTTCCTAAAGTGACCCTCACCTCTTTTATAAAAGGGTACTTCCCCTTCTCACAAAATCACACCTAAAAAGATATTTAGATCAGCCAACCCCTACCCAAATCTCCTCACAACATCCCTAAATTAAACCTAGATTCCTTCCCTTGATCATAAATCCATCATATGGTGCACTTATGTTCTAATCAAAAGGAAACACTCGAAAAGAGGTAATTATTTTATCACCACTTTTAAAGTTCTATTCTTCTTCCACGTTTTATTTATTTTTGATTTAGATACCAATATAATAACTCCAGTACCTTGTAAATAATTTTATGTTTTTATAAATATGGTACAAACCATTTTCATTATTCAATCCATCCTATGAATGATAATGTCAACATGCGTGAGTACATATGGCGTATCGTCTCCAGGTCGTGGTGTAGTTTCTTATTCAACACATCAATATTTTGATAAGTATAATAATGATTATAATTGATGTAAATAATAAATAAAAAATGATAATGATTCTGTATATATAATATACTGCAAATTACAAATGATTTCACCATCAAAAGAATGATATCTTTGCTTTTGTGTGCGTACAACTCATCGTCTCCACGATGCGATGATATTCATTTCCATGTTCACCATTCAATGATGATTATAAAAATATATATTATTAATAAGTATGTAATATGTGACACAATAATGATACTGAATATATATATATATATGCACTTACATATATCTTATTGATTTACTTCCATTCAATACGATATGAAAACGGAAACTGCGTTTATGCGTACGTACGGCCTACCGTCTCCATAAATGGTGTTTTATATTTCATATATCTATCTATTAAACATATTTATATTCTAAATATATATATGATAAATCATGTCTGTAATTATTTAAGTGTTTAAATCATGATCTAAATGTTACAATCAATAATAACAAGTTAAAACACTTATGATAAAGAAAGGGATTATTACCCCAAATGTTAATTTTACAAAGAAATCATAATTAAATTGGTATAATAATGTCATAAATGAATCATTTAGGATATAATAGATATGAATATGGTTCTGGTATAATTTACTAACATACTATGGTCATTATAGAGGAGGTAAAATGTACCCTCGACCAAAAAAAAGTGCAAGGTAAGGGTTATTTCCTCAATCTCATTATTATCCGAGATTGTTTGTGTGTAAGTATTTACTAGGACATATTTTTCATCGATACCATTATTTCATAAAAATGTTTTCAAAAGTAATCATGAAAGATTTTATGGTATGGTCTATTTAACTAGATCATCATATTAAATTTTTTAAAGATTTATCTTTCTAAATCATTTTAATTAATGTCCATGTTTTCAAAATGATTTTAAGGATTTATTTATGTGAACATGAATGTTTTGAAATCATAATTCATATCAAAAGTTTTAAAGTGGGATGGGACACTTTTATTCAAAAATATATTTAAAATTAATGCCTTTATAAATGTGTCTCTTTTAAATGTTTTCATGAAAAAGGGATATTTATCTCAAAGATTTTTACAAATCATTTTCATCTATGTCAACATCCATTGATGGATTTTAAACTTGTTTGAAGTTTATTTATTATGAAAAAAGTCTTCCATATTGTATTGAATGTTTTGTGATATATTAGACTTTGGATTGTTATTTTTATACCATTAATGGTTTATGGTTAATGTATTGACATTTCCTATGCTAGTTTTAATACGAATGTTTTTGTTATGTTTCAAACTTTTCATAGAAGGAAAGTATTTGACTTTGTAAGTGATAAGTGGATCCCACTACAGCTCCTAGGTGCATCGGTAGGTCTTATAAGACCATTAGACATGGAATTGGAAGAGATATTTCCCAATTTGATGTATAGTTTTGGCCAAGGCTTTAATCATTTTCAGACGTCTTGGCTGAGGCCATGAAAAAATGTTTTAGAATGTATGGCATTATACATTCCTTCATTATCAATATATTATGGATGGTTCATGTGGTTATTTGACTAGTATAATACCCATGAATATTTTTTATTATGGCATTATTTACACATCTCAAAATCCTTCCATAAAGTGTTCATTTTTATTATTTGTAAACACATGTGTTTTAAATTATTCACCATGCCTAGTGTTTATGTTATCTTCTGTTGTATTGCCTACCCTTACTGAGTGTTTCTGCTCACCCCTTTCTTATGTTTCATTTTCTTAGGATTCCATGAAATTTATTATATTTGATAAGCAGGGTTAAGCTAGGGTATTAATTGAATTATCAAAGGATCATTTATATTGTGTTTTATTTTCTAATGTGTTATTAACATTCATCTGTGTAATCTATTTTCCACGATTGCTAAACTATCGGTCTTTTGGGACTTGATTCCTTGTAATCATACAAATTTATTAAAATAATGCACCTACTCTGGGATTCTGGGGTCGGCATGTTATATTTGGTATCAGAGGAAGTTTATTACAAACCTGGGAAACTATATTTACATAAACTCTGAGTAGAGAACACTGCCCTAAGATAGACTTCAAGGATTTTTATAGAAAAACTTCCATGAATTTTGGAAATGTTTATATTTAGTGTGTTTTCCAAGTAATAAATCCATGTCTGGATATGAGAAAGTAGAGGAGGCTCTATCACAGATGTATGTAGGAGTGAAAAATCTGACAAGGAGTTTCGAGCTTGAACTGTGGTATCCTGGTACACGACAACGGGCCTTGCTACACTCATGGCTACGACACTACCAGGGGAAATTCTGAGGATAATTCAAATTTTCATTACAAACTATTATAAAAGATTTATGAGATTATACATCCTCAAAGAAAACATTTATTTATCATTATGGATTATATTCATAAACTGATCAATTTATGTTAAGTGTTTTACAAGATAATAATTACATATTGCGATTCAAAAACTAATCTAGTGTATGTCGTTGTTTAGAAATGGATCCTAGTGGAATGAAGGTAAATCGTATCAATAAACGTAATCCATGTAGGGCTGACCTCCTACTCATTATAGTACAATTAGAGCTGGTGATGCAACTAGTGTTGACCAGCTTATCACCATACTAGGACAAATCACTCAGGATATGAATAATAACATTACCTGTATGGAGAAAACTGATCCACAACATCGAGGATCAATGTTAGACCGATTAATGGGGTACCAACCACCAATATTCAATGGGTCTATAAATCCATTTGTAGTTGAGTGGATATGGAAAGGAAATTTCTATGTCTGAGGCAAAAGGAGGATGAGAATGTCGCAGAGTATGAAGAAAACTTTACAAGGTTAACAATGCGTGCTGCAAATTATATACATAACCTAAGGAGTATGATTGATCATTTCTTTGATGGGTAACCATTTCTCCGTTGATCATTAGTATCGTAATCCTTCTCATCATACGAAGATATTGTCTCATGTTCTGTCATAATAGAAAAGGAATTCTCTAAGTCGTACGCCTTTAAATAAAATCAAGAGAAGAAGAGATCTGTTGAAAACTCTGGGAAAGGAAATAAGGAAATAGAGAATAAGGGAAGAGTTTATTTTCCACCCTTTGATAGTTGTGGAAGGAAGCACCCTGGTTCCTGTCTAAAAGGAATTGGAGTTTGTTACAAATGTGGTGAAAAAGGTCACAAGGCTCATGATTAAAAGGGAAAGAAAGTGGTTGTCAATGATGAATTCTACAACTGTAGTGAAATGGGTCTTTATGAAAATGAATGTCCTAATAACCAAGGAAAATATCCTTAGAAAAGGCCAAGGGAGAAATTCCAAGCTTAGGCTATTACTATAATTTTAAGTGGAATAATTAATGTATTTGTGTTTTTGGATTCAAGAATTATTTTCTAGTAATAAGAAGAATGTGATATATATAAGGATTGTACTATAGTAATTTTTTTTTAATTAATGTTTTAATATAATGAAGGTAATCATATTTTTAGTATGTGACAATAAGAGAAACATTACATTGTTTATGGAATCTGATGTTACAATTGATTTTGGAATTTAGATCCCTTTTAGAGAGAATTTGGGTAGAAGTATTTTGAATAGCTATAAAGGTTTGAATGGATTAAGTTGAACATTGTATTGTATTTATTATAACTATTTTTGGAATGTTATATTACTATAGTTCTAGAAAAAGGACAACCTACAGGTTGGGAGATAACTTGTCGCATCAGACATAACTGCAGGAATCGAACCCACAATAAATGTGCGACAATGATTTATGACCTACCACTAGCCTACAGGAAGTCCCTGGTTATTATAAATTAGTTTTATTCATGGTATATGTCTGAAAGATTATACTATTATGATAAATATAATATTTTTGAGTTCGATTTTCTTTTGGAGTGAAAGATGAGATTGTGATAGAAATTAGTTAAAGGATGGAACTCTACTTGTCAAGTATATATATATATATACATATATATATTATTCTATGAATAAATTAATTCTTAAATGTTAGGGAATGGATCTTAAAACCAAAAATGTGTTATCCTAATACCTTATGTTTTGTTTAAACTATGATATTTTAAATCATCATAGATTTATGGCTTTGAGGCCCTCAATTTTACACTTGATTGTGATTGATTCCCTTAATCACTCCCTATAAGTATTTATGTTTTTCCTCTAATTATGTGTGTATAATTTCCACCAATGTTCTCCTAATCAATATCAAAATTTGGTGGTGAATTTTTAATTTCCCTTTCCCTCCTATTAAGACTAAATTTTTTTCACCCAATTTCCGATGTCGGTTTTCCAAAAAGGTATTTTTCTATTTTTAACCTTTTATTTTCGAAGAACAATTTCAAATTGAAAGGACGCAATTTGTTGAAGGATGGATGAATGTAACACCCCAATATTTCATAGTATGTTATTTCTTCAAAATAATTCAATAACTTGCGCTACACGCAACACCAAGTACGAGCGCACCACGACTTACCAAATTAGACATTCAAAAAGAATTTTATGAATAGTATTAAATGAATTTTTAGTTTTATATACTTAATATAATTTTTCAATCCATATTATGTGTTTCTCAGACATAATATAAGATCAAATTCATTTGTTTCAGATAAAAGAAGTATTATTTTCCAAAATGCAATTTTACCGCCTTTTAATGGTAAGCATTTTTAAAACCAATATTTGACACTTTTATATTTTTAATTTAATGAAATTAAATTATTCTTTAGAATCAGGACATAAAAATTTAGTTTGGATAAATTTTTGGTACTTTTCTGATAACTTTCATATTTTGATGAATAGTGATAAAATACTAACTTCTAATTAAAAACAACTTTTTAGTAAAAATAATTTATAGTGTTAAATTATAAATTTGAGTGTTTTAAAAATATCATTAGAATATATTTTTATCATTTTATATAATTTTGGAAATTGGATGTAATTTCAAATTTTAACTGGACAGAAACAAGTGTCAATATTTTGATAGTAATTATTTCTTAAAAACATTCTTTTTGTTTTGACAATGGGAATTAATTTTAAATTAATTTAATACACTTATGTATTTTGAATATGGAAAATGGATTTCATATTTGGAATCATGAGGTTCAAATTTTATAAATAGGTAACTTTTATTTTTAGACATTATTAATATTTACTTCAGTAACAATTTTATTTACCATGGTTAAAGGGTGACTCTGGTAAATAAGGGTAAACAAATATTATTATAATAACATTAAATTACCCTAACATGTGTCCTATTCCTATTTTTTGATACATTTTAGACCATGGACATCATTGGATGGATTTTGGGACCCCATTGAGGAACTTGAGAGTGATAATGACACTTTATATTAATTAATTTAAAGTAAAAACAAAAATGACATAAACATATATCCTTTAGTAAAATAATTTTTAGAAGCGGTTATATATGTGATCTTTGCGGCTATAAATATTTCTCAGAAATATAACATAATTTAACACATCATGGTATTTTTTTTAATAATTTTTAAACATTATATAAGTAAATTTATTTATGACACAATGATGATGCATTAATTACCTTATTAATGAAAGAATCAAATAAATGGTATTATAAATGTTAAAATAAATATAATTTCAAATTTTTTATGACATACATGAATTTTATACGTGAATATGACATTTTATGATTGATTCAATGTATCTTGTTAGAATTAATCAAGTTGTGATGACTTTCACATAAACCAAATACAAAATATTGTCAAAATTGTCATAAATGAGTTTTTAAAACTAATAATATATTATTAAATTATATAATATTTATAAAGCTATAAGGTTTGTCCAACGGGATTAAATAATATTTTATATATCATTAATTAACCACTTTATGCTCTCTTGGATGTTTAGAGTAATTTTATTAACCATATAGTGTAAGAATACATGAAGACATGGTAAAAGTTAAACTATTTAACTAAGAGATAAATCTGTAAGATACAGTTAAAATAGTGATATAAACGATTCTAAAACCTATTGGTTGAGTTTTTTCTCTACCCATACCAAAATTACCACCAAAATAAATGCTTTTAGACCCATTATAAACCGATCCTGATATTATTATAAAATAATATTTCAATATTTTCTTAAAGTGGCCATCACCTCTCTTATAAAAGGGTACTCCCCCTTCTCTCAAAATCACACCTCCAAAGCTATTTGGCTCATCCAACCCCGACCCTAATCTCCTACCAACTTCCCTAACTTCATCCTAGAGTCCTTCCCCTGAGCAGAAACCCAACCAATGGAGCCCTTTTTCTCAAATCAATAGGAAACACTAGAAATGAGGTAATTATTTATCACCTCTTTCAATGTTCTATTCTTCTTCCACATTCTATTTATTTTTTATTTCCATAAAAATATAACAAATCCAGTACCTTATACATAATTTTATTTTATTATAAATATGGTAAAATCATATTCATTATCCTATTCATCCTATTAATGATAATGCCACCAAGCGTGTGAATGTATGGCTTACCGTCTCTACGTCATGGTGTAGTTTGTTATTCAACACTTAATTATTTGGATGAGTATAATAATGTGTATAATTGATGTAAATAATAAATTTAAAATGATAATGATTCTGTATATATAATGTACCATCAAATTACATAATATTTTTCCATTAATATAATGATATCGTCACTCGTGAGTACGTACGGCTTACCGTCTCCATGGTGTGATGAGATTCATTTCCACATTCACCATTCAATGGTGATTATAAAAATATATATTATTAATAAGAATGTAATATAAGACATAATTATTCTACTCAATATATATATATACATATATGTATGTCTTCTCTTACATATATCTTATTCACTTACTTCCATTCAATACGATTTGAAAAAGGAAACAGTGTTTATGCGTACGTAAGGCCTACCCACTCCATAAATGGTTTTTTCCATTTCATATATCTTTATATTATACATATTTATATTCTAAATATATATGATAAATCTTGAGTTATATTCTGTAAGTATGTTAATCATGATCTCAATGTTTTGATCAAGAATAAAATGTTAAAACATGTACGATAAAGAAAACGATTGTTACCCAAAAGGTTAATTTAACAAGGAAATCATTATTAAATGGGTTTAATATTGTTAAAAGTTAATCATAAATGATATAATAAATATGAATATGGTTCATTTATAATTTAATAACATATTGTGGTCATTATACAGAAGGTTAAACATACCCTTGACCAAAGAAAAGAGCAAGGTAAGGGTTATTTCCTCAATCACATTATTATCTGAGATTGTTTATGTGTAAGTATATACTGGGAAATATTTATCATCGATACCCATATTTCATAAAAATGATTTAAAAATTAATCTTTTAAGGTTTTATGGTAGGTTTTATTTAACTAGATCATCATTTTAAATGTTATAATGATTTATCTTTCTAAGTATTTTTAATTAATGAACATGTTTTCAAAATGATTTTAATGATTTATTTATATGGCCATGAATGTTTTGAAATGATAATTCTTTTCAAAAAGTTTCAAAGTGGTATGGGACACTTTGATTCAAAAAAATATTCTAAATTACCTCCTTTGTAAATGTGTGACTTTTAAATGTTCTCATGAAAAAGGTATATTTCTCTCAAAGAGTTTTAAAAATAATTTTCATTAATTTCAACATCCTTTGAGGGATTTTAATCTTTTTTGAAGTTTATTTTTTATGATAAAAATCTTCTATATTGTTTTGAATGTTTTGTGATATATTTTACTATGCATGTATTCTTTTTATACCAATCATGGATTATAGTTAAAGTGTTGACATTTCGTATGCTAGTTTTAATACGAATGTTTATGTTATGTTTCAACCTTTTTATATGAGGAATGTATTGGACTTAGTAAGTTATTGGTAGAGCCCGCTATAGCTCCTCAGTACATCGGTAGGTCTCATAAAACAATTATATGTGGAATTGTTCGAGGCTTTTCCAAATTTGATATATGGTTTTGGCCAAGTCCTTAATCATTGTTAGACTTATTGGTCGAGGCCTTGACAAAATTTTTCAGAATATCTGGCATTATACATTCCCTTATTACGAAAATATTATTGATGGTTCGTGTGGTTATTCGACTAGTAGAATACCCATGACTATTTTTTATTATGTAATTACTTAATCATCTCATATTCAATCCATAAAGTGTGCATTTTTATAATTTGTAAGGGAATGTGATTTAAATTATTCACCATGCCTAATGTTTATGTTATCTTTCGCTGTATTTCTTACCCTTACGGAGCATTTGAGCTCACCCCTTTCTTATGTTTTATTTTCCCAGGATTCCAAGAAGTATATTATGTTTGATAAGCAGGGTTAAGCTAAGTAATTAATGGAGTTCTCAAAGGATCTTTTATGTTGTGTTTTATTTACTAATGTGTAATGTAACGTTCATATATGTATTCTATTTTCCTAGACTACTAAACTACTGCTCTTTCGAGAAATGATTCCTTGTAATCATGAAAACTTTTTAAAATAATGCACCGACTATGGGCCTATGTGGTCGGGGAGTTACGGTGATGCTGGAGTGTATCCTATGACAAGGAGAACATTGAAAAGATACTAGAGAAAATAATATTATATGTAAATATAATATTTGGAAAATTTCATGGAATTAATCTTTGAAAAGTTATGTTATCGTTCCAATTAATCCTTTTACTTTTCAAGAAATAATTTTCATGTTAATGGGGGGACGATGGTTTGGTCATTATATAGTGAATTATTCAGTCATATGGAGTTAGATTGATCATCAAGAATAATTGTTCCTTAAATAGTAAAGGATATCCCTTACAATGTTTATAATTATCCTTAACACTATATGATCCATATATACCTAATTCTATAATTATTCTTATTCATATCTACTATCCTTGAACAAGACGATAATAATTCCCCAAAAAATCGTGGATCCCTACGCCATTCCAAAATAATTATTACACAAGTCAATGATGATCCTTAAAGAGGTCCTCAATAATTCATAGGCATGTCCATAATGATCCTTACACTATCAATATTGATATTTATAAAGTTAAATATGATTATTTTTATTGTCTTGAGAAGATAAGTGTGATTTTTAAATCATCCTTTAATAGAATGATCTTTCTGAATACCATCCTTTTAAAGAATGATCCTTATGATGTAGAAGATGATCCTAGTGGAGATCGAGTTTAAAAATATCTAACTTTGTGGAGATTTGAATGTTTCCTCTTATTAGGATAAATTAGACCATTATTTTTTATCACTATAATTAATTTTATTCTGATTAGATTAATATAGTTTCCAATTTTTATGTAAACTACCTACTATAAGCGTTAACTATTTACTAATTCCCATCAATAACAATAAATATTTATTTTAATAATAATTCTAATATGTGCATCATATTTATTCATACATAGTTGTTTGATATATATAGTGGATACTAATATATCAAGGGAACAATATTCAATGTCTACAAATTTATAAGAATGTGTTATGTGCTCAAAATTTCAATATCCCTTACGATCTTCTATCTTATTCTTCCTCTGTGATCAAGTTGTACTCATTCATCTTAAAGAGGAAGAATATAATTAATGAATATTTATATTTATTTGATAATTATTATATAAAAATATTAATTTAAATATTCCCTTTAATGAAATTCATCTAATTCTGCAAATTCACTAGTTGAAATTCTATTATATTTTGGTTTCTGAAATCAGTAATTCTGCACTAAATTATATTGTTTTTATACCACATTAATTACAAAAAATAATTGTGTACTCCATATACATAGTTATTCTTAAATACTTTGGATGTGTAATTTAAACTATATCCTTTTAAAATTTCTTGGTACCTCATAATAAGTGACATATTCTTATTTCTAGCTATTTAATAATTAAAAAAATGATGAAAATAAAAATCCCCAAGCTCACATCGATTGATGGTGGAGTGGACTAGGGGATGTTATTTTAGCCACTAAAAAATAAAACAAATTATCCTAGTTTATTTATATATTATTTTTCCTACATTAAACTTTTAAATATATATGGTAAGATTATATAAGTTCAAAAAGTTATGTTTTTTATTTTATTTTTGACATTTAAAAACACAATTCAACCCCATATTTGGAAATTTTGAAACAATGAAAAGAACAAAACATAAATATGAATATATAATTATGAGTTCTTATATTTATATAAGAATTGTAATAACATCTTTGTATTATTTCCTAATATAAGATTTTATGGATGAAATTTATACAATAAAATATCACCATAATAATGGAGAAAATAAGGATTCTGTTAATAATGAAGGGTTATATACTCTCAAAATCATGGTCTAAAAGTAAACATGAATTTAATTAAATCATACAAGATTATTACTAGAGAGAATATTATTTATAGGTATGAATAAGAAGCTAATAATGATTTAATTTCTAAATACATTAATTCCATTATTTTATGTGTAGGTCCTAATGGATTTAATAGAGTTTCTCAGTGTACAATTGTTCATAAGTTGTGAGATACTATATCAGTTTTTATGAAAGTACATATAATTATTGGAAACTCTTGTATAATAAGAAAAACTAATGTTGTACATATTTAAGACTCATGATGGTGCAAGTATCACCTAGATAATTTAGCGTCTCATTGATATTGTGAATAATGATACCGATTTTTGAACTTATATTCCTAAACATGATAAAACATAAATGGTTCATGTATTTTTTTCTCCTAGAGAGTGTGTGATATCAGTATTAATTAAGAAATAAAAAAATATTAATGATTTTAAAAAGAAATTTTTAATTAGAAAAATAATGATGAATGACAATGAAAATAAAGGTGAATTGATGATCAGAGTCTATTCCAGAATCAAAATGATTAATAAATGGTTTCTATATAAAATTCTATATGAAGAGTAAGGATAAATTTATAATTAAATCATCTTATTATATAGATTATAAAAGTTTAATCCATGTGATAAACTTCTTCAACTAGCTAGAAGGTTCAAAAATATTTATATGAAAAGACGAGGATTTAAGAAATCTATTAATAAGTTCAAAAATAAAAAAATAAAAAATCAAATAATTTACAATTTTGGAATGTAAAAAATAATTATCATACCTGTACTATAATATCTTAACTTAATGAAAATAAAATATTAAGATATGGTGTCAAGGAAAATTGTAAAATAAGATGGAAGGGAAAGGAGCTGATAGGTCTATTGGGAGTGATTCTAGATACACTAGTGATAAATAAAATTATGAATCAAAAAAAGATATAAAATATTGTTTTTGATATGTGTTTATGTCTCAGATATATCATGGATAATTGGATTTCACTCTTTGGGATTAATTTGAATTTGAATTTAGTAACTATTTTTTTATTAAAATAAATGAATATTGGACGTTGGTACAAGAAAAAACTGAATGATTTAAAACAATAAAAAACATAATGAAAATTTTATTTTGTTACCCTTATTGGGAACAATTTATTGTTTATAAAAATGTTTTATTTAAAGGATATTCATAAAAAATCTATATGAATATATGTTATACATGATAGTAATATTAATGATTTTCTAGGTGACATTGAATCCATAAAAATTATATAATACTTCCTAATAAAATAAAATCCACAAAAATGAAAATGAAAGTAAAAGATACAATTTTATATGAATTACAGGTAAATAACCAAACTATATAGAAACCACATTGTTCATGGATATAGAAGAAAACTCTTTTCTATTGCTACCTATTTTCATTATATGATTTCTATTCATTATAAAATAGGCTATTTCTTAAAATTAACTCCATTATATGAAAATATGAATTATTATCCTCATAAAATATTATCTAATGTGTTTGTTGGAAATTGTTTTCATGGTAAATAGATTTTTATACAAAAATGCTTTGTTTCAATCATATCTAGACACAAGAGTATATCAGTACCAATAAATCAACATTTTTAATCTTTTTTAAAATGTAAGAATCCATAAAGATAACAACAAAAATGTTATATATATAGTGTATTTTTAACAAATATATCTTGTGAATTTTTACATTTTTATTCATTAAAAATAGATCAATAAAGGATATAATACATCTTGAGATAATGAAAAAGAAACAATTATTAGGGTTGGATATTATAGAAATATGGAATCAATAATCATAAAACAAGATCTTTTTTTAATCCCTCAACCATAGTATGATAATTATATGTAATATTTTTTATCTTTTTTAATATATTTTATTTATAGAATAATGGGTGCTAAATTTTCATGGAAGGATCAATTATATTTTATGAACCTAAAACAAAAAATATATAATCTTTTGTTTATAATACAATATTTTGACAAAAAGTATGTTTTTTAAATTCTAAAGTCAATGAATCTTATATTTTTCATAAATTACATTAACATTGTAAAATTTAATCATTAATAAATTTATCTTAAAAAAATTTCATTTCCAATTGGTCTCAATGTAATGATGGTTAAAATATGATATGTGATTTGTGTCATATGGGAAGGTAACATAAATGTGTATTTAAATTTAATAATAGTTTTCTACTTTTATACTCATTGAACACATCCACATTAAACTTTTCAGAATAATTTAATGTAAAACCTCAATGGAATTTTTTTATTTATTTTTTATTTAATAATATTTAAATTTTTTTATTTTTATGTCTTAATAGTTAACCATATGATATTTTTATAAGAAGCTGGATAAGAATGAAAAATATGCCAATTTATTTAATAGTGACCATACATGAGAGTTTGAAAAAATAATTCAATTAATTTTTTTTATAGAATGGTATTAAATGCAATTTCATTTCCCCTAGGACAGCATAAAATGAAAAGATTATATTGGATAGAGGAATTATAATTTTCACGAAATATTTATAATAGAGTTGTGTGAATATTTCATGATTAATCATTTTTTGGATGAAGCTATTATCATAGATTACTATATAATAAAGACAGTTTCAATAATAATTTTATTCAAGAAATACCTAATGATTTCAAGAATAATATAAAACAAAATATTCATTACTTTCAAGTTTTGGTATAAATTTTTTATGTCTTTCACAATAAAGATAATGAAATTAATCTTGATCCAAAGGTTGATGATGAAATATTTCAAAGTTATTCAACTACTTAGAATGCTTATATGGTTGTTAATAACAGTTAATGAATGATTGTAATATATACACATCTGTAATTTGATGAATATGATACATTTGACCATAAGATAACATGTATCGATGGTTGTAGTGACTATTTTGATAAGAGGTGACTTGAACCTATTTTTGACATTAAAATAGATGATTCATTATATCTTTAGAAAAATTAAACATTTCCTTAAATGTGGGAAACTAACGTAACTTAATATCTAATTTCTAAATAGTGTTGAACCAAACATATAAATATATTAAAAAATATAATTGAATGCCCTTGAGGATGGTGTAGGACTAGAAGGTGTGTGTGAATGAATTTTTAATTTTCATATATTTAGTCATATATTAATTAATAATATTCAGATGAATCCATGAGTTAATATTTTTTATTTTAGCAATCCATAATGAAGTAATATAGCTCTAAAGGAACAAGGTATGAGTTTTAGTTGATAGACTATCAAATTATCCATTAATAAACACTGAATTATTTTTTTAAAAATAAATAATAATATCATGGAATGATTGTTATGACATAAGACTATATTTTTTTCTATCAGTTTTAATGATGATTAACTAATAGACAATGAAGGAACTTTTTCAACTATATATGAATTATAATCCATTAGAATCCTTCAATCAACTGAATATTATTTTTATTTTTTAAAAAATAGATCCTTATGAAATATTATAGTTTAAATGGTTTTTATGAGGGGGTTTTACTATCTAAAATCCTCTTAATTTGGAAAATTTAATCTTTAAAAGTAAAATTTTAAAACTTAAAAAGGATTTACATTGTCGTAAATAGAAACACTGATCATTATATTAATGCTATGTTTTATTTCATTTATCCAATAGTTTTGCCTTTTTCTTGGAAGAATCCATATTGTTTAAGAAAACCTCATCTTCTAATATTTTAATTGTTCAGATATAATTTACTGAGGTAATTTATAGTTCAACAAAAAATAAATAATGAAATGAATTTTCAATATTGTTTCAAAAATAATTTGATATGATATTGATAGGTGAATTAAGTGTTATTATTTCATTACAAATTTTTTAAAAATGAAATAGGATAATCCGGAATTATTTTGAACATAGACATGACTTTCTAAAAAGTCATGGACTTGAAAATTGTAAGGTAAAAGGGAAATCCACGAGTAATAATATTATGCTTCATTTGATTGAATCTAGGAATCTATTTGACAACATGTGAAATACCATTTTGTGGGGAACCGCCTCTATATAAATGTTACTTGTGTTTCCATTACTTAGGAGGCCCTTCATATTGGTAACCCTGTGTTTCTCGTATATACAGGGATATTTGTAATGGTGTTCTCTTGTTACCCTTAAAAGGGAAGCTTTTATAATTGTAGAATCTCGTTTCCCTTAAAAGAGGGGAGGTGGGATGCATATTGGTAACAATCATATAAATATTATGTATTGGGCATGTGTAATGGTAACTTATTATTCCATTATACATGTACGTCCTATGAATGAGTATATATATATTTTTAAAATCATGTATACTGAAAACTATTCCTTGTTTTTTGGATAACTATTTTATGATAACAAATGGGTTTGGGAGTAATTATTAATAATAATTCCATTTCATTTATATGTGGAATTAATAATAAAATAAATTTTAAGTTAGTTTAATATTATTTTTTAAAATTTTATTTTGGTATTAATAATAAATCAGATTGATAATTGATTTTGGGAATAATCAGAATTTATATCTTTAATTAGAACCTCATATTTATAGAATGTAGCCACACAAACTTCTAAGAGCACTGATGATGAGGGTTGGGATTTATATAAAAATGGAATAACTCTATAACAATTGTAGGATTTCCTAAATCAAACCCGTATTGTAAATATTTTTCCTTATTTATATATGAAGTGATATTTTGTCTCATCAATATGGTGATTAGACTTGTGAAATTATATTAACTGTATTCAGAATTTAAAATGCATGTGAATTGTAATTACGCAACCCACTATGTATCACCTAGTTATTAGAAGGAAAAGTTACCACAACCTCACAACTTTTTTTAATAGTTTAGGGGTGGAAACAAGCTACGAGGAGGGAAAATGTAAATGGGATACCTTTTATTAAGTACTTGTATGCACAAAACCGATAATCTCCATGAAACAGTGTAGATGATTAATAAAAAAAATACTACGATCTCTAGAGTAAAATAATTCTTGTAATACCCTCTATAGAATACATCATTGTATGATTAAATAAAAAAAATTATAGGGAAAAAATTCATTCCTATGAAAAAATGAAGTCCCAAACTAACAATAACTTGTATAAAGAAAAACTGAGATAACTGGGATCATAATCTCCAAGTCCCAACCACTGTCTATGCTCAGTAAAACCATGTATTCCTAAGATCATCCAATGCCATCATTGGTATGTCCATATTCTATATAAGACATGAATCATGTGGGAAAATACCATACAGGGGATATTATATGCATAATATGTAGCACACCCAAAAATCCAAATACGGTGAAATAGAATTATAGGAATGTAGTACTCAACTCAACCCATAAAAAAGGGGGTATGAAAACCAAATATATACATATTCTCATAAATAAATGAAGATGATAGAGAAGGGGATCACCATTTCATAGACATTCAAAATTCAATGAGTTTTATAATATCTGTAAGATTCTATCACCAATTCCCAGCATCTAACACATCCCCAAAAAAATCTATGTGGAGGGGCCTTCTCCTCGCAATTTTTCCCCAAATTTGACAGAGCCACATCACATGTGGAGGAACAAAACCCTAATAGACCTTGATGAAAATGGAGAACCAATCTTTTGTTTGAGTACATCTGCCTTGAGTATGGGAGTGTTGTCATTATTTTAATAAATAGTATGGGGAGCACATGCCCTTGTACGATAAGGGACTACCAACCCCAAAAACTATTTGATGATCTTTCTTAGATAACTGGAATTTTCAAGAAGATCCTAAAAAAGTGTCACACTTAGAATAGCTCACATCATAAAATTTATGGAATAATAAAGAAAATTTTCATGTTTTATGAGGAAAAGTACTCAGGATAGGATACTCATGGGATAAAATATGATTTTTAATGAAGGGGATACTAGAGGAATAAGTTTTCTGAAGGGAATTCATGACGTGTATGGGTCACACTGAAATATTTTTCTACCTTATTACCTGGCCATATTCTCTTTTGGATATTAATTGGAATCCATTTCAATATACATAGTATGTAAAGGTCAAAAATGACGTGTGATAGCCACTCAAGTCATACAAGTTTTCTTCTGGTTGTGCTTGTGTACTTCGGGCCATGCTACTGTACCTAGCTGGGTACATAGACGTTCCCATGTGTCGGGACATACCCATATATTCCTAAGTACACAATGTTTATTGACACACATGGTCCTAGGTGTGTACATCTAGAACATGGAGTAGCTTCTCTCGTAGGGTCACATGGTGTTTGGTCCCAATGACATGATGTGTGATCCATAACATGGCTGGAAATCCTATAAATAACTAAAAAAATCAAGAACACAACATGTCTTTTTCTAAACCATTTCGTGTAAACAATGGTTTTTCATAGAAATACCTTTCACTTAACTGCATTCTAGATAAGTACTGGTCACTATGAGTCTCTCCATTTTATTTCTCAATATTGAAGGGGGTTACCACTTGTCATTGATTTCCAACATCTGGTACCCAGAAATATGATTCTGGTCACCTACTCATTTAAATTTTAAATTCCATGTGCCTCTTTTGTCACCCATTTATACTCAATATCCCATATCATGGAAGAATCACATGCAATCAATCCTTATACATCTAAAAATTTTCAAACCATTCATTGTGCATGCAACCACCATGAATCCAATGGTGGGATCCTTATTTTACTCAACCTGACAATGTCAAATCGTGATTCATGGTTAAATGATGAATAATGCGAGGAAAAGGTGGGGAAGAGTATAATATCAATGTTTTTACCATTATTTCCCATTTTATCATGACCAAAGATCATTAAAACTGGATATTTTGGGTAATAACATGGCATAACAATAAAAAAATGAATTAAAAAATTTAATTCAAATAGTTGGATCATGAAAGGAATTTGTGATTTCTGATTGAACACAATAGAGATAAAATCATTTCTTTAAAAATAAAATCAATAGGAAAACCCCAAAACTAACAAGTCCAGCCTCTATTTGGATCATTCATTAGTGATTAAAGATTTTACCATCAATTTAGAAGACTTTCTTCATTTGAGGCTTCTTGATCCACCTATATTCAATAACTCATCATCCTCAAATGGAATATGCTAACGAATAAAGATTAGAGCTTCAATAAAATCCCCCTATGATTAGGTGGGAAACCTTGGAATTTTTTTATAATTGGGTGCTTATAGATGTTTCTCCAGGTTAGTTAATTTAATTAAATAAATAAGGAATTTATTTATTTATTTAATTAAACACATTTACAAATGACTACCTAAATAAGAATGTCTGGTGCCGATAAACCTAAATTCACACATAGGGTGAAAATGGAATTCTAGAATCAACTGTGTTCATTGACTTCCTATTGAAGACTCATTTTGGTACATATTCCAAGATTTCATGAAAAATACATGGGTGTGATATTAATATTATAATTTTTTAATATATTAATTACAATTTCTTGAGACCCTCAAATATTTCACCAAATATATTGATAAATAAAGATATATTCGTATAAATATTCAATAGATAATCCAAAAAAACTAAAGTCTAAACATTCTACCGTCCTTTATGATTTTTCACATGGAAATGTAAAATATAAACAAAAAAGGAAAGGTAACTATGTCTGAATTTGAGTCTCTCAGGAAATATCCTACACTCTCTCATGTTTCCAAAACACATCATCTAAAGGAATGATATGTCCTCATGGGATCCAATCATGGTGACCCTTGATCAGCCCTGGGTACTCTGTGAAGGTTTATGTATACTTGATGTTCAATTTTCTCTAATAAATAATGTTTGTAGAGTTATTCATGAATTTCCTAATATATAACGCATTGAAGACATCAAACAACCAGTCTAACTATGGGGGTAGGTCTAGGTATAATGTCCCGGCCTTAAACATTACATAATATTGAATTAAATGAATAATTCACATTGAGGATCTTTTTAGGTTTAGAGTTTTAGAGAATTAGGCCATAACTATTACATTACATCTCAAAAATACAAATTAGACACTTCTACTCAGTTTCCATTTTTTCACAAAATGAACACTTTGAAAAAAAAGTGTCATGTCTAGTTCCACGTTTTAGACAACATGGATTTTCCTTGATCACATCCTTGACCCTATCCATCATTAATTCCTATGAGGAACATTTCAAAACATGGGATGAGTATAAAAATCTCAGTAAGGGTTATAAAATAAAGAAATAAATCATTAGTCCATTAATACATACCAAACATAAAATCATTTACATGCCTCATGAAAACATAATATTTTTGAATAATACATGGTAATCACAAATCAAAAAGGTAACGTGTGCCATACTGTAGGGTCCTGAAAAATCCGCAAAGGAGAATGAGAAACCCCTTAATTCAATAGAGGATTCTACCCAATTTCATTTGAGGAATCGGGAAAAAATGAGGATAAGTTGGAACAAGATGAACTGGTCTATGGACTGGTCCAATATTAACAGTGCGCGGCCGGTTCAGCAAAGTGCCCCCCTCCGCAGTCCACTATCGCTCGCGGAACAGAGGTAGGGACCCTCCGCGGGCGCAAAGCATGGTGGGCGCCAGGCCGGTCCACCAACACGAACCACCCCAACCGCGAACCACGCCAGCCGGCCCATGCCACATGTGCTGTCATTCGTGGAATAGCAGGGGAACCTTACACGGCCATGAAGCACCCCTTGAACCGACTTGGTTCACGGTTGAGGTGTCTTCAATGCCCCCTGTGAGTTGTAGATTGTTGAACGAGTCATCCGTAAACTGGGTTTCCGGTCATGGGCCTCTGGAAAAGGTACCACATGACCGCAGATGTACCCCTTTTCCTCCCCTCTATAAAACAAAATCTAAGGGGGGTGAGATTGATTATATTCAGGTGGAAGGATTTCAGAGAAAGGAGCTTAGTATTTCACAAATAGCGAAGTTCTAATTCACGAACCAGAATAGGTATTGAACTGGAAGAAAATTAATAAGGAACTGAAAACATATAACAATTTTGTGAACTGTGAACTTAAAATAACAAAAAAAACTATGAACCATGGCCCCTCTGTGGATGCACTCCCCATGGACCACAGAATTTATGCCCATTTTCCTATCTGACGCACCGCGTAGCACCCTCCTACGTGAGGGAAGCCCCGACCAACAAACCCCCAACCGGCGTCGCCCCTGGTCGCCGCTGCTAGCGTGGACTCTCCCGCGTACCAACATGGTACGTGGGCCGAACCCGAAGCCGCGTACCACCCTGGTACGCGGGATTCCTATCAGTCTGCAGACCACCCTTGTTCACGGACGGCCTCTCCAGCCACGTAGCACACCCCTACACGAAGGGCGCCACTCCTCATGCACCTGTGTGGACCACCAACTCCTTCGGTGTTCCCATCCCCGGAGTCGGGTAAAATCATTCCAATTTGGCCTGATCCTTCGCAATCCCCACATTGGCTAATTCACTGTCCCCGAGCCAAGGCCTCCACCGAATCCACTAGACCTGTATAATGCAATAATCAGGTGCATCAGCGCGCTGTCCAGAATTCACATACCCATGGTAAGCGAGGGCGAAAGGGTTACGTCGGCCCTTGAGCCGATTCCCGAAGCGTTCCTGGGTTCACATTCCCACGGTAATGCAGGGTCCAATCCTGGAAGCCCCTTTTTTCCTCTCCACTAACTAGATTAGGGGACCTTGCTTCCATTTCCCTTCAACTATGGTGGTGGGCACTTCACCCCTCCTTTGGGAGTGAACAAGCAACCATCCTAGTGTATGTCCTCAGCCTTTCTTGCAGGAGGTAGCACCCATGCACCTCTATACTTCCCCGGTGCCATGAACCAAGAGGGGATAAGGACCCATGGATACCCTTTCCATCTCCCTCTGGGCTTTGTCATCATCCGGCCTCTGTTATGGAGTAATCCCTGACTTCTTGGGCCACCCTATGCATAATCCCTACTTTTCTTCCCACGGACACACCTTTCGTGATGTGATCACCAGGTCTCTACTGCCTCTTGTTTCTCACACTGAACATGAATCACGTGGTCTTAGAGTAAGCACCGACCCTGATCCCAACCTCCAAACAAACTATGTGGGTTTTCATCCCTGTATACTAATCATGGTACGTAGGACGCCTCCCCGAGGTTCAATCCCAATGACATGAAACTCTCATGTGTAAGCCCTAATCTATGTGAACTACGAGTAAATTGATCCATGTCAAGGCATGGTACATAGGAAGCCTCTATGAGGTTCAAGACCAACAAACCATTGGCCTCGACTGTCACCGTGATGGTGTCCCAACCCCCACCATCTTGGGCCGCCTCAGAGTGTAGGCCCCATCCGAAATCGAAATACGAGGATTCAGATTGCTCTCGCAAGGATACGTAGGAAGCCCATATCATGGGTTCGATCCAAATGCTCAAGTCGTTATTTTCCCCCCCTGGACGAAAATAAACTCCATAGCGCCCAGTTATGGGGCCTCAAACCAGTGATGTTTCAGTGAGTCCAAAGTCCTCGGAGTCATTAATCCAATGAGGGATGGTAAACCTCGGGCCCGAATGATTCTGAATCCCTACGTTCAGCTGACCATTTCCTACCAGGAGTAATCCATGGCTAATATGTTTGGTTATAAACAAAAGATTCGAGAACATATGAATATGTCTAAAATATATAAGAGAGTCCCTGAAAAGGAAATAATTTCACCCAAAAGGATGCAATGAGCCCGACTTCCCATCCACTCGACCAATGTGAGTTCTTAAGCATCGTTGGGCAAACCACCCAGCGAATGCCTGCCTTTGGAAAGCAGGTCCACGTATCGTTGGATATGGAACCGTTGGGCATTTCGAAACGAAGATCGGTGTACCTGACCGTGGCCATTGAATGGAGTTCAGTCCTCCGTAAGAACGACCGTTGGGCGCGTCGGTCCCCTCCCCGAACAGAAACTGTTAGAAACAAAAAATGGTGAACCCGAAGTGAATCTTTAACCACGCATGGCAGATTTAACCTAATCCCACTTTGTGCCCCCTTATACTCACAAGGAGGGCCACCAAAGGTCATTAATTATTAATAGGATCATGAGATGCTGCTTTGATGGGTTTTCTAATGTATTTGTTAAAATATTTGACTGGTACCACACAAGACACCCTTCGATCCAATGACATCATAGAGGAACTCGCAGGTGCGCACTTCTAGCTACGCTACGACCAGACATCCTCACCAATAGAGGACCCCGTCACCCACGCAACATCTTCAACGTTGGGTCTCGGATGTGTTAATTCGAGAGTACCACTCAAACGGTACTCTTCCGATAGTGGAGGTGGCCATGCACGCCCTCCAATCCACCAGGACCCGTCGGTCGCCTTCCTAGAAGTGGCCGCAGAAGCGAATCCAGAAGGCTCGTGTTGCTATCTCAAACCATTTCGGAAGTCTATCCCGGAAACAAGACAACACGTACCTCCCATATCATAGGGAGGTGGATGAGGTCGACACGGTGGACTTCATCCCCACTAATCATGGGTTCCGCTCTAAGGCCCTCGTCGGAAGACAACACCATGGTTACGCCACGTCTCAATATCCTCTCGCCAAGGAGGACGTCACCCCGAGGATCCAGGTCCATGCTCCCTGAGCTCAGGCCCCTCGTACTGCCCAACAAGGGAGTAAAACTTACAACCAGGGACCGGTCATCACCCTTGTCACTGAGGAAGAGCTCTGCTTCCCAGTCACGGAGACGTATTGCGAGAGGGCACATACACATGTCTTCTCCCCCAAAGATAGCTATCCAGATATGGAGGCATCATACGAGCAGGGGTGTATCGCCGCTGAGCTCTATCAAGCCCTTCACTCACATAGGATGACACCTACCCGGCATGTACCTTTCCCTACCCAGGGTCGTGAAGCCCAAAAACCAGACATGGTGGCAATCCAGCGCTTGCAGGACTAGCTCCTAGTAGATGCTCCTGGCGCCTACCATCCTTATGTGGGGTCCATCAATAAAGTCTTTCGTCCAGATGTGGCGGCAATCAATATGCAGGCATTTCTCCCTGCCAACAAAGGCCACTGACTCAATATGGTGGAAAACCAACATATGCAGGGCTAGCTCCCTGTAGTTTCATGTAAAGTCCGCCATCCTGATGTGGCGGAAAATGGAGAGATAAACCAACGTATCCTAGCACTGAGAGAGACTCGTTCACCTGCCCCGACATAGGAGAATTGTCAGTACCCACTAACTATAAGAGGACCGGAGAAGGATATTCCTACTCTGATACCGGAATGGGCTTTCATACCTGTTCCATCCAAATATGTCTCTCTGCATATTCGGGCAATGATGGAGGAGCAGGTATCGATCCCAGATCATATCATGCAAACTTGCCAAAATGTAATTGCATCAGCGACAACAGCAAGGAATTGTGCCCGTGATCCCATGTCCCCAATTGAGGAGACTAATATAAGAGATGAGATAGCTGCCTCAGAGCAGATCTGCATCCCTTCTTCCACCTAGGAGAGTTGTCGGCCATATTCCACGATGCAAGGGCAACCAGATCGAGCAGCTTCACTCGTTCCAACTGGGGGACACCCGTCCATCATGGTGGATGCTCCATAGCAGGCATATATCCTTTCTAAAAGTCAATATGTTTTTCGGAATATCCTGAAAGCAACATGAGACCCAATTAGAAAGGTAACCAAAGGTGAAGGCCGTTATCAACTGCATATTGTCCCCGCTGCCCGTAAGAAACTACCCCGAAGGCGCTGAAGGCAGCCGAAAAATAAAGAGGGGGTTCATGACTCCGCTCTACTGGAATCTGGGGTTATCAATGCCACTAAGAACATATAGAAGGCTCAAAACCCAACCCTCCCATTGCCATATTATGGGAGTGGCAGTAGTAGTTGCGAAGGTCCTCCCCGCAATGTTGCTACCAGCAGCTCTGAAGGTCCTCCCTAGAGCACCCTTGGGGGCCTCCCCCACAGGCATATAACGATCGGTCATAAGAGGTTCTCTTTTGATGCATGTCATGGAATCCCTACGTGTGACCAGAAGATTGAGCAGCAAGAAGGCCCTCCACTTACTGCGGTCGACCCTGAACTTCCTCTCTAGGGTATACACTACAAAAACTCTCTGTGTAGTGGGACCACAGATTATGATAGTAGTCCTCACTATTGTGGTCAGAAGTACGGAGGCCCTCCCCGTAGTGATGTCTCATCATGACAAGAAGGTCCTCCCCTTGTTGTGGCCTTCCCTAAAGGTCCTCCCCAGGGGTTACATTGCAACGACACTCCGCGCAGCCATGCATCATATCATGGTGGTAGTCCTCGCCACTCTGATAATAGAGGTCCACCCCGTAGAGATGTCAAGAAACGAGAAGTCCCTACCCTCATTGCGGTACATTATTAAGGCCCTCCCTATGGTGTACTATGTAGACATTCTCCCTGTGGCAGCTGGGATGGCAGTCATCACCATTTCAGCAGCTGTGGTGGTAGTCCTCGCCACCACGACTGCCATTGTGAAGGTCCTCCCTGCAATGGCCCCAAGAAACAAGAAGGTCCTCCCCTTGTCACAGTGTATCTTGAACGTCCTCCTCGGGATACACCTCACACTTCATACCATGATGGTCATCCTAACCATGATGGCAGTTGTTCCGAATGTCCTCCCCACAATGACATATTATATTGACAGGAAGGTCCTCTCCTACTGAATCAAGCCTTGAAAATACCTCATATGTTGAGGCACTTAGAAGGATGGGATCGAGCATGTCAGATTCCCAGATAGTCACCAACGATACCCTTATTCTATCTGGAGATGATCCAGGGTCGCGTTCATCTTATGAACCACCCCCGGAATCACCCACATGACAATTTCTTACCTATCGGTCCCACTACCTCTGACCATACTATTGGTGAGAATCTCAGTTGGGTTGACCAGGTAGAGGAATCACTAGCAGAAGAGTATGCAGACATGTTGCACCTAAGGAAACGACTAGCCAGAGATGATGTCCCAGTTATGTTTTGGACAACGACCACCTCTCAGTTCGACATACCCAGAATGTTGTCAGAAGGATGTGCACAGGACATCCTCTCCATTATATGGACTACCCTCTACCGGATGAAATCATGCTTCCTTCCCTACGATGGGTATGTAGATCACGTCAAGACAATAGGAGATCTCCTGCATCAAATTGACCTAGAAGCTCTTCCTACGGCACAACGACCATGACCTGAGAGGCATAAAGGAAACATGGAGTTAGCCAGACTCCGTGCATTTCACCAGCTATGCCGCCTCATTGGTGATGCTCCGACGGGAGTCCATACTAGAAGATGGGGAGAGCATGGAGCTTTACATATCACTCCACTCCCCAACCTGAAGAACCTGTTCGGCGTAGTGTCTTGCAACGTCATCACAACAAGGAAGAAATCGAGTGGGGTCCCGATTCAGGAAAGGTGACACGCCCAACATAGATAGGCCTTGAGTAAGTTCCAGAAGCGTGAGGCCTGACAGAAACAATCCATTCATGAACTCCTGAATCAGGCCACCGAAAGCATACAACAGGCCTCTCACTTAAGAGAGTCCAATCACTAGTCATTTCCTGCCTCCTCGGGGGGGGGATTGATCCGCATGTGAACTCAGAATCAAACCAGTTCACCCCCAAATGGGGGCACACAAGAGCAGGCAGGTAGCGATAGTAGAAGCCGCTGCCGCAATCCAGGGTCAACCCCAGCCTGTAAGGCTGGGGGAATTTTTAACAACAAATGCCACCATAAGACCGATAAAAATGGGAAGAGACTCAATGTCCATGGAATGGACCCAACCCCATCCCTTAGGGATGGGGGCATTTTTACCACATAAACAACAACCTCCCCCACATGAATCAGTATTTTCTCATCTTGCGATGACAGTCAGAAGAGGAGGTTCCTAACCTATCTCATATTTTGAATCATCATCCCCTTCAAGAGGGTGGAATACCATAAGGACAAATCAAAGAGATCTCCACATCACCCTTGGTCAAGAGGTCCGAAAGTAATCCCAGGAGAGGAACGGGAGAACCAATAAAAGGTGCAGAAGATCCTCTTCCTATTTGGAAGATGAAATCTCCTCCACCTCACGATATGAATTCATCAATGCCATAGAGGCTAACCCCACGGGTTACACCATAGATGATGCAAATCCGGATTGGTCGGGAGATGACGGTTCCGGTCAGGCTGTGATTCACAACGAACCACTAGGTGTGCATACCCAGTACTAAAGGGCCTCCCTCAATATGGCCTCCCTTATAGCCAACCCTCCTACTCTTACCCTCCGAGAATCCAACAAGGATAAAAATAAAGGACTTATTACCCTCAACCCGCCTCCTTCTCTCGATAAAAATGAGCCGCTCAAGCTCGAAGAGAGACTTGTTTGACAAGAAGAGGAAATGAAAGAATTCAGGCAACTTAATGTCGAGCTACTCTAGAGGAACCATCTTATGTAAAGCGTTTCCCAAGAAGAGCCACACTTTTCACTTCCAGCATGTGCACCGGAAGGACCAAGGTTTGCCCCGGAAGACGAAGCACGGTCAGGGCCCCCACCCAATGAGGTGCCCGACTTGTCCAATTACCTGAATATGGATTCGGGTGAATACCAAGACTTCCATCCACTCAGGAAGCAACTGGAGTGAGTACGTCTGATCCCTATGAAGGTTCCACAAAAGAAATACACACCCTTGGTGCCAGCCAAGCCGGATTCTTAGGAAATGCCTCGGGCTACACCTGCCCATGACCGGGCCCAAAGGATGTAAACCAGGGTCTCACCAACAACATCGAGGCACTGACAGCTCGATTGGAAGCGATGGAAGGTTGACGCGCTCCGATACAGCCAGAGTGGAAGCCCTGCCCAGATTGGGTGAGCAACACACCACCTCCACCCAATTTTGGGAGCCCTGTATTCCCTATTTTCAATGGATTCGGCGATCCAGAATAGCATCTGATGCACTACGTGTCTTATTGTGACCCTATGATGGGAACTCTAGGGAAACAAGAAGTAGTGAAACTCAGATTCTTCGTACAGACCTTTCAAGGAACCGACTTCATCTAGTATACGAGTCTTCCATCCCAGTCAATAAAATTCTGGGAAGACCTTCGCCAGCAGTTCTTGTTCCACATCAGCTCGACGTTGCCTAAAACAAAGTCAGTGACCTCATGAATTGAAAACATAGTGAGAACGAGAGGGTCTCGGATTTCATTGCCATATGGAAGGGTCTAAACTACTCTCTAAACAGGCCAATCCCTCAAGATGAGATGCTTTCCATATGCATCAATAATCTTCGAGATGATCTGTAAACACTGCTCATACCAGTGGAGTGGACCACTGGCTTTCTCCATCTCTCGTCCATCGCCCAGAGAATTGAAGACTCCATACATCGGACTAATATGATGTCCCAAATAGCCTCACAGGCTCCTGCAAAGAGAGCATCTCGAGTTGAAGCGTCCTCTGTCATGCTCAAGCCATCCCATGAGCCTGCTCCACCACTCAGGCCCGCACCCAATCGTCAAGGGCCCCCCTATATATCAGCGGCCACCTCTACCTAAGCAGGACGATCAGAGATGATCGAAGTGGAACTAGTTAGAGGAATGAAGACACAAGGTATACTCATTCTGAAAGGACAAAGTCCACGGATACTTCATCGACGCCATGGATTGAAACTTGCTCTGCCTCTCGAAGCCAAGGAAACCAGAAGAAGTCGGCTATGATGACATGCCAGATTACTGTCCCCACCATCAAATGTTGGGGCACAATATCTGAGAATTCTTCATTTCCAACGACCTCCTGCAAAGGATGGTAGACTCCAGGATTGTCGAACTGGGACCACCCCCAGCACATGTGACATATATTTCTACCACTGACTCCGACAAAGGGGAGGGGTGGCAGGAAGTCATCAGAAAGAAGGGGTAGAAATTTGATGACTGGATGACTCAAAAGACTGTCAACAGAGCCTAGGGCATACTTCGAGCTCGACTACAACAGTCGGTGTTGCCGCCAACAACCCCTAATGCCGTACAACTGGCCTCACAATCCTCCATGAGCCAGTCATCCAGGCGTGATCAAAAAGGGAGGAGACAAGCGTAAGAGGAGGAGTCCGCGACGAGGCTAAAGTTAGCCCCGAAGTTGTCAGATTTCATGCCCTCAAACTTGGTATCATGGGCACCGACCCACCAAACGGCCCCATCAGGGACAACTGACCAGGTTGACCAATCACGGGACGAGGAGCTAATCTTTGGTTCCATCAACATCATCCTTCTATTGGAATTGTACCCTGATGATAGGTATAGTTACGAACCGGAGTTCCCAACAAAAGGGGTTGGGAGGAGGAATCACATAAGCAAGGGATACCCGGGGGTGCAGTCGCGGCTGAATCCAGCCCTATGGTTTTACCACGGCCGAAACCGTTAATATCGCAGAAACCTGTGGGAGAGCCCTTCAATGGACGCAATAGGAGAAAGAATACCCCTCTACCTCCACAAGGGGCCACTATGGCCCTGTCATTATGCGGTACCCATCAGAGGGGGAACAAGTGTCCAGCCCCCTAGGGCGCACAAACAGACCGGCTGGGCCAAATCCCGAGAACGTGGGAACACCGTCAAACTTCAACCATGTGGCTGGTCCTTCCTCGTCACATACTCCAACTCCCAAGGTGCCTGCTAAAACTCTCCCACCCATAGAGAAGCATCGGTTTTTGGAGAATAAATATGATATCCTTAAGCATCTGT
Source organism: Viscum album (assembly GCA_963277665.1). NCBI lineage: Eukaryota > Viridiplantae > Streptophyta > Magnoliopsida > Santalales > Viscaceae > Viscum > Viscum album. Next base: position 125,139,213 of record OY728128.1, read on the forward strand.
CATCAGTACCAGCCACGCTATCAATCCTAGATGCCCTGAGCTTTCCAGCAGATCTCAGGGAGGCGCTTATTGAAGCCATGCTCATCCCCCAGGATTTTCAAGCCGAGGTAGCTGCCGTTGAGATTTACTAGACGGAGACTGGCCCAACTGAATTCAATGTGGTGATTTCCTTCACCGACCACGATGAAGATTCCATCATGAAAGGACACATAAAACCACTATATGTATCCGACACACAAAATTTTGTTGAGATCTGCAATGTCTTTATCAACAACGACTCCGAAGATAACCTCATTCCACTACGAACACATCGTATGTTGGGATATAGTGAGGATGATTTAATACCCTCAACCACAAATCTATTGGGTTACGACAAGAGTGAACAAAATCTAATGGGACAAATCAAGCTAAAATCCCATTTTGGAAACCTTGTGGCCTATTCGGAATTCCTTGTGGTCCAGCAGAACACAGCATTCAATGCACTGCTGGGAAGGCCAGGGATCCATAAGCACATGGTTATTCCTTCATCCAACTACCAGTGTATCATGTATTGTGTCAATGGAAATCGTGGGACATTTCAGGCTAACAATTCACCTTTAAAGCTCTCTGAGTCACAATACATTGACGTCGTGTTTTACGAGAAAAAGAAGGAGAAGCCTTCGGCCGATGGGGTTGACTGGATCCCCACTCCAAATGGCCTGGAGATGATTCCTGATAACCCCCTCAGATATCTTGGCAGAGACTACATACTTCCCATCAAACACGTTGAGAGCAGGGGTTCAAGCCTAGACGCACACTCAGCTGTCCTCATGACTTCAGTCGTAATGGTCGGGCATAGAAATGCAGAAACGACCGCAAACCCTCAATTTGGGGATGAATACTCGAGCAGGGGAAACCAAGATGCCTCACCTCCGGACTCCCATGATCCCGTTCCAGGAATTATCCCCCCCTCCCCCCCGTCAGATAAATAGGGTGATAATGTGGGGGAAGAAGAGGAGGAGGAAGATCTCAAGGATGCACCTCCCACATTTGAGGGAGGTATCTCCACCACTGTGGGCGAGCTCAGGGAAATAAACCTGGGTACTGAGGAAGACCCGAGGCCCACCCTTATTAGTAAAACCATGTATCTCGAGGAGCATGAGGTATATACCTTTTTCATGAAGCAACATAGGGATGTTTTTTCCTGGAATTACACAGAAATGCCCGGACTCGGTCCCAAAGCGGTGACACACCATTTAGGTTCGCCTGAAGGCCATCGAGGCTATACACAAGCTGCCGAAAGGATGCACCCCACCCATGATGCCAAAATAGAGGCTGAATTTGATAATCTTATAAAATAAGGCTTCATTTGGGAGGTCGAGTACACCATTTTGTTGGCCAACATTCTCCCGTCAAGAAAAAGAAGGGACAAATCCGCATCTACATTGATTTCAGAGATCTCAATCGGCATTTCCTGAAAGATGATTTCTCGGTCCCGATCACCGAGTTATTAATTGACACAACGGCCGGGTATGAGGCCCTCTCCTTCATGGACGTTTTCTCTGGGTATAAGCAGATCAGGATGGCCTGAGAAGATGAAGAATCCACTTCCTTCAGCCCCCCCCCCAAGGAGTGTTCTATTATAGGGTCATGCCCTTTGGTCTCAAGAACGCTTGCGCCACATATCAAAGCATCATGAATCGTATATTTAAACCATTCCTGGGGAGATTTGTCGAGTGATACGTGGATGACTTGGTGGTAAAATCAAGACAGCGCTCAGATCACCTGTCAGACCATGAAACCGTCTTCAACAAACTTCAACAGCATAGCCTGAAGATGAATCCCTTGAAATGCGCCTTCGGGGTTACCTCAAAGAAATTCCTTGGCTTCGTCGTACGCCATCATGGCATCGAAGTCGACCCTGAAAAGATAAAAGATATCCTTGGTTTACCACCTCCCCGCAATCTCACTGAGTTGAGAGGATTCCAAGGACACCTGGCCTACATCAGGCGGTTCATAGCCAACCTGGCAGGCAAATCTCTTCCCTTTACAAGGTCAGTGAAAAAGGGTGTTACGTAACAATGGAAAAATGATTTCCAAGAGGCGTTCGACAGCCTAAAGAAGTATCTCTTGAGCCCACCAGTTCCCATGCCCCCAGTTGAAGGAAGACCTCTCATCCTATATGGGACGGCCCTAGAGCCGTCACTAAGAGCCTTCCTCGTGTAGAGAAATGACACCGGCAGTGAAAAAAGTATCTATTACCTCATCTGAACCATGATCGATGCTGGAACTCGATACTCAATCATCAAAAAGAGTTGTCTAGCCTTGGTCTTCGTAGTTCGGAAATTGAGACACTTTCTGAAGCATCATGAAGACCATTTGGTCTTGCGTAGTAACCCACTCAAGTACATCCTCTGCCGCTGGTTGCTGAACGGGCCCCTATTCCGATGGGAAGTCATCCTACAATAGTTTTACATCCAGTTTGTGCCTCAGAAAGCCATCAAAGGCTAGTAATTAGTAGATTCTTTGGAGGAACACCCCTCGGAAGGGACCACCACACCAGACGTAAAGCTACCCGATGAAGGCATATTCTCGATTCAAGAGGAGCTCCCAACATGGGAAATGTACTTAACGGCGCATCCAGAAACCCGATAGGAAAAAATATGGAGGAACCTAAATTTAACGAGGTGGGTTTGAGGATAATACTCATGTCCCCAGAAAAGGAAGCCTTGACGTATTCCTTCCTCCTGTCAGAAGGATTTATGAACAATGAGGCGGAATATCAAGCCCTCATTGCGGGCCATTAGCTCGTACTCCAGGCACAAGTACAACACCGTAAGGTAAAAGGAGAATCGGAACTGGAAATCAAGCAAGTCAATGGTGACTATGCTATTAAAAAGGAGTATCTGATTCCCATGTCTGAACATGTATGAGGGTTAATGGAGGAATTCTCTACAGAACCAACATTGACCTATATTCCCCGGTCTCAGAATGCCCAGGCTGATTCATTAGCCAACGCGACCACATACCTAGCTGACCCAAACTGAGATGAAACAATTACCAGTATTTCTCATCGTCGAATGGTCTTTCCATTTGTTCAGACCAAGATGGAGGAAATCAACGATGTTAGTCCTGTCCCTGATCCATATGCTCCTGCCACCAGCTAGATGACCCCCATTGCAAACTACCTTCAAAGAGGAGAACTTCCATCAAATAGGGCTGAATGAGAGAAAATACAGAGAAGTGAAATTAACTTTTTCCTATTCGGTGGCGTGGGTCAGCAAGAGGTCCTCTACAAATGAGGCCTTGACAGAGTCCTCCTCAAATGCATTGATGGAGAAGAAACGGTTTTTGTCATGACTGAAGAGCATGTCGAAGTACGTGGAGCACATTAGTCAGGGTCCAAGAATTCCCATTAGGTTTGATGGCATGGGTTCTATTAGCCCACCGTGGCACAAGATTGTGAGCACTTTACAACAAAATGTCACTCATTCCAAAATCATGCCAACATTATTTACCAACCCCCAGACATACTTCATCAGGCATGTACTCATGGCCATTTTCCATCTGGGGAATGGACGTCGTTGGACCGTATCCTCCTACCAGGCCCAAACAATTGAAGTATATCCTCAAAATAATTGTTTTCTTTTCCAAATGGGCAGCTATTGTGCCCCTCAAGGAAGTCACGGAAAGAAACATTGTCAGATTTGTGAAGACCAATATAATCACTAGATTTGGCATCCCTTATACCATACTGATGGATAACGGAACCAATTTCTACTCTGCTGAATTGGAGAAATTATACCAACAATATGGTATCAAATCTGACCACTCATCCCACTACCATGCAGCAGCCAACGGATAGATAGAGGCTTTCAACAAGACCATGTCCAACATTCTCCAGAAAATGGTAGACAAAGACATGAAATCATTGTCGGATGAACTTATTAATACATTTTGGTCTTTTCGAACCACAATCCACACCGCTACATAGGCTACTCCATACTCATTAGTATACATAACGGAAGCAGTCCTTCCCATTGGGCTCTAATTTCCCTCACTCCGTGTTGCCATTTGTGATCAGTTATCCAATGATGAGCAATCATAAAAATGGCTAGGTGAATTGGAATAGCTAGATGAGAGGCGGTTACACACTTTGCACCATCTGGAAGTATATCTGAACCGGATTGCACGAGCCTTTAATAAAAAGGTTTGCCTTCGGTCTTTCTTGGAAGGAGAATTGGTGATGGTCCTCCGGACCCCAATGATACCCAGAATGAATCCTCCAAATATGAAGCCCATGTTGGAGGGACCATATGTTATTCAAAAGGTCTACTCCAATGGATCCTATGCTCTGATCTCTATAGATGGGAAATTCACTACCGCTCATACAAATTCGAGATTTCTGAAAAAGTATTTTGCAAAACCAAAAGCAGTTTTCGTCTGAGCGGCAGGATGTTAAACTGCCAAGCCTCAACGATCCAAACTCTATGACCCTAAACTAAGAGCACCACATCCTCACTGCACGACATTAAACTGCACGGACTTCAAAGAACTATGTACAACTTGATTTCTTCCTTCGCATGATACGTAGCGACGTCAGGATCCCCCATCCTGGCCCAGCCACCCCACCCCCCAAATAAAAAAGTGGGTTAAAAATGCCATCTTCCACTGTCTATGGACCAGACCGGCACGGGGTGTATTCCTCATTCCAAACTCTATGACCCGAAACTAAGATCACCCCATCCTCACCACACGACATTAAACAGAATGGACATCAGAGAACTATGTACGACTTGATTCCTTCCTTCACAGGATACGTAGCGACGCCAGGATCCCCCATCTTGGCCCAGCCACCCCCACACCCACCCCCCTGAATAAAAAATGGGGGGATAAAAATTCCCTCTTCCCCTGAGTATGGACCAGACCGGCACGAGGTGTATTCCTCGGTCCAAACTCTATGACCCTAAACTAAGAGCACCCCATCCTCACCAAACGATGTTAAACTACACGGACTTTAAAGAACTACGTTAGGATTGATTCCTTCCTTCGCAGGATACTTAGAGACGCCAGGATCCCCCATCATGGCCCATCCCCCCCCCCCCCCGAATAAAAAAAGGGGGGTTGAAAATGCATCTTCCCCCGCGTATGGACCAGACTGGCACAGGGTGTATTACTCGGTCCAAACTCTATGACCCTAAAATAAGAGCACCCCATCCTCACCGTACGATGGTAAACTGCACGGATTTTAGAGAACCACGTACGACTTGATTCCGTCCTGCACATGATACGTAGAGACTCCAAGATCCCCCATCCTGGCCTAGACTCCACCCCCCCCCCCCCCCTTGAATAAAAAAGAGGGGTTAGAAATTCCCTCTTCCCCCGTGTATGGACAAGACCGGCATGAGGTGTATTCCTCGGTCCAAACTCTATGAAGCTAAACTAAGAAAACCCTGTCCTCACCACACGACATTAAACTGCACAGACTTCAGAGAACTACGTACGACTTGATTGCTGCCTTCACAGGATAAGTAGCAACGCCAGGATCTCCCATCCTATCCCAGCCACCACCCCCCTAAATAAAAAAGGGGGGGGGGGGTTAGAAATGTCGTCTTCCCCCCAGTACGGACCAGACTGGCACGGGGTGTATTCCAAGGTCCAAAATCAACGAACATAAACTAAGAGCACCCCTTCCTCACCGCACGACATTAAACTGCATGGACTTCATAGAACTACGTATGTCTTGATTCCTTCCATCGCAGGATACGTACCGACGCCAGGATCCCCCATCCTGGCCCATCCACACCCCCCCCCCCCCGAATAAAAAAGGGGGGGTTAAAAATTTCCTCTTCCCCTGTGTACGGACCAGACCAGCATGGGATGTTTTCCTCGGACCAAACTCTATGACCCTAATCTAAGAGTACTTCATCCTCACTGGATGACCTTAAACTACGTGGATTTTAGAGAACTACGTATGGCTTTATTCCTACCTTCGCAGGATATGTAGTGACGCTAGGGTCCCCCATCTTGGCCCAGCCACCCCCGAAATAAAATTAAAGAAAAAAATGCCCCCTCTTCCCGTGTACGGACAAGCCCTCCATGGGGTGTATCATATTCTAAATAACTACGTTCGGCTAGATTCCTTCCCTCTCAGGATATGTAGTGATTCCAGGATCCCCCATTCTGGCCTAGCCACCCCCAAATCAAGTCAAAAATTCCCTTTTCCCCCGTGTACGAATGAGCCCTGCATGGGGTGTATTCCTCATCCTTACCGCATGACATTAATCTTCACAGATAAGAATTATTTAAAAATCCCTTTTTCCCCATGAACGGACCAGGCCTACACGAGGTGTATTATCTTCTAAAGAACTACGTAAGGCTTGATTCATGCCCTCTTAGGGTACGTAGTGACGCCAGAATCCCCCATCCTAGCCCAGCCATCTCCAAATGAAGCTACGAATTTTCCCCTTTTTCTTTTTTCCCATCCCCCCGTGTAGGGACCAGACTTGCACAGGGTGTATTCCTCGTCCTTACAACACGACGTTAAACTGCACGGAGAAGAAAAAAAAATATGCCCCCTTCCCCTGTGACAGGACCAGACCTGCATGGGGTGTACTCCAAAAAGAACTACGTGTGGCTTGATTCCTGCCCTCGCAGGATATGTAACGATGCTGGGATCCCATTTCCTAGCCCAACCGATGATAAAAGAAAACACATATATATATAATCATCGTCCTTACCTCATGATGTTAATCTATACAAAATCTCATTTTCACATCAATTCACCTTCGTCCTCACCACACGATGTTAAACTGCATGGACTTCATCCTCACCACATGACGTTAAACTACACGGACTTCGTCGTGACCCACCCAAGATATATGGTGAAACGATATGGGAATAATCCTTGTGAACTTGGATGCATTCTCTCCATATATCAGACTCCATGACCCGAATAATTGCAGATCTTCGTAACCATTAATGGCCATCATAAGTGGAGAGTTATCAACCAGTGGACACCTTTGTAAAACTATTCATACCATGCCCTCAGCAGCTCTGCATTTTGATAGCCCATGTCCCTTCTACCAAAGTCAATATTTCCTCAGGTGATAATTTTCCTATCTTCGTATTCTTACCGGCCTCAGAGCCCCCATATCATATCTCCCAATCCAAAAATTTATGGAGAAGTGGTTTATAAGTTCATTCCCCTCTCACATACAAACGTTTCCAGGGTACCCCTGCCTGTTTATCCTATGTATCCACCCGTGGTTCACATGATGATTTTCATATACAAATATCAATTCAGGGCTAAGCTACTTTGACTCGATGAGAAATTGTGGAAAAGTTATTTCATGTATGATTGAACACCATTATCCCCATATGTTGAACGCTTTACTGTGAGCAATCTCAAATCTTCATAACCATTCATGGCCATTTGAAGTGGAATGTTATCGACCTGTGGACACCTTAGCATGACTATACATACCATGCCCTCAGCGGCTCTGCATATTGATAGCCCCTGACCCGTCTACAAAAGGCAATATTTCCTCAGGAAGTACTCTTCCTAGCCCCGTACGCAGACCGTCCTCAGAGCCCCCATGCCATACCTCCGAATCTGGGAAATCGCAGAGTTATAGTTTACACCCTCATTCCCTCAAACTTGTTCAAAGTATACCATAGGATCCTAACTCAGTTTCATTCCAAGTAATTGTAGTGATAGTCACCTAATGGTCCGAACTCTACGACCGTTAAACTAAGAGTACCTTGTCCTTACCGAACGATGTTAAAATTCATGGAGTAAAGGTGCACCCTATGTGCAAGATAAATCATCGCGGTGAACTCTTCAAGTCATAACAGCAACCAGGGACGAACAACCCCGACATGTCCAGATATTTCCTTTTCCAAATGACAGACTTCATGGCCTGGTCAATTGTGGATCCTCATAATCATTCATGGCCATCATAAGTGGAAAGTCATCGACCAATGGACACCTTTTCACGATTATGCATACCATGCCCTCATTGGCTCTACATATTTATATCCCCTGGCCCGTCTACCAAAGGAATGATTTCCTCTGGTGATATTTTTTCTAGCCCCGTACGCATACCGGCCTCAGGGCCCCCATGTCATCTCCCCTGATCAAAGAAGCCCAAAAACCATGATTTACACCATCAACCCCTCTCCAAGTCTTGGACATTCCGAGATATTCAATCACAGTTACATTCTAATCAAGAGTGGCCTTTGCAACTATGTCCTTACCGTAGGATGCAAAAACTGCACAGAGTATGTCTTTTCTGCTTGGCGTGAAAATGCAAAGACCAAGCATTAGACATTCTAGGAAATACCACCAACTGCCATCATTTTCACGGGTTTAAAAATTCCCCATGTCCTTGCTACATGACGTTAAATTTCACTGTCGAACCTGTCTTGGGTTCAGTCGAGAATGGAGGCTCTCCTCTGTACCTCAGTGCACGGGCTAGACCTGCACAAACCGCCATCTCACACCATCATGATAAGGGATGGCTTCACCCATTCTTGGAATGTTTAGCCTAGATGTTTCTCTCATATCCGGGAATCCTCTTTTCATAAACCATACTCTGTACTTAGAAAGGCCGAACCCTCGTAAGCCACCCCCGGTGGTCCCGAATCCCAACATCCCTATATTTGACAAGCTGTTGGGAGAATACAATCATTGAATTATGGAAACCTTTGATTGACTATGAATACCATTCCCTCAGTGTCTTTGCATATTGATTTCCCTTGGTCTGTTTAACAAAATTAATATTTCCTTAGGCAATGGTTTTCTCCATACGCCTCTTGGCCTCTGAGCTCCCATGTCCATCCCAGGATTCGGAAACCCTCTAAGCTACAGTTTACCAACCTCTTTCACAACACTTCCTGAATATGGTGGAACGTCTTTGATGAGACTACCAAGAACTAGGAGAAGTCGTCCCACATTAAAGAACGTCCCAGATACATGACTTTAAACTATGCCATGCTCCAATCATCCTCTGCGTTAACTAAATGCATAGGACAATGGCCTCCTGACCACACTCCAGATTAGTACAGATGTTCCCAAACCCTTTCAGACACCACACACCCTTTCTGAACCACCCCTGGCAGTTTTCATAATTCTCCAAGCCACCCATGGTGGTCTTCATCAGTCGGATTTCCCTGAAGTACTTAGGCCATCAGAAATGGACAGTCATTAACTTAAGGACACCTCTGAATGACTATGCATGCCATGCCCTCAGCGACTCTGTATATTGATCACCCCGGGCCCATCTAACAAATTAAAGTCTTCCTTAGGCCATTCTTTTCCTACCTCTTCATGTCTATATTGATCCCATGCCTTGAGACGTGCCCTACATGTCATTCAGATCTAAACATGCCCCCCACGTGGTCCTGAAAGGTATTGAGACATATTTTAATCAAACAAACCTCATTGGGGCCCTCACCCCACCAAATCTGGTCAAAGTTGTTTGACCTAATACATCAGTAATGATAGTCTTGTCGGTGGGAATTTAAACCGCTCGCAAAAAGACGCGCAAAGCCCATTAGGACGAAAAACCGAAAAGGGCAACCTAAGAAAAATCCTATCCATACCCACTGGGTCCACACCAAATTTTCCCGGAAAAAATTAGGGTATTAATATAAAATAAAAATATTTTGTGGTGTTTTTCTACCAAACCCTAGAAATAGCCAAAATATGCTCGCTGGATCCCATGGTCCAGGAAAAAAATCAGAGCCTGTTTCTATTTTATCATTTTCCTAAATTATGATCAATTATGATTCAGTGAGTTGTTATTTAAGAAACAATTTTTCCAGTAACAATCATATTTTACAACAAGGAAAGACAGACATAGGTTGCATTCCGTTTGGACAAAAAGCGACGATGTCCACAAGCTGGGGCCTCTCACTCACAGAAACAAAAGAGGTAAAACAGAGTGTACAAGAATGGCTCTAATAGTCATAAAGGAGCCTGGCTCGCTCTCTACATCAGATTCACCACCGTGCGGTGGAGTTTTTTGCAAGTCTGCTCCAACATGACCTTCTCCCTGGCCTCAACATCGGCCACCGAACGAGTTTGCATCACTGTTATTTGGAGGTCATTGATACCTTTCCTGGTGGCTTCGAGGTTACCAGTTAGAGTTGACAACTGATCCCTCAGCATTGCTGCTCGAGTTTCGCATTCACACAGCTCGGTAGATAGGGTGGTCCCCTGATCTTGAGAGCTCATCTCATGTGCTATCAGCTGATAGAGTTTCATCATGGCATCCTCAAAGGCTCGTGTCCTGCAATGAGAGGCTGTGAGGTGAATTAGTTTGTGTTCACTATCGGCAACTTCCCCATGGGAAATGACAACCTGGAAAGTGAGAAAATGAAACTACCTATAGTCAAAGCAACCTAACCCCAAACCTAGGAAGAGTTGTCTGAGGGATTCAGTTTTAGTGGTCATCTCATCTAGAGGAGTTTCAGCAATAATCTCGCATATTTGGGGCCATTCCCACCTTCGCACCACTCGGTGGTCCAACATGATATGAGGAACTTTGGTATCCTCGCTAGATAGCACAGGAATGAAATCTGGCATTGCGACCAACGTAGGCAAGTTCAATCTAGAAGATGGCTCCAATGCTGGAAGGTCTAAAGCTTCTAACCCTAGTTCAGGCTTGAGAATCAAATTGCTAAGTCCAGTATCAGCTGGAAAAGCTTTAGGAGTTCTCTCATTGGGACCCGAAGCCACAGGGTTATCCTCATCCACATCCAAGATGGTTGCGTCTGTCTGAACATCGACCACAGAGGGGTTGGAAAAGGAATGTCCCCTTAGTCACTTTGACCGATGATCCATTAGTCGTTCCTCCCTTAGAGCCAGTGAGGAAGCCGCGGTAGGCACAGTAGCCACAATAATTCCCTATTTGGGAACTTACAAGACTTCCTTCCCCAAGATCCCATCATGATAATGGTTTGTCCATATTCTTGCATGCTCCAAGGATAGGCTGGCAGCCGCACCTTTGCCAGGCAAGGGAATGCATGTGTCAGATCCCACTCGCAACCACATCCACCACCATTGACGGAGAGTGGTTGGGTGCAGTCCTCGGTCCTGAGGATGGGTAAGGGAAACATGGACTTGCATACATCTAAACTGTCGAGAAAAACAATATGGGGCGTACAAATCGCACAAGGAAACCCTGTCAATCCACGCAGACAAAAACCCGTCCCGTAGTGAAATCATGTAAGAAAGTTCCTCCGGGATCCCCCTGTGATAGTCAACCACGACGCTGGAAGGGGTAGGGTAGGGAGTGAAAAAAAACTGGGAGAAGTCACTCAGAATCTTGACGACTTCATCAGAGATGAGGGACTTCAAGAAAACTCTAGCTACATCGAGCAGAGTAGGTCGAAAGGTAGGAGGCGTGATGACTGTGTTATGAAGATACTAATAATAGAGGCAATGATCCTCCACCCAGCCATTTAATAATTGAAATGGCCCACTCAGATGGTAGGGTGACCCGCCCTCTCGCATATGGCTTAGTAATTCGAAAAGGTGAGCCATAGTGGGCACGACTAGATTCACCGGGCGGCCTCCTGCAAGCTCAGCTGCCATCATCAGGGTGCATGCTCTGACACATGGGTTGACATCCCGAGATGGGAATAGCCACCCTCTCAAAAAAATTTCCAAAAGACCTACCAGCCTGAGCATAGGCAGCACACTGGGGCACACCTCCTAACCCCATGAAAGGTAGTCGCCCACCTCCAGAACTACCCACTAGGAACCTGGGATAGTTCGTCATTGTTGAGAAGGATGAGTCCTGGGGCGCTTGATCTTCATCAGAGGACCAGTGGTTTTTAGAAATAAACCCTATCCATGTGCTATAGGGAATAAGAGAGTGGGCCCCCAAGGGGTGGCCCATCGACCGCTCCGCCATAACCAGCAGATCCTTCGCTAATGAAGGCACCTGTTTGGCATCGTCCCATGCATCAAGGGTGTGCAGAAATTCATCATACATTTCGCTGATGATCAGAATCCCTCCGAGTTGGTAAATGTCCCATAATCGAATACCAACTTCACCATGGGCAAGGTGGAAAGTGCTAGTGCTTTAACACCAGCGAATAAGAAGGTCAGGCATGATCGAAGATGGCGAGTAAACAGAAATCTAGGATGCCCACACTGCGGAGTACAGATTGACTGCTTCCAGTGAGTCAGGAAATTCCCGGCAATGATGATGGACCCAGAAGGCCCAGTCCCAGTCATTTGAGAAAATCCCTCCATACCGAAGATCCCACCTAGGAATCCATCCTACATCAAGATTCACTCGGGTAAGGTTGATCAAGGAGGGGTAACCCTTAAGGATGGATTCTTGGGAGAAGTCATGAGTGTACCCATCAATTTGAGTCCAAATGGAGCCTCCTGAAATAAAAGTGTCATTTTGGCCTAGAATTAGAAATCTTCTCTCATAACTGGGCAAGGTTCAATTGAGTGCACTTCAGCAACACATCCAAGAAAGGGGACGGAAGACCTGAGTAGACAGCGGGGATAAGAACATTGTCTTAAAGATGGAAATCATAAAGTGGAAGATGATTCGATAGAGGATAGCCCAGAAGTCTGGGTGAGAGTAAGTCCTTAAAAATACCATCATTGGGAATGATTGGATGGCCGGGGTCCTCTTTGATGCTCTCAGCTCTATGAATCATATATAGACGTCTCTCTGGACCAATTTGGAGAGGCTCAACAGTAGTCCTGGGTGCAGGGTGAGGGGGAACCATATTTTCTCCCAACATTATGAAAACCATACAGATGGTTAGTCCAAAATAATAAAATTTGGAAAAAAAATACCAAGTATGATGCAAAGGATTATGTCAAGGGGCCTTCATGACATGGTCTGCGAGAAGGCCTCCAATGGTGGTTCGTGACGGCTGCATCCCACAAACCAACCCTATGTTGAAGAAGTCTATGGTGCTCTTTCCCACAGAGCATTGGCCATAAAATATCGAACCAGGCTGCTCTTCGAAATTTCAATCCGAAGGAAGATTTGAGAAAGTTTCAATGTCTGAAAGTTTTCAGTTCGTGGACCATTAAAACCTCGTAGAAAATTCCTACGCGACCCATTGTAACTAAATTTTTAAATTGATTAAAGTGTTACTTTCTGGCTGGTAGGTTGGTCTACGGGTGAAGATAGGCGTGAACAATGAATGCTTCGCGGAAATGGAAGCTGGTTCGTGGATGAGGAGTTTTGCGAAGGAGTAATTATGCAGAGACAAAAGGAAAAATCTCTGTGTTTGCGAGGAATTCGGTAAAGGAAAAAGAAAGGGCCCTCCATTTTTATAGGCGTGGTCCCCTACCAGGTCCACCCCTCTGAGGCAAACTATCCTCATTTCAGGACCACTCTACATTAGAATAGTTTCCTTTTCATTCCGATTAGACCCCATTCTGATGGGGGGAATTTGTAGGGTCCTGAAAAATCCTTAAAGTAGAATGAGAATCCCCATAATTCAAGAGAGAATTCTACCCAATTTCCATCGAGGAATCGGGAAAAAATAAGGAGAAGTTGGAACAAGACGAACCAGTCCATGGACCGGTCCAATATTAATGGTGCGAGGCCGGTTCCGCGAAGCGCCCCACTCTGCGGACCACTGTCGTTCGTGGAATAGAGGCGGGGACCCTCCGCCGGTGTGAAGCAGGGTGGGTGTCAGACCGGTCCACCAACATGAACCATCCCAACTACGAACCGCGCCAGCCATCCCATGTTGCATGTGCTGTCATTCACAGAATAGAGGCTGAACCCTGCGCGGCCGTGAAGCACGCCTCGAACTGACTTGGTTCGCGTGTGAGTTATATTCAATGCCCACCGCAAGTTGAGGATTGTTGAACGAGTCATCCGTAAACAGGGTTTCCGGCAATGGGCCTCCATAAAAGTACCACATGACCACAGATGTACCCCTTTTCCTCCATCGATAAAAGGAAATCTAAGGGGAGAAAAGGGGGAGATCGATCAGATTCGGGTGGAAGCATTTCGGAGAAAGGAGCTTAGGATTTTGCAAACAGTGAAGTTCCAATTCGATAACCAGAACAGGTATGGAACTGAAAGAGAATTAATACGGAACAAAAAACGCATAACAATTTGGTGAACCATGAACATAAAATAACAAAAAAAGAAATAAAACTGTGAACCATGGCCCCTCTGCGGATGCACTCCACGTGGAGCAGGGAGTTTATGCCCCTTTTTCGATCCGACACACCATGTAGCACCATCTTACATGAGCGAAGCCCCGGCTGACAAACCCCCGACTGTCGTCTCCCCTGGCCGTCGCTACTCACGTCAACTCCCCCACATACCAACCTGGTACGCAGGCCAAACCCAAAGTCGCGTACCACCCTGGTACGTAGGATACATATCCATCTACGGACCACCTTGGTTCGCCGACGGCCTCTCCAATCACGTAGCACCCCCCTATGCAAAGGGCGCCACTCCGCATTCACCTGTGTGGCCCGCCAAGTCCTTCGGTGCCCCCATACCCTGAGTCAGGTAAAATCTTTCCTATCTGGCCAGATCCTTCGCAATCCCCTCGCTGGCCCATTAACCGGCCCCGAGCCAAGGCCTACACCGAAGACACCAGACCCGTATGATGCAACCATCAGGTGCATCAGCGCACCGTCCTGAGTTCACATACCCATGGTAAGCATGGGTGAAGTGGTTGCTCTAGCGCTAGAGAGGATTCTTAAAGAGTTTCTGGGTTCACATTCCCACGATAATGTAGGGTCCAAGCCCAGAAGCCCCTTTTCTGCCTCTCCACTCACCAGATTAGGGGACCCTACTTCCATTTCCCTTCAACTCTGGTGTTGGGCACTTCTCCCCTCTTTTGGGAGTGAACGGGCAACCATCCTGGTGTAAGTCCTTTGCCTTTCTTGCAGGAGGTATCACCCATGAACCTCTGTACTCCCCCAGTGCTAAGAACCAAGAGGGGAGACGAATACGGGGATACACTTTCCCTCTTCCTCTGGGCTTTGTCATCATTGAGCCTCCGTTATGGAGTAAGCCCTAACTTCTTGGGATTCCCTATGCGTAAGCCCCACTTCGCTTCCCACGGACGCAACTTTCGTGATGTGATCGTCCGGTCTCTGCTGCCTCTTGTTTCTCACACCGAGCATGACTCACGTGGGCTTAGAGTAAGCACCGACCCTGATACGGACCACCAAACGAACTACGTGGGTTTTAATCCTTATCTCTTAAGCAGGGTACGTAGGATGCCTCCCCGAGGTTCAATCCCAATGACAAGAAACTCTCATGTGTAAGCCCTAATCCATGTGAACTACGAGTACATTGATCCATGACATGGCATGGTATGTAGGAAGCCTCTACGAGGCTCAAGCCAAACAAACCATTGTCCCCGACCATCACCGTGTCGGTGTTCCAACCCCCACCATCTTGGGCCGCCTCAGAGTGTAAGCACCAAACCAAATCAAACTATGAGGATTCTAATTCCTCTCGCAAGGATACGTAGGAAGCCCATATCACGGGTTCGATCCAAACACTCAAGTCGTTATTTTTCCCCCCTAGATGACAATAAACTCCAGAGCGCCCTATTATGGGGCTTAAAAATAGTGTCGTTTCAGTGGGTCCAAAGTCCTCAGAGTCATTAATCTAATGATGGATGGTAGACCTTGGGCCCAAATGATTCTGAATCCCTGCGTTCAGCTGACCATTTCCAACCAATAGTAATATGTGGATACTATGTTTGTGTATAAACCAATGATTTTCCATCATATGAATACATCTTAAATCTATAAGAGAGTCCTAGAACATGCAATAATTCCCCTCAAAAGGGTGTGATGAGCCCGGATTCCCATCCTCTTGACCAATATGAGTTCTTAAGCATCGCTGGCCAAACCACCCAGCGAACTCCAGCCTTTAGAAAGCTGGTCCACATATCTTTGTATATGGAACCGTTGAGGATTTAGAAACGAAGACCGGTGTACCCGACCTTGGCGATTGATTGGAGTTCAGTCCTCTGTAAGATCTACTGTTGGGCACGTTGGGACCCTCTCCGAACAGAAACGATTCGAAACACATCCATAATATAGTTTTGTTATATCTTTCATAATTATGTAGGGAGTCACATTTGGAATACCCATCATAGTATATTCCCTAAATATCTTAGTAGAAACATTAATTTTCCCCTACTTCATGTTACCCAATGCATTTGAGAGCTATCTCAGGCTCACCCACCCTATGTTTATCATGGAACCTCCCGTATACGTAAACAATGCCAAAAACCATAACATATTCCTAACATATGAAACAAACATAAAAGAAAAGATAACATTTCCACATTTCAATCACAATATATCATTTAAATATATTGACATAACAAATCCTTTATCAAAACCATTTTCAATACCAAAATACATAAAAAATTATATGGTATTTATTTTCCTTTTAGAAACATTACACCTTGGTAAGGAAGCAAATGATCAAATAATAATCACATTGGGGGAAAGGTTGTTGTCACTACTTACGTTAAAAAGAAACATTCTTTTTTGTCATTTAGTAAAGTGCCTCTTAGAAAAATATTCCATTTGAATGAAATTAAAATTCAAGGGTTTTTATACACCCTATAAATGGAAGTCATGTATAAAACAAAATATGCATCAATGAAAGGTGATTGAGATGAAGTCCCTTACCTCGTGTCTGACTTGACCTGTTTTTCATTTAATCTCATGAATAATAAACTATAGTTATTTTTGACTTGCTTAAGAACCTTTTTAAATATTATTATTCTTTTTATATCACTTATTACCATGTCATTTAAGTTAATAACTATCGTTTTGTCGAAATTTGGTACTTGAGTTAAAAATGAACACCTAATATTTTCAAGTTGTTCTTTTGGTCAATAGTCCATTATATCCATTATGATATTTATTATTTAGATAACATATATATCATATATATATATAGTATATATATGTATTTATAATAGTACATATCATTTGCAGATAAGAAATGAAATTCACCATTCCTGCAGATGGTAAGTCATATGTACGCATGAACGCTACTTTCATTTATATTTCGTATTTTAAGGGAATGAAAACATAGAGATACATAGGTATATTATAATTCCATTATAATATCATATATAATATCATTAACTCCATTCTTTATATTTCCCACATTTTGAATTAATGTGTCAGATCACTTTGAGGGGGCGGTAGTCCGCACTTCCTCAAATGAAATTATTGCATTTACCCATTATGGATACCATAAAGGTGGGATATAAATTTAAATCATAGATGAATATAGAAACAATAAACATAATATATATCATATATAAAAATTATACCATCTTAATATCCACCATGAGATGCGGTAGGAGATAATTGAACAATCATCGTTTCGTGAGGCGTTAGTTTTCCATACACAGAAACAATATATTATTCACCCATTAGATGGAGGTGTGTTTAAGTGTAGTTCAAATCATTCTCCTCACAACATCCTACTAAATTGAGGATACGAGTGTTTTTATAAAATAAAGGAATAAAAATAGTTTAGGTGTTGGAGAAGTAAAATAAAAGAAACGAATTTAAGAGAAACCGTTACCATTAATTTGGGTGACTCTCATTGCTTTGAACCAAAACTACTTCTAGAAGTGACTTCTGCCTATGGTAAGGCTTCTATATGGAATAGAGGGATATTTAGAGATTATTTGGGGAGGGTTTTTAAGATCCAAGAGGCTTCATAGGAGTGAGGAATGAGTTATAAGTGAGGGATTTTAATATGGGGTGGGAGGGGAACTTTAGGAAAGTGTGAAAATATTATTTTTTTCATATAATGATATTCAGTTTCTATATGTCCAAAACTATTTAAAGTCGAAGATAAGATGACTAATGGTCGAAATAAATTCATCCAATAATAATTGGATAGGAATTGGATATTGTTTTAATATTTATAATATTATTTACTAAAATCATTTATTAATGGGGTAAATAATGAATCATTATTGTGTCATAAATAATTTAATTTATTTGATATCTAAAAATTATAAAAAAATACCATGATGTAGAAAATATTTTTATATTTCCAATGAATATTTATATTCTAAATTTTGTCTTATATAACCCCATGTAAAAATTAATTTACAAAAAGATACTTGTTTATGTCATTTTTGCCTTTACTTTAAGTTAATTAAAATAAAGTGTCATTATCAATCCCAAGTGTCCCCATTGGGTCCCAAAATCCACCCATGGATGATCATGGTGATATTTGTATCAACCAATAGGATTAGAGAAACTTTTAGGGTAATTTTATATTATTATTGTGATATTTGTTTATCCTTATTTACAATATTTACCTTTTAAATAGGGTAAATAAAATATTTACTAAAGTAAATTTTCCTAATGTCTAAAAATTAAAGTTACCTATTTACAAAATTTGGACCTCCAGATTACAAATATGGAATCCATTTTTCCAAATT
Source organism: Viscum album (assembly GCA_963277665.1). Lineage (NCBI taxonomy): Eukaryota > Viridiplantae > Streptophyta > Magnoliopsida > Santalales > Viscaceae > Viscum > Viscum album. Next base: position 125,157,657 of record OY728128.1, read on the forward strand.
CAAATCACAAAAGTGGGAGAAAATAATTTAAAATTAATTCTTACTGTCAAAATTAAAGGCGTGTTTTTAAGAAATAATAACTATCAAAAGATTGACACTTTTTTATGTCCAATTTTAAAATGAAATTAATTTAAATAACCAATAATATATTAAATGGTAAAAATATAATCTAATAACACTTTAAATACAATTAAAAAGATAGTCTATCCATATAAATAAATTAGATTAAAATACAATTTTGAATTAAAATATAGCATTTTTCACTTTTCATTAAAAATTGAATTTTATCAAAATAAAAAATAAAAATTTACCCAAACTAAATCTTGATGCCTCAATTATAAATAAGAATTTAATTTGGTCAAATAGAACATATTAAAATGACCAAAACTAGATTTATTGATGGTTCACCCTTAAAAGGTGGTAAATGAACCTTTTAAAATAAATTATGCTAAAAATTAGATTAATTAACATTTTAACCCTATAAATTTTACTAGATAAATGTAAAAACATTTAACAAACATGTATAATAATATTTTAGTAAGTTCATTTCCTTTTCTCCAATAAAATGGCAAGGGGTTAACAACCATTTACAATAATAATATTTTATTTTTATTGTGCAAGGTAAGATTTCTAAGAAACTCGTCGCTACGTATCGGGTACGCCATCGAACATAGAAACCCCTTTAAAGTAAAATTAATATTTAATTTAAAAATATTAATAAAAATGAAAATTTATTATTTCTTTTTTTTTCTGGGATGTTACACTAGGTGGTACAAAATGTTAAAAACCTTTCATACGATCTTAAATGGACCAATATACCGTAGATATATCTTTCCTCCCTAAGTGAATATTAAAAATCCTTATCATGGGGATACTCTTAGGAAAATATTCTCTACCATTTCAAACTCCAAAGTCCTACTACATCAATCCATGGAAGATTTTTATCTCCTCTTTGCAAACCTTGTACACTCCTGGATCACCTGAACCATGTTCATCTTCGCCTACACCATCTTTGAAATAACTAAGGTTGCCTCTCCAATTTCATTATTTCACAAGTGTGGCCTTTAAGATATCTAATGGAGGGCCTAGAAAGGATCCTTCTTGATCATAGAGTAATAGTTTTTATTATATAAAAAAAATACAAATAGAAAGTAATAATCCCAGGTTTCGTCAAATTATAACCCATAGGCCCTCAAAATATACTCCAACACCTAGATTTTCTTCCTAGTTTTCCCATCCATATGGGGGTGGAATGATATACTCAACCTCAACTATGTATTGAAGGCATCCTACAAGAATATACACAACCATGACTTAATCTGCACATCACTTAAACAGATAATCATCACGGGTACTCTATAGAGTCAAATGATACCCCACATACAAAACTTCCCCAATCTCTCCACTGAGTGCTTCTTCCTGGAAGAAAAGAAGAATGTCGACATTATAGGTCATTCAAATATCAACAGGATGGAATTGCGCCCTATCAACATCTAAAAAATCCATATCATAATTTCCATGTAAATTCATTCCCATTTCCACATTGGGATCTCAATAGGTAATGTCAACCCTATTTGAAGCTAGTGCTCATCCTTCACCTTCTAACATGTGATATATTTTGAGATGAACTTGAAAATGATCTATATAATTTAAACCCACATAAACTATAAATAATAGTCCTTATACAACTTTTTCACATTTTGGTGTATAGATAAGGGGGAAGAGTAAAACTCCATAACCACCTCCTCTCAAAATGTGACTAGAACCTCCATTCATACCTTGAAATGAATTATATTCTCCCCTCCATTTGAAAATCCATTTGGTGTGTCTCCTAATGATATCTACTCACATTTTAACTCAATGTTGATGTCTCAAATCCAGGCCTCTCTAACAATATTAAAAAGAGTAGTCACCAATATCGATTATAGAAAATATGCACCCTTCTCCTCCACCAGGTTCAGCTACAAAGTAGAAAACCACTCAAACACCTCCTCTGACAAGAATGAAAATGAATTATTATTAGTGAAATCTACCACCATGTTACCATTATGAGGAGTATAGAATTTCATGATGTTAGTGTCTTGTAAGCACTCCAACAAAATCCTCTATCTCTGGTTAATATATCTCTTTATAAATATTTCCCTTATACTCTGGTGGTTTGATTAAACCGAAAAACTCTCTAAGAATATATTTCATCCACATTTTCATAGAAAATATTAAAACTACCAACTTTTGGTTGTGAGTTGCATAGATCTAGTCGAGGGGTATCAAATTCCTCAACTAATATGTGATCATTTCCCACCTCTTCATCAATATACTATTATGACTATGTCTAGAGGCATCACAAAACACAACCTACTCAATGACATCCATTATTAGTCTCAACAGAGGTGGCCTAGTTAGTATTAGACTCAATTTTCTAAGCCTCTCAAATAGTTCAAGTCCTAGTAAATAGCCACATCTTCCATGTTAGGGTCATCAAAGGGCTTGCAATCCTAAAGAAGTCAACCAAAAACCTCATCTAGTACCCTTCCAAGCCATGAAATCTTTGTACCAATTTCATGATCATAGGTGTCTCATAAGAAATCGAGGTATTAATATTTAGTGGTTCCATATCTAGTATATGGTCAGATATGAAATTCCCTAGAAACCGAACCTCATGGATCTAATAATGGATCTATGAGAGGTTAATATAAAGATGGTTCTGAAATATTAATTCTAGTACGATCCTAAAATTCTTTGTAAAATCCTTCTCTAATGAAGAATAAATGGGTATTTAATCTTTGAATAAAATAAAAAATCATTCAAAGTATGGCTAGAAGATCCACTATATTAGAGCCATAATAACTTTGAGGGCATTCATCGTCTTAACATTAATCACCAAGAACTCATAGAGTCTATAGAAACATCATAATTCCACCATCATAATTTCTACCTCATGAAACCTCAACTGGTTGTGTTTGAACATATAATAAATTTTCTTTAACAAACTCATCCTAGAAAACTACTCAAGTAGGTCATAAATCCTTGATAAGAAGTACTTTTTCATTATGATTTCCATGTTCAGGAAATGATAATCAACACATATACTCAAATTACCATCTTCATTTTTCTTCAAAAAAACATGAGCTACCTAGGGGGCACACTGTGTCTCATGAAAACCCTTTCTAAAAGACACTATAACTTCACGTTCAACTCCAGGATCATTATTAGGACCATCCGATATGTTGGTGAAGATATTGGTGTTGTCCTAGTGTGAATGTCATAAAAGAAGCATATCTGCTAACAAGGGGGAGTCCTAAAACATCTTTGAGGATTATGTTCACATGGTACTCCATTGGTGATATAATACAAATTCCTTAAGAACTCACTACAAACAGGTCCATACATTCAAACTGATGGATTATATATTTTTTCTTCCCCCTCACACAACCCACTCACTCAACCATGATATTTTTCTCACCTACAATGGAAAATCCAATCCAATATTTTTGTAGGATTCTAACTCAGATGAAATGACATTTATTCTACCCCAAAGTGGGGGAAAACAATATACACCAAAGATTTATTCATAAGGATTCATTATGATGACCATGACATCCCATGTGAAACTATATCCCTTAAGAGATATCTCTCACCATATAAATATATGTGATAAAGAATAAGTGTTCCCTATTGGAACCTATAACCATAGATTTTAGGAGAAAATCTCAACATGATGCTTCAAATCTTTAACCATGAATAATGATATGATGAAATGAATTGTACTTGTGTCATTTAGTATGGATGAAAGTTTTTAATAAACACATATCATACCATGGATCTTCTCATGTGTAGCCTAGTCATATCCCTCCATGTCTAGTAACTACCCATGACCCTGACAGCCAATGCCCTTAGCTAGAGGTGGTACAACTGGTGGTGGTGGCGGTGGAATATTGTAGCATCATCATCCACTAACTTATTCTCCCTTCGAAGTGCCTACTTCTCTTCATCCATCACCACCTCCCTAAGGTAATCACTGGCCTTGTCTGGGTGATTTCCTATTCATAGAGATTCCTTCTCCATTCAGGTCCATCAGTTGTCATCATGTTCTACTCTACACAGCAGTTTGGGAAATTAAATTCAAAGTAATACAACCCAATGAAATTATACCACCAACCATCTCCAATATGACTAGGTCCTCTACATGATCCTTGATCTACAAACCCAAGTATTTGAGTCTAAGAATGAGTAACCCTCCTCTATAGAGACTGTGGCATCTAGTTCTAACTAGGTGTTGTAGACGACATAACCAAATGATTTCCACCACTAGCTCCATCTAATAAATGTCCCTCTACTAAGAATCTCTCAGTCACAGGAGCCTACTCTAGCACTCTAGCATATGCCGAAAGACATAATGAGACCACATCAGGATGAATGTCTCTCTAGATACCAAGCATCAACATCCTCTCCTAGAAGAATCCATCCAAAATCAAATCAAGGTAGTATATAGCGAGGTAGTGAACCTCGCATTATAATCATCCAATATCATATCACGCTGATACATATCATGAATAAAATTCATCTGAAATGAGTATACAAATTATGGGTAATACCACTCCCCAAATAGTTTCTAGAATTCAGATCATGAACGTATCATCTCAACATGGGTATATGTCACCAGAATCCACCAACATCATGGTTATACTTGGAAAATAATATACGCTAGTATAAACATTAGACCAGTATAGATCTACACATTATAGATGATTCATATCATGAGCTCTAGAAAACACTCTACTTCATTGGTATTTTTATTTCCATGTAACCAAAACTGTATTTGATGTATGAACTCACAAAGTGTGTTAATCATGTGTTTATTATCAGCTTGAACAAGTAGTACTATCTTCTTCATTGCATGAAGGGATGTTTCTAACATCCCTCATAGAGGAAACACCTCATTAGATGACCCATAAACTGAGGCCTTATCACTCATTAGATCATCATCATGATCCTAAATCTAAAACCACACTATCTATTTTCATGATGGAATCCTAAAATTGATAAAGACATACTATGTTTATATGATAATATATATGTGGGTAGATAACTCAAAATGGATATTTAAAAGAAATAATCCTATACAATTAATGTACCACTTTTTCTTACTACCAACGTCTAGGTATATCAATTTGGAAGGAAGTTAATAATAATCATGGTGAATGGATATGTCTATCGCCCACCGATACTGGGTTTCCAAACCTGAAAGATTCACTCGAGACACTTTAAAAATGGTTCCATATGTCCCATACAATTTTAATAATGGGAAAACATGAAACATAAACTCATGGAATGAACTCCTCCTATACCACTCTATGACGGCCTGACCTGCTCTAGCTTATCTATTCGATGGAATTCCAATCCATCATAACCCCAGGACTACCTTCATTATTCTAGGGGTTTGAAATAAAGATTAAGGAAACATAATGTAAATTGGAGGTTTTTCTTAAGTACCTTTTTGAATCCACCCAATCATATCCTTGTTTCAGTGCAACAGAATAAATAAAAGACTCTATCTTATAAAATAAAACTATGTATGCAATATAGTCTTTTGTTAACATTATTGTGTGACAGAATAAAACCAAACTATAAAGGGTAAAAATAAACTCCCAAGAAAAAATGAAGTCCCGACCTAACAAAACTGGTATTAAGGAAAAAATGAGTGATATGAGGTCCTTATAGCCAGGTCTTAACCACTGTACATAGTCAATGCACCAAAGTATCCCTAATTTCGACCAAACTCACCACATATTCTTCTATCTTCTGTAAGAGACATGAAACATGTTATAAAATACTATGAAGGGGTGAGTACATACATACCTAGTATGACGCCCCAAAAAATAAAGACAGAGAAAAAGAAAGATATGACAGATATGGTCAGCTCAACCCATAACAAGAGAGTAGCAACCAAAATTTCTCATACATAGATATTACATATGTCACAAGAATATTCATTAAATTGGACATCACATGCCAGAGGATCATAATGGTTTAGTTCCTTTTATAACTAGATTGAAAAACAAAATCCTAAAATATCTTCAACATGTCCAATAATGATCATCCCACATATAACTCTTCTTAGAAATAACCTACCTAAAAAATTTATTTATAGCCTGGGGAATGTAAAAATAGGAATGGATTAGATCAGATGCTCAATATGGGTAATCAAGGGATATATGTAAGAATAAACAAGTAATAACGGTATCAGAACATGAGTATATTAGTTGAAAACCATAACCTTTATATCAAAGATCATAATCATGGGGGGTGGAAAGAGGATTTCTAGTTTATAAAACATGAATTATAAGGAAATAAAATAATATAATGTATAAGATCATAACATTGTCTTGAGACATAGATCTTGAGAATACACATAAGTATAAAAAAGCATTTTCCTAGCAGTTAAGGCTCATTTCCAAGGCTATGATAGTGGAATTGGTTCACTCCTCAAACAATCCTAGCAGTCAATCTTCACTCTAATAATATCATAGTGAAAAAATAATATTTCAAAACTATGTTCACACCATGTTATAGACCATTTTATATACTATGATTTCAACCACTTCCCAATTCATTATAAAGAGATATATGTCCCACCAATCATATAATGAAAACCAAAAATATGTATTCCATGGGATCATAAAATATTTAACATATGAGAACCCCATAAAATAAATCGGTTTCATAAACATTTATTCAAGACCTGTGTAAAATAAATAGGTTTCATAATCATTTAATTATTTTATCAAATCATAACCTTTTAAAAAAGAATCAGGTCAGATAATCATTTTATCATGGAAAAAGACATTGAAAATAAATATGTTTCATAAACATCTATTAACGATAAACATAAAACATTCTAATAAATAAAAGGACCGGTATCCTTAGATCATAACTCCTATTAAGAGAAATTAACATCATAGGATGCCACCATAGATGGAAAATTATTTTTAAAGGAACATGGGACATTTATTGATGAAAATAAATTTTCATTGAAATTAACTTTCTAAAAATAAAAGTTTATAAAACATATTGGAAGTAATTTTCTTTTAGAATAATCAAACATATAAGTAAATATTAAACAATAATTTAAAACATTTCTTAAGGAAAATATATTTCCCTCATTCAATACACTTTTTAAAACATAATACATTTTCAAAATATGATTTTTGTAATAACCATGGAAGCCTATAAAAGAATCTTTAAAATCATTTAAATTATTTAGTGAGGTAAATAACCTTTCATATTTGATAAAACATTCAAAAGTATTAAAAAATGTCAAAATATTTTATTCCAAAACAACCTCGAAAACCATTAAAGGTATCTTTGATGAAAATAATGATCATGATGGTGGAAAATTTTAATTTTTTTTATACACGTTAAAATAAATATTTATTTCTCTTTTTTGGTAAAAGGAAAATTATCATTATTCAGATATTGAGATGAATATTATATTCAATAAATTTTTTAAAATTTGAAACTGGGGTAAATTTTTCTTTGATAAATAATTTGAATAATGTTAAAAAAAATTGAATTAAATTATAGAAAACATCGTTTTCAAGAATTTGTTTTTGGAAAAATATAGAAATAATGATATTTTTTAATAAAAATTTATTTTGAAATTTTGCGTACATACAAACATACAAATGCATAGAAACATGAATCTAATATAAATAACTCATGTAGAATCAAATAATTGGGATTATTGAGAGATATATTATTCAATTTCATCAATGGGAGAATAATAATGAGCAACCCTGATAAATGATGATATTGTAACCTAAAACTGTTACCACCTTGGTAATTATGTACTGTAAGCCCTATGATAGAAAAATGTAAAGTAAAACACATAATATCATGAAAATTAATAAATTAATTTTATTACATGTCAAATGGGTTTTATATACACCTCATAAAAGAAGATATTTGATTAACATAACATATGTTTCAAAGAAAGTAAATTGAGATAAATATCTCTTACCACTTTGGTAACATTTGAATCATAAACCCCAAAAAAGATATATTCTATAGTATATATCTATACTATAATAATTTTCAGTATAATAATCAGAAAATAAATTCGAGGGAAGAGTATACACCTCATAAATTAAATATCCAGTGAATATGGAAGGTGTCTCACAGAAGTAAAAAAGTGAAATGAAAATATCTTACCTTACATCTTGACATACTTCATAAAAATTCAGAATTCATGTATAATAAATAGTATTTTATTATATATATATTACATTATGATATAGTTATATATCATGGCTTATATGATTTACTTTTGACCTTTTATTTTCCTTTTATTAACAATTCTATATCAAAGTCCCGGTACGAGCAATAACTTCATTGTTTTCATATATGTTTTGATTTGTTATTTTTTTTGTACTATTACTTTTATAATGGTTCAATTACATATATATTTTTAAACGTGTTATAAATATCATGTATATTCATTATACAAGTGCTTAGAGTGTACCATAAAAGTTAGATATAAAAAATTAAATACAACATTCATGTAGACCGTATATCAAGACCACGCATGAATGATGTTTCTAGTTTCCCATAAGAACAAAATAACAGAAGGTAACTAAGATATTATCATTATAAAATAATTTATATAACAAATATATCATGTATTTTCATTAAAAATATCCTCATCACATTCCATGTAAAGCGTTAATGAATCACATCACTTCGTGATGTGGTGGTCTGTCTTACACACAAACGACGTCATCATATTCCCACAAAAAGAAAATTAAGAAGGAAAATGTGATATAATGATTAAATAATAATAATAAAGTCATAAATATAATATTAAGAGAATAAATCCATCAGTTATTAGTGATTATGGAAAAAGAATAACATAAGTTCGAGACGTGACAGTTCATCGTACACACGAATAAATATTTCAAAACTCATTTTATGGAAGATGAGATGTATTTAGGTTGTTACATTAACATAATAACATATAATTAATTATTATTGACTGAGTTTATTTTATCATAATTATTTTATTATAATTTAATTAGGTAGTTGATGAAATAATATAAAATGATCGGTTAGTGGTGTTACCTCTTCTTTATAAAACATCTATTGGTTTCCACAACAAGGATTAATAAGTCGGGTTTATGGCCATAATAAGGATTCAATCATTTTATAAGGTAATATAGGAAGTTATTTTGTAATTTCATGGCTGAATAAAAGGGTTTCTTTCATGATGATAGGTTAATTGGATGCCATGTATATGTGAGATGAGTGTCAAACTTGTAATTTTTTAAAAGAAAAAGGTGTACCCACGTTTTTACATGCCATAATGCTCAAAAATGGGTAATTTTATATAAAATATTATATAAGGTCAAAATATTTCAATAAAAATTATGTTAGTCATGTTTTTTATCATTATTTATGGCTATTTGTTAACTTTCACCTCGTGTAAACCTAATTTAAACTTTACTGTGGTAAATTTTTTTTACGTTTTACACTATAAATTATGGAAAACAATTATGTTAATATTATTAGATAATATTTATTATGATAATTCATAATATTTATACCATTTTTTTTAGTTTATCTTTATAAGGGAACATTTTTAATTTAGAACTAATCCTTCGTACGTGATGAGAAAACAGTTTTCCAAAGAGAAGATGTCAACAAGTTTAAATAACATTATTTCATAATTCAATAAGAAATTTATTCAAATGAAGTAAATATTAAATAATACATATAAAATTTCACTAATTATTATTTTCAAATCATATTTAAATAATTTTATGTATATAAGTCTTTAAATGAAATGACATTTCTTATATAAAACCAGTATTTATACTATTAATTAAAAAGTTTATCTTTTTAAAAAATTCTCAAATTTCACAACACTATAATTTTAACTTTATGATATCTAAAATTAAGTCTATTTTTTCAAATATGTTTTATTAATGTTGGAAAAATTAATTTTAAAATATTTTTTCAAATGGAGATAAAACTGTTTCTTAGAAAAATAAAAAAATTAAATGAGATATTCGATTAATTATTATCAATTGTCTAGAAAATACTTTTATTGAATGAAAAAAAATTAAATTAATATTTAATTAAAAAAATTCATAGAAATTTATTTTTTCCATTTATTAGATAAAATACATTAGTGTTTGTTCAAATAGTTTTTCAGAAAAATATTTCCTTTATTTTAAATTTTTCTAATTTTTAATTAATCAACCACCAAATAATTAATTTTATATACATTTTTAGACCATATATTTTCATAATTTAGTAAATAATATTCATACCCTCCATTCCAGCATCTAGGTGAAAACTATATTATTAAATAATAATATTTTTATAGTATGTCTTGTTTTGTTTAAACTCAGTGTTGTGTTTATCAAAAACAATACTTAGTGCTTCATATAACGCAAGATAAATTCAGTATTTTATGCCATGAAATATATAAATGAAATATTATATTTACTTTAAATAATATATTTGTAAAAATATTAGGGTGTCACATTCTACCACATATCCCCTAAATAATTGTTAAACATTTAGAAATTGATCTGTGGGAAACTAACATCATAAAAAAGGATAATAAAAATAACACTAGAAAATAGAGAGGGATGGTTTAAGGTCATAATGAATAATACATACAAGTATTCCAAATAGGAGAACATAGGTAGGACATGAAAACAGTGATATTTATTAGAAAACTACCACCCAAATATTGATAGAGAGCAATAAAGAACACGGGTAGGAGAAATTCAATGACCAAAAATCCTTAAATATGTGATAGGTGAAATGAAAATTCATTTATCAAAAAATAATATAAATGTATAAAATTTTATTTGAAGATCCTTTTGTAAAATTTGATTAATTTAAATAATAATATATACTTACTTGAATTCATTCGGTTTTATAAGAACAATTTACACTTTTGGTTTTGCCAGATCAATTTCCTCATCATCACTTAATCTAAGAGATGAATTTTCCATGTTAGAAGTAACAACAGGATAATAATATACATAAAATAATGATAGGTCATTCATTCAATATCTATTAATTATCAAAAAGAAAATCTTTAGTACTGGTTATTCAAAATGGTTAAATATTCAAATGGCGTAATAATACATAAATATCAAAAACTTCATCGAAAGTTCAATGTATACTATTCAATAAATTTTTAACATTATGACTCATAAAAATTTAAATATTATAAAATGGTTACTAAAAATATGAAAATCAAATTAACATTAAACCCGAAATATCATAAAGTAAATCTGAATTATTAAATACCGAATATGTGAATATATTGATTAAATATTCTCTTAAAACATGGCAATGTCTTGGATTTCTATAAAACAATAATGAAAACATACCTTATTTGAATGATAAATACTTTCATAATTCCTTATGAAAAGTCACACATTAATTAATATATTACATAAATGGAATAATTTTTTAACCTTCATTAATGATTACATGGAAATAAAATTGGTCATAAAATCATTAATCATTTCAAAGGTAATACATATTATCCAATTTACTATATCCATATCAGTTATCTAATTATCCGAACTATAAACCAATTTCTCATCCCGATAAACATATTTAGGGTTATCTTCCCTTAATAAAAATATCACTTTTCCATTAAATCAGATTTATAGGCCATCATTACCATTTTACATATTCTTGTGAATATTTAATGAGAATATATTGTGGAATAATTCATTGATGTTTAAGAATAATAACAACTAAAATATCACTGATAAAAAAATAATTTTTTGAATCCAAATGCATGAATATGTAAATAATTCCACTTTATTTATACATCAATAACTATTCTTTTTCATTTTATTTAATTACACTTATCCCCTTTTGTATGTAATTTTTAGTCTCTTCATTATCAATAATATAACCATTACTAAAACAAAAATCCTCATTCTCTTAATTTTATTTCCCTTTTGGTCATTGATTTTGATCATGCCCAAAATTTCAACATTTTAAACTTTAATATTATATTAAATATTAATGAGTCCATTATTCTTTTTCACTTCATTAACCAAACATTTCATTTTTCCTCTACAATTACATTCTCTGTGTCTTTCTTTTACATGATCAAAACATCTTCCCCTTCCTATAATATATAGAAATTTGTGATTCTTCCCACATTAAAAACATATCGGAAATATAATATTCATTTTTCCATGGTCTCCACCACCTTAAATCTCAATGAAATCTATCCCAATATTCTTTGGTGAGTGTAATAGTTTGTTAAGGGGAATGTTTTTAACCATATATCAGGATATCTAATTAGGAATAATCCAAATATCCTTCTCTCTAGTCATAATACCATTTTGTTTCTCCTAAATTCATTTTATATCACAATCAACATTAATGTAGTTCCTTATGGTTCCCAACATTAACTAAAACCAAAAATGATATTGTGAGTAACAACATACATATTGGGAAACCACATAATCATGAAAAATAATTTGAATGATGTATAAATCACAACACATGCTTTTCATTTGATTGCATCGTTTTCTTAACCTAGGTCATTTATGATCATTATTTAAATTCATCATGTTTTCTCATAAAGAGTCTGTATATTTCCAATGAATATCCCTCATGAGTTCCAAACCAGGTGTCCAGAAAAGGCTGTTTTCAGGAACCAGATGACATTCAAGTCCTAGTCAGTGTTCCCTTTTAGGGGTTATTACCACTAGGTTCATTTTTACCAGATCTACATCCACATGTAGTATCTATGCATGAACGTAATTCTTTGAAACCCTCTTAATCAATCCTTTATTAAAATTCAAAGTCATTTTACTATAATTTGAATAACCTATTGGGTTACCCTTATATATCCCTAGATGTAACCCTGAAAATATATGAAGGGATCTCACTAAAGTTTTCCCATCTGAGTATCTAGATGTTTACTAAACCTTTCTTTTGAGACCAAGTTTAGAATCTACAAATTTTCATATAAGTCCACAGCCTTAAACATTGCATAATCTTGAATCAAGTTAATAATTCACCTTGAAGATCTTTTCAGGTTTAGTGTTTTAGGGAATTAGGCTCAAACAATTACATTACATCTAAAAAAACAAATTAGAAAATTCAAATCTATCAAAATTTTTGAAAATAATAAAACCCCTTAAATAAAATAAGTTTTATTTTCATGATATAATTCTTCTTGAATTATTCCATTCTCATAACATTCTTATACATAGTGAAAATCATTTCAACAACTTGGGATAAGAATAAATCGCTCAGTATGGGTTATAAAATAATGAAAGAAGTTATTATTCCATCAATACATACAAAACATATGCTCTTTAATATAACTCATAAAATCATAATATTTATGAATAACACATAGAAATCATAAATCATAAAGGCAACATGTTTAATACATAACATAATTACATTGTATCTTTCATAGATACGTAGGGAGTTACGTTTAGAGTAGCCATCACAGTATATTCTCTAAATCTCTTAGGAGAAACATTAACATTTACCTCTTTCACATTACCCAATGAATTGGAGAGCTATCTCAGGCTCCCCTGCCCTAGGTTTATCACCGAACCACCCTTATACGTCAAAAACTCCCATGAAACATAACATGTATATAACACATAAAACAAGAATAGATTAAAGATAAAATTTTCACATTGCATTCACAAGATATCAGTTCAAGATATTTACATAATCAATTCATTTAAATCATTCAAAAATAAGTGTTTTGAATCAAAGTGTCACATAACAAATTCAATATTTTAAAAGTATCTAACACTTTAAAACAGTATTGTACATATAAATAAATTCTTAAAAATATTTCTAAAACACGGACATGAAATAGACAGATTTAGAAAATTGAGTCTTTAAAACATTTAAAACAATTTTTAATTTTAAGAATCCTTTACCACTTGAGAAAATATTGAAAAAAAATCATTAAAGAATAACTTCAAAGAAAAATATAAATAGACTGATAATATAGAAATTAATGATATAAAATTTCAAAAGATTTGTATATACACCTTAGATGATAATAAAGGTGCACAAAATTAAGATAAGCCTCAATGAAAGCTGATTGAGACATAGTCCCTTACAATGATTGTATCATGAGATTAAGGATAAATAAATGAAATAATTATGTGTGAAAAATATAAATACACCCAATACAAGTTGATATAAATTGTAAAAAAAATCATAGTTCATTCACAGATATTCATATCATGACATAATCAATACGTATAAATTAACCCAAATAATGGAAATTGTATTAAGAAGTTCTCTTACCGTGTGTCCAACTTGACTCATTTGTTCCTTGTTCTTCTTGAATAATAAGATTAAATATTTTTCTACATGCTTAAGTAACTTTTTAATGTTTATTATTCCATTTATATCCCTAATAAACTTGCTATAACGATTATTAATTATTTGAGTTCATATTAGACATTTTGTCTATGTTCGGAACTAGAGTAAAAAAAACGTGTCATAATAACAATTTTCCCATATGGTCAAAAGTACCTTATATCTAGAATTATATTCATGATTTAGATGACATAAATATCATATATATCTAGTATATATGTATTTAGAATAGTCCACGACATTTTTTTATAAGTAAGGAAATACACCATTCATGGAGACAGTATGTTGTACGTACACTTGAATGCTAATTTCATTTTTTTCATTTTTAAAGGAATGAAAACTAAATGATACATAGGTATATTATAATTCCATTATAATATATATGTTATATATTTTAAATAATTTCATAAATTCCATCCTTAATGTGTTTCATTTATAGCATGAAGGAGTCATATCACTTTGAGGGGGCGGTAGTCTGCACTTCCTCAAATTAAATTATCGAATTTACCCATTATGGAAAGCATAAAGGTATGTTGTAAATAAAAAATAAAGAAGAATATAGATAATATAAATATATTATATATCACATATAAATACATTTCCATCATAATGGTCACCATGAGAGGTAGTAGGAGATAATTGAACAATCATCGTTTCGTGAGGCAGTAGTTCACCGTCCACATAAAGAGTATGTTCTTATTCATTAGAAGGAGGTGTGTGAAAGTTTAGTTAGAATAATTCTCGTTAAAAAATCCTTGTATATTTAGGATATATGTGTTTTAAAAAAATATATAATTAAGAGAGTTTAGGGGGTTCTAGATGGAAAATAATAGAAAATAACTTGAGAGAAGACATTACCTTTAAATCGGGTAACTCCCTTTGGTTTGAACCAAAAGGCTTTCTTGAATTGCCTTCTCCCTAGTGTAAGGCTTATATGAGGAATACAGGTATGTTAGGAGCTTCCTTTAGCCATTTTTGGATGAGACAGGGGGCGTGAAAGGTGTGAGTAATGGGTTAGAGGTGGTGGCTTTTTATAAGAGGGAGGATGGTCTCTTTTGGAAAGTTTGAAAGTATTATTTTACTATAAAATGATTTTCAATTCCAAAAGGATCAAAACATATTTAATTCGAATATAAGGTACAAATAAGTTGAAATAAAATCAAACAATAATAATTGGACACATTTTGGATATTTTTTAATCCTTATCATTTTTATTCAACCCTTTGTAAAGCTATTTAACTTTTTCCATGTCCTCTAAAATATTCATACTATATGGTTAATATATTTAATATACAATTCCAAGAGGTCCAAAAAGGATAATTAATGACATTTTTAAAATCATAAATTTCATTTTTCCAAATCGGATATTTTTATGACAGTTTTATCATTTAATAAAATATTTATCAATTTAAAAAATATTTTATGTCAATTTTCATACTATTCATATCATGAATTTTTAAAAATCCAAAACAACCTGATTATTTCGAAAAACCTTCATTAATTCAAATATAAACAGTCATAATAGTCTATAAAATTCGTTTTTAGAAGAAAAATTTTCAAAAAAATTATTTTAATATTTCTAATATCATTTATTAGAATCCTTGATTAATAAAGCAATTATTGCATCAACATTGTGTCATAATTAAATTTATTTATTTAATGTCTAAAAATTTAAAATAAAATACCATGAAGTAGGAAATATTTTTAATTTCCAAATAATAATTCTAGTCAAATATATCACTTATATAACCCCATATAAAAAGTGTATTAGTAAAAAATTAATGTATATGTTATTTTTGAACTTACATTAAATTAATTAATATAAAGGCTCATAATCACTCCCAAGTGGCTCCATGGGGTCCCCAAATCGACCCAAGGATGCCCATGGTCATAAATATCTCATAAAATATGGTTAATAAAGTTTAAGGGTAATTAAATATTATTATAATATTATTTTTAAACATTATTTTCTAGATTTAGCCTTTAACCAAGGTAAATAAAATATTTAACGAAAAAAATATATTCAAAATGTCTAAAAATAAAAGTTACCTATTTAAAAAATTTGTACCTACTAATTCCAAACATGGAAAAAAAAATTTAAAATTTCAAACTCATAAGTTATCTAAATTAATTTAATATTAATCTCGTTGTCAAAACCAAAAAGCGTGTTTTTAAGAAATAATAACTATCAAAAGATTGACACTTGTTTGAGTTCAATTTCAATGTGATATTACATCCGATGACAAAAAATGGATAAAATGGTAAAAATTTATTCCAATTAAACTGTAAAACCAATAAAAAACAATCTAAAGATATAAAAAAATATAATAAAAGGTAGTTCTGAATTAAAATTCGGTATTTTACACAATTCATAAAAATGAAATTTATCAAAAAAATACAACAAATTTACCGAAAGTAAATTTTGATCTCCCAATCCAAAATAAATTTTTTTTTTGTCAACTAGAACATATTAAAGTGAAAAAATAGATTTGAAAAGGGTTCTCCATCAAAATACGGTAAAAAGACACTTTAAAGAATATTGGAGTATTTCATGATTAAAATCAGATTCATTCTCATTTTAAGCCTCCAAAATTTATTATATAAATTTAAATACAGTTAAAAAACATGTATAATCATATTTTAGATATTTCGGTTCATTACTGCTAATAAAATATCGAGCGGTTGACTACCATTTAAAATAATAATATTATATTATTATTTTTTTTGTATAACTCAACGTTGAGTGCAACGTAAGATTTCGGAAAAATATATTGTTTCATGTAGAGTACGCTATCAAACAAAGAATCCCCATTTAGTTGAAATTAATATTTATTATAATAATATTATTAAATAAGGAAATGTCATATTCTTTATTTACATGGGATGTTACATCCATCCCCCATTTTGGGAATTGTGTCCCCATAATTTTAAAATTGGGCTCAGAAACATTGTTAAAAGTTTCACATAGAAAAAAGAGTCAATAAAAATCTCACTTTAAAATAATGAAAGAGAAGTAGAAATGTCACTAGAGATAACACATACTATAATTCCATGTATGAAAACATGGATTTGTAGGAGAAACTAAGTTTCAAGTTCTGATGGAGAGTGATTGAAAACATGATTAGGAGAAAGTTAACCACCAGAAAATCACAAACTTGTGATGGGTAAAATGGTCCTTGATTCCCCAATAGAAAAAGGTAACAGAAAACGCTTTTGATTAAATTAAGTTTTAAAAAAGTTGAGAAATTTATTTATGAGTTTAACTAAAAACATTAGGAAACATAATTCTCATGTAGACTTTCATCCTTTAGTAAATTCTTACCATAAACTCATATTTTCTCCCAACGATGAGTATTCAGTCTGACATGGTCACATAAAAAGTGCTAGAATCAACTTATTGAGTTTCAAAAAATCCAAAAAATATAAACCATATATTTCCCTTGTCCTCAGACCTTATCCAAAGGCAAGATGGTTAGTATGAGATCAGATAATCCCCAAAAAGGATAATCCTTTATAAATAAAAATACTACTCTTAATATATAAAATTAAACAAACAATTCCTAAAGTTCAACAAAGGCCATTTAATAAATAATTGTCCTTTAAATCCTTCAACATAATCCTGACTAAGATTGAAACCCAAAACTCAGAAGAATTTAATCACATAGCCTTCCAAAAAAATCATAACATTTATCTCGAAATAAAATTGGTTACTCTTAATGTCTCAAACTGAAAAGTAATTAACCAAATCACATATTCAATATGATTGGTTAATAATTTCCCTAAATAACCCAAATAATCATATGTCTAGAATAAAAGCATAGATTTTTTCAAAATAAAATTTCAACCATTACTCCATAAATTAAATCTAATAGTATTCTATTTTCCTTTGGACTATAGTGTTCCCAAAAGAATGTACATATTCCAAACTATCCTTTATCTAATAATCACCAAATCATTTTCCTACACTAAGTATATGAATTTTAAAAAAACATAAGTTCCCATATAATCTTATTCTTGATCCATAAAATCATTTAACCAAAAAGAAATAGTAATACTAAAAGGAAATTCACATAGGTCAGTGGTAGGTTATATACCCTTGTCACCCTTTGGTTATGGGTTCGATTTCTACAGCCTTTCCAGACACGACGAGTTGTCACCCATCATATGTGTTGTCCTTTTTGTAAAACTCAAAAATATCCCCAATATGTTTTAATCTTAAAGGATTTCTTTTAACTTTCAGTTTCATCCCAATACATTAAGACGTCAACATCTTCTACATTTTCATTTTTTCACCTCTATGTGATAAAATAAAACTATTACCAATTGAAAGAACATCATACCTTGATCATGGTGTCCACTCGGTTTCATTTTCATCTTCTTCACATAAATAGATGGTCCATTTATTGCAACAATTATTTAGAGATCCTTCAAAATCATCTATTTCCTTTATCCAAAAACACCTCGTACAACATGGGTCATATGGGTGTTCATAGAAAAATAGCTTCGTAAAATAATCATGTATGACATATAATTTCAAAACATCTAATAAAACATTAATTTTATAAAACAGTCTGACCAAGTTTGAGTTAAAACATTCAATCAATTGTCCTTTAAAAATACCATAAGTATGTGTTGAAAGACTATAATTTAAAAGAAAATATAAATAGCTTCCCCAAGGGCCTCTTTCATTATCACCTTTTTCAAAATCATAATATTCATCAAAATATTGTGATAGGGTAAAATATTTGCAAATGCCTTGATAATATTGACCTTTCTTGAAAATATAAGAATATTGATAAAATAATATTTGATTAAATACAACCCATGATCCACAATTATATCGATGTATATAGGAGGTGTTGATATCTCAAACAATTTCTTGCAACTGAGTTGTATGTAAGAAAAAGTTTCAAAATCATCTGGATGTGACATTGAAATAATTACAGAAATCAAGTCATCGGGAAGAGATAAAAATGTCATTTGAGATCCTCCACCTTCCATTTGTAACACACATTCCTTCATCAGAAGAAGTTACAAAATAATTATTTAACTTAAGTAGTAGACAAAGAGACTAACCTTGTGTCTAACAAAAACTCTTAATACCTAAAGTTGTCTAAACCGAACATCGATAGTAACTATAAGGCCCCAGCCTTAAATATTACATAAACATAAATTATGTTAATAATTCACATTAAGGATATTTTTAGATTTAGTGTTTTAGAAAATTAGGCTATAACTATTACATTACATCTCAAAAATAAAAAAGTAGACACTTCTACTCTATCCATGTTTTTGACAATAATAATACTCCCTAAATAAAATAAGAGTTCTGTTCTTGATATAAATCTTCTTGAATTATTCCTTTCTCTTACCCTTCCTTATACCCTATGAAAAAAATTTCAAAAACTAAGGATGAGAATAAAAAGATTAGTAAGTGTTATAATATAAAGAAAGATGTGATTATCCCCTCAATACATAAAAAACATAATCTCTTTAACATACCTCATGAAATCATAAGATTTATGAATAACACATAGAAATCATAAATCATAATGATAACTTGTGGAATTAATAACATACTTATGTTACTACTTTCACAACTGCATAGGGAGTTATATTTGGAATACCCATCACAATATAATCCCTAAATCTCTTAAAAGAAACAATAATGTTTACCTCTGTTACATTACCTAATTCATTGGAGAGCTATCTTAGGCTCACCCGCCCTTGGTTTATCATGAAACCACCCATATACGTAAACAATGCCCAAGAACCATGACATATTCATAATACCTAAAATAAGCATAAATGGAATAAAACATTTCAACATTGCATTTAGAAGATAATAGTTCAAGATATTGACATAATCAATTCATTTAAAACATTCAAAAAGAAGTGTTTTTAATCAAAGTTTCCCACACCACTTTGAATATTTTGAAAGGATTTTACACTTTAAAACACTAATGTCCATATAAATAAATTATTAAAATAATTCCAAAAACATGGACATGAAATAGAATTATTTAGAAAATTGAATCTTTAAAACATTTATAACGATGCTCAAGTTAATGAATCATTTACCACTTAAGAAAATATTGAATAAAAATCATTAAATAATGACATCTAATAAAACAATAAATATCATGGGAGTAATAAATTCATGATATATAATGTCAAAATGAATGATTATACACCTTATAGGATAATAAAGGTGGAAAAAATTAATATATGCTTCAAAGAAAGGATATGGAGATGTAGTCCCTTACAATGATTTTATTACAAGATTAAGGATTAATCAATGAAATAAGAATAAGTGAAAAATATAAATACACAAAATATATTTTGATATTTAGTGTAAAACATTCATAGTTCATTCACACATATTCATATCATGACATGATCAAAAAGTAAAAGATTAACCAAAATAATGGAAATTGGATTAAGAAGTTCCCTTACCTCGTGTCCTACTTGACTAGTTTGTTCCTTGTTCTTATTGAATAATAAACTTAAGTTAATTTATACATTCCTGATAAATTTTGTCAATTTTATAATTCCATTTATTTAACTTATTACCTTTCTATAACAATTATTAATTATTTTAATTCATAACATACATTTTATTGATGTTCTATACATGAGAAAAAACAAAGAAATTTTCTTAACTACAAATTGTCCCCATGGATAAAAGTACCTTATCTCCATTATAATATTCATGATTTAGATATCATATATATCACATATATCTAGTATATATGTATTTAGAATATTCCATGACATTTTGACTTAATATATGAAATGTGTCGTTCATGGAGACGGAAAGTCATACGTATGCATGGATGCTACTTTCATTACTTTTTCATTATTAAAGGAATGGAAACTAAATGATAAATAGGTATATTATAATTAAAGTAACATATATATGTTATATATGTTACATATGTTCATAAATTATATCCTTTATATGTTCCATGTATAGCATGAATGGGTCATGTCACTTTGAGGGGGCGGTAGTCTGCACTTCCTCAAATGAAATTATCGTATTTACACATTTTGGAAAGAATAAAGGTATGTAGTAAATGAAATATACAGAAAATAGAGACAATAAATATATATAATATATCACAAATAAATATAGTTACATCATAATGGCTACCTTGAGAGGCGGTAGAAGATAATTAAATAATCACCATTTCATGAGACAGTAGTTCGTCATCCATAGAAACAGTATGTTTGTATCCATTAGATGGAGGTGTGTGGAATTTTAGTGTGAATAAATATCATGAAAACATTCTTTATATTGAGGATATGGGTGTTGTGATAAAATAATGGATTAAAACAAGTTTAAGCAGGTGGAGAAGGAAAATAAAATAAAAAACTTGAGAGTAGACGTTACATTTAAATTAGGTAACTCCCTCGGGTTTGAACAAAAATGCTTTTCCTGAATTGCCTTCTGCCTAGGGTAAGGATTCAAGGAGGGATATAGGGGTGTTGGGAGAATCTTGTAGAAGTTTTGGGTTGATTCAAGAGCTTGAGAGATGTGAATAATTGGATAGAGTTGGTGACTTTTTATAAGAGGGAGGAGGGTCTCTTTTGGAATGTTTGAAAGTATTATTTGATTATAAAAGGAATTTTGGTTTCAAAAGGTCAAAAACATATTTAATTAGAATATAAGGTAAATATAAGTAGAAATAAAATCATATAATAATATTTTAATAGGCTTTGGATATTTTTTAATCCTTATCATTTTTATTGAACCCTTTGTTAACTTATTTGTCTTTTAGCATGTCCTCTTATATATTCATACTATATGGTTAATATATTTATTATAAAGTCCAAGAGACCCAAAATATATCATTAATGAAAATTTTGACAACATATATTTCATTTGGAATAATCTTATATTTTTATAACTCTTCTATCATTTAACAAAATATTGATAAATTTAGAAACTCTTTTATGTCAATTTTAATGCTATTCATATCATGACTTTTTAAAAATCTAAAACAAGATGATTATTTCAAAAACACTTTATTAATTAAAATATAACAAGTAATCCTAATATATAAAATTCTTGTATGGAAAAAAATTAAATATAAATATATTTTATTATTGATAATATCATTTATTTTAATCCATTATTAATGAAGCAATTACTACATCAAAATTGTTTCATATTTAGAGTTATTTATTTAATATCTAAAAATTATAAATAAAATAACATGATGTATGAAATATTTTTATATTTCCAAATAATATTTATAGTGAAATATATCACTTATATAACCCCATATGAAAATTGTTTTAGTAAAATGATTAATGTTTATGTTATTTTTGTCCTTACTTTAAATTAATTAATACAATGTGTCATTATCACTCCCATGTGGCACCATGGGGTCCCAAAAGAGACCCAGGATTCCCATGGTCAGAAATATCTCATCCAATAGGGTTAAAACAAATGTAAGGGTAATTCAATATTATTATAATATTATTTTCATCCTTATTTACCAGATTTACCCTTTAACCATGGTAAATAAAATATTTACTGAAGTAATTATTCATAATGTATAAAAATAGAAGTTACATATTTAAACAATTTTGAACTCCTGATTCCATATGTTGATTCCATTTTTCAAAACTCAAAACACTGAGCTTATGAAATTAATTCAAAATTAATTATGGTTGTCAAAACAAAAAAATGTGTTTTCAAGAAATAATAACTATCAAATGATTGACACTTGTTTATGTTCATTTTCAAAGTGAAATTACTTAAAATGACCAAAATTGGATTAAATGGTAAAAATAAAATCTATTTACACTTTAAACCAAATAAAAAGAACTATTTAACTATATAAATAAATTATATTGAAAGACAGTTTTGATTTAAAATGCAGTATTTTTCACTATTCATCAAAAAATGAACTTTATCAAAAAAAATATCAAAAAATTTCCCAAATTAAATTTTGATGTCCCAATTATAAAGAATAACATTATTTTTTCAAATAAAACATATAAAAGTGACAAAAACTATATTTAAAATGGGTTCTCTATCAAAAGCGGTAAAACAACCTTTTAAAGAATATTAGAGTATTTCATGCTTAAAATTGGATTCACTCCCATTTTATGCTTCTAAAATTTATTGAATAAATGTAAATACATTGAAAAAACATTTGTAATCATTTTTTAGTTAGTTCTTTTAATTCCCACTAATACAATTGCTAGCCGTTAGCTACAATTTAAAATAATAATATTATTATATTATTTTTCTGTATAACTCAACGTTGTGTACAACTTAATATTTTAGAGAAATCCATTTTTCCATGTTGAGTACATTATCAAACATAGCATCCCCATTAATGTAAAATTAATATTTAATTTAAAAATATTATTTAATAAGAAAATGTCATATTATTTATTTAATTGGGATGTTACATTTCATACGTAGATATTACAAATTTTTTGTGAATAATCATTTCATTACAAAAACAACTTCCAACAGATCATAATGGTTTGGTCACTTTTGAGACTAAACAAAAAAATTATTTATTAAAATATATTCAACATATCATGAAAAGGAGATCCCATGTAGTAATATTCTTAGATACCCTATATAAAACCCTTATTCCTAACATGGGGAAAGGATACATTAGGAAGGGTGAGATCACAATTAAATTAAGGATAGAAAAAGAAGATACATAGGCATAAAATGAGCATAAGGGTATGATAATAGGATCATAGCATTGTAAATCCATACCCTGTATATCAATGATTATAATATTGAGATAGGAATTAAATATAAGCAATTCATAAGACATGAATCATAAGGAAATAAAATAATATGATCCATGAGAGCATAAAATTTTCATAAAACAATGATTTTTGGAATATAAAAAATATAAAACATAATTTCCATAATATAAAAGTCTCATTTAAATTTTATAATAGTGGAATAGGTTAGCAACTAAACCCATCATAGTAGTAATGGTTCAGTCATACTTCTATCATAGTGGAAAAAGTTACTCAATAAACTATGTTCACTTTCTATTCTAATCATCTTCAGCTTGTGATATTTCAATATTTAACCAGTGTAGTGGAGGGTGATATAAGTCACACAAATCATATAATTAAAAGTTTACATATGTGTGCCATAAGTTCTTAAAAATATAATCATATTATAACCAAAGAATTTAAATGTTTTTCATAAATATTTCAGCATAAGATAACATATGGAAAATATATCATTTTTCTTAATCATTACCTAATTTATCATAACACAAGACATTGAAAAACAAGTGTGTTTCATAATCATTTTATCATGGTATAATTCATGGAAAGAAACATGTTTTATAAACATCATCTCATTATAAAAAAACATTTAAAGAAAGAATTAAAATGGTTTCCTTGAGTCATATCCACTATAACTAAATAGTAACATTAAATAATTTCATCATATATGGGAAATGATTTTGAAAAGACACATAAAACATTTCGTAAAGAAAATAGCATTTCATTGGAAAAAATTATTGAAACTAAATATTTTGAAAACATTTTGGAAATCATTTTCATTCAAAATAACATTTCAATACTATAAAGGATTATTTAAAAATAAATTAAAAAAATTAATAAGGAAAATATTATTTCAACATTTAAATCAATTTTTTACATAAAAAACACTTTTCTATGAAAAGAGCCATGTACACATATAAAGGAATTTATAAAAATAAAAAAACATGATGAAAATATCATTTACGCTTTCAAAAAAATAAATTCAATACATAAAAATTTTCAAAATCCTCTTCATTGAAAATAAACATGTAAAATTATATTGTAATTTTCAATGAAAATAATTGTTTTGATAGCCGGAAATTTTTTTCATGTTGTACATGTTAAAACAATTCACCATTTCACCTTTTTAGTAAAACCCCAAAATGAATTTCTGGGAAAATAATGTGAAGATTCATTTAAGAAAAATTAAAATGTAAAAAATTGGTATAAATTATTTTAATTAATCATTTTCAGAATGTTGAAATATTTTTTAAAACATTTTTTAAAACATGGTTTTTGGAAGAAAAGGGTTTTTAACATAAGATAGAAATATAGAAGATTTTTATTTTAAACATTATTATGAAATATTTTGTACATAAAGAGAGTAAAATGAAGGGAAAACTTTTATTCTATAGAAATAACTAAAGGTATATAAAATACATGTGTTCATGAGAGATAGATCATAATATTACAGCATTTGAAGTATAATCACAAGCCATGCTGATAAATGATGAGATTGTAATAGAAAACCCTTACCACATTAATAACATTGAATTATAATCCCAATGAAGGGATTAAAACAGTTGAGTCACATCACATCATGAGAATAAATAAATAAATTTTATTAAATTTCAATTTATCTGTATATTCATATCATAAAAGTAAATTTGTGCATAAGAAAACCAATTTCTCAAAAAAAGAAAATCGAGAAAAATCCCTTACCGCATTGGTAACAAATGAGCCATAAACCCTGTGAATGAGGTATCATAAAACGGATATGTAAATCCCAATAATTTTCAATGTAATATTCAAAAATTACATTTATGTTTCGTATATATACCACAAAAAATAAATAGGTGGTGAATATGGAAAGTGTCTCAAAAAAGTAAAAAAGAGGGACACAAATACCTTACCTTAAATCTCGACTTCCTTTGTAAACATTAAAAACCCTTGTATAATAAGTATAGGCTTATTATAAACAAATTAAAGAACCATAATTATATATATAAATTCATATATTATTTATAAATGACATTTTATTACCTCATCTATTAAGAGTTCCTTGTTAATATCACATTTTGGGTAATAACTGCTTTGTTTCTCATGTACATTTTGATTTGTTATTTTTTTGGTCTGATTAATTTTATCATAGTTTAATATACTTAAATATTTTTACCATGGAATAAATATAATATATATTATTTTAACATGTATTTTTAGTGATATATAAATGTTAGAGATAGAAAATGAAATATATCGTTCATGGAGATAGTAGACCATACATAAACATGAATGTTGTTTCCATTTTTCAGATGGAAAGAAAATAAGAAATATAAATAAGATATTACAATTAGAGGATAAAATTTACATCTTATATAAAATATATTTTCACTAAACCCATACTTATAAACATTTATGTAATCTGTGAAAGAATCAAATCATTTCGTGAGGGGGTAGTCCACTGCACAAATGAATGGTGATATCATATTCCCATGGAATGGAAATTAAGAAGGAATTTAAGATATAATGATCAAAAAAATAAAAAATTAATAAAACATATATAATTAATAAATTCATAATTATATATAGTTATGAGATATGTTTATGGAAAAAACTAACATTTTTTTGTGAGGCGGTACTTCATCGTACACATGGATAATGATTTTGTGACCCATTTGATGAAAGTGGATAAATATTTAGTTTAATAAATTAACATAATAAAATATAATTATATTTAAGGTACATAGGTTTTTATATTATAATTTTATAATAATAATTTATAGAGGTGGATGAAGAAATAAAAAAGAACACTCAATTAGCTATTGTACCTCTTCTTTTGAAAACTACATTAGGTTTTAAGAAATGATTAATACGTTCGATTTCATACAAAACTATGTATTCTAAGATGATATGAGGTAATTAAGAAAGTTACTTGGATAGTTATTTTCTTCACCAAATGGTTTCTAAATTGTAAAGAGAAGAAGAAAGTGGGTGACCTTTAATAAGTGAGGTAAGTGACACACTTGTATTTTTTGAAAAGAAAAAAGATGTACCCAAGTTTTTCAAAATGAGAAAATGTTCCCAAATTGGACTTTCTATAAAATTTAAGAGTTTAGATCGATATATTTCTATAAAATGGGTGATGGACATGTTTGGGTCATATTTAACCCTTATTATTTTAGTTTAACCCTCAATAAATCCATTTTTACCTAAACTATGATAAGTAATTTTTACTGTTTTTAATATATATTATACTGAAAAATTAAGTTTACATTATTAGATAATATATATTATTATTATTCAAAATATTTAATAAGTTTTTTCAAATTCTATTCACATAATTAGAAAATTTTAATTTTAAACTAATCACGTAGACATGGAGAGAAATGGGTTTTCCATAGAGAAAAAATTCAAAAGTTTTAAAGGTATATTTATTAATATTCAATATGAAATTGATTAAAATGAAATAAATTTTACCAATATATATATTATTGAATTAATTATAATTTTAATACCATATTTCAATACATTTTATGTTTTCAAATGATTTAAAACAAATTAAAATTCACAATAATAATCAGTATTTTCACAATTCATCGAAAAATATATCTTTCTAAAAAAATTAAAACAAATACAAGATAATTTTTTTATTGATTTAAAAAATTATATTTATTTTTTAAAATAAATTTTTTAAATTTTAAATAAATTAATTTTAAAATAATTTTGCAACACTAGACAATAATTATTTTCCGAAAAATATAGTTTGTAATTGAAAAACTGGATTAATTATTTTCTTTTATTTTGAAGAAAACAATAGATGATTGTTAAATTTTTTATTGGATATATAGTATATATATTTCATTAAAATCATTAACCAATATCTATTTTATTAATTTAATAAGTTAAAACATGTTTGTGTTCTTAAAAATATTATTTTAGAATAATATTTCTTTTATATTCAAATTGATTTTGTTTTAATTTAATATTATTTGGTTACCAAATAATTTATTTTAAATACATGTGTAGAAAATATATTTTAATTATATAGCTGATCCTATTTATAACATTCATTCCAACGACAAGGTTATAACTATCATACTAAATAATAATATTTTAATAGTATGTCAAAATTCATTTAAAATTGATGTTGTTTGTATCACAAGTTACACTCTGTGTGGAATGTAATAATAGCTACACTTAGTATTTCATGTAATGAAATATATCTGAAATATTATTTTTTTTTGAAAAAAATTATATCACAAATTCTCACGGTGATATCTAGAGGAATATGAGAAACCAATATATGCATATTATCAAAAATAATCCTTGATATGATAGAAAGAGGATCTTCATCTTTCCACACATCCAAATTTGATGAGTCTACCAGAAATACTAAGATTCAATAACAAATGCTTTAATCTAACACAACCTCACCAGAACCTATGTGTAGTGTCACGCTATAGTATAATCACATTCAAAACACCTTGCATAGTACCTCATATTCCAAAATTAAGGTATCCATTCCATTCCAAAAAGAAAAATACATAGGAAAGGCATCTCGTGGGATAAAATTCAAGCATAAATGAAGGAGATATGAGATGATGAAGTTTCTAAAGTGAATCTAGGGCATCTATAGGGTCCAAACTCTATGAGGACCCACCTCATTTTCTAGTTTTATTCTCCTATGGATATGGATTTGAATCCATTTTTTCATACATATCCTGTATAGGTGGTACACAACATGTATTAATCAGTTGATGCTCATTCGTTTGCTCTCGATCATGCCTGTGTACTTTGGGCCATTCCTGTATACCTAGGATTGAACTTGGTTATGCCTAGGTGCCCTCCTCTAGCAGTATAATCCCAAATTACATAATGTTTCATGTTACATGGGGTCCTAGAAATGTGCATCTAGCATATGGTCTGGCTACCCAAGTAGGGTCACATTATGTATGGGCCCAGCCATAAGACATTTCATCCATTACTTGGCCGGAAACCCTATCTATTGTAGAAAAGGATGAAAATTGTGTGTGTTTCTATGAACTTCAAGTCATGTAATATGGTTTTTTCATAAAAATAACATATCCTATATGTGGTTTCCAGATCTATTTCTATCTCTACGAATCCTTCTAGGTGACCATCTGAGACTAAAGGGGGTCACCTTCGACCATCTATTTCTAACCTCTAGTGATAGAGAATTGGATTCTAATCATCTCCTAGAAAAACATCCACATGCCCCATGTTCCTATCATCACTCTTCAACACTATGAATCCCATATCCATGAATAATCACCCACAATATAGCTTGATACGTCCAAAAAAACATTAAATTCATCATTCCCCCAGCCACAACGAATCTTGGGGTTCAATCATGCTCAAAATCACCTTGGTAATGTCAAATTGTGACACTGTGGTCTAACAATTAATAACATAAAGAACGGGTATGGGAAAAACACATGAATAAATATGGAGTCCTCATTGGCGAAGGGATATTGGCGCGATATCACAAAAATGGGATATGATCATTATAACATGGCATAATAAGATTAAATTGAATTAAATAATTAAATTGGATATTGAGATCAGTTGATGAACATTCGATTTCCAATAAAAAATAAAGCAGTTGAAATCCACAATATAAAAAATTAATCAAGAAGGATGAAACCAAAATTGACAAGTCATTTATCAATTTTCATTAATCATTTGATAAGAATGAATTTCTTAGGTAAGGGGATCTCCTTCTACTTTTTCTTCCTCTCAATCAACCTTGATCTGATCATCCATCATCCTTCGATGTGATCCGCTGATGAAGAACATTTTGAACTCCTCTAAAATACTCTTAAGGTTATGCAAATAACCATTGAGATTTTAAATAAGTGGGTAAATTTAGAGATTTTGTAAGGTTAGACCATTTAATAAAATAAATAAATAAATTATTTTTTTATTTTAATAAACCGTCTCTCCAACGGGTTTCTATACAGAAATTTCAACATTAACCATCCTTAGGTCATGCCTAAGGTAAACCCCACTTTCTAGAATCAATCATGGGATTAAATTTCTGATCTAATACATTGTTTTGGAATTGTTACTCTATTTTAGGAAAACTATGTTTGTGTGAAAATAATAAATTTATTTATTTTAATATATTAATTCTAGGGACCTGAGACAACCCAACAATATTAAAAATCTAAGGATAAATCTTGATAAATTAATATAAATATTAAGAGTATAATCCCCCAAAACAATATTCACTACATGAAATGACTTTAAAAAGTTCAAAGGGCTACATCAGATCCTTTTCAATAGATTGATACCTCAATCACAGATGTTTTAGGGATAAATCTTAAAAATTTTACTTGATATACATAATCCATAATGTGTATAACATAAATGAAATATATGATCATTTTATCCATTAATATTGGTTACCTTATATAAATTGATTAGTGGTGTGTGGTGTATTGGAAATAATAGGCCCAATTATTCCATATAGTAACTTTCAGATTCATAAAATCATCTAATTTTGTTGAGAAGTTTGTGTGGTGAGTGTTTCACCCCCACTGGTATAGTAGCACATTGTGGTTATTCCTAGGGAATAATTCTTGGAGTTGAGTGAAATGACTAAATTAATATATTCTAGTAAGGTAGGTAGGCATGAGGAGAACTCTTGAGTACAATACTAATGATCCATTTATTATGATTCCTCTAAGTCTATGGCATGATTAATATTATTTTGAGAGATGATATGGTCTCTAAATAATGTTCATGGAATGAGAGATTTGTTTCAGACATAGGGATCCAAAAACTGTGAATGTGTATGATGTGACCTTGGGGAACTCAAAGGAATTACCAGTTATCTAAGTGTAACCTCTAGATTATTATGTAAGTGGAGCTAATATAAATTTTTTTGAGTGTCAAAAAAGAACCGGAATAGATAATGTGATCCAAACATAACTAAGTTTTCAATAGAAGATCATTCACATGATTAGAAGGCTATTGTTATAAGAAATGGGATTGGTAATAAGTCATCCCGTGTTATATATAATAATTTTAATTTTTTGTGATATCCCTAGGTGGAGAAAGGGACAAGGGTATATCACAGTAAATGTCATTGATCACATCACTTGGATAAAATGGTCATACTTTATGATTTTAGGAGTGATTCATTGTGATTCATAACATATTTCTGGATACATATTGAAAAATTATGAAATTCTAAGTGGATAATAGGATCTCAGGGTATTGATGTGGATATTGTACGATATTGTTAGTGATTCCTACAATCTAGTAATTCCACCTAGTTAGAGTGGAGATTAATAAGATTCCTAGGATGTATAGGGAATAAAAGTGATGTCAAATGAGTTTCCTAATAATACAAGGTATCTGTTAATACCTTATATTACGTGAGATGTCAAGAAATTTGTAGTGTAATTCATTAAGATTTCTGATTTATATGAGTTTCCTTATGTTGTCATGGATTTGGGGACATCAGTTTTTTTTGAAATCCCTATTAAATCCTCAGATCTAACGATGAGCCTTATGGTGTCTATAAAATTTCTATAATTTCAAGGACCCAACATTAGAACATATCTCAAAAAATATTCCTAGGGTTCCCAGGATCTACCAATTGAACATAATTTAAGATGTTACCTAGGATATTCCTATGATATAGTAATGTTACCTAATAGTATATGGCATTCATAGGATGGAATACGATAGAATATTTACACAGAGTATAGACATTAATGTGGGAAATTTGTATTCAGAATTATCCCCCTAAAACTTATGTATTATTCTCATAAACTCTCTAACAATCTTCAGTGTAGCAATTGTGAATCCCATGTGTCACATTAGAACATGAGGTTCCCTGGGGGTTTTTTTATTAATGATTTCATTTATATATATATATTCGGATAATATAATGCACATGAACTTATTTTACTAGTTATCCATTAGAATATAATTGGTGGTTCCATGATTTGTTATACCCCTACGTAGATCAAGTGGCTAATTCACTTGGGTACACATGAAAATTGTTATTCTAAACAGGTCTAGTTTTGGTGAAGGCCCAAGATTATATCATTAAACATGATTATCATGTAAGGAGTAAGGAGATGTATGATGTATGACTTTTGGATGTATAATATCCTCATTAATTTTATTCCTTTTGTTTAGTTTTTAAATTTTATCAACCTACTGGGTGATCATTTAGTGTTTTCCTGAAAATCTATGTTTCTTTTTGAATTATTACTTCTATGTTCATATTTATTATTATCAATTCTTTATTTTTAATTCTACATAATATGAATAATATTTATATGTGATGTATTATTTAGTTATATATTTATTTCTACACTAATAGATGTATATATTCTCCATATGTACCACTTTACACCTATACTACTAGTCAGAACCATTTTGAATATGGGGAGGTGAACAAGAATTCAAGTTCTGATAATCAGTTTAGGCATTGTTGATAGTTCCAGGGTGGTGGTACATTAAAATGTGATATCACATATTTTTATTTTATCCTAATATATGGGGATATGGTATACATGTAATTGGAATGTTTTTGAGCTTGTGTTTGATCATAAATTGGTCACTCATAATAACGTTTTCCTATTTATGGTTGAGTTTACCATTGTATGAATATTACATTTTCCACATTTTTTTATAGTTTAATTATTTTATCACATGTGACACACAATGAAATTTAGATTTTATAATTTATTATACCTCTAGATACCAATCCATTTTCAAGAGGTCAGTATACATATCAATAGATCTTTAGTTGAGGTTCACCTTGGTGGTGGCTATGAGGTCCCTCATGTAAGGGATGTAGATAGACCCTTAGTTGGTTATAATTTTCAATTTACGATTATAATAAACCCTATGTTATTGATTATTATATAGGTTTGGTTAATTAATATGTCAACAAAAACATATTTGATATATTCCCATATAGATTCTTAGTGGTATTATATTTAAATAGACCATATATTTATATTTTACATGAAATGAATCATCCGAGAGTTGTTACATTATAAATATGTGACATATAATGAGAACATGATTCTTCAGGGACTGGATCTTTTACGAAGACTCCCAATGTCGATTTTCTTGAGGTTTTGATTCAAATGGGGGTAGTCTCGCTTATAGATTTTCGATGTGAATCACAACCATATTAGGTTGATTATATGGAATGTAATTTAATACATATATATATATATATATGGGAACCATCATGTGTTTTTAGGGATTTGACATGAGCGGTGGTGTTTGGGAAGAGGGAAAGTGTTGACCATGAGATATGAACTATTTGGGACTTGGGTTTTGAGCTAGGTAGAAGGACCTCGTAACCTTATGACACAAAATATTACACTAGCGATACTATAGTTAAGATATGTTGTGATATTATTAGAATAATTGAGGGAGGGTTCTACTAATTCTTGGGAGTGAGTAAGAGATTAGAAGCATGGGTCAATTCTTTAATTGAGATCAGTGAACATGTAGTGCAATATGGATATTAGTATCGGCATAAGGATTATTTTATAATTTTTAATTTAAATTAGATTATGTGATTTGGTATTAAAGTATGATTTCATTAGGCTATATTAGAAACATTCCTTCCACTATTTTTTTACTGTGGCTCCCAGGTATATTGTGAATTGAGGTCCTAGATTGTTGGTTATGGGACTCATTGGCCAAATATATGTTCTTTTGGAAATAATTGGACACTATGGTTAGGAGATTATATATAATTTACCCTAACATGTGATATATATCAGGATTATTATATGAAAAAACATTGTTTCTTTTTCTGGATAAGATTTACATGGATTGGGGTTTGGTCATTTGTTTAGTTTTGTGATTCAAGGTATAACGAGATACTTCTCATGGGATCATGATTCGGGCTTTACATATCGATGGTAACATTGTTTATTACAAATGGATTAAGAAAGGATTATGCTGGTACAAGACATTTATGTGCATTTTAATTATAAATATTGATTGGTGAGGGGTCAGGTATGGGTCGATAACCAATGGAATTAATGGAATGTATATATGAATGGATTTATGAGTGCATTTTATGAAATAAGAAATTTTATGCATAGTGGTATGTCACATTATATACAGATCATGTTTTAAAGACCCCAAGCCTAGTATCATGGAGTTAGTGGTTACATTATTAGATTTGGTACTATATACAAGAGACTGCACCCCAAATGAACCAATAGTTAATAGTAGTCTTGAAAGACAATATAAATACTTGAATATCAAATTATATTTGAAAACATAAAATAAAAAATATTACCTTTATTGAGAACACAATTATTCCTTTAATAATACCCATTCATAACAGTCATAATACAATTCCTAACATATTGGGAAAAAGAAACATAAGAAAAGGGTCATCTCATATCCATATTTTTGGTAAGCATTCAGAAGAAACTAAAAAGGCATGAATAATATGGTTGAAGTAAATGATAATAAAATAATTCCATATAATTTATCACTTGATCATGAAACTTATCCATGAGTATAATAACTAATCAAATAATTACATGGACATATAAAACTGGTTTCATAAGGACTAAATGCATAATATCAAACATCTGAAACATACCATCAAAGAGTCATGACAAGACATCGTACGTAACAATGAATTGAGGGGATATGTAAATTCAATAACCAATGGTACCATAATATATCAAATTCATTCATCACATGAATAAACAATACAACTGAATCAACAAGACTTAAAAATCAATAAATGATTTTAGAATAATTATGATACTGAATATTGATAATTTTCAAAGACAAACTCATCATAAAACCACTAGAAAAATATAGTGGATGTGATCATTAGAGTATATAATCAGCATAATTGAAAAAAATGGTTGTTGAAAATGATGAAAATACTTTAGAAATATCACTAGAAAATTTCATGAAGAAAAATAAGCTTTTATTTTGAAATCACTTATTTAATGTCTAGAATATTTCCCAAATATTAAAGAAAAACATTTTTCTGAAGGGAAATGTGTAAAAATTTAATATAAGATTTAAATATATGAGTGTTTGTGATGGAATAAAATTCCACTATTGCATTATATATTAAATAAATATACATTTCTCACTTTTGTAAAAATCGCAAAAAGTATATCATTTGAACAATTATAAGAAGATTCATTTTAATTAATTTTTAAAAACTAAAAAAAGTGTAAAAAATTCCATAATGAATTATTTTCTAATTTTGAAGACATATTTTAAAAATTGTATGGAAAATATAAACATTTAAGAGAAAGAGTCATAACTAAGTAGAAAATACAAGGTTTATTTCTGTTAAAAAACAAATTTGGTATTTTTAGTACTTAAAGAGAGAAAAGATAATGGAAAATTGTAATTTATTGAAAAAAACATAGGGAAGGATTATAAATTTGGTTTAATATATAAAATAAAACAATACTTCTAATAAAGACTCCAATTTAAACAATCATGAATAGTTATGAGATTATTAAATAAATCTTTACCTAAGGTTTAACTTCCTTCATATTTGATCGAACCTCCTATAATATAAGTATAAATTTATTATAAATTTATAATATAACCATAATAAAATAAATCATACCATATGTGAGTTAATTATAATATTTAATCATAGATTAGTTAAAATTATTTTTTAAAATCACTATTCAAGGAAAAACACCTTTGTGTTTTAATATATGTTTCTATTTGGTAGATTCAGTCCTTTTTATTTCTCATTATTAAATTCCAGAGAAATTTTTTATCATTATATTAATATCTTAAATTTTCATTTTATACAAATTTAGATTCATCCATAAAATATAGTGATAGAGACAAGAATTACACCACTCAATGAGAAAATCTGTTGAATGTATGAATAAACACAGTTTTCATTATTCATTGGATGAAGAAAAAAATAAACATGAATTGTAATTAACCATTATATAATAATTAATATATCATATATATCATATATAATCATTAAATCTATCCTTATTATCAACAATTTAAAAATAAAATTGAAAATGAATCACATTTATTCTTGGAGGTGGTAGTCTACACAAAGGAATTAGTGATTATATCATTTTCCAATAGATTGGATGGTATGAAGGTAGATGTCATATTATAACTCCCAATGTATATAAATGTCATATATATCATATATATGTTTATATAGGTACCATCATTATGACTATCCAGACAATTCGATGACGGAAAAAAAATTATAATGGTTCGTGAATTGGTAGTCCGTTGTACAAATTAGTGATGGTTTTGTTTCCCATTTGATTGAGAAATATATGGATAAATAATAAGAAAATAGATATATATTATTACAGTTGTTTCTGTAGAAAGATACCTACCCTTAGAAAAATGACATTCTCGACTCTTATATAGGTCCCTTGTGTTTGACATTTGGGAAAAACGTATCTTTAAAATGTGGATAAGGATGTTTTGGAGTGTTTTTGGAAGGTTTTGGTCAATATTAATGAATATTGAGATTTAAATAATATATAGGGGTGGTTCCATTATATATTCAAGGTGAGTGACCCACTTAAAAGTTTTGAATGTTTTAATACACTTTCAATTTACTCTCATTGAAAAATGGAAATAGAATAGCTCATATTAGAAGTTGAAAATACTATATTAGAAATAAAACCAAACAAATGTTTTTAAACTTGTATTTAGGAAATATTAATACTTATCATTATTTATTGACCCACGGTACACATGTTTTAACTTAAAAAGTGGTAAAAATAATTCCTTCTTATATGTTCATCAAGAAAAAATATTAATTTTGAATTATTACATAATATTAATAATTATGAATCATATTATATAATATATTTTTTCAAATTAAATTCATAAAAGTGGATGAATCTAATTTTCAATTGAACTTTATAACATGACCAAAAGAAGTTTTCCAAATAAATTTTTTTCTCAAGTATAACATGTTTTTATAAAATAAATCACCATAAAACTCATTTCATTATTATAAATTGGATTAATAATAATAAAATCTATGTAATTTTTCATTTAAATCTATTTTAAAAAACATGAATCTTTAAATATTCTTTAAACTCAAAGATAGTTTTTAATGAAAATTAGTATTGTTCACTATTCATCAAAAAATTAATCATTTTAGAAAATTCTCAAAAAATCACTCTCATCTAATTTTTACATATTGATTTAAAAAATTAATTTCAATTTTTCGAAATAAATATTTTCAATATTGTAACAATTAAATATATCATTTTATAAAAAAAGTAATAAAATCATTTTAATGAAAATGTATATTTTAAAAACATATAAAATGTTTATTAAAAAATGTATTTACGTTGTCAAAAAACATTGTACATTTTTCTTTTAAAAACTGGTTATTCATTTTCATACCTATGATTTAATAAATATTTTATAAAGATATACTATATTTCAGTTCATTTAGACTCGGGTTGGATGTATCAAAATCTACCAAAGAGATTAAATTTATTTAAAATGAAACATCTCATAAAATCTTACAATGTTACTTTTTTACCCACTAAAAATGAATTAATACATAGAAATTCAATCCTTTTGATACAAAAAAAATGACAATATGTCTATTTCATTACATCCTCATTCTCCTAAGTATGTGCTTTAAATTTCTAAAGCCTCCATAAAACTTTAATCAGGTGAGTAGTCTGGCTTCATATCACTTTATCTCAATTATCTGATATATGTAATGGTTGTTCTTCATTACAAATATCATTCCACTATAATATGAAATATATGTTTAATAAATTTGAAGGATTGGGTATGTTCTTCCTCATGATAGATAAATGGATCACATCATTAACCTGAGAGAATTTCAATTGATGTTCTAAGAGATAATATATAGTCCCTATTTAGTCAAAAATCTCAACGAGTTAAATAATTCAAGGTCTCAACATTAATTTCTTCCCAAATATCATAACATTATTGAAAATGAAAATTCACCATGTTACCTTCTCATAAAAATAGAACTCCAAATATCATTAATGGTTATTATTATAAATTTTCTATCAACTCTGTGCTACCTTGATGTGTTCTTGAATGGTTTAGAAATTTTTCCACTATTTCCCCAGCTTACTCAAGTACCAATAGCATTCATTCCCCAATATCATTCCAATAAATCAGAGTATACCACTTAATTAGATAGCTGGATTCATAATGATACATATGAATTCTTGATTGAAAGCTATTTCTATTTAAAAAATCCACCAGAGGAAGGTATTGATCGAAAATAATTTTCAAATCCATAAAACAATATCTTGGATTGCCCTCTAGGATTTTAATGGTTCTATCAGATAGATCGTCTATTTATAGATTATACACCATACTAAAACTCTACTATCTATCCATATATTACTAAATTCTTCTCCAAAACATCATGATAAAACTCAAATACTAACCATATATAATTGAGTATCACGCTCCATTCAACCTTATAAATTTTAAAATTTATATTTGGGAAATATTATACAGAGAGAAATCATATTTCATGGAAATGATGTGTGTGAACATTGTAAGGAAATATACTATAACCCAAATATATTTATATCCTTTATATATATTAGGGAGTATGATAGAAAAAAATATTATGATATTTTCCCATTTCCAATCTAGTATAGGTAATGGTTGTAACATCCCCATAGATTCTATCCTCTTAGTCATAACATGTTTATATACCAGGAAATGGGATATAAACTCATCAATAACTCTATTCATGTTTTCCCACCATAAATACTCTTTTAGATATTAATACATATTCATACTTCCAGAATGAATAGAGAAGGATGAACTGTGAGACTCATACAACATCTTTTTCTTCAAATATATTATGGAGGGAATGCATACATAGTTCATGAAACTAATCATACCTTCATAATCATGGTTAAACTACAGAACATTTCACAATTAATTTTTCATCTCCATATTTTATTTTTATACCTCTTTAATCCTCACATGGATATATGGTTGAACACTCATTTGGGGATGTTAATAATTCTCTCCTTCCTTCAATATGTCCACATTTGTACTTTTAAAACACATAAATATTTGATATTTTTTGATTCTCATCATAGATAATATAGTATGATCATATAAACTAAAACAAATTCCTATATTATTCACTTTACTAGGGTTATAATATATTTAGATATAATAATATATTATTATAGATCTCTATCTTATTATTCTCATGATTAACTCATTATGAGTAAATATATCCATCAAGATTTTATGATTAATATATATATATGTCTCACCTTTGACCATAAAAATAATTCCTTTGTATCTTCAATGGAAAAATTATTTCATCTAACACCAAATCATGATTTTGGTTTTGTTAATAATTAATAATAAATTATCATGATTCATAAGTTATCATTGTTTCATTATACATGGGTAATATTCCCAGACCCTTATTTTATTCATCACTATATATTAAAACCCATTCACTGTTGTAGGGTACTATAAGAATAGGTGCACTGACTAGATATCACCCTAGTTCGTTGAAACTCTCATCATATTCAAATATCTATAAGAATATAACCCCCTTTAAATTTAAATTGGCAGTTGGATTAGAGTGTCGAGAGAAATATCTCACAAAGATTTAGTAGTTTTCCTGAAATCCAAGAAAACTGTGAATTTTTAATAGTATGGTCTGTCTAGGACCTTCCTCAATAACTTCTATCTTTTATGGATCCACCAACATACCCTCAAATTAGATTATATGATGCAATAATGAAGCATTTTGAAACCAAAATTGACACATAGTTAACATATTATACAAATTATTCATCCTCAGACACTTCAACAAAATTCTCAAATATTCTTCATGAAGTTACAAACTAATTGAATATATCATAACATATTCTTTAAATACTACCAAAAACTGATCAAGGTAATTTCTATATAATATTCATTAAACCCCTGAATATGGAATGAACATTGGTACATCCGAATGGAAATACTATGAATACATAATTATTATACCTCATACGGAAGGATTTCTTGGGAATATGCTCATTCTTGATCCATAGATTATGATACCAAGATCAAAAATCAATATTGGAAAAACATACAGCTCTCTAATGTTGATAAAATATATTAATTATAACGAGTGTAGGGAAACTGTTATTAATAATTATCATTTTATGTATTGGTAATTAATGAAAATATTTATTTAACCAAATTTATTATTAATAGAATGTATATGTGAACCACATGGAGAAATAATAGTCTGAAATTAATCCCTTATCTGGATTATCCAAGAGTAGATTCATTAATTCCACTGACTCAATTAAGGGAATCCTAAATAAAATCTTTTAAAAAGGTGTATCACAATGTATGAGATTTACTGAAAACCCAAATTCACAATTTAGAAGAAGACTAGGCTTGTCCTAATAAAATATATTACCATATTCCTAAATAATAGGAAAATTTTCAATATTGATTTCCACCTCAACTATTTTAGATGAATATCCCCCATGAATAGATAAAAAACTTCATATTGTGGAAGTAATTTAAATTGTGTTTTTAGGATATTCCTTGTACAAATAAATAATGGAATGTTGACTCATAATTTAAAACACAACCTACATTT
This sequence comes from Viscum album, assembly GCA_963277665.1. NCBI lineage: Eukaryota > Viridiplantae > Streptophyta > Magnoliopsida > Santalales > Viscaceae > Viscum > Viscum album. Next base: position 125,198,476 of record OY728128.1, read on the forward strand.
ATCAAAAATTGATGTGAGATCTGTAATGAGATAAAAAAATCCATAAAAATATTACATCAAATTCTACTAGAGTAATAATAGATAAATTTAGAGGAATAAACCGCTCATAATCTTCTATTAAATAGGAGTTATAAACATGAGATGTGGCCATCCTTCCAATAAAAATTTTCACCACCAACTCAATATATAATCATTAAGGAGGTAATGTGATACACTTATAAAATAGATTTGATATAATAGGGTGGGTATAATTAGAATCAAATAAAATATTAAAATAATGGATTGTGTGATAATTTTACCATTCACCACATTGCTATCAATTTTAATGTCAGATGTAGTGATTGCATAATCTTTTCATTAACCCCATTAAATATTTTATTTTCCCTTTATGATTGTGGAATTACTTGGAATGCTACCCCATATCTTTTCAATTAAATAACTATAATTTTGTAGAATCTCCATTATCCTAGGATTTGTGATAATTATTAAAAAAAATTCAACACATGATGAAAATTTCATTCCCTTTTAATCCTATAAAAATATCTTTATTTCCTCAATTATTCTAAATTAAAAATTAACATTTCTATTCTTCCCCTTAACCATATTGTGTTCTATATTCCTATTATTCTATTTAATTCATTCAAATCCATATGACATAGATAATTATTTTTCATTTCTGATAGGACACGATACTACATCCTCATACGATGAGAATATTTTAGTGACTAGCTCCCATTGAATGATTTTATTAATTGCATCAAATAAATTTTCAATAATTCTATTTTCAATATATATTTATATATTAGTATGACTTGATAATAATCTGACATTTTCTTCATATATAGCATCATTTTTCTCTTCCAATTATCTTAGAATCAAGAATATTATCTCTATATGAACTTTTTGTCGAAGTGGAAAATATGTTTCAATGAAAAGTTCCTTAAATATTTTCCATTCCATGATTGCTATTTCATCTTAATTTTTTTACTCAATAAACACCATAAATTTAAATACCATAATATAATATAAAATATAATGAAAATATTTTCCCTTTAATTACATACCAATATAATAAATATCTTTTTTATGGAAATTATCAATTTCTCAGTTACAAATGGATCGGTAGTCTAATCGAATGATGGAGGTAATTGATTCATAAATTCAAGTAACTTTTTTAAACCACATTTTTGATTAGTATGATAATATATATGGGATGTTTTACTTTCATAACCTAAGTCATCTCCCCTACCATAGTTATAATTTTTTTATCCTTATCTACAGCTTTATCTCCAACTTCAATGTATTTCCTTAGATGGAAATCAATACATGGATTACATGCATTGATACAGTCATATTACTTACTCTAGGAACCATTTATTGAAAATTTAAAACAACAAAATATAACACAACATTAATATTCCAAATTTATAATTTCAAAACTAGTGAAATACATACAATTTTTTTTAAATATATGCATAGTTAATCATACCAATAAAAAATTGGTTCATTTCGAAATATTCTAAAATCATAAAAATATTTAAAAATCCTTCATAATGGTTTGTAAATATAATGATAATTAACACAAGAATGTCTCTCAAGTGTTTCTAACTTGTTTTTTAGTAAAGGAACACTCATTATACACTTGAAGAATGGCCGAAATATACACACAAAAAAAACTAATTTTTTTGTTAATACCCCTAGATGTACCCATGGAAACACAAAATCTACTTTAATTATCTATATAGGGATGTATTTCTATTAAAAATATATAATATACCCATTACCAAAACATTATTTTGTTATCTTATTCATAGAATTATCCTCAAAGTTAGTCATAGTGCTCTATTCTGTAATCTATGTTTTCCTAAATCCGGTTCCCATGAATTTTAATAGTATTTATCTAATACCAATTGTAATAACCCAACCCTAGTATGCAAGATATTGTGTTCACCTTGTTACATCGATACTAGACATATGAGATCACATCGCAAATGATAGAATAGATTAGTATCCTTGTAAAAGTAGATACATAATTGAATCTCAAATTACATTTGAAAACATAAAACAGAATATAAATTTTTTATTTTGGGAACAACATTATTAACATTTTAATTTCTCTTAATATCAATAAAAATACACTTTTTGGAAACCTAATAGAATAAAACTTAAGAATGGTGTGGGATCAAATGGTTAATAAGGGTAATCTTACAATGGGAGAGAGTACGACAGGAATAGTATGATAGAAATAAATTACAATCAAGTAATTACATAAATATAATCACATGATATTTAAACACATCAATGTACATCATAACTAATCATATAATAACATGTAATTCTATTTTTTATTTCTTAATTAAGGGATGCATAATGTCATACATCTGATAATTATTGTAGTGTCATCATTCCAAGACATCTTACATAAATGGGTAAGGCATCAACCAAATGACCAATCCAGTCTATCCCAAGAGACATACTAATATATCAAGGGGATAGATAATTCTGGATTTCATTAATCATACAATTACTATAATGCATTGATCATTTGAAAATAAAATACAACTTACAAAACATGCATGAAAAATCAATAATAGTTCATATTAGAAGAACTACCGTACGAAATATCAATATTTGTCCTATAAAATTGATCATAAAACATCTATATAAATATGGTGGGTGATATAATTAGAGTGTATCCTCGTAATAAGATTCAGAAAATGCTGTTTACATAGATTAAAATACTATTAAAATATTGCTAGAAATTTTATTCAGGAAAACACAATTTTCACATTGAAATCTATTTTTCAAAGTCAAAAATATTTCCCAAAATATAAAGTAAAGAATATTCTTTGAAAGGAAACATTAAAATTTGATCAAATAATGTCTAAAAGTTTCTATAATATATCATCAAATAATGTTTAAAAAATATTTCAGTGATTTTATGTAAAATATATATATGGATGAGAAAGATTCTCTGTCGAGTATAAAATACATGGTCATTTTCCATTAAAAACATTATTCCAATATATTTTATACTTAATGATAGTAAAATGAAAGGAAACATTATAATTAAATAAAATTTGGGATGAAAATAATTTTTTTATGATATAAAAATCAAATAACATAACCATTGGATACATAAACATATACAGTCCCAAATCATGATGAGATTGTAAAATTACCCTTTACCTCATGTCTGAATTCCTTCATTTGAGTCCATGAATTTTGTTGAATAAATATAGTTATATTATAAATATATTCAATAACCATAATCATAAATATAATACCATATATGGATTACTTATAATTTTTTATCATCCATTTATTAACAATTCTTTCTAAAAATTGTGGATCTAACCAGTAAGAGCCTCGATTTGTTTCATGTATGTTTTGGTATGATAGTTTTGGCCCATATTATTTTATCAAGGTTATATAACCTCCATAATTTTAGTCTTGATATATATATATATGTATAATATTTAGTATATAAATATTTATATTCATCCAAAAAATATAGAGATAGAAAAATGAATTACATTGTTCATAGAGAAAGTAGGTTGTACGTACACCTGAATGTTGTTTTCCTTTTTTGATGGATGGTATGAAATAATGTTACATAGTAATTAATATTTATATAATCATTATTATATAATATATATCATATATATTCATTATATATTACCTTTTACCAATCATGTTAAAATAAAATGAAAAATTATTTATATTGGATCATGGAGGTGGTAGTCCACAAATAAGCATGAGAAATGTTGTCATTTTCTATAAAATTGGAAGATAAGAAGTTAAATGTGATAAGATAATTCCAAAATTATATTATTTCAATTAATATTTTATATATATACACATTTATTCCATAATTATGACTACCAAAACGTGTTGGTGATAGAAAATATATTACATCATTTCAGATGGCATAATATGTCGTAGACATGAGAGATGGTTTTTTCCCTTATGATATAGAAGGAGATGGATAAAAATGATAATATAAAAATAATAATATCCTTTTATATATTTGATACTAGTTTTATTGTATTATAATTATTATTATGTAATTAATGGTGGTAAAATATGACGTAAAATTAAGATAATCGTGATGAAATTTACCTTCCTTTAGAAAATCATCCATTGGATCTCTAAATGAGAATCCTAAGATTTGCCTTTTAGGAAGGAAATTATCTCTAGGAAATGTATATGAATTTGTTTTAGATATTTTGGTAGTTTATTTGAATATAAATTTATTAATAGGTTTGAAAAAATTAAGAGAGGAAGTTCCCATTTTAAATTGAAGTGTGCGGCACACTTGTACTTTTTCAATATTTTAAAATAATGTCAAGTAACATTCATGGAAAATGGTTAAAAATGATCTCATATTTGAAGGTGACAATTTTTAGGTTGAATTATAAACAACCATGTATTTTTTATAAAAAACAAAATTCATATTTACCTGAATATTTATAGAATAAACCTTGGTATACCTATTTCATCTTTACTCATGGTAACATATTTTTACTATTTATACGATTCATTATGAACAAAAAAATGATGACCTTATTAAATAATAATAATAATTATAATTACCAATATGGAATCTATTTTACCCAATTTAATTCATATAATTTCGTGGATATATATGAAATTTAAACCCTCAAATGAGACGAAAAGTGGTTTCTGAAAGAAAACATTTTCTCTAGTATAAAAAGTTCATCGTTAAAAATTCAACATAAAATTGACTCAAATGAAAAAAAATTAGATTAATAATAATATAATTTAACTAATTTTATGTTTAAAAGTTATTTAATAAAATAGAAATTTGTATTTTCTTTATGTTAAAAGACATTTTTTAATAAAAATCTATTTTTTTAGTATCCATCAAAAAATTAATTTTTTTGAAATTTTTTATAAAGTAAATAAAAGATATTTTTTTTATTTTTTTTATCTAAAAAGTTTTGTATAATTTTTAAAACCTATTTTTTAAATGTTTCAAAAATTATTTATATTGTTTTCTCACAAAAAAATAAAATAAATTTTTTGGAAGAAAATATCTTTTTGAAACATATAAAGACCTTAATGAAAAATATATTTTATTTATCTAAAACCTTTATAATTTTATAAAATATGGCTATTCTTATTCATACCACCAATTTAATGGCTATGTTTTAATGGTATAATATATTACAATTAATTTATAAACAGTGATGTTTGTATCATATGATATCAAAGAGATTCAATTTATTTAAAAAATTTATATTATAACATCTTAGAGTGTTATATAGTGTATCATGGTATTATTTTCCCTTTCTTCCCTAGAAATTATAATTAGGGATACATAATGATAGAACCTATTAAGTTTTCATATCATTAGTGGTATAAGGGAATCAATATGGTGTGGAGTGTATAATTTTTTGTTGAATGTTGTGACCCTCATTAAAGGTGGAAACTCAATGGAGGCTAATGAAGATGTACTTAGTGAACCAAGAAGAGGAAGTTATTAATTTTTTGAGTTTCTTCTTGTGTCTAAGATGAAAATTCAAATCCATTCATTATATGTGGTAATGGATGGAGTATAATTCATATATTTATCACCCTCATGCTGGGAGGTCCAAGTGTGTGATGAAACCGATCATTTGGTGCTTAAGATGTAAATAGAATGATGATACGTGATAACATATAATTATTTCTAGTTATTTAGGTAATAATATATTAAAAATCATGTTGTGATGGTGGATGGATTGTGATTTATTGGTTCTAGGATCTAGATAGATTTGATATGATCTTAATATGAGTTAGATTGGAGATAACTCAGTTTTCATGTAAGAACATGATATCTAATTTGGGTGTTTGATGATTCACCCTTAGAAACACACTTTAATATGAGTATGTAAATTGGTGTGGGTGTTTTTTATGATCTCATGGTTCTCTAAGGAGTTATAACATCATTATCACGATTTATGATAGTATGTATATGAGTATAATCGGGCACATTAGGCAATGGTCATCCATTGAAGAACTGAATAGTGGTTTTATATGAAATTCAATGTTGTGGTATGGGAATTTCACTAAGAATGACCATGGACCACTAAATTGGAATTTTATGTAGGTGATTCTGTTAGTGGGATCACAGTTTATCAGAATCATCCACTGTGTGCAATTTATTATTGTTGGAAGTTCTATAATCCGGGAGAAAAATAAATGATGGAAATTTTGTTTTTCTAGAATTGACATATTTTATGGGGAACTGTGTATGTGTTTCATTAATCAAACTAGAAATTGGATCAAATTTAGATAAATAATTAACCTCTAATTTGGAGTTTCATGGGGGATGGACAGATTTTATTTTAGAGATTAAAAATGATAGATAGTGATGTGTTGATGTCTATGTAAGCTCAGGGTTATTGTTGGATGTCCATTGTTTCTTCTCAGATATTAGAAGTGATTTTGTGATGGTGTTGTAAAACCCATATTTTTTTCAGGGAAATAAATTCAATGTAAATTAGAATCATAGAATTCCATATGATTATTAGTGGTGAAGTAGTAATTTCATTAGAATAAGTACTAAAAAATATTTATTGTGGGTTTTGTTGATTATAGAAGAGGGAGTTTACCAATGGGATGGAGTTCAATGAGATGTTGATCTTATTAAATTTTTTATGTTACACTAATATTAATTTTGTAAATATTAACTATTATATTAATGAAAACATTGCTAACTTTTATATAGAGTCCTCAATTGGAATTTTTACATCATAGTGGTTTATTTTACAAGGGTTTTTATGTACTCATGTTATACATTCCACCCAGGCTCTGGGTTCTTGGTTTTGAAATCATATTGGTATATTAATTAAATAAAATTAACTAAAATAGTTTAATGTTTTAATTACATTTTGCACCCTCTATTTCAGTTCCTTGTGTCATTTAATGGTAAAATAATTCTTCCCATGAACTATTGTACAATATGAAAAATAAAATAGTGAGAGGGTAGAGGGAAATCGTTATTGATCTTGAATGGAGCTAGATATGTGTATTCTATAAAGGAGTGGAGAATAATAAGAAAGAACAGTTTTAATTGCAAACTATCCTTAGGAACGGGACCCGCATTTTCAAAATGGTCACGTCTGTTACCTACAGATAGGGTCCTATGTAATGGTAACCATGTGTAATCTTTAAATGGGAGGGACTATTTAGGAGTTACTGTTGTTACACTTTTTTAAGGAAGACTACTTAAGGGTACTATCCCTATTATACTAACAAAGGGATCTTATGTAAGGGTAACCGATAATACCTTTAAACTAGTACCCAAATATGAGGTAAAATATTTTATAAAAAATCATTATTGTGGGTTATTATTCTTTTTTTTCTTAGAAGACCATTTTAAGATATTAAAAGGTGTTTTTTGGTAGACAATGATATTATTAATTCCATTTTAATTTAATTTTTAATTCATTTGAAAGAAAATTTTAAATTATTTCAACAAAAATATTATTAATTTTATTTGAATAATTATTTATAAAGTAAATTGAGAATATATTTTAAAATTAATATACTATATAATTGAAACTGGGGATTTATATCGGTGCATAGTGGCTATGTAGACTTGTATGAGCATTGAAAATGGTGTTTGGGATTCATAAACAATGGTAATAACTATGTAACCATGGTTGGTGGACCTTGAACACAAGCATATGGTAAATTAGTTTCCTTTTCAATATATTAGGTGACATATGGTCTCTCCACTACAGTTATTGACCACAATAAATTAATTATTTTGTTTAATTAAAGTAAAATTCTGATGAATGGACTGGGAAAAGTGATAGGGGACGCAATAGATAGTTATGGCCTAGTTTGATTTCTCATCCACCAAATACAAAGGGTTGGATTATAATTAGGTTAAATGATATACATGAAAAATGTGGTGTATAAATCAAATTAATTATATGCATATAAAAATCGTAACAATTTTTTCCCTCATATCCCATTTGTATAGTTTTGTAATTTATATGAAATGATATGGTCATATAGTAGGCCACATTATAAAATTTTAATTCATTAAATCATCTGATATAGTTGACATAAACATGGGGAAATTCCCCCCCCCCCCCACTATTATATGTGCATTCGATGGGTATTACCTTAGTCGATTTCGAATTGGTAGAGTTAGAGGGATGAGTTTATATGAACCAAGAAGTAAGATGGGTCTTGTGACATCAAATGAAACTATTTAAAATGACGCTTACCTTATGAGTATTGTGATTATATGTCACTATTTTAGTTACGTCAGGGGATTATATGTTCTCTAAGTTATGGACATGACTCAATATATGTTCTCAATAAATGAGAACCCATGATTGGTTTTAGTGAATGATTGACCTAAGGGGCCTTGGAAAGTGACTTGGTTATATGTTCAGACCTTAAAGAATGTTATGGAAGTGGATTGAGTGTCACATTTGAACCCAAATCAATAATTGTATCCCTATATAGATAGAGTTTTAATGGTCTTTGATTCACCTAAGTGGACAAACATGGTTATAAGAAATACATTGGGCGTGTGGACAATGAATGATATATTTACAAATTCTAAAATACTAAGATCTCACCTACTTGATGAACCTCCCTAAGTTTAGGATTATTGATACTTGTGATATCATACCAAGGATCCAGTAGTCCAAAATTATGTCGTTAATATTGATTCCTAGTGATTCCATTGATTTTTAGGGATTCCTAGTGATATATTTTGAGATGCCAAATGATGTCTGGGATCCTGTGAGATTCCTAGTAATACTTTTTGAGATGCTTAATTTATTCCAAGGATTTGGTAATTACACCAATTAAGAGGAGATATACATATAATTACTATGATTTATATTGACTTAAAATGTTATTATTTAATATTTATAGTTATATGTGATCTACCCATGCCAAATATTATGTGATATTCTTAGTAATTAATTGCCTTTGGTGACGAGTGTGTTGCTGTATATGGGATTATAAAGGATGTATATAATTTTTACATGTGTGAGATTATGTGAGATACTTAATAACTATGATGGTATAAATTTGATCTTTTTGATGTTCATGAGATGCCGATAATGTAAATGATCCATCATTGGAACTAATTTCATATGATATTTAAAGGGTTCATGGGATCAAACTGATAAACCTGGAGTTAGGGGATTCCTAATATGTTTCTATGATTCATCTATGATACTTGGTATTATATGGTATGGATAGTTTTTCGAAGGATTTAGATTTTAAACATTGTGGAAACATGTATGTAGGATATTTGGGTAGGACATTTATCAGCATGAGGTGACATATTATGCTTAGAGATACTTTGTCATTGGCTATGGTATGTATTATCTTTCTTCGTTGTCATGTTAGAGACCATGTATAAACAATAGTTATTTATTTAAGATTCCATAGAGTAATAATATATTCTAGTCATATTGTAATTTTATAGACACTATAATTACCTTTTATATGCAAAACCATGTTATTTGTTCCCTATTGATTATTACTCAAACTCTTCCTAGGGGGAATTACACAAGATTACATAATAATAACTTCACTACTCATAGGTTCAAGTGGGGAAGAGGTCAAATATGGGATTGTTTTGTTGGATAATCCTACATGATGATAGGATAATGATGATATATGGATCATGGATACAGTTGATCCTTACACATTTTATTAATTCCTTTTACCAATCATTATCATGCTAGATTAGTAATTATATGATAGAATAATCATAATTATTTATGAATAACTTCTTCCCTATTCATATTTTATATTGATAAATTTTGTTTATTTATTTAGAGTATTCTAATTTATTATAAAATTTTATATTCAGTTTATTTTCCATGGTATTGATAACATGATGTGGTGGTATTGTCTCCCCACAGTACTACCCTAGATGCTCACTTCAGGTCCACAACCTTAACAAACAGGGAGTCAAATCTGATGTCATGTAGTGAGAACCGGTCTAGGAACAATTGATTGGTTTTGGGGAGGATGTTAAAAATAAGTAACATGATCTTCCTCCCACCTTCTCTATTTACAAAAATGGTTTTATCCTTTACATATTAGGGCTACTGTGGAGAAATAACATAAAAAATGAAAATTTTGAAAGATTAAAAATACTAAAGAAATATACACACCACATTAATTTATATATAATCTATATTTCTCCTTTTCTGTGTCTTGTTACATCATTCAATTTTTGAATTCTATATTTATTAAATTTACATGGAATGGTCAAGAGTGGTAATTAATTCATTCCAATCATCATAAATTTAAAATTCTCCTTTTATATTCATTATTTCAATACAATCATTGAATTCATGTAATCCATTAATTATTTATTGACTAAAAATATGATATTTTTTCATTGTGGAATGTTTCATGTTATAATGTTTGGAATGAAGGTCCAACCAAAACATGGTTTTAACAGAATTTCATGTCTTGATACACTTAATTTCCTAATTTTGTGACTATCCTTACCACCTAATAATCCTCTATATATTTCCTTCCAATTTTTTTATGAGAACCAATTAATTTTTTTCTCTATTCACCATAGAATGGTATATTATTTCCGTATATTAATAACTGAAAATCCTCACTAAAATATCTTGGTCAGGATTTCAATATGTAATTGACCATTATGATTTCCCGAGTGATCTAAGATAAACTTTTATAAAATAGCCAAATCACATAATATTTTCAAGGGAAAGATTCCTAAAATATCTATATTACTCTTAAATATTTTTCATTTATACCATTAAAATTTTAGGGGACAAAATAAATGAACCCCTATATATTGGTCACTTACTTTAAGAAATTTTTTAATGTGTATTATATATCATCTATTGGGGACTCCTTTTAATTAGTTTCTTTATCCCCAAGTAACAAGAAGTTACAAATATTTATATTGTTTAGCCATCAAAACTCTCTAAAGAATAACCCTTTTGAATCTACATATGATTTTCTTTGATTTAAATCTTTCTCTAAGAAACTTTTGATTTAATTTTATGCATCATTATATTTACTCTTAGATATACATATGTATGATTCTCCATGGTGAAATTTTTTTACGTACTATATCTTCTATAAATATTCATCAAGTATTCTTCAAAGACATAAGGGGGTATTTTTAAGATCCCTCAATGTTACTTTTTATGAGATATTTAATTTTTTTAATTCCCATGTCATTTGTTTCATTTTCCCCATAATATTCAAAAAGACTATTATACATCCCATTATTAGCCCATACATAAATATATATTCTATAAAATGAAAAATGAAAAAAAAATAAAAAGAATTTATTTCTATAAAAAATTCAAATATGAAGAAAAAATTAAAAAAAATAATTGTTATATTATCATAATGAAGATAGAATTACATATATAAACTAAAAATGAAATAATTTATTATAAACCAAAATAATTTGGGGGGATTAGGCTAGGAAATTGAAACATAAAGCTAATGAAAACTTATTTTCCATTTTTAGGAATCAAGGATAGCTCGAAAACATTAATTTTACTCAAATTATTTACTTCTTAGCCATCCACTATAAAACCCAATGATATTATAATATATTTTTATTTAAATCAATTTTATGTTTTAAATTGTTTTGTTGACCCGCAACACCATGATATTAATGACCCCGATATAATATAACCAATGTATTAAATTGGTGGGAATGAATATAAATAAAAACATTATTAAATATATGTATAAAAATATTAAATAATTAAAACATTTTTATGGAATCATAATAAAAAATTACTATGTTTTTAGTTAATTCATTTTTTTCTTCAAAAATATGTTTTCTACAAAAATGATTTTCGTTTTAATTTTATAAAAAAATAGTATAATTAATTTTTACCATTTTTAAAAATTATAATTTGAGTAATTAATATTATAATGTTAACCATCCGAACAATTTTATCCATAGGTTGTTTTTTAGGAATTAAATAAAAATATTATTTTTTGTGTAAATAGTGAAAAATATATTTTTGGGAAAAAACAATCAATTATTTTCATTTAAGAGCCTCATTATTTTTTAAATTTGATATATAATTATCATTATAATAATTAAAATAAAAATAATATAATTAATCACAAAATAATCATAATTATTCTTGGATTTTTTATATGTTAATTTTTTTTCTTAAAATATATTATTCTAAAAAATATTTTTATGTGTACAATGTGTTTTTATTATTTTGAATATAATTTATTTTTAAATATTAATGGTTTTAAATAAATTAATGGATTATATATTAAATAATTTATTTTAAAATTAATTTTATTGTTTTTACAGGGATTGAATTGTAAGTAAATTTATTTTTATAGTATAAAATACATAATTCTGAAATGAATTTTTGTTTTTCTTTATGCACTTATATAAAATAAAAATCTACCACTTATAAAATTTGAATATAATAAAAGGTATTTCATATTTTTAATCTTAATAATTAATATATTTTAATGGGATCAACTTAATTTTTTTCATAATGATTACTAGAAACAGTAAAATTTTGTTCTTACGGTTAAATTTAAAACTGGTTTTGTGAGGGAGGAGGGGGTGGTTCTACCAGATAAATGGATAGTAATTCCACATATACTTGTCTAATTACCATAATTTTAAATTATTTAAACCCTATAATATCTTACCTGTGATGACCCAGACTCTTTTGGTCCTTCCCTTTGCCAAAATCCGAGTTCTAAAGGAGTGGTGTCTCGGTGAGACCGATCGGCGCGACCGATCGGTGAGACCGGTCGGTGAGACCGATCGGGGAGACAGATCGGCAAGACCGATTGGCACGACCGATCGGTGAGAGGGATCGGTCAGACCGATCGGTGGGACCGATCGGCACGACCGATCGGCGCGACCGATCGGTGTCACCCAGCCTTGTCAAGTTGTTTCCAGTAGTGCTTCTTTGCGCAAATAGGGTTTTAAACCCTATTCTGACTCGTCTAAGCGTGTTTTTAAGACCAGTAACGTGCATAAGAGCTTTAATTAAATAATAAATCAATTCATGAGTCGGCTTAAATCGCCCGACCCCCTTTTTGTGACGAGTGGAGCCGCGTGGTCAACCCACGACCCCCACACCTTACACGGTTTCGCGTTTTCACCTCAACCGTTTCCGACTCTTATAAACTAAGGGTTAGCCATGGTGTCTCTTTTCCTCGATTGTGGATTTTCACAAACAGCTTCTGGTGCATCGGGCACATCGTTATCCGTAAAGTTCCGCGCCCCCGGCCTAAACGTCAATCATATATCAACAAGTAGGGAATTTCTCCTTCGCCTCACTCTTTTTGTATATCATACGGGGTGGGCGTGCTTTTGTTTCTGTAGAACTGGTTGGACCGAACTTAATAAAGATAATGAACGAATTCTATAAATAAAGAGGGGGGGCTGTGACTGTTGATGTTGTCTTATAGTTTGATGTTGTTTCTTCTATGACCATCTTGTTGAGTTGTGCTGGCTTATGCCTCCTGAAAATCGAGGTTGTTGGTGGTCGTTGTTTGTGCACTAATGAACCCTGCTGATGTTTTAAATGGCTTGTTTGTGGTCGTAAACTCCTGCTGTTAAAAATTAATTGGTTAATCACGTATATCCGGCTGAATAATTGAAAGCACCAGGATCAACCCTTCTGTGATAACTCCTGGTTAGAAAACACGGAATTTGAAATCATGGGGTGTGTTAAGTCGTTTAAATCTGAAAATCACCGAATTGTGTTGGTGGTGGTAGTTGGTTTTTTTCCTTTCGGGCTGATTGCTGGAAATGTGGGAGGGGATGGGATCCCATGTTCTTTTATACTCTTGGTGGTTGTGTGAATTTGGGGGATGGGATCTCCTGTTGGTATGGATTCGGTGGTTGTGAGTTTTAAATCCAGGTGGTTACTTGTTTATATCACGAATTGGGGTGGAATCCTCTGTTGTTGAGAACCAGGTGTGGGCGTTTTGGTTGATGTTTGACTGTTTACTTTCCTGGACTTATGTCTATGCCTACTAGTTTCCCAGTAGTTCTTAAACATAAACATTATTACTGAACGTGAAATAATAAAGGGGACAAATGGGTTGTTAGCATGATTCGTGACTCAGACTTGAGTGGTGTTGTGATCTGTAGGCTGTCTGAAGAAAAACCTGGCTTGGGTGAGTGCTTTCTACCTATATATGTATACTTGTAGATTTGTGTTTCTTATTCGCGCCCCACCCATGTTGAGCACTTAGTGCTGAACACCCCCATTTCATGGGGGAGAGTGTTTTTCCCAACACTATTCATAGTGGCTGGTTATTAGCTCCTTTTCTGCTCCCTTTCCCGGATAGCCCAAGTGTCTTCGGGCAGGCTGTGATAGCCTAAGGTCCATTATTATCCCAAGAACCTTCGGGCGGGGTAGTGTGGGGGTTGGCCAGGTGTGTGCGGAAGGTGGTTTCCCAAGTGTCTTCGGGATGAGGCCCAGGTGTCTTCGGGCATGGCAGTGGATCCTTTAGCCCAGGTGTCCTCGGGCGTGGTGGTAGTTGTTCTGGCCTAGGTGTTTGCAGGCATGGTAACATGTGACAGTTGTGGCCCAGGTGTGTGGGGGCGGGATTCAGCAGTGGGACTACGTGCAGTTGAGGCCCAGGTGTGTGCGGGCGGGATTTCAGCAGTGGGACTGCGTGTGGTTGTGGCCCAGGTGTGTGCGGGCGGGTGTGGCAGTGGGACTGCGGTGAGAATGGCGGGATTGGTCCGATGCGTAGGATGTCTCAATAACCAGTGGGAAATTGGTGCGGGGTACCCAAATATCGATGTGATCTTAATATATATTACTTGACTTGCGTTATTTGGGGAGTGTGCCTTAGTGAGGCCTAGGGTGGATATTTTGCCTTGTTAGGTGTTTGGTTTACTCTTTTTCTCACGATACTTTAGTACATTCCCCCACTTGTGCATGAGAGTCTTTGGTTTTCCCTACTGAGTTTACTTGTATGCTCACCCTACGTATATAAAACTGCTTTCAGGTTTCTAGGAGGACTTCGGGGATCAGGCAGGTCCTTACTAGCTCGGACCTTTGGAGCAGTTGCAGTTGTTGTTTTTCTTTTCCACTTTGGTACTTACCTTGTAGTCACCTTTTGCAGTTGTGGCTCTTACTTTTGAAACATGCATGTGGGAATAGTTTACTTTTGGCTTTACTTTTCTTTCTACCTTGGTGTTGTTGGGTTTTCTTCTTCTTATCTCTCGATCCTATAAAATAAAAACGGTAATGCCTTCCATTTGTGAGAAATTTCTAAACCCTTGGTGCTAGTCGCCACTACGGGAACTATTGAAGGCTGGTTTCATGGGTCATTATCTCTCCTTCAACTTAAAGAAGGAAGGGACTGGTAATCTACTGACCCTTCCCTCCTTTTGGTGAAGGCGAGCCGTGACAGAATGGTATCAGAGGTGATGGTTGAGAGATAGGATGGAGTCTGGAGTTAGGCACAGTGAGGATTGCATGGGATGGTAAGGAAACAGTGTTAGGTGACCTTGGCGGGTGAATTAGGCTAGGGAAGACCGGCTAGGACACGAGATTTTAGGCCCCCCTGTGATCCGATGCAAGGACTCTGGACCTACCGAACGACCAAGTGAGGCCACACTGACTGCAGGGTAGAGACCCGAGGAAAGGTACATGCATCATAATGACTTGTGTTCTTGTGTTTCTGGGATGTCTTGGGAATTAAGAATAAATTAAATCTTAAGAAGTTTTAAGAGCAATATTCTGCACTACTTGGGCTTAGGCATTCCTTGTTTACCTTGCAGTTATGGAACCTGGAAGGCGACCACGTGTGGTACAGGCGATAGAGGCCCCGGAGACTAATTTGGCCAATCGGAAGAGAGCTGATCGAGAGGAAGAGGACGACCAGTGGCAGAAGACTCTTCGAGCCTTCCAGCGACAGGCACTAGAGAAGTATGAGGGAATCACCTCCGATATAAATATGGAAGGCTAGTTAGAGGAGCTAGTTATATCCTTCGACCTGATTCGGGCCCCGACCGAGTACTGGGTTCCTATAGCTATTAGCCAGATGCGGGGAGCGGCACGTCAGTGGTGGATGCTTTACCTGGGGGAAAGGAGAGAGTCTGAGGTGGCTTGGGTGGATTTCGAGAAGGAGTTCCAGGCGGAATTCCTCTCCTCGACGATGAAGGCAGAAAAGAGGCCGGAACTACTCTCCCTCCAGTAGGAGAGTATGTCCGTGAGGGAGCTAGGGATCAAGTTCAAGGACCACCTACGTTTTTCTCCGGACCTCTTTCCTGACGAGGAGTCTCGGGCAAGATGTTTAAAGGAGGCACTCCGACCCTCCCTCCAGTATGCTGTTACCCCCTTTACCCTGCCGACGTACTTGGAGGTCCAGAAGAAGGCCGAAGTGGTGGAGTAGATGCATGCTCTAGGGGGAGTTTCGCGAGAGGGGATCCAGCTGGGACCACCAAAGGGGAAGGCCTTCAGCACCAGGCCTCCAGCGTCAGGACCCTCTAGGTTCCGACCCGTAGGGAGCAGACCACAGCAGTTTCAGTTTCGATCCCCCGGCCCTCGCCCTTTTCCTACGGGCCCGGGACCACGGTGCTTCATCTGTGGGAGACCTGGGCATCTTTGGAGTCAGTGCCCCGACTGGGTGCAGTACAGCAGTGGCAGTCAGCCCCAGCACCCTCCCCAGCAGCAGCTTCTAGCCAGACCTTTCTAGCAGCAGCAGCAGGGACAGCGAGCTCCCGCTCCTCCGAGGGCAGACGTAGGAGGAGGCCGACCTCAGGGCGCTCCACAGGGACCTCAACCAGGGCGTGGTCAGGGAGGTGGCCGACAGCTGAGGGGCAGAGGAGCTGGGCATGGACAGTTGCACGCTATAGAGGCAGCAGTTCCAGTAGGGCCAGAGGTTGTTCAAGGTACGATCAGTCTGTTTAGCACTCTTGCTTATTCATTGTTCGATACCGGAGCTTCGCACTCCTTCATTGCACCCAGTCTAACCCATGCCTTGGGTCTAGATGCCGAGAGACTTCCAGTGCCCCTGGTGTTGAGCACACCAGTTGGAGGTCAGACTGACTTGTTGTTCATTTTTCGGGGATGTAGACTGATGTTAGGGACACATCAGTCGGTTAGGGATCTTCTTCTGCTATAGATTCAGCCATACGATGTCATCCTAGGCATCGACTGGTTATTTTCTGTGTGCGCCGTCATCGACTGTTTTCAAAGAAGGGTGGTGTTCTCAGACTTGGAAAACCGGCGTGTTACCTTCAACGGCGAGCAGAGAAGTCCGAAGAGAAACAGGAGAGAGGAAACTCTCCTCTCCAGGTTGACCGAGTTGACAGTGGAATCAGTAGATGCTGAAATGGTGGGAGTGCCAGAGATCGTCCGTGAGTTTCTGGACATATTTCCTGAGGAGGTGATGACTCTACCCCCTCGACGTGATATCGAGTTCGGGATAGACCTGCAGCCCAGCGCTCGTCCAATCTCGATGGCTCCTTACCGGATGGCACCTTCGGAGCAACAGGAGTTGCGGATGAAGATTGACGATCTAATGAAGAGGGGTTATGTTCGTCCAAGTGCGTCACCGTGGGGTGCTCCGGTCTTATTTGAAATGAAGGCAGATGGTGGTCTTTGTTTGTACATAGACTACAGGAGGCTGAATTAGGTGACGATCAAGAATAGCTACCCCCTCCCAAGGATAGATGATCTTTTTGACCAGCTAAAAGGGGCAGGATGGTTCTCGAAGATCGACCTGCGGTCTGGGCACCACCAGCTGAGGGTGAAATAGAGCGACATACCGAAGACATCGTTCAGGTTCAGGTATGGACACTTCAAGTTCGTAGTCATGCCCTTCAGTGTTACAAACGCCCCGGCTGTGTTCATGGGGCTTATGAACTCCATCTTCCGGGAGTACCTGGATTGGTTCGTGGTTGTGTTCATCGACGTCATCCTGGTCTACTCAATATCAGAGGAGGACCATGAAGAGCACCTGAGGACAGTTTTGGAGGTCCTCCGACAGCACCAGCTATATGGGAAGTTGTCAAAATGAAAGTTCTAGACACGAGAAGTGCACTTCCTCGGGAACGTAGTGTCTGAGCTGGTGGTAGCGGTCAACCAATCAAAGGATGAGGCCGTTGTTTCTTGGGCAGCACCCAAGAATGTGGTAGAAGTCAGAAGTTTCATCGGGCTGGCGGGTTACTACTGGAGATTCGTTCCCAACTTCTCCCGGGTAGCAGCCCCTTTGACGGCTCTAACCAAGAAGGACCAGGCCTTCGTATGGAGTGAGCAGTTCCAGTCAGCCTTCAGCTATCTGAAGGAGAAGTTGGTCAGTGCCCCAGTGCTGAGATTACCAGAAGAAGGGGTGTCCTATGAGGTATTCTGTGATGCTTCGGGATAGGGCCTGGGATGCGTATTGATTCAGCGACAAGGGGTGATCTCTTATGGGTCCAGGAAGCTATGTTCCCATGAGCGTAATTACACCACCCACGACCTAGAGCTTGCAGCGGTCGTTTTTTCACAAAAGTTATGGCGGCACTACCTCATCGGGGAACGCTTTGTGGTCTTTACGGATCACAAAATCATGAGGTATATCTTCTCCCAGCGGGACTTAAACTTGCGACAGCGGAGATGGGTGGAGTTCCTCCAGGATTATGACTTCAAGTTCTCTTATACTGAGAGAAAGAACAATGTGGTGGTCGATACCTTGAGAAGGAGGATGCAGAATGATGTGGTATGAGAGTCGGCGAACGCCTGGAAGGCAATGGAAGAGTTGGCTTCCTTACACCTAGATGTGAAGATGGATAGCGGCAGAGGATGACTATATCAGATGACAGTGCATTCATCCCTGTTTCAGCAGGTGGAGGAGTCTCAGTGGGGATACCTAGAGTGTGAAGTGATGCATGACCAAGTTGACCAGGGAAATGCTCCGGAAGGATGGACCGAGGATGGTCAGAACCGGATGCTTTTCTGGGGAAGGTTGTTTGTCTCGGAGGCGATGCGCGGCAAGGTTCTCAGTGAGTTCCACAACTCACCCCTGGTGGTACACCTAGGAGTTTCCAAGATGTACCAGGGTTTGAAGAGGCAGTTTTGGTGGCCCAGAGTTATGCGAGCGGTGGCAGAGTTTGTGGCCAAGTGCCTAGTGTGTCAGCAAGTGAAGGCTGAACACCGAGTTCCAGGCAGCCTACAACAGCCCCTAGATGTACCCGAGTGGAAGTGGGATGACATCTCAATGGATTTCGTCATGGGACTACCCAAGTCCCAAGGAGGGTATGACGCCATCTGGGTGGTAGTGGACAGGTCGACGAAATCGGCTCACTTTCTGCCGATCAGGGAGTCGAGTGCTCTGGATTCCTTGGCACGAAGGTACGTGGATGAGGTGGTGCGGTTGCATGGAGTTCCGAGTTCTATAGTCTCGGATAGGGATGCACGGTTTACCTCGCGAGTCTGGAGAGGATTGCAGCATGCGTTTGGCACCTAGTTACGCCTTAGCACTGCTTTCCATCCCCAGACAGATGGACAAATAGAGCGCACCATCCAGACCTTGGAGGATATGCTGCGAGCATGTGTTCTGGACTCAGGAGGGTCATGGGTGCAATACTTGCCTCTGGTAGAGTTTTCCTACAATAATAGCTACCACTCTACCATTGACATGGCCCCGTTTGAAGCTTTGTACGGGAGGCCATGCTGTTCGCCAGTGTGATGGACCGAAGTAGGAGAGGCAGGCATCCTTGGTCCGAAGGTGGTGCAGAACACGACAGAGATGGTTCAGCTCAAACTGGAAAGGATGAAGGAGGCCCAGGACCGATAGAAGTCGTATGCTGATACCAGGAGGAGGCCTTTGGAGTTTGAGATTGGGGACCACGTGTTCTTAAAGGTCTCCCCTCGGCGTGGGCAGCCGAGTTTCGGCAAAAGGAGTAAGCTTTCTCCCAGATTCATCAGACCCTTCAATGTGTTGCGGCTGGTCGGCGAAGTGGCTTACCAGCTAGCGTTTCCACCACCACTACTAAGGATACATGATGTCTTTCATGTGTCCTAGCTCCGTCGGTATCTGCACGACGATTCACACGTCCTTGATTGGGGTAAGCTAGACATCAAGGACGATGTGACCTTTGTGGAGAGATCAGTGGTGATCGAGGATCACAAAGAAAAGGTGCTTCACGGGCGAACCATTCCCTTGGTTCGCGTGTTGTGGAGACATGGTGGGCTTGAGGAGAGTACATGGGAGAGGGAAGCACAGATGCGTACCCAGTACCTGGATTTGTTTTGAGTTTTCTTCCTTGTTGTACCTGTTGTGATAGAACATTTTGTCTTTTGGCTATGAAATGTACTGGTTTTCTTCCTCTTCTTGTGTGTGAAAAGCCCCGGCTATGGGGAAGGAGAGAACCTGGCCCCAAATCAAGACGCATTAAGGTGGATGCGATTAAACCTGTGCAGGCGAGTTAGTGCCACCCAAAGCGGATAATAACTTGACATGGGGGAGGAGACTCCCCAACCCACATGCCCGAGCAGTTTGGCATGGTAGTTGCTTGGTTTGTGACAGGAAGGTGTTCTTAGTTAACGATGAGGTTCACCCTTGAGAGGTATCTTTCGGGGTGGTTGTTTGGACCCGCCCTTCCCAATTGGTGGGACCGATCGGCGAGACCGATCGGTGTGACCGATCGGTGCGACCGATCGGTGCGACCGATCGGTGAGACCGATCGGCGTCACCGAGCCTTGTCAAGTTGTTTCCAGTAGCACTTCTTTGTGCAAATAAGGTTTTAAACCCTATTCTGACTCATCTAATCATGTTTTTAAGACCAGTAACGTGCATAAGATCTTTAATTAAATACTTAATCAATTCATGAGTCAGCTTAAACCGCCCGACCCCCTTTTTATGGCGAGTGGAGCCGCGTGGTCAACCGATGACCCACGCGCCTTACGCGGTTTCGCGTTTTCACCTCAACCGTCCCCGGCTCTTATAAACTAAGGGTTAGCCGTGGTTTCTCTTTTCCTCGATCGTGGCTTTTCACAAACAGATTCTGGTGCATCGGGCACATCGTTATCCGTAAAGTTCCGTGCCCCCGGCCTAAACGTCAACCATCTATCAACAAGTAGGGAATTTCTCCTTCGCCTCTCTCTTTTTGTGTATCATGCGGGGTGGGCGTGCTTTTGTTTCTGTAGAACTGGTTGGACCGAACTTAATAAAGATAATGAATGAATTCTATAAAGAAAGAGGGGGGGTTGTGACTGTTGATGTTGTCTTATACTTTGATGATGTTTCCTCTAGGACCATCTTGTTGAGTTGTGCTGGCTTATGCCTCCTGAAAATCGAGGCCGTTGGTGGTCGTTGTTTGTGCACTAATGAACCCTGCTGATGTTTTAAATGGATTGTTTGTGGTTGTAAACTCCTACTGTTAAAAGTTAATTGGTTAATCACGTATATACGGCTGAATAATTGAAAGAACCAGGATCAACCCTTCTGTGGTAACTCCCGGTTAGAACACACAGAATTTGAAATCATGGGGTGTGTTAAGTCGTTTAAATCCAAAAATCCCAGACATGTGTTGGTGGTGGTAGTTGGTTGTTTTCCTTTCGGGCCGATTGCTGGAAATGTGGGAGGGGATGGGATCCCCTGTTCTTTTATACTCTCGGTGGGTGTGTGAATTTTGGGGATGGGATCTCATGTTGGTATGGATTCAGTGGTTGTGAGTTTTAAATCCAGGTGGTTACTTGTTTATATCACGAATTGGGGTGGAATCCTCTGTTGTTGAGAACTAGGTGTGGGGGTTTTGGTTGATGTTTGACTGTTTAATTTCCTGGACTTATGCATATGCCTACTAGTTGCCCAGTAGTGCTTAAACATTAACATTATTACTGAACGTGAAATAAGAAAGGGGAAAAATGGGTAGTTAGCATGAGTCGTGACTCGGACTTGAGTGTTGTTGTGATCTGTAGGTTGTCTGAAGAAAAACCTAGCTTGGGTGAGTACTTGCTACCTATATATGTATACTTGTAGCTTTGTGTTTCTTATTCGCGCCCTACCCAAGTTGATCTCTTAGTGCCGAACACCCCCATTTCATGGGGGAGGGTGTTTTTCCCACAAATATTCATAGTGGTTGGTTATTAGCTCCTTTTCTTCTCCCTTTCCCAGATAGCCCAAGTGTCTACGGGCAGGCTGTGATAGCCTAAGGTCCATTATTAGCCCAAGAACCTTCGGGCGGGGTAGGTTGGTGGTTGGCCAGGTGTGTGCAGTAGGTGGTTTCCAAAGTGTCTTCGAGATGAGGCCCATGTGTCTTCGGGCGTGGCAGTGGATCCTTTAGCCCAGGTGTCTTCGGGCGTGGTGGTTTTTGTTCAGGACTAGGTGTTTGCAGGCATGGTTACATGTGACAGTTGTGGCCCAGGTGTGTGCGGGCGGGATTTAGCAGTGGGACTGCGTGCGGTTGAGGCCCAAATGTGTGCGGGCGGGATTTCGGCAGTGGGACTGCGTGTGGTTGTGGCCCAGGTGTGTGCGGGCGGGTGTGGCAGTGGGACTGCGGTGAGAACGGCAGGATTGGTCTGATGCGTAGGATGTCTCAATAACCAGTGGGAAAGTGGCGCGAGCTACCCAAACATCTATGTGTTCCTAATATATATATTACTTGACTTGCGTTATTTGGGGAGTGTGCCTTAGTGAGGCCTGGGGTGGATAGTTTGCCTTGTTAGGTGTTTGGTTTACTCTTTTTCTCACGGGACATCAGTACGTTCCCCCACTTGTGCACGAGAGTCTTTGGTTTTCCCTACTGAGTGTACTTGTATGCTCACCCTACGTATATAAAACTACTTTCAGGTTTCCAGGAGGAATTCGGGGATCACGCAGGACCTTACTAGCTCGGACCTTTGGAGCAGTTGCAGTTGTTGTTTTTCTTTTCCTCTTTGGTACATACCTTGTAGTCACCTCTTGCACTTGTGGATTTTAATTTTGAAACATGCATGTGGGAATGGTTTACTTTTGTCTTTACTTTTCTTTCTACCTTGGTGTTGTTGGATTTTCTTCTTCTTATGCCTCAATCCTATAAAATAGAAAGGGTAATGCCTTCCATTTGTGAGAAATTTCTATACCCTTGGCGCTAATCGCCACTCCGAGACCTATTGAAGGCGGGTTTCGGGGGTCATTATCTCTCCTTCGACTTAAAGAAGTAAGGTCCTGGTAATCTGCTGACCCTTCCCTCCTTTTGGTGAAGGCGGGTTTTAGGGGTAATTATCTCTCCTTCTAAAAAATATTTTTATGTGTACAATGTGTTTTTATTATTTTGAATATAATTAATTTTTAAATATTAATGGTTTTAAATAAATTAATGGATTATATATTAAATAATTTATTTTAAAATTAATTTTATTGTTTTTACAAGGATTGAATTGTAAGTAAATTTATTTTTATGGTATAAAATACATAATTCGGAAATGAATTTTTGTTTTACTTTATGCACTTATATATAATAAAAATCTACCACTTATAGAATTCGAATATAATAAAAGGTATTTCATATTTGTAATCTTAATAATTAATATATTTTAATGGGATCAACTTAATTTTTTTCATAATGATTACTAGAAACAGTAAAATTTTGTTCTTACGGTTAAATTTAAAATTGGTTTTGGGAGGGAGGAGGGGGTGGTTATACCAAGATAAATGGATAGTAATTCCACATATACTTGTCTAATTAACATAATTTTAAAATATTTTAACCCTATAATATCTTAACTTTTAATTCATATCCATTTGGAGTCACTCTCAATTGAAAGTGACCTTATTCATTGAAATATTTAATGAAATTCCATTTTTATCCCTCCCATCACTTATCGAATCACACCTATTCACTCCATTATTCATATAATTTAATTTGTCTATCTCTGCCAATAGTTTCACCAAATCTTTATAGTATTCCATCTCATTATCCAAATTCATTTGTTCTTCCCCTAATATCAATCTTCTAAGGCGTTTGGGGTAAGATAATAGAGGTCTCTAAATGATGTGGTATAAATCTTAAGTGATGTCATTTGATATTATTTTTTATCCTACATCCAAAATAAAAATTTTATCCATAATAAAACTATTTATATAGTATCATCAACCTATATATATTTTATTATGAATATGGTATGACCGTTACCCACATCTTTAATATAAAATGTAAAATTAAAGTATCGCTCTTGCGTATGAGTGGGCCACCACCTCCACATAGAGATATGATACATTTTCCATCACCATATTTCATTGATGCTAACTATGATCGATCAAATTATTATATATTACATATATGAAATAAATATTCTAATAAATAGAATATCAAATATACATTATTTCCTCTATAAATTTTTTAAAATGATAACGTCGATCATGCATACGTGTGGACTACCACCGCCATGAAGTGATGGAACATTTTTCATTTCAACATTACAATGATGGTAATACAGATAGATTAAATGAATTTATTTTATATTAATGATATAATAACTATTATTTAATATTTAAATATTATTGACCTTTCTTTCATTCCTTCCATCAAAAAGTGCAATCATCACTCTTATGTATATATGAACTACCATCTCAATGAAGTGATTTAAATAATTTTTCATCACTGATTTATATAAATGATTATTAAAAAGTATATGATTAAGAAATATTATAATTATTACATTATTAAAATTCTGGATACAATGGAACCATGACCAATTTAAAAGTATAAAAATTATTGTAATAAAAAAAACATTACAAACAAAGCAGTTACCAAACAAAATATTGATTGTAATTGAGAATTATGAATAAAAGTGTATTAAAATGATATAATTAGATCATATATGATATATTAATTTTAATTTTATTATTTAATAGAATTTTAAAAAATAAAAATTTATTATACCTGTGTATGGGAAACTTACGATACAAGTCATACTTAACATAAGGGTTTTTTCATCTGAATTTCTCTTTATTATAAGATATTTTAATTTTACGCACCAATTACATGTTTCAATGGTGTATATACATCCCAATAATGTATTATGGAATACTAAATTATTTTACATATAGTATTTATATTTCCATATTATTTTCAAGATCTAATTAATATTGATTAAAAATCCCAAAAGGAGTAAGGGATCTTCATCTCAATTTTGCTTCATTGATGCATGAATGATGTTCTACGCCTATTTTTTAATAAGTAATATATTTTGATCATATGATATTTTTTATCATCTATAATTTTTTTTTAAATTTTATTTATAGTTACAAATCAAAAAATTTCATCCTAGGAGATTTTATTTGAAATTTTAAAAAAATTTATGGGTTTCATGACTCACTAATATTTATGAGATACATATTCCATTTTCACCAAATATTTATATCATGTGGTGCATAGACTAAAAAATTGTTATTTCATATCATGAATCAATTTATAATCATGTTATTTAATATTTCATTTTCTTTTATTCCTTTCACGAAGGATATGATTCAATATAAGCAAACCGGTTAGGGAACTACGTTAGATTCTAATTTTTTGACATGGATTGTGTATTCATAAATTTTTTAGTATGAAATTATATGATATATCTCTCACAAATAATATCTTTATATTATTCTAGTAATATTTCTTGGTATTATATTTTTTTATTTTCATTTTCAACAGTTTAGGTAGTCAAAATACCTCATTAATGGTTTTAAGGAAATCCAATTTTATTTCATTCTTATGTTAAAAAACATTTCTTCCAAGTCCATATTTTCCTCTAGATGTTATTTGGAATATTATTATAATTATCAATTTTTTTAAAGTTATTATTACCCCTTTTACTTTCTATATATATGTTTAAAATAAATCATCACCTCATTTTTTGAGAAAGGTACTTTTTAATTTCAAAAGAAAATGTGGAAGGAATATATGTTTTAACATAGGTCACATTAGTGAAACTTCCTAAAATACAGATTTCTCTTCGTATTTAGATTCACTAATTATTTTACAATGTTAATTTCAAACAAAAAAATCATCAATATTTTAGAAATTATTAGATTGTAAATTACATATTTTATAATGAAAATGGTATTTCCCTCAAAAAAATATTCTAGTCATCATTTAATGGTACTAAAATCTCAAACAACATACTTTGATGTTGTTTTGTTAATTAATATGTTCATGATCCAAAATTACTATTTTCTTCTTTCATAATATGGTTTATAATTATTATGAAGAATTTTTTGTGAAACAGTTTTCTTTCCACGGGTTGCGCTATGACCAAATAAGGAATGATTTATGATCTCGTGGAATTAATATTTAGGGATTATGATTATGTGATGGGTGTGCCCAATATATCTCATGATGATAGAGGGGTCTATTATATCACTCTAGTTAATTAAATAATGATAATAAAATTTACAAAATCATAGAGATGATGAAGCTAAAAAAACTATAATGTGATGATAGTGTTAACTAGGTTGATGTTACTCTTAAATGAATATTAGAAATCACCACATTTTCTGTTAAATTATGGGATCTAATTAATAATTATTGTCTTAGGAGTGATAATCGATCAAGGAAGTGATTTTATATGATTATGTGTTTATCTAAAACTATATCATATTATAATGATATGGTATCCTGGATCATAATTTGTTATTGATTATTTTGTACATATATTCGATATCGCTGTTATTATGAAAAAACCTAATTCAATTAGTTATGAATAATGGCCTCTAATTGGTTTGGTAGGATTAATGTAATTTATATTATTTTTCTTGTACACTTATGATTATCTAATGCTCACTTATGATAATTTATTGATATCACTTATTTTTACCCTTATTGAGCATCTCATGTTAACTTTTATTATGTTTCTTTTCCCTAGGTGAAGTTGATAGATTTTATGTACAATCAATATAAGAAGGGTACTAGTTGTGAAGAACCAAATGGGAAATGATATATATATTTTTTCAGTTTTTTATGTTTCCAGGAATCCTTGTAAAACAAACCCTTATAGTATTGTCCTGAATCATGTTGATATGTAATGATTATTCTAATAATAAGATGTTGTATCTATGTATGAAATTCATGGTCACTACAGTTTGTATCATAGAATGGGTTATGTATTTATTTGGAAACTGGATGGATATAAATTTATTAAGAAACCTCAGTTTAAGCCTATGTATAAGAGAACATCTTTTATTATATAAAAAATAGTTTTGAGTTTCCTAGAAAATAAATCCATTTCTGGATAATATAAAAATAACACTATGGTGATATATATGGAACTATGGATTATAACTCTAAATAGGGTAGATTAGTTATTCAACTGATCCTCACCTATTCACAAGGAGTGGTCCGTGTCACGAACTAACTTGATAACCTTGGTAATCATATAACTAAGACATCCATGACATTGACCAAGGGGTGTTACCGATTCCCATGTGTCAGTGACTAGAACCTGGAATAATACAAAATGAATGTGGGAATGATTTTTTTCCATAATCATCAATGAAATAAATGAAATAAGGAAGTATGCATATCAAAAGAGACTACACAATGATTAACGTACCAGAAGTTTAACATTCATTAAAGGCCAAGGTGCTACAATACAATAACAAAAATAGGTAAAACAACATATGTCTCTAAGGACACAATCCGCCATCCAAGTTTTGACTATTGGATCCACCTCCAAGAGATTTTTTCCCCTTGCTCGAACCTAGAAGGAGATAATCTAAAAATACCTAAAGGCACAAGTAGGTGAGAGATAAAAATTCCAATTGGGTAGCACCATAGATTCCATAACAGATTTCCAAAATATATTAACCAAATTACAGCTATCAATTTTAAATTAAATATTTTTTTCATTTTAATTATTTTTTTAAAAAAATCATTCTATATAATTAAAATAAACGAAAATAATTTAAGAAAAGTCATACAAGTGATGGAACATTTATAAAATAATGTATTAAGAACATTTAATATTAAAATAGTTTATATAAATTTAGAACGAATGTAAATCAGTTTAACAATATCTGTATATGTCTATATCTATAATATAAAACAAGTGAGCAACATGTTCATCTTAAAAATAGGTATGAAAGTTCTAATATATAGGGATCCACACTCTCTAAGTGATCACGGAAATATGTGTACACACACGAACCATTGGCACTGGCTAAATGTGACTCATCAATATCCCATTGGGGATGTGACCGGCTGCATTTATCTTTTAAAACAATGTATAGTCATTGAGTTACTCCAAATAACTCAAAATATACCTAAGGCTTTCATGTTCTCTTACACAATAAATGATGAGAAATTTTTTTAGGACTTCTTAAAATTCGATTAAATCCCATTCCTCCCATTTCAAATTCCAATTCCCATTTAAAACTGAAACAGGTTCTAAAAAATTCCATTTAAATAAGATAAAACCACTAGGTTTATATTAAAAAATAATAATCCATTATTACATGTTTGAAGTAAATTAAAAATCAATTCCACCAATTTAAAATTCATATCAATATTAAAATTAAATATTTTATTTTGAATAGTTTCAATCAAATCTACAATTGAAATTATTCAATTAAAATCAACAACTTTCAATAAACATATCAAAAATCAATGGAATTGGGGGGTTTTCCAAATTTTTACAGCAAAACCATTTCATACCTCCCAATTTCCTATAATTTGATTTCAATCAAAACCAATTGGGATGGTACCACCTAAATTTTTCACAAAACTCCACACATACAACGAACCCCATCAATGAGAATGAAGGTGTAGAGGACCCAAAAACTCAACCTAGAAATGAGATCCATCTTCACATACCATAAATCCATCAATTTTAGGACGATCTATTCAACCCCTATGAGGAGACAAAGAATAATATAATGAAAAATAAGGAAATGCTTACCCCAGAATTCTCACTGCAAATACAACGACAATCGACTGTCGAATGAATGGATCCAGAAGATTTTGAGGGATCAAACATCGCATGGGGAAGGCCTTAGGTCAAGAGAAATTAAACAAGAAAACTAAGGTGATAAATCATTCGTTATGCATGTTTAAAAATTGTAGTTAGGGTATTACCTTATGTGTAACCCCATTACACGTCGCAAAATAGTTAATTTTCATAATCTCCAAAAACACGTCACTTAAAACTAAAAAATGATATTTAATTAACTCATTATGTGTAATTACTCATTATGTTTTGTGACTTTCATAGTGTGAACCTTTCATAGGATCCTGCATCAACCATTATACATCATGTAACCTATTCACATGGCGTATAACCCTCCGGTACCATGTAAAAACCACCGGTTAATGTTGAGAGTCCAAAAAATTACATAATTCACCACTATAGGTATCCTCCCAATTCATTCTAAACCCTACATAATTAATGGAACGGAAAAAAACCATGACACTTTAAAATAAGTACTTTTCGTATTGGTAATGGGATGTAGAAACTTCCTCTCCATAAAAACCTTTCGTCCCCAGAAAGCTGATGAGAAATATTCCATTCCAAATAGATGAGGCCACTGATCTCTCATCGGTGCCGCATGTTCCCATTTAACATGACTATTAGAAAAATGTTTTCCAAGCACACATACAAAACATATCATCATCCTAAGAAGTACCTTGGCCTCAAAATCAACTATCATGACTGACCGCTTAGTGAAAGATATAACTGGTTCAATCTCAAGATCACACTAGCTCAAAACATTAAATTGATCAAGGAGATACTTTCTTAGCTATGATAAATGGAACAAATTATGTATTGATGTCAGTTGTGGTGGAAGTGATAAATAGTACGAAACTTTCCTCACCTACTCGATAACCTTGAATGGTCCCACGAAACATGGAGCATGCTTCACTTGCCTCCCAAGACATTGATGAACCAATCGGGGTGAAACATTCAAGAATACATGTTCAACAACTAATAATTAGAATACTCTATGAAATTGATTAGAATAATAATTATATAGACTCCGGTTCGTTATCATTATCTGATGAATGAATTGAATATTTTCTGTTTTCTCTTACACTAAACTTGGTCCAACCAAGGAACATTCACCAATGTACCACTAATACAAAAGAAATTTACAAGTATAGTCATATAAGGCCCCAAAAGGAAATATTTTTATCATGGACTGGTAACTATTGTTATATAAAAAATCAACCATCCTCAGATAATCATATATTTCTCTACAGATGTCTATAACAAAAGCGCAAAGCATATGCTCAAGAATTTATATATATATTTCTATCTTTCCATCCAACTGTGGATGGTACCACATCCTAAAATAGAATTAATAACTCAGTTCCTCCTAAAGTCCTCTCAAAAATCATAAAGTGAACTAATGATCCCTATCAGATACTATAGAATATGGAACTCTATTGAAATGAATAATCTCTTTAAAGTATATATTTATTGACTCATAAACTTTGGCTACATCATGAATAGGTATGAAGTGAGGTGACTTGGACAGTCTGTGAATCACACCCCATAATGCATTCCTCCTTCTCTTGGTATAAGGAAACCCAACCAGAATGTCCATTGAGATGTCATCTCACTTCCAAGTGGGGAATAGAAGTGGATGATGAAACCTGAAGGTTTTTTGTGGAGGGAATTAACCTTCTGGCATGTATAGAAGTGAGAGAAAAACTCAGTAATTCCCCATATCAAACCTAGCCTCCATAATTTCTATCGCATGTCATATAACAACTTAGTGGTTCTGGGGAGCATAGCTCACTGGGAATTATGGAAATCCCCCATCACAGATATCCTTTCCACTAACGGAAATACACAACTATTCTGATAACATAGAACACCCTATTTGGAGAAGAAACACAGGGAAACTATCTTCCCACTAAAAAGATAGTATTTAATTATATAGAATTCATTACCAAGATCTTGATCCCAAAGAATCACCTTGAGAAGAGTGGATTTCAACTGAACAATGTCTAAATAAACTTCTGTCCATTTCTCCAGAACTCCAATATGAAATTTTGAAAAAATATCCACCAAAATATACTCTTCCAAAGACTCTTTCACTACCTGGATCAGATTTTTCTAGCTCAAAACATCTATAATGAAATTCACCTTCCATAGAGTATAGGTGATTTCAAATTCAAAATATTTTAGGTACTCAACCCTACCCTTATAGAAGAGATTATAATATTTTCTAGAGAATATAAAACTGGATATTTTGTGGTCTGAATACACATTAAATGTTTCTCCAAAAATGGAAGTGCCTCCAAATCATAAATGTGTGCATCATAGCTACAAGTTCAATGTCATTCCTAGGATATATTTTTCTCTTGGGGCCTAAGATGAAGGGACCCATAGGCAATGATATGGTTACCTTTTAGAAGAACACAACACAACCCTAAACCTGAGGCATCATAGAAGAACACATAGCCTTTCCTGGCCTCTAGTAGAGTTAACACCGTTGTTGTAGTCTAAATATGATTCAACTGAAAATAATAACTCTAAAATTAATCATTGTAATAAAACATCACTCCCTTCTAAGTTAGAGAAGTCACTAATGAAAAATCTATAGAAATGGTACTTCTCAAAATCACTAGACCCATATCAACTTCATCAGTAGACTCTTTCACTGCGGGAATAAGCTTTGCTCTAGGTATCCTTGGATAGAATCCTTTTCTATGTGAATCATCTTATTACCCTGCAATTTTTTATGATCATATTATCCTATTACACTAAAAAATTATAAGGGATATTGAATAATCTCTGTCAGTTTCCTAAACATATGCGGAAGATATTATTATTTGATGCATTAGTGAAAACCCTCTTAGAATTTCCTGGCTTTCCACATTGATAGAAAATAAAAGGAATTCCTTTCAATGTTGTAGGAGGTTCAGAAGGAACCTGATGTCGAGAACTTCCATGAGAATAGTCACACTTCCACTTTCCCTTAAAGGAACTCATGCTGCCACTAGGAGAAAAATATACTCATGTTAACAATGACTTTCCAGCTAGGATGACATCGACAATCATCACCCTTTCTAGCACATCAGCATAATTGGGAATCTTTAACAATAAAACAATAGAACTAATATTTTAGTAAATTCCCAAATCAAACCATCAATCCTTTATCCTTTCATAAAATACAATTTCATCCAAACAATGCACAAGATCAATAAAGCAATTTGATTTCTCGACCATGGTTATGTAGGTCAGTTCAATCATGAAAAACTCCATATCCTAGGCCAACATCACCGACTCTAGATAGAAATTGTTGGTGAAAAGAACCTTGATGTTCTCCTACCCTAATTCTTCAATTTTCTTCATCTTCATTATTTGTTCCCACTATCTCCTACTCAAACACTACAACATAAAGGTGGAAAACATCACATTAATCTCTTTTGGTGTCTCCAAGAACTCAATGAGATGTTCTATGATGCAATAACCATTACTCTCTATGTTTAGGATCAGTGGAGACTTTGAAAACATATGCCTTCTAGTGAAAGAACTCTTGAGAATAATTTTGATGAACATCCAAATACAGATCCACAACTGTTGTGTAACTGGGTACTGGAGATAGTACATGTCCAAGAGCTTGTCCAGTGCATACGATCACCTGTATTAGATATGGCTCAACAACTGGATTTGGTTGCTAAGGTTTAGTATCACCCTCTTTATATATCCAATTCACACAAATTCTCTAAGGAATGATTCAACATAACTTCAGCAGAAAAAATTGAATACATTTGGTAATGCTGAAATAGATAAATGATAGAAATAATCCCAACAGAAGGAAAACCATATTTATATTTCAATCTATCCAAATAAAATTTAGGGAAAATACTAGAACAAATCCACAAGACGTCATTCCCGAACCACACCTCACAACCTAAGGATCATTGTGGCGAGAGCTTTCTAGGAAATCAACCACAACTACCTCCAAATTCCTAACAATATTCATAAATTCATACTGACTTTAAGACAAAGTCTAAACCGAAACCACCCTAGATACAACTTTGTCAAAAACTGATCTAGGTTCCCTTGTAACCCGATAACCAAGACTACCCTCACTTAGCCCAAAGGTATTTTCTGATCCCCATGGGTTGATGACTAGAACTTGGATTCCTAAAAACAAATAGTGGGACGCATTTTTTACCACTATCAATGTTGAATTAAAATAAACAAGTAATAATGCATAACAAAAGAAAATCCACTGTGAATAATGTACTAGAAGTCAAATGGGAATTAAATCCCAATGTACTACATCCCAAGTACCAAAATAAGGAAAAACAACCCAAGTCACTAAATACATAACCAACCGCACAAAGGTTCTATAGCTAGATCCTCCTATAAGAGATCATTTCCCCATACTCAAACCTAGATGGAAATAATCTACAAACACTCGAAGGCACATGTAGGGTGT
Source organism: Viscum album (assembly GCA_963277665.1). Lineage (NCBI taxonomy): Eukaryota > Viridiplantae > Streptophyta > Magnoliopsida > Santalales > Viscaceae > Viscum > Viscum album. Next base: position 125,231,842 of record OY728128.1, read on the forward strand.
GATATAAAACCCCAGTAGGGTCTCATCATGAATTCCACAACATATTCTAATAACAGTTTAACTAAAGGAATGCTATTAATTTAAAAAAACGTTCTTCATTTTATTGTATATTTAAATAGACCATGCTATATAGTTCCAATAATAAAAAATAATTTAATAAAAGGCTTACAAGTTATGGAATATTTCAAAAATAATGGATGAAATAAAACATTTTATATAAAATAGTTTATGTAAATTATGAAGGCATGTAAATTATTTTTACAACATTGACATAAATTTATATTTCAAATGTAAAACAAGCAAGAAACATGGTCATATGCCAAAGAGGTATGATAGTTCCTAGCTATAAGGCTCCACCCTCTAAAAGTGATCACATAAATGTGTTTACACACACGACCATTTGATACTGGCCAAAGGTAACTCATCACTATCCCACCAGGGATGTGACCTAATTTATTTCTATTTTAGAACAATGTACTATAATAAAGTGCATCCAAATAACTCAGAATATTCCTAAGGATTTCATGTTCTCTAGAACAATCAATTATTGGAATTTTATTTTTAGACTTTTTAAAATAAAATTAAATCCATTTTCTCTAATTTCAAATGAAAAATTCTATTTAAAACCAAAATAGGTTTTAATCCAAAAAATACCATTTAAAAATGATAAAAATACATGGATTATATCAAAACTTTTTAATCCATTTTCCCTTGTTTGAAAACAATTAAAACTCAATTTCAACAATTTCATAATTAATTTTCACAATCCAATTCAAAAATTTAATTGAAATAGTTTCCATTAAATCTATAAATTAAGTTACACAATTTAAGTTAACCACTTTCCATAAACACATCCCAATTAAATAGAATTGGGGGTTTCCCAAATTTTCCAGTCAAAAAAAATTTAAACCTTCTAATTCACTAGAATTGAATTTAAAAAAACAATTCATATCCACTTAAAAATTTTGAAGTTAAATTTAAAACTAAATAAAATCATGAAATTTAAGGGTAATCAATTTTTCTATGTGGGACTGAACAACATACCTTTTTCCCGAATATCAACACTCATAATGAAACTCGTCAATGTGAATGAATACGTAGAAGGCCATGAAGACCAACCTAGAAATGAGATATAAAATCAAGGAGAATAGAACCATCAATTATAGGATGATCTATCGAACACCAAGGAGGATAAAAATAAAAAGATGGAGAAAATTGGAGAAACTCTTACTCCAAAATTTCGACAGCCAACAGAACAGGGATTAAATGTTGAAAAAATGGACATGGAAGGTCTTGAAGGCTCTAAAAAATTATAGGGAAGGATGTAGTTTGAGGGAAATGAAAATAAAAATGAACCAAAATAGAGATATCATCTATGATATATTTTTTAAAACCATAATCAGGGTATTACATGACATAAAACCTAATTACAAAATGTGTAACCCCATTACATTTTATGAAATAGATAATTTCTATAACCACCATAAAACATGTCTCTTTGAATTAAAAATTGATATTTAATTAACTCATGATTTGTAATTACTCTTCATGTTGTGTAACTTCAATTGTGTCAACCTTCCATTGTAGGAACACAACAACCATTACAAAATGGGTAAACTAGTTACACGGTGGTTAAACCTCCTACAACATGAAGAAATCACCAGTTAAAGCTTAGATTGCAACAAATTTAATTCTTCATCATTATAAGTATCAAACCAATTCATTGTTAAATCTACCATATTAACAAAAAAGAAAAAAAAATGTTTCAAGAGGTACCTGTCAGATTGGTAATGGAATGTCATAGCCCTAATATTACACACATGCATTGGAACACATGGTGGATATACATGAGTTCATTAACATATTATTTATGAAGAATTATGATGGATTTTAATAGTTAATGACCATGTATAAACAATATAAATGTACGGTGTCAAAGATTGATAAAAATGTGTCATGATTTGGGAATCCAATAAATCATTTCCATGATTATATGATTACTCTCTATGATTATTTTGTATAACACTATTCATTTATGGTATTAGTAAATTGTTGAAACTTGAAGGAATCATGTTGGAATTGTATTTTTTGGATGATTTATTGATTATAATTAGGAGAAACCACATGGAATGTGAAATGGAATACGAAAGTTTATTATTATTCCTAACCAAAAATCTCGATATATTATTAACAACATGAACATAGTATAGTTTCTCATTAAACCCAATACTGGAAATATTTAGTTTCATGGGGAACATAAATGAATGTATATTAAACATTTTAAATATTGTGAATATGGGAAGAAACACCTTGGCAAATGTATGAATAGAATGATAAGATGTTTTAAATTCAGAAAATAAGGACAAAGATCATGTAACTCCAAATAAAAAATGAAGTGATTGGTTAATACTATAAATGGGAATAATTAATTCAATATGGCATCATAAATGGTTGGATATATTATAATTTGACTGTACGGGAAATATTTAAATAGATGTCTTAGTAGGAAATCTAGAGAAGCGGATCAATATGTTTGTGTGATTAAGGGTTTTTCTAGTGATGATTATGAAACTATGAATGAAATATTAAAAAAATGAGAAATTTTAATAGTATTAATTTGTCTAAAAGTAAAAATAATGATAAAATTGAAGTATATTAATCTTAATATATGATTCATATTTCATATTATAGGAAGAAAGTATAAAATAATAAGAATAATATTCCTGGTTAATGGTTTAAGAAGGAAGAAAGAGGATTGAAATGTTTATATATCTGGATTCAGAAATTATGTTGTATAAATAAAATATCAAAGATTTTCTTATTTCAAAAAGAATGAATCATCTAAGGATTTTTTATGTATTGTTTTTTCCTTAGGATTTTCAAGAATATATTGAATGGAATAGATAAAAAAGAAAATAAATTTAGTGGCAAGGTGATATTTTTGGAGAACAGATGGATGTGGTAAGTTAACATATAATATGTTCAAGATTATGATATAATAATTTTTATTGGGATAAATAGTTTAATGAAATTGATATGGTAAATCGGATAGTATTGGTGGCCATTAAATTAATTAGTTATTTGATGACAGCGTGATTTATATTAACATTGATTGATAATGATTGATATTTGGACTTATATAATATATACAAAAATCTATGATTTTATTCAAGGAATAAGGATAAAGTAATTTTTTTGAAGTATACATTTCTTCATTTGGGTTTTTTAGTTATTCATGTTATTTAATAAATATTTAGTATATTTTAATAGAATGTATGATAAGGGTATTAATATGTTTTAAATGTGACATTAAGTGATAATTTAAGTCTTTTAGTGGTTAAAATTAATTTGATAAAAGAAATTTAGTGACCTTTATTATAAATTTTCTAGATTTTGATTTTTTTTCAAACTTATTTTAGAGGATTATTAATGGTAAACATTTATGTAACTAATGAAATTAAACATTCTATATTTTTGTAGTTTTATAGATTAATGTATTATTTTATTATATAATGATTTTTCCATATTTTATAACTTGTTGTAGAAATTTTGGTTTGGTAAATATCTATAGATAGAAAGAAGGACTTTTAAATCATATATGGAACATAAAATCCATAAAATTATAATTTTAGTTCTTTAAACATGAAAATTTCATATTGTTCATTCATTAATGTAATTTTGGATTAAAATAGGAGGAAACTAATTGAATCATGAAACTAGTGAATTAAATTACATCTAATTATTTGATGAATTTGTGTGAGTATATTTTCTCTTATTTCATAGTAAAATAATTTTATGAATCTAAGTAAAAGTACCATGAAAATGAAATTTTTTTACAATTATTTATTAGCAATGTATGGTCTTTTCACACCATATATTTATGGTTTTCTGGTCATTATCATTCTCATGACTTTTTACTCTATAAATCTATGTTATTATTTGGAAATATTTATTCCCCTTGATGCCCATATTTTCAAATCTTGTTAATTCTCTGAATATTTTGGAACATAATTACGTGTTATTTTAGGTAATAATTATGTTTCCAACATCCACTTTTCAAAGGATGTTTCATTTTACCGTTGTACGATGTGGGTTTTTAAAAGATGTTTTTTATAGTATCAAAAAAATAAAATTTATGTGATTCAATTTATTTAAGGAGTGGGAAAGAGAATTTAACTCCCTGATATTTTAGAATATATTTTTAAAAAAAATATTAAGGGTTAGATAACATGTTTAACATGAAATTCTATGTTCAAAATAAACCATGATATACTATTAAATAATTGTTAAATTTTTATGTATGAATAGTAATAAATATATCAGCAAAAATAGGTATAAAGTATTAAAATAATTCAAATTTATTTATTAATGCATAAAAAATAAGAACCCAATTCACATTAAAGTCATTTTATCACTCTAAATTTTTTCCCTCCAAAAAAAATTATTAAATTTCTCACATTGTAAATATAATTAATTTATTCAAATTTTTCTAAATTTTAATTTAGGTAATTAGTATCTTCCTTGAAATACTATTTTCAATATCATCATGGGTTACTTTTTTACGATTTTTCTAAAAAGTGGTATTTCTCCGAAAATAGTGGAAAATTCCAATTCTTGTGAAAACTATCATTTATTTTCAATTAAATATCATATATTGTTTTGAATGTGATCATAAAATTACAAAAAATCCTTAAATTATAAATAATATAATTAATTATATATAAATTATCATTATACTTGATTTTGTTATACGAACAATTTTGGGCTAAAAACAAGTTTATAAAAATATTATTGTAGGCACAAAATTGGTATTTTTTTCTTAATGAATTAATTTAGCCACTTTTGATAATTAGTTTTAATTAAATGTATGGATAAAATATTATTTCAAATATTTAAAAACTCATTTGAGGGTTCTTAGAATATAGTGACCCCAACACCAATAGTGTGGAGCTAGGGTCTACATTATTATATTGTCATAAGATACAAGTAATCACATCATGAGGGACTGAATAGTATAGTAGTCTTGGTAAACGTGGATAATATTATAAATTATCATTAAATTTTAAAACATAAATTACATAATGAATTTTATTTGAGAAATAAATTATTCCCCTTATAATATCCATCCAAATCAATCAAATAATACATACTCATATCATGGGGAAAATAAAATATAAAAAAGGTTGAGTTCAGATGCTCTGTAAGGGTAAGAGAACAATCGAAACTATGAATAAATAACAAATAATCATATTGGAAGGTAAATAATTATATAACATGAAATTTAATCAATCATTGGAGCATAATAAGGATAAAATAAATTATAATAAAATAATTCCATATAAATGTTCACAAGATCATGAAATATAACCACTTATATTCGATCTAATGAAAAAATCACATGGAATATAAGTAACTGAATTCATAATGATGGAATAAATAATTCTAGATAGACAGAACATAACATCAAGGAATTGTTCCAAGACATTTAATACCATCAAGGGCATTTGAAAATACATCTATATAAATATGTATGGCCTCATCCAAAATACAATTCAGATTACCTCATGAGACTAACGAAAGCATCAAGGGGCTATTGTGGGCCTCACCCATCACTTATTAGGCAAAAACGATTTCTCATATGAAATGGGGAAAAATAATCCATAAAAACATTTGTAATTAAAGTAGAATATGAAATTTAAATACTTTCCCCAATTGTTATACATAATCACAAACATTCCTAATTAAAATAAATGGTATCGACATAGTACCACCATAGTCAAACTGATGGTAAAAAACCTCGAGAAATAATTTGGATGGTATTATTGGATTATATCCCCATTAAATCATTTGTAAAATCAATAATTTTATTCTTTGATTATAAAAAAATATTTTTAAATATCTCTTGGAACATTCTTGGATGCAAATAATATTTATTTGAAAATTAACCTTTTATTATAAAACAATTAAATCATAAAATTTTGTCAAGATACTTTTCTCTAAATATAAATTTTAAAAAAGATATAATTTCACGAATATTAGGAAAATTATTTTCTTTAAAAATGAAATTATAAACATTAAATGACTCTATAAATAAATTATTTTCATGATGGAGGTAATTCTGTAGATGTCATAATATTTGAAAAGAACATTCCTTTTTTACTACAAAACAATTAGAAAATTGATTTATTTGTAGAACAACAATAATATTCCTGTTCAAAAAATGAAAATGTCAAAACTGGGTAATTTTTTTACCAAATCACTTTAATAATGTTAAAACATTTTTAAAACATTTATATAAAACATGCGTTTAGAATGAAATGAATTTCAAATGTAATAGAGAAATAATGTCATATTTTTGTAAACATATTTTCTTAGTCATTTTTAGTTGAAATAAGAGAAAAATTATAAGTATTGAATTATAAGTTCATAAAAACCCTATGAAAGTAATATATATTTATTTTAAGATAGAAATTGGAAATATTTCTTCCAAGTGGGACTAAAACCAAAATAATCCTGAATAATAACATTGTGAAATATACCCTTTCCACTTTAGTAAATTTTTATCATAATCCTCATGAAATAAAAAAACATTAAATAAAATATTCATTTCTATGAAGATAAATAAATTCATGATATAAAATAAAAAATATTAGTATATATAGAATACAAAAGAAATAAGTGGTCAATGTGGAGTATGTCTCACGGTGGTAAAAGTGAGGCAATAAATCCTTTGCATGAGTCTAAACCAACACGTAAGTTCTTAATCTCCAATAATAATAAACATTTGAAAATTATTTACTTTATTAATAAAATTTGAAAATATTATTATACCTTTTATGAAACTTGTTACCATTTTATATATTATTACTTCTCAATTATGTTTATGTCCGATGTTTCAATGATTTTTGGTTTATTTTTAAGAATAACAGTGGTAGATTAACGATGGTCAAATTTTTCATTATTCAAACATATCTATAATAATAATTATGAAATAATTATCATATTTATACATCATCTATACCTTTTAAAAAATAGTGAAATATGGTTATGAAAAATTTATTACATAACAGTCTTGGAAACGACAGACCATATGTACCCATGAGTGATGTTTTCATTTTTCAATGATCCTTATAGAAATAAGATAAGTAATATTTTATCTTTAAATAAAGATAAAAATAAAAAATAATATATATATTTGTAACAACCGGGTCCCGTTGACAGCATAGCCACCCCGCCTTAACATGGTCGCCGGGTCCTGGCCCACCAGGTACCACCAGTTGCCACACAGACACATGGGGCCCACCCTAGGGTCCACCCACGTGCCCGAATGTGTCATATGACTAATGATTGTCCCCACATGCCAACACATGTCCTTTCCAGTGGGCTTTTACCTCACTCGCACACACCCTGGGAGACTTCCCATAAGGTCACCCATCCTAATAACTACTCCATGCCAAACACGCTTAACTGTGGAGTTCTAATCAAGTAGGCTCCCGAAAAGGAAGGTGCACCTTATTGACATGAGTCATATCATTTAGTCATTTAACACTTTATCATTTGGGGATGTTACATATATAACATATTATTTATTTAAATATAGTAATATATATCATTCATGAGTTGTATTGATTATAAAATATTCACATCGCTCCACGAATATGGTAGTCCACACATGCATCAACGACATTATTATTTTTTAGTGTAAGAATGAAAATGATATATTATACATTAAAAATAATAAATAATTCATGGATATCATAATTAATTCTTATATATCAAATAAAGTAATTACCATTATCATTATTATCTTCCATTTGAAGCATCAGCAAAAAATAAATTGCATTGCTTCACAAGGAAATAGTCTACTATACAGATGAGCAACATTATTGTACCCCTTATGGACTGGAAGTATAAAAATTATATATGATAAAATGAGTCTAGAGGTTTTTTTATTTTATAAAAATCATATATATAATTTATATGAATCTTCATACCCAATTGTGATAAGTGATGATGGAAAATGTGTCACATGAGTTAGTGAGGCAGTATTTAGTTGTACAAACATGTGACATTATAGTTTCAAATTTGAGGGTTGAGGATATGGATATAGGTAATTACCTTAAAACTTTAAATCTATTTATATGATAGATACTTGTGTAATTATATAAGAATAAATTAATAAAATTGGAAGGAGGTGGAAGAAAAAATTAAACCAAAATTCTTAGTTTGGAATTTTACCACTACATGGGCCAACTCTTTATGATTAAACCTAATGTGTTACTATAATGGAATTCTGAAAACTGTATTATAGGATTTGGATAGGGAATTTTTTAATTTATTTGGAGAGTTATTTTCTGAACCAAAATATTTTTATGGTGTAATGAAGAGAGGATAGGTGGTGTTCTTTTTAAAGAGGGGTGAGTGGAAAACATTTAGTTTTTGAAAATATTATGGTGTACCCATGTTTTTCAAATTCTAAGATGTTTTAAAATAGATTATTAAAGATCCTTTTAAATTATAATTTAGTTATATATGGACATAAAATTGATTTTATACCATTTTTTAGGTCATTTTAACCTGTATCTTTTTAGTTTAACCCCCAGTTAATCCATTTTACCTTAATTACAGAAAATAAGGTCTAATATTTTCAATACTCATTCTGGTAAATAATAATGTTTAAATTATTGGATAATATAAATAGGTATAATTAAAAATATTTAATCCATTCTTCCAAATTCAATTCACATAATAGGAAAATTTTAATTTAAAAATAATCACACAGATGTGATAAGGAAGTTGGGTTTCAAAGTGAAAATGTTCAAAAGTTTATAAAGATTTCATATCAATATTCAATATGAAATTGATTACTTTGAAAAAAAATATTAATAGATTCATAAATTAACAAATGTTAATTTTAAAATTACTAGAAATAAACTTTGACATTATAAATAATTTAAATGAAATGCCACTTTTCAATTAAAATTCAGTATTTTTCATAATTCCTCAAAAAAGTAATCATTTTAGAAAAATAAAAAAAAATCACCTTAATATAATTTTGATATTATAATTTAAGAAATTTATTTAATTTTATCAAATAAATTTTACAAAAGTGGTAAAAAATATTTTTAATTTTTTTGTGCAAAACACAGTTAATTCGTTTTTTAGAAAAAATTAAGTTTTTCATAAAACATGTTTTGTTTTAAATGATATTTATTTTATTTCTTATAAATAAATAACCATAATGATCATAATATACTTATTATTATTCATAAAATCCAATTTAATATCTAGGTTATTTTTATATTCTATATTACAATTTATTTAGTGTTGCGTTTATATGTTTTGTAAGCTATGAAATAGATTAAATTTAAACTGATATATTTCATGGACTTTTTAAGCTCAGTGTTTTTTTATCACATAAACTATTGAATTAAATGTTATTATTTTACAATTTTATGTTGTAACATTCTCCCCACCTTAAATAAATTTCTTCCACATAATTCAATCTTTATCTTAGTAATTAAGGGTTTGACATTTGAAAGCACCTTTTTGAAATCCCACATTGTGAGAAAGGTGTATAAAACATCGTATTGATAAGATATAAATGTGATTATTAAGGTTATAATTAATAAAAATTAACTAGGCTTCTAATTATGATAATAATGATTGAAATTGAAAATATGTTCAGGGAGGAAAATTCTAAATAATTATATATATTTATATTGTTCTTTGATTATAAGAAAGTTAATGGTAAATTTGAAGTAAAAGACCCCAAAATGATAATTTTTTTATGAATTAAAAGACCATTTCATTCATTAAATATGAATGTAGTTAGATAAAATTTTTGTTTCAATATTTTTATTGAATTTTTAGGAATTATTTTACACTCAATAAATATATTGAATTATTCTTATTGATATTTTTCAATATTGAAATCATAATTTCATCCCTTGGTTATGCTTTCATGAATATCATGTTTATCACTTAATCTAAGAAATGATTATCCAAAAATGATTTTTTATGCATGATGCACTAAAAATCACATTTAATAAATCGTAATATCAATAACTAAATGATAAGTCATTACATAGATCTCTAGTTGTTATTATGAAAAAATGGTTACCATAGGTTATTCAATATACATAAATCTATAAATATGAAGTAATTTATTATTATCTAAAACCTTATTCAATGTTCAGCATAAACCATTTCCTAAATAGTTAACCTTATTACCCTCTCAATAAATTAATATCCAGAAAAATCAAATAAGGTCATGGAATATAAAAAATGAAATTATCATTAATCCCCCAAACAATATGAAATATATATTAATCATCTCATACCAAAAATGTAAATACATTCATTATGTATTCTTTTGGAACATGGTAATTATACCATCTTCTGTTTTTAACTAAATGATAAACTAATGAAAATTTAGATTTTTCATTTACTAGAATGGACTTTTTACAAAGTGAGAATCAGATCATTATTTATATGAATCATAACTATGTGATGTGTTCTATTAAAGAAATTATATGAGTAAAATAAAAATTATAATAAAAATAAATAAATAATTTAATAATAATAATATATAATAATTATTATTATTATAGTTTTAGGAAATCTTATTCCCACTTACCACCTCCCCCAATGTGACACACCTAACCACTATCCCTCAGGGTATCACGTGAGGCAGCACGCCCTCCCACACCAGGTCGCGCATGACGCATCCCCTTTGGCCTCCTCTCTTCATTGATTTTTACAAAATTCTCCACTGTTTCTTCATCCAATACTCTAGGTAAGGAATTCTCCTGTCATTTTTTCTCTTTATTTTGGCCAATTTTGGTCACCACATCGATCTTCCTGAATTTTCTAGACCCTAGGTCTGGATTTATATAATTTTTTATGTATCTTTTTTTTCTATGGAGTACATCGGGTCTCTCATATTGTCCTAAAATAATGTTGGTTGTGGTCTATGTGATTAAGAAAAGCATCATGAATGGTGATGGTAGTATCTACAATTACGAGAGGTGGATATTTGTGAGTGTGTGATGATTTGTTAGTGATCTCTATGACTACAAAAAATATCAATAGAGCATCTAGAATGGAGGAGCATCACAAAGATATTTTTTATTGATCCAAAAAAATGCACTAGAGGTGGTACATAATTGTGAATGGGAGATCCTATAAATATAAGGCAACCCCCACTTCATTTTTAATGGAAATAGTAATGAAAATATAGAACCGTATTAATTTTATTATGGTAAAGGATCTCCAAAAACCTGGACTTTTAAGAGAGATTGAGCATTGTGAAAATATGATAAAAGTCTTTAATTTTTCCAATTACTCTATGAAATGGGTCATTTCCAATGATGAGACATTTCCCTTTTACTCAGTAAACATCATGAAGGCAGTTAGTTCCATAAGGACAGGTTTCTCTATGAAGGTTGTGAGTTTCATGGGGGAGATTTGCAAGGGAGCTTCATGAACATAAGTTTTGAGTACCCAGTTTAAGTGAACATTGCTTTCAAAGATCATCAACTCAGGTCTAATAGAACATGGAAATGAGACTGGTGTATCAGACTACATATCATTAAAAATTCCAAGAATTTCTTACCACCTTCTAGGTTGGAAAAAGAAGAGTTTTTTAAAATATCAAATTTCTAGAAGTAGATCATGAAGCATCATAACATTATATCACATCATGTTGGTAAAAAAAATAATCACATGCACTATTGGATAGTTTTCATATTATTATATGAGTGTAAAGTCTCATACTAAATATTGTATTCCACGTAAAATGATTTTTTAGTGGATTTTGTTGTATTGGATTGTTTCCAAATGATACCAAAGATGTAGCTACTCTAATAGAGTAGTGAACCCTATAAATTTATGTGTTCCTATGGTTGTGTAATTGAATTTTGTTCAGCATAGAATAAATATTTAATCGGAGGAAAGAAATTCATAATTAAGGTAACATAAAACAAAAATACATCACTAATTCACCACCTCCCACTCTCAATGATAATTGAATCCTTTCTAGGAAACATCAGTAAAGAACCCTATGAGTTTAGTGTAATCATTAAGACATTGGTTTTTGAGTACATACTTGGGTCATCTCTGAGGTAGAGTGACCTGTGAGTTAAAAAATCAAAATCCATCCCAATGTCAAAGATGATTTCTTAGAGACTCAAGCTTTTTAACATTTTGGTATGTTTGGCTTTGACTTTTATGTATAATTATTGACATGCGTGAGCATGGATCAGAGGAGAATAATTTGTAAAATTAGGTTGAATCTGTCCTGGTGTTTTTATGAGTCATCATCATTTATTTTATTTCATTGAATTTGGCACTACTAAGGTGGGGGTGATGTTTCAGTTTTGAGAAATGTGTTTCCATTCAGGTAGAGGGAACACAACCAAGGTGGACCACTTGGAAATGGTCTGTTTCTCTTAAATTCCCTTGAGGATTGATATATTGGAATCATGTCAGTGCATGCTCGATAATACGACGTTGAAATGGAAATTGGTGCATGAAAAAATTGAGAAATATCCTTAGTCTTCGAAGTAATTATGTGGTTATAAATGAAAATTCATGTGATTCCTCGAGTGATGAAGGATTTTAATCGGTTAATAATGGTGTGTTGGTAGGTGAAGCCTAGTTTCATCAAGGGAAGTCTATCAGTAGTGGTTTGACTTGTCTTCTTGATAATCCATGGTGTCCCCTTAGTGAAATCTTATCTTAAAGATGTCCATGCCCCTATCTTGGTATCATCAAGCTATACTGAGAGGGAGTTGGTCGAACTACACGCTAAAGACTTAAAAGATTTTGGGAAAGCCTTGGTGATACTTATCAGTGTTTCATGCTAATGTGTGGTTCTTATCGATGATTGGTTACCCTTGAGTGACCCTTGGGTTCCCATGTAAGAGCATTATATATGGACACATGGACCCTGACAATTTTCCTTAACATGACCGCTCGGAGGATGCCACTGTGGGGTTAGTTAATGTTCTGATGTGGGTGTCTTGTATTTTTACCAACATCTCTCTTATAAAATTAGAATTTGGACTACTTTGATTAGATCATTAAAATTTATTTATTTAAATATTATGTTATCCGGTACAGGTTTTGGGGCACTAATTTTATGCTTAAAAATAATGTGACGATTCAAGGGGGCTAGATCGAGGTTATTAACATGTTTTTGTTGTGGAATGATAGTTTAAAAAGCCCAGGTGATGGTTTGAAAAAGGAGTTTTACTAGATTTAAAAGTACAGTCATTGGTGAATGTGTTCATTGTAAATGATTCATGCCATGGGATAATACATCACATTTAAATTGTAAATTCCCCATCAACCTAAGCTAGGTTTTTTCGAGAATGGTTGTTCAAAGTTGGCTTGACTGTTATCCTCTTATTCTATGATAATGTTCGGTGTGTGATTGGCCGCTTGAACTCCTTTATAACATTCCATGATCATCATTATTGAACATAGGGGAATAATTTTTAGGAAATTATGATGGTAGATTTTTCATGGCTCAGAGTTGACCCCTTATAATGTTATGGACAATAGTGGTTTAGCACCATCGACTAGGTGCTTGAAGAGATGGTCATTTGATTGTGTCTCTAGTTGAACTGGATCAGGTAAGAATCATTTCAGTGTTGTAGTTGGAAATAGATTGTTATCTTAGGTTTAAATGGTGTATGTTTCTTATTCTTAAATGATACTTGAAGGTGCATTAGGCATTCGTTACACAATGCGACCATTTGAACAAAATTTTAAAACCCTTATAGGTCGGGTGACGTGCTGGTTATTCTTGAAGGTTTCATAGGGATGAGAAGTTCTAATGTGGGGAGGTTGTGACATTCGGTGTTTTGAATCGGACGAAAAACCAAAAAAAAAATCATTTACATGATGAGTCGTTATACAAAGATATCATCATATCTTAAATTCCAAGATTCAAAATTGTGTGATGTGTTTTCAAAAAGAAATTAAATGAGTTAAATTAATATTAAAAAGGCAATTAAGAAATAATTTAAAATAATAATAATAATAATATATTATTATTATTATTATTAATGGTTTTATGAAAATATATTCCCCCTTACCCTGTCCTCATGTGTGATGCACCCAGCCCCTCTCCCCTTAGGTATCACCCGATGTATCACCCCCACCCCCCCCCCTCCAGGTTACAAGAAAAACCTCCTATATGGCCTTCCATATTCTTCTATTTCCAACCATTTTTATATCAGTTCTCTATATGATCCTTGAGGTAAGTAATTATCCTCTAAATTCTTCCCTTATTCCACCTGATTTTGGTCTTCCCAACCCCATACATGAATCGATTAGACCTTAGGTTTTGGGGTTGGCAGATTTTTCATGCCTCTTTTATTTCTATGGAATGCAGCGAGACTCTTGGGTTGGTATCATTCGTATTCTAGCAACCGGTGCTGATGGAAAATTGGTACAGATCATCCTGATCCACCGTCATCATTTTTGGGTAATGTTTTTTCCCATACATCATCATTTCTTAATTTTTAATTAATGATTTCATAGTTCTGAGGTTACTTGTAATTTTCTTCAAGTGTGTGGACTTTACCGCGGGTGTTTCGTGTTTCTATTGCTATCTAAGGTGGGGTTTTACTTCTATTTCATTGTTTCACACCATCTAATTTGGGGTCTTCAATGTGTTTTTGAGTCCTTGTCATTTTATATGGGAGTTATCATCCATTTCACTATGTTTTGAGTTCTTAATAATTTTTATAGAGTGTTTTACTATCTTTTCTAACATTCACACACATACATAGGTATGAATATATATATATATTCCTCATTCATATTTCCTTATAGTGAGGGGAATATATATTTTGGTTTAATATGTATATATATATATATTTGTGTCTGCCTGTGTGTGTGTGTGAATATATATGTGTGTTAGATTGGGGTAGTTTCGAGTGGTCGCCGACATATTTGAAAAGTGTCGAGTATCAACTTGGTTAAATGCATGATGTGGGATCCCAATCCTTACCACTTTAATTAAAGAATTATTTAATCAAAATTGAATACCTACTTATTTATTCATCATTTTGTTGAATTTTATTTCTAGAATAAAATATTTTGTTATTATATCTTTTACTTGATTAAAAATTCATTGTTTTATAATTATGCCCCTCCAACAAAGGTGCACTATCCAAGAAAACTCACAGTGATTTTTTTTAAAAGTAGTTTTCTGGTCAAAGACCAAAACTCAAAAATTATTATATAAAAGTAGGGGGTTATACAAGTTTAAAATAAGGAATTTTGTTTACATCCCAAAAATATAGAGGAAGAAGCTGAGGGGGAAGATCATCTCTCCGGGTAGAGTCTTTATCAATTCCCATGTTGGCAAGGGCATCAGCAACTCTGTTTTCTTCCCGGTAAGCGTGCATGGCAATGAAGTTGAGGGAAGTGAGAGAGTGCAGACATTCAATCCAGCAGGAAGTGAGTTTCCAGGCCATGTGAATGGTGCCCTTCCAGATTACATGGATGGTAGTTGAGGAGTCACTTTCGATCCATATGTTGTTCCAGTTGTGATGCTTGGAAAATGAGTTAGCATGAATGACACTGAGCATCTCAGCTTCTAGGGAGGTAGCATTACCACAAGATCCATAGAAGCATCTGAGAAAATCATCAAGATGATTCTTGAAGATGGATCCACAACCCGCTGGCCAGAGGTTACCTTTAGAGGTGCCATCTATATTGATTTTGATCCATCATGCGGTAGGGGGCTTCAAAAAAACTTAAGCATGAATTTAGGGCGAGTTTATTTACCTACAATCCCAAGACGTCTGAGGATCACCTAATCTCTGACTGATTTGTCACACTGATCTTTCTGTATCAAGGCTGCCTCTCGGGTAGCGATAATAATTCTCATTTTTACTGAATCAATATTGAAATAACTGTTGCGAAAGGTATATTCATCCCTTCCATACCAGATCTCATGCAGAAGATCTGCAATTGCGGCCAAAAAGAGGTTCATGATTTGTTGAGAGTCGGATTTCTCTAGACATTTTGGAATCTGAGAGATTATAGAACTACAAAACAACCATTTTCATTCAAATATGTCAATGATATAATGCCAAAGAGCCGTATTTGTATCAAAATAAAGGAAAATATGGTCAATATGTTCACAATGTTGGTTACATATATGAAATTTAGAGGAGAGGTTGATTCCAAAAGTTTGTAAATAGGAGTCAGTTGTAATTCTACCATGAGCAATATTCCAAACAATAATAAATCTTGAAGGTTTAATCCAGGATTTATCGAAGTTCTTAAGCCGACTAAAGTCGCTCATATAATTGGTGTATAAATTATTGTAAAGGCTCTTTGAGTCTAAAATCCCATTATGGGAAGGGTCCCAGATCTGGAAATCCTCATTAATAGAGAAATGGTAATTATCGACAATAGTTTTAATCTCTTCAGGGAAGGGAGTATTTTCCATGTTCATGATGCTTTTAATGGTGCCACTAGTATGCACAAGGATATGTGAGGAAGGAGTTAAGGAAATCAAGGTATTTCCAGTATAGTTATAAAGAAAAAAAATAAAAATTCGAGTCTATGTTGGCCATCCATCTAGAATTGGACATAATGGAGTTGAAAGTACATTTAATGGATGGCCATATGGAGGACGTGAGATAAGTATGAGTGTTGCTTCGGATTTTTCCATGAAAATGAGAGTGGATGAAGTCTGTGGAAGGTGATTTATTACAAATGAGATTCCACATGAGCTTCTCTTGAAGGGCCTGGTTAAATTTTGTGATGTTTTTTATTCCTATACCGCTTCTTTCAATAGATTTACAGCATGTGGAACAAGGTATGGTGAATAATTTCTTTTCCAGAGTGCTTCCCGTCCAAAAAAAGTTATCAATGGCAACGTTGATGTGTTTTAAAAGACTAGTTGGCCATTTATAGATCATCATTGAGTAAACTAGTTTAGAAACAATTGTGGATTTAACAACGAAAATTCTCCCTTCCATTGAGAGATTTTTTCCTTTCCTAGAAGACAGGTGTCAAAGAGTTTGATCAACGATGGTAGAGAAATGAATCTCTTTGGGTATACCCCAAAAACTGGAAAACCCACGATAATTGATGGGTTGATATCCCTCCTTAATTCCATGCATATTTGTAATGCTACTTTTTCTGACTGGGGGGATAGTATTTTTCAAAGAAAATAATGGATTTCACCCAGTTTATATGTTGACAAGAGACCTCTTCATAGTGATATTTGATGGTCTTATGGTTGCTAAGGTTTCTTTTGTTCCCTTTTAGGATATGGATAATTTCATCAGCATATAGCAAATGTGAGGGGGCATTCACGCTTCTAGAAGTAGGTATGGGATTAATAATACCATTTTCAATAGATTGGGAGATGAGTCTTCTAAGGTAGTCTTCAGCGATGGAGAATAGTATAGCTGAGAGGGGGTCTCCTTGATTGACCCCTTCAGAACAGTTGAAGTAACCTCTAGGCGTATCATTTAGCAGAATAGAGATACGTGCGGTGTTAAAAAAAGTTCTAATTTTGTTGATAATGTTCTCCTTGAAACCTAAATATCTATGCACATTAATGATAATGTTCCAGTCAATGGTATCAAAGGCCTTCATTATATCGAGTTTAATGGCCACATTCCCACTGGTGGATTTCTTGTTCAATATGTTAGTAGATTCATAGGCTAAAAAGATACCATCTTGTATAGATCTACATTTAATGAAACCAATTTGATTCCATGGAATAATTCTATTGCTGATATCAGCGATACGGTTGGCAATAAATTTGGTGATAATTTTAAACAGCGAGTTAATAAGGGAGATGGGTTTAAAATGATTGATTTCGTCATCATTTTTAGATTTAGGAATGAGGAAAAGGAATTGGGACTTCATACCATGAGGAAGAAGGCCTTTAGAGAAAAATGCTTTAACCATTCAGTAGACATCATCTTGAATGATGTCCCAATGTTGCTGGTAGAACCCATTATTAAAGCCATCCAGACCTAGGGAAATATCTATGTTAAGACTAAAGACAACATCTTTGATCTCATGATCCAGTGGGACATTATTTAGTAGGATATTATCCTTATCTGTGACCATTATGGTAAAAACCTCAGGCCGAAGATCTTTATCAATATTAAGGCCATTGAAGATATTTTTAAAATGAGTGACGACATGGTTGGAAATGCTTTCATCAGTGTCAAAAGTTTTCCCCCTTCCCTAATATAGGATATTCTTTACAATTTTTTTAAACTTTTTTTAGAGAATTTTAGAACTTTTTGTTTCTATCTCCATCATTTAACCATTTAGTTTTATGTATTTTCTTATTTATTTTATCTTTAAAGTTAAGGAGAGTAATCAGTTTGGAAGAAATATTAATTTCTTGTTTGGGGTTTTGTGCAAAATTAGAAGAGGTGTTATGATTTTGAAGTTGATTAAGATCTTTTTCAAGAGTGTAAATATTGTTATCTATTTTCTCTTATTTTGATTTACACCAGTTTTTGAGGATTTTTTTAGCATTTTTAGTTTCATAGGACAGGTAAAAGAACCATTGTTCGTATTCATGTTCGTCTAAGAATTTTTAATAATGTTCGCACAGTATTTTTTAGAGGACTAGGAGATGTTATATCTAAAAGGATATCTAGGTTTTATGCAGTTGAAGGAGAAACTAACCAGAATAAGGTGGTGTTCAGAAGCCACCTTCTTAAGAGTGATACTGGAAATGTTGTCGCATTTATCAAGAACAAGATTGTTAGTAAAGGCTCTGTCCAGTTTGTTGGCCAATGTTTTATTATAATGATGTTTGTACCAAGTAAACATAGCACCGCTAAGATTAATCTCTACAAGGTTACTATGTTTAATGCATTCATTGTATTCTCTAGTAGATATTGAGGCATGAAGAAAACTCACAGTGATAGTTTATGTACATTTACATTTCTTGGCATACCTCTTGAAGTATAATCCCATAAATTTTCCTTCTTTTTAATTTTGTGTTTTTCTTAGTTACTTGATTCTTCACTTTCCTTGCATCTGATTAGTGTAAATTAGTTTTCTCATAAATGTTAAATATAATTAAATAAATTTTTTTATAATTAAAAGTCACTATTTTAGAATAAGACCCCTCCCATAGAGGATTGTTTTCTTCTAAATGAAAAATTAGAGATTTTTATTTATATAATTCTTATTTATGGTCCGAGTTTTCCAAATGATTTCTTGTTGGTCTATGTTTTTTTGGAAAGTAAGTAATTTCCCCCTTTAAATAATTTTAATGGGTTTTTTAGATTTTTTTGTTGAAATTGTATGTTTAGAAATTTATCCTCTTTTATAAACTAAATTGCATTCCTTATAAATGGGTATTACTAGTGAAGGAATTCTATCCTCTTTCCCTTTATTTCGTCTCTTATTTCATATATCATTGCGGTTCCACTCACTGAAACCTTCTAGTTATGCCTTTTTATACCAAATTAAATTGTTTAGTTTGTCTTGTCCTATTTTTTGTCCTTTTGTTGTGGGAAAACCAAACCAAGGGGGTTTTCCATGCCTCTTAGCCAACCCTTAGGGTCTGACTAACCTAAATGGATTTATTTTCTAACACCTTGAGATGTGTTTCCCCTTGGGCGACTGTGTCATACCATAGATTAATGTCCAAAATTGATAACTTGTTTAAAATTGGAATCGAAATATGGAATGGGACCTTCGATAATGCATCTGTCTAGTTACTATTGTTTAGCCTTTCCATATTCTTGGGTATGTAAGTTGTTTGTGTCAAAGTGGTGTGTCTTAGTTGTATAAAATAAAGGGTAAATCTTGATAGATTTTTTTGTTTATATGTCATTAAAGTCATATTGTTAAAGGCATCAAAATTCGATGTTTTTTGGGTATAATTTCATTGTTAGAGTTTATGTCTAGTAGATAAGTCTCTTTATTGAACCTTACATATGTTTATTTCATATTTTCTCATGATGTTGTTGAGATAATTTAGTTACTTTCATGTTAATTTCCTTATGCCAAGTTGATGGCATGGATTATTTTACTTGACAGATTGAATAGCCTATGGATCATATTGCTTGTTTGATAGCCTGATTTATATATATGATTTCCATGTGATATATGAATTGATGTTTGTCTGGAAATCTACCTGGGCAACATGGTTCACTTGATGTGGTTTGGGTGAGAACATGAGTTTCGTATTAAGGACTCATAGTTGGACTCCCATGCTCCGGTGGTTATACCCTGGCATGCTAGGGGAGATGCTTTGGCTCCCCATGGGAGGGCTTCCTAGGTGGTTATTTATACACCAGAGTGATACCAGTTCCCTTAGGGAGGAACCTTAGATAGACCCATTGTCAAGATGACTACGCCATGCCTGGGTGATACTCAGTCCTCTAGTGAGATACCTGGGATGGACTCAGAGTTACCATGTCTCGTCATGATTCAAAGGACTTCATATGGATAGCCTTTGACTGAATCTATGGTATTGTATTATCATATGTTCTTGTTGTGATACATGAGATTCTTTTAAATCACCTTGGACAGGCATATGACTCCACACCCGAATTTGACGAATTGTTTGGAATGCTTGTCTATTTGATTGTTGAATCATATGAGATGAATCCTTCATTATTAATATGTATTGATCTTGTACTTGAGATGTTTCCCTCACTATACCAGCATACATAAGAGATGAAATGATTGGCGGTATTCCTTACATGTTTATTCATGTTATTATTGTATTTTGAATATATATATACTTCCTTAACTAGGTATACCTTTCAGACTTCTTGGTTAGGTTGAAGCAGTTGTAATGGTATGGGTGTCTGTTCTGGAACCCGAACTAAGTTTCATTATTTAATTTATTATCACAATGTTTTTATTATATATGGAACACTTAATAATTTATTTTTTACTAATTGGATTGGTCTAGACACCAGTGGTGCCGACCAACTGAGATGTATGTCTCACACCCTACTCAAGATGCCATTATAATGGGTTACCCTAGTATTCTAACATGTTTTCAGGTTCTTGGTTTGATTATATGTGTTGTGGTGCATAAATAAGAGTTTTGGATCATAGGAATGGGATCATATCCAAGATGATTGAGGAGATCATCTTTGGGATCATTAGTTTGTTTCTTTACTTAAGTCTTGTATTATTCTAAATTTAGAAGCATGTTGTATATTTACTATTTTTAGTTATGTTTCAATTTTATGACATGCATGCATGTTTTTTATAAACTGGTGTTGGCCACATTAATTCAATTATTGTAATATTTTTCTGGTGATGTATTTTCTATTTATTTATTACTTCTTCCACTATTGAATATTATTTATTATGTTATAACACCTTAATAATCTGATCTATGAGGGAATACCCTCCACACAGACACACCATAGGCCCTCTCTACTAGTCAACTACCTTTGGTGTTCATGGAGATGTGCATGAGCTCATGTGACCTAATAGTCCAGCTACAACTTTAGTGGTAAGTCAGGTCGGGATGTTACAGTAATAACCTGAATTACCATAAATCCTTATTTAAAAACATGAATACTTTCTTATTACTTAATTAAAATTCTTATTATTGGATATATTACTTAAATAAAAAATTTGTAAACTCCATCAATGATTTCATAGACCACATTTTCAAAAAAACATTAATTAATTATGACAGAGCAAATTTACGTGCATATTTTTGATCAAATAATGATTATTTTTTAATTTTATTCAATGATAAAACCCATTTATTTCATTGTTTTATTAAAATAATGGGTAATTTTAATTTTATAATTAAAATGAGCAATAGTGAGAAAAGTGCATATTCTAGATTTTGGACAGATTTTGACCACAAGGGTATTTTTTTCATTTCTCATAAAATATATTTCCAAACTTTGTGATTAATTTTTTTTAGAATCCTGATTTTATTTCCTCTAATTTCATCTGCTGGACCATGAGCTAATTCGGCCGTCTAAAGGGCCTAAAAAGTAATTGAAATTCTAAATTTGTTCGGGCATACTACGTGGAAGCCACCATCCTAATGGATGCACAATTCAGTCTCCATTGCTACGATTTCGGTGATTCCACATGGATATAGAATAGGACTCATAGGCACGCTCACCCATTAAATTACATAGAATTTTTCATCCATTAATGTGGATATTTATCGTTATACATTTAAAGGAAACTTTCCATAAATTTCGTCTAGAAAACGTCCTATTCAGTGAAAGTTCCATAACTCCTACATCTGGTGGCTAAATTCACTGATATTTTTAGGGGAGATATAAAATACATTTATTAACATCGTTTATGAAGGAGGAAATGTGAAATAAAGTTATTGATGGGGAATAAAACGTGTCACATTCAGAAGGAAGAAATCAGCCTATAAAAGGAGGCTCTCTCCTCCATCTCAAATCATCAGCTCGACACCCAAAGCCAAGGAGGGATCCCCCTAGGGCACGGGACACTGCTTCTCCTATCTTCCCCCCTCATTTCTTCTTTTTATTTTATTTTATTTTAGATTTATTTTAGTTTTATTTTCAATTGTAATTTATATTTTATTTTTTATTAATCTATGCATTTGTGTTTCTCCATCCTTTTTTCTCCATCTCTCTCTCTTTATGTCTCTCTTCTTCCACCCACTCCACCAAGTAATCTCATACTCTCGGGAATGAGAGATTAATCACAAGAATTTTCTCAGGGTGAGGTCAAGGTTTTCATGATTTTTCATTAATGTTTATTTTAAGTTTGTGGTAGATTTGAGTAGCATGCATTGGTGAGGCGAATGTCCCAGATTGGGTGACGACCTCCAATGACATGTAATGTAAACTATTTATATTCTGGAAAAGAGTAGTGATTCAAACGTTAGATTTCATGTTTGGATTATCAAACTGAAATCGACATATAAAAGATAATAATGATTGAACCTAAGACTAAATCCCAAAACCAATTTCTTTCTTCATTAACTCATTCTGTTTGCATTGCATGATAGTTCATATTTTTAAATAATAAAAAACACAAAAATATTTTAATCCCTTTCATTAAAAAAAAATATCAAAAAGAGATAGAATAAGTGAATTAGATAATGTAAGTAAACTAAATTGAGAAGGATCTTTAAGAGAGACGCCCCCTGTCAACCACCGTGCTACACAAGTAAAAACATATTTCTGTTTTTGTCCATGCCATGAGACAGTCGTGCGTCAAAACTGGCACTGTTTCTAGGGAGCCAATCATTAGTTCATTTATGATTTTCTATTTTTACAGATAAGGTTGATTTTATTTTTTCTTCTAAAAAAAACATTCATTATGGATTCAAATTCAGATTATTATGCATGGATAAATTACTCACAGGTGCATCAACAATAACAATAATGAAGAATAAGATTTTAGTTGGACTCAGGTGCATGAACTTTGGGAAATCATTGAACAACTGATGATAAAAGATGAAAGAGAATTTGACTATTTTTGTGCATTAATGGAGAAACTCAACCCTGGGAAGGATCAAGAACCAAAGCTATAAAGGAATGAAGACGTACATGATGAGCTACAAGTGGGAGATCAAGAAGCATTGTATGATTTTTTATTAAATGTGAGGAATTGCCTGATCTCCCCCATACAATACAAGGAAGAAGAGATATCACCACTGAAGGAAGACACTGTCCAAGTGGTGGAATTTGAAGTCAAGAAGGAGGAGCCTGACTACCTGCCTCCATCCTCAGAGAGTCTCCTCGAAGAGGCACTTACCACTAAGGCACATATTGAAGCTGAACTGACTCATTTTTTGAACAATTATTTGACTCTATCTTTTTTAATTTCATTGAATCTAAATTCTACATCACTCCTTGTGTTTTTTATTATATAGAATCATAAAATCTCATATATTCCTTGGAAGATGATGAGGAACCTAGATGTGAACCTGCTGAGGAACATATGGAGCTCCCTGGAAAAGTTGAATATTTATTGAAGGAATCTTGTGAAGTTATTATAGTGGATTTTCCTAAGGAGTCCATGAAAAAATCATCTTACATTACTGGGGAAGAATTTGATCTTTATAAGGCATATTATTCATAAATGTGTATATGGAGCTCAATGTGGTATTTATTGATAAGGCATATTATTCATAATTAAAATAAATTATTTGATATGTTAATGATTCTTTGGATCTGTAATTTTGGGTGGGAATTATTATAGATAGACCCTCAATTTGTTGATAATTCTCATGAGACGAAACAATTGGCCAAATTTGATGGGTTTTACCCATTGGTTTTAAACTGTCTTGTGTAAGAACTTAATGGTAGAGGTATAATGATGTCAGAGATCATGATATCCAATAATTAAACATTTCTATAATTGAGAATTCAATTTTAATTATTATCCATTTCATTTTCATAAAGATATTATTTCTTGATACATTATATTCTTAGTTTATTTATTAAATAGAGTGTGTTTTTAGTTTTATAAATTTTTATATTGATTATGACATATCTAATAATGTATTCTATTTATTGATTAAATGAAATGTGTGTCCAGCAAATTACCATTCTATATTGACTATGTTTTATTTATTCATGATGGTATTCACTATATGTAACTCTTTCTAATCATCTACGCTAACCCTTATTTCCTCCTTTCCCCAAGTAATAAAGGGAATAGTTTGAATGTGTTTCATGGATGTTGAGCAGTTTATGTTGATATGTATTATTTTATTTTACTATGTAAAATAAGTATCATTTATATACTTGGATCTCTAAATTTTTTAAAATGATTTGTCCTCCAAGATTTAAACCCCCTTGTATTTATTCCAATCTAATAAAGTAAAGAATTCCTTTGGTTTCCTAGGGTCATGTTCATTCCAATTAGAATTATAAGAAGTTTAGTAGTAACCTTGGGAACTATATTATGTAAAATATAGACTAGTTAATGTAACCCTATGATAGAATTTGATGATAATTATATATGAACATCCTAAATTTTTGGTAAGAAAGATATTGTGTAGTTTTTAATATAAATACCTCCACGTATGAAAACTATAAGTAGACAAGGTTATGGAACAATGGTACCTAGGGGTAAAAACTCTAAAACTGGTGTGTTGATCAAGACTTCATAATCCCTTGGTGCATAAAAAATGGCATACTAGACACCCAGTTTTACACTCTTGGGGGAATTCTTATGATAATTCACATTTTATTTACAAACCATTATAAAGGATTTAAAAATAAAAAATTCCACAAAGAAAAACAATTGATTCTAATATTAACAATGAAAAAATATAAATTTATTTTAAGTGGGACACCATATTTATAATTATACATTCTGATTTAAATTTCATAATTTTATAAGCTAATCCATTATATCTTACTATTTATAAATTGAACCATTATAGAATAACGAGATGAAATCTCAAGGCAAATGAATTAATTTCCTTATTGAGGAAGAAAATATATCTTGTATTAGAACTGACAAAATTATGGCTATATTGAGGAATCTTAATCATGTTGTAAAAAATAACATTTCCCATATAGAGAATCATGTTCCACAACATGATCTCCTTTTGTGGATCAAATTATATGATTGAATCCCCATAATTTGGTGGGAATATTAATATAATGGTAGTTGATCAATGGATTAAGTCTCTAGAAATGATATGTATGCCTTGGAATGTGATTAAAAGGAAAAGGTAAAACTTTCATCATATGGTCTCAAAGGTGATGCTAATCAATAGTGGTTATTGATTCAGAATACTAGGGATTAAGAGGAAATATAACTCATTAAATGAAAATATTTAACACATATATTATTTGGAAAATATTTCCCAAAAGATAAAAAATATAAATGTAAATGAGGTACCTCATCTTGATTAAAATTTAAGAAGAATGTTTTCCTAAGTATAAGGATACCATTAAATGGTTATAAAAGTATTATATTGATTACACGCATAACACAGAGTCCAATATTAACTATTTCATTGAATGGATACAAACAAGTCTCAGATCGGCACTGGTCTATCAAACATTCTCATCACCTAAGGAAAGAGTTTAATGATCCATACAAAATAGAGAAGGAATTCTATTATTCCTACAAGTTTATAGGAAAACAATAAAATAATAGATTGAATGATAATCAATAAAAGTGGAATGATTCATATAAGAATAAAAAATATATAACTTACACCTTCTTATAACTGTGGAATGAATCATATTGGAAAATTATTGAACATCTTGAAAGTTTGTTTTAAGAGTGGAGATAAGGATTATCCAACTAGATAATGAAAATGGAAGAAATAAAACACTACAAATTAGTGTTTAAACTCTAGGAAGAATGGAATTATGATAACAAATACCTCAATATTCAAGGTAATCTATCATAAATGTGTAAAGGGGGTCATGTCCAAGATTTTGCAATCACTATAGTTGAGGTATAAGTACCCAATTATGTGGTGGAAGGTACTTTAGTCATAGGTAAAAATGTATCAAATATTTATTTTATTTTGGATCCTCACACTCTTTTATATCTTCTGCATTTTCCTAGAAAATTTGATATTTACCTAGCACTTTAAGAAGGGTGTGTCAGTCAAAGCTCCAAGTGGAAGCAACACTAAAACCATAATGTTTTAACAATTCCCCATTATGACACAAAAATTTTCATTATTATATAACCATATTATCATACCTATTGTTTATTTTGATACAATAATTAGTATATACGGTCTTTCAAAATATTATTTAAAAACATTATTATAAGAATATGGAAAATATGATGCGTGATGAAGATTTAGAATTCCTTATGTTTAGAGATGAGAAAGATACATCTGATACATTTCTAAATCCTCCTTGAATACCTCTACCAAATTATTTTATGGGGGAAGAATAAAAAAATATAGGAATAGAAAAGGTAGTATTCAAATTTAGGATATATTTATTGTACAATAATACATTGGCGTATTTTATGAGGAATTACATGGGCATCCCCCATAGTGTGAATTTGAGTTTTCCATTTATTTAATACCTAGTGAAGGACTAATATAAAATACTACCTCAAGAATGACCAC
Organism: Viscum album; assembly: GCA_963277665.1. Taxonomy (NCBI): domain Eukaryota; kingdom Viridiplantae; phylum Streptophyta; class Magnoliopsida; order Santalales; family Viscaceae; genus Viscum; species Viscum album. The sequence continues at coordinate 125,258,900 of OY728128.1, forward strand.
CATGGTGGTAGTGGAGTTAAAGAAACAGGTTGAGGAGTAGGGTAATAAAGGATTTATTCAACAGTGTTTCGACATGGGGAGACCATGTTCTCTTAATTAAGAAGAAAGATAGATCCATGATACTATACATAGATCATAGGTAAATGAATTATATTATTATAAAGAACAAAAATACTTTACCTTGAATTGATGAATAATTCAATCAACTCCATGGAGATCAAAAAAATCAATGATCAAACTTAATTCTGGGTATCATCAATTGTGATTAATGAAGGAAGACATTTTGAATACAGCTCCACAAATGTGGTATCGATATTATGATTTCATAGTAACTCTATTTGGATTTACGATCAAACCCTCTATTTTTATGTATTTAATGAATAGTGTATTAAATGAATATCATGATAATGATTTTGTTATATTAATTAATCATATTCTCGTGTTTTCTAAAATCTATGAGGACCATGAGAATCACTTTCATATCATTCGTGAGACTCCCAAAAGGAATTAGTAATATGAGGTATTTAGTAATTTTGATTTATGGCTTCAAGAGGTTTCTTTAATTGAACATCTTATCTCTATGGATAGAATCTCAGTTAATCATATATAAAAAAGGGCTATCAGATAATGGCCTACAACAATAAACATAAATGAGGTATTTTGTTTTGTTAGGTTTCAGTAGTTTACTATCTGTGATTCATTAAGAATTTCACCAAATTGATTGACATGCTAACCAAGCATATGCAGTAAGGGGTTATTTTTTATTGGAAAAAGGAAGGTGAATAATGTTTTGATGAACTAATGAAAATATTGGTTTATGATTTGATTTTGACTCTACCATCTGGAAATTATTTTCTTTTGATATATAGTAATGCATAGAAGAAGGAAAGATCATGTATTTCTAACCAAAATGAGGATTGAGAGAGATCCTATGTTTATGGATATATTAAATTTTGATATGGGATTTATTAATAAAGAATATAACTCTATTATTTTCAAATGATTGCAAAAAAGTTATTTTTAGAAAAGATAAATAGCTTTCAACCTCATGGTGACAACTTTCAAAAGAAAAATAAAACGGTGAATGTTATTTAATTAAACGACTTTGTTGGACTCACCTATTTTAATAATCATAAATCATGCTCAAATATTGATCATAATATATTAAGTCAGTCTTTAATCCTTTTAATCTACATATACAATTATCATATTCTCAACAATTTATATTCTTAAGACTCATGACTTTGCTGCATCAAATTATAGTCCATATTTATCTAAATATAAGCTCACTGTTAAAGGCTACTGGTAAGAGCCTTCTGTTCAAATTCACCGTTATAGCTTACTATCACCTTAATTCATGGTTGGTAGAAGATCACTGTTGAAGATTTACAGTCACTGTTGGATGCTAGTGGTACATGATTTCTGTCACAAACCTATTGATGATCTACTTATCAAAGATCACAGACAAAGAGTTACTGTCACAAGGTCACTACTGTAACCAGTTTTCTGCTAGAAGTCCACTGTCAGACTCTTTCTCAAGTCATCTGTTGAGAAATTCTCTATTCAATTCTGCAGTTGTAAAGGTTACTGTTGAAGTAGTCTAATGTTACAGAACTACCAATTAGAAGCTTACTGTTAAAGGTCTACTGTTGAGCCTACCGATGGAGTTCACTGACGAGGATCCACTGTTACAAGGAATAAACAGCTACCGTTAATAGACTACAGTTGAAGTTTACATATGGAAAGAATACAGTTCATAGTTGGAGAGACCACATTTGAAGCCCTCAGCTAAACAGTCTACCGATGATGTCCACATTTGTAGAGATTTAAGTCTACCATGTGACATGCATCTGATACTAGTCTAATGATATTCCACTCTTTTCATTCCCTATTTTGTTAATACTATTATAATGGTCATGTCTGGACAAATTAATGCACCTAGCATTATTTAATGTTATTTTCAGGGATATCAGGAGACAATACGATGTACAAGGAAGACCACACGTGGTTGAAACATTTCTCTTGTTGGCCCATACTGGAAAACAAAACACAAAAACAAGAGACTGTATAAAAGACACAGAAGAGAGACACAAATAAGAAGATACCCCAAACATACTGGAAAGAAGAAGGGAACTCTCAAGTACTAATCCAAAAAGAACAAGAGCTTCACGAAGATCTATTGAAAAGAACCTTCTACAATTTGTAGTAGAGTGCTGTAAAGAGTTTTTGAATCCTAGAAGTTGGTCATCTCTATATCTGGAAGTTACAACCTGGAAGATGCGACACTCTGTTTTTGAGGCAACTTGCAGAGAAGGGACAAAGCTTCACTTCATTCATTCCAACGAGTCCAGAGCTGATCTACCAACACAATAGAGAATTCCAAATTTATCCCTACTATCTTTAGCTCTACTGTGTTTAAATACTTTTCATTTGTGAGCAGTGTGTATGTGTTACACACACTGACTTTTGTGCTTGAACTGAGGGATACTGAAAATACCCATACCAAACTATTCTTACATTTTTTCCCACGTATAACTATGGAAGTAGCCTTGTGTGGCTTGGTAGTTTATTTGTTTACCCACTTAGAACTGTGGTAGAGGTTGAAAAACCTGGATAGTTTGTGAAAGCTATTGTAAAGCCCGATACAGGTTGTGTATCACTTTTAATATAATTGCTTGGTGGAAGGTGATCAACAAGTGGAGAGGATTAGGTCTTGACATAAGACTGAACCTCTTGTTTACATTTTTTGTGTTAATCTTTGATTTACTTTGTTTAACATTTATCCTCTGTGCTTATATTTTCAAAGATAGAAATCTGTTTTTACATTCACTCTGATAGTTAGTTCGGGTTAGTGTATATATCTGAGTTGTTTAGTAAACCTGTTTCAAAAGTCCAATTAGTTCTCATACTGATTCAACTGAGGAGTAATCAACCTTTGAGAAACATGTTAAACAATAACTCACTTATATCTCTACTGCCTTAATTTACTGGGCTATTCTAATTTGGGGGATTTTAATCCTAAATGTTTTTAACTGAAATTTTAATTAGAACTCAATTCACCCCCCTCTTGAGTATCCACTCCGACCAACATTTGGTATTAGAGGTTTCATTCTTATTTATAAATAAAAGGTTTTCAAATCCTCTATTTTCAAACTGTGATTTTAGTTTTACTTAAAGATCTTAAATTTCTATTAGTTCTAAATTTTCTCTCTTTAAAATATTTTATAAAATCTAGTTATGGACAATAGACTAGAAGGTGCTGCTACTAATAGGCCACCTTTCTTTAATGGTGTGAATTATGGTCAATGTAAAATTAAAATGAAAATTCATTTGGAAAGTATTGGTTTTGATATTTGGTCTGCTATATAATTTGAATATGAAATTCCCAAAACTGCTAGATCTACCTGGGATGATTCTACAAAGTTTAACTATAATAATAACTATAAAGCTATGAATTCCCTTTACTGCTCTTTAAGAGATGAGGAATTTAATCGAATTTCAGCATGTAAAACACCTCATGAAATATGGGATACCTTGGTTGTTTCTCAGGAAGGAACAAACAATGTGAAGGAAATGAGATTAAATACTTATACAATTAAATATGATAATTTTAAAATGAGACATGATGAACCCATTTCTGATATTTATCTTAGGTTCAATGAGATTGTCAACACCATGAGTTCATGGGGAAAATCTGTAAAGTGATGCTACTAACAGGACACCTTTCATAAATGGTGTGAATTATGGTCAATGGAAAATTAAAATGAAATTTCATTTAGAATGTATTGGTTTTGATATTTGGTCTGCTATCGAATCAGAATATGAAATTCCCAAAACTGCTAGATCTACCTGGGATGATGCTACAAATTCTGACTATAATAATAACTATAAAGCTATGAATTCCCTTTACTTCTCTTTTGGAGATGAGGAATTTATCCAAATTTCTACATGTAAAACAGCTCATGAAATATGGGATACCTTGGCTGTTTCTCATGAAGGAACAACCAATGTGAAGGAAATGAGATTAAATACTTATACTATTAAATATGATAATTTTAAAATGATACCTGATGAACCCATTTCTAATATGTATCTTAGGTTCAATGAGATTTTCAACTCCATGAGTTCACTGGGAAAAGATGTTCCAGAAAAGGAGCAGATCATGAGAATATTGAGATGTTTGCCTGACAGATGGAGAGGCACTTCTGTGTCCATCCGAGAGTCCTGTGACATCAGAAATCTACCAGTTAAGGAATTGATTGGTAAACTAATAATGTATGAAGAGAAATTGAAGGTGAACAAAGAAGATTATGATGAACCAAAAAGAAAATTTGTATCATTTAAGTCTACTACCTCTAAAAGTAAAGACAAGGAGAAAATACATGTACCTACTGTAAGATCAACTAGTGAAGATTCAGATTCAGACAGTGATGAAGAAATGGCCCAAATAGCCAGGCGATTTAAGAGGTTCTATAGGAAGAAAACGTTTTTCAGAAAGCCAAACTATAAGGGTAAGTATGATCAACAATGTAAGTGTAAGAAGGATTGGATGAAATCTGATAAAGAAGACGATATAGTCTGCTATGAATGTAAGAGGAAAGGACACATCAAGGATGACTGTCCAAAGTTAAAATTCAAAAAGAAATATGATTATAAGGACAAGAAGTACAAGAAAGCCATGAAAGCAACCTGGAGTACTTCAGAAGACAGCACAAGTGAATCAGAAGCTACTGACTCTAAAAAGAATCATGCCAACATGTGCTTCCTGACTAATATATCCGAGGTACCTGTTTCCCCTATTATAAATGATTATTATTCTAAAGATAATAGTGACTTAGATAATGATGAAAATATGTCTAAGGATGAACTGTTTTAATATTGTAATATACTGGAAGATAACTGCAATTAACTAAAAGTTAAATACAATTATTTGAAGAAATAGCATGAATTGACTAGTAATATTAAAACAAATCTAAGTGTAGAAAAAGAAAAGAATGCTTAATTGTTGAAAGAAAATACTCAGCTCAAATTATCTAATGAAAATTTGAGAAAGGATATTGAGAAGTTCACTGCTGGTAGGGATACCTTGACACAGTTTCTAGGAAGAAATATTGCTCCAAAATATACAAATGGTCTAGGATATCATCCTAGACAGAGACACATTAGCAAAACCAAATTTGTTCCCAAATCTGGAAAGTTCACTGCTAATTCTGGACAAACTTTTGAGAAACAATTTTTTAAAGGACCAAACAAAGTATTTATATCTCAAAATATGTTTGTTGATTTCAGAAATTCTATAAAGAAAATATGGGTTCCCAAAGTTTTATTGGATAACCTTTCTGGACCCAAGAAGATATGGGTACCAAAATTATCCCATGTTTAATTTGTTTTAAAGGGAAGTTGTTTAAAGAGTTCCTGTAACACTCTATGGTATTTGGAGAGTGGATGTTCAAGACTTATGCCAAGAGACTATTGGTGCTTTAAGAGTCTAATTAACGTTGACGGTGGGCATGTCACCTTTGGTGACAATACAGGAAGAAAAATTATCGGCTTAGGCCAGATTGGTAACCCTGATACAATATTAATTTCTAAAGTACTTTTTGTTGATGGATTAAAATATAATTTACTTGAAATATATCAGTTATGTGATGATGGACTTAATGTTAAATTTGAGAATGATTTATTCAATGTTTTTAATTCAAATAATGACTTAGTTTTCACTGCACATAGAAATGAGAATGTATATGTTGTTGATTTAAACTCCTTAGCTAAAAGAAATGTTTCTTGTTTAAATACATTTCATAAATAATCTTGGTTATGGCATAGAAGATTAGGACACTATAATTTGCACTCACATAGGATGCTATCTAAGAAATTCTTAGTTAGAGACGTACCTAAATTGTAATTCCCAAATGATAAAGTGTGTAATCCCTGTCAAAAGGTAAAACAACACAGAGTTTCTTTCAAACCAAAGAATGAAGTCTCAACTTCTCAAACACATGAGTCGGTTCACATGGATTTGTTTGGACCATCAAGAGTTTCAAGTTTAAATGGGAAGCACTATGTTTATGTTCCTGTAGATGAATTTTCTAGGTATACTTGGGTGTACTTTCTAGCTCACAAAAATTGAAGCTTGTCCCTACTTTGTCAAATATTCTAAGTCGGTAGAAAACCTTAGTGGACTTATGATTAAAACCCTAAGAAGTGATCACGACCATGAGTTTGAGAATCATGAGTTTGAATCCTACTGCTCGCATAATGGCTATATTCAAAACTTTTCTGCCCCAAGGACAGCCCAACAAACTGGAGTTGTTGAAAGAAGAAATAGGACCCTTCAAGAAATTGCAAGGACTGTGTTTAATGTGTATGACTTACCTATTTATTTTTGGGCTGAAGCTATAAATATAGCTTGTTACATTATTAATATATTCTTAATTAGACATTTTTTAAAAGGACTTCTTATAAACTTTGGAATAATATGAAGCCTATGGTTAATTACTTTAGAGTTTTTGGTTGCAAGGTCTTTATTCTTAATGCTAAAGATAATCTTGAAAAATTGGATCGCAAAAGTGATGAAGGAATTTTCCTGGGTTATTCTATTTAAAGTAAAGCCTATAGAGTGTTCAATAAGAAAACCAAATGTGTGGAAGAATCAGTTCATATAAAATTCGATGAGACTGATCCACATGAGCCTAAAAATTTTTCTTGAAAATCTTGAGGAATATTTACCAAATTTGAACCTTAATGATAAAAATAGTGAATCCCCTCTAAAAATATCCATTTTTGGAAATTTTCCAGAATCTGCACCTGCTGATTTTGAACCAACAAACAACTATGAAGAATCTAGTTAAACCCTTACTAGAGGTATTAGGACTCTCAAGAATCATCTTCTAGATGCTATTGTAGGCAATTTAAATAGAGGAACACAAACTAGAGCTTCTCTAAGAAACCAGGTTGAACATCAAGATTTTCTTTCACAGCTTGAACCCAAAAATATTGATGATGTAATAAATGATGAATTTTGGGTAATGGATATACAGGAAGAACTAAATCAGTTTGAAAGAAACAAAGTTTTGGAATTAGTGGAAAGACCCAAGGACACCTTAACCATAGGCACTAAATGGGTGTTTAGTAACAAAGTAGATGAGTCTGGGAATATAGTTAGAAATAAAGCTTGGCTAGTTGCACAAGGATATAGCAAAGAAGAAGGAATAGACTATGAGGAGACATTTCCACATGTAGCTAGACTAGAAAATATTAGGATACTACTTGCCTATGCAGCTCATCTGAATTTCAAACATTATCAAATGGATGTTAAAAGTGCTTTTCTAAATGGATACATAGTTGATGATGTGTTTATTGAAAAACCCCCTGGTTTTATAAATCCCCATTTTTCCAATCATGTTTTCAAACTGTCTAGAGCTTTTTATGGCTTAAAATAGGCTCCAAGAGCATGGTATGATAGGCTCATCTCTTTTCTTATTTCAAATGGTTTTACCAAAGGGATAGTTGATCCTACTCTTTTAATTAAATGGATTTCTAAAGATGTTTTTATAGTACAGATTTATGTGGATGATATTATTTTTGCATCTTTTAAAAGTTCATTATGTGTTGATTTTTCAAAAATGATGCGAAATATGTTTGAAATGAGTTTAAAGGGAGAACTCAAATTTTTCCTTGGATTTCAGATCTTTCAAAATAAAAATGGCATTGTTTTGAATCAAAGTAAATATATTAAAAATCTTTTAAAACGTTTTTCATTCGATGGTAGTAAAGGTAGTGACACACCTATGAGTACCACCAGTAAGTTGGATACAGATGAAGCTGGAGAACCAGTGGATCAAACCAACTACAGAGGTATGATAGGGAGACTATTCTATCTTATAACTAGTAGACCTGACATCATGTTTAGTGTATGAATTTGTGCTCTCTCTCAAGCCAATCCAAAATAGTCTCATTTAACTTTTGTGAAAAGAATTTTTAAATATCTCAAACATACTCCCAATTTAGGATTATTCTATCCAAAAGTAAAATCACTTGATTTTTTGAGTTATTCTGATGCTGATTTTTCCGGTTGCAAGCTAGAAATAAAAAGAACCTCTGGGACATGTCACATTTTAGGCAAGTCACTTGCATCTTGGTGTAGTAAGAAGCAAAATTCTCTTGCATTATCTACTGCTGAAGATGAGTACATAGCTGCTGGTAGTTGTTGTGCTCAAATTCTGTGGATGAAACATACTTTACTGGACTATGGATTTCAATTCAAATATGTCTCTTCAAAGTGTGACAATACAAGTGCTATTAACATTTCCAAAAATCCAGTATCTCATGCTAGGACAAAGCATATTGATGTGAGACATCACTTTTTGAGGGATCATTATCAAAAGGGTGATGTCACTCTTGAATTCATTGGCACTCAACAACAATTGGATGATATATTCACAAAGCCTTTGAATTATGAGTGGTTAAATAACTTCAAACATGAATTAGGTATGATTAATTTCAGCATAGGATACCTCACAGTTAGACCTCACAGTCGAACCTCACTGTTAGACCTCACAGTCGAACCTCACTGTTAGACCTCACAGTCAAACCGCACTATTATACCTCACAGTCGAACCTCACTATTAGACCTCATAGTCGAACCTCACTGTTAGAACTCACAGTCGAACCTCACTATTAGACCTCACAGTTGACCCTCACAGTTGGATCTTACTATTATACCTCACTGTTGCACGTCACCGGTGTACCTCACTGCTACATCTCACTGTTGGATACCTCACTGTTTGTTTTTATTTTCACAGGAATTCGAACCGTTTTATTTCTTTTTATTATTTCTATTTTATTTTGTTTTAATCCATAAATGATAAAATCCAAGGCAATGAACACATTTCAATCCACCTTTCTCTCCCAATCTTGAACCTTTCTCTCGAAATTCTTAAACCCTAACCCTACACATGGGCCCTCGAACCTCTCTCAATCTCTATGGCTAGAACCAAGCGACCCCCGACTGTCAATGAGGATGTGCCAAGGCCTAAGAGAACTCGGGCTGAATCCAGTGGCACCAGTAACACCCCGTCGGGACCTTTAAACCCACATCTGACCAAGAGATAAATATTTGATGGGAAGGAGTTAAGTGAAGAATGACAGCTGTCGAGAAAGTCATTTGTACTAAAATTACTAGATTCCCAAGGATGGACCGAATGCTTTTCCAACAACAATGGACCGTACTACCCGAAGATTGTGAAATAATTCTATGAATATCTAATGTTCGAAGAGGAAGAGGATATTCATAAACTAATGTCCAGAGTCAATGGCAATGAAGTTAGTTTCTCGTCTGCCGAGTGGGATGCCTGTTTGAGAGTTCCTCATGAAGAAATATTTGATTACTACTCTGGAGTGGCTCCTCCAGACAGTGCTATTTTTGAGTATGAAAAAGATCTGGAAGAACTGACCAGAGATAAAAAATCAAGAAGGATAATTACAGCTGAGATGAATGGAGAAGATAGACTCTTATTCAAATTCATTCATCATTTACTTAGTCCGAGGAGAGGTGACTTTTCTGTACTGAAGTACCAGGACATATTCCTGATGTACTTACTGATGCATGGAAAGAAGATTAACCTATGTAGGTTACTAATGATACAATTGGAATATATGACCAAGGCAAGCTCGAATTCCAATGCTTTATTCCATACCAAGATTATTTCAATTACGCTAAAGGTAAATGGTGTGGCTGGAAGTCAAGAAGAAATGATAGTAGCCCAGAATAGTGTCTGTATCTCCAAGGTAATTTGCATGTTCATGATAATTAGCTGGAATCCCTGGAATAGGACATGGGTGAATGATGAAGGAAAGGTGTATGAAAATTTTGACCCTAGTACTCATCCAACTAGGCCAAAAGACAAAAGAGATCAAGGCCTGAAGCCTGATGAGCCAGAACCGGTTTATTCTGATGAGGAGGAGGTTAAAGTAGTTGTGGACCCTCAATGAGAGAACACCCCCATTGATGATGGGAGTGATCCTGATTTACGTCATAGTCCTGTAAGGACTGTAGCTTTTGGATCATCTAGCCCTCCAAAAGAACTACCAAGGAGAGAGACTGTTCTGAAGGATAGTGATACTGAGACCACTGAAGAAGAAGAAGAAGCATATCATAATGTTGTCAAGGACACCTCTGAAGAGGATGAGGCTACCGAATCAGATCATTTTACTCATGAAGAAAAGGTGGTTGTTGCTGAAGTAGATAACGATGAAAATGAAGAAGAAGAGATCAGTTTGGGCCATCTGATTGATAATACAGACATTATAGTGCCTGATCAGGAAGAAGTAGTGGCATCTACTACCATTGATGAGAGAGTCATTGAAGACTCAGAAAAGGATAGGACTAACCCTACTGTTGAACTATCAGAGAAAATGGTTGTTTCATCTTCTGAAGTTGCAGTGGAGGTTGTGGAGTTACCTCGAGTAGAATAGTTGGAGGAGATTCCTCAGGAGAATGCTCTAAGTGAGGGGGAGCATCTTGGTTCAGTTTCTGTGTTGTATGACATCGAAGGTTGGTCATCAGATCCATGATATATGGTACTTGCACTAAATTATGGAGATTCTGATGAGGAAGACCAGCCACAAAGGGATTCAGTTATCCTACCTATTGTGGCTGACAATTTAGTAACCAAGGAGGACCTTGAGTCCTTAAAGACTGAAATGAAAGAAGCACTAAGAGATTCAGTGGCAGATTTGAAGAAAATCCTGGTTGAAGAGATGAGGAGTGCGGTGATATCCCTGCAGCTATATATGGGATGTGATGTGTCTAGTCCAGTGAAAGAAATGAGGGATGAAGTTAAAGTATGCCATACTCAAATTGAGAGTTGGAAAGGAGCTGTGGTTTCTCTAAGACAATCGATTGCTTCATTGACTTCCATGAACAGTTCTCAAACCCAAGTGAATGTTGATATTAGATATATCAAAGAATTAGTCAAGCGGTTTGTGGAAGTATTTGAGGCTTTTAAGACATCAGTCAGAGAACATTTGGACTGTCAAGATGCACTTGTTTAGAAGGTGGTTAGTAATTTGACATAGTATTTCAAAGAGACAATATCTTTCTCGGTAAAACCCCTTCCCTCATCCAGCTCCACTGTGAACATTGACCAGATCAGAACTGTGATCTAGGGAGAGTTGGCTAAGGCTAGTACCAGTGGAACCTATGATACTCAGATACTTTCTACCACTAGGGAAGTCAGCATTTTTGTTCGTAATCTTCTACGGGTAGCTATTGCTTCTCAAGAGGCCATTAAGAATAAATTGGAAGCCTAATTTGAGAAGGTCTATAACAAGCATCAAATGACCAAACACTTCAATATCTTGATAGAGAATATGAAGTTGCCTCCAGAGACTCATGCATTCAGGGAGAGGGTCAGCAAGATGAGAGAATTGGCTCCTACTATGGATAAGTTTTTGGAGAATGAAGATGATTTCTAATCTGATATGGAAAGAGGAGGAAGCATTATTATGGATTTCAGAAATCTTCTTCTCCCCTTTCTCCATGTGGACCACACCCCTGTCATTATCCGTCCTGGCTTACCTACATCTATACCCAGTGGTTCTTCTTCCATCATGTCTCCTGTTGAAGCTATCAGAAGCCTTACTCCACTGATCCCTCAGCAATCTACCCACTACAGACCCACAGGCGCTACTGTTGTCGCCCCTCCAGTCATTCCTACAGCCATTCCTAAACCTCATGATCCACAAGATTCTTCTCCATATTCTTCATCCAAATGGAAATAACCCTTACCTACGGATGCTGTGGATTGAGTTTGTTTATGTATTTTGATAGGGACTCTGTATTCATTTTTGTCATGAAATGTTTTGTATTATTAATATAAGCATTCTCAGTTTTTCTCTCATTTGTATTTCTTTTTGCTAATCACAAATGGGGAGAAATACTATGATTACTATTTTAATTGAGAAAATAATATGAAAATATTGTGCTAACTCTCGAAATACTATGCTTATTAATCTCTGATACTTGACAAATTTTAATACATACTGACATAATTTGTGATTATCAAAAAGGGGGAGATTGTTGGACTCACCTGTTTTAATAATCACAAATCATGTTTAAATATTGATCAAAATATATTAAGTCAGTCATTAATCCTTTTAATCTACATATAAAATTATCTTATTCTCAACAATGTATATTCTTAAGACTCAAGACTTTTCTGCATCAACTTACAGTCCATATTTATCTAAATATAAGATCAGTGTTAAAGGATACTGGTAAGAGCCTTCTGTTCAAAGTCGCCGTTATAGCTTACTATCACCATAAGTCACTGTTTCTAGAAGATCACTGTTGAAGATTTACAGTCACTGTTGGAAGCTACCGGTACACGGTTACTGTCCCAAACCTATTGATGATCTACTTATCAAAGCTCACAGACAAAGAGTTAGTGTCATAAGGTCACTATTGTAACAAGGTCTCTGCTAGAAGTCCATTGTCAGACTCTTTCTCAAGTATTCTGTTGAGAAATTCTCTGTTCAAGTCTGCAGTTGGAAAGGATACTATTGAAGTAGTCTGATGTCACAGAACTACCAATTAAAAGCTTACTGTTAAAGGTATACTGTTGAGCCTACCGATGGAGTTCACTGATAGGGATCCACTGTTACAAAGAATAAATATCTACCATTAAAAGACTATAGTTGAAGTCTACAGATGGAAAGAATACAGTTCACAATTGGAAAGACCACAGTTGAAGCCCTCAGTTGAACAGTCTACCGATGAAGTCCACAATTGTAGAGATTGAAGTCTACCGTGTGACATGCATCTGCTACCAGTCTAATGATATTACACTCTTTTCTTTACCTATTTTATTAATACTATTATAACGGTCATGTCTGGACAAATTAAGGCACCTGACATTATTTAATGTTATTTACAGAGATATCATGAGATAGTATGATGTACGAGGAAGACCAGACGTGGTTGAAACACTTCTCTTGTCGGCCCCTAATGGACAACAAAACACAAAAACAAGAGACTATATAAAAGACACAGAAGAGAGAAACAAAAAATAAGAGACCCTGAACATACTGGAAATAAGAAGGGAACTCTCAAGAACTAATCGAAAAAGAACAAGAGCTTCACGAATATCTATTGAAAATAACCTTCTACAATCTGTAGTAGTATTCTGTAAAGAGTTTTTGAATCCTAGAAGCTGGTCATCTCTACATCTGGAAGTTACAACCTGGAAGTTCTGACACTCTATTTTGGAGGAAACTTGTAGAGAAGGACCAAAGCTTCGTTTCATTCATTCCAACATGTCCAGAGATGATCTTCCAACACAATAGAGCATTCCAAACATATCCCTACTATATTTAGCTCTACTTTGTTTAAATACTTTACATTTGTGAGTAGTGTGTATTTCTTACACACACTGACTTTTGTGCTTGAACTGAGGGATACTGAAAATCCCCATACCAAAACTATTCTTACATTTGTTTCCCATGTATAACTTTGGAAGAAGCCTGGTGTGGCTTGGTACTTTATTTTATTACCCATGTAGAACTGTGGTAGAGGTTGAAAAACCTGGAAAGTTTGTGAAAGTGGTTGTAAAGCCCGATACAGGTTGTGTATCACTTTTAATATAATTTCTTGGTGGCAGGTGATCACCAAGTAGAGAGGATTAGGTCTTGACTTAAGGCTGAACCTCTTGTTTAAATTTTTTTGTGTTCATATTTGATTTACTCTATTTAACATCAATCCGTTGTGCTTATATTTTCAAAGACAGAAATCTATTTTTACATTCACTCTGATAGTTAGTTCTGGTTAGTGTGTATATCTGAGTTGTTTAGTAAACCTGTTTCAAAAGTCGAATTAGTTATCATACTAATTCAACTGAGGAGTAATCAACCTTTGATAAACCTATTAAACAATAACTAACTTATATATCTACTACCTTAATTGACTGGGTTGTTCTAATTTGGGGGATTTAAATCCTAAAAGTTTTTAACAGAAATTTTAATTGGAACTCAATTAACCACCCACTTGAGTATCCACTCCGACCAACAGCCTTCATTTGTGATGATGTTATTCTATAATTTGGAAAGATATTATGTGTTCCATGTATACCTGATCAAAAAATATAATTGTTGGTTGTTGTTAATTTCTCAAATTTTTCTATACAACCTGGTATTTTAATGATATATAGGGATTTTGGGGGAATATTTTTTCTGCAATAAAATGTAGTAGGAAAATATTGATTGTGTTTCCAAATTATTGGTTTGTTAAAAAGTAAATGTTTTGAGGAAACAAACTAGTGGTGTCATGTGACCTCTTACTGTTACATTGGGGAAATGGGATAACGTCACTATGGACTTTGTCATGGGACTTCCAAATACACCTAGAAAGAATGATTCGATATGGGTTATCATTTATCGCATAACCAAATATACACATTTCATCGCTACAAGTGAATAATTACTTATTTATCACCCCAAAATGATCAGTATTAATGAAGTTGTAAAACATCATGGAACACCTCTTTCGATTGTGTCTGCTCATAATCCCCATTTTCATTGATATTTTTGAAGTTTCATCAGAAGGATCTTCATACTGATCTTTATTTCAAGACTTCCTACCATTTTTAAACTAATGGATACTATTAAAGGAATATAAAAAAAATATAAGACATATTGGGGTCATTCACACTTGACTTTAAAGGTCTGTGGGGTTAGTATTTAACTTTCGTAGAGTTTTCCTAAAATATTAATCTACATTCAAGTATTCAAACGGCTCTATATCAATCATGATATTTTAATGATATTTCATACTACAACTTATTAGGATAAATTTTTCTAAAAGAAACTCATAAGACCAGAACAAGTTAAAGAGACAAAAAAAGGATAAGGCTATTCAGGCTGACATTAACACAACAAAAAAGTAAGAAAAAGAGTTATGTAGATAATGAGGGAAAATAGTTGGAATTCAAAGTGGGTGTTAATGTTTTCTTGAAGTTACCTCTATTAAAGTGTGTTATAAGGAATAGAAATATGTTAAATCTAATATATAGGTATATAGAAGCCTTTGAAGTACAAGAAATAATTAGATATAGTGTTTATCATTTTTCAATACCACCATGTTTCTCAAAGTTACATAATGTGTTCCATATATCATTATTAAGAAAATACTTGTCAGACCAAATGCATGTGCTAACCTATGATGAATTAGAATTGGAACCCCATATATCATTCATTGAAGAAATCATCTATATTACTATTATGATAGATAATGTATTGAGAAATTTGATAAATACTTTGGTAAGGTACTTTGGAAAAATTAGAAAATGGAGGACACAGTATATAAACATGACGATGTTATGAAGAAGAACATCCCTAGTCATTTAAGACGTAAATGTCCATGAAATTTCAAGGAATAAATTTTTTTCATGGAATAATGTCACACCCTGAGATTATATAACATGTTTCAATTTAATAAATTTAAACCTCTTCAATAGATTTTTATTCATGCAACATTAGTTTTAAAATAAAATAATCTATTAAACTATTATTTAAACATGACCATTATAACCTTGCTATTAAGTTGGAAGTTATGAATACTAAAAACTAAATTATAAAAATTATATAGTTTATACTTTTATAAAATAAATTAAATATATATATATATATATCTTTTATAAATAAAATAAAAATCATTTTATAGAAAAAGAAATGATTTCTGAAAAAACTATTTTTTAAAAGGAAACAGTATCGTCAAATTTTGTGAACTTGTGATAAAATTAATTTTTTAAATATTTTAGAAAATTTATTTGATAAAATGATCTTATTTTTTTTAAATTGACATATCAACCTTATATTAGGTTTGAGTTTTATAATTTTCCAAAAAAAAATCATTTTTTAATGAATAGTGAAAATAATGATTTTGAATTAAAAACTACATTTTAATTTAAATTATTTACAAGGTTAGATTATATTTTATAATGGATTTAAATTATTAATAGTAAACTATTATAATATAAAATAAAATGTTTATATTTTTAATCACATTATTATTGAATTCAGAAATTAAAAACATCTATATTTATGATAAATTTCTTCTTGAAAACATACTTTTTCATCGACCCTATTGGTTTTGTTTTGAATTTAATTTTTCCACTTAAGTGAATTTAATTTGGTAAAATAGATTAAATATTTGGAATAATAATGATTCATTTTTCCTAATAATTTCAATATATTTTTGACAATAATGAATAGTGGAAATGGAAAATTTTAATTACAACGGTTATAATAAAAATGGGTTAAAAGGGGGATAAACTAAAATGATAAGAGTTAAAATTACCTAATTTTTTAATAAAATCAATTTTATAGAAATATTTAAACATAATAAGGTAAAATTATCTATAATACTTTATTTTGGACACTTTTTATTTTAAAAATATGAATACACCTTTTTATTTTAACAAATTACAATTTTTCCCCTCATCTCACTTATAAAAGGTCACCCCTCCTCTCTTCATCGCACCTTCAAACCTTTTTTTATAAGAGATAAAAAAATAGCTTCCCATATTCCATTTCCTTGTACTAGATATATTTTTTTGTCAAAAATCCATTATGGGAATACATTTGGATGAATCTTAACGAGGAGATCCAAGAATTGTTAAAATTCATAACTATGTGTTTTGGTTTTATTTCTTCTTTAACCTCCTCCAAATATTTTTAATTATTGATTATATAATAACCCCATTATCTCACTCATAATTATATTTCATATTTTTATGGTAATTACCAATATCCATTTCCTCTTCCATCAAATAGGAAACAATAAGGTCGCTCAAGTGTATAGAGGACTACCACCTCCCCAAACTATGTGACACGTTTTCCATCAACACCTCATAAAGTTGGGTATGATGATGGATTTAAATTATATATTAGATATTTATAAAAAATTATACCACTTCAGTCATTATATAATATATTTACTTTAAATTTCCAGTCCATAGGGGATACAATAATTTTGCTCGTGTGTACAGCGGACTACCACCATGTGAACCGACGTGATTTGATTTTCACTAACGCTTTATATGGAAGGAAATAAAGATAAATTTAATGAATATATGTGATATAAAATAAATAATAATGATACTAATAAAATATTTATCTTTATAACAAGATAATATATTATATTATTTTTTACCTTTCCACTCATTGAAATATGGTAACATTCTTTGTGTATGTATGGATTGCTGCCTTCACGAAGTGATGTGATTATTTTCAAATAACTTCAAAACATGGATGATATATATAATTATATTTCCTGAAATAATATAGTATTTATTATATTATTATAATTCTATAAAACTAAAATATTACTTATCTCCTTTTCAGAATGATTAATGAGAAAAGGAAACATTACTCATGTGTATGTACGGCCAACCATCTCCACAATCGTAACATACTACATGTCTAAAAACCATATTTCAATATTGGTCATAAAATTATAATTCATTTATAAATATGATAATTTTTTCAGATTAATATTCCCTATATATTAAAATAATTAACACTTAAACCAACATCCAACCAACTAAATTCATTTTTGACACATAACTCAAGTATCATCTAGACACATGACATAAAAAAAATTGAGTATGTAAATGTAATAAACATGGTAATAAGTGACATAAATGGAATAATAAAGGCTCTTAATAAATTAAATAATTATTATAATTTTATTATTTAGGCTGATCAGTAACTTATGTGACATGTTATACTCACGGTAATGGACTTCATCTCAATTTCTCTTCATTGGGGAGTATTGTGATGTAATACACCAAATTTATTTTATATGGTGTATATACATCCCAATTTACATTTAATGTCTTTAAATATTAATAATTAATGGTATTTTAATTATTAAATTGAATTATTTCATCAATGGTGACTTGAAATAAAATTTAGCATGTGGTAAAAAAATTCATAACTCAAATTCTTTTCATTAGGATATGTTACGTCTTCGTTTTAATTTGATATTATAGTATTATGTGTATAATTTATTTTGATTATATTATATTTTATTTTCACTTGTACTATGTGTATTAAATTTTTAAACACATAATCTATTCATTAATTATTTATCACATTAATGTTATGATCATTGTAGGGGATTTCATCTAAATTTCAATTTCATTGTGAAATTTTGGTCAATATGAACCTATTCACTTTTGTGTGGTGTATATAATGATCATTTTTTGTATTTAACATGAATTTATATATCTTCAGTATGGTTAATTTTTCAATTAAATTTTATATTTATTATTTTTATCATGTATATAAATATTTCTTTAACAGTATACCATTCATAAATATAGTGTTTACATTGAGGGTTATTTGATCAACTATTGAAATATTGATAAATCTATGTTATTTACTCGAGGTTCATACATGTTGATAAGGAATATTATTCATTAATTAAATATATTGTTCGATATATGATGAATGATTTCGGAATGGAGTTACTGGCGGGACCTGGTTATAGATATACCCTTGATGCATCAACAAGTCTCATGAGACAAATAAGTTGTCCAAATCAGATAGGTTTTTACCAAGTATATTTAAATTTTCTAGAGAAAGAACTATATGGTAGAAGTATCACGATTCCTGAGATCATTATTTCTAGTGATTAAGTATTTCCTTCATTTAAAATTCAGTTATTTTTATTATCCTTGAAATTTGGAAATGATATTATCTCTAGGTGTATTTATATTCTTAGTTTATTGATTAAATGGAATTTTTTTCTATTTTATACCTTGAAATATTGATTATGATTTATTTAATTATGATATTCATGTTATTGATTAAATGGAATGTGTGTTCATAAATTTATTGTGCCATATTGATTATGTTTTTTTGAATCGTGATAGCTTCCACTATATTTAACCCTTAATATGCATTTGATATCACCCTTAATTGTTTTACTTTCACCAAGTTATAAAGTTGAATCCTTTTAAATATTATAAAGGATGATTATAATTTTCATTATAATGTTTTAGTTCATTTCCCTGTGTAAAATGGGTATCATGTATGCTCTTAATTCTACAAAACATCTAAACCAATCAGTCCTTTGAGATCCATCCCCCTCATATTTTATCCAATATAATATGTTAGGTACTAACTAAAAGTTATTTGATTGAAGGTCATTACAGTAAACCTCCTATTTTTATATAAGGATCAAATATCACCTCCAAGATAGAACCATAATTGACTACCAATGGATGGTATGTAGTACAGATCAGACATCATTCTTGGAAAATGACATATCATGTAGCAATAAGGAAAATGATAATTTAATATAATTAAATTGGAACCATTTGAATAAAACTAACCAATTTGAACACCTTAAATAAAAAAATTACATGCAATTCAAGAAACTCCAAACACACTTCTGGTTTTAAGATCCTCGAAAGCCTCAAATAAATTCCATGTTTCGATGGTCTATTTGAAATAATATATAAAAACCATAGTAATAATTATCATGGGACATACCATTATCTAAATCCTAGTCAATTGAATTAATTCATCATCAATGGAAATTAAATTTTCATGCTCTTCTAAAGGCCCTATAATTCTCAGAAAATTCCCTTATGATCCAATGGAATTGTCATCAAATTCTCTATCGTGAATCTTACCAAAGAAAAATAAATGACTAAGTTAATCAAGAATTAGTTGTGTTATAATTGGAACATAACATTAATGGATTGTATGGGTTAAAACATACCATGTGGACCACCCATTATTAATGAAATAATAACTCTCCGCCACAAATAGAATAAAGACGCCATAATTGATGACAAATAATGAATTTAACCATGATTTACAAAGAGTGTCCATCTAGATCTACCAGGGTTCAAGAATAGATTTAGGAGGGAGGAGATAAAAGTTTCAAAGTTTATTATTCCTCAAAAATTTAATTCAGGTTATGTTAAACCAAGGAGGTTTTGTTGGAAAAAATACCAAAATTACCCAAATTTAATCATTTCCTAGTACGCCCCACCAACACTCCGGTTACTTTATACTAACTAGCAGGAGGCTCATCGACCACCCATTGTTGGCTCACCAGCTAGAAGGTGAGACAAACTGGGAAACTGATCTACTACCCACCCCATTGGTTATCTAGATTATACAGAAGAATTATATTCTAATATATACTTCTTCAACTAAATACCCAATCTATTCCATCCAACCACTATGTTTTCAAGTGTAAATGAACCTCACCATGGACTCCAAGTAGGCCAAACCTTGGATGAACACTCTTTTATCATAGGAATCCATAATCCAGATGAAAAAATCATGTTTCCACAAAAAAAGACTAAAAATTAAATGATTATTCATAAGTGATAGCTTAACTTTTTTATATAATTAATATTATAAACATTAAATTTTTACTATAATGGTTAATGTTGAAACAGGTTCATTGAACTATTAAAACAATATATAAGGGTATAAATTCCACCTAAAATTTTCAAATTATAATGTATTGAAGTTATTTAAAGCTTATGTTATCCTTCCTTATAATTCATTACCATTTGGATCAACTTTCACAAATTTTTCATCTTATATAGTTGA